>OU342670.1:7809603-9269603 GCA_910589605.1 Chrysoteuchia culmella
AAACAAACTCTTCAGCTTTATATTATTAATAATATTAGTATAGATATAGTATAGATTATGATGCGACGTCAGTTTGAAAAAAAAAATGGCGTCTTATACTACGGATTTAGACGAGGCCAGCCTCCAACTCCATACAAAAAAGTTTCCCCTATGTTTAAAATTAGCAGGGCGAGTTTACGAGTACACTGCAATAACAATACGTCACCTACAACTGCCAAACATTGACTATACAGGAAATAATAAAGGCGGAGTCTAAAGATAGCTTTTAATGACATGAACAACACTTAATACTTCCGACGAGTAAATATATTATCTGTGAATCATTGGAGGTGCTCCGATATCGAACTTCGAGAATAGCTTATATTATGTACAGTCAACTGGCTTAACACTTGGGCTACAAAAAAAATCAAACCGACTTCAAAAAGTAAAAAATAAAACTTCAGTGCCAGCCAAGGCATTCTACATTGCACTTCTATTAACTATTTTTTTTTTTGGCCTTAGCTAGCTAGCACCGACTCCAAAAGTTTTATTTTTTACTTTTTGAAGTCTGTATGATTTTTTTTTTTATTTCTGATTTTTTAGTTACATCATGTGCCGTTACTTACACAAAAAATCAGGCCATACAAAAAATTTTGTGGTATTTTGGCTACGGAATCCTATACAGCGCCCGACACTCAATTGGCCGATTTTTATTTGTACATAGATAGAGTCAAATAACTCTCCCCTCCCTCTTGGTGTTAAGTTCAGACGCGAAGATAGCTGGTGCAGCAGTTCTAACTGCCACATCAGCCATCCTCATCTTGAAAGTTTGCATGATGCTTCTTCACGCCGCGTTTAAAGGACCCTGGGTTGTAGGAAGAATCCCTCCTTCCTACATCACATATTGCACTCTAAAACGCCACATGTTGAAATATCGTCGACATTTTTGTCAACTGATAAGAACTGGGTGTGAAGTAGTGAGTACTTACTGGCCAGTCATTTACTTAATGAGTGGACCGGAATGGGCTAGTAATGGCTAGGATGGGCTTTCGACTTACACAAGTGTGGGATATACTTACATTTCAAAATAAAAAATAAAAAAAAAACTCATTTATTCAGTCAGTCTGTTACATTACAAGCACTTATGAACGTCAAAGAAGCTACGCCATCGGTTTACAAACGCTACGTCCGGAGACCTTGTAACGAGAGGAACCAGCAAGAAACTCGTCAAGGGCTATTTTTTTCTCCCTGTTTTATTTCATACAGACTAGTCAAATTGAAAAGTGAATGTAAACACATGGGTAGATCAATTTTCCTCACAAAATAAAAGTACTGATTATGGTTATCCTAACCGTAAACAATTTTCAACTCGCAAGGAAGATTTTTCGTTGAACCACTTCAAAGAAGGAGGAGTCTATGTTCGTCTGTCTGTATGACAGTATGTTCATCGATTACTCGAATACAGCTAGACCGATCTAAGTGATTCAAACATTCCTACATCAAGATTGTAGTCAGGATGGTGGCATTTTTTGAAATTTTGAATCCGGTATAAAAGTTCTTCAAAATTGTGAATAAGAAAAATGCAACTTAAAAAAAAACCCTTTACCGTCGGTGCCAGCCAAGGCTTAAAAACGAAAAGTACTTATAGAGGAGCAATGGTTAATGAAGATGATAGAAGAGCAATGTAGACTGTCAAACTAAATAACACAATATACTAAACATTTATTTTATTGAAATAAAACAACTTTGACGGATATCAAACGCGCTATCATTCACGAACTAAGTTGTAATTGTCCGTATTTTTAGGTTTTTAGGGCTTTTTGATTTTCCCGACGATTCGGCACCTTTTCAGCTGCCGTGGTCACGGGATGAAAGTTGTTTTATTTCAATTAAAAGTGCGCGCCAAAACTTAAGATGTACATTTATTTTATTATTTTATTATACAAATGAATTAATAAATTAGTGTTAAGGCGCTACTCGGAAAAAGTATGGACTTTTTGATATAAAACTATAGCACGGTTACAGTTGTTACAAATCTGGTAATAACATATATATATTTCTTCATACCTTTATCTAGATCCGTATAGTTTCAAAAACACGATTTTATGATTTTGCCTCGACACTTTTTCTTTTCGAAAAGACCTCTAAAAAATACGAAAATTCAAGATTATTCTTAAATGGGGTTACTTACACTATTGGAAATTGGTTTAATAAGTGGACACCAATAATATTTAGGATCGTATAGAAGCATTTTTTTTAAATCGCAGTAGTTTTTTAATACGAACTGATTTTGGGTTTTTTTTGCCTAATCTGCAAAATCGGTCTCGCTCCCGTGCGCGTCGTTTTCTCATTGCTATCTCGCTTCTGCATATTTTTTTCGAGTATCGCCTTAATAACCGAAACACGTCCTAATTCGTATATTTATTGCAGTAAATAGTATGCACGAAAAGAGAAGCGATTATGTAACACTTTTGATAAAATTAACTATATGCCCGTGAAGCTCGTGACTGACCGTTTAGAACTTGACACCTAACATAAGACGTGTACACACTGCATACTAATATAAAGGCCATTTTTTTATTATGTCGTAGGAGGATTTGATAAATAGAATTTTCGTAAAAATCCTAGAGATAAATAATAATAATAATAAATATTTCCATACAATCACACCAATTATCTAGCCCACGTTAAGTATCATGAAGAACTTGTGTTATGGATACTAGATAACGGATAAACATACTTATATACTTTTTTTTGTAAATACATACATAATATACATAAAACATCCAGACCAAGACAAATAGACATATTCATGCACACAAATATTTGTCTTGTCCGGGGATCGAACCCGGGACCTCTGGCGCAGAAGGTGGGGTTAGTACCCCTGCGCCAAACAGGTCGTCAAATTTATTAGAGATATTTCAAAAACACGGATAATTAGACAACGGTTTAGACATTTCTCAATCTTACTGAAAAAAGATAGGGTTTTTGCAAAAATACTGGTTGCATTAGTAACATTGGATATTCTTTACTCTGATTGGCTTAATTTTTGGTTGCTTGCTAACTCTTATTTTGATTGGTTCATAGAAAGTTTACTACACGTGAGAGAATAGATTGACATTTGAAACGTCAAGTCGTCAACCAATCAGAGATGTTGTTTTGGACGGTCCGACCAGCCAATCAGTGTTCTTATTTCATAATAGCCAGGGATTCTTTTTGTAATCTTACTAAGGCAACCAGTTTTTCGCAAAAATCCTATCTTTTTTCAGTAGGATTGAGAAATGAAAACACCACTGTCTAATCATCCGTGTTTTGGCAATATCCCTAGGATTTTTCCAAATCCCTAAGCGTTTTGCATCCAGATCTTCTATGCGATGCTTTTCAAATTCAGTTACAGCCTTATGAACAGAGCTGCGCCACTTTCCTCTCTGTCGTGCGTGCTCTTCCCAACCATTGGATAAGATGTTACATGCGGTGAGATGGCGCTTTAGGACATCTCGGTAGCGCAAGTATTCGCAACGTTCAGGTAATACGGGCCTAAGACTCACATGGATAGAAGAGTTCGGTGGCACAGTGGTTTGCGCGCTGGGCCTGCGCTTGGGGCAGCTTAGCAACGTACGCCATGGTCGGTGACGGGACCAAAATCTTACTATCTCCAGCTCCTTCGGACAGCAAGTTAAGCCGTTGGTCCTGACTGTATTTGCAGTCGTCAAACGCACCAATCCGCATTGAGCACAGGTGATGGATCAGCTGTGTAGTGTCGGCTTAGAATAGCACTACCCCCTCTCATCCCGTAGGTGTCGTAAAATGCGACTAAGGGACTCAACCTTCAGGAAATGAGCAGCAGCGTCTCCTACATACTTGGCCATACAGATATCGCCAACCCGCCTGCCAAGCGTGGCGATTATGGCAAACCCCCCCTTTTGGGGGAAGCCTATACCCAGCAGTGGGTGTTATATGGCTGAGACGACGACGACGATGGATCATGGCCCATACTCCTTATCAATCCATAAGGAAGGCCAGTGCCCCCTGGGGCACCGGCTTTCCTACCCCATTCAGCAGGGCTACCGCGTAACTTTATGGATATGAACATCATACGTTTTGCGGAACTTTAAGTCAATATTGTAAAAAAAATTGCCGCTATCAGACCCCCGTTTAGTGACGTCAGGTTTAACAATAGCTAGATAGCAACGTTCAACAAAACAAAGCAGCAAAAATCTATCAAAATAAGGAATTTAAATGACAGATGAAGCCCATATCCATATCCATATTTTTTAGCCGGTAGCCCCCCAGGAGTGGTCCCACAATAAAAATGGTTGATTATGACTGTGCTAAAACACGTACTAGTACATAAAAAAAATACAATTTTACCTGTACGCCCGTACAAAGTACGCCATGAAATAAACTTGTCGTAGCAAAACTGTAGACCATAATGTGCTTGTTTTCTTAACCGCAGTCACGGCCACCACTAACTAATGTGACATGTAAGTTAATTTATATAAACATATTATATTTATTTGATCCGACAGTGTGCACCGAGGCTAACAAGTTTCGAATCAGTTTAAATGTTAGTCGATCGACTTGTTCAATGTATGTGTAACCTTGTTTCAGCGGTCACGGTCGTTATTTATTTATTTTATTTTATTTTATTTTCTTTGGGAAGTTTACAGCAGTATTTACAAATTAGGTAAATAAGCAAGCACTTAAAAGCTAATTACAAACTTCCACAGATAATATGTAATTTAAATAAACAAATGTTTCTTACACTCACTCCAATTCCTAGATCCAAAGTTAGCACTGTGTATTCATCGTCAGCCATTTTTAATTTCCCCACTGCTGGGGCACCGAGTTTCCGTATGGATGAATAAGGAGAATAGGCCACTGCAAATATAACCGGGACCAACGGCTTAACGTACCTACCGGAGCACGGAGGAGATGGAGATAATAACATTTTGAACGCGAACCACTGCGCCCCATCGAGCTCCATAAGCATTGACGACCTGTTTGGCGCAGGGGTTTTAACCCCACCTTCTGAGGTCCCGGGTTCGATCCCCGGACAAGACAAATATTTGTGTGCATGAACATGTCTATTTGTCTTGGTCTGGGTGTTTAATATGTATATTATGTACAGGGGCGTGCATTCCATATAGGCAATTAGGCAGTGCCTACCTCATTCAAAACCTAAATAAATATACAATAAGTGTTAAAGTTATTTTATTTTAGTTTAAACTTCTATTCAACACTCACCCACTAAGATATTCCTTACGCTAAATACTGAATACCTACCGATAGGCAGTCTCGGAATTGCCTACCCGAAACAAGCAGCGTTTCATACAAGAATACAACATATTTAGAAAAAGTATTGCTCAAGTATTAACCGCCCATGGCAAGAAGGGCGCTGTTTGTACGTGTAACGTTCTAGCTTAAACTTCCGGAATATATCAGTATAAAGTAAGCATGCCTACCTGACGAATGAATTTGATCGCGAATTATTTTGTTGAGGAGTTATTTTAAAACTATCATATTTCCTAAGATATTCATTAAAATTTAATGATGTAAAGGACAATTTTGTTCAAAATTAAATACTTGTGATGATTAACGTATTTATTTAGATAAGGATTAATATCATGTTTATGAAAACAGCTTCTCAAATAATACATTAGTTTAGAACAAAATTTATTATCTGAAAAATGGTTATAGTGAGTTAACCATAAAACATAGACATATGCTGTCGCGGACTTTTTTTTAGAACTTTTGATGGGGAACAATTTTGTCATATATGATTATTAGGTAACTTTAACCGTTTACACACCGTCCGCAACGGAAGCTCCCAAAACTAATATTTTTTTCCCGTTTCTGTAACGTTTTAGATTAATGCTCTGGTCTTATTAATCGTACCGTGATATTAAATATCTTATTACCTTCCGAGATAAATGGACTATCCAGCACAAAAATAATTTTTCAATTCGAACTAGTAGTTCCGGAGATTAGCGTGCTCAAACAATCAAACTCGTCAGCATTTTAATATTCCTACTAAATATCACGAACCTTATCATTTATGACTAGCGGCCGCTATCGGTTTCACTCGCCGCGTGGTTGCCGATACCGTGGGAATATCAGGATAATTATAAATATTTGCATACAATGTGGTTTACTGATATATAAGCTACATATTGCTGTAAAGTTTCATCTTAATCAGTTCAGTAGTTTTTGAGTGAAATAGTAACAAACATTCCTCCATCCAAATATCCTCACAAACTTTTAAACTTATAATATTCGGTAGCAGGATAGGATAAGTGCAAAGTTACTAGTTAGATCTACAGTGCCTACTACGCTGGAAAACCAATGCACGCCCCTGATTATGTATGTATTTACAAAAAAAAGTACCTATATAAGTATGTTTATCCGTTATCCATAACACAAGTTCTTCATGATACTTAACGTGGGCTAGATAATTGGTGTGAAATATTTATTTATTTATGTATAAGCAGGGTACTCACTTAGGCGTGTAGAGTAACGTATCTGATACTGTATCAACCTGCAAGTGGGTACGGCTCGTCCACGGTCGCCGTGTATCTAGCTAGTAGCTCGTGCTACGAGCTCCATACCACACTGCGAGCCGCCTTTGTGTTTGCAGTGATACCACACGGCGGGTCACTGCGAGCTTACTGCGCTCCACGTGCGAGCGGTACGTACTTACTTGATACAGTATCAGACACATTACATGCTAGGTGAGTACCCTGCTTTATGGGATATTGAAGGATATCGGATAGAAACACATACGAATACAAACATAGATAACAACTTAAGTTATTGAAGTAATTCTCGTATTATGCATACCACTAGGGCGGTTACAACCCGATACTCGGGTTCGTCGATCGACGAAAAATTCAAAATTATGCGAAAATCTTTAATTGCAGTTTGTGATCATCACGTTTAACATTTTGTATATTTTATAGTTTTCGGAACAAATAGACTCGAGTACCTTTAATTTGATACCTTACTCGGCCGCGTACTACGCGCCAAAGTCCCTATCGAGTCGTCACAAATTTTGCGAACCTGTATTAAGTATATAGATTACCATATTATCCTACCGAGATTAGAACCCATGACCTCAGAGTAAGCGCCACCAAGGTACCAGTGTACTTGTCGCAGCCAACTGGTTAAATCAGCCATTCAATCGGAGGGCTAGCCCGTTAATGAAACGCCAGCATTCAATGAAATGGCTAAGGGACAACTAGCCACGTCGTTGAATGATACGTTTAACGATTTGGCTGAACGTCATATTTAGCCGTCTCATTAAATGAGATTTCATTATAGACTCACTATTTGTGAAAACTTGTAGCCGGCGTAATATCAGGCATATTTTTATCAGACCTTTTTATTTATTTATTTATGGCACACTTACAGGCAACAGATAGAAAAACATTAAAGAAAATTATCCAAGGTTGATACAGCTTACAAGAATGAACAGCATTGACTATGAACTTGCAAACAGTTAGTGACTACATAATTGGTAATAAACTAAACACTAGAACAAAAATTATGAACTAAAAATAATGACAGTAAAAAAGAAGTATTATATCAGTATTGACATTAATAAAACACTAAGTTATTGAAACAAAACAACTTTTACGGATATCAAACGCGCTATACTTCACGAACTAAGTTGTAATTCTCCGTAATTTTTATTTTCACGACGTTTCATCACCTTTTCAGTTGCAGTGGTCACGGGATGACTGGCTACTTATAAGTCTACCCTCGAAAAGTTAATTAATATTTTCGTTCGGATAAGGTTAGACATTTACCATGGCAAAAATTATTATTGATTAGATATTCATTTAAATTTTTAAATTCGTCCCCAGAATTATTGAAATCACCAAATACCCAAATTTCAATAGATCATCTCTATTGAAATTTGAATGCCAAGATGCCAACAGCTTGGGACCCTATTATCCATACATTAAAGTCTCAACCCAAATCACGCACTGCAAGATACGGTTAGCTCTTTTTGTAGATAAATATCAAAAGGTATAGGTGGAGATAACCATATCTCAATTTTCTTTATAAAGGTGGAGGTCGGCCCTTCGGTCTTCGTCCAAGAGCGTATTTTTAACAGCGGGAACACCACTTCCATACTGGACTGGCAGCTGGGGGTGAAAGAAAAACATAGAACGTTCCAGTTGCTAGCTAGTCCAGTGCAGATAGTAAAAGCTTATCAGAGACCAATATTGAGATAGACGAAAAGTGCGCTTCAAACTTTAAGAGAACCTAGCGTGTCGAATTTTTCGTACCTACGATGACGTCACGAGCGAGATTTAGGGATCATCATCATCATCATCATCATCATCATCAGCCTGTCGCAGTCCACTGCTGGACATAGGCCTCTCCAAGTGCACGCCACTGAGATCTGTTTTCGGCTTCTCGCATCCAGCTCCTACCAGCCGTCTTGCGCAAATCATCACTCCACCGTGCCTGAGGACGTCCTATACTACGTTTGCCGAGACGCGGTCTCCACTAAAGTATATTTAGGGTTTTAAACAAGTTATTGTACCCAGCGGGGGTACAATTTGTATTAGGTTTGGTTGGTGGTAGGACTTGTTGTGAGTCCGCCTGGCTAGCTACCACCATCTTATCTAAGTCTAACTCCATGATAACAACGTTTTCAGCATTGTTGTGTTCCGGCAGTTAGAGATAAGATAGCCAGTTCCTCAGTGGTTGAGGATTCCGGGACAGGCTCGCTTCCATCTTCAGCCTTATCAATAATTAACATCAGGTATGATGAAGGCTATTTCATAATAATATATTTATTGCAAGTCACATTATATAACGAGATGATACAGTAATATTTAAGTAAACATGTGACGCCCTGCAAGGGCATAGCAATACCACTAGACTAGAGGGCTTTAAACTATTACAATACTTAATGATATTTAAATTAAATTACATTTATAGTTTTGTAATTACAATAATAAAACAGAGAATTATAATATTTGTCTATTCCAGGAATAAAAAAAACAACATTTAAACAATTTTAATATTTTAAATTAATAAATGATAATAATATAATAAATAAATTACAATAATTACAATCTATCTACTTGGTACAGTCTTTATAATCAAAAAATTCTTTTAAGTCATAGAAGCATTGCAGGCTAAGAGTGTCCCCGCAATTTATAAAAAAACTTACCACCTACAGATATGCGATCTCGGTAATTACAACACGCCAGTCGGTAGCCGGTGTCAACTCACTAGCAATATTTGTAAATTTAAATTTAAAATTAACAACAACACGTGCTAAAGCTAAAGCTGGTTCAAGAGAGACATACGTCTTGCAAAGTATTCAACTATTCGCAGAGGAACGTGTTATGCAGAACAGTGGCAGGCAAAGATATACAGATGCGACTGAGATTTTATCTTATTGAACTAAAAAGTGCTTTAGCCATGATAGAATACAATATAATATATTTTCACCTCACACGCTCTGAAAAGGAGGTTTTGTCAATCAGTTTAGGCGTAGAAAATCGCTTTTTACGGTCTAGCGCGGCAAAATACTTTTTTTATTAAATATCTAAAAATATGTCATAATACGTTCCGAATCGGACTATTGACTTTTTTGTTATATTTATTATATTATTATATATTTTAGTTCATAGAATCATAAAAACAATAACAATAAGATTAAACTATTTGTTATAAGAATTTTATATTAGGCTGGGTGAGATTTCAACCTATAATTGGAATTCGGACTGTGACATAAATCTTTATTTTGAAATTGTCTTTGTCTTGTACCTCATGCCAGAGTCAACATTTACGAATCGTTTTTATTCTTATTAATAAGTAACAATATATTCCTACTTTAAATAACTTTGAATTAACTACAATACTCCATTTTTTATTATTTTTGTTTTTTATGTCATTAAAACGACGAAAATAAGGTATATTTAGATTAAACTTTATGTTTAAAGATTTTTTTACCGGAAGTTGACCGCGGAAACAACCATAAAATGTTCCTCGCAGTTGTGAGGTGAAAAATTGTGTGTTGCGCTCGGCAGAAAAGTTTTTAGCGTCTTGTACCTTTGAAATCCTCGCTTCGCTCAGGATTCAATCTTTGAACCACTCGCTACGCTCGTGGTTCAATCCTAGAATCCTTCACTTGCTCAGATTTCAATAGAGGCAACTCGCCGCTAAATAACCAACTTTCCAGCCTTGCATAACAAATAACTATTATTTTAATAAAAGGTGTCCGACACTACTATAAACTAACTAGCCGCCGCCCGCGATTTTACCCGCGTGATACTTTATCGCAACATTCCCACGAGAACGGTTTCCAGTGGGAATGTCAGGATAAAAACTATCCTGTTTTAATCTCGGCTATCCACTATGTCTGTGCCAAATTTTATCCAAATCCGTTCAGTAGTTTTAGCGTGAAAGAGTAACAAACAAATAAACTGACTTACTTTTGCATTTATAATATTAAAATGGTTTTGACGTAAATCGTGTATAAATATATTTACATTATACATATAGACTATATATAAACAAACATATAGTCGTCTAACATCAAGAAATTTTCCAACATTTAAACTAAACTAATAATATAAATGGGGAAGTTTGAGATATTTTTTGTTACCTAGCTACTCAATTACTCATGAACGGCTGAACGGATTTGTATCGAACTTTGCCTTTATTATTATAGGATGTATATATTATGCCAATATTCTCACCGGATCCAGAAACACATAGGCACAGGTAGTATCCTATAATTTTATTGTAGCAGGCTAGTGAAAGTGGCCGTGTCACTGAATATAAGTCGAGCCTTATCTTTATGTGCTGTTGAAGGTACTTAAATGTTGGTAACAATTCTTGCTTAAACAGATTTGATTTCAATATTTCAGAAAACAATATAGCAGTAAATTTTATTAAGTAGACCAAAAAATTGGTAATAAAATTGTTTACTCAAAAAAAAATTAACAAAAGATTATGATTATGTAATGAAATATTATTGTTGCACATATTAACTTGTGTTATATGTCGTAAATACATTGGAGATATACTGGATTGTTATCTAGTATTTCAATAATAAACGTGCTTATTGTTACCCAAACAATATCACAACTATTGAGTAGCCATTCTTAGAATAACAAATAATGTAATCAATGAACACCCTAAAATATAAAATTCTTAACAAAAAATATCTAATAGCATTACAAAAGAACACGAGGCCTAGGGCCAAAAGAGAAAAAAATATTTTTTATACGATTAATAGAACAACCCAAGGGGTTAAACTTGTATGACAAAAAATCTAGGCATGAAACAAACAAAACGTTTGTTCACCACATGAATGTTTTTGATGGGTCGGGATCGAACCCACACCACGACCCCATGTTCAGTGGGCAAGGTCACTCACTAGACTACCCACTGCGTTATCGAGCATGTCATTGCTAAGTATTCTTGTTGGTCATCAACTGACTGACTAGATTTTTGACTGCTACCCGATATCTCTAATGAACAAGCACTGTAAAGTGTTACCAAGAAAACTATTGGTCAAGACAGGAAACAAAGATAAAGCATTTGTATGGTATTCTGAAAACTATAGTTATGGCAACATAACAAATTATAAGCAGAAAGCGGAAGCGGAGAAACTATTAAGAAACATATTAACTAATGTAATTTTATTATAACTACTTAAGTCATTTTCAAATAAAAAATAGCAGTACCTAGTTTTTTATGCAGGATAATTTTCATTAAGAAAATTTTTAAGTTTACCAATAAAAATATTTCACGAAATCGTTATTTATATTATTACATACAACAATTTTCAATTATGATATTTATAATATTATGTAGTAATTTTAATTTGATGCAAATTAACATCTAAATAATAATTCATTTCAAAATTCTGAAAACGCTTGAAACTTACACTAGTCAGAATAAAGACATCAAAGGATACACCGCCACGCGAACATAAATTATCAATGTAAACAATTACTGTACAACACAGGTTTACCTAATACTGACTAACTGGCTAGATAGATAATGACGAAGCATAGATCAGTCATTTAGCTGGCATGTCATCATAGGCAGCTATACCTCATGAAAATTTCAAGAGGTCAAAACTTAATTTTCTTTGCTAAAGATATCAAAACAAATCAGTCCTAAATTCCCAATCCATCTCTAACTATGGATTAAACTTCCTCAATTTAAGTCAAGCCTCAATCAAACCACTCTCTCAACGAAAAATCTAACATACACCAGACTTTAAAGACATTTTGTTTATTCGTTTTTTCTTAACATCATCTAGTCCCAAACAAAGCAGAACTTATAGTAAAAGTACTAGACAATGCATTATATTATAATACAGAAATACTATTTTAAGAAATACAACACCTGGATCAAGTAAATATTATGTAGGTATTTAGTATTCAGGTTTCCTCGCATTGATGAAACAACGCTGGCCTACAGCGTATTAAAAATATAAAAGTACTAGCTGCCGCCCGCGGTTTCACCCGCGTGGTTCCCGTTTCCGCGCGAATGTCGAGATAAAAATTATATTATGTTCCTCTCTAGGTTTTCAAGTATCTGTATCCCCAATTTCATCAAAATCCATTCAGCCGTTTTTGCTTGATTGAGTAACAAACATCCAAACATCTGAACATCCAAACTTTCACTTATAATATTAATATATATAATAATAAGGATTGGAGAATTTCGACGGTGGTCCGCAAATCTCGGTAGCTCAGTGGTTAGAGCAGTGGGCCGGATTCACAAAGGTCGTTGGTTCGTGTCCCATGTGAGAATTCACTTGTGGCCGAGTTGATTTTTATCATAAGTATCATAAGTATAAAAATAGCATTGAAAAAGGCACAAAATCAAAATCATAAAGGTATTTAATGTCATTTGGGAATCGAACCACGGAATTGAATCACTGGACCAAAGCCATCCCACTCATCATGTCATAAAGATCCAGTGTCTCTGGAATCTTAGAATTACTAATAGGTCTCCATAACGATTGAAACTACCTTAAGGGATAATTCAAAGATAATAAACCATAATAGCTCTTACAGCGAAAAAAAAATCGTCACTAACCTTTCACAAACAAAACCTTACGAAACTATATATCACTTATCAAAATCAAACAAAAGAAACTAAAAGCGAAAGGGAAATTGTCAATTTACTTAACCCACAAAGACGGTTTCAAAACTTAGCAAAAATAGGCCGGAAATTAAGATAACGATAATAGCGGGAAACTGTTAAAGAAAATGTCTCATAACGCATAACGCGGTCCACTATTGACAGTTGAAAAGACAGGTGGTCGAAAAAACAAGTTAGTTTACCCGAGGTAGCGAAGGTGAGAGCACGTCTCTCCTCTTAAAATCGCTGTATCGTAATATCGCCGATTGGATAATATAGTTTTTGTGTGAACATTTCTCAACTAAGTGTATAAGAGGTGTTTTACATAATTTCGACAAGCTTGAGCAACTTTGGATGTACGAATTGTGGAGTGAAAACATTATTTTAAAAAAATAATACGTAAGTCTTTTGATATTGTAAACAATTGAGGGACAAACAAAAGATTTTGAATGCAAAGTAATTTGAGAGATTCCTTTTTCAAATTGCGTCGGATCATTATAACCTTTTTGATTCAAACAACATAAAAACGTTAAAGGAATAATGTAAAATACTCCTTCCCAAAATTAAATTTACGCCTGAAATTACTAACCTATAGGTATGGCTTGGGCTATCTGAGATAGTTGGCTAGGATATTTTTGTTAATATGACCAAAATAACGACGGTTGCTAGGAAACGAAACCAGTATCCTAGGCAACTATCTCAGATAGCCCTATCCATATCTACAGATAGGTTATTAATTTCGGCCATTAACCAATTAAAAAATATGGATGATAGTACTATTTGAAAAACAATATTAAACGAAAAAACGGATTTAGGTATCTTTATATAAATCATTTTAGGAATGCTGTTGTTATGACTAATTTTTTTTATCCGCAATTTTGTAATATCAAAAATTAATAACATTCTTTATTGGACACGATAAAAACAAAACAAGTACCTACGAAAAACGAATATACAATAGGCGGCCTTATTGCTACATAGCAATCTCTTCCAGGCAACCTTGGGTGAAGGAAAACAGATAAATAAGGTAATAGTGGAATGGGGTGCACGAAAAAGGAGAAAAAAATGTATATATTAACAAATAGATGGATACTGAAAGAGAGAAAATATATGATAATTTATAAGTTAGGAGAAAGAGAAAGGAAATGTCTTCTAACTTATACCCTCTGGTAGTGCGTTCCAAAGCCGGACCGCGTACACAGAAAAGGAAATATTGTTTACCAAATACGGATGAAAAATTAACTTTTCCCATCGTTAATTTTCATCCGTACAATCTGAGACTTCCCGGTTGACCAGGGGGCTAATTCTCTAATTTTTAATCTATCGCAATCCCTTTCAATTCGTAATTTGAAAGTTATTCAGGCCGTCACTATTTGACATTTGAAAGGGATTGTGATCGGGACGCGTTTTAAAAGGTATGGAATAAACTAAATTAAACTGTCTAAGTAATATGACAGACGAAAATATCACAATCACAATACCTCTGAAAGGAGAAGAGGTTATTTAGGGATGAAAAAAGTAATAGATTTATAGACAACGTTTATATCACAAAAAAAATAACATTAAAATGTATTTTATTTAAATAGTAACTTATTTCTATAACCATGTTACTTATCGAATAAACGTATCCCAAAAAAACTCCACTGGACGAGCGGGAAATTCCCCGATGGCACCTTTCACTAATCGAAGGACTGCTCTCTTCCTCGTCATCAGCCATTTTTAATGTCCCCACTGCTGGGACACTGGCCTTCCTTATGGATGGTTATGCAGAACGGGCCATGCCATGACCACCCACACGCTGGCCCAATGCGTATTATTGGGTTTTAACGACTGCAAATGCAGCCGGGATCTACGGCTTAACGTGCCTTCCGAAGCACGGAGGAGCTCGAGATAGGAAATTTTTGGTCACCCATCCCGTGACTGACCATTGCGAAAGTTGCTTAACCTCAACAATCGCAGGCCGAGCGCGCGATCCACTGCGCTACGGGCTCATCTCTCTTCCTAAGCCATTGGAAAACTCGTCGAAATTTCCTTGTTATCCTTACATTTAGCTATAAGTAAGCATCATTACATTACATAAATACTATGCAAGGGATATCCTCAACATTCTTCATTCATTCATCAAGAACAATGTGTTCCGGAAAAACCAGTAAAATACAACCAGGGCCCTGTTTCATAAAGCTTGTCAAGTTGACAATTTGTCAACTATGCTCGAACATACTTTTTTGTCACTGATCTACGCAATTTTGACCTTTGTCATCATTGCAGAAGGTTTTCTACAATAAGCAAACATACATTATGACGTTCTATTTTCCAAAATCCTATTACGAACTCTTTCGATCAAGTGAGAATTTATAAAAGAAAAATAACAGTCTCTCCTCATCCTGACACAGCCCAAGGATGCCTATCAAAAATGTGCGACAATTTGACAAATATTTGTCAGATATTCCGATTGCAAATATGTAAGACCAAATGTTTATGAAAAGCTAAATTGTAGAATTGTCGTGACAATTTGACAATTACGTCGGCTTTTCCTATAGTACCCAGATAGCACCAATGTTTTAGATTTATACAATTGTCAAATTTTCCTGTCGCTGACAATTGTAATCTTTATGAAACAGGGCCCAGGGGGCTAATTGTCCAATTTTAAAATCTATCGATATCCCTTTCAATCCGCCATTTGAAAGATATTTACATACTTCATGCCGTCACTATTTGACATTTGATAGGGATTGTGCTCGGAACACGTTTAGAAAGGTATTGAATGAACGAAATTGAACTGTCTAAGCAAAGTGACAGGCGAAAATATCTTTCAAATGTATGGAGAAGTGTCGAATGCAGTGTCATTTAAAACATCATTCGTTCCGAAAGGGATTGCGACTATAAGTTACAAAATTCCATAAATCACAATCACAATACCTTTGAAAGGGATTGTGATAGATTTTTAAATTATACAATTAGGAGGAAGTTCCTCAGTGGTTGAGGATTCCGGGTACAATCTCGATCCTTATCATTACTTGACATCGTATGATGAACTTAAACAATGTAAAGATTCAACCAAAATAAATTGCCCCTGGAAAACTATTGAATGTAATAGTAGATTGTTTACCAAGGGCTGTATGACACCCATAACAGTCGAGTGTTTTGGCGCCCGAACGAAGTAAGGGCGCCGATAGTTCGAGACTGTTATGGGTCCATACATCCAAAGTAAACACTCTACTTTTCATTTTGAATATGAGGAAAGTAAAAACAAACAGAATATTCTAAAAAAAAATTTTGTAAGGTTTCTACGATTTTAATTATTTTATAATGTAGCAAAATAAGCTGTATAGGCTTCTGTGCCTTTGCCTACATACCTTTGGTAAATAAAAGTCCAAAGAGATTACAGATATCGATTAGACATGACACCCCCTAGTCTTTTTTCAAATTTATTACAGCCCTAGGGCCGCCACATATCACTTTCAACCCGCATTTTAGGCAAGTTATGAGTTACTTTCAGAATATGAGACATGAAAAAAAACATAATCTAACATTACATTTAATGTGCATTTATGAAATTACAACTTTTTAATTGAAATAAAACAACTTTTACGGATATCAAACGCGCTATGTTTCACGAACTAAGTTGTAATTGTCCGTATTTTTTGGTTTTTAGGGGTTTTTTGATTTTCCCGACGTTTCGGCACCTTTTCAGCTGCCGTGGTCACGGGATGACTGCTAATAAATGTTTACTGGTAACTGGGATAATAAAGTTGTTTTATTTCAATGAACAATGCGCCGCAAAGCATAAGATGTACGTATACAACTTTTAATTTTGCATTTTACAATGCCATTTTCATGTGATAAATATTAAACAAGAAAATTATACTAGAAAAAAGCAACCTTTCCCATGTCATCCCGTCAGGGCGATATGAGACAAGTTGCTTTTTTCTAGTCACAGACCTATATCGAGATAGACGGTAAAAGTGTACTTACCTTGCGTGCCAAAAGTTTGATCCACGGTCAAAGTTTTCCAACCTAAGTCAGTCCGCTTGAGACCATTGCCATGAAAACACGCGTCACTCAGAAACGAAAATGGTTAATTGTGCAGTGCTTTCTTGCAAGAGCTCGTCAATAACATTTCCACATCACTAAATCTCGCTCTAGACGTCATGGTACATACGAAAAATTCGACGCGCTAGGTTCCCATACAGTTTGAAGCGCTCTTTTCGTCTATCTCGATATAGGTCTGTGTTTCTAGTATAATTTCTTGTTTAATATTTATCACAAAAAAGCTTGATTTAATCCAAAAAAGTTGTTTTACTTTCAAATCATTTAAGATTAGCATATTTTTATTTCACCGATCATTATCATTATCAGCCTGTGGACGTCCACTGCAGGACATAAGCCTCTCCTAGCTCACGCCTATTGTGGCGTTCATAGGAGGCTATTAGCCTACTGCTGCCCCGCTGGCCAGACGGGTTGGTAGAGGGTTTGTTTCAAGTATTTTTATTTCGGTTAAAGCACAGAATACTTAATAGTACAAGTAAAGGAAATGATGTAATTATTAGAAAAGTTATATTTCAATGAACGCGCGAAAATCTGAATATGATTGTGTTCTATATTATATTTTGATAGCTGTCTTTTGATACCAAACCAAACAAAGGTGCAAGGTCAAGAAAAACAATAAAAGAATAATATTTATGGTAAATTTTAAATAGAAAAATATTGGAATAAATTAACTCGGCCACAAGTGAATTCTCAGACGGGATTCGAACCCGCGACCTTTGGAAATTGGACCGGATTTCCAAAGGTCGCGGGTTCGAATTCACTTGTGGCCGAGTTAATTTTTTCCAATATTTTTCTATTTAAAATTTACCATAAGTATAAAATAGCATTGAAAAATGCAAAAATTACAAAATCATAGAATAATATTTATAAGGATCCGATATCCGTAAAACAAGCTTAAATTTATCTCGGAATCAGATCAATTATGATTTGGTGTGGTAAATGTAAATGTAGTAGGTTAGTTAAGTACTATTGTAACATTTATAACCTTGTTTCATTAAAATATATAGGTACGTGTGTTCATAAATAACGCAAGAGAGTAAAGTAAAAACTTAAGGATTCTATTCAATTAAAATAGCTTAATAAAGTTCAGTTTCTTGTTTAGCCTCGACAGCCAATTAACAGCTTTATGAAATGTTGTTTTTTTTTAATCCATCAAAACCGAACCGGACACCGGTATCCAGAGAACAAATGGAATATCTATTGAAAGGGTTATAAAATATCTGAGAGGTTAAACTAATATATTTATAATTTTTTGATCAAGACTGTTTAAATCTTAAACAAGAAAATATACTAGAGAAAAGCAACTTGTCTCATGTCGAAATAAAACAACTTATGCGGAGTATTTAATTTATATATTTACCCGAAATATGTATTTGGTACTATAATTTTTCGGCTTATTTGTCTCATGTCGCTTTGGTGGTACAGACAGTTGCTTTTTTTATAATATATTTTCTTGTTTAAGATTTATCACATTTTTTTTAAGAACGACGGGGAGACTTCATCATACCTGATGTTAAGTATTGATAAGGCTGAAGAAGGAAGCGAGCCTCTCCCGAAACCCTCAATCACTGAGGAACAGGCTATCTTATCTCTAACTGCCGGAACACAACAAAGCTGAAAACATTAAACAAGAAAATATACTAGAAAAAAGCAACTAGTCTCATGTCGCCCTGACGGGATTCGAACCCGCATCCTTCTTTTCTTGTTTAATATTTATCACACAAAAATAGCATTGTAAAATGCAAAATTAAAAATGTATAATGCTGCAAACATTGCTGTTATGGCGTCCCTGGGTCTGATACCGGTGGTTGTCCCACTAGACCACAGAGGCGGATAAACCCTGAATATATAATTTACACAAAATAATAACGTTAAGATTTAAGCACAAAAATACAAAATACAACCTGTTTTTCTTAATTGAAAACACCTTGATCATAACTTTCCTTCAATTTGTTACCTTCTTAAATAACATTCGAGGTTTTGCACAAAATAGCAAGTTTTTTTACTTCAAATATTTGTCCGAGCGTCACGAGATGATATTCGGTAGAATCATGTGTCAGTGATGCCAGATTGAGGAGAAACCCGCAAATTTGGGTGTTTTTAATTCTTGTGGGGGGACGATTGGGATTCTTGGGGGGATTTTTGGAGGGAAAAAATGTATTTCATTTGTTGTAAATAACTCCTATAGTTTATTTACAAGAAATGAAATTCATTCATTTGTTATGAATAAACTTCACTTCGCGTTCAAGTTCACTTCGCGTTCAAGTTCATTTCGCGTTTGACTTAATAGTAAAAAAACCAAATAAATTTCATATTTTGCTATATATAAAATTGTATGTTTCATCTCTTATAACTTTAGAATTTATTTTTTCCTTAAAATGTGTATTTTGGGGGGATTACGAGGAACATTTGGAGAACGCAATACTGTAATATGGCAACACTCATGTGTTTATATTTATCATTTTTTTGTCTTATTTGAAGACAGGTTTTGCGTTTGTTTATCTTTTATACCGAATGTCATGTCCCGTCGATAAGTTGATAATAATAAAGTACCGGATATAAAATAAAAGGTATTTAATAATTCTTAAGAGCGAGAGGGACTTTGATTCTTTTCGGATTTGCGTAGAATTTTTATCTTAAATTAACTTATACGTTTTTGACAGTTATTGACAGGAGCACCAACATAGCGGCAAAGGGAATTTTTCAGCTGTCATTAAAAAAAAAAATTCCTTACACTCACACCAATTAACCTAGCCCCAAAGTAAGCACAGTAAGACTAATGATATGGGATACTAGAGTAACGGATATAAATACATAATAATTATACATATAAAAGTAGTTACGTGCAGAAATATATATTAACATCCATGACTCAGGTACAAATGCTCGTATTTATTATACAAACATTTGGCCCTACCGGGATTCGAACCCGGGATGTCAGTCGGCGACACCTTGAAACCGGTGTACGTAACCACTCTACCACGGATTTCGTCGACCATCCGTCACAAATAGTGCCCCTAGTACGAGTTGGTCAAACAATATGTCTTTCAATATTTTTCTATTTAAAATTTATCATAAATATAAAAATAGCATTAAAAAATAAATAATTCAAAAAACAAATTATTGGCTGTTGCATCTTAATCGATCGTTAAACACCTGAAAAGATGTTTCTTTCGAATGCAAGGATATTCCTAGCATTGATGTGACAACGCTGGCCTACAGCGTATTAAAAATATAAAAGTAATGGAGAATTTCGACGGTGGTTCGCAAGTCTCGGTAGCTCAGCGGTTAGAGCATTGGACCGGATTTCCAAAGGTTCGATTCCCATCTGAGAATTCACTTGTGGCCGAGGTAATTTTTTCCAATACTTTTCTATTTAAAATTTATCATTAATACTTATGTCTTCGATTTTGAAAACTATTGATCTGTGTCTTTCATACAATTCTTTAATTCTTCTACTGATACAACATTACAGGCACATACACGAAAAATACATTTATCTTATCAAAGTAAATTGAATTTAAAAAACGCCAATTGACAATTGATTTATTTCTGCCAAAGCAATTTATTTCATTAAACTCTTTTGACATTAGAAAATCACAACAAAACATATTAGAGCATACAAAGAACTATCCAAATATTTTTATAATGGCAAGTCATTTGCTAACTGGGCCAAGGCATATTAGCACATGCAGCCAAATCGTTTATTCTGGTATTGTCGTATAATTGACAAATATGCAAGCAAGCAATATTGGCAGACAAAATGGCGTCTTAGTATAAGTACTTACCTAATAAAAAACAACACTATAACTACCAGAAATTACCTAGCAAAAAATAAGTTTCGTTCAGAACTTGTGTTTATGGATACTACATTAGTTAACCGATAAGCAAGTTTTTATATAGTTTCAGTAAAACAACTTATAATATGTATTGAAAACGCGCTATTTATTTTATTTTTCACACATTCATTACTTATAAAAAGCCTGCTTTGTTATATATTTTTTAGTTTCCATATAGTTTTTTTAATACATACACATAATATACATAAAAAACGCCTAGACCAAGAAAACAGATGATCAAACATACAAAAAAATATCCTGTCTGGGAATCTATCCCACGACCTCTTAGTAGAAGGCAGGAATTCCCCTGCCCCTTACCTTACAATACATCGAGCGTGTTCAATGACAGTTAAAAACACGGCAAATTTTCCCGCTCAAATATTTTTAATTTATTTACGAACTTGGCCAAAGCATATTGGCAGATACAGCCAAATAGTTTATTCTGGTATTATGGTATATTTGACAAATATGCAAGTATGCAAGCAAGCAATATTGGCAGACAAAATGGCGTCTTAATACATCGAATAAAAAGTAACTACAAACTATCTAGCCTAAAGTAAGTTTTATTTAGAATTTGATGGATACTAGATAACCGAAAAAATCTTATCTCTCTCTCGCCAATACATACTGCTTAATCTAACCGTCAAATCGCAACTCGCAGTTATTGTCAAAGCCGTGATATTTTCTTTATTTACATTACGGTTTAAGCAATAAGCGTTTGAAATTGAAATATATAATCACGGCTTTGACAACATCCCTGGGACATATTCATAGACAATCAAAAAGAATAGACACAAGATAAACAAACGATCACACACCCAAAATATTTATCCTGTTAGGAAATCGAATTCCGCGGTCTCCAAGCAGAAGGCAGGGATTCCCCTGCCGCCACAAGTAAATGAGCTGAAAAACGCGGTAAATAAATATCCCCGTAACATATTGTTGAGGTAATTTTTTGACACCAGGTAAAATAAAATGCTGTTAAAACACAAGCATGTGTTTTATGATTTCCCAATCAAAAGCGCTAAAGAGGAAAACTTTATAAAACTAAATATTTCTATTTTAATTTCATTAATAAGCAGTAAAAAATATCAAGTTTAGTACACCTCTATTATGTCATGATTTATGATATGAGTTTTTGTAAACTATAGTGGGTATTGTAAATACGTGAGCTTTCGATACATGTTAGCATCTTGAATAATGTAATGACACAATCTTGTCAATATTTTTCTTTCTATTTGATGAGGAGAATGATAATAGAGAGGATAGAAAACGATGAAACTTAGGGTAGAAAGAGTAGTCGAAGATGCCTATCTGTGAAATCTCGCGTAGATCTTGTTTAGATCAGACCTTGATGTTATCGCGATATGAAACAAATGTATGTAGATCAGTCTTTCTCAAAGTGGGCGATAACGGCCCCTTCTAGGCGTTGGTGGTCTAGAGGGCGGTAAGAGGCCCAGAAAAATTGTGTTTTTTAAGATGTGGTTAAGTAAAAAAATTGGGGCGCGCTGAAAAATAATTGATGGGCGATATACTAAATAAGTTTGAGAACAACTGATGTATATAGTCAAGGAGCCCTATTATTCATAATCCCGGGCAGTTTTCTAAATTGCATTTCTATTACTCAATATACGATGAGGAAGGCATCAAGGCACTCTACCAATTCAGAAAAAATCATAAGATGTCACAATAGTGTCCAAGTACGTATACAAACATGCGCAGCGTACTCCATGTAGATCGCGATGTATCGCAGTACGATCTCGTGATTTTATTTGCAATTTTGCATACATTTGTTTATATGGATCTCCAATGCTGGGCAAAAAATAAGGCTGTTTTAACCGCTTCTGTGGTCTAGTGGTAACAACCACCGGTATCAGACCCAGGGGTCCCCGGGTTCGATTCCCAGCGGGGGTACATACTGTATTCGGTTTGGCTGGCGGTAGGACTTGTTTGTTGTAAGTCCGCCTGACTACCTACCACCATCTTATCTAAGTCTGACGCCATAACAACAATGTTTTCAGCATTGTTGTGTTCCGGCAGTTAGAGATAAGACAGCCAGTCCCTCAGTGGTGAGGATTCCAGGAGAAGCTCGCTTCCATGTTCAGCCTTATCAATACATAACATCAGGACTCATGAAGGCTAAGTCTCCCCGTCGATCATAAAATAAAAAATATGGATATGGACATGGGCTTCATTTGACAGTTAAATGACCATATGGTAATTCTATTAGCTTCAATTGTTAAATGAAGACCATATCCATACCCAGAATTTTGACGCGATAGGGCCCCTGGACTGGAAGTGAGAGAAAAACGTAAAATGTGCCAGCTAGCTTTTCAGTACTGATAGTAAAAGTTGGTAAAAGCCTATCAATCGTCATCGTCATCAGCCATTTTTAATGTCCCTACTGCTGGGGCACTGGCCTTCCTTAGGAGTGGATAAGAAGAACAGGCCATGACCCACAACGCGGGCCCAATGCGGATTGGTGGGTTTTAACGACTGCAAATGCAGCCGGGACCAACGGCTTACGTGCCGAAGCTCGAGATGGTAAATTTATGGTCACCCATCCCGTGACCGACCATTGCGAAAGTTGCTTTACCACAACAATCGCAGTTCGAGCGCGCGAACCACTGCGCCACGGGCTCCTCATCAAAGTCTATCAATGGACAGATAGTCTGATTCGAAAACTCATGTAGTCCAAATAGAAAAAACGATGGGCTTGCAACATTCATTGTTTTCAGCATTGTTGTGTTCCGGCAGTTAGAAGATAGCCAGTCCCTCAGTGGTTGATGATTCCGGGAGAGGCTCGCTTCCATCTTCAGCCTTATCAATACTTGACATTAGGTATGATGAAGGCTAAGAGTCTCACCGTCGGCGTCGTTCATAAACAAAAAAAACCTGTAAATATTGTTTCCGGACAACATCCTAACCTCAACCAATGCCGACGGTGTGGTGTCACTGAGGGTCGATTGTGAGAGTGAAGTTTAAAGGTACTTTTCACTCTCACGCACTCGTACATCTCGCACATCTTTAGTTTCTTCGCGCACTCATAAAACCATTTTTGCGGATGATAAAACTTAAAACACCTGTAATACAAAAAAAACTAAATTGAAATCGGTTCATTCGTTCGGGAGCTATGATGCCACAGACAGACAGACAGACAGACACGTCAAACTTATAACACCCCTCTTTTTGCGTCGGGGGTTAAAAAATAAAAAATATTGGAAAAACACAACTCGGCCACAAATGAATTCTCAGATAGGATTCTCAGATTCACTTGTGGCCGAGTTGGTTTTTCCAATATTTTTCTATTTAAAATTTATCTTATGTATAAAATAGCATTGAAAAATGCAAAAATTCTAAAATCATAAACTTTTGCGGAATATTTAGTGCGACTTATTTCCCTAGCCAAAATATATATAAATATATATTTCGAGTAAGTACTATAATTCGGTAATAGTACTATAATTTCGGTTTATTTGAGGTTTTTTGGTTTCCCGACGTTTCAGCACCTTTTCAGTTGCTGTGGTCACGGGTTGACTCAGTCAGTAAATATTCCGCAAATGTTCTTTTATTACTCTTACATCTCATTCATGGCAATACAAGTATTTAATAAATTGCCGAATGACATAAAAACTTGACTATGAATAAATTCCGATATAAATCATTTAATTTCCTCAATAACAAAATGTATTATACAATTAGCGAGTTCTGAACGATAAAATCTGACTTTTGTTTTATTTACCTTTTGACATTTATAATTGACTTGACTAATCTTGAACGTATTTCTTGTAATCTTGGAGATTGTATTGTAATTTGACTATATTATATTTGTTTTCATCACCAATGGCATTCTATGCAATTAAATTTGTATTCCATATATTATATAATGTTAAAATAACCAAAATATAACAATAATTAGTATTTAGCGCTCATGGCCGCGCTTCACAGACTGATCGTATTCGATCACGTTCGTTAAGCAAAGTTCGGCCCGGTCAGGTGTCGGATGGGAGACCGTAAAGTGGCATTATAACTGAGCGCTTCCGTGCTTCGGAGGGCACGTTAAACCGTCGGTCCCGGCTATTGTCATTTGATTACAGTCGTTAAGCCAAGTTAGAGGCCTTATAGGCGGCTTGATAAACTCTGACACCAGAGGTGGCCACTAATCCTCACTCGATAAAAAGAAGAAGAAGTATTAGTATTTAAAGGAGAATGCCGGAACATGTATCAATTGTACTTTGATACTTTTTGACTGCCATTACTAAATTATGAATCATTATTAAATCCGCGTTTACGAAATATAATAAAAAAGTTCGGTAACCCCAGTTCTTGACTTCCGAACTTCGATCAACAATATCACCTAGCTTCCGAATGCATTTCCGGTCTCAAGAATTTGATATATGCCTATACAATGCCAGCACAAAAAAATGTCGATTCCAAGCAGCAAAAAATCGATAAAAGGAATCGACTACAAAACGATTGCTTCATCATGTCAGCCGATCGACGCCCACTGCTGGGCATAGGCCTCCCCCAAGGATCGCCACAACGATCGGTCCTGCGCTGCCCGCGTCCAGCGGCCTCCCGCGACCTTGACTAGATCGTCGGTCCACCTTGTAGGGGGCCTGCCCACGGAACGTTGTCTGGAACGCGGTCGCCATTCGAGAACCTTTCCGCCCCAATGGCCATCGGGATACCCTTGCCTACATAATGTTGCATTAGTTCTCCTGCGGATTTCATCATTTCTGAATCGATCGCGCAGGGAGATATCGAGCAACGCTCTCACCATTGCTCGCTGTGTGACCTTGAGCCTTCTTATGAGACCCATAGTAAAGGACCACGTCTCGCTTCCATGTGTCCTAACTAGCAGCACACACTGGTCAAAGACTGTATGCGAATACATGCCAGAGCTTCCCGAACGCTGCCCATCCTGAGCTAAGCTGCTGAGAGCTGGATTCGGCGAGAGATCTCTTTCTCGAAGTTGGACTTACGTAACTGGACCGTCTGTCTTAGGTAAACATAAAAAAACTAAAGGTATGCATTTTTATTGTCTAGTGTTACTCATAAAAAGGTGTATCTTTTATGGTCATAAAATGTAAGAAAATAAGGTTTGCATTTTATTAATTAAAATCCTTCATAATATTATTCTGTTATTGTAGAGACACCTGTAGTTTTCCACATAACTTAAATAGGTAGAGAACATTAACACAGCCCCTTAGATTCCCGAGTATCTGCTCATGATATATTATATCGTAAAGTATTCTCTGATTGAGTACATTAATTAAAATATTTATACATCTTCAAACTTTCATTTACATTTTATCGAAGAGTATTTGTTGTTTGTAAATATCTTCTCTGTCGATTCGTGTATATTTCATAGGTGTACACAATATACGACATTTTGTAACTCAGGTATGCCAATAACGTTTGTTGTTCTTTAACAATACTCTAAACTACGTTTGACACCCCTACCGGCAACACACACGCGGTTTACGACGTCACTCGCTACTCGCATCGCATACTAATTTGCAGGGCTGCCTCAAGCTTGATTGATACCTATAAGGTTTTCCGGGAACATTATATTTTTTTTATGATTTTAGAATTTTTGCATTTTTCAATGCGTTTTTTATACTTATGATAAATTTTTCAATAGAAAAATATCTTAAACATTATACTTGTTAATAGATTTACCGAGGGATTGTCGTAAAATTACCTATAACAATAAAAGACGTCAGAGCGGTGACCCAATTTATAGAATACTCTACTTTAAACTACGTTCGCCATCCCTATCGGCATTACACACGCTGTTTCGACGTCACGCGCACTCGCAGCGCATACTAATACGCAGGGCTGCCCCAAGGCCAATGTCTTGACACCCATAGCATAGGTTTTCCGGGAGCATTATACTTGTTAATAGATCTACCGTGGGATTAGCGTAAAGAGAAACAATGATCCGTCTCAAATATGGCATAATCGGATCGTTGATTTGGGTTGTTAGCTTTTTGTAGAAGGCATAAATTCAAAATGAAAATGGAAAAATATTAATTGCAAAAAGGACTATTTAGGGCCAGTTTCACCACCTCACCAGCCTGGAGGGATGGCCAAACTTACTCGGCCATCTCTCAGCCGCGAAGAGGCCCGGGAATCGGCGAACCGCCGGTTACAGGGGAGAATACCACAAATGGCCCTCCATGACCTACGGCGGTGAGAGGGCAAGTAGTGAGAAAAAAAACGGTTTCACCACCTGCTGATAAGTTATGGATAGTTTATATGACAGATAATTTGAAAAACATGTCAAATTGTCTGCCAGATAAGCTATCTAGAACTTATTAGTAAGTGGTGAAACCAGCGCTATTAATCATTCAAAATCCACGATAAATATTATAGGTATTAAATAGATTAATTAAACGACAAGGAACGAGGTGCATAATCGCGATACGACTTTTTTTCGCTTTGAACTTTTCCACTTTTTCATAAATATCCCATTCCATCCCATTTTCCAATTTTTCACAAATCCAACTTGGATTACAATTTGTGTAATAAAAAATTCATTGAAGAAAGAAGAAAAAATTGAAGAAATTCTAATAAACATGTCAAGCGGAATTAAGCCTCAACGTAACTTTGCAATACTGTTTTTGAATGAAACATCCAACTCCAAAGAAAGAAAAAGCTCGTAGTAGTAAATCAGACGAACAACGAACAACAATATTTTTTCCCGCGTTAAAGGGTTCATTTGTTGTTTTTTTTTCTTAAACAGCTTTCTATTTGCAAGCCGGTTCGAAATTTAACTAAAACATTTGATAAACCTCCTTGGTTATCTATCACATTTTGGAGTAAAAGATCGTGCCATTTTTAAATTACACGACAGATATGAGTTTACTATGTGATTTTCATACAACTTTTGCCGGCCGCTGCTCGCATGTATGTGGCCAGTACAGCAATATCGATTTATCTCGACGAAGGTTGTCTAAATAATGCTCATATTTCCAAGCATGTTTATTTATTTATTTAAAAATAAATTTGAGAAAAAGTAGTTTTTTATTCCATTCCAACTGCTATTTTTAATCGCAATTAAACCCCTACACTATTTATTTACGTTATTTTTCCCAACGTCAAAATGTCAAGTGATTAAATTGTATTTTTAATAAGTACTTAGTTATATTTTAACACCACTTTTGATCGTTGTTTATGTGACAAAAGAAAATAATATTTTAGCGTACTCGTTTCATGCTGAAGATTATAAAGAGCGTTTCCATGGAAAATAATAAAATACTCTATTTTAGTGTAGGTAGCTATATCGAGATAGACAGTAAAAGTGTACCTACCTTGCGTGTCAAAAGTTTGATCCACGGTCAAAGTTTCCCGACCTAAGTCAGTCCGCTTGAGACCATTGCCATGAAAACACGCGTCACTCAGAAACGAAAATGGTTAATTGTGCAGTGCTTTCTTGCAAGAGCTCGTCAATAACATTTCCACATCACTAAATCACACTCGTGACGTCATCGTAGGTACGAAAACTCGATACGCTAGGTTCTCATACAGTTTGAAGCGCTCTTTTCGTCTATCTCGATATAGGTCTGTGTTAGGCACGGTAGACAACCCTAATTTGAGTTGACAGCGACACTCCTTCAAAGTCAAACTGTAAAGCCTGGCGTGCTGTTGACTGTTCCTTTTCCCATCAACGACGAGATTAAAAAAAATATACATATCGAACCTCGTAGTTCACGTACCAAAATCTACATTGCATAACTTACGTTATCAAGCAAAGCGAGCTTTCGCAACGGCCTGATTTTTTCACTTTCCCTTTAGGTCAGAAAGAGGCCTTTGAGGCGCGCACCGCGATAATAAAAGCTAAGCAACGTAAACTGTGGTCGGGTTCCGGATGGGTGACCGGAGACAATTATTTAGTAACTCAAAATTTGAGTCTTTGTGGATTCAAAACGATATGTAATTTGAAAGGTTTGCCGTTTCTAAGGCCCACTTGCGCCTAGTCGGGTTAACATTTAACCCAGAGTTAGTGCATACAAAAGTAGCGTTATTTTTTATCTCAGGTTTACATCAACATCTAACTAATACTTTATACCATTGCGAGGTTGACAAACAATTAGTTTTTAACTTTTGATTCTTCATAAGCGTTTGAGATTTTTTTACTTTAATAAATTTTTTTTTGTAAAGTTCAAATTGGTTAAGCATATTGTGATACAACAACAACCTACTTGTTGTTGTAACACAATATCCTCTATGCGTTCGTCGTCGTCGTCTCAACCACATGACACCCACTGCTGGGTATAGGCCTCCCCCAAGGATCTCCACAACGATCGGTCCTGCGCTGATTACATCCAGCGGCTTCCCGCAATCTTCACCAGATCGTCGGTCCACCTTGTCGGAGGCCTACCCACGGAGCGTCGTCCTGTGCGCGGTCGCCATTCCAGAACCTTTCTGCCCCAACGGCCATCGGTTCTTCTCGCTATGTGTCCCGCCCACTGCCACTTCAGCTGAGCAATCCTTCGAGCGATGTCAGTTACGTTAGTTCTCCTACGGATCTCCTCATTTCTGATTCGATCACGTAGGGAACGCCGAGCATAGCCCTCTCCATTGCACGCTGGGTGACCTTGAGCTTTCTTATTAGGGCCATAGTTAGCGACCACGTTTCACTACTGTAAGTCATCACTGGCAACACAACCTGAGGGCTAATTGTCTAATTTTAAAATCTATCGCAATCCCTTTCCATTCGCGTCATTTGAAAGATATTAACATACTTCAGGTTGTCACTATTTGAAATTTGATAGAAATTGTGATAAGGACGCGTTTTGAAAGATATTATACGATGTACGAAAATATCTTTCAAATGTATGGAGAAGTGTCAAATGTAGTGTCATTTAAAACATCATTCGTTGCAAAATTGATTGCGACTATGAGTTACATAATTCCATAAATTACTATCTCAATCACAATACCTTTGAAAGGGATTCTGATAGATTTTGAAATTAGACAATTAGGGGGCTGGTCATAGACGTTACTTATACTCTACGCGTTACTTACAATTAATTTCATTGAATGTTAATTAGTACATTTAATCACTCTGCTATACATAAGAAAAACCTAAGGTCAGCAAACTATATAATCATATTATAATTCGGATTCAAAATCAACACCAATCAAGCCAAAATGTTACTCAGACCTTTACAAATTGCTATCAAAATTGGTCAATTATTATTTTGGTCAAATTGCTACCATCATTGTGTTTGAAATTAGCGAATAAGGTAGGGTCTTCACTGGAGAATTACTTTTTTGAACATTTTGTTTTGATGATTTTTTGTTTTTTTTTTGCTTATGATAAATTTTAAATAGAAAAATATTGGAAAAAGTCGACTCGGCCACAAGGGAATTCTGAGATGGGACTCGAATCCACGACCTTTGGAAATCCGGTTCAATGCTCTAACCACTGAGCTACCGAGACTCACCGACCGAGACTGTGGCGGAGGTGTGGAGTTGACTTTTTCCAATATTTTTTACTTAAAATGTATCATCAAGTAGAACAAGTCCTATACCACCAACCAAAGCAAAAACAATATGTACCCCTGCTGGGAATCAAACCCGGGACCCCTGGTACTGATACCAAATCGGGGGTGTTACCACTAGACCACAGAAGCGTTACATAAAAATAAAACAACAGTGTGTCCGTCACTTTAAAACTTTTAAAAGTTAACTCGGATTTATACATGAGTCATACATTATTATTTTTTATCTTCGGTTGCAGTGTTTATGCAAAAAAAACATGCATGGAAGCTACTTCCTATTTTTTTTATATAACTGCAAAAGGGGAGCCAACGACTTAAATTGCCTTCCAAAGCGAAGAACTTAGAACTTAGAACAAATCCTATACCACCAACGAAAGCGAATACAATATGTATTCCTGCTGGGAATCGAACCCGGGACCACATACCATACCGGGGTTGTTACCACTAGACCACAGAGGCGTTATATAGAAATAAAACGTCTTTAATTGCCTTCCAAAGCAAAGAAGAAAAGTAATATCAGTGGAAGAGCATCTCTCACGGAATCCTCAACCATTGAGGAACTTGCTATTGTATCTCTAACTGCCGGAGCACAATAATGCTGAAAACATTGTTGTTATGGCGTCAGACTTAGATAAGATGGTGGTAGCTAACCAGGTGGACTTAGAACAAGTCCTATACCACCAACCAAAGCGAATCAGAACCAGGAGTTCCGGGTTCGATTCCCAGCGGGGGTACATATTGTAATCAGTTTGGTTGGTGGTAGGACTTCTTGTAAGTCCGCCTGGCTAGCTAGTAGCTACCACCATCTAATCTAAGCCTTCAGCTTTCAGGTGTCAGTAAAGCGCTTGGCTGCTGCTTTTATAATTATCAGGTGCTTATTTATCACCTGGTACCTTACGTTGTTTTAACTTCTGTCACGATTACTACGCAGCAAGTACATTAACCTTGAAATTCCCTTTCAATTCGGTATCAGTATCACGTTTTAAACACAACTTGTTAGATACTAGATACTACACTTGGGAGCAAATAAATCGAGCCACTGCGTTATTTTCATACAAACATGCTCACTTTACGGTCTCATTATTCAAAACGTATAAACAGTTATGTTAGCATTTGTACGTCGATGTATGAGTCGAATAATCGACTTGCGAATAAAAGTCCCAAAAATTCAAGAAAACTTTCAGTTTTGTGCAAAGTAAGGAAAACAAATTAATTCAATCCGGTTTCCTACAACTTTATATGGAATGAAAATTAAATATTTGTTTCACTGAAATTTTAGGAAATTAAGAAATGTTTTCAGTTGCTTTAGATTCTAATAGGTTATTTGAACATTTGACCTCGCCATCACCACGCAAATCTTTGCAGAAATACGCATACCCTTTTATTTAATTGACCTTGAAGTGCGCATGTTAGTATGAAAATAACGCAGTGGCTCGATTTATTTGCTCCCAAGTGTATATTTATATACATTACGTACATTTACACCATATATCCCTTGTGGGGGTTAGAAACCGGCCAAGTGCGAGTCAGACTCGCGTAAGAAGGATTCCGTTCTTTTATTAAAATCGAGCAAAAAGCGGCAAAATAATCAATCACGTATGTTGTATGGGAACCCCACTTAAATATTTATTTCGTTCTGTTTTTAGAACTTATTTGTTGTTATAGCGGCAACAGACCTACCTACATTATCTGTGAAAATTTCAACTGTCTAGCTATCGCGGTTCATGAGATACAGCCTGATGACAGTGAGACAGACGGACAGTGGAGTCTTAGTATTTAAATGTCCCGTTTTTACTCTTACAAGCATATATGGAATTCACACCACACTTGCCGCATTTGGAATTGGTTGAGTCTAAGATGTAAGGAAACAATAATGACAGCTTGTCAGTCCGTCGCCTATAATAGATTTCAAGTATGCCCTGTCCGATGATAGTCTTTTACCACAGTCTGTATGTCGTCGTCATCAGCCATTTTTAATGTCCCCACTGCTGGGGCACTGGCCTTCCTTATGGATGGATAAGGAAAACGACACCCCTACCGCCTAACGTTATAGCTTGTTACAACTTTTTTTAATTTTGCATTTTACAATGCAATTTTTATGTGATAAATATTAAACAAGAAAATATACTAGAAAAAAAAAACAACTAGTCTCATGTCGCCCTCACGGGATTCGAACCCGCATCCTTGGGAGTCCGGCCCAATGCACTAACCAATTATGATATAGAGACCTATAAGGAAACGTCGAATCTTTCCAGTATATTCACCGTTCTACGGTGTTGGCCACCGTCGCTTCATCAATGAGAGAAATATCCACGCATTCGAAAGAAACATCTTTACAGATATTTGACTATCGAATGAAACAGCCATCTTATTATAACTTTTTTTAATTTTGCATTTTACAATGCTATTTTTATGTGATAAATATTTACTTGGCTTAACGACTGTAATCAAATGACAACAGCCGGGACCGACGGTTTAACGTGCCCTCCGAAGCACGAAAGCGCTCAATTATAATGCCACTTTACGGTCACCCATCCGAAACCTGACCGGGCCGAACTTTACTTAACAAACGTGATCGAATACGATCAGTCTGTCAAGCGCGACCATGAGCGCTTCATAATAGAGCTTTAATAGGTATTTCATTAACCGACTTCAAAAAAAAGGAGGAGGTTCTCAATTCGACGGAATCTTTTTTTTTTTTAAATAAATTATTTCTTAAACCTTAATACTTTCCGAAATATCGTTTCTCAAAAAACTCTACTGATCAACCGAGAAGTTCCCTGACTGTATCTTCTGCAGCTGCGTAGTGTGCTTAGAATAGCACTACCCCCTCTCATCCCGTGGGTGTCGTAAAAGGCGACTAAGGGACTCAGCCTTCAGGAGACGGGCAGCAGTGCCTCCTACAAACTTGGCCATACCGCGATCGCCAACCCGCCTGCCAAGCGTGGCGATTATGGTAAACCCCCTCTTTTGGGGAGAGGCCTATACCCAGCAGTGGGTGTTATGTGGCTGAGAAGAAGAAGAAGAAGAAGAAGACCTTCCGTTCCCTACTAAATACGTAACGTACTTCATAAAATTTTTTCCTTGTGTACAAAACCAACAATATTACAAACATGCATTACGAAGCTCCAACCTTTTTCAAAGTCGGTAAACCAAATCTATAAGGCGACATGAGACGTGTTCCATCTGAAATTCTTTAGAAAAAGGTACAAAACCACCTTGCTACCAAGCAAAACTCGTCCACATTCCGTCTCTCTCGCACAACCTCTATCGCTATACAAAAGAGCGAGACGAGACGTCAATCCTTTTTTTACATCGAATCTTCAATTGGGCACGTGCGAGTGATGACGGCTTGGAATGCCGAATGTTCTTTTTTAAACGTTTTTTCTTTTTTTTTTGTTATGGCAATGTAAACAATGGTTTTTGGGAATTACGCCAAAAGGAACCTATCGTTGTGCAAGTCAGAATGCTCATACTTGTTTTAGAGAAGAAAAAAATATCCCATTTCAACCGACTTGCAGAATGAGGTTATTAAGAAACACACAACATTAAAGAGAAATTGTAAGAAAGCCTGTAACGATATAATAAAAGTGGAAAAAAACACTTCATAAAAAAAATCAAACCGACTTCAAAAAGTAAAAAATAAAACTTTTGGAGTCGGTGCCAGCCAAGGCATTCTATATTGGACTTCTATTAACTATATATTTTCTTGGCCAAAAATTGAGGAAGACTCTTGACCTTCATCATACCTGATGTTAAGTACTGATAAGGCCGAAGGTGGAAGCGAGCCTCTGACGGAATCCTCATCACTGAGGAACTGGCTATCTTATCTCTAACTGCCGGAACACAACAATGCTGAAAACATTGTTTTTATGGCGTCAGGCTTAGATAAGATGATGGTAGCTGGCCAGACCGACTTACAACAAGTCCTACCACCAACCAAACCGAATACAATATGTACTCCCGCTGGGAATCGAACCCGGGACCCCTGGGTCTGATACCGGTGGTTGTTACCACTAGACCATAGAGGCGGTTAGAGGGTGGCCAAAACTATAGTATCTCGAACTCTTCCGTGCTTCGAAAGGCACGTGAAGCCCCGGCTGCGTTTGCAGATGGTAAGACCTAGCAATTCGGGTGGTGGTTCATGGATTCACATAAAAAAAACTATTATTTATAACAATATTCACAATAACATAATTAGCCTTTGTCACTCAGGAACAACGAAACTTTCTACCAATCAAATAATTTTCAATATTAATTTAGAAGTTTCAGAGATTACTTTCTACAAACAAACTCACAAACTTTACCTCTTTATAATAATAGTGTTGATAAGGATGGTCTTTATTATGAACAACGTGGCTTAGCCTTCATACCTGATGTAAAGTAATGATAAGGCTGAAGATGTAAGCGGGCTTCTCCCGGAATCCTCAATCACTGAGGAACTGTTTTTTTGTATGATTTTTGAATTTTTGAATTTTTAATGCTATTTTTATACTTATAATAAATTTTTTATTTTTAAGTTTGAGTTAATTTTTTTCCAATATTTTCCTATTTAAAATTTATCACTGAGGAACTGGCTATCTGACTGTGTCCCAAACATTAAGAAGGCTGATGGATCTCCCAGCATTTATAGTCGGATTTTTGAATCAGTAGAGTATTTTGACAAGTACCAATATCACTTTGTAAAAATAATCCTGCTTTAAACTGTTCTTCGTAATGATTTGCGCAGATCCAGTTCCAGTTCAGTAAATATTGATTTCATTCACGTACACAAATTCCCTTACATGCCTGGGATGTCGTAAGAGTCGACTAAGAAGCTCGACGCATTGAACACCTGTGCGAGAGAAGGACAACTTGAACCAAACCCTCTACCAACCCGTCTGGCCAGCGTGGTAGCAGTAGGCTAATAGCCTCCTATGAACGCCACAATAGGCGTGAGCTAGGAGAGGGATATGTCCAGCAGTGGACGTCCACAGGCTGATGATGATGATGACACAAATTCAATATTATCATTATAGCAACATTTTAATTCCGCATTATTTTTACAAAGTGACTTTGACAACCTGTCAAATCACTCTACTGAATAAAAAACCCGACTATACTCTTAGCATAATCTTCAATGGAGGCTAAACTATGACGTCATTCAATCGCAGCAAATCAATTTTTATAATAGACCACATAAATCAACGGAAGTCATAAAAAACAACACAACCGATATAAAATACAGTTACAAAAACAACACAATATTTAATGGTTAAGCAAAAACTGGCAGACACGTTTCGAAAAGAAACAAATGCAAAAGTAGCTCTTATTACTATAGCTTAAAGTTCAAAGTGTGGTTTTTTAAAAGATCTATAGAGCGTTTTATATTTTTTTAAAATAATAATGATTGATTGTTACTGTAAAAAAAATATTGGGTAAAAAAAAACAATAGGATAATGATCAGTTTGAATATAAAGCACTTGTAACGCGAAATTTTCGCGCATACTACTCATTGATTAAGAATGTATCAGAATTAATTAACATTGAGGAGCTCATTGATGCAGTGTGGCGGTTAAGCAACTTTAGCGATGGTCGGTCAAGGGATGGGTGACCAAAAATTTAGTATCTCGAGCTCTTCCATGCCACCGAAGGCGTTTTAACCCATTGGTCCCCGGCTGATTTGCAGTCGGTAAAACGCACTTTTGAAATTATACACTTCTGTTTCGACATCGGCCGAAAATGCTTTTGGCAGTCTGTCAGTCTGTTCTCGCCTACAGGCCGCATTTTTCTACCGATTTTGTTGAAAAGACAATGCTTAATGTTGTATGAAAAGTGCTCTTTTTTTCGCGCGGCCATCAACCAAACCTTGTTATTTCGGTTTTATATATCATAGTAAGATTTTCAACGTAAAATTAAAATAATAATGATATGTTAGTGTCTAAACTTAGTCCGAACCGAGCTATTCAGGTTAGAAGTTCAATACTCAATACTCAATACTTTAAATACTTAAAATAGGTATCACTATGGACCCTGATGGGCAGAACAATATTCAAATAGGAGAAGAAACATTTTTTTTAAATTATGATTATTTAAGTGTTGATATCTATGTTTGTGTCTTCTAAATATTCGGTAATGGTATAGTAGCATTTTTTGTAAAGAACTTATTTTAGTTCATTTATAAATTGCTTTTCATCATTTATGTTTTTTAATGGTTCTGGTAATTTATTGAAAATTTTGATTGACATCGTAAGAGGGCTGCTGCTGTTAGAATGATGTTCAAAAACATGTGTGTTTTAACGACTGCAAACGCAGCCGGGACCAACGGCTTCACGTGCCTTCCGAAGCACGGAGGAGCTCGAGATAGTAAATGTTTGGTCACCCATCCCGTGACCGACCATTGCGAAAGTTGCTTAACCTCAACAATCGCAGGCCGAGCGCGCGAACCACTGCAAATCACTCTACTGAATTAAAAATCCGACTATAGATAGAAAATACAATCATCATTGCATTCACCCTATTGTTCTCTAGTTTACGTTCCTATGGAATTTGGACAAAAGACGGTAGGTACGGAATTTGTTGTATAATGAACCGGTTTTCTTAAATCATTAAAAAATATATCTATATCCATTCAATTTTGTTTTATTTGCTTTACGATATATGTCGAGATATGACCAAAAAAAAATTATAAACATTTCCTACGTTAAGAGTAACTATTTTATTTTTAAACTTTCTCCGGACTGAGTTTAGATACTTACATTATCATAGTAAGATTTTCATTTTACATAATTCTGAACCGAAATAACAAGGGTTGGTTGATAGCCGCGCGAAAAAAAAGAAGTCGTCACTTTTACTGCCTTTTGGCACACATGTTCCTCGATTTATTTAAGAATTTTTATCGAAACGGTATCATAAAAGTGCAGGGTGTTATTTTTTCTCATTTAAGCCGGTTCGAATCCCGGTGCAGGTAAGTGATTTATCAAAAATATTTGAATGCAGTTCAACTTATTTTTGAAAATAAATAAATGTTCCCTTTGAGTAAAATTTGCTTACATCAATATTTAGGGTACTTTTCCTCCGGCTACCGTATTTTTGTTCCATTCTGTATATGACTTTAATTTTTGGACCTTTCATTATGCAATCCACGGTCACTATCTAATCGCATCGCAGTCTACATGTATAAGTATTTATGTGTATAAAAATATATATACATAAAAGTTCATAATTCAGGTACAAATGCTCGTATTCATCATACAAATATTTGCCCCTACCGGGATTCGAACCTGGGATCTCAGAGTAAGCGACACCTTGAAACCGGTGTACGTACCACACTACCACGGAGCTCGTCAATTGTTTTATATCAATGAATATATGCAGAAAATTTTGGATGTTATGATGTCCTTCTAATTTTAAGTGTTTGTAAGCCTAGCTGTTCACATAGGCTTACAAACACATAAAATTAGGAGCACAATGTATCCTTTTGCACGCAGAGAAATATCTGGCTACCTATACGAGAAAAAACACTACTGTAACTAGAACTTCTGTTTGCAACCGTGACAGCAAGACTCGCGAGTTGACTTTACAAAAACCATTCTGTTATTATTTTTACCTATCGCTTTATTAATGACAACTAGATGTTTAGTGTAACTGACCAAACAAAATATTACTCACTACAAGATAAATATTGCGCCTGTTACAATACCAATGTAATTGTAACCATACGTCAAGTAGACATTACTAGATCGATTGTAAGGACTACTATGCAATCTCGTAAACATTAACACTTATTTTTTTGGGTTTACTAAATACTTCGCTGTATCTACTAATGAATTGGTGTAACATAACGACGTGAACTTTAATAATAACTATTCGTATTGCAACGCTAGCTTTATGATTTTTGTTACAAGTACAATACACATTGTAATGCTAGCATCCTAGGTATTGTTACAGCTACTATTTCGTATGCAGTACCTACTGGTTTAGATGAAGCCTGCATTCTAGTGCACTTACAGTACTAACGGGTACTCTCAGGCTTTTACTAGACAAAAATACAATTTTATTTGTCTTGTGTAAATAAAACTGTATTTTCTCCATTAAAAGCCTAAAACGGATCCGTTGTTGGTGCTGTCAGTCCACTGGATTGCAGGCGCTCCATCTAAATACAGTCCATAGAGCCATCAGTACGTGTTACGTCTTTAAAATTTTATAAAATAATGCCTTTTTAATTACAATATCCAAAGACTCCAACTATCTAGTATCATATTAAAAATAAGTCGAATACAGAGTTAATAAAATTACTAAGTTTAACGGATGTTAGAATCATAGAAATTAATATTATCGGCATTTTTGTTAAGACGTCGCACGCGCTACGGCTCCATAGACAGGTTTAGGTTCCCTGGAATCAAAAATAAAAATATCAAGTACATAGAAAAATTACATTTATTTATAATCATCACAATCATTAGTGCAATATCTATACTATATCTATCATTCCTACACATCTTAGAAGTACCTATTCTAATGAGCGTTTTGACCAATACCACTTCTAAATAACAATGTTTTAAACATAAGATTATGAGGCTGACATGAGATTTTATTTTATTTCTTCATAATAAGCCCAATTTAAAAAAAATTATATCAGTGAAAGTCTTGTGAATAACGCCTAATATTTATTGAATAACTTTACCCAATCTGCAAAGCATTTAAACAGTTTTAAAACGGTATTTTGTTAAAAGTCGCCATTTTTAGTTCAAATCCGTTTTTAAACTATTGAATGCATTTTGTAATGTTGTAACGTTATTCAATAAATAAGTATTGGACGTCATTCACAAGACCTTGACTGATTCCTTTAGTTAGAAATTGGGCTTCTTTAGAATAAATCAAATAAAATCGATTGGCGGCGCTAGTTGGCTCATGTCAGCCCCTTAACATAATTTGTACTTTTTTTTCATTTAAATAAACTAGTTTTAAATTATAAGTTATAGTTATAAATTATAAGTAATAATCACAGAAAAAATATTGTTATAATACTTCTCAATACCGTCATCTGGGTTGTAACTCTTAAGAGTAGGTTTTTCAACGGCTGAAAAAACACAAAATATTAATTAAAATAATTAGGTAGGTATTACATTACTTACATAGGTACATAGTTACAGGTGAATAAAATCATGTTAAAAATCATGTTAAAAATAGGAGATACTTACAGGGCTGCTGTTGGTAAATTGTATTTCTGGGCATTCTTCTTAGTTAGTTAATTTGTTCCAATTGTCCAAGTTTTTTAAAAATAAGGCCCGATCTCCAATTGCAGGGATTAGTTCTCTAAGTAGACTACTGTCGAGCATCGACAGTGTCGATATTGTTATATTATTTACTGAAAAATCATAAAAAATATATAAAGATTATTATCACGCATGCAAGCATAATTTTTTCGATTACTTGGCTAGGTAACCTAGGTTTTATAAAACAAGCCTATTGAGTAATTATCCAATTCGCCTGTTTTGGAGCTTAGCTGACATTCGGTGACCTGTGTGCCAAACTGAATAAGATGAGATGACCGTGTCAGTCAAAGAAAGTATCTACCTACTAACAAATAATTTATCGCGTTTCCTTATTAAAATTAAATTCCACGAATAACTGCAAAACTTTTAACTGTAAACTTATAAAGTCATTAATGTTCCCAATTAACTACTTAATTAAATTGAATAAAAGCTATGAATACTACAAAACAAGAAGATTGTTATACCAAGGTACCAACTTACCTTCAAAAGTATCAATATATTGAGGTAAGCCCCACTGCTGCAATAACTGTGGGATATCCCCATCTATGTCATCAGACATCACTCAAATTTAATAAGCAAACTCTCAAATAATTGGTAATACTACGTTAAGTTGAGTGAGCGCTCAGCGCGGTCGAAAACACAATCCACAATGGCGGGCGGCCGCGGCCGGGTCCGCTGGCTGGTTTTGTCACGCAAATTTTTTGATTGTTTACAAAAACATAGTTTCAAATAAACAGAACAAGCTACTGAGCTATGAATACCACCTCGATTGTTATTGTAACATTACTATTTTAAATGTTTTAAAACACACTAACAGAATAGCACGGATAATTACATACATTGTACCGTTTACTGTTTTTACTATAATATTCTTGTTAAGCCATAACACTATTTTAAAAGTAAACCAAACTCAACGAATATTATACGACACTTAGAACGATATGTACTGCAAACAACAATGTAGTTGTAATAAAAAGATTATTGTTTTGATTACAGATACACTCGTGGTCCATCAGTACATTGTAAATCATTAACCGAAACTAGATCATTTAGTAACTGCGAATCCCTGTTTTTTAGTACATACAATACATTAAATACATATTGACATAATTATTGTTAAAGATGCAATCATTTTTGATGTTTTGGTTCATTCATATTTTTTTGTGGAATGAAACATACGATTAGTAAGAGTGAACAATAACTCGTAGAGCTAACAAGGACCCAGTATTTCAAACTAGAAAAGTTGTAACCTAATTTAACTATTCGATTCAGTAGTTCTGTTTGTCACCAATTTCTCTGCGTGTGCGGGGGTGGCCTGGTGACCTGTGTAACCGGTTTTCTAAACCTATTACAGGCACCAGCTTCTCATACTTCAGGTCATTATCGTACTCAAGTATTTTGTTACATTTTAGACATAAGTAACCTATTATGTGATGATGAAATAAATGAATTTTATTATTATTATTATTATGTCCTTACAAATAATGTCCGTGAAGTCACAGAAGCTGTGTAGTGTCGGCTTAGAATAGCTCTACCCCCTCTCATCCCGTGGGTGTCGTAAAAGGCGACTAAGGGACTCAGCCTTCAGGAGACGGGCAGCAGCGTCTCCTACATTCTTGGCCATACTGCGATCGCCAACCCGCCTGCCAAGCGTGGCGATTATGGCAGACCCCCCCTTTTGGGGGAGGCCTTTACCCAGCAGTGGGTGTTATATGGCTGAGACGACGACGACGACGACAAATAATGTCCGTATTTTTACGTTTTTAGGGGTTTTTTGATGGCAGTCAGTGCAAAAGGTGCCGGAAAATCAATAACCCCTAAAACCCCAAAAAATACGGACAATTACAACTTACTTCGTAAAATATAGCGCGTTTGATATCCGTAAAAGTTGTTTTATTTCAATGAACAGTGCGCGCCAAAACATAAGATGTACGTAAATAATGATTTCATTGAAAATGGCGTAAGAGGTTTTCCAAAAGCAACAAGAAAAATTTATGACTTCGCTATTACAAACGCCATTACAACAATACACTGTTAAACGCGTCAACTATGACTCGAAGAATTGTAGATCATATCCGGGAAAATTGACAAAGACATAAACAATTAAAATACAACCGGCAGCACAAAAAACAAAGCAGTTTTACTACAAAAATATTTCTTAATACAAACGTGATAAGAGTTTGCTTAAAGATCAAAATGTGAATCTCATCATGCCGACGACAGTATCTAATACGTTGCAAAAACTAACTCACGTCTATTGTTTCAGGTAATCGCCGACTTTAATGAAGATGAGTGTGTGATAAAAAAAGCAAAATGGCGACAAAAAGAACTTTACTATTTATATTAGTGTTAGCTTGTGTGAAATCTAACTTATGTGAGAGTGATTTTGGTGACAGTTATAATTTAGAAAGAGACGAAATCCAAGAAGAAGTGGACGCGTCTAAATATAAAGATATTGAACCTGAGAAAAGTATTAGACATGTAGAAATTGAAGAGCATGAGAATGGTAGTGATTACGATAAAGCTTCTACAGTTGATGACTTAGCAACTACAGAAGCCCCTGATGATGCTGACGTAAGGAATGATGATAAGCCAAAAACTGATGATGAAAAAGACGAGGAAAATCAGAACCTAGCTACAGTAGATGCAACTGAAGCTACCACATTGTCTAGCTTAGACAATGATGTTTACAAACAGACCGATAGTGTCAACGAGGATATTTATATGAATAAGAGCAACAATGGAAGGGTGAGTGTAGCGTTGACCTATTGAAATATTTCCATTTATAAAATACTTGCGACAAGCCGCGACTTTGACTGTAAGGAATTCGATTTAGTTTTCCCTGTAATCGTAGAAATTTCACTTTCAGGACCGCCTAACGGTATAGCTTGTGCTGACGCTATAGCTATCAAAGTTCAAAAACTCATAAAATCCTTCAACGATAGGGTTTTTGTCTAATTATGTTACATAATGTTTATTCATCTATTGGATTCACTATTGCATTTTTAGTATGAAAGTGATAGCGTCATCGTCAGCGAGAGCCCTTGTAGGGGGTTTGGAAAAACGATAGCAAAAGCGATAGGATAAGTTATACCGGTTAGGCGGTCGGGGTGCAGGTCATAAACTTAAGAATAAATTAAAATATGCCATAAATACTTTCTTTCGACATGTTGCTTAGATTATTTATTATTTCTAACATTTTCTAAAAATAAAATCAAAGGATTAAATAGTTAATATGTTTTATTAGTAAATAGTTAATATTAGTAGCATAATGAATTTTGGGAAACCATTTTAAATACTTCAATAAATTTTGATGATATAAATCAAGTTAAGATTGCATTTTAACATCTGTTTCGATATGGTAGTAGCCATACATTTTGTAACGAATACGGATCCTATATTTAAGGCAATAGCACCTAAATTTATCGAAATCATGTCATTGACAACGTTTGAAAATCTTCCACACTGCTGTACTTTCTAATTTGAACTTTAACCTATTTGAAATACAGGTTGAAACTACACCACAATCCACCAGCCCGGTTATTGATGCTGATGACCTAGTGCCCAGGATAGCAGAACTTGGAGATGAGCTGGACATACAGGGTCAGAGGAGCCCAAAGACTGAAAATTGTGAGTATGACTTTCATTCCAAAATATGGATAAGTTATAAGAGAAGATGTTAGGCATATGACATACTAGAAAAGTGATAGATAGACCGTGAATGTATGGCAATTGGCGAGAATAAGAACTTACTCACTTATAAATCACAATCAAGCAAAGGTTTCCTCCGTGCTTCCTAAGGCACCTTAAGCCTTTGGTCCCGGTTGCATTTGCATTTGTTGTTAATACCAAACCTACACCACACAGCATTAGGCTTTTGCGTGATGGGTCGTGAATCACGACCACATCACGACTCGTGATATCCCATTCTCTTTAGCCATTTATAAGGAAAGGAAGGCAGTAAGGGCAGGTAAATGTCTCACGATGATGATGGCTGTACCACATCCTGTCTTATTTCCAGCTGACTCCATACACAACGAGCAACACGCGTTCGACGCTGGCAGGGCGGAAGCTCGGCCGCCCCAAACCGTCAGCAAGAGCACTACCTTGAAGAACTGGTTAGAAGACTCCTGGATAAGACCGCCCGCTGGTCTACTCGTGCCACTGAGGCCAATGGCTCTGAATAGAGCATTGGCTGTGTGGAACGACTTGACTGTTGGTGGTCTAAACGTTTCTGACATCGTCATCGTTGGATATGACTCAAATGGTGAGTAGACATTATAGTTATTTTGTAAGATCTGGCTAGAAGACTGTTGGATTAGACCGTTTGCTGATCTATTGATGCGACTGAGGAGTTTAGATTCGGAAATGACTCAAATAGTGAGTAGATATGTATAAGAACTGGCTCAGAGACTCCACTGGATAAGTGAGTAGATATGTTTAAGAACTGAATCAGAGAATCCCCTGGATATGACCGCCCGCTGGTCTACTCGTGCCACTGAGGCCGATGGGTCTGAATAGAGCATTGGCTGTATGAAACAATCTGACTGTTAATGGTCTTAACGATTCTGACATATTCATCGTAGGAATTGACTCAAATGGTGAGTACACTTGATATCGTCTAAGATTTGGCTAGAAGACTGATGCGACTGAGGAGTTTAGATTCGGAAATAAGTCAAATAGTTAGTACATTTGTATAAGAACTGGCTCGGAGACTCCTGGATAAGACCGCCCGTTGCCTATTCGTGCAGCAGTGGAACTGAGGCCGATGGCTCTGAATAGATCTGCCTTGGCTGTGAGGAACGATCTGATTGTTGGTGGTCTTAACGTTTCTGACACTGTCATCGTTGGATATGACTTAAATGGTGAGCACCTCAATAAAGTTATCGTCTCAGAACTGGCTGTATTACCTTTGGATAATACCGCCTGTTGGTCTACTCATAGTCATACCATGCAGAATTGCAGATAAGGCTCTAAATAGAGATCTGACCGTGGAAAGCGATCTAGATACTTTGAAGCATGATTGTTATAGTGAGATATGATTCAAATGGTGAGTAAATACTTGAGGAGGTTGCTGATGTAGTTATTATCGCGCAAGTTGCGGGCGGTAAATAAAAATAAAATCATCTTACCAATCGATGCTACAAAAATAATCTCTTACCTGAAACATAAGGAAATAAAATAATTAGTTAATTTATTTTATTAATTTATTTATGGTATACACAACAGATAACAGTCAATAACAACATGAAATGAGAGCAATGCAAGTTTCGAACAAAACTGACATCCAAATACGTGTACACACAGAAAGTCATGCGATGCGAAAACATAAAAAAAAATAACATCAATAAACATTGACAATAAATTTCCTATAAATGCAGTAGAATTTACATTAATCAAATAACATAAAATTATAGAATTACGGTAAAAATAAATCAACATATACAGTGGTTATCTTTGATTAATAGATTACATTATACAATTATAGGAAAAACATAATATACAAAAAAAATAATTTATACAGTGATCGGAGACATAAATTTGATTGAAATAAGTTATTAAATAATAAAGGAATTGAATATTATTAATATGAAGTTAACAAAAAAAATTTTTTTGCTTTTTGTTGAGTCTTAACACATTGTGCTTTGTAGTGTCGATATCGAGTTGTTTATTTGACATGATTGGATCATTATTTAAATCATTGTATAATATTATATAATTGAATTACAGAAACGCTTTTAAATTTAATTCTATAATTTTTTACATCAACTGTCCAGCTTGTTGTACGTACTTGTAAAGTCAACGCCGCGCCGTCAAAGGCAGCTACGGCTTACATAATACTAGCTGCCGCTTGCGGTTTTACCCGCGTTGTTTCCATTCCCGCTGAAATATCGGGACAAAAGTATCCTATGTTCATAACCAGGCTATCTACTATCTGTGTACCAAATTTCATCCAATTCCGTTCAGTAGTTTGGAGCCTATTCAATGCAAACAAACAATCAAACCTTTCCTCTTCATAATATTAGTATAGATAGCGGCCGCTCGCGGTTTCACCCGCGTGATTCCCATTCCCGTGGAAATATCGGGACAAAAGTATCCTATGATCATAACCAGGCTATCTACTATCTGTGTACCAAATTTCATCCAAATCCGTTCAATAGTTTTTGAGTTTATTTGTTGCAAACAAACAATCAAATCTTTCCTCTTTACAATATTATTAGGTATAGATGTCGAATTTCTAAAGACAAGTCCCAACTCAACGGCTAGATCAAACTCGATAATATTGTAAAGCCCGGCCTGCACTTGACCGTACTGCAAATAGTATTACTTATACAATTTCAAATTACATAACAATTAGTTTATAAAACATATCAAATTGCCCACAACCCCAGTTCTGTCCGTCAACTGGAGCATGACCAGCAAACCTTCTACATTCACTGCACGAGGTCAATATTAGAGCTATAATTATACACAACAACAATAAACACACTTATGTTTTTTTTTTATGAACAACGGGCAGACGCTTAGCCTTCATCATACCTGATGTTAAGTATTGATAAGGTTGAAGATGGAAGCGAGCCTCTCCTGGAATGCTTAACCACTGAGGAGCTAGCTATCTTATCTGTGACTGTTATTCACTAGTTTCGGCGGCGAATTCTTCAGCGTCAGTTAAAGGCAGAAAGCAAGGGACTGACCGTGCTACACCAAGGTCCACCAACCAACAAGCCTTGTAATTTGTATATTACTATATCACATGAACCCATCCTACGGGGCTATTCTATTAGGTACCTATCTTTGCAACAGCAACGCGACAGCAGCAATTGCGCAATAATTGGTTTACGTCACCTATCAACAGTGCGGCCTCTACCGAACATATGATGAACTACAATGTGCATTCATTCAGTTCCTGTTATTGCTAGCAAATTGTTTTTGGCGCTAGCGTCATAGCAACACGCGGCGTCTCACCCTCGTATCTAGATAGGAGCGCGGGAGAGTGAGACGCCGTTATACGAACTATCAGCGAGCAATTAGCCAGCAATCACATGCGTAATACCATTTTTATTTTGACGTTCCGCAGCAATCGCAAGATCTGCGCGATAATTGCAAATTTTTAGGTAATAGCCCCGCTGGACTAAGAGCAGGTCCAGACCATTGTTTAGGTATATATCGTTAACAAGCCTTGTATGAAGGATAACTCACGATACACCGTGCCGGGCCAGTGATTTTTTTTCCTTAAAAACCGAACATGCTTGTTTTACCCGATCGTTTTATAGAGTAACTTGATATAGTCCGCGCCAAACTTTATTGCGAGTCCGAAGTTAGCTGCGATTGCTTACTTGCGCAGCATTAGGTCCCGCTGCTTCCCGCTGACACCCAAAATTTGCAACTGCGACGCGTCTTGCGACCAACTTCGGACTCGCAATAAAGTTTGGCGCGGCCTGTACAATAGCCTGACTAAAACTCTCATTAAGATCACCCATAGTTCGACACTTTCTGCAAAAACGTAGCAAATACGTTACAGAATATGGTTGGCACCCAATGTCCATCATACTACATAAAATACTGATTCAGAGTCCTACTATTATAGATCTCAAGGATTTAAGGTAGTTTCTCTACAGGGCCCATAGATTTTTTCCACCCTGAATATGACGTAGAAAATTTGCAGGTACAAATGTGCATATTGAGGTGCAGCTATGAGATTGATATTTACATATATAATTCTATTAGCGACCGCCCGCGGTTCCACCCACGTGGTTCCAGTTCCCGTGGGAATATCGGGATAAAAAGTAGCCTATGTTTCAATTCAGGTTATCTTCTATATGCGCGCCAAATTTCATCCAAATCGGTCAGTAGTTTTTGCGTGAAACAGTAACAAACAAACAAATGAACCCATGCCATGCCAGCAGGCCCGTTTTCTGTCAGTCAGGACCAAAATCATAATATTTGTAATTTCTCCCACAGGAGTCAACTGGCGGTCTCGCCACAACCTCCAGCCATCGAGTACAGGTAGCGGCGACCGAGCTGTCTCCGAGGCGTTGTCCAAGCTGCTGCTCAAATACCAGGTAAAGCCCTACACGAAGATCGACCACTAGAACTCCCCGGTTAGTCCACGAGCAACAAAGGAAACACGAGTCTATGTTTTTAGGGTTCCGTAGTAACAAGGAACCCTTATAGTTTCGCCATGTCTGTCTGTCCGTAGGCGGCTTAGCTTAGAGATACTTACTTTAAGAAAGCTGTAATTTGGCAAGAATATATGTGTATATTTGTTACGCTAAAAAAGTGCTACAATAAAATCTAGAAAAATCTATACTTAATATTATATAGCTGAAGAGTTTGTTTGTTTGAACGCGCTAATCTTAGGAACTACTGGACCGATTTAGAAAATTCTTAGGTCATTAGAAAGCTACATTTCTCCCGAGTGACATAGGCTATATTTTATCCCGATATTCCCACGGGAACGGGCACCACGCGGGTAAAACGGCGAGGATCCGCTAGTATATTATAAAATTTAAACGGTAGTTTATGGAAACGTGAAAAAATTCAGGAGAGTAGTACATTTGATGATGTTCAAAGGTAAACGGTCATTAGAAAGCTACATTTCTCCCGAGTGACATAGGCTATATTTTATCCCGATATTCCCACGGGAACGGGCACCACGCGGGTAAAACGGCGAGGATCCGCTAGTATATTATAACATTTAAACGGTAGCTTATGGAAACTGAAAAAAATCAGGAGAGTAGTACATTTGATGATGTTCAAAGGAAAACTATAATCGCTCGACAGACTTTACAGGTTAACGAGTATAAAAATCGAAACTTCTTCTCAGCCACATAATACCCACTGCTGGGTATAGGCCAAAAGGGGGGGTTTGCCATAATCGCCACACTTGGCAGGCGGGTTGGCGATCGCAGTATGGCCAAGTTTGTAGGAGACGCTGCTGCCCGTCTCCTGAAGGCTGAGTCCCTTAGTCGCATTTTACGAAACCCACGGGATAAGAGGGAGTAGTGCTATTCTAAGCCGACACTACACAGCAAAGTAATTTATTTATATTGGCAAAGTTATCATGGGTACAAATCCCATTGAATAGATCTATATACTTAATTCAGGTTCGCAAAATTTGTGACGACTCGATAGGGACTTTGGCGCGTAGTACGCGGCCGAGTAAGGTATCAAATTAAAGGTACTCGAGTCTATTTGTTCCGAAAACTATAAAATATACAAAATGTTAAACGTGATGATCACAAACTGCAATTAAAAAGTGTCATTATTTTCGCATAATTTGGAATTTTTCGTCGATCGACGAACCCGAGTATCGGGTTGTAACCGCCCTAGTTGAGATATAGTAGTTACTTTTGTCAAACAAAGAGTCTAAATGCACAATGCAAATTCACAAGTCCACTATAGTACACTTCAATAAAAAAATGCATTTGATTTTAATGCTTGAAACAAAACTATCATAATATAATCAAATTCATAATAATTAATAAATAATTTAACTGCTTGATCATATCATAATATCCCATTTCAAAAGTCATGCTAGGACAGTGGTCTTTAGAAAACCCTTTTTTTCTCTAGACAATACCAATCTACATAATTATATTACAGCTACGTTAAAAAACATAATTCGCCAAGCACACGGTTTTTTAAACGCCTAAGGTGACCTTCAGATCTGACCGGATAACCACATCTAAGCTTCCGTAGTTAACCTGATTTAAAGGCGATTTTACCTTATCTACGGCCATTAAAAAACCTTAAAAAAAAGATAAATATTTTCCGCTCGATTAGCTTGGTATTATTTCTATTAATAGATGTGTATTTCAATTGAGCGAGTGTAATGCCTTACTACATTTAGTACATTTTCATATAGTTTGTAAAATTTATTTATTTATTTATTTAGTATAGGTCTATGATGATATCTGATATGGTTATTTTGCATGCTGTTCTATATGGTTAAATAGGTTCGAAGTTACTATTTACTCCTATATCTAACACCAACATTCTTGTACCCTCGTCGTCATCAGCCATTTTTATGTGGCCTTCCTTATGGATGGATAAGGAGAAAGGGCCATAACCCACCACGCGGGCCCAATGCGGATTGGTGGGTTTTAACGACTGCAAATGCAGCCGGGACCAACGGCTTAACGTACCTTCCGAAGCACGGAGGAGCTCGAGATAGTAAATGTTTGGTCACCCATCCCGTGACCGACCATTGCGAAAGTTGCTTAACCTCAACAATCGCAGACCGAGCGCGCGAACCACTGCATGTACCCTATTTATTGGCAATTAAAGTATTTGTATTTGTACTCATGGACGTCAATTAACATGACAATTGGCCATTTAAGGGTGAGTAGTTGGTGAGTAGTATAAAAACATGGTGGGAGATCTTGTTATATAAAAAACGTACACTAGTATCCACAAAAAAAGCACATGACAAGCTAAAAAGTTTCTCTAGTTGCTACAATTATTAAATTGACCTCACAGATGATTGTAAAAATCAGAAAATCACTAAAAGCACTTGCGTAGGTTCACCTTTTTGGTGTAAATGATAGCGGAAATGTATTGAATTCTACATCAATGAATATACACTTTTCAAAGTACTGTGCAGTTGCTTTAATATCTTTTTCTCAAACATGCATGAAAATATCGTCATTACTTTCGAAAAAAGAACAGTCGAAGTATCGAATTTACGGACAAAGAAAATCAAATCCATTGCAGGAGCGTTTTTTGTATTTGGAACATTACAAAAAGTACCTATTTAATAACCCCAGCAAGCCGTTTCATTCAACATTGCTGTAGCGTTGTAATGTCCCAAATTAAAAAAACAGTCTTGCAATGTATTTGATTTTATTTTAGTAATTGCCCCAATATGACGAATGAAAATTTTAATATTAATTAAATTAAATGTATAATATAAAAAGTATGTTTTATTTCCCTGCACTCTTTTGAGAAAAGCACTATATATGCCTTGGCGGAAACGGCAATTGCCTGTCTCGTATTAGTAAAGTCCTCGCCTACGGTTCGGTCTTCAAACTCATACTCGACCTGCAATTGCCTATTTCACGGCCCGTGCAATAATGTACTATTTTCAAGAAAGATAACTGTGATAATGATGAAATAACAACGAAAATTATCGAACGCGCTAACCACGCCACTAAGCTCTTCCGAACCAGAAGTGCTCAATAAGAACAACAAATAATGAATCTCAATTCTCAATACATAATTTGTTCAAGAAACGTATCGCTTGGTTATCCACGATAAAATATCCAGGATCGCTAAGTAAATTTTGATTAATTGCAATCGAGAATTATTTGCAACAGACCTTACATAAATCAGCGGGTTTATTTTATAAAAATACGTTATTTCGTCTCAGGGCGTCAACGCCGACTCTGGAGACGGCACCATGAGAGCACTGGCATCCGCAGCCAAGCTGGTACCGTACGACAGCGCTCTGTTCGTCATCACCGACAAGGGCGCTGCTGACCCTCAGAGACTACCACTCGCTTTGAGAGCATTGGTGGAGAAGAGACTGAAGGTAAAGTATTCTTGATGCTGTCAATTTATTGAGCACTAACTACTTCCACCCGCTGACAAGATCTTCAGAGGTTCTTTGAGCTTTGAGGGCATTGGTGGAGAAAATACTGAATGTATGTTATTCTACAAATCTTAGTAGAAATCGAAAAATATGTAGCATAATTCCGCAAGAAAAACGTACATGCAAGATGAAAGCAAATAAATGCAGATGTAACACAGTGACACACCTTGCACCTTCACCGACTACTCTACACGTGTTTCGCCCACACACGGAGCATCCTCAGGCTGACATCCAACTTTCCATGAAAACGCTAATTGAAATTCAAAGTTTAAAAGATTATTCAATAATCTGGCTACACCATAGTATTTTCCATTTCATAGAATAGAACTGATTAATGTAATGCGGCCACATTAGGAAGTGTTAAATTTTATTATTTGGCTACGACATAATGTTAAATCCGAAAAACTATAATCGATTCATATACTCAAAGAAATTCAATCGATATTTCGTATGAATCGGATATTATAGTAACATATTTCTCAGCCCCATCCTTATTTTTCAATCTGTCAAAGCTGTCGCATGGTACTTCTTAGATTTGATAACTTTGAGGGACTGGTGGACAAGTAAGATGTTCTGAGATGATGAGAAAACTTTAGCAGTGAATGAGCTTTTGGTTATTTTAAGAGTTATTAGCTATTATGAAAGCAGCACAATGAATGTGCGTGTAGAAGTTCCTCGTAGCTCTAATAAATTAAGTTCATTCAACATGGTAAAGTATACGAGAACTGCCTTTAAATAAACATGAGATCTAACAGAAGTTAGAAAATTGGCTGAGATAAAATATCCAGTTCCACACTGGTTGGGGATTCTGGGAGAAGCGCCATTCCACCTTCTACCCTATCATTACTTCACATCAGCTATGATGAAGGCCAAAGGCTACCCCATCGTAAGTAAAAAATAACAAGATGTTGGTATTTGCTAAGGCTAACGGCTCTTTAATTTATTTCCACAGGTGTTCACAATCTGGACAGACCCCAACCACCCGTCCACTGACTCGGAAGCAGCTCTTCTTGAGCTCAGAAACGTTTCCAGCCATACGGAGGGAGACGTGCTGCCTTACTCATTACAAGTTATGGTGAGTGGCGATGATGAATTTGTTTTCAAATTAACTTGCATGGAAGGCTTAAAATACAGTTTGTTAGACAATGATCATAGACCTATATGAATAAGGAAGACAATAAGGGTCGAGTCGTATCAGGAAGTCAAGAAGATGGCAATGTGTAGGAAAGGGAGCAGTGGAGAAGCCTTCATCGAAAAAAGCACAGCTCTTGAATAAAATGAAAAAGATAAGTAAAAAAGCTTTGGTTTTCTTGGGTTTCCTTTTTTTTTATTAAAATTTTGAATAGAAACATTTTGGAAAAAATCAACTCGGCCACAAGTGAATCTCAGATGGGACTCGAACCCACGACCTTTGGAAGAGAGACTTTTTATGTTAGGGAGATTTGATTCTTATGATTGATTGACCTTATCGATTGATGTCAAAACAGCTTGTTGACATTTTTCCGGATTTTAGCTGGTCCTGTGTCAGTTCCTGTGTAAAACTCTTTTCTTTGGCGAGCGAGTAATAATTTTAATATCCTTTCGAAACGGGTAAATCTTGATCTGTTTAACAGTAGCGAGGCGTCGATTAGGCGTATTGTAAGCCGCTTATTTTTCAGTGATAGCTGCTAAATTCAATGTGTCACTTAGGAAATGAGTCATATTTTTAAGTTATGTGTACGTGTATATTTAATAGTTAGGCTAGGCTTGTTTAATTTTTTTTAATGTATCTTATTTGTGAAGACCTGTAAATGGCTTTATGTTTATATTTAAGTTTTTTAATGTATTAGGTTAAGCAGTTGGTTTTCCAGTAAATAAATAAATAAATAAATAATAAGCGTATTTACAAAAATGTTTAAATGCAGTTTTCTTTTTTTTTGTAAAATAAAGGAGTCTGTCCTCTGAGTAAAATTTGCTATCTTCAGCATTTTCCCTCCTGTGAGGTTCAAAAACGCCAAATCTAAAAGTTTATCCTCAACAATTAACAAAATTCTTGTTCTAGGATATGGACTCCAGCAACCTGGCATCTGATGCTGACCTTCAGGAGTGGGATCCGATGGTCTCCTTGCAGAACAGGCGGGGGAGACTCAACCCTGAGGTGGAAGTCGAGAGATTTGAGGTAAATCACCGGAACTCACTGTACCAACAATTCCCAATTTGAAAGGCGTCCGGGAAGGACTTCTAGAAGAATCCAGAGGAGTGGCACAGGGGAAATCAACCTTTCACTATCTCAAGTAAACTAAGACACAAGGAGCATCATCATGATATTCAATTCAAGACTACAAACATAATTAAATTTTTCGCTTTCGGTTCTACCAACAATCATATGTCGCGGTCAACTCCTTTTTAATATTCATTGATGACATCTAGAGGGAAAAGAAAACATTATTAAAAACCGAACACTACTTTCAGACGCTTCTGGTACGCAGAGGGGGCGGAGAGGCTATATCTCTAGGGGTGCCCATAGAGAACGGAGTGACAGCCCTGAAGATATACATCGAAGGAGCTGTGGAACATGCTGTGCTGTACCCACCCAACGATGGTAAGAACAGAACCCTCGTGCCTAATTTATTGCGTCTGCGCAGCGTCTCGCGCGATCTTCACGTCGCATAGTTATTATAATGATCCTACTGTACAAAACATAGCGTGTGACAGTGACCTTGTAGTAGCGGCGTGACAATCGTAATGACGACATTATGAATAATTTTGCTGTCACATTAAGCTCATTTTCCGCTGATGATCGGATGTAATTTAAACGTGCATTTATAATGCAGTATTCCGATGACGTAACGCTGAAGCGATTTGCATTACTTCTTAATTTGGTCGGGTTACAAATTGGGTTTAATCATAGGGTAAGCAAGACGCGATATTCGCGTATTAATTATTATAGTCTCATAAAATCTGACTCTAAATACTAATTCAATACGGTAACAGTCTAGAACATAATGTAAAAGAAGCCACACATATTCACAAAGTTTTAATGCGGCATTAGAAATTTTACTCAGGTACCAATTTTATTTCATTTTAGTCATTAGTACTTTTCTTCCCATAAGTACTTTCCATTTTAGAGGATTATCCTATCAACTTTTAATAGATATCAAAATTATTGTAAAACTTGAGCTTGGCAAGTCAAGAAACAAAGAGCTTTTTGTATTCTCCTGTCTCTAGCTTACTGTCAAGTGACAGTAGGCTAGAGACAGGAATTACTTTACACACGAAAAATGAGACGAGACTGATAGAACGCGCATTATGATTATGACCCAAAATACACTAACCCAAAGCTATAACATCTCAACTGCCTTGTCGACAGGGCCGCAAATCGACTTGTACAACAAGACATCAGTTGCCGCCTTTTCGCCGACATCCAAAACTTTCGACCTGAGCCCAAGAGACATCATCCTGGTCTTCCCTGGGTCCAACTCAGCACCTGACATGTAAGTATAATGGCTCACCCATACTACAGACGCATCACACCGCATAAATAAGCCTATAATAGAAAGCAATCGTCGTACCGTACGTGCGTTGTGATGCGGTCTCTCTGTAGTGTGCGATAGTTCATCTTAAACATACGAAAGTGGTGTAGGAGGATTTTTGTAATGAGAATGAGATGCGGTTCTGTGCGGCATGCCTTATATACATCAACCTTTAAACAACAGTAAATGGTCAACGAACTAACCTAACGCACAAAAGTACTAAGTTGGCTTCTAAAAATACTGTAATAGGTAAGTAAATACTTATACAAAATCATTCTACTACAAAGTTGGTGCATTTAATTTCTGCGGTCTTCTTTATGGTATTGCCTTGTAACAAATCGCTTGTTCCCGCAGGCTTTCAGTCGTGCCTGCGTCCCCGCCGCCCTCAGATGTGGGAATGGTTGGCGTTTGGCATTTGAGCATCCGCTGTGATACTTGCGACTACCGGTTAGCTATTGGTGCGAGAGCGCAACTGCATTTTTACATTGAAGACGAGCAGCCTGGTAAGTCAGACATATTTAAATGAGAAATTTTATATTTATATAGAATTAAGCCGAGCAGGCCACCAGCCTGCGACTTTGTCTGAAGAGACTGTGTTCTAGAAACCGAAATAAAGTTTCATCTTCTGCAAGATTCATTACTATGCTTACGATTCCATACATGCGTATAATGTTAATTGTTATTGTAATGTTATTACAAAGTAACAACATCTACTTGTATGAAAATCGACTAGTGTCGTTAATTATGTGATAACCACTGTATTTGTGAGGGTCTGTGATACGCAGAGCAGGGCAAAACATGTGCCATTGTCTGGAGGGAAAACCACATAGACTAGCGCTCTCCGAGCTGTAATCACACTAATAGCCCTTGCATGAGCGGCTTTTATCGACATCAAAGCTCGATAGCGTAACCACAGACCATATCGAGATAGACGAAAAGAGCGCTTCAAACTGTATGAGAACCTAGTGTGTCGAATTTTTTGTAACCAACGATGACGTCACGAGCGAGATTTAGTGATGTGTAAATGTTATGAACTTTAAACCGATTCGAGACAGACGCTAATTATATAAAAGGTTAAGTTACTTTTCACAAAATTTCCACGGATTATTTATTATTATTACATGACAAATGATCGCGCGAACAAACTCAAGCAAGACAAGGGTGCAAAAAATTAATGAGTTTCTATTTTTATAACAGAAATTAATAAAAAAATAACTACAAATAGTAGGTAAATTAAGTTTATTTTTCATGGTAGAAAGAACCGGTTGGAGGAAACCCTGACCTTAGCGCGAATGTTTTAATTACTATAGTGTATTAATAAAATTTTATAAAAGGATAAACTAAATATACATATACAGGTTGTCCGGTGAAATTGGCTTTCTCCTTGGAAGAGATAAAAGGAGGTTATTTGCAAAAAATAAATGTTAACAAAATGTCCACGATAGAAAAAAAATGCAATTCATTATTTTATTTATTAATTCATGGTTTGTGGCTACTCTCTTTATCCAAGGCCAGTGCCCCAGCAGTGGGGACATAAAAAAAAAGCTGAAGACGAATTTCCAGCTAAGATTTTCTAATTTATATTTTGCCCATGTCACATTTGGCTACTGGCTACTATATACTCTGTCTCTTGGCGTAAAAGTTACTTACTGGACAAACAATCTGGATTAATTTTTATATATATACATATATATTATAGTTATTTTCGAAGTGAAGATTAATCGGTTTTTATTCGTCTCACAAGCAGTGATATCATATCCATATAAATACAAAAGTAACATACAACTGAAAAGTTAATTTTGCAACAGTCGAATATTTTTCCAATTAGCACTGACCTTGGACAAACTGCAACGCTATAGACGTTTATGAAATAATATATGCATTGTAGCTTTAGAAAACTAAAAATATTTTGAGACAATTGAAAGATATAAATGGATCGTTGCGTCATTGTAAATTGTGCATTACTATTTTTTCACAATAGGAATTTGCATATGGGTAAGGCATTGAACGTTTTAAAAGTTATTGGCGTTATCTATATTAATAAGACAATACCAGACAACGCACAGCCCAAACGGCTGAACCGATTAAGCTGAAATTTTGCATACAGGATCCTTTAACGATGTAGGCGAGCACTGAGTAATGATGAATGAAACCGTTAGTTGAAACTAAAATAATGATTGAAATAAAACAACTTTTACGGATATCAAACGCGCTATATTTCACGAACTAAGTTGTAATTGTCCGTATTTTTAGGTTTTTAGGGGTTTTTTGATTTTCCAGACGTTTCGGCAACTTTTCGGCTACCGTGGTCACGGTAGCTGAAAAGGTGCCGAAACGTCGGGTCCGGTATCCGTAAAAGTTGTTTTATTTCAATGAACAGTGCGCGCCAAAACATAAGATGTACGTAAAATAATGATATCATCTCCACTTCTGGGACACTGGCTTTCTTTGGATGGATAAAAGAGGAATGACCAGCCACGCAAAAGCTGAACGGATTTGTATGAAGTTAGGCAACAAATAGTTTATAGTCTGGATTGAAATATAGGATATATTTTATCCCGATTCCAAGAAACGGGAACCACGCGGGTAAAACTGTTCATTTATTTTTATTTATTTTACCAACATAATATACATTGACACAACACAACATAAATTATTAGATAATTCAGCTTAATGCTATTAAAATTATAGGTGAAGACCTCATGCATTAAGAAGCAACCACAAAATACAATAAAAAATAAAATACTGAGTTTAAAAAAATATTAAAATTAAACAATACTAAATAGAATAGAATAGAATAGAATATAGAATAGAACAATTTATTTGCATTAAATGTGGTACATTAAATTGGTGGTAACAGTAAATATAAGGAAATCGCACATTTAGCTAAAGTGTTAGCATACAAATATTAATCACACTAAACAAAATAGAATAAATAATCAAAATTAGAATTTAAATTAAATACATTCAGGTTGATTATTAAAAAACTCTTCAATTGTATAAAACACATTTTGTAACAACCATTTTCTTAATGTTATCTTAAACCTAGTATATGGTAACTCTTTTATATATTCTGGGATCTTATTATAAATGCGTATGCACATTGCGTAACAGTTTTTCTGAAAACACGTTGTTTTAGGGGTGATAGTTAGTACTAGTCTATGAGGGTTTCGGGTATTTGTTGTATAATAGTCCTTTGCTTCTGTAAATATTTCGTAGTTTAATTTAACAAACTTTCCGATTTCTAGTATATATAGAGAGGCTAGCGTTAATATACCCAATCCCAAGAAATACGGTTTACACGTAATGTCAGGTGCAATACCAACCAAAGCCCTTACACATCTTTTTTGTGCAATAAAAACTTTTTTTGAGCCAACACTATTTCCCCACACAATAATGCCGTACCTGAGTACAGACTCCACGTATGCATAGTAGGCAACTAGGGCAGTTTCTTTACTTGCAACACTCACTAATTTATACAATGCGTAAGAAAAACTATTTACTTTATTACATACATTATCTGTGTGTTTATGCCAATTCAATTTTGAGTCTACAACAATACCCAAAAATAAGGCTTCATTTTTAATATTTATTATCTGATTATTGAAATTCAAAGATATATGTCCATTCTTTAGATTATTAAAATTAATGAGATTGGTTTTAGTCAAATTAATAACTAGATTATTATTGGTGAGCCAGTTATTTACTAATGTCAGTGTATTTAAAATGTCAAGATTGTGGTCATTAAGTGTAGAATTTTGATTAGTAGCTATTATTACTGAAACATCATCTGCAAATAATATTGTTTTATGAGTCAAAATATCCGGTAAGTCGTTTATGTATATCAAGAATAAAAGTGGCCCTAGGACACTTCCCTGGGGCACACCCATTGGATTAGACATAATAGGAGATCTACTAGCCTGTATAATATCTCGACTGTCCAGATATGATATTTCTACTGATTGCAATCGTTCACTTAAGTATGATTGTAACCATTTTAAAGCTGGACCTCTAATACCACAATATTCTAGCTTATAAAGTAGGCGATCATGCAGTACGAGGTCAAAGGCACTAGTCATGTCCAATAGTAAAACCGACGCATGTTTCCTTTTATTGATATTTTGTAGTATTTCATTTACCATATAGAACATAGCCTGGGAAGTGGATTTTCCATTCTGAAATCCAAATTGAGCTTGTTTGATAGTGTTATGTTTTTTGAAAAATGACATTAACTTAAGATGCATTGCCTTCTCAAAATTTTTTGAGAAAACTGGTGACAAGACAAGAGGACGGTAATTAGCAACATTTTTTTTGTCGCCCTTCTTGTGAAGCGGTTTTACTATCGAAAGTTTTAGTTTCTCAGGGAATGTTCCAGTTTCAAAAGAAAGGTTGATTAAACGAGCTAAAACAGGACTTATTTCCTTTCTGCACTCTTTTAGTACGTTTGTGGTGATACCGTCATATCCTACGGATTGTGTACTATTTAATGACATAATAATTTTTTCCACTATTTCGGCATCCACCGGTGTCAAGTACATAGAATTACTTTGTTTCTGTACATTAGGTAACTCTACTTTAGAGTCAGCAAAGTTTGTTCTATCAATTAAGTAGTTGTTAAATATAGTAGCAATAGCTCTTGGATCCTTTATAATGTCGTTTTCATACACAATTTCATTAATATGTTCACGTGTTTTTTTTGCAGTAGTTTCACTTGTTATAACGTTCCATGTGGCTTTGCATTTGTTTTTACTTCTCAGCACAGTTCTGTTATTACTATATCTCTTTGCTTTAGCTATACATGTCTTTAACAACTTATTGTAGTCACGGTACTTTATTTTATCAGACCGAGATTTACTTCTATAGTATTTGTACCGATATGTTCTATTTGTTTTACAACTTTTTCTTAGTCCTTTTGTTACCCAGTTACTTAGTTTGTGTGAACGTTTAATCGTAATTTTCTTTAACGGAAAACATAAATTGTAGATAGTACAGAAAAGTGTATGAAATTCTTCGAAAGCCGAATTAAGGTTCGAATTACATTCTATATGAGAAAATGATATTTGTGATAAATATTGTCGGAACTTATTTACATATTCATTATTGTAACAACGTTTATATATTATCACTTTCGTCGGAATAATGTGTTTATTGCTTACAGGAAAATTAAGCATCTGTGCCATATCATGGTCAGATAATAATAATGGCATGACAGAACCAACAGCCTTTTCAATATTACTGATAATTAGGTCTATACATGACTTATCTCTTGTCGGTTCAGTAATATGCGATGTTAATTGATAAGTTTTTAATATTTCTTTTAATCTCACAGTATTATTTGTATCTATAAGCGTATTAATGTTAAAGTCACCGGCGATAACAATTTTTTTCTTAGGATATTTTGCCATGTATGTATGCAGTAGAAGTTCAAGTTTTTCAAAGAATGAATCAATATTTTTCTTTTTGGTAGTTGGTATTCTATATAAGCAAACTATAATAAGATTAAGATTTTTTACACTAATCGCACAGTATTCTAAAATAAAATCAGTCGCAATATTATTTCCAAACGTTATATTCTGAAATAATAATCCATCCCTTAGCAAAATACAAGCTCCTCCCCTTTTACTCTCCCTTGTATAACAAGCGGCGAGGTTATAATTTTTTATATTTATATATTTTTCATCCCCTTTTTTCACAAAAGTCTCTGTGAAACAAAGGACATCGGGACTTGTAGGATTAGGTAATTGTGAGAGGGTTATTTCTATTACTTCCCTCTTAGACAGCAAACCTTGAATATTTTGATGAAATATTGAAAATGTGGATGAACTATTGGCTACGAAAAAACGTGTTGTCAGTATTGTCATGCAATGGCGTACTACTGTTATTCGAAGGAAGAATACGAAACTTAACAAAAATAAATTAAAAATGTTCGAAATAAAACAAAATAGAGCAAAATAAACATTGCGGTTTAGGTAAGTACTTCACGAATTTGTAAGCAGACAGATACGCGAGTGTAACGTAAGCTATAGTATACTGTATCTTTTTATTGCCGTCACGTCTCGGACTTGTTAAAAAAAACACAAGTACAGTCAACGTAGTGCAAGTGTTGATTGTACAGTCGGGGAATGTCCCAGTCTAGCCCAGTCAAATAAGACTTTGAAGGTTACAATAATTCCCATAGAGCTGAAAATTGGTATGAATGTTCAGAATACCATTATAAATGAATTGTGAAAAGTCCCCATCAATCCCCCTTGTGCAAAAAAATTTATTGATGGTGAAAGTTTGCAAAAATAGGTTTTTCGCGTTTTTCAGCTAAACGGTGAGTTTTACAGCAAAAATAGTTTAGACAAAAATTGTAGATCATCCGATTCTCTACAAAAAATGTATCTACACTTTTTTTCATAAGTATTGCCATTTCCGTGATATAGCGGTTGAAAGAATTGAAAAAAATATTTTATTCGTAATATGCACACGTTTCCACACCACCTATGAGGTAGTGTGCTTGGCGCTTTTTTTTTAACGTGGTTTCCCCGGTAGGCCTATTGTAATTTGGACTTGAAAGACCTAGGCCGAACAGCACTCATAATACTATGGCTAATATTCGTGCATACTAATTGTAAATGTTCTAAATTGGAGCGTTTATTTTTTAAAATGACCTTCTCTAAGAAATAAGTCAGTGACTTTGGAATGTCTGTATCAATATCTTCAAACATACGACCTGGTGGAGGATAATTAGAATTATCTAACACTGCACATTGAATATCCTCTCGAATAATTGCTGCTGCAGCTTCTAAGATGCGAAATCGCTCTTCTTTTTTATCGGTTTTTTTTTTTCGTACCAAGCTTGATTTAAAATATCATGGTGACTATCAATAAAACATACGAATGTTGAGGATCCTGATTTTTCTGTAATAATAATTCTATCACCATACTCCAACTTCAATCGCATTTTAATGGTTCTGTTATCTATTGTTGATTTTTTACAAATACTTTTCAATTCGTCTAATGTGAATTGACAATCATCGCTATTTTCAATATACTTAAATATTTCTCTCATCGCAATATTTGTAGCTTCATCTTTAGGACGACCGACTTTACCCCCAGTGGTCGGTTTCAGAAAAGAATTGTAGCAATCGTTATGATACTTAGCCTCGGCAGCGACTAAATCATATTCAAATTGAATTCGAGCAGCAACAGCTTTGGCTACATCATCACAACGAGTTTTAGCTATAGTTAGAATACTGTCTTTGAACGAAAGTGTAGTCACTTTAAAAATCTTACGTCGGTACTGCAGTGCTTTTTTCTTCTCCAACTCTTCATTTAATTCATTGCCGCAAAATAAACAACACTGGTTGAAGCAAAATGTAGTTTCACTTACTCGTGCTCTAGTACGAGGAGGACTTATTTTTGATGAACCAGCTTCTTCTTCTTGGCGCCGTCTTTTCACGGCATCAATGCTACTTTTTCGAGTATAATTTTTTCGACACTGCACATGAATTTTTACAGATGTCTGGTCTTTCAGGTACTCCGAAAACTCATCACCTCTTTCAATACTTGCATCAATTAATGCTTTCATGCCGCGATCAACAGTAACAACTCCACTTTCAGTCAAAGGTTGACTACAAATATAGCAGAATTGCGACATTTTTTTTTAAAAACAGTAAAATGCACAAACTTTGTTACAAAATATAAGCGATAGCCACGAGTTGTCACTACGAAGGAATGCTTACGACTAACAGTATTTTGTTGAGTATGAGACCTTCGAAACGGAGCAGGTATACGAGCATCGCCACACTGACAATTGAATGGAAGACAGATGTTACTCAAGGCCATGCGACTAAATGAAAATAGGGGAGGAGTTTTTGACGTTCATTTATATTCTAAGAATTTTATAATTTGTATGTATAAGACATAGGGACTCATGTATTTACTCATATAACGGTTTTAAAAATGAATATAAAAGAACATTAACGTGCATATTACGAATAAAATATTTTTTTCAATTCTTTCAACCGCTATATCACGGAAATGGCAATACTTATGAAAAAAAGTGTAGATACATTTTTTGTAGAGAATCGGATGATCTACAATTTTTGTCTGAACTATTTTTGCTGTAAAACTCACCGTTTAGCTGAAAAACGCGAAAAACCTATTTTTGCAATCTTTCACCATCAATAAAAATTTTTGCACAAGGGGGATTGATGGGGACTTTTCACAATTCATTTATAATGGTATTCTGAACATTCATACCAATTTTTAGCTCTATGGGAATTATTGTAACCTTACCTCTATTTTAAGGACTAATTTGACTGGACTAAGTCGTCCAGTAGAGTTTTTTAGGAAGCAATATTTCAAATAGTCATAGAGTCATAGCAAACATTTATGTCACAAATAATCTATACTATAATATTATAAAGCTGAAGAGTTGTTTGTTTGAACGCGCTAATCTCAAGAACTACTGGACCGATTTAGAAAATTCTTAGACCATTAGAAAGCTACATTTCTCCCGAGTGACATATGCTATATTTTATCCCGATATTCCCACGGGAACGGGCACCACGCGAGTAAAACCGCGAGGATCCGCTAGTAAAACATAATTAGGCGTTTCATTTGAAAAATAAAATATTTCATTAGCCATAATACATTTTAAAAAAAACGCTTCCCGAAACCTCTACTAGTCAACCGCATCCCCAATTGTACATCAAAAACCCGTTTAGCACTAAGCGGTCCCCAGGGACCGCGCTCGAATTACGCGCTACGCGATTTTAGACTCTATTGTTATTGCTTAGAGTCCAATTTATTTATGCTAAAAAAGTATGCAAAATACGAAGGGAAGAATACGTTTCGCAGAGAAACATTCTGGTGGAATGTCAGCTGAGTTTTCTTATGGCTATGGCGACGACCTGTATGGCGCAGGGGTACTAAGCCTGCCCTCTGCGCCAGAGGTCCCGGGTTCGATCCCCGGACAAGACAAATATTTGTGTGCATGAACATGTCTATTTGTCTTGGTCTGGGTGTTTAATATGTATATTATGTATGTATTAAAAAAAAAGTATATAAGTATGTTTATCCGTTATCTAGTAACCATAACACAAGTTCTTAATGAAACTTAACATGGGCTAGATAATTGGTGAGTTTGTATGCAATTATTTATTTATTTATGCTACTGTCAATATTTATATAGCGTCGACAGTACAAAAAAGTTACGAACAGCTAATGAGCTTAGCGTTTTTTGGGCGTCATACTTTTTCTAAACTCTCGTCTCACTATCGCATACTTAAGAGGCCCGCGACACGCCAGTTTCCCATACAAACGCAATAATAATTTAAAATTTGAGCATGGATACTCTTGACTGGTACGACAGTATTTATCTAGGTCCCTGTTAAAAAAAATAATGCAAAAATCTACCTAATAAAAATTACGTTTATTCATACAAAACTGGGTTTATGATTTTGTAATTTTTGCATTTTTCAATGCTATTTTTATACTTATGGTAAATTTTAAATAGAAAAATAAGACTGAGCTCGGTCTCGGTAGCTCAGCGGTTAGAGCATTGGACCGGATTTCCAAAGGTCGCGGGTTCGATTCCTGTCTGAGAATTCACTTGTGGCCAAGTTAATTTTTTCCAATATTTTTCTATTTAAAATTTACCATAAGTATAAAAACTGGGTTTGGCATTAATTTTTAATTTGGTAAGAATTTTGTTTTTTTTTAATGGCAAATTTTTTTTGAGATAAATACTGTCTTAATCTGAATAATATCAGAAGAACAGCAAATAGAGTCTGTCTAATGAAAGGTGGCACTACAAAAAGGAGGGAAATCTAAAAAAAACTTAAAATGGCAATAAAAATACAATTGAAACAAGTTTCTGTCACCACGTGACATTGATTGATATGTGAAATTGATGCCATATTTAAACTTTTGATGGAGTTTCACCCGAGTTCTTTTCATAACAACACGCGTTGTGAGACTCCATTTTAACTCAATCTACCGTACACTTTCTATTTCATATTAAAATATATTCACTGGACAATGGCGAAATCCAAAAGAAAACCGCCACTACATAAAAAGAAAAAAAAGAAACTTAAAAAAATAACGAGTGACACGATTCATTAGACAGAATTTCACCCGAGTTCTTTTCGCGGAGTTTCACCCGAGTTCTTTTCGTAATAACACGTGTTGTGAGGCTCCATTTTTAACTCAATCTACCGTACAATTTCTATATATTACAAAATATATTTACTTGACATTGGCAAAATTCGCGTATTTAACACGAGCACGCCATTAATAAAAGAAAAAGAAGAAGAAGAGTTCTTTTCGCAAGAACACGTGTTGTTAGACTCCATTTTAACTCAATCTACCGTACAATTTCTATTCTTTGAATTTATTAAAACTGGATACTGGCGAAATCCGAAAGGGTACCGCCATTGAATAAAAATAAGAAGAAGAAGAATGCTATAATTGCAAAAAAAATATTAACACGTCAATATGGGAAGCGGACCGGTCGCCGGCCCCTTAATACAACTTCACAGTTCGTCAACCTCGACGGTGGTCGTATGAAGCATAATTCATAATTTATTATAGCGTTAAAAAAACAACAATAAACAAGATGTCGGCACACCTCTTGACAACGTTTTAATGTACCGTTAGGGTTGGCATGGCAATCCTACTAAGCTATTTGACTATGCGAAAAATAAAGTTTCAATTACTGTTATCACTATAAATTAAGACCTTAAAACTGGTTATTTTTGAAAATATTTAAAAATGCGTAAATAAAAATTGCATTATTTAAACGTATGTCACGTGACACAAAACGCTCCTGATTCGTCGAGTTTATGATGACGTCACCTGCTTGTAAACCTCGTTTGCCTACCACAGATCTGAGGGCTAATTGTCTAATTTAAAATCTATCGCAATCCCTTTCAATTCGTAATTTGAAAGATATTCAGGCCGTCACTGTTTGACATTTGAAAGGGATTGTGATCGGGACGCGTTTTCAAAGGTATGGAATAAACGAAATTGAACTGTCTAAGCAATATGTTAGACGAAAATATCACAATCACAATACCTCTGAAAGGGATTGTGATAGATTTTAAATTAGACAATAATTAGGGGGCAGAATACAGGCAAGTGGCGTCACCGACCCCATTGCAGCGCCATATTGTCAATGTAGCGTTTTGGCGCGCTATTTAATTATTGAATGCTTAATTTGATATTGTTCAGCAAATATGTACCTGAATTAAAAAAAAACAACTTTTACTTGGTTCCTTAAACTCTAATACATAATATAAAATGGATTTTAAAAAGCGCCTCTGTGGTCTAGTGGTAACAACCACCGGCATCAGACCCAGGGGTCCCGGGTTCGATTCCCAGCGGGGGTACAATTTGTATTCGGTTTGGTTGGTGGTAGGACTAGTTGTGAGTCCGCCTGGCTAGCTACCACCATCTTATCTAAGTCTGACGCCATAATAAAAATGTTTTCAGCATTGTTGTGTTCCGGCAGTTAGAGATAAGATAGCCAGTTCCTCAGTAGTTGAGGATTCCGGGAGAGGCTCGCTTCCATCTTCAGCCTTATCAATACTTAACATCAGGTATGATGAAGGCTAAGAGTCTCCCCGTCGTTAATAAATAAAAAAAATAAAAAATAAACCTGTCAAATCGCTGAAAGCGTGTTTGTTTGTCTTTCGTAAGCAACCAATCGACTTGATGTTTGGCTTAGAGTTAGTTGAAAGGGCGGAAAGTAACAAAGGCTTTTTATCCCGATATTCCCACGGGAACGGGAACCACGCGGGTGAATCCGTGGGTGGAAGCTGTCAGAAACAATTCGGTGTGTCTGTTTATACATTCCATTCTAGTATTAGATACTCTGTGGTCTAGTGGTACAACCACCGGTATCAGACCCAGGGGTCCCGGGTTCGATTCCCAGCGGGGGTACAATTTGTATTCGGTTTGGTTGGTGGTAGGACTTGTTGTTAGTCCGCCTGGCTAGCTACCACCATCTTATCTAAGTCTTACGCCATAACAACAATGTCTTCAGCATTGTTGTGTTCCGGCAGTTCGAGATAAGATAACCAGTTCCTCAGTTATTGGGGATTCCGGGAGAGGCTCTTTTCCATCTTCAGTCTTAGTAAGATAAAGGTATAGAGTCTCACCGTCGTCGTTCATAAAAACAAAAAAACAAAAAAAAATAAACAGGATCCACAATAGAAAAAAAACTATCGTGTATCTACAAATAATTTTAATTAACTACAAAAGCAGCCTTTATTTTTCTCCAAGGTCTAATTTTCTTAGCATGCGAAAGTTTATCAAAATTAGCTCAATAAAGAACCAACCCCGACCGATAAATAGAAAGTTCAAAGTAAATTATTATCGATTGCGTGGACAAGAATCGAACCTTTACCAACATTTACGCAACCCACTTTAACCACAAAGCCACCGTGACATTTGTTAATATGTCTAATTTCATCATTATATGGTTAGCTTATTTCAATTCAAATTGTCATTGGGCAAGGGCCTTACCATGGACCACAAATGTGTTTATTTATTTATTTAAATATTTATTGTACAATAAATACAAAGTTAGGTACAAAAGGCGGACTTAATACTAAAGAAGTTTTTTATGAACTGTTTCATATACTGCTTTTTGTGAACCTAACATGCCGTGGCAGTTTGTAACTAGCTAAGGCCACACTACATGTCTTTTGTACTCAATCATGTTTTTCACACTGTCCTTTTCTTAAAAATAAAAAGTATTTTCTACCAGTCAACCTTTAGGGAAGATATGTAGTTTATTATCAGCACAAAAGAAAAGCAACTGATGAACGGTCAACAGCAAGCCAGAGTGTACAAAACAGACGAATTTCTCTAATCGATGTCGAAATTCAAGACGTGAGCCGCTGAGCACTGAGTTCGGAAAAATCAGTTCAGCATTTTACTTTAGTATAAGCCATTGTTGGCGCGCTACGATGATAACCGACGGAAGACGGCCGGACCCGAGGCGGTCGCGGCGGGGCTGCGCGCGCGCGGCGCGGACTCGGAGCTGCGGCCATATTACATTCATTCCCTTTAGACGACGACGCGTATTTGCTTGTTTTATATCAATAATTTCGTTGTTCAATATTGTATTTAATAAATCACCATTCCGCAAGTTAAGAATAAATTTCTTCATTGAATTCGCCCTGCCCGACCTACAGACCATATCACGACCATAACCATCAACATTTGGACCTTCTTCTCCGGATCATCACGAAGACACCAGCGTGGAAGACGTCAGTGCAGCAGGAGCACCGAGTGGTTGGGCAAGTCATCCCTCCATCATCCCCTTCCTTAACGCTTGTATTGTGCTAACGTTCGTGTCATATTTCTAGTGCCCGTCAGTGCCCCGCGCATACCCACATCTTTTTTGTGCATCGCGAGCTTCGAGAAGCTTCTGGAACTGTAAGTACTTGACTTGTCTCACACAAACACACCACCACAATGACGAAAAGGAGGCAATCGGGTGTAGACATCGTAATTAATGAGGATATTATTCGCGATTTAGTTAAAAAGAGAAGTGTTATTAAAGGTAAATTCACATTATTCATGAAATACGTCAATTCTTTAGACAATTTGCAACTAACCGAGCAGAATACAGTAGAATTAAAAGAACGTTTCGATAGGTCACAGGTTTTATTTGATCAGTTTTCTTCTATTCAAGATGAATTAGAGTTAATAGTTTCCGAAAGTCAGGTAGATAAAGAACTAGCCGAGAGGGAAATCTTTGAAAATCAGTTTTATGCGCTTGTAACCAAATGTAAGTGTATTTTAAAGGATTCTGTGTCGTCTCAAACCGCGTCTAGTAGTCACAGATCCACGATTAAATTACCAACCATTTCGTTGCCTAACTTTGACGGTACATACGATCAATGGCTCGAGTTTCGCGACACGTATCTATCCGTTATTCATAATTGCAAAGACCTTGATAACATACAAAAATTTCATTATTTACGGTCAGTGTTGAAGGGAAACGCATTACAAGTGATAAAATCGTTAGAGTTTTCATCCGATAATTATATCACGGCGTGGGATCTTTTAGAAAACAGATATAATAATAATCGTTTGTTAGTGCATAACCATTGTAAAGCTTTGTTTTCTGTACCATCCGTCACTAAGGAATCCGCATCCCAAATTCGCAGATTAATCGACACTATCTTGAGAAATATTCGTGCCCTCAAAACGTTAGGCGAGTCTACCGATTCATGGGACACTTTAATTGTCTACATCATCGTCACAAAATTAGACTCGTCCACTGAACGGGAGTGGGAACTTCACAAAAGTTCAATCACGCATAACCACGAAAAATTGTCATTATCGGATTTAATAAAGTTTCTTAAGGATAGGGCTGATGTACTGGAGACAATTAAGGTATCCCAAAGTAAATACGTAGATCACGGTAGGTCGTCGAATCATAGTAAAATCACGCACAGTAATATTTCTACGCAAAAAGAGTTGAGTAAATCGTCGAATTCATCTAAATTGTCAAAGCGTTATACGTGTATTTTGTGTCAAGCGAATCACCCACTTTATGCATGTGAAACTTTTCTTAAGTTATCTGTAGGCGATAGATATAAATACGTAAGCGATAAAAATCTTTGTACTAATTGCTTGCGCGGTGGCCATGCAATTAAAGATTGTTGGTTTGGTGCGTGCAAGCAATGTAATAAAAGGCACAATACGTTATTACACAAAGACAGTGTTGACAGCGGTGTATCGTCGTTATCATCACCGGCCGTCGCGCAAGTCTCGCAGACGGAGTCACCGCGCGAGGGTAGTCTAGATTCATATTCGCACATAATTCATACTGCTTCGCTTAAGGCTAGTAATTCGCTAACGAAAGATAATAGTACCGAGTGTAATTCGCATATAATGTCGCAACAAGTACTACTGTCAACCGCCTTAGTGGAGATTGCAGACGGAAATAACGAATATTATACATTTAGGGCACTCCTTGATAATGGGAGTCAGCATTGTTTTATTTCCAGTTTATTATGCAAAAAACTAAACGTTCCAATGATACAGTCCACTGTTCAAATCACGGGTGTAGGTAATTGCGTAACGCAAAGCACACAATCATGTGAAATTCGTTTAAGATCGAAAACAAGTTCATACAATACGCGCATTAATTGTTTTGTTTTGGATTGCGTTACGGCTCGGTTGCCGTCACTAGAAAATACTCGTAATATTCAAATACCGGAAAATATACAACTCGCAGATCCGAATTTTTATTCATCTAACGAAATACATTTATTGATAGGCGCAGATATATTCTGGGGTCTTTTAAATCAAGGTTTAATTCGATTACCAAGTGGTCCATATTTACAAAATACAAAATTAGGTTGGATTATTTCAGGGTCAGTGTATAATAACTTGCGCATTAATCAAGTACACTGCAATTTCTCACTAGATTCAAACCTTAGACGTTTCTGGGAACTAGAAGAAATTAATTCGGATCACAAAGATAAATTATTAACGAAATCAGAGAGTTTATGTGAAAGGTTATTTAAAGAAACAACTACGCGTGATAACACGGGCCGGTTTTGCGTGCGCATTCCTTTGTGCGAGTCAGCTGATGCGTTAGGTGACTCATTCACTGCAGCCGAACATAGGTTCCGGGCGCTCGAGCGCAAGTTAGAACGAGGTACCGACGTATACAAACAAATGTATAAAGAGTTTATGAACGAATATTTGCGCTTAGGGCACATGACTCGCGTAAGTAATTATAATTCACCACATTATTTTTTACCACATCACGGGGTATTTAAAGCGGATAGTACTACCACAAAATTAAGGGTTGTGTTTGATGCAAGTGCAAAAACCACATCAGGCAAATCGTTTAATGATATTCAATTAATCGGCCCTGCATTACAAAACGATTTAGTTTCAATTTTATTACGATTTCGACAATTTAAATACGTAGTTTGCGCTGATGTGGAGAAAATGTATAGACAAATATTGGTACAACCAGACCAACGCGATTTGCAACTTATTCTTTGGAGGGACAATCCGCGCGACCCAATCGGTGTGTACCAGCTTAATACGGTTACATATGGCACTGCCTCGGCGCCTTTTCTCAGCATTAGATGTTTGAAACAACTTGCATCAGAAGTCACAAATAGTATTGTAGCTCAAGTCATTAACGAAGATATGTATGTTGATGACGTCATCAGTGGGAATGATGATAAACAATCATTAATTAAAATATGTGACGAAGTTTCCAAAGTGCTTAAGTCAGCTGGTTTCGTTTTAAGAAAGTGGGTATTTAACACTCAAACTTCAGAGTTTCCTTCCAAGGATTTCTCATTAGGCGATAATTGTCACACAAAGACCTTAGGATTAGGGTGGTTACACGACGACGACAAATTGTACTTTACTACCAAGTGCGACTTAAACGATAGGTGTATTAGTAAGCGTGCAATTCTGTCTGTAATATCACAGATATTTGACCCCCTAGGACTTTTAGGGCCAACCACAGTTATTGCTAAACTTTTATTGCAAAAATTATGGTTATCCAAAATCGGTTGGGACGAACCCGTCCCTAGTGACATTTTTAATGAATTTAAGACTATTTTAAGTAAATTAACTCATCTTAAATATTTACGCATTCCTCGTCATGTTAAGGGTGAGAATACACAACGCATAGAATTGCATATTTTCTCGGACGCGTCGCAAAGCGCGTACGGTGCCTGTGCGTATGTGCGCACAATATCAATCAATTCAGAAATAACGGTTCATTTGTTATGCGCGAAAAGCAAGGTTGCTCCAGTCAAGCCGGTAAGCATACCGCGCTTAGAGCTTTGCGGCGCTTTAGTAGGTGCCAGATTATACGATAAAATCATAAAATCGCTAAGACTTAAATTTGATCAAATTTATTTTTGGTCGGATTCGACTATCGTGCTAGGTTGGCTTAGGATGTCACCTATAATTTTAAAAACATTTGTACAAAATCGAGTTGTAGAAATTAACGATTTGACGAGTGAATCATCGTGGATGCACGTCGCCGGTAAACAAAACCCGGCTGACTTGTTATCGCGCGGAATGCATCTCGATGCGTTGTCCTCTTCCCACCTATGGTGGAGTGGACCGTCATTTTTACGCGAACCTAATGATATTTGGGAATATAATAACGACAAAAATACATTATTTTGTGATCAGTTGCCGGAACTGATTCAGAGTAGGGTGTCCATGACAACTCTAAGTCCATCGGACACTTATCCCTTTAATCGATTTTCTACTTATAATCGTTTAACACGTACAACTGCTTACGTTTTGCGCTTTATAAACAATTGTCGTAATAAAAATTCAAAACGCTTCGGTCCGCTTCTTTTGGATGAGTTGGGTGATTCTACAACAACTTTAACGCGAATTTCGCAACGACAATCGTTCGCTACAGTATACGATGATTTAAAAGGTGAACGCGTTGTTACTTTTCCTCGTAATATTTCAAGTTTAAATATTTTCCTCGACGAACATGATTTAATCAGAGTAGGTGGTCGATTATCCAACTCGGAATCATTTACATACGGAAAGAAGCATCCATTACTTTTGTGTAGTAAACATAACTTTACTAAACTTCTGTTCCGTCATCATCATCACACTTTGCTTCATGCTGGGCCCCAATTGCTTCTAGCAACCATCCGAGACACTTGGTGGCCCCTTAGAGGGCGCGACCTAGCTAGACAAACAGTACGTACTTGTGTTAGATGCGGACGCTTTAACGCTAAACCATACCAAATTCAAATGGGTAATTTACCTATCGAAAGAATAGAACAAGGCTATCCATTTATGCGTTGTGGGGTCGACTACGCCGGGCCATTGTTTTACCTGAATCGCAAGGGAAAAGGCGCGAAATTAGAAAAATGCTACATTTGTTTATTCGTTTGTTTTACTACGCGTGCAATGCACTTGGAATTGGTTACAAGCCTTACATCACAAGCATACATTCTCGCATTAAAAAGATTCCTCTCTCGACGTGGTAAACCTTCAGAAATATTTTCCGACAATGGAAGGACATTTGTAGGGGCCGCGAAGGAATACAATTTATTTTTAAGTAAAATTGAATCGGATATTACTAATTTCGCTACTAATAATTCGATAAAATTTTCTTTTATACCTCCTTATTCGCCTCACTTTGGTGGTTTGTGGGAGGCAGGAGTCAAGTCGTGTAAGTTCCACTTACGTCGCGTTATAGGTAATGCCAACCTCACATACGAGGAGTTAAGCACAACGTTAGCACAAATAGAAGCTGTCCTTAACTCCAGACCCATATCACCTCTTTCCACCGATCCCAATGACTTAGTCCCGCTCACTCCCGCTCATTTCCTTATTGGCCGACCGCTCACCGCGCCTGCCTGCCGAGACCTGACCGAGATGACCACGCAACGTCTCGACCGCTACGACCGGGTGGAGCAGATGCGGCAACACTTTTGGGCGAGATGGGCAAAGGAATATATCTCCGAGTTACAGAAGCGGACTAAATGGCAAACGCACAAAGATACTATAACCCCAAACACTTTAGTTTTGATAAAGGATGACAACTTGCCGCCCCTGAAATGGCGCCTCGGACGAGTACTCCGGACCTACGCAGGGAAAGACGGCATTTCACGAGTCGCGAGCATCAAAACAGAGAATGGCGAAGTTCAACGGGCATTCTCACGCATATGTCCACTGCTGCCCGCCGCATAACTGCGAGCGGCTCATCGATACCTACATACGTCGTCGCTCCGTGTCTTCGTTGGAACCGGATGGACGCTTCCAAAGCCGGGGGCATGTTGGCGCGCTACGATGATAACCGACGGAAGACGGCCGGACCCGAGGCGGTCGCGGCGGGGCTGCGCGCGCGCGGCGCGGACTCGGAGCTGCGGCCATATTACATTCATTCCCTTTAGACGACGACGCGTATTTGCTTGTTTTATATCAATAATTTCGTTGTTCAATATTGTATTTAATAAATCACCATTCCGCAAGTTAAGAATAAATTTCTTCATTGAATTCGCCCTGCCCGACCTACAGACCATATCACGACCATAACCATCAACAGCCATCGTTGCAATTAATTGCACAAAAATAATTATAGTTTTTTTTAATGTAAATAAATATTATTTATTTATTATTTATACTTACTTATGGTAAATTTTAAATAGAAAAATATTGGAAAAAATTATCTCGGCCACAAGTGAATTCTCAGACGGGAATCGAACCCGCGACCTTTGGAAATCCGGTCCAATGCTCTAACCGCTGAGCTACCGAGACTTGCGAACCACCGTCGAAATTCTCCAATACTTTTATATTTATAATACGCTGTAGGCCAGCGTTGTTACATCAATGCTAGGAAATATCCTTGCATTCGAAAGAAACATCTTTTCAGGTGTTTAACGATCGATTAAGATGCAACTGCCAATAATTTATGATTTTGTAATTTTTGCATTTTTCAATGCTATTTTTATACTTATGGTAAATTTTAAATAGAAAAATATTGGAAAAAATTCACTTCACACTTCAAATATTTGTCTTGTGCGGAGATCGAAACCGGGACCTCTGGCGCAGAAGGCGGGGTTAGTACCCCTACGCCAAAGAGGTCGTCAATAGTCGATACTAGATCATAATTCGAAAATATGCATGCCTTGCTTGCTTAATTAACTTTTATTTTATTTATACAGGGTGGCAAAAAAATCACGCACGCATATTTGATTAGCATTTGTTTCCATAAAACGATGAAACAATGCTACATTTGGACGATACCACCTACGTCATTCATAGAAAATTTTACCATTTTTCAACGTAACTATAAAATCGTGGATCTTCATTACAAAAATTTAATTTTCAATTGTCCTCCTTGTTTACCGAATTAAAGAGAAGGTCTTTATTAATATGCCTTAAATAAGACATTGAAATAACATTGTTGATAAAAGTGGACATAAAAAATTTGTTTACAAATCTCACACCAAAGCATGGAACTTACCAAGTTTTTGTTAAAAAAGTTTAAGTAGTAATAACCGGAAGCATTTGTTTAGACAATCAAAGTGAAGTTTGAGTATCTTTTTATCATATGGTGTTAAATTCAATAAAAAACAAAACATGAAATAAAACCTTAATAATAACTTTAACATGCTTACATTTTTTAAACTAAATATACTTTTGATTCACTTCTACGTTAATATTTACTTTTTTTTAATATATTAACGTATAATATCTATAATTTTTAAAAATTTAAGCATATTAAAGCTAAAAAAAAAAACCTAAAGAAAAACTTTAACATGCTTAATTTTTTTTAATTAAAGATATTTTTGATAAAATACAAAAAAGAGAAAAAAGAAAAACACAAAATAGTAAAATTAAAACCTTCACACCCGACTTCTGACGTCATCGAAAAATCCTTATACTTATCTGTCAGTTACATTATCCGAGAGTTTCACACCCACTTGCTCTAAACTTAAGAATCACCTCAGGCTATTCCTTACTTTTTTTTATTTTTATTTACGACGGGGAGACTCTTAGCCTTCATCATACCTGATGTTAGGTATTGATAAGGCTGAAGATGGAAGCGAGCCTCTCCCGGAATTCTCAACCACTGAGGAACTGGCTATCTTATCACTAACTGCAAGCATTGTTGTTATGGCGTCAGACTTAAATAAGATGGTGGTAGCTATAGCTAGCCAGGCGGACTCACAACAAGTCCTTCCACCTACCGAACCGAATACAATATGTACCCCCCGCTGGGAATCGAACCCGGGAACCCTGGGTCTGTTACCACCACACCACAGAGGCGGTATAACTATCTTAAAACCATCTAAGAAAAGCTTAAGCCTTAGGCGCTCGATATTGGACCCGTAAGTTAAGGCTAGCCTCAGTGGATTTAAGAACATCTTAATTAAAAATTTAATGCAAAACATTTTTTATTAAGATTAAGATACATAAGATTAGCCTTGGCGATTCTTAAGTTTAATGCAAATGGGTATCAGAAGCCAGGTGTCAGTCTGAAAACACAAAACCCAAAGCATGCAAAAGAAAAGAAAAATAACCTCAAATTGGCGCGCGAAGACATCTGACATCTCCAAAGATGGCGACGCACTTTTTCTAGGCCAAGGACACATTGCGCGCGTTTAACACCAGTCTCGATTTAAAAATCACTTTTAAAATGTCGAATGTTTTTCGTGACATCATAACTGGTTTTTTTTTTAACGTAACCTTATCATAAAAAACGATCGGTCGTGAGAACTAGAGGAAGCCAGTTTGAAGGCAAAAATAACATCCGATAATTTGTAAATGCTGTAACAATGATTTTATGACGCATAATCGCGATGTAGGTAATCTTATTAAATTGGGACTGTGATAAGAACTTTTTGTTTTTTATTTATTAATAAAATACTAATGGTAATCTTTTAGATTTGCGTTGATACAGGATTTTGAATTGACTCTTGACTAATTTCTTTTTTGTTGTTTTGGACAACCGACAAACTAACAACACAATCCTTTTTAAGTTTATTAGCAACCTTTTTGGACCCAACAACTCAAAATTATTTATGATACATATTATCAGAGAGACTCAAAATTATTTTATCTTTTTAAGATCAAAGTACGGTCAACAGCAACGTGACATACAAAGTCAAACTCCAATCAATTCCGGACCCTACATCTAACAATTTTAAGTTCAAAGTCCATTTAAGAAATTTGACGGTTTTTTAAACTGTTCTAACTTGTTTTTAGACTGTTTGACCGTAAACGTATTTGGAACGTTGAAAAATAAAAAGGTTTTGCAATCGCTATTTACTTCACCAAGATGTGTAACAAAACTTTTTTCTTTAATATAACCACTATTATCCAACCTTTTTACAGACTTTTCTTTATTTTTTTCTTTTCAAAACACAATATTCGATATTCAAACTATTTCAAACAACGTGTGCACGATTCGTTCGCAAACATAAACTAACGTTATGTTTATTTATCGTAAATAATAGCGGGTCAATCTGTTATCTATGGTTTATTTTCGTCATTCTAACTATAGTGATATCATTTGATCAGCTATACAAGTTTATGTATCCTTGTTCACTTATTTACGATAAGCTTACTAAGCCCTTATGTGGAATTTGGTAGAATTTATTTAATTAAAAGTTTTAAAGTATTAACTATATTATAGTCTTATAAACTAAAGTATTTATACTCTAAAGTACACGAACAGACATTTTGAAAAGTATGTGAAATTATAATACAAAAAAATACAGCTAGTCAGGTGAAACTAAAATTAATAGAATTACTACTACTTTGGTAGTTTTTTCAAAAGCTGGCAACCCTTTAAAGACATTTCATGAATTGGCAAAACCGAATCAGTGTACCCCGCCGCGTTCAAGACCTTCTTTGCAATACTGACTTTTTTATTCCTTTGTATAAATATATTGTAAATAGTGTAGAGAAAATTTAAGTTTATGAAACAATACTTTAATTGTTAAGTTAGTATTTTATGTATCTAGTTGTCGTTTTTTTTTTTGTTTCACATGTCAAAAGTGTTTTGTCTCTTTTTTTCTCCTTGTTATTTATATTGTTGTCAAGACTAAAGTTGAAATTGATTATCTCTTGTACCTACTATAAATGTATGCGACTGAAGGACTTTGTATCCAGGTCATGAATAAATAAATAAAAAAAAAAAAAAAAAAAAAAATTCATGAATTGGCGCCAAACACGAGTATTTCGTCACGAGACGGGAGATAAACAAGGAAATGTGGGTAACATGCAAAGTTTAATAGGTTATCTACTCTCGGCCATGTTCAATCATATCTCCGTATACTTGATAGTTTTAGAAATTTATTAGAATGAGTTTGATCAACAACTGTTTTGAAGGTTAATAAGATAAAGTCTGGTAATTTTGCACAGATCAGAACAAGGAATGTGGCTTCTACATACATAAATATCTCTGATTGATACAAATATTCCGACTTGTGTTAGGGACATCATAACCAACGAATCAACTATATAAACTACAACAACTACAACTATAACTTCAAAATAACAAAGCAATTAAGTGAAATGTACTTAGTAATTAAATGTACTTATCAAACTCATACAAGACTTTAAAGTGTGTGATTTACATAACTTTAAAATCCATATGTTTGCCGAGTAGTGTCGGCAAACATAGTGTAGGTCGCCCCCCTGCTAGATTGACTAACGACCTGAGAAAGGTTGCGGGTAGTGGCTGGATGAAACAAGATCGGCGCCCTTCACTATCGTAGCGAAGGCATCAGACGACTTCTAAACTCCGTATTTAGAGGTTTGACATGGCTATGTATCATCTCAGAAAATTTCAGCTTTCTTGCTATAGTAGTTCTCGAGATTGAATTATACGCACACACGGACAGGGTCAGCACATAAGACTTCTACTATCGTATGCATAGCATAGTTTAGAAGTCTAAAAGGCAGGAGATCGTGTCTTGTGGCGCACCTTGGGGGAGGCTTACGCAGTGGACTGCAATAAGCTGAATGATGATGATGATGAAATTCAATAATGCATTCATACATTCTTTGATTGCAGACATGCTGAAATTCCGCATTTCCGGTCCAGTTTCTAGCGTGAGAGAAACTACCCTCATTGACGAGTATGGAGCGGAGCTTGCCAAACTACCCTACAGGTAAACAATAAGTTCATCTTACTATTTTTACCAACGATGGAATGGATGGAATGGATGCGTTTGGGTGAGAGGTTGTTTGTGTTTGTTTGTTTGTGCATACCAATGTTACCATATATCTCCAAAACTACTAGTCCGATTTTGATGCGGTTTGCAGTAATGGGTTTAGGTTTGATTGGTGGATGTACTTAGATAAGTGTTACGGTGACAACTCACCAGGGGCGCTGCAGTAAACATTTGTTTGAGCAAAATCAAACTACTTGTCCGATTTTGATGCGGTTTTCAGTAGTGGTTTTTACTCGTTGTATGTATTAAAATTGCACACGGCAAAAATTAAAAAGGTGACATTCACCGAAAATAAGTATCAAAAAACATACAGACAGTGATTTCTAATTAGAAAGAACCCTAAAAATCCATATGATCCAACTTTTCGATCTTAACAAAATACCCCTTCAATCCAGTTACCCTCCAATGGCGAGAGATCCCGAGGGGCCTGGTGGGAATCCAAACACCGAGCTAGTCGGCAAAGTCCAGCTGCCAGACGTAAAAGGATCCAGGGTCTATGCTAAGATCGTGGGAAGGGACCTCAAAGGTAACAATTTTAAATGCTGCTCAATGAGCCAAACGAATTCTGATCAGGAGGTTAATCATTGACACAAAGAAGAGTGAGGTTACCTAAAAACAGATATTGCTTTGACCACCACCAATATATCTCAATTAAGCATGGCAAAGGCCGAATGCTTACACAAAATTTCAAGGACCAACGCTGTGCAAATCTTTCTAGATGTGTGCATGTCCTATTAATTTCTAAGCTAAGGCACTCATGGCATCTATTCTGCGTCCGTAATGTTGATTGTAATTCGGCAATAAATGAAAAATATCCTTACAGAAAAAAAACGCAACTGATGTTGTAAATAGTAAAAAAAATATCACGAGTCATATATTTTTTTATTATTTACATTTAACATCTGTTTACCCTGACTTTTTAAGTAAAACCGTCTTCTATTTGTTGCAAAACAACCAGACCAAGAAAACACAGCTTTACATACTAAAACCGACCCTATTTCCCAGCTTTTAAAACACAATTCCGTTTAAACTTTCAGGGGAGCCATTCGTCCGGCTCGCAGGACCACTCGCCCACCAATCAGAGGTCCGCATGGGGAGGTCCGCGGCCATTGTCTTCCCGGACTCGAGTAACGACTTGGAACTCGCCGAAGAATCCAACTCGCGAATCTACAACCAAAAACTACAATACAACGACTCCAATGTACTGCCTTACGATAGGGCAGTGTCACAGGTAACGACAAATAAACGTATTGTGTGAGTCTTTATGTGTGCGTTTTATTCTTTTTTACCTTTACGGAAAAGGTAGGTACTGACATTGAAAACTCCATATATGTGTGATGCGATACCGTACGTAAGAAAATAAAGATAATAAAATATCAAGGGATATAGTTAAATTCTTAAGGGCGCGCTCTAGGCCAAAAGCAAAAGTAATAACTGCAACGGCGAACTGCAAAGTAAATGCTGGCTTATTTCTATGAGAAATAAGGCAGCATTTACTATATAATTCTCCGGCCCCACTCGGCCGGTCCGGAATGAAGAAATGAAGCAAATTCTTTTTTTAAAGGATATTTAAGGGATATTTACAAAAAATATATAACATAAGCCCTGCCTTATCTATAGTGTAATTATACTAAAAAGTTCCAAACTTTATTTTAATGTATTACTTGAATACTAGCAGTTTATCGTGTTAATTATAGTGATTTGGAGGCAACTTCGCCAATTTTTTTCTATCGAGAAAATTTTATGCAATCGTGTTTTTGAGTAACATAGTCACTAGTGTTAGTCCTGTAGTTTGCTGCATCTTAATTTGAAATTCAGTTTTTCATTAATATTGATATTACAGACGATCATGTAAAGCAATCTGATTTACGTTGGCCTATTGTTAAATGTGGAATTGACTTTGTCTCGATATCGGGGGAAATCAAGTTATTTGTAATATTCTGTAAGTAATATTTTTATAATTAATATGATGCACCATAAGGGGTGAAGTCAAGTAAAAATCGAAAATCAGACTACCTACGATTAGAAATGGGCAAAGGACCCGATTTTGACCCGACTGCTAGGTTTAAACCCAGTTAACGAGCATAGACCATTTTGTTAAACCAAATAAAAATAGCATTGTAAAATGCAAAATTAAAAAGTTATAATTAGATGGCTGTTTCATCTTAATCGATAGTCAAACATCTGTAAAGATGTTTCTTTCGAATGCGAGGATATTTCTCTCATTGATGAAACGACGGTGGCCAACACCGTAGAACGGTGAATATACTAGAAAAATTCGACGTGTCCTCATAGGTCGATAGTCAAACATCTGTAAAGATGTTTCTTTCGAATGCGAGGATATTTCTCTCATTGATGAAACGACGGTGGCCAACACCGTAGAACGGTGAATATACTAGAAAAATTCGACGTGTCCTCATAGGTCTCTGTAGCATAATTGGTTAGTGCATTGGGCCGGACTCCCAATGATGCGGGTTCGAATCCCGTCAGGGCGACATGAGACTAGTTGCTTTTTTCTAGTATATTTTCTTGTATAAAATTTATCACAAATAAAATCTTTAAAAATAAAAAATGTTTCTGCCTTAAAAAGTTTCTTTAACACACAATGTGGGTTTTTATTGGGTTTAAATGCAGTGGTCGAGCTTAAACCCAGTCCTTATCCGATCTCTACCTACGATACGAATACGAAATATACCTAATCTTTGATTTACAGCTAACTAAATCATATCCGTTATTCACTTACAACACTACATTACATTTTAAAACATATATATGTCGACAGACACGCTAAATATCAGCTAACATTATTATACTCTTTATTGCACATAAAAATACATAAAAAGAAATGTTTTACTATATGTGGGCAAAGATAAAAGAGGTCTCTTCCAGCCAACTTAGGATGTTTCAAAGATAAATACGATAGCAGGTAATGTAAAGTGCAAAGCTTAATATGACTTAAATATTTATAAATCTATATACTTAATTCAGGTTCGCAAAATTTGTGACGACTCGATAGGGACTTTGGCGCGTAGTACGCGGCCGAGTAAGGTATCAAATTAAAGGTACTCGAGTCTATTTGTTCCGAAAACTATAAAATATACAAAATGTTAAACGTGATGATCACAAACTGCAATTAAAGATTTTCGCATAATTTGGAATTTTTCGTCGATCGACGAACCCGAGTATCGGGTCTCCAATTGATACTAGTACACTTATAATACAATAAATATACCTTATACAATATATACATATATAAATAATTATAATAAATACTATCATACATATATACCTATTAAATAACTAATTAATAGGTATATATGTATAATAAGACATTGGATGATGCACGCATTGGATAATCGTGAGAGAAAGTGCGCTTTTAGTTGTTATTTAAAGGAGTGAATACTAATGTTGTCCTGAATGTTTAACGGGTCCTGAATGTTTAGAGTCTGTTTCAAAGCTGTGCAGCTCGAACAGAGAAAGAATTAAGGAAGAAATTGGTGTTGCATCTAGGCAGCTCAAGCATCTTAGTGATACAATGCCGCCTAGGGCGAGAGGGGGGAGGAAGCATCTGGAAACGGGATACAAAGTTTTTGGGAGAGTTTATCCGCCTCTGTGGTCTAGTGGTACAACCACCGGTATCAGACCAAGGGGTCCCGGGTTCGATTCCCAGCGGGGGTACATAATGCGGTTTGGTTGGTGGTAGGACTTGTTGTAAGTCCGCCTGGCTAGCTACCACCATCTTATCTAAGTCTGACGCCATAACAATAATGTTTTCAGCATTGTTGTGTTCCGGCAGTTAGAGATAAGATAGCCAGTTCCTCAGTGATTTTCAGCCTTATCAATACTTAACATCAGGTATGATGAAGGCTAAGAGTCTCCCCGTACTTCAAAAAAAAAAGGTTAGGATTTTTAAGATTTTTGTATCGAGTGGAAAGGATGTGCATATCACGGCGAAGTCGGATGGGGAGACATTCAAGCTGGCTACGATACGAAGAAACAAGATCTTACTTTCATAAGCCAAATATAAATCACATTGCCAGATTTTGAAGGCGTTCCAATTCGTTTAGCTGATCCCCCGTTACATCCAGATAGCAGACGTCGGCGTAGTCGAGAAGTGGAAGGAGAAGAGATTGCGCAAGCATAATTTTAGTTTTGAAAGGGTGGAAGTATTGAAGTTGCTTGAGCGAGTGAGAAGTATAGTGAATCCGCTTACTGACCTCGCCTAAATGCGGGAACCAAGATAAAGTACCATCGATAATCAGACCCAGGTTTTTAACTTTATCGGTGTATGGTATAGGAACATCATTGAACAAGAATGCAGGAATAGATTTAAAGTCGAGTTTGCTCCTCTGTCGGCTACTACCCACAATGATGGCTTGACTTTTGCATGGATTAACCATAAGATCAAATAAAGTAGCCCGATTACTGTTGTAAGCTAAACCCTGGTTTAAAGAGTGGATCGCGTCCGCAGCCTCAGCAAGGGAAAAGTGTCTGTAAATTTGAAGGTCCTCAGCATAGAGGTGAAGAGATAACACTAAAAATACTGTTATAAAGATAGAGAAGAGTAAGGGTGAAAAAACGCCTCCTTGAGGCACAGCAGCTGTGTGTGTATATGTGACCAATCAGGGGAAGAATCGTTAAAAACTACTCTCTGGAAACGATCGAGCAGATAGGATTGGAACCAATCAATAACAGAGAAAGAGACATTGGACGAAAGAATACACTTAACACTACTGAAGTCCAGCAGGACCATTGCCGTGAGCTTGGTGTTATCCATTGCACCGCGAATATCCTCAGTGATGTTCAGTAGTGCAGTAACCGTGCTGTGGGAAGGACGGAAACCGATTGATAAGGACATACTAGGGCATTAGACGAAATGAAGGAGTATAATTGATTGTGGATTATGGATTCAAAAACTTTGGAGAGGATGTGGAGAATAGAAATAGGACGAAAGTGAAAGTGAGTCATCCCGTGACCGCGGCAGCTGTAAAGGTGCCGAAACGTCGGGAAAATAAAAAAACCCAAAAATACGGACAATTACAACTTAGTTCGTGAAAATATAGCGCGTTTGATATCCGTAAAAGTTGCTTTATTTAGATGAATACTGCGCGCCAAAATATAAGATGTTGGATTGGGAGATTTTGGTAGAGGTATGACATAGATAGACTTTTTTTAATGGCGAAGGAAAAACATTGTGCTGCAGTGAGAAATTAACAATGTGAGTGATTACTGGCACAATGTCATCCAAGACTGGACGAATCCTGTCTAAACTAAGATCAACGCTACCAATAGCCTTTGTGGAAATTGATTTGATACACTTCGCAACGTCTTCGTCAGAAACAACACTAAAAGTGAAAGAAGCAAGGGCAGAAGACTCAGGACTTGAAGGAAGAGAGGACAGGCAAGCTGACTTAGAGACCATATCCAAAGTAGGAGGGGTGATGAGATGTGTTTATTAAGAAGGTTAAGTCTAAAGTGCTTGGACTAGAATCCACGGCCTTGCCCACTCCGAGAGACTTTAAGAAGACCCAAACTTGATTTTGGTCCAAGCTTGCTATTTGAGAATGTATATATTTACTTTTAGCATCTCGACACATCCGGTTGCTTAGGTTCCGAAGCTTTTTATATGCAGACAGGTTATCTGGAGAAGGTTCCGTTTTTTGCTTATTTTTAGTCTTGTCACGCTTGGCCATAACTTTCCGGATTTCTGGTGTCAACCAAGGAGCGGACATATGTTTGACTCGGACTGGTCTTACTGGGGCGTGAACGTCGTATATTTTAATCAGCATTAAGGTAATTAACCATATCATCGATATTATCCGACGTCAGTACCGGAGACCAATCACATCTGACCTCAAGCAATAAATTTAAAACTAAATTGTATAATTTATTATTGGTTAAGATATATTACTCTGTTACTGAATTCCTTAATGATAGTTTAGTAAATTACATTGATTGAATTATGTATAGTGGATATTAATATTTTGACATTCACTTAGTTAAGTACCTATATTATTATTGTTGACATTGTAAAATTTCACTAAGTACTTGACATTAATATTAATTGCTATTTTGATTAAAGATTAGAACTTGACATTAATGAGTGGGCACTAGCTGCATAATTTGACAATTGTAATACACCTAACGACTATAATATTTCCAGTGACATTTTTAAAAATCATTGTATTTTAAGCATTTTGACATTCAGAATGAAGATTATAGTATTTGCACGTCGGCAAACTCGAAAGGTCATGTTGCGCAAAAATCAATATTATAAAACCATGTATTTACCATGTCCTTGCATATAAAAAAATTATGAATTGTGAAGCGTTCAAGAACTATATGCCTAAAGTTGCGCAGAATACGAACCCTGGGTTTGACCTGAGACGCACTTTGTACGTAAGGAAAATAAAATCATGGTATTAGGAGAAGGGAGCACTTAATTGCCCATAAAATTAGGTCAGGATTTGAGACTACCATAAGATCTAAAAGAGACGGTTCACAATTGGGAAAGTAATGCGTAGGAGAAGATGTTGAAACAGGGTGAAGATTTAAAGAAGAGAGAACAGAAAATAGCTTCTTAGCTCTGGTGTCCATTTTCAAGAGGCAGGTGTTCAGACCACCCATAAGAATAACTTGGTCGAAATCAGGGGCAACGTTTTCAAGAATTATTTAAAGGTCATGAAGTAATTAATCTTATCACTGGGGCTGTATAATGCGCCAAGAAGGATTTTTTTTATAGTGAAGCATAACTTCTAAAAATACAGAATAAAAATAAAAATACAAATGAAAAAAAAAGACTGTCATTGGAGGGAAAATACCTTAAATATTGATGTAAGCAAATTTTAAGAAAAGTGAATGTACATTGGACAATCGATACAATTATTCCACTCTTGCTGGGCATTCTCGGGATGCAGGCTGGTTGGGATACTGCGTAATAAGAAGCTGCAGTTCAGAGCTAGAAAAGATTGTGTTTTGTGGCTATATTTGGGACATAACCACAAAACACAAGAAAAAGGTTTGTAAGACACATTAAGTGTTAATAAAAGTGTCGCCCCAACAACAAAGTTTTTTTTGTGGCCGTTTTTTCTTGTCATCTAAAAGAGTCTGAAGCGGGTGCTCAATTGGATAAATAATATTTTCATTCATTCATACAGGCACCGTTATCACAACAATTCCAAATCGTACAAATCGAACTGCTTCATTATTTCGGTTCAAAAAGCAACAACCAACAATTTAAGAATCAGTAGCAGACCTTACAAGAAAAGCCTTGATTGCCCAAAACACTCATATACACAAATATTAATTTCATTTTGTAAAATTCATCAACAGTGTCGATAAAAAATTTGTTAAACATAAGCTTGAAACATTTGGAGATTCGGGCTTGCATTGCCCTAGCCTAGAGTCTAGGGCCTAGACACACCTCTACAAAGTCTAGTAGCCTACATCGTCATCAACCATTTGAATGTCCTCACTGCTGAGGCCATAATGGCAGGCAGAACAACCGAACACGCTTACCACTGACATATCAATTTATAAAGAAAAGAAAATCTTCAAGAAGAAAGTATTTTAACTTGACTTTGACAATAGGTGGTGAACCAAAGAGGTACCCTGCTGACTGCAGTCCAAATAGGTCTGAGCACACGACTCTACGGTGCACCAGGGGACAGTTTGCAGGTAAGCAAAAAAAACAAACTTTTCTGTACTTGTCCAAAAGTCCGGATGTAATCGAATTTTGTATCAGCTATTTTTGAAAGCCCACAAATCCATGAGACCAAATTTGCCTGCACAAAATTGCTATGAGTCAATTTTACTTAAAAGTGAAAATTCTACATCGAAAATTCGCCGTAAAAAATTGTGTAAAGTCTCTAAGATCGAAATCCGGGCAAAGTCAGGTGCTAAAAGAAACGCTAGCTAAAAAGTTCTAGAAAATAATAAAATAAAAAAGATATTTCTGATTATTTAGCTTCACTTCGAGGTGACCAACTACAGGGAACAAGCAGTGAATTTCCGGTTTGGGGCCATTGGAGAACAACGTTTCCTAACTGGGATCAATCCTACGCAGTAAGTCAAATTACTATTACGGTGCAGTTACTTGCACTACAATTATAAAGTACAGTTCCTTACGATAGACTTAACAAAAGATTATTATCATTATTCAATAATATCAAACACCTCCTATGTGACTAAGTCACAAACGCACTATTAATTTGGGTCGGCACGTAACTCGACCACCAGAAGAACTAAAACCTTTTAAAGCTAGGAAGATTTTAGACTTCCTTGAAGCCTCCAGCCAGGCTAAAAGAGATACTCTAACTATGAAGCGAGTTTCACTAGATCTTTTAGGTCACACGCAGTGACTACAGTGCCCATTGGAGGTTGCATAACCCCATACCGTACAAATAATAATAAACAAAAGATAGATTAATGAAGATGAATATAGAAGAAAAATAGAACAGAAAAGGATAACGTAAGGTTCGAGTCCTGAGAATAGCATTGGGAACATTTTTTTATCACAGAGATAAGAAATATCTCAAAATTAAGAAGACAAATAACATTTCCAGCATCCAAAATTTTAGTTTTTTACCAATATCGGGGACTTGATCAAACGTCAAATCGTAGTCTCCTAATCAGTAAAACTGACCATTTTATGTTTGCAGACGCACTATTGCCTCTGGCAGGACCGAGAACGTAATAGTCGGAGTCACAATATCCAACTCTGCTCAACCTGGTGCTAGGGACTTCATCACTTTCACTGCTTATGGTACGTAGAAACCGTTATTGGATTCAAATAATTCTAGGATTCTACCAAGTTTCCCTTACGAGTGCACTCATGCACTGACATCGTCATTTATACAATTAACATTATATAACTCCAAGCCCTTAGCTGACTCTTGTTAAGCTGAGTCTATGTCACTCAGCAGGCGTTGTGTGATTTCTACTGGTGAAAGAATTAAAAAAATCAGTTCAGTAGTGCCAGAGGCTACTTCCTAAAAACAAGTTCTGAACTAAGACTTAAAAACTTTACCTCTTTATGATAAGACGACTAATGCCTTTTTAAACGAAAGATCCTTGTCTCTTGACCTGGAAACTCAAGTTTAGTGATTATTTCATCGACCAACGTAAAATTTAATATTATTATAAAATTAATTAATTGTGTACTTGTTAATTTTGTATTTCTTTGGTTTTTTTTTACCATAATGAATGCTCCATAATCAATACTGATACACCACAACCAGCACCACCACAAAACTCATTATTACTAAACTTTCCTTCAGGTCTAGAACAAGTCTCCATCTCAGCATACGTCTACGTGACGAACACTGGTGAAGCAGTGACTGACGTTTGGGCCCCTGAAATACGGCACAACTTCCAAGGCTCTTGCATCGGGAGAATGGGAGATGACTGCGCCCAGCACGTCTGGTCGGCTACCATCATAGCGAGAGATGCTACTACAGGTGATACGCAGAAAAAAGTGTATTGTCCTTCAAGACAGTTGATTAGAAATTCTAGGCAACTCATCCTAGATCGCTTACCATCAGTCGAAAAAGCGGTCAAGTGCTGATCTTTCTATTGCAAAAAAAGTCTTTACAATAAAATAGAGCAAGCTTCAATAAGTTTGACAACGCAGTCTTTTTGGTAATATGGTCTATGATTATCGTCTACGAGACCAACACTGGTGAAGCAGTGACTGACGTTAGGGCCCCTGAAATACGGCACAACTTCCAGGGCTCCTGCATCGGGAGAATGGGAGACGACTGCACCCAGCACGTCTGGTCGGCTACGATCATAGCGAGGGATGCTACTTCAGGTAATATTCGATAACAGACGATACCAACAGAAGAAAAAAATATTTTTGTCATTTAAGACGGTAGGCCAGGAATTCTAGACAACGCCATTCATCCTAGATCGTTTACCATCAATCGAAAAAGCAGTCAAGCGCTGGCCTAAGTAGCGACATATCAGCCCTGTAACCCATCGAAGATTAAGACAGGTAACACTGCCACTAAGCTCAACTTTTTATAAAATTTTCTTCTTTTATCAACCTTCAGCCCCTTACTCTTGACGCGATCGCATTGAGATCGAGATTCAATTAATTTCAAAGTCAGTAATTATGACTTATAATAAGTAATTTAACTAAAAATTAATACATGAAATTAGAAATAAAAGAATTTTGTACTCAAGGAATCGATTTTAGCGCCAATCAAAGCTCATCTGAATACTTCTTGACTGAATACGCATATGAATCCAATGACAGAATTTTATGAACCCAATTCTTCTATCAACCTACAGGTTTTCTCCGCCTGTTGTCGTCTCCAATTGGACTATGTTACGAAGGCAACTTCATATCCGGATCACGAGAAGAGGTGGTGGTTACCGAATAGGTGGACCATCTGAGGAGTAGACCTATTGTGCATTTTTACTCGGACCAAAGTAAAGGATCCCTCTTCTTCGATCCAATTTTTTTTGCCACTTTAGATATCAGCCTCGTAGTCGAATGTTACGGCAGGTCACGCTACGCACCTAAGCTTTTCTCTTAAATTTATTATTAAATCTTTCATCAACCTACAGGTCTTCTCCGCCTATCGTCGTCTCCAATCGGTCTAAGTTACGACAGCAACTTCATCTCCGGCTCACGAGAAGAGGTTGTGGCGACGTACCGCGCGACGTGCTGCGCGCCGAGACTCGTCGTCAACGCAGTGGACGCACTGGGCAACGCTAATAGTCGCGTTATTGATATATCAGGTGGGTTTGCACCATTTTTTAAAGAAAATTATACTTTTAGTTTTCGTCGTCTCAGCCACATGACACCCACTGCTGGGTATAGGCCTCCCCCAAGGATCTCCACGACGATCGGTCTATGACTGCCCGCAGCGGCTTCCCGCGACCGCGCACTAGATCGTCGGTCCACCTTGTGTGGGGCCTGCCTACGGAGCTTTGTCCGTCGTCCTGCGCGCGGTAGCCATTCCAGAACCGCCCCGCCCCCACGGCTATCGGTTCTACTTGCTATGTGTCCCGCCCACTGATACTTCAGCTGAGCAATCCATAGAGCGATGTCGTTTACTTTAGTTCTCCTACGGATCTCCTCATTTCTGATTCGAGCACAAAGAGAAAGCTCTCTCAATTGCACGATGGGTAACCTTGAGCCTATAGCAACCTGACTAACTAGCGGTTATAAACTGGTTGCAAAAACCCAGATCTAGACAATTTTCTAACGGACTTAAAAAAGGAAGGAGGTTATCAATTCATCGCGCTTTTTTTAGGTACGTTCACCGATTATTTTTATTATGAATGCGATCGCTCTTAATACCAATGAGCCCTGTGGGCAAAGATGGAGCGACTAACCCAGAAAGTGCCTATTAAACACTCTGATAATTACACAATAATATTCCAAAATACGCAATAGGCGCGAAGGTTTGCCTTAGCGCTAAATCTCACTCTGCTGGTGGATCAGGTTATGCGAATTATGGATATCGCTGGACACACACCCAATTGCCTGGACTTACTGCTGACAACTGATCCACACAAACATTCGGTATCAGCTCCGCTAGGAACGTCCGACCATTGTGTGGTGAAATCCGTATCGATCTGCTCTCCTCCGGATTTAAGCCCTCGGGGCACGAGGCGAGTATAGCGATACAAATCAGCCGATTGGGACGAGATGCGTATTATCTTTGCATCGTATCCTTGGCGGCTAACTTGCTTCTCTTCGAGTGTGCCGCTGATGTGATTGCGGACGTGATTCGGCAGGGATTTGGAGTATTTTATTCCTTTTATCGATATTCCGCTCGGTCACAAAGCCCGACCTTGGTATAATGCTGACTGTGCTCGTGCTGAGGCCCGAAAACAGTACCAAGCCTGGGTAAAAGTCCGCGATCGTAAGGCACGTGCACGAAGAATCTGCGCTAAGAAGACAGCCTTTAATTCTGCCGCCAATTCTTGCAAAAGGGTATTACGTAAGGCGAGATCCGACCACATAAACCAAATAGGGACGAAACTGTCATCCTACCTTCACGACCGTAAACATTTCTGGTCCTTGTCTTAATAAATCGAGATGAAATTCTGCCGTCCTACGCTACCTCCTATGCAGAAACCTGACATGTCACTGGCTCACTTTGCTACTGAGAAAGCAAATTTATTTGTCTCTCTGTTTACAAACAAATCGCGTCCGGACACCGGCTCTCAACAACCACCTAGCATACCTTCTTATGATTCTGCGATGCCAGAGATCACTATACATAATAAACAGGTCCGTAGAGCCCCACTTAGTCTGGTCGTGAATAAAGCCAGTGGTCTTGATGGTACCTACAAGAGTATTGAGCTATTGTGAGCCTGAGTTGTCTCCTGTGCTAACAAACTTGTATCGCCTCTCCCTGATAACAAAAACCGTACCAAAATGCTGGAAGCTTGACAATATTAGGCTAGTACCCAAGAAGGGGAGTGTGCGGACCTCCTCAGTGACCGTCAATATGGCTTTTACCGAGGACGATCAACTGGGGATCTTCTAGTTTATGTGATGCACTGCTGGGGCGAGGCCAACGAGATGTACGGCGAAGCACTTGCCGTGTCACTCGACAAATCGAAGGCTTTTGACAGGGTCTGGCACGCAAGTCTGCTGTGCAAGCTTCCCGCGTATGATATCCCCGCTGGTTTTTATAGTTAGATAGCTTATTTCCTGACTGAACGGTCGATCAGAGTAGTCATCGATGGCTGCTCCTCTGACTCAGTGGCTATTGATGCCGGAGTTCCTCAGGGGACTGTTCTCTCTGCGATGCTTTTCCTGCTGCACATCAATAACCTGTAATACCAGGAATTGTTGGGTATGCAGATGACAGTACTGTCGTGGACAGATACCTGTCTGATGCAAAAGCCAGCGGTGACGACGTTTCATGGAGGATACGGCAACATGAACACATCTTCACAGAGCGGGAGATTATTCAGAAAACTGAAGGGTACAATCAGCCCCTCTTCATTTGTAGTTCATAAGAAGCCATCTGACTGTATCGAAACCAGTTATGGGCTGTTCTAGAATCATGCTGTTTTACATTACCCCCACCATGTGTATCCAAGTGACAGTGACAGAACTAGCACACAAAGCATATCCCTTTGTATGGAGGTGAGAGAGAACAGATGTGGTATTCTCAAAATTGTTCACAAATGCTTCAGAGGATATGTTTTAAATATGCACTGGACTGGAAAGGACGTACCATTACCGGTTAACCAAACTAAAGTTATTATTCGTGGGCCGGCCATATAAGCCGCACAACCGATAACCGCTTGGGTAAAGAAGTTCTTGAGTGGACCACATATCGGCAAACGTAGTGTACATATCGCAAAGTGGAACGTGCTCGGTGGTGTGCACTTGGAGACGCCTATGTCCAGCAGTGGAAGATGATGATACTGATGACGACATTAATACACCATGACATATTTCAAAAAATCTCAGTGCATGTTTAAGGTTACGCTGCTTGTTTCGAGTAGGCAATTTCGAGACTGCCTATCGGTAGGTATTCAGCAGGGGCGTGCATTCCATATAGGCAATTAGGCAGTGCCTACCTCATTCAAAACCTAAATATACAATAAGTGTTAAAACAAGAAACCGTTAAATATAAAATCTTAAGGTTATGTTATGAATGTATGATACTTCTAATAATTACTTACTTTGCTTGCTACATTGAAAATACTATGAAAGATGATGAAAATACTTATTGCCACAAGATGTTACATTTTTGCTGTTGTTTATTAGACCAATTACCGAAAATTAATGATTATTGATGATTTTACGTTGCATTTTAGTTTTTAACATTCCTACCCGATTTATCAGTTTTATCCGGATTTATGCGGATAATATTATTCGAGCATCCGAATTATCCGAATAGTAAAATGAGCGGATAATTCCATGCCCTAGGCGTGACATCACACACTGAGCCGCCAAGCGCAACTTTAAAGCCCCTTAACCTCTGTATTTGTAGAGATATTTTTATGATTCTTTCACACTTATGTTTAATTTTACTTATATTTTCAAATTTGAGTAAGTAATAGAAAAAAATTGAAACTTCTGCATTTATTTAGTCTAACACCCAATATTCACCATTCCACCATCTTTCAGGTTACATCACAGAAGCTGGAATAGCAGCAATAGTGCTAGGAGTTTTCCTGGCCATCGGACTGATAGTCCTCATCGCGTTCCTCATAGCTTTCTGCGTGAGGAGGCGAAGAGAGTCCAGGGAGCTACCATCATATTCTACTTCTTCGAGGAACATCAGTTAGACAAAACCAGAGCCAACACATATTATGTACCGGCTACACGCTCCGTGTTATCTGAGAGCATGCTTACAAAAGCACAAACCGGTTTGCGCAGGCAAAATGGAAGGTGTAGCCGGGACAACCCGCTATGTCTTACCTGCGCAACCAGGGGACGAATAGTCTAATTTTAAAATCTATCGCAATCCCTTTCAATTAGTCATTTGAAAGATATTTACATACTTCCGTCAATATTTGACATTTGATAGGGAATGTGATCGGGACGTGTTTCGAAAGGTATTGAATGAACTAAATTGAACTGTCTAAGCAAAGTGATACACGAAAATATCTTTCAAATATATGGAGAAGTGTCAAATGAAGTGTGATTTAAAACACCATTCGTTCCGAAAGGGATTGCGACTATAAGTTACACTATTCCATAAATCACAATCACAATACCTTTGAAAGGGATTGTGATAGATTTTGAAATTAGACAATTACGGGGCTGGTTTGTGCAGGCATGCTCTCAGGTAAGACGGAGCTTGTAGCCGGGACATTTGTTCCATACAAATTCTATAGAAAAAACTCCTGGCCACGTAGCATTAAAACTCTTAAGTAGATCAAGCGATATGATATGGCGTATGATGCTGTCTTGCTTACCCCGCTAACATGTGAGCGGGACAGTGACAAGCGACTACGAATAAAGCCGCTCATGCTCAGGCAACAGAATAAAAATTACTTAGTTCAAATCCAAACTAAAGACAGAATTGAATGCTAGATGAAAACGTAACTTGTCTCCTAGCTCTCAAACGGGACTCGGACCTATAACCTTGGGCAGTTCGGGCTTTTGTTCTCATTAACAACCTGTAAGTCAAAATCATGCAAAAATCGTCTCTAATAAACTAAGATTTAGATTCAAAATCGATAAATAAAATATCGATATAATTTCCCAAAAGAAATATCATAATTATTCAACAGTTTGCCTTGTTAAAATGCATTTTTAAATTATAAAAATAAATATGAATCATATAATGTCAAATTAGAATCATTTTCATTATTAAACAACGAAAACTTATAAATGTTACAATAACTGTATTTCTTTATCATTTACTTCCCATTCCCATGGGAATATCGGAATAAAAAGTATCTCATGTCCAATCTGTCAACTAATCTACCAGCGCGTTTTCTTTTCCCATGGAAATATCGGGACAAAAGTACCATATGAGCCAATGACCAGTCTGGGGACTAGCCTATCTCTGTGGTGTCCATTCCCGTGGGAATATTAGGATAGACGAAATAATGCCAATTTCAGAATAAGTAAGACATTCCATAAATTGTTACCTTAGATTAAGCTAGTAATAAGTAAATAAGTTTTGTCAACTAACTAGTAACTATGTTATTCATAAGGTTAATGATTATTCATCTTATTTATAAATATTATTGTAAATAAGATGTTAGTCCTCAGACATAATAATGTATTAAGAATAAATTATGCATTAAATATTAAACAAGAAAATATACTTGAAGAAAGTAACTTGTCGACCTGACATGAGACAAGTTGCTTTTTTCCAGTATATTTTCTTGTTTAATATTTATCTTAAAAAAATAGCATTGTAAAATGCTAAATTGAAAAGTTATAAATTATGCATTCTTTAGCTTTCCATATTTATATGATTATTTAAGAAAAGATTTTTAATAAAAGCATTAATTTTTTTTTGGTTTAGAATATTATGTAGCTAGTAGTAATAATAATTTAGTATTTGAAGTTATGCATTAATATTTATCAACATTTACATGTTTTAAAAGTTGCAGAAAAATTTTTAAGTTATGACATAATCAAAATACTTAGTACTATTTAAGTTTATTAACTTATTCTAATACATTATTGACTAGTTATTCAAAAGACAAAAGGGCTGGGAAATAATTTCTTCAGGAATCCCTAACACATATACTTCTATTTTCTTCTTCTGCTTTTTTATTATGATTAAAAAAGCAGAAGAAGAAAGAGCATCAGCAATAGACCAAAAACTAGTAAACAAAACGGAACTTTTTTTTTACTTGTCTGTGATTGGGCAAATAAGGGCTCAAGAAGGATTTTTATGACCAAGAGAATAGAGTATGTAACCCATGACAGGGTGCAACCTTTTTGCAGTTAAGACCAATACTAATTGAAAAAAATATAACAACACTTATTAGATAATAGCTATTTATCTATTCTTTTATAATTACGGGTAGTACATTAAGATGTTTTACAACAGAAAATGTAGAAACCATCTATTTTGTACCAATTTTTACAATTATATATTTATTTGAATTTTTTGTTTCCTTCTTTTCAACATTTTACCCTAACAATTATCAGAAATTATTACAGGAAATCTATCTAACTATAAAGAACTTACTGATCGTCCACTTACTGACTGGTTAAATTAGTTAACTGATCATTCAATACACAGCGGAAACCGAAAATCTTGCCAAATAATAAAATGTTGTCATTTAACATATGGAGTATGTGATTTTATAAAGCATATGAGTCAAGTTTTGATAAAGAACTTCTTAGCTAAATATGCCGTATAAAATAAGTAATCCATGGAATGACAATTCATAACATTATATTTATATAACGGCCACACACACACCCTCTTACCTGAAAGCATGCCTGCACAAACTAGCTTGCGAAGGCAAGATGGAGCGCATAGTCGGGACAATCTGCTATGTCTTACTTACGCAAGTTAGTTTGTGCCGGTCCATGACAATCTGCTATGTCTTATCTGCGAAAACCAGTTTGTGCAGTCATGCTCTCAGGTAAGACGGAGTGTGTAGCCGGGACATTAGAACTGATCCAACAAAAACTGATGAAACTGAACTATTTGGAATTACAACTTTTAGAATTCTGATATATTTAAACAAGTAAATATACTAGAAAAAAGCAACTTGTCTCATGTGATGTCATGAACCCGCAATCTTGAGAATCTGGCCCAATGCACTGACCAATTATGCTACAGAGACCTATGAGAACATGTTGAAATTCTCTGGTATATTCACTTTATCTACTGTGTTGGTTGGTTGGTATTTTGGAATTCTACTTGAACCTTTGATGATTTCCGCATAGATTAGGACTCGTTAAATTGTCAACTAGGTCAGGCTACCTGCTATGTATGTCACTGGCACTATCTCTACGTAGAACAATCTCTATATATAAGGCCTGTGTTATCCGTTCTAATGTTCCCTCCAGCGCCATGAGTATAACACCTACAACCTTCATTATTAGCTTAAAAAATCACAAAAAAAATGACGACGGCCGGAAAAATATAATTATTTTTTTAAATTGACCTTATCAAGGTCACAGGTTTAAGTGTAGTGATATTATATGTGTGTACTTGAGTCAGTTATGTTACCTAGCTCGAATTGTGAAAATTGGGAAGAGCCTATAATATGACGTCTGATATTGTTCACAGATTTTTGGTCACAGATTTCAACGCAAATTACTATGAAGGTTTGTAACATATCTATGTATAAAATATCATTGACATAGAAAGAAAACATACTTATTGAACTTACAAAAATTGGATAATAGATGTAACTTTCAACCTTTTTGTATCTTAAGTGGGCAGAATAGTAAAATTCTGGCAAGAATCCGTTACGAGATGGTGAATTGCTATAAGTTTTGTACAGGAAAGATGACATTTTAGACACTTCACTTTTACAAGTTTTACACCACAAAACGGTAATGTTTTGATCACTTCTTAGACTTGGTGTAATCAGCTACTTCGTATTAGTTTCAAAAGCAAACAATCAATTTATTTTAGACGAAAAATCACAGTGAAAATTCAAATATTGACATAACACTCGCGAAATCGGCCCTGACATTTTTTGGCGTTTTAGGCATCAAGGTCGTTCCGGCGTTGTTCTAAACGATAAAAATAAAGATTGCTACTCACCGTGTCTTGCGGCCAGCACCTGGCTTGGAGCTGCAGGCAGCAAAACAGCGTTATGTGTCAAATCTTCAATTGAAAGACCAGTCACAGCCGTTGATAGAAGTGGGTTTTTCACAATATTTCTGTTCAGATGATCACCAAAACTTTTATCTGACATGTTGTCATGAATTAATTAACCGGCGGAGACACAAATTTTTGCGAATTTACACATTTGGAGGTCACAAAAAAATAATTTTAATTGTGTGAAGTTACGTGTCACTTGGCATATTTTGACAATTTTTTATGACATGTTGACAGCATTTGTTTGGTTTACTAAGACGGTTCCAAACCAAAACATAATAATCTCTCTCTATCGAACACTAATTAATTTAAAATAAAGTAATATTTTGTTTTAAACACAGAGATGCTAAAGTTCTTAGCATTACATAAGAACTCTAATTTATTATTAATCAATAAACCTTTATCATTGGAGTAAGAATATTTAAAATTTAAAACCTTCGTTTGGTGAAACCGAACGTAGTTTGCAAATTTCTAACAATCTAATTGTTCAAATGTGATCTTTATTGGAGCTTTACTAAGGTTTATTTTTTCATGACAACTATGACAAGCCGTACTAACTAAGTCATCTGTCAAATGAATGTGTGTTTGTTTATTTTATTTAGAAGTAATATTTATCTTACAAAATATTGAAAGAAAAATACAATGTCAAAAAACGAAGGCCCCACTAATCCACCAGTCAAGAGATACAGGCGCGACGACAAGTCCTCAGACTCCGAAGAAGACGCCGATAAATACGAACCTTACGTGCCAGTAAAGGAAAGGAAAAAACAGAAATTACAAAAACTTGGCAGGCTAGGGCAGCTGGCTGCTGAAGCCGCGGCTGATGCCAAAAGCTCTAGTGATAACGACCCGGATGACGAGAGTTAGTAAACAAATATATTGCACAATTTCAAGAAATCAATGTTAAATTTTTTATAAAAAAATATTAGAAAAAAATCAAAAGTTAATCTAAGACAGGACTCAAAAGTTCGACCTATGGGTATCCGGCCCACTGCTCTAATCACTGAGCTACCAAGCCATGATCATGCGATTTTTTCAAATACCTATTTATCTATTAAAAAAAAATCATATGTATAAAAATAGCATTGAAAATGCAAAAACTTGAAAATCATAAATGTATTCTTATGTTTTGGTTACAGAATGATGCTTTACTTTTAAACTCTGGCTATTGCAAACCTGGAACCAATGATATTTACTAATGACTGAGGTTATATCTCAGTCATTAGTAAATTTAACTCATGACTTCTGCACTTTAATGCAGAGGAAGTCATAGTCTATTATCTAAAGAATATGTGGTAGTCCGAACGGCATTCCAAAGATGTTATCAGTGAGGTTAGATTTCCCCTTTTTGCCAGGTTCACTGATTTGCATGCATCATTGCATGATTTGCAGAAAATCTGGTTTAGGATTTAAGATTTTAAACTATTATTCAATAAGTACATAGGTAGTGTTGTGGGCAACAGCTGGATCAGTAAGGCCAGAGACAGAGGAAAATGGAAGGAGATGGGGGAGGCTTATACCCAAATGGGTTGAACCAAATTTTAAAGTAAAACAATATATTATATAAATCATACATTGTTTGGTAATTATTAAACAAGAAAATACTAGAAAAAAACACTTGTCTCATGTCGCCCTGACATCATCATGACAATCATACATTGTAAAAAAAAAAAAAATATGTTTGAAATAAGAGCATTATTAATAATATTATTATTATTTTAGTTTTAAGTTAAGATCTCTCATTTACTCACTCACGTTATAGTCATGGCCGTGCGGGCTTTTGACCACGCACGGCATGCTAACATAGAGTTTACTCGTTATTATTATTATATAATTATTTACCTATTCTTTTTGACTAACATAATATGTAAGTTGTAACTAACACAATATGGACCTCTAAGGCCCGTTTTTTCATATTAATATTTGTTAGCATTCAACAATTACAGTCACAGAAATTCCCAGTCAACCTTTAGGCATCGAGACCTTCAGTTGGCTAATTTTTAGGTAATATCTATAAAATAACAGTTATTTAACATTACCTTATCTATATGATTTCTAGAGATCTTATTTATTATTATTAATAGGTAGGCAGGTAGTTGAAACAACTGATTATAGCCTGCTTCCTGTTCGCCAATGTTTAAATGTTCGTTTCTTGTAGGTATTGGTCCAATCTGTTTTTAAATTGGTTAGTAGTCTGTGCTGGCACCACATCTACTGATAACTTGTTCCATGCCTCGACTACTCTAATGCTAAACAGTGCTTGTGCGGGTTCTTAATTGAAATTAACAAAATGACGCTATTTACAAAAATAATAAAATAGAAAGAAATATCGTTTATTGCTCCTCTAAATCTTAATTTATGTTTACAGCATCTCAAGAAGAATGGGGTCGTCGGTACAACGTCTCATTGCTAGACCAGCACAGCGAGCTAAAGCGGTTAGCAGAGGCCAGGGCTCTGTCTGCAGCGGAGAGGCAGGCTCGGGAGGAACAGCATATCCTGGAGAGTGTGGCGCAGAGCAAGGCTCTCATGGGTGTTGCTGAGTTAGCTAAAGGTTATTATTTTAAGATCTCTCTTCTCTTTTCGTATTATGGGCCACCTCTGGTGTCATAGTTTATCAAGCCGCCTTAATGGCCTCTGACTCGACTTAACGACTGTTAATAAACGACAATAGCCGGGACCGACGGTTTAACGTGCCCTACGAAGCACGAAAGCGCTCAGTTGTAATGCCACTTTACGTTCACCTATCCAACACCTGGCCGGAACAAGTGTTGCTTAACAAACATGATTGAATACAATCAGTCTGTCAAGTGCCACCACAAGCGCTATTTTAAGATAACTTACTTACTTTAAGGTCTTGTTTGTTTTTTTTATGAACAATGAGGATACCCTTAGCCTTCATCATACTAATTAATGATAGATAGATGCTATTAATGGTTAAAATAAAAATATAAGCATGCCTCTCCTGGAGTCTGACGTCATAACAGCAATGTTTTCAGGATTGTTGTGTTCCGGAATTTAGACATAAGATAGCCAGTTCCTCAGTGTTGAGGATTCCGGGAGAGGCGCGCTTCCACCTTCAGCCTTATCAATACTTACCATAAGTTATGATAAAGGCTTAACGTCGCCCCGATGTTCATAAAAACAATTTTTGCCATTCATGATATTGTCACCAGGCATTCAGTACGAGGATCCTATAAAGACATCCTGGCGACCTCCCCGCTGTATACTAGAGCTGTCTGAAGAGAGACATGAGCGCGTTCGCAATGATCTACGAATACTGGTGGAGGGGGAAGACGTGCCGCCTCCTATCAAGACGTTTCAGCACATGAAGTTTCCTAAAGGTGAGTATCAAAAGAGTGAGGAGCCCGCGGCGCAGTGGTTTGCGCGCTCGGCCTGCGATTGTTGAGGTTAAGCAACTTTTTTGCAATGGTCGGTCACGGGATGGGTGATCAAAATATTCTCTCGAGCTCCTTCGTGCTTCGGAATGCACGTTAAGCCGTTGGTCCCGGCTGCATTTACAGTCGTTAAAACCCACTAACCCGCATTGGGCCTGCGTGGTGGGTCACGGCCCGTTCTCCTTATCCATCCTTAAGGGAAGCCAGTGCCCCAGCAGTGGGAACATTAAAAATCACTGATAACGAGTATCCAAAAAGGCAAAAAGGAAGTAAGAAACGATATCATGCATTTAGTACTGAAAAAGTGTCGCCTCGGAAACAGGCGCATTGCAATCATTGCTAAGTTTCCTAAAGGTGACAATATTGAAATTTGTAAAACTACACAGATCACAGTCGCTCACATACGCACTGACACAGTCACCCACACATACGTTCCCACCCTCACGCAAACACGCACAAACTCAATCTCAATATCATTTATTCAGTCTAGGCTGTTACAAGCACTTGTGAATGTCAAAGAAGCTACGCCATCGGTTCACAAACCCTACAGCGGGAAACCTTGTCACGAGATACGTATACACATAGGTACATACACACACGCACCCTCACAAAACACACAAACACACACACAACCAACAACAGTAAAACGTCATTGTTTAAGTACTACGTCATACGCCGACATCAGTGTCTTAGAGCTATCTTAAAAGAGACACGAGCGCGTGTTCATCATCATGTCATCTACGTATTCTGGTAGAGGGGGAAGATGTGCCTCCTCTTATTAAGACGTTTCCGCATATGAAGTTCCCTGAGGGTGAGAATATTCAAATGTTAGAAATTATACAGACCACCCGGCTAAAAATGCAGTCGTTAAAACTTTAAAATGCAGGGCCCATTCTCTTAATCGAACCATATGGAAGGCCAGTGCCGCAGCAGTAAAAGCATTTAAAATGGCTGATGACGATGATGATACAAACTCTAGTCGTTCACACACACAGACACACATACACACACACACACACCCCTTTGGTTTTCAAATAGTATAATGTAAAATAAATCTTAATATGACACTTTTTTATGAAAAATACAAGAAAAAACGACTTGGCTGACAAGTTGTTTTCAGACGGAATTTTAACCCGGAACCTGCCAACTGCTTTCCCAATTGAGTTACCAAGCCTTTATAATAAATTATAAATATTTCTTACACTCACACCAATTAGCCTAGCCCCAAAGTAAGCACTGTAAGGCTTGTGTTATGGGTATACTAGGGTAACGGATAGAATACATATAAATAATAAATATTATTGCACCTTACTTTTGCTTAATGCAATTAATGTTCAATGAAGTCGGTCAAAAAGATAGATATTTACAGCCTTTTAACATAACAAAACGTCAATAGAAGCAGGAGAAGCTTGGTATCACAACTTTAGTACTTTTTAAAGAAAGTCGTCTTTGGCGCGTTGCCGGCCGCTGCCGCGGCACGCTCGTTTCGGTCGCTCGGCTCTTTTGGTCACAGTTCTAACCTAACCTAACCTAGATGTACCTTCCGTAAAGTGATAAATTTCATAGTTAAATATTGACCAAATCACGTGGTCAGTATTAATAATTATCAGTTATTATTAATAATTTTCACACTTAATATTTACTGTGACATATATAGGTATATACAAATACAAGGTACAAATGCCCGCATTCATCATACAAAAATTTGTCCCTACCGAGATTCGAATCCGGTACGTCAGAGTAGGCGACACCTTGAAAGCTGGTGTTCGTACCACTCTACCACGGAGGTCGTCAAAGCCTTTATCATATAAGATACATAGCTTTGAGAATGCAAAATTTAATATCATACAATAAAAAAAACTCTGCAATCCATAGGTATTCTTCGAGGTCTAGAAGCTAAAGGCATAAAGAATCCAACCCCGATCCAAGTCCAAGGCATTCCCGCGGTGCTCAGCGGTCGGGATATGATCGGGATAGCCTTCACGGGATCCGGGAAGACGCTCGTGTTTGCTCTGCCTTTGTTGATGTTCTGTCAGGAGCAGGAGACTAAGATGCCTTTCATCAGGTAAGTCCTTTAATCGCCTCTGTGGTCTAGCTAGAAGAAAGAAAATTATTTATAGGGAGCACCTACAGTTTAGTGGTTACACCACCACCACCGGTACCAAATCCATTCAGATCAAGGCCAGCGTAGGCTAGCGTAGCCACTACCATCTTATCTAGGTCTGTCGCCACGTGTGTTCTGGCAGTTAGAGATAGTATAGCCAGTTCGTCTGTGTTCCGGGAGCAGCACGATTCAACAGTCAGCATTACTCAACATTAAGTATGATGAAGGCTAACCGTTTTTCCGTTGAGTTGGAATAAAAGCATATACTTAGCCAAGGCATTCCCGCGGTGCTCAGCGGTCGGGATATGATCGTGGTAGTTTACCGGATCCGGGAAGACGCTCGTCTTCACATTGCTACTGCTCATGTTCTGTCAGGAGCAAGATACTAAGATGCCATTCATCAGCTAAGTAACTAAAGGTAACTAAAGCTCGTCTTCACATTGCCACTGTTCATGTTCTGTCACGAGCAAGAGACTAAGTTGCATTTCATCAGCTAAGTAACTAAAGCTAACCTCTCTAGCAGTGACGCGTTATCGAGCTACGGGGGTCGATAAAAGCCGCTCATGCTAGGGCTACTGGCGGTAGACAGCGGTCAGGATATGATCGGGATAGCTTTCACGGGATCCGGGAAGACGCTCGTGTTTACTCTGCGCCTCTATTGATGTTTTATCAAGAGCTTAATATGCCTTTCATCAGGTAAGTTATTCCTTAAAGCTATAATTTAAGGAACTCGATGGCGCAGTGGTTCGTTCGCTCGGCCTGTAGCGGTTTAGCAACTTTCGCAAAGGTCGGTCACGGTTGGAAAGCCGTTGGTCCCGGCTGTATTTGCAGTCGTTAAAACCCACCAACCCGCATTGGGCCCGCATGGTGGGTCACGGCCCGTTCCCCTGATCCATCCATAAGGAAGGCCAGTGCCCATCAGTGGGGACATTAAAATTACTGATGATGATCCAAAGCCGAGGTATTCTGGTGGTGCTCAGCAGTCGGGGTATGATCGAGATAGCCTTTACCGGATTGGGGAAGACGCTGGTGCTTACGCTGCCACTGCTCATGTTAAGATGGAACATGATGCCATTCATCAGGTAAGTGATTCCTATCAGCGGATCAGTCTCGGTAGCTCAGCGGTTAGAGCATTGGACCGGATTTCCAAAGGTCGCTGGTTCGATTCCAGCCTGAGAATTCACTTGTGGCCGAGTTAATTTTTTCCAATATTTTTCTATTTAAAATTTACCATAAGTGATTCCTATCAGCTTGGTTATCTTCTTCGTAGCCTGTCGATAGCAGACACTATAGTGTTGTGGCCCAGAACTTAGTCACTTTGACAGCCTTGTCGGATTCTGTTATAAGATCCCCTTGCAGGACACGCAAGGCATGATGATAGATGAGCCATCGTTTGGACTGCACTGCACCGCAAAGACTGTCAGCGGAACCATCGTAAAACACCTACTTGACCAGTTGTCTAATAGCCAAGACATTTTAGTTGTGCTTAGCGGCTGGGATGTAATCAGGAGACGTATTTTTGAAGCACTCGAATTATATTCGCATACGGAATGATTTTTTTATTCTCCAAAATGTTATTTTCAATTCTATTTGATTTTCTTAGAAAATTAGACCTGTGAAAGAAGGCAATAAGAAAAACCAATAATGACCGTGTATTATATACTCTTTCCTTCCCAGAAACGAAGGCCCTTACGGACTGATAATTTGTCCGTCCCGCGAGCTGGCCAAACAGACGCACGACATCATCCAGCACTTCGTTAAGCACCTCAAGCTGGTAGGATGTCCGGAGATTAGAAGCTGCCTTGCTATTGGTGGTAAGTATGTACTTACAGTCCTCCAAGACACAGTATAAATATTTACAAGAAGTATTTTAACGGAAAGAATGTTTGTAAACAAACATTTGAACATTTTACGTAATTATTTCACAAATAAGTCGTGTTTCTTTTAACTAATACCATATAACAAACTTGGACAACATAGATAAGCTATTTATGAAGTGCACATATTTCTAAAACATGTAATAAACAAGCACTTTTGAGGTTAAGTATGGGTGGTTTGAAAAATAGCCCTTGACGAGTTTCTTGCCGGTTCTTCTCGTAAAAAGGTCTCCCGCTGTAGGGTTTGTGAACCGATGGCGTAGCTTCTCTGACGTTCATAAGTGCTTGTAACAGCCTAGACTGAATAAATGATATTGATTTTGTTTTTATTTTTTTTTATACTTCGAATTGTCCAGGATTGAAGGGTAGTAAGGCCTGATTCCCCTTTTATTTTTGCCAGTACTTGGTTTCCGCAACGCGAAACTATTGGCGCCTATTTCGCATCGGGCGTGTGTCAGTTAGACAGGTGCTCATTGGGCAGTCGAACGCTTAAACTAAACATTAGCATACAAATCTTTGCAGAAATATGTTGTAATTTTTATGTAAGGAGTCGCAAAGTGAGCATGTTTGTATGAAAATAACGGGGTGTGCGGTTAGATGTGCCGGTGAGTGTATAACTATTTATTCATTTGGTGGTCTGGGTGTTTAATATGTATATTATGTATAAATTTACAAAAAAAGTATATAAGTATGTTTATCCGTTATCTAGTATCCATAACACAAGTTCTTCATTATACTTAACGTGGGCTAGATAATTGGTGTGATTGTATGGAAATATTTATTTATTTTTTATTTATTTTATTTTTGTATTTGTCAGGTGTGGCTGTGTCCGAGTGCATGGAAGTGGTGCAGCGTGGTGTGCATATCATGGTGGCTACGCCCGGGAGACTCATGGACATGTTGGATAAGAAAATGGTGCGTTTGTACATTATATTTGGGTATACAGTGGTGGTTACATAATTGACGACAGTAGCTGATTTTGTTACAATCGAGGTAACTTTGGAGCCTTGGTTCTCTGCCAAGAATGGACCGAGCTGTAATCTGATAATGGCCATCTAGGGAGTGAGTGGAGAAGATCCAGATTGCTCAGCAGGGCAAACATATGTGCGATGGCCAGAGCCTTCACTGGAAACTGCAAACTTCTTCTTCTTCTTTCTTAATGATTTTTTTAACAACCTCTGTGGTCTAGTGGTAACAACCACCGGTATCAGACCCAGGGTGTCCCGGGTTCGATTCCCAGCGGGGGTACAATTTGTATTCGGTTTGGTTGGTGGTAGGACTTGTTGTGAGTCCGCCTGGCTAGCTACCACCATCTTATCTAAGTCTGACGCCATAATAACAATGTTTTCAGCATTGTTGTGTTCCGGCAGTTAGAGATAAGATAGCCAGTTCCTCAGTGGTTGAGGATTCCGGGAGAGGCTCGCTTCCATCTTCAGCCTTATCAATACTTAACATCAGGTATGATGAAGGCTAAGAGTCTCCCCGACGTTAATAAAAAAATAAAAAAATGGCGTGCTCGCGATAAAAATTTTGCTAATGTCAAGTAAATATATTTTGTAATAGAAATTGTACGGTAGATTGAGTTAAAAATTGAGCCTCACTACACCTGTTAAAGAACTCGGGTGAAACATCACACTGTAAACTAAACAGGCACCAATTTCACATGAGTCTGAGTGACACTGACGTTTGTCGTCACTACGGATTGGAGAGAAAACATTTCCTATGTGATAGCGGCCCCCTAATCCACAAACGCGGTATCCACCTGGGCCGGCACAAAATTCGGCCAGAGGAACTAAAATTTCTCAGAGCCAGGAATATTTTAGACTTCCTTGAGGCCGTCAGGCTGAAAGACATACTTTAACTACGTGGCGAGTTACAATTGATTTTAGGTCGCAGTTACTACAGTTCCAACAGGGTCCTTATTCACTATGATCACTTACCACAGACCTATGTCGAGATAGACGAAAAGAGCGCTTCAAACTGTATGAGAACCTAGCGTGTGGAATTTTCGTATGTACCATGACGTCACGAGCAAGATTTAGTGATGTGGAAATGTTATTGACCAGCTCTTGCAAGAAAGCAATGCACAATTATGGCCTGCGCAGACGACGGACATTAAAGGACTTTTTGTCCGCGACACGACCTTATTACTAAGAACGTAAAGTTTAATAAATAACGAGGACTATCGCGTACTTTTCGCAGATGTACGCGGTCTAAGTTGAATCTTATTTGGTTAAAAATAAAGACGTGTCGCGGACAAAAAGTCCTCCGTTATCCGTCGTCTGCGTTAGCTCTTAACCATTTTCGCTGAGTGACGCGTGTTTTCATGGCAATGGTCTCAAGCGGATTGACTTAGGTCGTAAAACTTTGACCGTGGATCAAACTTTTTACACACCCACTTAGGTACACTATACCGTTAATCTCGATATAGGTCTGTGCCACTTACCGATTCCTTGCTTAAACCACGCCAATGTAAATAAGGCTCTGGAGTTGCATAGTCCCTATATCCTACAAATAATAATAGAGTTGTGCGATGTGTTGAGAGATCTATCTGTTGGATAAAGTGTAGTTGATTTTTTGTCTTAAAATCGATGAAATTAGCATTGTTAATGCAAAAAATCAAGTCACAAATACTGTAGGTACAGTCAACGGCAATTACGACTGAAACGATATGTTAAACTATCTCAGATAGCTCAATCTCCATATTTACAGATAGGTTATTAATTTCGGGGCGTAAGCCATCGTCAATACATTAGGATCGGTCTGATAATACTTTTTTAGACACTGATTTTCGCTTGTTTGCATTCAAATTGCCATTGTGATAGCAAAAAATTAAATCCTAAAAGGAGGATTGATGTCCTCTCCTCTTTAGGAGCGCGTGGTGCAGTGGTTCGCACCCTCGGTCTGCGATTGTTGAGGTTATGCAACTTTCCCAATCGTCAGTCACGGGATGGGTGACCAAAAATTTACTATCTCGAGCTCCTCCGTGCTTTGGAAAGCACGTTAAGCCGTTGGTTCCGGCTGCTTTTGCAGTCGTTAAAACCCATCAATCCGCATTGGGCCCGCGTGGTTTGTCCCGTTCTCCTTATCCATCCATAAGGAAGGCCAGTGCCCCAGCAGTGGGGACATTAAAAATGCCTGATGACGAATGACTAAAATACTGTAAGCACTAACTTTTTTTGCTTTTCCACCAGGTTCGTCTAAACGTCTGCCGCTACCTGTGTATGGATGAAGCTGACCGCATGATCGATATGGGTTTCGAAGAGGACGTGAGGACGATATTCTCTTACTTTGCGGGACAGAGACAGACGCTACTGTTCAGCGCTACTATGCCGAGGAAGATACAGAATTTTGCTAGGTATGTGATTTTTTTTAAGTACTACTATTATCCGGTAGTCAAACTAGACTATCTATGGTAACTCCAAAAAGTTGGACTAAGTTTTTTTTACTTCTGAATATGACATTCTGTCACCTTTGGGCAGCTTGAGACCCCTCCCACGCGTGGTTCCCGTTCCTGTGGGAATATCGAGATAATGTCCGATCTTGCTTGGAATATTGCAGCCACCTCTGGGACGGCTCAATGAAATATCAGCTAGCTGCACTGGACGATCCAACGCAGAGTTGAGAGGCTAATTGGCAACAAAATAATTGGTGAAGCCGCAAGCTGTCTGTTGCCTGCCTGTCGGTCTTTTACAGACTATACTTCGGAGAGTGTGCTCAGGAGCTGCATGAGCTCGCACCGCTATCTCCCTTCTTCCATCGGTTATCCAGACGCACTTGGTTAATATTCCTAATGTCGCACCAAGCTCTACTCACCAACTTTTATAGTACACTGCACAGGGATGGAAGTCCCTCCCTGCGTCTGTATTTCCCAGTACTTATATCCCGTCCGTTTACAATGCAAGGGTGAATAGGCACCTGGGTTAGCTTGCTCCACCGTGGTTACTGTCTTAGATCCCGTGCAAGACTAGGGTCAAGAGCGAACCCATTCAGAATAAAAAAAAAACTATGGTTTAGCCCAGGCTATCTGTATCTGTGTTTCAGGACAGTATTGTTGTCCTTTATCATGATCATAAATTGTATAAGCATGCAAGTCAAATTAAAGAAAAAATTTAATACATTTGCAATTTGTCACTATTAGATAACTTAGATTTTTACTGTTAGTTTTCTTTATTTTATTCTGTATAGCCTCTAAAAATGCCACGAAATTGGCTTAATTATAAGTTACATTAATTGATTTTGTAAAAAAGCTGTTGAGTTTCTAAATAAATAAATAAACGTGCTAGTCTTTTTTCTTTGTATAGGATGGGGTATCTGTATTATCTGTGCTACAAATTACAAATGTTAATGTCAACAATAGGTCAGCTTTAGTCAAACCCGTGACAGTAAATATTGGTCGCGCCGGTGCTGCCTCCCTCAACGTGAGGCAGGAGTTGGAACCAGTGAAGGCCGAAGCCAGGACGGTGCATTTGCTGCAATGTCTGCAGAAAACTTTTGTTTAGCTTCGGTTCCTGACTTTAAAAGAATATTCTATTTAGTTTCTTGTACCCTTTTTGTCAAGTCATAAGAGTCTTGAATACTTAATCTTGAAGCCGTATTTCAACCAGATTTATCAAAATTCACCCTCTAACAATCTGGTAGTGGAAAATCTTCGTCATCATCACATCACCCATTTTGATGCCCCGCTGCTGGGGTTCTAACTTTCCTTATGGAAGCCAGTATGAAAGCGCAATTTCAGGACAATATTGATGAGGCATAGTATTAGCTACTAGACTTAAGCGCGTGCTACGCACGTGTCACTTGAGTCAATTGAGAATCTTTGACCTTGATAAGGTCAATTTAAAAAAAAAATATATTTTTCCGGCCGTCTACATTTTTTTTGTGACTTTTGAAGCTATTAGTGAAGGTGTTATACTCATGGCGCTGAAAGGAACATTGGAATGGATAACACGGGCCTTTTATATAGATGTTTTCTTTGCTAAAAATATATTAATATAAGGTCAGCGTTAGTAAAACGTTGGTCGCACCGGTGCTGCCTCTTAAAAGACTCTTCTGCGCTCATTATATTTTTAAAACATTGGTCTAGTTAATCAAAAGTCATCCTCTGAAAATATGAAAGGGTGCTTCATTATCAAAAAAATTAATGTAACAAAGTTCATGAGCCGAATGCGGATGCTTATTTCAAGATCATCCCGTCAGGGCGACTTGAGACAAGTTGCATTTTTCTAGTATATTTTCTTCTTTAATATTTACCACATAAAATTAGCATTGTGAAATGCAAAATTAAAAAAATATCATTGAAAATAAAAACAATTTGACTTCTTTTCTGTATTTTTTTTAATTATTATTTCTCTAGGTCAGCGTTAGTCAAACCCGTGACAGTAAATGTTGGTCGCGCCGGTGCTGCCTCCCTCAACGTGAGGCAGGAGTTGGAACCAGTGAAGGCCGAAGCCAGGACGGTGCATTTGCTGCAATGTCTGCAGAAGACGCCTCCTCCTGTGCTGGTGTTCGCGGAGAGGAAGCAAGATGTGGACGCAATACATGAATATTTGCTGCTCAAAGGTACAAAATTTATCTAAGCACTTCACAGTTTGTGACACTTTCTAGTCGAGGCACATTTTAGTCAGGGGACTTCTTACCCATTGCCACATTTTAGTAAGGAGACTTCTTACCCATTGCCACATTTTAGTAAGGAGACTTCTTACCCATTACCACGTTTTCGTCAGGGGACTTTTTATCTTACCCATTGCCACATTTTAGTAAGGAGACTTCTTACCCATTACCACATTTTCGTCAGGGGACTTCTTACCCATTACCACATTTTAGTCAGGGGACTTCTTACCCATTACCACATTTTCGTCAGGGGACTTCTTACCCATTACCACATTTTCGTCAGGGGACTTCTTATCTTACCCATTGCCACATTTTAGTAAGGAGACTTCTTACCCATTGCCACATTTTAGTAAGGAGACTTCTTACCCATTACCACATTTTCGTCAGAGGACTTCTTACCCATTACCACATTTTCGTCAGGGGACTTCTTACCCATTACCACATTTTCGTCAGGGGACTTCTTACCCATTACCACATTTTCGTCAGGGGACTTCTTACCCATTACCACATTTCCGTCAGGGGACTTCTTACCCATTACCACATTTCCGTCAGGGGACTTCTTATCCATTACCACATTTTCATCAGGGGACTTCTTATCTTACCCATTACCACATTTTAGTCAGGGGACTTTTTGGTCAGTGGCACATTTTAGTCACAGGGCACTTGGAGCAAAGCAATGGATTAACCGACAGATTATCGCTGAACTTCATTTAAATGTCATTGCATTTTAGTAATTTGTTTGAAGTTGATAGGGATAGTACGATGTTTTAACCCTCGATTCTCTAAGCCACAGTCGGTAAACTCAACTATCATATTATTTACTAGTTGATGCCAGCGACTTCGTTCGCGTGGACTTAATGTATCTGGTTTTTTTTGACATCGAACGTGTTACTCTGTTACCGCCTTCACCGCGTGGAGGTACTCCCAGTGTTATTTATGTATCATGTAATGAAAAAAAAATCCCATACTTCTATATTTTTACATGTCAACAGAAAATGCCCATCACACTAAACGACTTTTGCTAAGGCCCCATTTCCATACCTGTTATAGTTTAGCTGTTCCGGTATAGTTTAGCTGGTCTCTTAGCTTCCTGCATCGGGGTTTTCAGATTCCAATATAAATTGTAGCCTACATTACGGCCAGACCTAGTGGCTACATGAAAAAAAAAGTTTCATTCAAGTCCGTTCAGTAGTTTCTGAGATTAGCGTGTACAGACAAACAGACACACAGACCAACAAAAATTTTAAAAATTGTCTCAACGTTTTCCATTACTACTTTTTACGTCGTTTCCTATTAGTTTTTTGTAAATATATTCAATGTACTGTAATTTTGATCAGAAATTCCTCTTTCCCGTGGGAATATTGGGGATAAAATGTTATTACAATCGAGGCTACAAACTACTGTGTGGCAAATTTCATCCAAATCGGTCTGAGCCCTTCTTTAGGTATAAATAGTGTAACCAACCCGACTTTTTTTTGAGAAAGGCATAGCCTTCTTTAATAAAGTTCCCCAACATGTGGTTGAATTACCTTTGCATAAATTTAAAAAACATGTTAAAAAGACTCTTAGGCAAAGGTTTACAAGGTTGGTGAAATTTAAAAAACACACAATACATGGATGTGATACCAACAAAAAACATAAATTATATAAATGTATAAAAGAAAAATATATTAATAACTGAGTAACTTTCCTCTTATATTTATATTTCAAGACTGTATTTGTGTTTGTCTGTGTTCACGATTTGTGTTTGACAACGACATGTTTCTTTATAAATGTTGTTGTTTCTGTTAAAGCTGATAAGTTTCTTGCGGCCGTTCTTCTTGTCAGTTAAAAGATGTCCAGAATGGGTGATAGGGCAAAAAAATGGACTATAACTTTTTAATTTTGCATTTTACAATGCTATTTTTATGTGATAAATATTAAACAAGAAAATATACTAGAAAAAAGCAACTAGTCTCATGTCCCGACAGGGCGACATGAGACTAGTTGCTTTCTAGTATATTTCTTGTTTAATATTTATCACATAAAAATGGACTATTCAAAAGCACTTATCTATAAGTCTATTAAAATAAAAAGATTTTGACTTTGACTTTGATTTTGTTTTATTAATATAGGTAGTTTGCTAATTTATTTTAATAATGTGTACACAGGTGTAGAAGCAGTTGCTATTCACGGTGGCAAAGACCAAGAAGAGAGATCGAGAGCGGTCGAAGCATTTCGTAAAGGCGAGAAGGACGTGCTGGTGGCAACAGACGTCGCTAGCAAAGGTAAGGAAATTCTACGAATATTACGAGACTAGGGCGGTTACAACCCGATACTCGGGTTCGTCGATCGACGAAAAACTCTTAAATTGCATCTTTAATTGCAGTTTGTGATCATCACGTTTAACATTTTGTATATTTTATAGTTTTCGGGACAAATAGACTCGAGTACCTTTAATTTGATACCTTACTCGGCCCCGTACTACGCGCCAAAGTCCCTATCGAGTCGTCACAAATTTTGCGAACCTGAATTAAGTATATAGATACTAGCCACCTGTGGTTTCACCCCGTGTTTTCCGTGGCAATATCAGGACAAAATGTCTCTTATATTTTAACCCAACCGATAAACTATGTGTGTGCCTAATTTGATCCCAATCCGTTCTGTCATTTTTGAGTGAAAAAATTCACATTTATTAGGGACGGTTTCACCACCACATATCTGGTGAATACTTTCACATACAGCGGTGGTCACACAATTAACGACACTTGCCGATTTTCATACAATCGAGGTAACTTTATAGCCTTGGTTCTCTGCCAAGGATTGACCGAGCTGTGATCTGATAATGGCCAGGGAGTGCATGGAGGCGATCCAGATTGCCATACATACCCAACTGATCTGATCAATATTCTAAAGATGTAAGAATTATAGTTTTCAGTTTCTGAAATTCCATACACTTTTATGCTATTTTCGCTTTTTTTTAACATATCCATACATCTCTTATAATGTTGTTCAGATCAGTTGGGTGTGTTTAAATCAAATCAAATCAAATCAGTATCATTTATTCAGTCTAGGCTGTTACAAGCACTTATGAACGTCAAAGAAGCTACGCCATCGGTTCACAAACCCTACGGCGGGAGACCGCGTAACGAGAAGAACCGGCAAGAAACTCGTCAAGGGCTATTTTTTTCTCCCTGTTTTGATTCATACAAAGTAGTCAAATTGAAAAGTGACCTTAACATATCAGTAAGGTCAATTTCCATCACAAAAGAAAATACTAATTATAATATTACATTTTATGGTTATCCTAACCGTAAACAATTTTCAACTCGCACGGAAGGACTTACATTTAACATTTCTCGCATTACAAGGTTACTGTACTGCAAGTTGTGACGTACATACAGGTCGATAGCAATTTATTTTAGATGAAAATATTTAAACTCTAAAAGCACAACGTTAAGACAAGCAGACTGAAGTAGACCCATTTCCGCTGGCAGCGGCTATAGCAATTTGGATCTCCTCTATTCAAATTCAAATTCAATATCATTTATTCAGTCTAGGCTGTTACAAGCACTTATGAACGTCAAAGAAGCTACGCCATCGGTTCACAAACCCTACGGCGGGAGACCTTGTAACGAGAAGAACCGGCAAGAAACTCGTCAAGGGCTATTTTTTTCTCCCTGTTTTATTTCATACAGAGTCGTCAAATTGAAAAATGAGCTTAACATATCAGTAAGGTCAATTTCCATCACAAAAGAAAATACTAATTATAATATTACATTTTATGGTTATCCTAACCGTAAACAATTTTCAACTCGTAAGGAAGGACTTACATTTAACATTTCTCGCATTACAAGGTTACTGTACTGCAAGTTGTGACGTACATCATACAGGTCGATAGTAATTTATTTTAGATGAAAATATTTAATCTCTAAGCACAACGTTAAGACAAGCAGACTGAAGTAGACCCATTTCCGCTGGCGGCACCCGTTCACGAGCATGACGCATGAACCAGCCATCGCTTCGCTCAACCATATTTTAGGGAACGTAACGACCCGCCTCACACGACACCGCCGAAGAAACGTTTGAGTGAGCATGACGTACTTCAGGTACTTATGTTAAAGTGTATAAATATAAAAAATACAATGGCAAAAACAAAAAAAAGAAAGATAAAAGTGCATTAATATAAGACGCAACTTACAATGTTACTGGAAGACGCATCAGCTGGGTCATAATCATAAAGCGTATTTAAAGTAAATTAAAAATAATAATAATAATGGCTTTCATATACTTAATTACAATAATTAGAGAACATTACTTATTTTTATTTATTCTGATCAAGCAGTGCCACGTTCTCAATTCAAAACATCATAAATAACATAGAATTTATAAAATTGAAACAAAAATATAAATATCTCAACACATTTTAACACAATCAGACAAGAGCAGACCCATCCCACTGGCAGCACCCGTTCACGAGCATTCACTCCCTGGATGGCCATTATCAGATCATAGCACGGTCAATCCTTGGCAGAGAACCAAGGCTCCAAAGTTACCTCGACTGTATAAAAATCGGCGAGTGTCGTTAATTGTGTGACCACCATTATATGTTTTATACTACAATTGTCAAAATATCTGTCTGGTAAGCTATCTAGAACTGATCTATTGGTGGTGAAACCTGCCCTAAAAGTTTAAGTTTTATTAAACGTTTAGGTTTTATATGATTACTAGCTCACCCGGCGAACTTTGCACCGTTTTAAACAGCAGTGCCACCTACCGGTCCAATTGTGTTTCCAAACCACCCAGGAACCCAAATACACACAATTTCAACCATAATATGTCCAAACGGTTTAGGAGTTAGGTGTACACACGTACAGAAGAATAATATATTTTATGATTTTTGAATTTTTGCATTTCTCAATGCTAATTTTTTTTTACTTATGATAAATTTTAAATAGAAAAATATTGGAAAAAATTTAATTGGAAATCCGGTCCAATGGATTTCCAAAGGTCGTGGGTTCGATTCCCATCTGAGAATTCACTTGTGGCCGAGTTAATTTTTTCCAATATTTTTCTATTTAATATTTATCATAAGAATAATATATATTAATGTTTTTCTTAATATCTTAATACCTTAGTCCTGTAACTGTTCAAGTCATATAGTTTTATAATAAAATAATAATAATAAAATAAAAATAAAAAGCCTTTTATTTCTTGCATAGAAGGTTTACAATTTTCTTGAATTTTTAAATAATAATATAATGTGATTCAAACGTTCTTAATTAAACAAATTAAATAAATAATATTATATTGCATGCATTAGATTTCATTTGTTTAAAATTTAAAATATCGTTTTTATAACAAACGTAACTTTGAATACCTACCTAATACAATTTGATTATAACATTCATTCTTTTTAAAGATATTACATTACATGCATAATGTAATGTAATTTTCTGTTTAGAATTTAAATAACAGGTTTACAACATTATTTATTAATTAAACAACATTATTTCAAAACAAATATTTGATTTTAACATTCAGTATTTATAAAATATATGACATGCATCAAATTTAATTTCTTTAAAATTTACACAATTTTAATGAATACAGTTGAATAAGTTTATTTATTGAATAAATAATATTTTGTTTTCATATAAGTTTTTTTTTTTTTAAACAATAATTCATTATTTAATCATGCAATTTTTAACAATTTAATAGCTAATTAGCAAGAACCCCTCTACAGGTAAAGGCCTCCTCCAAAAAATAAAATAAAAATGCCATTTATTTACGTTTAGATATAGAATTTAGTGTATGTCTTCTTCTTTGAAGGGTTTTGGTCTTTATCTTCCACGGTGACCAGCCGGCTTGGAAGATGTAGGATATTGTTTTTTTAATTATTGTTTGGTGGTTTGCATAATTTAGAAGTTGAGGGGGGGGGGGGGGGGGGGCTGGTTGCTAAATTTCTGAGGTATTTTCCTTTTGCATGTTGTTTTTTTTGTTAACTAAAAAATTGAGCATGCCTACTGTTTTAGAATTTCCTTCTGAAAAGCTTGCTGTTCTGCCTGGAAGCGTTTGAGGTTGCATGGTTTTATTTTTCTTATTTGTTTGTATTTTTTGATTAGCTTGATTGTTTGAGTTTGTTTCTGGTGACATCGACAAGTTCCTTTTTTGTCTTGTGCCTAAAGAAGAGTCAGTTTTATCAGTTTTTTTCTTCAATATAATAAGTTTGTCGTACTTTATAATAGCTCTATTTCCTTTTTCTTTTTCGATCTTCACTTGTTCTTGTAGCGCCTTTCGTGTTTCCAGTATTTGTCGAGGAAAATCTTCCTTTATATAGTACGACGTATCTTTTAATACACTCTGATATTTTAGAAGTTCAATTTTTCTTCCAAGGCTCGTGAATGTAACTACTACTGGGCGTGCTCGTTCCGATTTGATTCCGAGTCTTCGAATTGATTGAATTTCAGAGTTATCCAGTTTTCGTGAAAAATATGTATCGATGAATTTTATCAAACCATTTTGTAGCGATGAGTAGTCTTTTTCTGTCTCTTCTAAGCCAAAAAATACAAGGTTTCGTTGTCTCGCTTGTCTTTCCAAATGTTTTAGTCGTTGTTCCTGAGTCTCTACCTTTTCTTTAAGATTTTCATATTTTTCTTCCCATGTTTTGAATTTTTCATCAAGTATTTTATTTATGTTTTCTGTCACGTTTTCCGTAACTTTTTCTCCGCTTTTTTGTATTGTTACTTTTTTTTTTTTTTTTTTTTTTTTATGGACGACTGGGAGACTCTTAGCCTTCATCATACCTGATGTTAAGTATACTTTTTGTTCATTTAATTCTTCTTGAATACTACGAAGGGCCTTTAATATTTCCTCCATTTTATTTTACAATTTTATATGTATCTTTACTTTTTATATGTATATTTTACTTATATTGTATTTTTTCGTATTTATTGTAGGTACTTAGTATTATTGTAATATTTAAATGTTTAAAAAAAGTATTTTAAATATCCTCTAAGAGCCCTCTAGCGGGCAGTGGTGGAACTAATGTATGACATGTATTTAATTGATCACAACCTATAACAGGGATCACTGTTGGTAAGTTTGCTAATAACCGCTAGATGGCGTTGTTCGTAAAATGTTGTGATATTCGTATATGATTTGCAGAATTTTGTAACAATTGTAGGTTATGTTTTAATAAATTTCTTTAGGCTCTATAGTTTTATAAGATCACCTAAATGGCATTGTGCCCACCTAACCAAACCAAAACCAAATTAATTAAGCATAGTAATATTTTAGTTCTTAAGTCCGTTAATAGATGTCGCTGATCGATTTTGAATCGCGGTTTCGTATACAGCACGTAACTTCTTATATATAGGGAAAATTTTGTATTAGAGTTTGCTTGCAATATACCATTTCAAGTGAAGTACCGGTTTTTTATTTAGTACTAGTACCCAAAGTTCCAGTGCATTTTGTTATAGGTAGTTTTAGGTCTTAAACAGTAACATTTAAATCCCTACTTTTCAATTTTGTTTAGGTCTGGACTTCGCTAACATACAACACGTCATAAACTACGACATGCCAGAAGACATAGAGAACTACGTACATCGTATAGGACGAACGGGGAGAGCCGGGGGAGAAGGCGTAGCTACCACTTTATTAGGGCGAGCGGCTGATACTAGCGTGTTGAGAGATTTGGCGCATTTACTGAGGGAAGCTGGTCAAAAGGTAAGATATTATGGATCTTAATGTACATTTGTTTAACTAATATCATACTAGATGGCATTGTACTGTATTAAATCTGCCCCCAATTGTCTAATTTCAAAATCTCTCACAATCCCTTTCAAAGGTATTGTGATTGTGATAGTGATTTATGGAATTGTGTAACATAAAGTCGTAATCCTTTTCGGAACGAATGATGTTTGAAATGACACTTAAATGACACTCCATGTGACACTTCTCCATACATTTGAAACATATTTTCGTGTGTCATTTTGCTTAGACAGTTCAATTTCGTTCATAACGCGTTCAAAACCACAGGGCTAATTTTAAAATCTATCGCAATCCCTTTAAATTTTTCGTTTGAAAGATATTTACATACTTCAGGCCGTCACTATTTGACATTTGAAAGGGATTGTGATTGGGACGCGTTTTGAAAAGTATTGAATAAACGAAATTGAATTGTCTAAGCAAAGTGACAGACGAAAATATCTTTTAAATGTATGGAGTAGTGTCAAATGAAGTGTCAGTTAAAACATCATTCGTTCTGTAGGCTTATTACGAGTTTGGCAAACTCGACGTTACAGTAAACGTTAATGTAAAATGTAGCTCTGTCTCTTTCATATTTATCGACTATTTTACCGACATGAGCAGTGTATCCGATAGTCTACGCTCACGAGTCCTGTAAATGTCATGTTAAGCAAACTCGTAATAGGGGTACTGAAAGGGATGTGTAACTTATAGAAGTTACACAATTCCATAAATCACTATCACAATCACAATAACTTTGAAAGGGATTGTGATAGATTTTAAAATTATACAATAAGGGGCAGGTGTCTTTTAACACTAGTTAGGAGCAGGAAACCGTGGTGCCTTTTAGTTTCGGCCAAGATGTACTTTGGGGTCATGGCGCCATCGTAGTAATTGATTATTATTACTATGAACTAGCTGTGTAGTGTCGGCTTAGAGTAGCACTACCCCCTCTCATCCCGTGGGTGTCGCAAAAGGCGACTATGACTCAGCCTTCAGGAGACGGGCAGCAGCGTTTCCTACAAACTTGGCCATACTGCGATCGCCAACCCACCTGCCAAGCGTGGCGATTATGGCAAACCCCCCCTTTTGGGGGAGGCCTATACCCAGCAGTGGGTGTTATATGGCTGAGACGACGACGACGACTATAATAAATAAATAATAAATAAAATAAATAAATAATTCCATACAAATACACCAATTATCTAGCCCACGTTAAGTTTCATGAAGAACTTGTGTTATGGATACTAGATAAAGGATAAACATACTTATATACTTTTTTTTTTGTAAATACATACATAATATACATATTAAACACCCAGACCAAGACAAATAGACACGTTCATGCACACAAATATATGTCTTGTCCGGGGATCGAACTCGGGACCTCTGGCGCAGAAGGCGGACTTAGTACCCCTGCGACAAACTGGTCGTCAAACCAGGTATGAATTATTAGTTCATAGTTCATAATTACTATGAACTAATAATTATCTTAGAGCTAATTTAGTCATCTAATATCATACTAGATGGCGTTGTTTCGATGTTTATCGCGCGGGGGGAGAACGCGTAGGCATTTACTGAGGGCTGTTGGGCTAAAGGATTTTATTTAAGGAACCTACACGACCAAGGCAATTAGCCGCATGACATGAATGCGGTTGTGCACTTTTGGCACTATCACCGCACTTCTGTTGTTATGTAATTAATCAGCGTTACTATCGTGGACCAGACCGAACACTTTTCGCAAGCGTGGACGACAGCTGAAAAGATGGTCGGATGATATAAGAAGGGTAGCTGGCCCACTGTGACTGAGGTTGGCCAGGGATAGATCGGGGTGGAAAAGGCTGGAGGAGGCCTATGTGTCTGCAGGACACGCTGAATTATAATGAAAATGTTATTGGTGTGTTTTTATGTATACTTCATTATCAGCAATAAAGGCTTTTGTATTTTGTATTTGTATACTATCGTGGACAAGCGCTTAGTCGCACAACTGACGTTTAAATATTGCTGGCTGGTACAATCTCCCCCGCGGGTGCATAGCACCTCTCTTCTTGGATGCGACGACGTTCAGCTCTGAAACACTTCGGGGGCACTTATCATCACTTCGGTGATCTGTTGTCATTGGTGGCTCTTCCTTTGCTATAGCTGATTGTGGCTCTTCATTTACCTTAGCTGGAGGTATATCGGAGTGCAGCGCTGTGTGATGCCATCTTCCACACTTCTTTCAAGTGGCAGCTCGGCATGTGATGCGCGAGTGTCTAAATCTCAAGCACTTAAAACATAGATATTCCTTCTTTGCCATGTCCCATTTCGCACTTATGCTGGCACCTCTAAATATCTTGCACTGCAGCAGGTAATGGTTTCCTTGACACGCCGGACAAATATTCGCGTCTTCCCTGGTACCTTCGTGAGTGACGCGAACTTGGTACATCTTATGGGGCCCGCTGCCTTTCTGTTCCGGAGACTCTTCAGGTGCGGGTTGCGGTATGAGTTCACCCTCAACTTTCGATAATTGAGCAGTGTCTTCAATGCATCGCATTTCGTCACTTTTAAGTTGGAGGTCGATCTTCTCTTCAGGTGTTGATGAAGAAGTATCCTCTTCACGATGCTGTATAACTTCGTGATATGGTGCGGCGCGAGTTGACTCTTTAGCTCTTCTTTTACTTCTTGAACGCTTCGTAATGGACGTAGACTTCGGCATGCTCTTCGTCTCCAGATCCGGCTCGAAGGACCAAAAATATGTCGTGGACAAGCGCTTAGTCGCACAACTGACGCTTAAATATTGCTGGCTGGAAAAATGCCACTACGTCCGAGGATACGCTGAGGAACCGATGATCAGTACAAATAAACAATTATTTATTATTTACCTCAGTATATTTTCTTACTAAAAAAATGCACTTAATTTAAGTCACTTCAATACAGATTATAAATCGGCTAAATCTGCGACCACTAAATTATCTACACTTTGAATAAATTAAAATCTATTTTTCCTTAAATACAGTTCACGCTTGACACTTATTCATCGCTGCACTTGTTTGAACACTTCTTATTACTATTCAGAACTCTTATTTGTAGTTTTTAAATAAACAGAAAATAGGATTAGTCAATGACTAACTTTAAGAGCTTCAGATGTCTAGTTAGTTCTTGTATTTAGGTGGGAGTTCCCAAAACTAATATTAATGTTATTGTCATTAAGTCATATTTTGATCATAATTTTGTTGCTACTGCCCATTTGTTGTTCACTGTGCTTTATGTATTACTTGCTTATGTTATATTTTAGTATTTTTTATTTATGCACATATTTTTTTATTTTTTTGTTTTACAATTATGTGTGTATGTTATATGTGTATGTATTTAAGTACACTTTTTTGCATTGTGTTATTGCTTTGCTTGCGACCAAACGATGACAGGGACGCAGCTGAAAATCAGTGTCTGGTTCCTTGGAACCATCAACTCTGAGCTGAGTTCCTTTTTAGACTGCCGCTGCTGCACACCCCGGTATATTACTTTTAAGCAGAATTTCTTAGTTTTAAGTTTTGTTTGTTTTCTCTTTTATTTCCAAGTAATGACTCAAAAATTTATTTTGGTTGTTATGTGTTGTAGTGGTGTCTGAATAAATATTTTATCTATCTATCTTATTGGACACTTATTTTAAAACACTTCTTTGAACACTTCCGGATGCGCTTAGTCAATACACTTATTAAATCACTATATTGTACGCTGCGCTGCGTGCCGCTTTTATACCGCCCGCGGAAAGTCGAGAATCGCATGGAATATTCGCGACGTGTGCGTCTCGAACGTACCCGACAATCCACGAGCGGCCGAAAGAGCCGCACTATTTTCTGTCTCGCTCACTCGCTTCCGCGGGAGAAATTTCTCGCAATCTTCGTCCTTATTTAATGCAGCGCGACTCTTTTAAGTCTCTTTTAAGTCTCTTTTAAGACTCTTTTAAGTCTCGTTTAAACAACTATTTCATTGTTCGACGCCGCTCACAGTTACAGTGATTAACTGATTGTATACCGTTTTTTTTTTTTTAAATTTTGGTTTTTACATAGATTGTTTTTAGTTTTTTGTCAGCTGTGATGCGCCTAATTGTCTTGGTCAGATAGTAATGTTGTAAATCTTGCTCTTGGTATTTCTTATCTGATGTCGTTTTTACGTGATAAGTCTGTTAGTGATGACTGAAAATGACCGTCAGGATATAACTTGTTGCCGCCTGTATTTTTTTTTTATGAACAACTGGGAGTATTAGCCTTCATCATACCTGATGTTAAGTATTGATAAAGCTGAAGATGGAAGCGAACCTCTCCCGGAATCCTCAATCACTGAAAAACTGACTATATTGACGCCATAACAACATTGTATTCATCACTGTTGTATTCCGGCAGTTAGAGATAAGATAGCCAGTTATAAGGATTCCGGGAGAGGCTCGCTTCCATCTTCAGCCTTATCAATATTTAACATCCGGTATGATGAAGGCTAAGAGTCTCCCCGTTGTTCATTAAAAAAAACTTATCTCTAACTGCCGGAACACAACAATGCTGAAAACATTGTTGTTATGGCGTCAGACTTAGATGAGATGGTGGTAGGTAGCCAGGCGGACTTACGGCAAGTCCTGCCACCAACCACATCGAATACAATATGGGGATCTGGGAATCGAACGGGACCTTTGGGTCTGATACCGGTGGATGTTGCCTCTAGACCACACAGACGGTTAAGAAAGAATAATACAATATAATATACTAGCGGCCTCTCTCGGTTTCACCCGCGTGGTTCTCGTTCCCGTGGGAATATCGGGATAAAAAGTATCCTATGTTCATAGCCAGGCCATCTTCTATCTGTGTACCAAATTTCATCCAAATCCGTTCAGTAGTTTTTGAGTTTATTCTTTGCAAACAAACAATCATCAAATCCTTCCTCTTTATAATCTTCTAATATATAAAATTCTCGTGTCACAGTTTTCGTTCCCATACTCCTCCGAAACGGCTTGACCGATTCTCATGAAATTTTGTGAGCGTATTGAGTAGGTCTGAGAATCGGCTACTATCTATTTTTATCCCGAAATTCCACGGGAGCGAAGCCCCGGGGCACAGCTAGTATTAGTATAGAAATTAGAAGCCCGCCTGAATATAACTTGTTGCCGAAATGTTTCTTTTTGAGTGAAATATAAAGTGCGTTTTCTCACGTAAAATGTGTTTTAATGAATAGTGCACACAAAAATGTATGATGCCCTTAATAATTTTATGTATTATGTCAGGTGCCATCGTTCCTCCTGGACATGATCGGGGAGCCGGACGTGCCGCTCGCGGACGGGCAGGGCTGCTCCTACTGCGGCGGTCTCGGGCACAGGATCACCGGTATGATTGTCATTATTATTGTTGACTCTCTGCCAAATGCCGTTATTCCTCCTAGGTATCGCACATGAAAATCAACATAGTCCTAACTCAAAAAACGTAGTTTTGTGATATAGCATTTCAAAGATTTAAAAAAAACATACTTATGGCTTATACATAAGATATTTTTTTTAAATAGACAAATATTGGAAAAAGTCGACTCGGCCACAAGTGAGTTCTCAAATGGGACTCGAACCCACGTCCTTTGGAAATCCGGTCTAATGCTCTAACCACTGATCAATCTCAAAGTCTCGGAAGCTCAATTTTAGAATATTGACGGTTGTCAATATTCTAAAATTAAATTAGTCTTGGCTTTTGAAATATGTAGATTTTTTTATGATTTTGTAATTTTTGCATTTTTCAATGCTATTTTTAAACTAATGGTAATTTTTTAAAATATAAAAATATTGGCAAGAATTAACTCGGCCACAAGTGAATTCTCAGACGGGAATCGAACCCGCGACCTTTGGAAATCCGGTCCAATGCTCTAACCGCTGAGCTACCGAGACTTGCGAACCACCGTCGAAATTCTCCAATACTTTTATATTTTTAATACGCTGTAGGCCAGCGTTGTTACATCAATGCTAGGAATATCCTTGCATTCGAAAGAAACATCTTTTCAGGTGTTTAACGATCGATTAAGATGCAACTGCCAATAATTTATGATTTTGTAATTTTTGCATTTTTCTATGCTATTTTTATACTTATGGTAATTTTTTTAAATATAAAAATATTGGAAAGAATTAACTCGGCCACAAGTGAATTCTCAGACGGGAATCGAACCCGCGACCTTTGGAAATCCGGTCCAATGCTCTAACCGCTGAGCTACCGAGACTTGCGAACCACCGTCGAAATTAAAAAAATTACCATAAATATGTAGATTGTTAATAAGGTAAATGAGCGATGGCAGCGAAACATAAATCTTTATAGATTTTTTATCGCTGTTGCTGTTTTAATATAAATATGACTATGTGATAATTTTTAATAAAGTAAATATACTAGAAAAAAGCAACTTGTCTTATGTCGCCCTGACGGGACCTCATGAGAACATCTGTAAAGATGTTTCTTTCGAATGCGAGGATATTTCTCTCATTGATGAAACGACGGTGGCCAACACCGTAGAAAAAGGTGAATATACTAGAGAATTTCAACGTGTTCTCGTAGGTCTCTGTAGCATAATTGGTCAGTGCATTGGGCCGGATTCCCAAGGATGCGGGTTCGAGTCCCGTCAGGGCGACACGAGACAAGTTGCTTTTTTCTAGTATATTTACTTTATTAAAAATTATCACATAAAAATAGCATTGTAAAATGCAAAATTAAAAAGTTATAAATAAATATGACTGTACTTACTTTTTATTGTAGTAGGATAATAATAGTTTATGTATTTACTATTTAGTAAGGTTATATTTATTTTTTTATTTGTTCTAGAATGTCCAAAACTGGAAGCTGTACAAAACAAGCAAGCGTCCAACATTGGCCGGCGGGACTACTTGTCCAATACCGCGGCCGACTATTAATTATATTATTGTTGTTGGACTCAGACCTATATCGAGATAGACGGTAAAAGTGTATCTACCTTGCGTGCCAAAAGTTTGATCCATGATCAAAGTTTTACGACCTAAGTCAGTCCGCTTGAAACCATTGCCATGAAAATACGCGACAATCAGAAACGAAAATGGTTAATTGTGCAGTGCTTTTTCCAAGAGCTCGTCAATAACATTTACACATCACTAAATATCGCTCGTGACGTCATCGCAGGTACGAAAAAGTAGACACGCTAGGTTCTCATACAGTTAGAAGCGCTCTTTTCGTCTATCCGGATATAGGTCTGTGGTAAGACTTATTGTAAGTCCGCCTGGCTAGCTACCACCATCTTACCTAAGTCCGACGCAATAACAAAAACGTTATCAGCATTGTTGTGTTCCGGCAGTTAGCGATAAGATAGCCAGTCCCTCAGTGGTTGAGGAATCCTGGGAGAGGCGCTTCCATCTTCAGCCTTATCAATACTTAACATCAGGTATGATGAAGGAAAAAGAGTCTCCCCGTCGTTCGTCTATACTTTACTAATATTATAAAGCTGAAGAGTTTGTTTGTTTGAACGTGCTAATCTCAGGAACTGCTGGACCGATTTAGAAAATTCTTAGACCATTAGAAAGCTACATTACTCCCGAGTGACATAGGCTATATTTTATCCCGATATTGCCACGGGAACGGGCACCACGCGGGTAAACCCGCGAGAATCCGCTAGTTATATATAAAGTTGTATATTGATTTATTAGTGACTGCCCGCTTTTTAATGGCGTGGTTCCCATTCCATATCACGGTATTCCCCCGGATAAAATGAATCGTGTTTCAATTTTGTATAATAGTTATATAGGGTTAAGTGTAAAATTGTATGATGTAAGGTGATATGTTTGTAAATATGTATGAACTATTTTTGATGAAATATAGTGAGTGAATATACTTTTATTTTTTCTTTTAATTACTGCAATAACCATTCGAGGTTGTACGGTCAACAGCAGGGTCGTTAACTATTAAAAATTCTCCAGTCAACTTTTTATGACGTGAGTCGTTGAGTTCGTAATTGTCTGGAGAAACTTGAAATATTGTATAAAAGTAGTTGCTATCAAGGGTCGGATAACGCTATATTTTCAGAAACGTTTTCGTCTAAAATACCTAAAGAACGATTCCTTTCGTTAATGTTCGAACGTAACGTTTTTAAAAAAAAAAAATTTCGTTTCGTTCAATAAAAAGTTTTTATCTAATTTTTTGCGTTGTTGCTGGATGTTTCATTTGCTATTGACTGTAATTATTACAATTTTATTCAGCTAGGTTTAGCATTTTTGGTATAATCTCGATATTTTCACAATTATTTCCACATTCTTGTTGTTAAATGAGTCAATCAACTATTTCTTGTACCTAATTATGTCCCTGCAACAAAAAAAAATCTCCAAAACAATCAGTTTGCTATAAAATTTATTGGTAACATAAGGGACTTACGTTTGGTATGAAACCGTGATGAAGTCCCCTTAGTTACAAAAAAAAACGATATATTTTTTATCGCTTTAGTAACATTTAATGGACGGAATATAAAGTAATGTATTATAGGGATCTGTATAAATAAGGATCTGGTTATGTAATAAATTTTATAGCAAACTGATTGTTTTAGAGATTTCAAAATTTTGTTGCAGAGACATAATTAGCTACAAGAAATAGTTGATTGACCCAAATATCCTTTTAGAAAAGGTGCACGTACTTTTATAACAAGGGAGAAAAAAGAAACAAAATTTTTAAGTCGTTTTGATTTAATGTAATTATACATAGGTATGGTCAACACAAAATATTTCAAACTTAATTAGGGCATGTTTTTACGATAATATCATTACATTTAGTAGACTAAAATCATAAAACTATGCGGGTTTTTATACTTCTGTACGTCTGTACAACATTTCTCCATACATGCAAAACTACAAATAAAGCGCGTGTCCCACTGATAGCGAATGCAAAGCGAAGATATTAATTCCACCACTTTTCATACTCGAGTTCACACCGTAAGTAAGCCGCACCAGTAAGTACCTACACTAAAATAATGGAAATAGCTAATTTTACTTAAATAATGTACGATGCTACTGTTTTCTTTTCGTAATTTAGCTGGTTAGACTATCGGGTATAGCAAGTGTGTTTTAAAAAATCTTCGAATGCCTTGTAATTTGTCTAAAAAAAATTTTTTTTTTATAAAATTTGCTATCTCCTATATTTAGAAGACTACCTCGGTGTGTTGAATCATAAATCATTTATTCACGTTGAAACATGGTAAATACAGCTCTTAATTTTTTTTTTTTTTTATATAGTTTTGGCGTCTTCCGTTTTCCACAGAAATTCCGCCAACGTCCCGTAGTGAAATAAAAAATTATGTTCAGCATATTTTGCGCGTAATAATGGCATGTAAATGTCAAAATTAAAGCATCCTCTATAGTTCCATAGCCCACCATATTATGTGGAAAGCGAAACTTTTTTCGTTTACCGTCGCTATCACTGAGGCGTGCACTAAAAAAACAAACTATAATATTGATATACCTTTTTCGCAAATAAAACTACTTTCCTGGCTGACGAAAAAAAAACAAAAAATATACAAGATTATTCAATTAAAATTTATTTTTATTGGGAAGTAATATTAAATATGTGGTTTTAAGTCTTTTCGTGAAAAAAAATTACAGTAGTCATCATATTAAGTGTTACATATTGACCTAGAGATCGTCTTTATCTCCAAGGGATAAGATCTACTTTTCATAATACAAATGTTAACCTTAACCTTGGTTGTAGATGATGACCGTACAAATAAAAGAAAATCTACGTAAATACATAATTATACACACTTATGAGGAAGGGTAATTATAATAGAATTTATTTCAAGAAATACACTAATTGAAAGATTTACTAATATTTCTTGTATAATTCATCTCATGATAATAACATACTTTTACAGTCTGAAAATAAAAATAAAGATACAAACAACATGTAACTAACCGCTTGTTTACAAAAAATATTAGCAAATTATTAGAAGATTATACTATATAAAAGGTTTTTCCACGAAAAGACCAGATCTTTTTACATTAAAAAGAACTTACCCTAACCAGAATTTAACGGATTTGACTATGAAAAGAACCCATTTTTTTATTATGTGAAAACACTCTTTTAAAAACTAAAAATTTCATTTCACTTTATAAAATATAAATGAATAATGATTTGACGCGTTTTATATTTTAAATAGTGTGTAATAGAGATCATAATCGCATAGCAAATGCCATTAATTTTTTCATATCATGTTTATTTTAGTTTTTAATAATAAAATTATGAATTATCCTTTCTTTCAAGCGAAGACTTAATTAAAATCGTCAACGCACCTCTGAACCATTGTTGATAAACTCAATATATTTCCATTCTCATGATTTTAAAATGATGTACCAAAACAACAATTTTTCTAATTTCCATTTATTCCCTACAAGCACGGTCACATGCCAAAATGTTACAATGCGGGAAAGAAAAATACCAAAAAGTAACATTGTTACAAAGATGTTACACAATGCGATTTTTTTTCCTAATCTTGACTCAATACTCCTACCTTCTCCTACTAAATTAAATTGGTCATTCTTTCTGAGCTAAAATCATATATAAGAAATTAAAGAGTGGCATAGTGGCTCGGTAAACTAAAGCTGGCACGAACAATACATTTACACGTAATGTCTGAATAATCAAGACATCAAGAATAGTCTCTCTTTCGTGCGCGGTCAAACTTACGAGTATGAGCTGGGGTCAATTCTGCAAAATTTTGTCAAAATCGTCTCTCAGTGGTGTTTCAATAGTAGTGTTTATTTACACTGTTGTAACAAGAACTGTGTGAAACAGGACTACCATTGAAACACCATTGGAATACGATTGTGACTAAGCATTAGCAGAATTGGGTCCCTGAAGTTGTTTTTTTTATTATAACTGGGCAGGCATTTGACCACCATCGTGCTTGACAAACAGGATGCGGTCTAAAATGTTGCATGTTTGCCCAGGAAATGCCTATTCACTCTCGCCTTGAAGAGGCCAAGGTTGTAGGAATCGGGGAACACATGAGCAGGCAGCGCATTCCATTCTTTAGCAGTTCGCATAAGAAATGTGTCAGCAAAGCGCTTGGTACGGACCGTTGACATTCCAACGACGTACGGGTGGTAAGCTAACCTGTGTCTGGTACCCCGATGGTGGAAAGGGGCTGGAGGAACAAGGTCGTGTAGTGTAATGCAGTGCATATTGTTTTTGTCTATTATTTGTATTTGTCTATTCGTTTTCTGAAATTGCATTAGTGTAAGTATTTATAACGCGCCAGCTTTCGGTACCGACCTATACATAAAGTCTTGCCATATTAAACGGGTGGTAGGGTAAATTAAGCATTAAAAAATGCGTATATTATGCTCAATTGAATAAAGAATATTTTCATTTTCATTTATCCCATGCAGGGTTAGCAAAGCATCAAAGGTGCGGTTAAAAGTATAAAATGTATAAACATCACTCTCAGAGCCACACGTCAACGACGCCACATTTAACAATCTAAGATGTCGTCCGGAAACAAACCGGTAGGTGACCAGCCGTTAAAAATAATAAATAAATACCCCACCATGTCACAAAATGTCCCCTTTTTATTCGTCAATCTGACTGCATTTATTTTATATATCGAAAGCAACCATATACATATTTAATTATATGATTTATCATTTATTTAGAGATACTAAACTCATATTTATTTATCTATTAATTACAAAAGCCAAACCAGCTACATAACTGCTAAATAAACTAATAAAATGAACTATTATTTTTACCGATTTCTTAAAAAAATAAAGGTATGTAATTTACAAAAAAAAACACTTTTAATTATCTGAAATTTAAAATTATTTTTTGAATAAATTTAGTAATTTCATTATTTGCGTTGCATGTCTACTTTTAAGCAGCAAATTATAATTTATTATTAGTTTAATCTTTTATGAAATACCTTTATTAATATAGTTTGCTAGAAAAAGCGATAAATTACATACCTTTACTCTACAATAAGTAATAATATACTAATTAAATCTCTGATATTTTGTAACACAATTATGTTATATCAACCATTTACATCAATCAAAATAATTATTTGTAAGTATGTCCTTCTAGTAACTTCATAACGGAACATTTTATATTTCCATCTTACTTATTATTTAAATGACTTTTAAATTAAAAGTATATGATTCTGATTCTGATTACCTAAAGTTGGAGTAATCAATCATACATATGAATATTAATAGGAAATTTATTCCTGGATGAGGTACAAAATAATAAAATAAATAAATAATTGCAAAGAAACACACAAATTATATAGCCCACATTAAGTTTCATGAAGAACTTGTGTTATGGATACTATAAATACTTATATACTTTTTTTTGTAAATACATGCATAATATACATATTAAACACCCAGACCAAGACAAATAGACATGCTCATGCACACAAATATTTGTCTTGTCCGGGGATCGAACCCGGGACCACTGGCGCAGAAGGCGGGCTTAGTACCCCTGCGCCAAACAGGTCGTATATAAGTAAACAAAATTATAATAATTAAATCCTTCGAAATATTATTATTAGTTACTTTTTAAATTCGAAATATATGACCCTATGATATGATATCGACAAAGTAAAAGTTAGAGAAAGATACTTGTATCATTTCCAAACAATTTTTAGTCACAGCTTTTACCAGATTTGGTAGGATTTTTTTTTACAAACTATCAGAGAATTAAATAGCAACATGTCAAAACCACATTTAATATTACTTCCCAACATATTTAAAAGAATTATGTGACAAAATCGTACCCTAAATACTTTTTATTTTTTCGTCTCACTCTCGCTGCCTTCTTTGGGTCATCATAGTCCTCAGCATCTTGTTCGTAAACAATGCTGTTATCAATGACCCAATCCTGCTCTTCGCTCCGTATCTGAATCTGTTTCACCTGTTCCCGGACTGCATTAAACTTTTTCTTCTTCTTCTTCATCGATTCCGGAGTATCCTTAGACCGTTTCCTAGGCCGTTCCTCAAGAACTAGATGTTGGTATTCTTCAACGATGTAGTTCTCCGGTTCGTAGCTGGTTGTGATTTCCACACCGACCGAAGGATCTACATCGGGTAGGATGTAGTAGTTCTCAAAGTCTCCCTGGAGTGTTATCTCGTTCATGTCTGCGGTGAAATGACGTTTCTTCTTGCCTGTGTTACAATGTTTTATGTAAGCATATTTGGGTTTTGTCTCCTCGGGTATGATATTTACCATCCATTCCCTGTTTTCTGATGCTGGTATCTCTTTGACCTCTTCCATGGTTATTTCTTGTTCTTGTGCGATTTCATATATGAAATTGTCTGGTATGTTTCCGTCTTCCATGATCTGTAAGACCTCACCTTGGGCTGAAGCGTCCGCTGAAGAAGTCTGTGGTATTATCTGTAGAAAAAAATACATTTCATTTAATTACTACTAAACAGTCTGTAAGCTAGTAAGTGTCTAGACTTCTTGGACATATGGGTTAAAAGATATCATAAATGTTTAGTTAGCAATGACTAGACACAGCAGAATTCAATGTGTCAGTGTAGGACAAATAAATGTTGCACTTTTTTTCTCGGTTATCACTAAACTAGCGACAACTTCGTCAAAGAACAAATTTAATAGTTGTTTGATAGAATTAAACTAATAGTATTTTCTTTTTGTGATGGAATTTGACCTTACTGATATGTTAAGGTCACTTTTCAGTTTGACGACTCTGTATGAAATGAAACGGAGAAAAAAATTGCCCTTGACGAGTTTCTTACCGGTTCTTCTCGTTACGCGGTCTCCCGCCGTAGGGTTTGTGAACCGATGGCGTAGCTTCTTTGACGTTCATAAGTGCTTGTAACAGCATAGACTGAATAAATTATATTTAATTGATATTCATATTCATATACAACTAATCATGTTATTTTTCAATTTGACAACTCTGTACGAAATAAGGCAGGGAGAAAAAACCACCCTTGACGAGTTTCTTGCCGGTTCTTCGTTACAAGGTCTCCCAACGTAGGGTTTGTGAACCGATGGCGTAGCTTCTTTGATATTTACAAGTGCTTGTATAGACTGAATAAATGATATTGAATTTGAATTGATGGTTTGGTTGGTGGTACGAGTTGTTGTAAGTCCGCCTGGCTAGCTACCACCACCTTATCTAAGTCTGACGGTATATCAACAATGTTCCAAACAGTTCCTCAGTGATTGAGGGTTTCGGGAGAAGTTCGCTTCCATCTTCAGCCTTACCAATACTTAACATCTGGTATGATGAAGGATAAGAGTCTGTTGTTGATTAAAAAAACCAACAATGACGTTACCTCTATAATCTGCTTCGGGTCCTGCATCTTGGTGATGACCTGCTCCGACTGCGTGATGGAAGCCTCGCTCTTGTCCGTTTCCACCTTGACCACCCACAGCTGCTTGCGTTGTAAGTTCTTCAAAGAACTGGGAAGAGGATATATAACAAATAAATGTTTATTTCTCAAACATGCTTGGAAATATGAGCATTATTTTAACAACCTTGTTCGAGATACATCGATATTGCTGTACTGGCCACATACATGCGAGCAGCGGCCGGCAAAAGTTGTATGAAAATCCATATCTGTCGTGTTTAGCGGCCAAATAAATTACATAGTAAACTCATATCTGTCGTGTTATTTAAAAATGGAACACATACAAAAATATTGTCAGCTGAGCGAGCTATCTGACGCCATATTTGTTTTGGTGACACCAGCGCCGCAGTGGTAAAAAAAAACTAAATTTAAATCACCTGCCTGAATTCACGTCAGCCATCTTCAATGGGCTAGCTTACAATCAGCCAACTAGTTGAACGTTGAGTGATGCTATTTCAATCAATTATCGGCCTAGACATTAATTGAATGCCGGCGTTTAATTAAAGGGCTAGCCTTCCAATCAAACGGCTGATTTAACCAGTTGGCTGCGACATAATATACACTATACTCACATGTATCCCAGCGTGTCGACAAGCTGCAGGACTTTCAGCCACAATATAGGTCCGACCAGCCAATCAGTGTTCTTATTTCATAATAGCCAGCGGTTCTTTTCGCAATCTTACTAAGGCAACCAGTTTTTCGCAAAAATCCTATCCTTTTTCAGTAGGATTGAGAAATGACAACACTATTGTCTAATTATCCGTGTTTTCGCAATATCCCTAGGATTTTCGCAAAAAAACACTTTATCTAATTATCCTGCGACATATACACCATACTCACATTTATCCCAGCGTGTCGACAAACTGCAGCACTTTCAGCCACAATATACACGCACTTTCGGTCACTGTATACACCACGTACACACTTTGTATACACTGTATACACAAGTATACACCATACTCACAGGTATCACAGTGTGTCGACGAGCTGCAGCACTTTCAGCCACAATATACACGCATTTTCGGTCACTGTATACACCACGTACACACTTTGTATACACTGTATACACAAGTATACACCATACTCACAGGTATCCCAGCGTGTCGACGAGCTGCAGCACTTTCAGCCACAATATACACGCATTTTCGGCCACTGTATACACCACGTACACACTTTGTATACACTGTTTACACAAGTATACACCATACTCACAGGTATCCCAGCGTGTCGACGAGCTGCAGCACTTTCAGCCGCAATATACACGCATTTTCGGCCACTGTATACACCACGTACACACTTTGTATACACTGTATACACAAGTATACACCATACTCACAGGTATCCCAGCGTGTCGACGAGCTGTCTAACGTTGAGGCGCGATATGTTGTCGGCCTCCGTCTTCACGGGCTCGGCGCTGTAATTGTGCTCTATGCGGATCACGTCGATGGCTAAATATATTATCGTAAAGTTAATATTTAAACTTACGTCCGATCATTATAACCTATCTTTAGATATGGATTGGGCTATCTGAGATAGTTGCCTAGGATATTTTTGTTAAGATGACCAAAATAACGACGGTTGCGAGGCAACGAAACCAGTATCCTGGGCAACTATCTGAGATAGCCATATCCATATCTACAGATAGGTTATTAATTTCAGGCATTAATTAACTTAAAAGAATATAGATTTCAAACTTTCGCGTTACATTATAATAAATCACAACAAAAAGACTCAAACGTCAAGCTGTAAGTACTTATGTACTGTTCAACATAACAAATAAATAAATATTTCTTAAACTCGCACCAATTAGCCTAGCCCCAAAGTAAACACTGTAATTCTTGTGTTATGGGATACTAGGGTAACGAACAGAAATACATACATATTAATAATAAAACAACTTTTAAGGATATCAAACGCGCTATATTTCACGAACTAAGTTGTAATTGTCCGTATTTTTTTGGTTTTTTAGATTATAGATTTTCCCGACGTTTCGGCACTTTTACAGCTGCCGTGGTCACGGGATGACTGGCTACTTATAAGTCTTCCCTCGAAAAGTTAATGTATTTTTTCGATCGGATACGGTTAGACATTTACTATGGCATACTAATACTCAAGTAGGCAGTCTCCAAATTGCCTACTCGAAGCATGAAGCGTTTCATACAAGAATACAACATATTTAGAAAAGTATTGCTCAAATACAATCCGGCCACGGCGAGAAAGGCGCTATTTGTTCGTGTAACGTTCTTTTTTTACAAATACAAATACAAATGACTTTATTTGCAAAATATGGGTACAAAAAAAAGGTCTTACAACCATGGGAGCGCCATATCTAACCATTGATGGTGTGCAAATATGTATTAATTAATATTATTGTTAAAATGCAAGTAGGTACAGCATATTATATTAAAACCATAAAATTGATTGGAGAACTCAAGATAAATATTAGCTAAAATTTAAATTCAAATTTAAATTAAATCATTAAGTTAACTTACCATATTTAATAAAAATAACAATAATTTGGCATAAATTAGGAATAAAAGTTGTTTGCAGAATAAATTAAAAAAAAAAACAATATATTATCAAATTAAAATGTCATAATAATATACAATTATAAAATTCATTAAAAACAATCAATATTATCGTGCAATATATTTATCAATAATTAATTCGTTGATTGCGTAATATGCTTTTTCAGCCACGAAAGATTTAATTTATTTATTTTTAAAAATGTCTAATACTTCGATATCTTTAATATTTTTCGGTAAACTATTGTATATAGTTACTTGTGTTCCAAATACACTTCTTTGGAATAGAGCAGTCTTATATGATTTGGCCTTTAATCTCATGTTAAGTCTCTTGCTTTGAAATGTCTCATATGGATGTTGCTATGTCTATGATATGTCATGTTGCTATATTTTTTTTTACAGGTAAAGAAGCTTCCAGGATATATAACGTGTATAAGGGAGCGTCAATATATTTAATTTCTTAAAATGTGGTTTACAAGTATCTGTCTGTTTCAATTTGCAAATTGCTCGAATGCATTTTTTTTGTGCCTTAAAGACTTTTTCCTTATCAGTAGAATTTCCCCAGAACAAGACGCCATATTTAAGTATTGAACCCGCATAAGCATGATACGCAGTCAACAGTGCATCTGTATTTGAAACTTTTCGTAACGTGTACAGTGCATAAGAGCATTTGTTTAGCTTAGCACAAATATGGTCTATGTGTGGTTTCCAAGATAGTTTCGAATCAATTAGAATTCCTAAAAATTTTGTTGATTTTACTTCTTAAATTTTTTTACTTTAAATTTTATATTTTTTATATTTAAATTACTGAAATTTACATTTTTATTTTTAATAGTCATTTGTTATGCAAGGTTGGAAAGTTGGTTATTTAGCGGCGAGTTACCTCTATTGAAATCTGAGCAAGTGAAGGATTCTAGGATTGAACCACGATCGTAGCGAGTGGTTCAAAGATTGAATCCTGAGCGAAGCGAGGATTTCAAAGGTACAAGACGCTAAAAACTTTTCTGCCGAGCGCAACACACAATTTTTCACCTCACAACAGCGAGGAACATTTTATGGTTGTTTCCGCGGTCAACTTCCGGTAAAAAATTCTTTAAACATAAAGTTGATTCTAAATATACCTTATTCTCGTTGTTTTAATAATATAAAACTCTAAAATAATAAAAAAGGGAGTATTATAGTTAATTCAAAGTTATTTAAAGTAGGAATATTTTGTTTCTTATTAATAAGAATAAAAACGATTCCGTAAATGTTGACACTGACATGAGGTACAAGACAAAGAGAATTTAAAAATAAAGATTTATGTCACAGTCCGAAATCCAATTATAGGTTGTGAGATCTCACCCAGCCTAATATAAAATTCTTATAACAAATAGTTTAATCTTATTGTTATTGTTTTTATGATTCAACGAACTAAAATAATATAATTAAACCAAAACGGAGTATTATAATTAATTTAAACCTATTTAAAATAAGAATCAAATATCACAAAAAAGTCAATAGTGCGATTCGGAACGCATTATGACATATTTTTTGGTATTGAATTAAAAAAGTACTTTGCCGCGCTAGGCCGCTAAAAAGCGACAAAGCCTCCTTTTCAGAGCGTGTGAGGTAAAAAAGTTATTATATTAGTTTTATCGAGATTTATTTCAAGGTTATTGTAATTTAGCCAATTTACTATGGAAACAAGAGATTTATTAATTTCATTTTCATGTCTACAGGATTTGTCATCTACAAAAATGGCTGTACTATCGTCAGCAAATAAAAACATTGGATGGTCGATCACTTTGGGAAAGTCGTTGATGTAAATGAGGAAAAACAGAGGTCCCAAAATGCTCCCTTGAGGAACACCGTACTTTACAGTCTGAAAATCTGATAGATATTTAGTTTTAATTTTAGTAGTTGCGTCTAGCTTAAACGTCCGGAATATATCAGTATAAAGTAAGCAAGCCTACCTGTTGTTGCGGAGTTATTAAAAACTATGATATTTCCTAAGGTATTCATTAGAATGAAATGATGTAAAGAGCAATTTTGTTCAAAATTAAATATTTGTGACGAATAACGTATTTGTTTAGATAAGGATTAATATCATGTTCATGAAAACAGCTACACAAATTATGCATCAGTTTAGAACGTTGTTTATCTTTATAAAAATGGTTCTAGTGAGACAACCTTAGAACTTTTAATGGGGAACAATTTAATTTTACATGATTTTTACATATTATCTTTAACCTTTTACACAGCGTACGCAATGGAAACTCCCAAAATAAAAAAAAATCCCCGTTTTTGCAACATGCTATGTCTAGTTGTCTTGTTCGAGAAGGCGGTAGCATATTCCTTGTGCGTGAAATCTCGCATCTTAGACCTGACAGTAATTAAAATTGAATTTTGTTTGAAGAAATAGCAATATTCGTAATAAAAACAAACAGAAATATGAATATTAACAAAACCTGTAATTTTTAATAAGAGATTGAAAAACATACTTTAGTTATTTTTAAATTACTTACTTCATTCGGTATAATCACATCCCTGTACGGGATACAAAATTATTTTTATTAAGATTTATTGTAGAAATCGCAGTACTTACATGTGAAAAATAATCCCATCAGACTTGCGAGACTCATTTGTACTATTTCTGCACCATTTTACAATACATATGGCACTTTTTATAATTTTTCGTGACCTGTTTGACAGGCTTTCAATGACGTTGCTTCAACCACGAGACAGACCATAGTGATCCGGGAATTACGACAGTTTTTAAAGGTGACGCCCACCTAAGGCACTTTTCGTGGTGTCATTTTCGAGTGTCAGAAATGCTTCCATGTTTTATATGTTTGCAGTAAAAAGCGTATTACGTACTTCATCAATAGTAAATTTACATTCTAGTACAAAATATTGAAAAGTACCTTTTGTTATAATTAGAGACCAAACTCAAAAAAATTTACATGCCATATTAGGGAATATAAAGATAAAAAAAAACGTACGATTTTTACTTCATCAAAAATAAAGGTACATTCTCGTAGAAAAGATTGAAAAGTACCTTTTGGTTTAGGGCCGTCCACTATGAATTTTTCAAATAGGTTTTGGTAGCCGCTGTCCGCGCCTGCAACCAGAGGGTTGGTTTACTAATCGGCCATTTTTAAAAGTCATCGAACTTTTTTATATGGATTAAAAGTCATCGAACTTTTTTATATGGAGCCTGGCATACCTAGTTGCAAGCACAGACCTATATCGAGATAGACGGTAGAATTGTACCTACCTTGCGTGTCAAATGTTTGGCCCACGGTCAAAGGTTTCCGACCTAAGTCAGTCCGCTTGAGACCATTGCCATGAAAACACGCGTCACTCAGAAATGAAAATGGTTAATTGTGCAGTGCTTTCAGGCAAAAGCTCGTCAACAGCATCACTAAATCTCGCTTGTGAACTCATCGTAGGTACGAAAAATTCGACGCGCTAGGTTCTCATACAGTTTGAAGCGCTCTTTTCGTCTATCTTGATATAGGTATGTGGTTGCAAGCGACATATTTTAGTGTACACGTAAGAAACATACGCCAATCTACCGAGAAAATAATTACAACGACAAATACTATTAGCCAAAAGTCGTATATGATATACTTTTTGAACAATTCACTTTGAATGTGTAAAATAAAATAATTTTATAACATATTTGCTCGTAAAGTGTCTCTTATTACACCAATTTCAATATCGTATTGTATCTCATTACATTACTTATGCGTTATTGTAATGTAAAACGCACGGTTTATCAAGATGCTCCGTCTAAAACGAATGGTACTTTTTTAAATCTTGGCAAAGAGTTTTTATGTCAGAAATGAGGTCAACATTTTATGAATAAAATTTACAAATTGTTCAAATTTTATAACCGCTTTAACATGTGATTAAAATTTTATTCGTTTAAGAAAGACCGAGTTTTATTTATTTCTTCACAAATACGTTATAAAACGTCGTATGACATACGTGCGCTTTGATAATTACAGCCTCTGCTTTCTCGTATATCTAATACAAGAAATCGTCTTGGCTCCCGCACTTATATCATAATGTACTATTGCATCTTCAAACTGAATTATTTCAGAAGATCATTTACGGCATTTTATCGAAGAGTTATTTGATATAAATAAATATTTTCTCTGTCGATTAGGCGTATATTTCATATAGGTGTACACCAAAATACGACATTTTAGGTACTTTAGGTATGCCAATAAGGTTCGATATTCTTTGAAGTCAATTTACATAGTACATTTTAAAAGTACGACTACGCTTTAGCTATTCAAACAAGACGCAACAAGAAATACACGTCAATCGCTAGTCCACTGGGTCACTTTGAACATCTATAAGTGACTCAGGAGCATTATGCTGAGACAGGGTATTTGTTGGTCCGCACACTATACCTACTGTGTCGGTACTTATGTACCAACTTACTAGTTTGTAAATCCTATTGTTTGTTTCTATTTTTCGTGATTTATTTGTAATTGCGTATTTTTTCTTTCATTTTTATTTATTGAACTTAGTTGTACAAAATACACAAAGTAAAGTACAAAAGGCGGACTTAATACTTAAAGTATTCTCTGCTAGTCAACCTTTAGGTAACAGCGAATGATGTACAAATAAAGGGTTTAAAGAAATCTTGATCAACTCGATAGATAGATAAATACAACAAAAAAATATTACATAACTCATATAATATTATAATTACTTACATATTATCAATAATTTATAACTGTTTATTCTAACGTCTTTGATATATATCTTTTGTGTCAGTGGAGCCAATAAAGATATCTTTCTTTCTTTTCATCTTTATTTTTGCTAAGCGCTCCTTGCGAAAATGCTTGCAAGCTACCTTCGTGGCATTGGCGGAATATAAATGCGAAAGTGTGTTTGTTTGTCCTGCCACACGCCCTAACTTAAGCAACCAATCTACTTGATTTTTGGCATAGAGTTAGTTGAAAGGATGGATAGTAAAATAGGCTACTTTTATCCCGATATTCCCACGGGAACGGGTACCACACCACACGGGTGAAATCGCGGGCGGAAGCTGGTAAAACCAGGACTGTCTCACTTCCATACAAGCGGCGCAAAATCCCCGAGATATTTACCTACTATTCTGGAAAACAACCTAATTTCAACCTTTTGCATTGCGTATAGTGTTCATAGTACAATAACTGTCTGCCGTCTCGCTTCAATCTGCTGGCTGTTGATTGAGACTAGTCCGGTGACCGGACGCTTGCGTTTATCATACCTAAACTCGGGAGTGAAATTTCTGTACCGTAAGGTACTAATATATCGTCCCCTTAGTGGTAAGTGGTAGTTTTTTTTGCAATATTTTGTTATAATAAATTCTCAAATTATTGTCAAGATGGCAAGGTAATATACACCTTAACTATGTGTTAAGGTGTATATTACCTTGGTATATTACCTTGCCATCTTGACAATAATTTGAGAATTTATTATAACAAAATTTTGCAAAAAAAAAAGTGCAGATAATCGGTTTTACCACTAAGGGGACGATATATTCTGTGGTAGAACATAAAGCAAGCCATTCATAAAGAAGAAATCTGCGCCACGCCCCTCACTGCGCCACGCCCCCTCAAGGGGCGTGTTCGCCTTAAATAGAGCTGAATTACTTTTCCGAGTAACAGCGACTTTCAGGTAGTTTAGTCAGTCGGAGTCTGACATAACTCTCGTCACAGCCGGCTGTGGGGTATCCAATGCAGGATTAACCACATCCCTCCCCGCGTTTGCCTGACCGCTTCACGGGAATAGCGAAAAAAAAATAAGATGATGAAGAAAAAGTAGAAACGCTATACCATAGGCATACCATAGAGATATGAATGTTTTTTTGTGACGACTTTAGTGTAGTCGTTCAACTGTATACTTATTTGTTGGACTAATTTTATTTCGGATTCGTTTGTGTTGGTATTGGTGTTTTTATTAGTTACGTGCGTATTTACAAAAAAATAGTATTTAAGTTTTTATCCAACGTTTTAGTACAAGCTTAGCTTAGTTTGGGACTAAATGGTTGTGTAAAAATGTCCCAAAAACATTACTTTATTTATTTATCTCATCTCAAACAATATTCATTTAACCCTCCTTAAAGTTAGTATCTTGACCGCATTTAAGATTACGTAACATGTCTAAACGCAATTTTAAACTTATCAAACCACAGTAGTGGCATTTTTGGAATATGGTACTTCCATTTTAAATCTATACTAATATTATAAAGCTGAAGAGTTTGTTTGTTTGAACGCGCTAATCTCAGGAACTACTTGACCGATTTAGAAAATTCTTAGACCATTAGAAAGCTACATTTCTCCCGAGTAACATAGGCTATATTTTATCCCGATATTAATAAAACGGACACGAAACTCTCGATCCTATGACTCTTGCTGATAAAAATCTACAGTAGGGATTTGAGGATTTCATTTGTTTAAACATCTTAAACCTTAGACTCAATCACTTATTTATTTTGGGAATTTTAATTTTTTTAGTGGTATTTTGTATCTTTAAATATAATAAATTATGACATAACATTTTGAAAAAAAATATGGACTGTAGAGTTAACACGAGTGCTCCTCTAATACACAAAAATTGTTAATAAAAAACTATTGAAGTCGCCATGGTGAAAATTTCTGATATCGATTATAGTCTTTCAAGTCATATTATAATGTAAAATCAGCCATTGTTTATTTATTAATTGTTGTTATTTTTTTTTCACTTCATAAGTATTTTTTTGCAAATCCTTTGCTATATTGCTGGGGTGCCTTTTTAGATATCATGTTTATTGGTTATAAAGAGCCCTTACATAAAAAATCACCCGTATAGATTTAATGTTTTTAAGATAGAAGTATTATAAATTTTAAACAGCCTTTAAAAAATAAGCTCTAATCAGACTTTAGAGAAAATTTTAAAAATATTATTGCATACTCAAGTATAATCAATAATTCGAATCAATTTGAGTGTAGGAATTAATGTCATTTTCGTGAACAAAATAATTTTCCTTTACTAGATTATTTGACCGTGTCCTGTATTAAATACAGGACCATATAAAATATAGTCAAAAACAAATATTATAATAATATTAACACGTTGTCCCGTATTTTTTCCTTAATTTCTGTAATTTTATATCAAATGCCCAGGAAAATTAATACACAGGGGCACCCTGACAGTGTAAAGTGGAGCAATAATGTATGACACTTCATAGACACACACTACATTTGAAAAGGAACTATATTCAACTACCTCCGAGACAAAATGTAAACAAACATTATGAAGGTTTTTCAATAGGTCGATTTTTTTTTGTATTTTTATTCACCAATTTCATACGCATCTAAAATCTATTTAAAAAGATACTTTAAAAACACCTAAAACTGTAACTATTCCCAAACTTTGATCGTATTCTTTATTTGAAAAATATACATACGACCGAAATTAATAGCCTATCTGTAGATGTGGATAGGGCTATCTGAGATAGTTGCCTAGGATACTGGCTTCGTTGCCTAGCAACCGTCGTTATTTTGGTCATTTTAAAAAAAATATCCTAGGCAACTATCTCAGATAGCCCAATCCATATCTACAGATAAGTTATTAATTTCGGGCAATATTTTACTTGACAATTTATTTATACCATTAATAAAAAAGTTTTAGGAACATAGGTTTATTTGTTTACCTTTTTATCTAAGAGGAAGTTCAATAGAGTATAAGTAATTAAAACTTTTTAATTTGCATTTTACAATGCAAATATACTAGAAAAAAGCAACTAGTCTCATGTCCCGTCAGGGCGACATGAGACTAGTTGCTTTTTTCTAGTATATTTACTTGTTTAATATTTATAGTATAAGTAATTACTTCGCAAACGAGAGGACGAGAGTATGGTCTCTGTTTTTGGCCCGAAAATAATATATCAAGAGATGGATGGCTGTTTTCTATAAGAAAGCACTGTACCCCAACTATGTGGAGATTAAAAATGAATGATAGTGATACAAGATGACATTACCTTTCTTCTCCGCTGCCGTAGTAGCCTGAGGTTCAGCTGCCGGAGTCTCCTGTACGGTCAGTAACTCCGGCAGCATCGGGGAGTCGATCCACAGCCCCTGGTTGTCCAGCTCGAAGTGGTACCTGCATTAAATAAATAAATAAATATAAATATTCGCATGTACAATCACACCAATTATCTAGTCCCACGTTAAGTTTCATGAAGAACTTGTGTTATGGATACTAGATAACGGATAAACATACTTATATACTTTTTTTGTATATACATACTTAATATACATATTAAACACCCAGACCAAGACAAATATACATGTTCATGCACACAAATATTTGTCTTGTCCGGGGATCGAACCCGGGACCTCTGGCGCAGAAGGCGGGGTTAGTACCCCTGCGCCAAACAGGTCGTCCAATTATGGGTTATGGTCAAGAAAATGCCAGACATCTTAGAAGTCTTCGTCGTCTCAGCCACATGACACCCACTGCTGGGTATAGGCCTCACCCAAGTACTACGACTACGACGATCGGTCCTGCGGTTGGGTCCTTTCATGATTTGCCATAATCGGCACGCTTGGCATGCGAGTCGACGATCGCAGTATGTTTGTTTGTCCTTCCTCCACGCCCTAACTTACTGCAATTCGACTCTGGAACGCCCTCCCCTTGGACATTCGAAAAGCCCCCAGCAAGTTTGTGTTTAACATACTGGTCCATGAACACTATCTTAAATCCCTACGCTGATCCCCTTCATCTCTGACATAATGAATCCTTATATATTTTATATGTATGTATTTATGTATGTATGTTAAATATTTATATTATGTAGTATGTTTATGTATTATTTGTTAATTAAATACCCTTAATTAGCTATTCCCACTTTTGTTACAATATTCTGAATTATGTTTCATAGTACTACTTTATTGCCGATACGGTAGGTCTAACACCTTTTACTGGTTGACTGGTAGAGAATGCCTGATGGCATTAAGTCTGCCATTTGCTGTATTTTTTTTATATATTGCAATAAAGAATAAATAAATAAAAAATAAAAATAAATAAATAACTTAAGCAACCAATCGACTCGATTTTTGGCATAGTTAGTTGAAAGGACAGATAGTAACATAGGCTACTTTTTATCCCGATATTCCCACGGGAACGGGTACCACACCACACGGGTGAAATCGCGGGCGGAAGCTAGTAATTAAACCCGTGATAGTAGTTCAATATTTCTCAAAAAATTAAGGATGGTTTCCTAAGAATGTTTTCATGTAGCTACAATGGTTAAGGTACCCTGCCCTTTGTGCCCCATTTTAAATTTCCACCCTGTATAGTGTGACATGGAAACTCGACCTATTCCTTGAAAAGAGTTATACTAGAGGTCATTAGCAACGAAACAAGTCCAGTCAACTAGGGGTCAAAACTGGATAGTTACCGAGTTGTGACTGTTCTTCGACTTTTTATAAATTTTCTGCATTGTTGCCAAAAACCATTAATTGTAAATAAACAACTCCACTCTAAACATTAAATTGATACTTTTCAGGAAGCTGAAAAATTTGTGATCATTTAAAAAAAAGCACTTATAAAAATACAAAAAATAAAAATTATTGTTACTAAAGACGTTTTATTTCAGCGATTATGCAAGTTTTGGGCAAGCGCTTTTTTATAAATGATCACTAACTTGCCAGCTTTCAGAAAAGTATCAATTCAATGGTTAGAGTGGAGAAGTTTATTTAAATTAATGGTTTTGGTAACAATTCAGAAAATTTCAAAAAAATCGAAGAACCGTCACAAGTAGCTAACTATCCAGTTTTGACCCTTGGTTGACTAGACTTAATTCGATGCTATTGACCTCTAGTGTAATCACTTTCAAGGAAAAGGTCGAGTTTCCATGTCAATAATTAAAAATAAACCCTGTATACTGCATAGTCAGTTATCTCACCCGCACAGCTGCAGGCTGACATGCCTCCAGAGGCACTCGCTCTCGTCCTGCATGGCTCCCTCGATCCATTCTTGCCGCTTCCCGTCATTGTCGGTAGATACATTTGCACTGAAAGATTTATCAATGATATATTAAGTTCTAGAATTTTTGAAACACCGATTGGTAAAGGGACTTGCAGAAAATAAGCAAGCACCAAATATAAATAAATAATTTAAAAATATATTATCCAGCTTTGCTGATAATGAGTGAGACAATAGATTTTTTTATTGTTATAACTTATATTATGTCTGCTTGCCAGTATAGGGTATAATTAATAAAAAAGAGAGGGAGAAGTGCTGAAGCTTAGAAGAGGCTTTTGCTGTCACAAATAAAAAAGCTTAGATGTAATCAAAAATAATTAATAAACCATCACGTAAAACTCTGAATAAAGGCTATTAATGAATAAAGTTTAATCGTTTTTTGATATGCTGATTGACAAACAGAATTGCAGAAAATAAGCTAGCACCAAATATAATATAAGACAATCATTTATGTTTCCTAAAAATATATTATAATAGAAATTGTATCTATTTATCCATATGAAAGGCTTTAACAGTTAAGAACTCGCTAATGGGTCTATTGGACCCAGATCTCCGTATTTTTGCTGGTACTTGTTATTTAAGCACTATTTGACCTCATACAACAATACCTACAAGAAAGAGATGTAATTTCAAACCTTCCACATCACATAAAGATTCAAATCAGGGCAATTGAGCCACCGCTTGAGCCAAATCCATCAGTCAGTGGACCAATAGTTCGTGGCAGTCTTTATACTTAATGAAAAAGGACAGAATACCCAAAATTTCTTGTGCTAAAGGCAATTTTCTATTTGTGGAAGACATGCAAAACAAATGTGTGTGATTTGTTATTATAAAATTTCAAAAAGCTCATTACAGGATGGTGATGGTCATTAGAAAATCTAACAAAATAAAAACATATAAGCCCTAATAGTAACACAAATCCAAAAAATATGTATAATTTTAAAGTTTTCTTGTAAGCTTTTGTATTTGCATTACCATTATTCATTTTATTAAAGAATAAAATTATCATATAAAATCATTTACATACAGTAGTTTTGGACATAGCACCCAATAAAGTCCAGTCCAGTGGACCTGGTAGCGACTCCTTACATCACAAATAGGGGTGCAAGTCCTTAAAGTGTTAAAAAAGGTTTTTTGATAAATAAAATAATGTAACAAATGTAGGATTTTGTGTGGAGTAAATACAAGGCTCTAAAAGACTCAGTTTAACTGTAGAAGAAACCAAATGACCTTAGTTACCTGTGTTGACCTTTTGTTAGTTACGAAATTGACATTGTTTATTAAGTATTTTTTACTATAAATTGTTAACTAAACTTTAACATAATACATGTGTCATACTTATATGCTTTACTGTATTTTATAAATGATTATTTCAAGGGTTGAATGACTGTTGTTTATGAATAAAGAAACTGACTTTTCAGCCCAAGAGTCATATAAGACAGTTAGACAAGTAATATTGTCTCTTTGATCCCAATGATTAGAATAACACACATTTTAGAGCACTTGTGCAAACGTAGACCTAAATTTAAATTGGGCAATGCAATGGTTTTTACATATTTCTGTATTTCTTTTTATAAGGGACTTAGTTAATAGCAATTCAACAGTTTCAATCATGTTATAAGAAACCTGTCAGGTACAAGAAAATAAGACACAATAGATATTTCATTGTTGTGAGGACACTGGTGTCCAGTTGGGATTTTACCTTTCATGCCCCAGCTGATGAGACACAATAGATATTCCATTGCTCTCTGGACACCAGTGTCCGGTTTAGGTTTGATGAATTAAAGAGGGCATTAATTACATATTTTACAATAGAAATCAGATACATTGACGTTTTTATGCAATCATTGAACTTCAAAATACTAAACTTGTAGCTTTTTGGTCAGCACATATTGATAACAATAGTTAACCTATTTAGCATAATGTGCATGAGATATGAAAGCCATTAGTCACCATATGTTTACCAATACATTTACAAACCAAATCTCTTTATATAAAGCTCATTTTAGCATTGGCATCATAGTTACACAATTTTTTTAAATAATTAAACTCATCATTCCAGTCAATGAAAAAATGAGGTAAACCTGACGATAATAGTGAGCAAATTAATTTTGCCGCCAAATGAGCGTGTTACGTAAATAGAACGTAATTATTAGAAATCAATCATTATTCATGTTAGCATACCTTGTATGTTGATAGTCAGTAGTGTTCGGTACTTGATCAAATGTGTTCCTTTAGTGTACGAATACACATTATGCGACTGATAAGAAGCAATAACACACCAAGCGTATCACAGCTCGGTCCAAATTTTACACTAAACCCAAGCTTTCGAGGTCAACTCGCTAGATGCCCCGTGATGAAAAATAGAAAGCAAACATGAATAATTATAAAATATACCATGTAAACAACTCACTTGTAGAACGAGAAGCTGCAAACTACATCGTATTCCAAATTGCAGCCTTCTACAACGCACTTTTGTGCACACATTATGGGCAGATAACCCGAACACCGAAAATGGACACCAGCACTTCACATCGTTCTCTTAACTTATAATTATTAAAATACTACCTTTTAGCGCCTAAACTAACTTTCAAACAAACTAATTTGATAGATCTTTAGAAAATTATCAATCAAATGTCGAAAATGACGTGCTGTCACGAAAAGTCGAAAAATTAACAAATGCCGTCAAATGAATGCGTGCCATGAAATGGTGATGTAATTGTAGCGTTACTGAAAACTGGCAACACTGTCTAATCGATTAATAAGAAATCGATTACACTTAAATATAATAAAGTTAATTTATTTCATAATAATTTATTATAAAATTTTGCAAGTTAGTTAAAAAATATTTATAAAATGTAATGCTTGATCTATCGCCTTGGGTGTTAATCTGTAATGATAGTATTAAGTTGGTTCAAAATAAATAAATACTTTCATAAAGATATATGTGTATAAAATTTTAAATAAATATTATGTTGCAAAATTAGATCTCCAAATGAAATAAAGATTAGATTTTGCAAACGAAAGTGGAGGAGCCTAAATATTATAATCAAATTAATTTATGCAGTCTTTTATGCTTAGGAGTGCTGCAAGAACAATTTTTGAAATAATTCAAACAAAACTCGATTATTTATAAGGGCAGAATTATAAATATTTATGTGCCATTGTGAATAAGATAACACTTTTATTGTAAGTGTAAGTTAGACTAAACAACTATTTGTCATGACAATCGATTCCTCGTGTCCTTGTAATCGATTTATACTCCAATGTGGCTCACATAAAAATTTAACCATAGACAGCAATATTTAACAACTTTTTAATTCATGTTTATGATAGGTAACAAAGGAAATCATAATATACAGCCTTATTTCAACTGAGTTAAAATTAACATAGACATTACATAATATTAAAGAAATGTTTTTTTTCTTCTATTTCATAAAATGTTATTCACGACGATTTTGTTCATTTTCAAATAAAACTTAATTGATAATGTTTATTGCTATTTCGTCTAAAATCATAGGCACTTAGGAACATCGAAATGAAGTCGGTCAAACACAGAAAATTGTACTTGCTTAATTAGGTACTCTATCATAAATTCATAGTTGTTACTTCAGGAATATAAAACAATTACAATACTTTCTGTACAAATTTATTGGTTGTTGCATAGTAGGTATTGTATATTTGTAGAATCATGTCACAAAATGGAGGACTTATCTTATTGTTAAGGTAATTGCAAATTTGCAATACTATCATTTGTTTGACTCTTGAAACCTAGGTGCACGCGAGCTGGGATGATGGGTGAGTGTAGTCTCCGCTGGCGGGTGGAGTGAGCCGGGCGCACACTGCCGGATCACAACCATGCTGTAAACATTGTTGATATGACGCCAGAATAGGTAGCTAGCCAGGAATCGAACCAGGAACCTCTGGATCTGACACTGGTGTATGTTACAAGACACGATCTCCCGCCTTTTTTATTCAGCAACTTCCTATACCCGCAACCTTTCTCAGATCGTCGGTCCATCTAGCAGGGGGGGCGTGACACATACGTTTGCCGAGACGTGATGGTCTCCATTCAAGAACCCGTCTGCTCCAACGCTCGTCGGTTTTACGACTGATGTGCTCAGCCCATTGCCACTTAAGCTTGCTACATTGACGGACAATATCCGCCACTCTGGTCTTCTGCCGGATGACCTCACAGTGTCGTACAAAAAAAACGACTACGTCAACATTATGAACTAGGTACCAAGGGCGGGCGCTCACTGGAGGCGCGGCAATGGCACAGCACTTTATCCTATAGCACCCTGCGGCTTGCTGAAGGATCCTGAGATATCTGCCGCGTGCTACTGGCTCCCTAGTACGCGATATGACACATAATGCTGTCTTGCTTGTCCCGCTATAGATGTGAGCGTGACAGTGACACGTTACCGAGCTTAGAGTGTCTTCTTCTTCTTGGCGTGTCGATTCTGGCTATATTTGTGAGGACCGAAACATAGCCACCGAAACGGCACTGTCAGTGGCCTTGTAAAGGTCCTCGCGTGTTTAACCGCCTCTGTGGTCTAGTGGTACAACCACCGGTATCAGACCCAGAGGTCCCGGGTTCGATTCCCAGCGGTGGTACAATATTGTATTCGGTTTGGTTGGTGGTAGGACTTGTTGTAAGTCCGCCTGGCTAGCTACCACCATCTTATCTAAGCCTGACGCCATAACAACAACGTTTTCAGCATTGTTGTATTCCGGCAGTTGGAGATAAGATAGCCAGTTCCTTAGTGACTGAGGATTACGGGAGAGGCTAGCTTCCATCTTAACATGAGGTATGAAGAAGGCTAAAGAGTCTCCCCGTCAGTCATAAAAAAGGTGTAAGAAAACGCAGGGCAGGACAAAAGATGTGCCATTGTCTGCGGAGAAATACCACATAGACACGCGCTGTCCGAGCTGTAATTACATACATTTTCCTTACTTTGGAAAACTTCGGCCCGCAATCACACAACAACACTTTTAAAGAAGCTAGAACATTATAGTGTCTCTAAAAAATCGGTTAGCCTTTTGCAGTCATACTTGCATTAGAAATCAAAAAGTAATTGTCAATAATTCTGCTTCTACTGGAGCCCCCATTATTATGGGCGTGCCCCAAGGTTCAATATTGGGCCCTTTGCTGTTTTTAATAATTAACGATCTCCCTTACTACACGAGTAAATTATGTGAGACAGTACTATTTGCAGATGATACATCTTTAATTTTAAAAATTGATAGAGAAAACAATTGTTCTGACGAAGTAAATAGTGCTCTCTCTCAAGTCGCACACTGGTTCAACAGTAATAATTTGTCTCTTAACCCTACTAAAACCATGTTTGTTAAATTCTCATTACCTAATGTAGTGCAGGTCGATATGCTTATCAATTTGAATGGGGATGTAGTAGAGTTAGTTAAGAGTACAAAATTTCAGGGCGACATGAGGCTAGTTGCTTTTTTCTAGTATATTTTCTTGTTTAATATTTAGTACAAAATTTCTTGGCATTACATTGGATTCAAAACTACAATGGGATCCACACATTGAAGCCTTGTCGAGTAGACTTAGTTCTGCGGCTTTCACAATAAGGAAAATAAATCAACGGCAAGACTAGTTTGAAAGGGATTGTGACAGATTTTAAATTAGACAATTAGGGGGCTGATCACAATCCCTATCAAATGTCAAATAGTGACAGCCTGAAGTATGTTAATATCTTTCAAATGACGAATTGAAAGGGATTGCGATAGATTTTAAAATTAGACAATTAGCCCCCGTTGGGAGTCGCTCAGCCTGCTCGGTAAATGAGTTTTTACGAATGTCGATAAAAGCCGCTCATCTCACATGAGCGGCTTGCTTTTATATCGCTCACAATGGCAAATGTTTTTGTAGTGCAAGTGTAACTCCTGACGTGCTGTTGACTGTACCTATTTTGTTTTGACTGTCAATGTTTTTTTATTTATTTATAGGTACCTACAAGAACAGCAGGTTTGTGTTTATGTCACAAGCCAGTAGCGCCATCATTGACCTCTATTACCTACCTATTTGTATGAGAGGTCAGTGAGCGCCACACATTTGTCTAAGTCTTAGAAAAAGGCTCGTAACCTGCTTGTTTTATATTATAGATTTTTTGTAATATTGGTTTTCAAATGTTACAAAATGTCTAGAATCTTGATTTTCAATCTAAAGGAGACTTCAGAGAGTCCAGATGTGCTTAAGTATTATCGCACAGATATCGCGCGATCGCGGCGGAACGTCAAAATAAAAATGGTATTACGTATGTGATTGATTGCTGGCTAATTGCTCGATGATGGTTCGTATACCGGCGTCTCACTCTCTCATGCTCCTACCTAGGTGCGAGAGTGAGACGACGCGTGTTGCTGTGACGCTAGCGCCAAAAACAATTAGGTAGCAATAACAGGAACTAAATTAATGCATATTGTAGTTCATCGTTTGTTAGGCACTGTTGATACGTGACGTAAAGCAATTATCGTGCAATTTCTGCTGTTTCGTTGCTTTTGCAAAGATAGGTAGAAGCCCCGCGGGGATGTGGGTTCGATCCCCATCCAGGCCAAACCATGTACAGTCAACGACAGCTACGGTTTATACAAAATGACAAATATGAGCTCAGCAGCTAACATATTAAAGTTCAAAATTGATTGGCGAGACAGTTTGTAAAGTCTCACCCGCTGTTGACAGTACATTTATGTATATTCCATTTAATTTTGGACATCGGATCACAAAGTGTTGTTCAGGTAGGTACTATACAGATAATATCTTTGTGATTTTGTCTGAAACTTATTTGTTTACTCTGTAGACCTATTCAGCGGCCCTACCGCGCAAGTGTCGTCGGCATCGACATCGAATTCATTTGGCAGATGGATGTGACTATTGCTCTTAATCTTTGGTAAGTTTTCATTTGTGTCAAAAAAAAAAAAGATTCCGTCGAATTGAGAACCTCCTCCTTTTTTTGAAGTCGGTTAAAAGCAGCAATGTGTCACATCCGTCTGTCAAATGAAGCCGATTTCGATGACGACGCCCTACACGTGACATTTAGAACATAGAGCAAGCCATTCATAAAGAAGAAGATGCCGACGCCGCCACTTGGGCGGTACGGCTCCTGTTTCAGTGGACAACCGAGTTTGGAATATTTATTTATTTATTTATTTACACAATTTAATATGGTGTAAGTGCATTGTTACAGGTGGTAAGTTAATACGGGGCAGTAAGAGCAGATATTAAACCGTTGTAGCATGTTGTACCTACATGAAAACGTTCTTAAGAAACCATCCTTTATTTTTTGAGAAATTTTGAACGAAAAAAAGATTGGCATCAATTTTTTTTAACAGATTTTTTTTTCTGCTGGCTGTATTGTTTTAAAAATTCGAGAATGTAGTCTAAAATTTCTTTAAAAAATAAGGATAGTTTCCTAAGAACGCTTTCATGTAGCTACAACGATTAAGGTACCTACCCTTCATGCCCGTCTTGACCTTCAGCCCTGTATTGTATGTTTACTGTAGCAGCCAAATAATGTAAGACAGTACCGACCACAGAGTACTTTTTGTACCGACCAAAACGCGAAAAAAGGTCAGTATTAATAAGGAAATAGTTTATTTACACAGTTAAAGTTTACATAGTTAGTTGTTATATTGTGTCTAAAACTGTTTCCGAGGCCAAATTTTCAAATAGGGCACAGTTTTTTTTTATTGAACTCTAAAGTCTCTAAAGTTGCAAAAACATCTTAAAAAACGTGTTTATATTATTATGTAAAAACTAATATTACCTACATAATGTCTACTTAGTAATCTACAAGTTTTGCGAATTAATTTAAGCTCTAAAAGATTTAATACAGTTTTATAAAAAAAATAGTTTCCGCCGGCGAATTCATGCACCCGCGTGGTTCCCGTTCCCGTGGGAATATCGGGATAAAAAGCCTATGTTACTCTTCGTCCTTTCAACTATCTCTATGCCAACAATCAAGTCGATTAGTTGCTAAGTCAGGGCGTCAAGAAAGGACAAACAAACACACATTCGCATTTAAAATATTAGTTAGGATGCGCTCCAAATTCTCCATACAAAACCCATTGTATTTATTATTTGCCATGGTCGCGATGTGCCTTATTTTACAATGTAAAATGAGTACCTCCCTCCTTTTTGTTGAAGTCGGTAATAAATAACATGTCATGTCACATGTGAAACGTTTTGACGCTGTAATCTCGCACAATAATGTCATAAGAGCTAGCGCAGACGACGGATAACGGAGGACTTTTTGTCCGCGAACGTCTTTATTGTTAACCAAATAAGATTCAACTTAGACCGCGTATATCCGCAAAAAGTACGCGATAGTCCTCGTTATTTATTCAACTTTATGTTCTTAGTAATAAGGTCGTGTCGCGGACAAAAAGTCCTTCAATGTCCGTCGTCTGCGCAGGCCATTATGGTAAACTCGTTTGTTCACTTCAGCTGTCATAGTTACAGAACAGGGGGGTTAAAAAAATAAAAATAAAATAAAAATAATCTTTATTCATGTCATACTACTTAACACCATTTCAAAGTTAACATAACTGTAGACATTGTTTAGTATGAGATCTGGAGCCCGAAAAAAGTTGGAAAAAACTTGTGGTTCGGGTCACCAGGTCTCACTCCGAGGAATTTACTCATAAAAAAGGTACTTAGAAAGTATGAAACAAGTGCTTACTAAAATACTTTATTAAGTAAAAGAGTGAAGTGTTAGTCCTCTCGATGAGTAAACATGTAGATGTATGGATGTATGTGGAGAGGTTAAAAAGGACGCAAACGCAATATTACGCTACGTGAATTAACTGACAATTCATTATTTGTTTATTTCCTACAGAATACGCCTGTAGTAAGTTTTCTTTCCTTCAAAAAATTAAAAGCAAATTCTGATACACTGACATCGACACAGTTCTTAACATTATAACCGCCTCTGTGGTCTAGTGGTAACAACCACCGGTATCAGACCCAGGTGTCCCGGGTTCGATTCCCAGCGGGGGGTACATATTGTATTCGTTTGGTTGGTGGTAGGACTTGTTGTGAGTCCGCCTGGCTAGCTACCACCATCTTATCTAAGTCTGACGCCATAACAACAATGTTTTCAGCATTGTTGTGTTCCGGCAGTTAGAGATATGATAGCCAGTGCCTCAGTGGTTGAGGATTCCGGGAGAGGGTCGCTTCCATCTTCAGTCTTATCAATACTTAACATCAGGTATGATGAACGCTAAGAGTCTCCCAGTCTTGAATAAAAAAAAATATATAAAAAATGAATTGTTAGGGATTTTGCTTAGCAATATTGCGTTTGCGTCCTTTTTAGACTCTCAGGCCTGCCGGGCTACAATCACACACACACAGGTAAATTAAAAGGGAGAGGCACAAAATAAAATACGCAGCTGCTTTTATTATTAATTTATTTATCAATATAATAATAATATGTATATAATGTATAACTTACAGCCATTATGAGCGTCAGCAACGATAGTGTCAAACGGTAGCGTCATTTAATGTATAGAAAATCATGAATACACAGAAACTTACACCGAAACCGTAAGATTTTAAGGTCCATTATCGTATACACTTCAAAAGCCATTATTGATAGCAACTCAAGTTTTAGAAAAAGAAACGGAACTTTACTTCTTTTATAATAAAAGCTCTTTTACGTTAATACACATTTAGACAGTTCTACTCCACAAGTACACAGTATTAGATTATATCAGTTTATATCCATCTGTTTAAAAAGGCGAAGGTAGCCAGCTGTCAAATTAAAAGTCAAAGTTGCCATAGTGAAATAAAATGTCGATTTACACACCGTTCCATGCTTGAAGATAATAATTTGCCCACTACCGCCGCGGACGCTAGCAAGCGCTCTTAAAAAACATCTTAAATTTACATTCCAAGGGTATACCTATATCATATGTGACTAAATCTAAGAAACATTCTACGCATCTCTATATTACAACAACCAATTTTTTTTTATAAAATTTTTACTTGAACTTAATTGGGAACAAAACAAAATTGTTAATGGAAAGAAAAAAAATCTTTAAAACCGATCGCTGTAATCTTAACTACACGACAAAAAGTTTTTTATTTAATATTTTTACATCACCTAATTTGCTAAACCAAGACTTTTTTTGTATATTTTTCATTTATACAATACCCTATGTTTATTTTAATTATGTTTTAGTGTCCACATCAGCACATTATTGTAATCCCCTTTGGCGTACTTACAAAAGAAAAAAAATTGCAACAATTGACGTAGTAACTTAAAAAAACTTAACAATTATTATAACGAATCATAAGTAGTCTGAATGAGGAGCGCATTTACAAACTTGATAGATGCATAGCTGCATTTTATCTATTAGAAAAACAATACAAAGGCCAATGCTAGAAATGTATGGATTGCACCATTCAAAACTTGTTCAATCGATAGAGTATATATGTACAAACAATAGTTATTGAGACAGCACATTTGTAAACCGTATCCATTTTAAGATAAATGTACCTGTTCATTGCTATTATCTAATACTGATAATATTAAGAGGAAATATTTGATTGTTTTTGTAACGAAAAACTACTGAACGGATTTGGATAAAATTTGGTACTCAGATAGTAGATATTCTGCCAATGAACATAGGATACTTTTATCCCGATATTCCCACGGAACGGGAACCACGCGGGTGAAACCGCGAGCGACCGCTACTTCGTTACTGAAGCTGAAAATAACTCAATATTTATTTATCTAACTTATACCAATGAATGATCTTTATTTATACAATGTATTATATAAAAATATTGTATTAAATAATATTAACAGTATATTTAATAATCGCCTTAGTAGGTTCTAGAACGGTAGCGAAATGCCTTGAAAGGTAAAATATGATAATAATCATTATTATTTTATTTTTATATATTATTATCATACAATATTTTGTAAAAATGATCGGCCGTTCTTAGAAGTTTCATAAAATTGCAAAATGTTAGATTTTAACCTAAATCTAGAAAATAATAGGTATTGAATAGGTGCATTTATCGGAATGAATACGGCTTAGAAATGTGCCGTCTCAGTAACTATTATTTGTATTTAAGTACTCTATTCATGTAATAAGGTCTGAATGGTGTGCAGGCATTTCGAAAAGGCGCCAAAACTATGCCTAGTTTTGGCGACTTCATAAGTTGAGATGAATATAATGTAACAAATGACATGTTACATGGTAAAATAAATGTATCGACTGTGATTAACGCGTGTACTTTTCAACTTAATTTTTTATGTAATTTCACAGTATATTTCATTTTTAAATATGTCATTAAAATGGATTCAGTTAATATGTTACGATTCTAAAGGTTCATATTAAAATAAATTGATCTAATATAGCTAATAAATTGGATCAAATATGGAAATCTTAACTTAAGATCAAACCCATACAAAATGTTAGCCAAATGATTTTGAACCTTTGAACGTAATCGCGAAGGCAACTTTTTAAATAAAACTATTAAGGAACTTTTTAATAATAATTTTTAGGGCCTGTTTCGCAATCTAAAAGTAACTTGTACATAGCTTACTTGACAAATGATTTGTCATTTCCGTTATGAACAATATGTCAAATCATCGCAGAACTTATTTGATTGTGAAACAGGCCCCAAGTCCAAGCCTAGCCCTATAAGTAAATTACTTTGAATTTATAATTAATGGAAACTTATTATATTTGCAAGTATCAAGTTTGTATATAGCTCACCGGTTTGCCGATCGCTTCTTTAACGTTGAACGACATTGGTTAACTCAAAAACCTACCTACATAGGGACGGTTAAAGTAACTGACCAAATCTGTTTGATATTTGACAATGGAGACGTCAAAAAAGTAGTTTTAGGACCAAAAATAGTTATTATACTTTAAGTACGTCAAGGTCTGAGATGAAACACTATTAACATATTTTTTCGAATGTCTTGCAGTTACCTTGAAGCCGAATAATTGTATCGTCAAAATATTACATCTAAACTTTATCAATCACAAGTTAAAATCTGACAATATTTTGATGACATCCCAATATTCAGCTGAAAAAAAAATTGACAAACATCAAACAGACTTACAACTGACTAAAATTTCATCACATGGTTGACTTTACCAACCGTTATTATAATCAAGTTAACTACATATGAAATTAAAAACATACTTTGCTGTATTATATTTTATCGGAGATATAGCAAAACGAATTAAAAGAAAATAGATTTTTAAGTTGAAAAGTCAACCTTAGCCGTTGGTCATCGAGACACAGAAACCGTGAAAATGTTATTTTATTTACCATTTCTAAGAAAAACCTGCCTTATGGCGTAAACAATTAAGATTTGTGTGTTAAAAACTCCCTTTTAATCAAACGGAGAGCAAAACTAGATCTTAAATATATTAGACATTCGGTTTTCAGTTGTTATTACATTTTAGAAATCATTATGATGTGAAAAAAAAGTATTGCAATCGTATCTCCCATAAATTCATGTGAAACCAGTAAGCTCATTTACGTATAGTTAACATCTAATAATGATATTATCATGATCCCTTAATACATCTATTAAAAGTTTTGTTGGTGTCCGAAACATTCAAAAACAATTAATTCCACCTTTTTCCTTATTCCGTAACTCTAACAGCAAACACCCATATTATACGAATGTTTAAGTCATGTTTAACCCTTAGCTGGTATTGGGGTCCAATTGGACCCCAACTGCTCATATTTTTTATCAGAACTTTACAGTCTAAGCACGTACACTCTTGTGCACCTTGGTAATCTCATTACGTCGCGGGGTGTGGCGGGTGACGGACGTGCGTCACTCTACTGTTACTAGAAACGGAGGTATGTATACTAATGGGGTCCAAATTGACCCCCGATACCAGAAGTGTGCATTTTATAGTAAGAGTTATTTTGTAATGTTTTTATTATTTTTTCAGTAAATAATCGTCGTTATGTCGGGTTTTTTGCATGACAGAGAAATTGCACAACTTTTGGAAGACGAAGACCAGGAATCTGACTCCGAAATCGTTCATGATGGCCTTAACAGCTGCTTGTGACCATGAAACATCAGCGATTGTGAGAAAGCGGAGGTACTTAGTTGTTCTGAAGACTTATGCGATCGCAAAAAGGACGTCAAATGTTCAGAATAGTGTAGGATGTGCCTGCATTACATATGCAAAGAACATACTGTGCCATAATGGTCACTTGTACCAAATGTTAAACCTTTTGTGGTAAAATTTTTAGTTCTTCCATGAGGATTTGTTTTAGTTTGTCATTTTTTTTATTATATGTGATCTCAGAAGATGTTCCTGATTTTTGTTATCTTGATGATATACGAAAACAATATAAAGAAGGTTTGATGCGTTATTTTTAAGTTTTTATATAAATAAGAGTACCTAAAGTAAAACCTTAGAAAATATTTGTAGTATGAAAGATGTTAGCTATTTTGATAACGAAACATGTGATCTCTGATTAATATATGCCAAATAACTTAATTAATATGTAGATTATAAGTTTTATTTTCATAAATAAAACAGAAAAATTAAAAACTTAAACCTATTGTTTTATTATCATGCATATTTCATATGGGGTCACTTTTGACCCCCGATACCAGTTACGTTGCCTTTTTAAGCGATACCAGTTAAGGGTTAAGTTAGGCACTGCCTCTCCCTACAAACGGCCGAAATACATAAATAAATAAATATTTCTTACACCCACACCAATTAACCTAGTCCCAAAGTAAGCACTGAAAGGATTGTGTTATGGGATACTAGGGTAACGGATATAAATACATATAATTATACTTATTTAAGAATTTATGTGTAGAAATATATATAAACGACCATGACTCAGGTACAAATGCTCGTATTTATCATATAAGCATTTGCCCTTACCGAGATTCGAACCCGAGATTGTACATACCACTCTACCACGGAGGTCGTCAATGTGCGTCAAAATGACGACTCACACAGATACGCGCCGGTACACGCGCGCTCGGAACTATTTTACCAGTGAAAACCAGTGAGATCGAGGGGCCGGCCGTGTGTGTGAGCGCGTCTTATCGGCAGAGTGCAACGACAATTTATATTTAGAATGTGGTATTGTTGTCACTTTCGCTCTTTTTGGCATTTGTAATGAGATCAAAAGTGGCAGCAACATTGCTACGAACCGGTCTCACGAAAGAAATTAAATTAAAGCGAAAATGTCACTAAGCTTATTTTTTTTAATGTTGAAGGCCACTACAGCACCCCGTTCAGGTGCCATCTTTCGTGACGTGAGACAGACTAACTTAAACAAGACTTAAACATTTTCATGAACGTTAGAGTGTAAATGTTAGAGTTACATGATAACTTTATTGTTTATAAATAGGTAACATGATATTTGTTTAAGTCAGTGAGTTAACGATTTCTGTGCCATTAAATAAACCACCTAAATATTAAAAGTATAGGAACTATTTTACATTGAAGCGATCTAAGCATAGAGACTTGGTTATTTTTTTTTACATTAATCTAAGTGTTATCGAATACAAGTGAATGACGCGACGACGGTTTTTGAACAGAAAACAGTGGACTATTAATTTCTATTTATTATTTTAATTTATGCAACTGTCATAGTCAACACTTATGATTTAATATCTAATGTGTAAATGGAGTTGCATAATATTTAGTTACATCTATACCATAATGTCAATCCTCTATAAAATGCAATAATGTCGATACTATTATCTGATTTCACCGATGACACAGAAACTTAGTCATACAATATTGAAAAATCTCTCTTCTCGTCTTTGATCTTTGCAAGAGATAACGATTATCCATAAGTTGTAATGAAAAAAGTTTAAGATGGCAATAACAAATTGTAGATACATAGACAATAGTATTCCCAGACTTAGAGGATTTACAAATGGCCACAGATAAAAGGCTAAATTGTAAAAAAAACTAATCCAATGTCCAACGTAAGAATAAAAGCCAGTATTTACCTAAAAAGAAAACCCGTCGCGTACCACCATCATAAAATTAAAAAGCACACTTACTTACTAAAAAAGTATCATCGCACACCTTACAAATCGTTTATTTATTATCATGTAACAATTATTATAATATACAGCTTTTAAATAAAAACTTATTAATTGTATATTATCCAAATCTAATCAAACATATCAAAACTGAGATAGATATTTTACTTTTATATACAAAAGTATCAGTCATACAATTTTATTTAGAAAGCAATATAATTTCACTAGTAAGGCAAAATTTTGACAAAATTAGACCGAATTTTATTCAGTCGAGTTATTCGAAGATTCAATTTGGATAATTTACAAATCATGTCACAATAAAATACACGCCCGTACGATAAAAAGTCGATATACATTGAGCAAGTTAGTATTTTTTACTTGATATTTTGAAGACATCATAACCGAACGAATTGATTTTTGGAATCTTTCGATGGCGACATAATCGACTATTAAAGTATAAAGAATGTAGGAGTGATGCGGAGATTATATTATACACGCAATTAACTTTTTAGGCATTATACATTGCATCACATACATTTGATGATCGGACTTACGTATAAACTAACACATCATCAATGTACACTAAACTAAGAAAATGCATTTTAAATAGTAAATCTCATTTAAACATATTATTAATGCAGTAACAGTTAATTGAGACGGTCAAATTACACAAATAAACAATATTTGACAAAGTTAATTTCGATTTATAGGTACATATTACAGTAATTTATCATGTGGAGGAATTTGATGATAAGTTTGGACAAATCTATGTTCTAAGACTGATATCTCCGCAAAAATCTTACATCCTTACACAGACGGTGGCGAGTATAAAAAAATGTGTGCTCGATTGTGTGAAACAGCTCAGTGTTCAGTGGCAGTGAGGCAGACCCCAAAAAGTGTTATACAAAAACTAATTTATCACTTAGCATCAGTAAAACAATACATATTTTACAAATATAGTACTCAAGACTTTCCAGGGTCCACAGTAAACGAAATAATAGTGCATACACAGTCCGAAATTACAAGATTTATTTTACAAACTCATTTTAATCTTTACATATTTTTTTATTTAACCATGCATAGAGCCAGTCTTTCTGACATGTTTTTATACACTTTTGAACTACGTAGTCCTAATATCAAATTCAACTATCAGGAAAAAATATCAACAACTGTACATTCTACAATTTCGCTTCCTAAAGTATCATTATTAAAGTCGGAACACAGTGGGTGCACGACAGTTAAAATACGTACATATTTTAAATGAAGAAGCATTCTTTGCATACCTCTTATTATTTACAAGCATATTCTAATGCCAAATAAGGAAAGTATAAAGGAGAAAATCATATGCCTTTAATAGTATTAACACTTTTCGATGATTTTTTTGTTTTAAATGCACCCAATGTGTTACCGCGCTTAGATAAGAGATCTGAGAACTGTATTTAAAAATGGGCAGAGTAAAATCGTCAAGCACCACATATATAATAAACCGAACGCAAGCGAAAAAATCTAAAAAAGAAACTTAAAATTACTTCAACTTTTCTCAAATATATTATCAAATAAGACAAAAAAAAATTACTAATCTTGACTTGGACATATGTCATATGTATGATACAATGTCAAAAAAATATATATGTATAAATATATATATATAGTTCGTTATGGTATACTTACACTAAAAGCTTATAGGTCATTATGTTAATCCATGGTGATTTTCCGCGCAACTTTTTTATTGTCAATGCGTCAAGCTGTAACAAAGAGAAGGAAAAATTAATATCAGTTGTATATGGTACTATCGTTTCTAATTTCGTATTCCTAGTTGATCATCGGAAGTTCATACGACCGCCGAACGTGCGATCAAACATACTGATATGTACATCTAAAGTTTTGGTGCGCACTGTCCATTGAAATAAAACAGCTTTTACGGAGTTTGGATATACCACAGACCTATATCGAGATAGACGGTAAAAGTGTACCTACCTTGCGTGCCAAAAGTTTGATCCACGGTCAAACTTTTACGACCTTGAGACCATTGCCATGAATACACGCGTCACTCAGAAACGAAAATGGTTAATTGTGCAGTGCTTTCTTGCAAGAGCTCGTCAATAACATTTACACATCACTAAATCTCGCTACTGACGTCATCGTAGGAACGAAAAATTTAACACGCTAGGTTCTCATACAGTTTGAAGCTTTCTTTCCGTCTATCTCGATATAGGTATGTGGGATATAAATTGCGCTTAAAATTCGTAAAACTTGTTTAATTTAAACATACTGATGTCGACTGACTGTCCTAATTGACGGTCGTGCTTTGAACACTGAAAAAATAGTAAAAAATTGTAAAATAGTAAAGCTAATAGTTATTTATAGAAACCTGTACCTTTATTACGAGTTAACATTTAGTAAATAATAATAATAAATAAATATTTCTTACAATCACACCAATTAACCTAGCCCCAAAGTAAGCACTGTAAGGCTTGTGTTGTGGGATACTAAGGTAACGGATATGAACATATATAAGTATTTATGTATAGAAATATATATAAACGTCCATGACTCAGGTACAAATGTTCGTATTCATCATACAAATAATTGCCCCTACCGGGATTCGAACCAAGGACCTCAGAGTAGGCGACACAGTGGTACTAAACCCACCTTCTGCGCCAGAAGTCCCGGGTTCGATCCCCGGACAAGACATATATGTCTCCACGTCGCAAAATGTCGCTTTATTATATATTTATTCAAAAAGTAATTTTATAGTTTAGAAATCTATTGTAGCGCCAATCAAAATCGTATCAACGTCGAAAACCAGTAATTATTTTTGACATCCAATCTCGATCTTAACGCGATTCAGTCAAGAGTAACCCCTGTTTGGCGAAGCGGTCATGGGTTCAATTCCCGCACAAGAGAAATATTTGTGAGTATGAACGAACATGTCTATCACTCTTTGATCTGAAAGTTTACTGTGTATTGTACTTACAATCAAAAGCTTATAAGTATTTTTATTCTTTATCTAGTTACGTTGACCTGTTTGGTGCAGGGGTACGGAAACCAGTCCTCTGCGCAGAGATCCTAAGTTCGATTCCCGGACAAAACATTTTTGTGTATATGAATGAACTATGAACATGTCTATGTCTGTTCTGAAAGTTTTATTTTGTGTATGTTTTACAAAAAGAAGTATAAATTGTTTATCCGCTATCTAGTATCCATGACACAAGTTCTTAATGAAAATAATTGATGTGTACATACAAAGGGGTTTGAACTTTTTTGTATGGAGGCTGGTAGAATGAGTAGTATGAGACGCCATTTTGAAAAATTTTCATAATGACGTCGCACGATAATACCTATATAAATCAATATACCGTGTGGGGCCTAGAACCGGGGCGGGGATAATATTAAAAACGGAGGCTCTATAGGTCACTAGTAATTGAATCATTATGGTACCAACTAATTAGGCGCCTTTTCATAAATTTAAAATATATGTTAAAAAAATGCTCTTAAGCAAAGGTTATTACAAGGTAGATGACTATTTAAAAGACCAAAATGCATGGATGTGATACCAACATTAAACATAACTATTGTAAATAGTGTAAGAGGAAAATATTCTAATGAGTTTTTTTTTTTTTTTTTTTTTGAGTTTTTGTCTACAATCAGTCCTAGAACTTTGAGTAGGCTTGTTGAATGTGCCATTGGAATTTGAGAGTGCTCCCCAGCGGAAGATGCCCTCATCAGTTAAAAACGCTTCTCTAGACCCTGGATGTCATGGCGCTTGAGGCGTTTGCGGTATGTCACATTTGATAAGGCGGTAGCCAGTTCATTCGGGTGGTACTCGAGACGAGTTTTGTAGCTTGAAGCCGATCGTTTTATCTCCTCCTTAACTGTTGTGATACTCAGTGTCTCATGTAGTTCCGTATTGGTAACGAACCAAGGAGCATTGGATATTGTACGCAATATGCCGTTTTGTAGTCTTTGGATGACTGACAGGCTTGTGTTACAGGCACTTCCCCACAGTTGGATGCCGTACATCCATACCGGCTTAAGTATTGCTTTATATATTAGAAGCTTGTTGTCGACAGAGAGTTTTGAGTTTCGTGCCATTAGCCAGTATATATTCCTGAACCTCGTATTTAATTCGTCTCGCTTTGTCTTGATGTGTTTCTTCCAAGTCAATCGTCTATCCAGATGTATTCCGAGATATCTGACTGTTTCATGATGAGGAAGGGTATTGTTTCCTAAGGTCACTGGTGGGCAATTTCCTTTTCTAAGTGTAAAGGTAATATGCACAGATTTGGATGCGCTTGCCTTGATTCGCCATCTCTGGAGCCAGTCATCTATTTTCCAAAGGCTAACTTGCAATTGGTTGGAAGCTTTTTGGGGATCTTTGTTGCTAGCCAATAGTGCAGTATCGTCAGCAAATGTAGCTGTTGTTACTCCATGTGTTTCGGGAAGGTCAGCAGTATATATGGTATACAGTACAGGTCCAAGAACTGAGCCCTGCGGTACACCAGCCAAGATGTTGTGGATTGCAGACGTGTCTCCATCCTCTCGAACTTGGAAAATGCGGTCAGAAAGATATGACTCCATCAATAAGTAGAAGCTATGGGGCAGCGACCGTTTTATCTTGCACAGCAGGCCCTTGTGCCACACTTTATCGAAGGCCTGTTGGACATCCAGGAAAACTGCCGAGCAGTACTCCTTTGTTTCTAGAGACTTACGAATTCGGTCACACACGCGATGTACTTGCTCAATAGTCGAATGTTGTTGCCTAAATCCGAATTGGTGTTGGGGAACAATTTTATTTTCGATAAGTATTGGCGCTATTCTGGTAAGAAGCAACTTTTCGAACACCTTAGAGAGAGTCGGTAGTAGGCTTATCGGTCTATATGAGGCAACTTCTTCTTTAGGTTTTCCTGCCTTGTGTATCATGGTTGTAACTGATACTTTCCATATGCTTGGAAAGTGTTGCACCCGAAGTATACCATTGTACAGGGTAGTGAGAAAGACTAAGGCTTTCCTAGGAAGTTGAACAAGAATCTCCTTAGTAATCAAATCAAATCCTGGCGCTTTTCTATTCTGGAGACTGTTGATAGTCCTTTTCAGCTCCTGTACTGTCACTGGTTTTGGTGGCAACGATAATTGGAAATCTTGCTGTAGGGTTTCGTCTATTTCTCTTTCGGCATCTGTGCGGTCGCTTTCGTTTGGCTTAAAGACTTTCGCCAGGTGGTCTGCAAAAGCTGCGGCCTTTTCTTGACTGGTTTTAGTTAGTAGTAGTAGTTAGTAAGTTTATTGTGTTGTCCCCTTTATAGAATTATCAACAGCTGGATCTACAGCCTCTAAATTAAAAATTTGGCCACCTCTATACTTCTTCACGAAATTCTCACGAGAAAGAAAATTATTACTGAGCCGAAAAACTGGATACTGGCGAAATCCAAAAGGGCACCGCCATTATATAAAAAGAAGAAGAAGAAGAAGACTGGTTTTAGCCCATTGCCCATGTCCAGTTCTTAATGCTGCTTTAAATTGCTGAGGTCTATTTAGCGGTTTTGTAGCTTTCCATAAAGAATATTCGGTCTATGCTGTTGCAGTCAAGTTTTCCAGCTTATTTTGGAGTGTAGCATTATTTACGTTTTCCAGCATTTGTTTCAGTTCTACAATGGCTTTGTTGAGCGCTGTCTTATCACATTTATGCCTCGATTGGTGCCAGATCCTTCTTAGTCTTCTCATTTCCAGTACCTTTTGCTTAATTTATTTAATATGAGTATGAGAAAATTTTCTTCTTTTATTAAATATATTTCAAGATTGTAGATTTGTGTTTGGCAACAACATGTTCCATTGTAAATTTTGTTGTTTCTGCTAAGGCTGATAAGTTTCTTGCGGCCGTTCTTCTTATCAGTTAAAAGATGTCCTGAATGGCTGGTAGGGAAAAAAAATTTGGACTATTCGAAAGTACTTATCTATAAGTCTATTTGAATAAAAATCTTTGACTTTGACTTTAGAACCAAAATATTTACTTTTTGATTTTCTCTTACAAAATTAATCGTAAATTCAATGCAATGCAAACATCAGTACCGCGCAACTCTTTCGGAGCTACTCGGAAGTTCGGAACGTCTTTTTGACAATTTATGTGTCGGCACTGTCGGCTGATAGAAAAATAATACTGTTTTACTATCGCACTTTATGAATCCACGTAGGTATTGTTTTTTCTGGAGTGTTTTTTTGCACTCACGGCCATTTTTACATTTAATTACAAATTGTGTAAATAAATCTTATTCAATTAAATTGAAATTAATGTAAACTATTCTCATGACAATATTTTAACTTTACTTATCAAAATTATTCTTTTACATTTACACATGATACATAAAATTCTAAACAGATAACTGTCATTGCAATATTAAATAATAAACTACAGATTTTAATTAATTTGAAACAGAGATTTTAACCTGTGGGAAGTAGCGGAGATGTTGCTGTTCAAGGAGTTAAATGTAAATTTTCTAATGGATAGTGATATCATGATGTTTTTTATGTCCCTGTACTACGATAAGTTCGCAACGTTAGCGATAATATCGTTTTGCAATTATACACTGATTATGAATCGTAACTTAAAATTCTTATTGTGAGTAACATATGGGTTTTGGTTAATTGGAATCTTTTCAGAGTAAATACCAATACTTTAGAGTCTCGATTTTCAATATTTTCCATGGTTCTAGGCCCCACACGGTATAGTACGATAATACCTATAGTGTGTGTCCTCACACAAAGGAACAAAAAATGTGTTGCTATATAATGCCCTAAACTGTAACGTTAGAAATTACGTTAACGTTAAGGTAAAAATTAATAATCCCGACCCAAAGTATCACCGTAACTCCAACTATCTCACTAACCTGATATTTTAGGGCATTAGGTAGTCTAATATTTTTTGTTCATCTTTACGTTCCCTATCCATTTATATAGGTACTAGCGGATCCTCGCGGCTTTACCCGCGAAGTGCCCGTTCCCGTGGGAATATCGGGATAAAATATAGCCTATGTCATTCGGGAGAAATGTAGCTTTCTAATGGTCTAAGAATATTCTAAATCGGTCCAGTAGTTCCTGAGATTAGCGCGTTCAAACAAACAAACTCTTCAGCTTTATAACATTAGTATTATAGGTATTATCGAGCGGTGCAACTTTGAAAAAAATTCAAAATGGTGGACAGGTGATGAGGCCAAAAGATTCAAACCTCTTTATTATTAAGTATTGTTAATAACTTACCCAGGCAATATTAATAATCAGCCTGCAAATCCAGATGCCAAGCCACAAGCCGGGCTTCACCGTAACACTACACTTAATAACAGAAAACTTTCACTGTCCGTTCAGCGTTCACACAATTTTTTTTTTAACTATTTGTTTTTATTTTTTTGTATTATTATTTTTAGAAAAAAAAAATGCATAATCTTCGAGTTTGTAACACTAGTTTTAAGTAGCACTTGAGCTTATGAGCTTATGTACAGTTAGCGAGTTATTGCGTTTTTGCTGCGATGTGGGACTTCAGTTCTGCTGGTGGCGCGGCTTCTGGCTTTGATTTTGGCGTGGCTGGAAAAAAAATTACGCATTATATACTCATCAGGAGTAAATAAGTAAATAATAATAATAAGTCTAAACAGTCCTTTCTCTTTATAACTTTTTTTTTTATTTTGCATTTTACAATGCTATTTTTATGTGATAAAAATTTCAACAAGAAAATATGAGAAAATATTTTCTTGTTTAATGTTTATCAGTCTTTGCTCTGCCTACAAACGGCCGAAATGACGCACTCACACAGATACGCGCCGGTACACGCGCGCTCGCAACTGTTTTACCAGTGAAAACCAGTGAGATCGAGGGGCCGGCCGTGTAGCGACTAATAGCGAGTGTGCGTATGTGTGTGAGCGCGTCATATGCCGATCATAGGCCGAGTGCAAAGACTGTGTATTTGTTTAAACCGTGACCATGTTAATACAGTGCAGCCTCGATATAACAATCGGAAGGGAAAAGTAAATATTCTTTATATAAAGTAATTTGTTACACTGAGCTTTGTTATATTGAGGTTAGGTTGGTCTAAAATTTGTTGTAAATATTTGTTATAAAGAGGTAAAATATAGTTTTAGAGCCATTGCAACTAGAATCTTTAGCGATAGTGACGAGCAGCACTGTTTCAATCAAACAACACTGATTGTTTTAAGAAAAGAACGTGTCAAAACCTGTCGCGACTGAATCACATACTATGGGATTAAGGGTCATATTAAGGTTTTGGGGTGACAAAATTCGTTAATAAGAGGTAACATTTTTTTTTGGTAGTTAAAAATTTATTTTGCAAACTTTTCAATATTTTAAATTTTTTCTAATACCTAATTAAGTTTTTCCATTTTTTTTTAACATATCAGATTAAAAAAAAGGCCTTTTCAAGCCTTTTAGACTTAGTGCCTGTTTTACAATCTAAAATTAAGATCTGAGTAGCTTACTTGATAGATATATATATTTTTTATATCAAGACTGTCAAATCATCTGTCACGATCATTAACCTATCTAAAATTAACTTATAGTTAATTCATTTATTCGAAAGGTACAAACTGACCGACAAATTAACTAATTAACACAAACAGCATACAGACTTCACAGTTTTTTTTTAAAGTTTATATAGTTAGCAAAAGCAATAATATGCTTATATAGTTACTTACATTGTTATATATTTTAAACTGTAATATATTTTAAACGTTAAGGGCGCGCTCTAGGCCAAAAGCAAAAGTAATAACTGCAACGGCGAACTGCAAAGTAAATGCTGCCTTATTTCTATGAGAAATAGGCAGCATTTACTATATAATTCTCCAGCCCCATTCGACCGGTCCGGAATGAAGAAATGAAGGAAATTCTTTTTTTTAAGTATATTTAAAGGTTATTTACAAAAAATATATAACATAAGCCATGCCTTATCTATAGTGTAATTATACTAAAAAGTTCCAAGCTATATTTTAATGTATTACTTGAATACTAGCAGTTTATCGTGTTAATTATAGTGATTTGGAGGCAACTTCGCAATTTTTTTTTATCGAGAAAATTTTATGCAATAGTATTTTTGAGTAACATAGTCACTAGTGTTAGTCCTGTAGTTAGCTGCATCTTAATTTGAAATTCAGTTTTTCATTAATATTGATATTACAGACGATCATGTAAAGCAATCTGATTTTCGTTGGCCTATAGCGGGCCCTTAAGAAAGAAAGAAATTACATCAAACCATGTAGTGTAGTAACGCAGTATTGTAGTGTAGTAACGCAGTATTGTAGTGTAGTAGCGCAGTAGTGTAGTGTAGTAGCGCAGTAGTGAAGTGTAGTAACGCAGTATTGTAGTGTAGTAGCGCAGTAGTGTAGTGTAGTAACGCAGTATTGTAGTGTAGTAGCGCAGTAGTGTAGTGTAGTAACGCAGTAGTGTAGTGTAGTAGCGCAGTAGTGTAGTGTAGTAACGCAGTATTGTAGTGTAGTAGCGCAGTAGTGTAGTGTAGTAACGCAGTAGTGTAGTGTAGTAGCGCAGTAGTGTAGTGTAGTATAGTACTCACGGCGCGGGCGGGCGGTGGCGATGACGCTCCGCGCGCCGCATGATCCGGCGCGGCCGCGGTTGTCGTCCCGGCTCACCGGCGGGGCTCGGCTGTGGCCAAAATAATAACACTGTAGGAATGATGGTGGAAGCAAGTGACGGGAGTCACTCGCGCTCAAGGTCGCGCGATAAGTGTATATTGCTAGCCGTTCGCCGACGAAAGGGCAATGCCTAGTTTAGGCGCCTTTTCGAAAATGCCTGCACACCATTCAGACCTTATTAAGATAAGATAAGATTTATTTATTTTCAGAAATATGGTACAATTTGATATTTTATAATAAAGTCACCAGCATATTTTGTTGATATCTTCAACGTGAAAATGTATGTATTAAATGGATACAGTATTTAAGTACGAACAATAGTTACTAATCCCGGGTTTCTGTAACGTACTAACGGATAGTTTTGACTACGGACAGTTAAATTTTGACATTTCTTCTATGGAAAATATGTCAAAATGCAACTGTCCGTAGTCAAAACAATCCGTAAGATAAAGAAACCCGGCATAAGACAGTTTTAATCGCCGGAAGATAGATATCTTGGTGGCTTGATGAAAGGGATTTGAACTTTTTTGTATGGAGGCTGGCCTCGTTCAAATCCGTATTATACGACGCCATTTTGAAAATTTTTCAAAATGACGTCGCACTATAATACGTATATAAAAGAACAGGAGACACACAGAGGAACGAAAAATTTTATGATATAAAATGCCCTGAAGTGTCACGTTAGCCAGAGAATTAGAGTTAAAAATGAAAATTGCCGACTCAAAGTATCACCTTTGTATCTTTAACTACAATTATCTCTCTAACCTGACGCTTTAGGGCATTATGTTGTATGCTATTTTTTGTTCACCTTTACGTTCCCTATCTATTTAAATAGGTATCAACGTGCGACGCGATTAAAAAAAAAACAAAATGGCGATCCGGTGACGAGGTCATTATGGTTCAAACCCCTTTCGCTTGCGTGATGTGGGTTTCTATAGTAGATGATTATTCCATGCAGAGTTGTTGTCAGCGCCATCTTTGATTCACAATTAATACATGTTTTTAGCACCGTGTGTAGTGGCAAGTGATTTGAAAGATATTTTCGAGTGACACTTTGCTTAGACAGTTCAATTTCATTAAATACCTTTAAAAACGCGTCCCGATCACAATCCCTATCAAATGTCAAATAGTGACGGTTTGAAGTATGTAAATGTCTTTCAAATGACGAATTGAAAGGGATTGCGATAGATTTTAAAATTAGACAATTAGCCCCCAGATTACTAGAACACTAGAATGAAATAACTAGAATACTAGCACTATAATTTAATCAATCCTTGTTTGTGGAGTCTGGTAAACCATAGTAAGTAAAATACTTGTATCGTTTCTCGATAATGTGTCAACTTAGCGGGGTCGGCAAGACAACGCCGCGTGATGCGTCATAAGTCGGGGGTTTTAAAATTATTTTATCGTTTATGATTGTTGAATTTTTGCATTTTTCAATGCTATTTTTATACTTATGATAAATTTTAAATAGAAAAATATTGGAAAAAATTAACTTGGCCACAAGTGAATTCTCAGATGGGAATCGAAACCACGACCTTTGGAAATCCGGTCCAATGCTCTAACCGCTGAGCTACCGAGACTTGCGAACCACCGTCGAAATTCTCCAATACTTTTATATTTTCAATACGCTGTAGGCCAGCATTGTCACATCAATGCTATCGTTTTTCAATTACCTTTTAACCATCGTGGGGTTTTTCAAAAATATTAATTTAGCTATTTACTTCATACTTTTTTAGAGAGCATAGGTATTTTATTTTATTTATTTGGCACAATAACAGACAACAGACAAAAGGATAAACAAAAAATAACTTACAAGAACAACAAATGCGTGTCTACGTCCTATTACAATTGTGCACAGCATTTTATCTATAGCATTAACTAGATGACACAAAAATTATACGAAATTTCATATAAAAACATTTAAAAAAAAATTGTTAAGTAAATGAACAATATAAAAAAATATTACAACATGAGCTTTTTTTTTTTACATTACAAGTATACATTACTTGTATACATTGTAAGTACTACATATCGATATAGTTTATCAACCACAAACTTATTACTGAAAACCGCATCAAAATGGAACTAGTAGTTTTGGAGATAAATAGCAACATTGGTTTGCACAAACAAAAGTTTACTACAGCGCCCTCTGGCGAGTTGTCACCGTAACACCTATCTAAGAACATGCACCAATCAAACCCGAACCCGTCACTGACAACCGCATCAAAATCCAACAACCCAGGATCTCAGAGTAGGCGACAATTTTACCACGGATATTACGGTGTTAGGAGGTTATGTAATTATGGTTATATAATTTTTGTGTGTCATGTGTAATTTTTTGTTAATAAATAATAATAATAATAAATATTCGCATACAATCACACCAATTATTTAGTCCCACGTTAAGTTTCATGAACAACTTGTGTTATGGATACTAGATAACGGATAAACATACTTATATACTTTTATTTTGGTTAATTTAGTTAATTTGTAATGTTTGTGTAAAATGTCTGTAATATTTTTTTTTTATCTATTTCAATTTCGTTTGTGTCAATTTAAATTTCGTTTGTGTCAATTTAAATTTCGTTTGTGTATTGTGTGTGCATGCTGATGCAAATAAATGATTTATCTATCTATCTATCTATCTATGTTATTTTTTTTCGTGAGTGGGTGTTATTTTTTTGTGTGTTACAACTTACGGCGCGGTGTGATGTCGCTCGCTCTCGGACACGGAGCGGTGGCGGTCGTAGGGCCGCGCGTGCGGGCCGCGCCCCGGGGCCATGGGCCCTTGAGCTGCTAACAACTCGTTCAGTTGGGGCTGTAAAAAGAATTCGTCATCAGCCATTTTTAATGTGGGGCCCCACAGCCCCACAGCTGGGGCACTGGCCTTCCTTATGGATGGATAAGGAGAACGGGCCATGACCCACGCGGGCCCAATGCGGATTGGTGGGTTTTAACGACTGCAAACGGCAGCCGGGACCAACGGCTTAACGTGTTTTAAAAGTTTTCTTTAATTATAGATAATATTAATAAATATAAAAGTGTGACTAAATAGCGTCGTCGTCGAAATCTCGCGAGATTTCATTACTTAATATGGCATTTTTACCTTAAAAACCGCCAATTTCAGATTTCAAATTGAAAACTGACAGTGCTGCCATTTCACGCCTAACCTACTGACCTAATCACGGCAATTCTCGATATTAAGACGAAGCTGAAACCTCGCGCGATTGATTTGGCGAATTTGAAACTGATTTCGAAGGCATCTCCCGAGATTGCTTTCCCTAATTTTGACATAAAGAAAGATTAACCTTACGTTTTATCCTGAAGAAGAAGAGATACCTTAAGAACACCATAAAATCAAATTTTAGATTAGACAACTCACCTCCAGCACCCTGAAATCCTCGATGGAGTGGAACTTGGCGAGGTAGCCCTGCAGCTTCGGCTCCACTTGCAGAGCCGCCGCGTGCTTGTAGTACTTGAGGAAGGCCCAGAACTTCTCCAAACCATAGAGTTGGCCTGGGGAAAAGAGGTACAGTAAGAAAATTAAAGATCCTTTTAACATTAAAAAGCGAGCTGGACGCTTCCGTGCTTCGGAGGGCACGTTAAACCGTCGGTCCCGGCTGTTGTCATCTGATAACAGTCGTTAAGCCAAGTCAGAGGCCTTATAGGCGGCTTGATAAACTCTGACACCTGCCCCTCTAGCATGACCACCGCTATATCATGCGATATGACATAGCGCATCATGCTGTCTTGCTTACTCCGCTACGATGTGAGCGGGGCAGTGACACGTTATCGAATTGTCGAGTCGATAAAAGTCGCTCATGCTAGGTCTACAGAGGTGGCAACTAATCCTCATACGATAACAAAGAGAGAGAGAGAGAGAGAGAGGAGAGAGAATAAGAGTAATTCATCAAAACAAATTAAATCGTTAAATCAATTCTTTGTTTATTAACTAATTTGTGTATAAAAGTTGAAACCAGTTTCATTTGTATTAATATATAGTTGAAAATTACACTTTATAAGATCCAGATTTTTTATCAGACCCAGAGCTTTCCCAGTGGGAGCACATATTATATTCGGTTTGGTTAATGATAGATTTATGTAAGTTTATAACTTTTTGTATATATGTATGTTAATTTAAAACAAATATTTATAATTGTTTCCGTCCATTATCATACACCCTGCTTGCTTTTTCGTCGTCGATCTCTCCATACTGTTGGTTGTCTGGAAGAGAAACGCTTTAAGCGATAAGACCGCCCTTATAACGCTTCAATTAAAAAAAACTTTATTGTAAATGTAATATGTACATGGTGTTGTAATAAAGAGTTATTGTATTGTATAGGACTTGTAAGTCCGCCTGTCTAACTATCACCCTCTTATCTAAGTCTGACGCCATTACAACAATGTTTTCAGCATTGTTGTGTCCCGGCAGTTAAAGGTAAGATAGCCATTATGATAAATTTTAAATAGAAAAATATTGGAAAAAGTCACCTCCACCACAAGGGAATTCTCAGGTGGGATTCGAACCCACGACCTTTGAAAATTCGGTCCAACGCTCTAACCGCTGAGCTACCGAGACTTAAAGTCTTTTTCTAAGTCTTTTTCCAATATTTTTCTATTTAAAATTTATCATAAGTAAAAAAATAGCATTGAAAAATGCAAAAATTCAAAAATCATAAGCCAGATAGCCAGTTCCTCAGTGATCAAGGATTCCGGGAGCATCACGATTCCATCTTCAGCCTTATCTTAAACTAACTTTCAGTCTGTACGAGTAGAAGCGGAATAGGCTATCTAGGCCGTAGACTATCCTACTTATCTTATCTTATCTTACTAATATTACAATGTTTAAATAAAGTTTGTGAGGATGTTTGGATGGTTGGATGGATGTTTGGTACTCTTTCGCGCTGAAACTACTGAACGGATTTGGTTGAAATTTGGCACAGAGATAGTTTAAAACTTGAGTTAAAAATCATAGGACACATTTTATCCCGATATTCCCAAAGGCACAGGAATCACGCGACTGAAACCGCAGACTTCCCGATGTCCGCAGGCTACCTGTGAACCGTCCCTAGTATATCTGATGATGATTGTTTAAGACACTCACCCTTCTCGTAATCAGCGATGGTCTCCAGCTGGAAGTGCTGATAGAGTTCCGGGCGGAACTTCCGCTCCAGTCCGTACGAGTAGAAGCGGAATAGGCACTCTAGGCCGTAGCGGAAACCGGCCGCCGCGTCTTCGTTGGCTAGTGTCCTAGGAAAATAACAAAAACACATTAACGGCCGAAATTAATAACCTTCCTGTAGATATGGATTGGGCTATCTGAGATTGTTGCTTAGCAACCGTCGTTATTTTGGTCATATTAACAAAAATATACCGACACAAGCTAAATGTTTGTGAATGTATATTTGTCTGAGTGTACTATGTATAAAATGTATGATTTTTTTAAAATTCCACGCGAAGTCTTGGACGAAATGCTAGTATTACGTGATAAATATTAAACAAGAAAATATACTAGAAAAAAGCAACTAGTCTCATGTCCCGTCAGGGCGACATGAGACTAGTTGCTTTTTTAGTTAATATTTATCACATAAAAATAGCATTGTAAAATGCAAAATTTAAAAGTTATAATGCTAGTATTACCTTAAAAAATGAATGCATACAAAATAAATATTAATATTTTCCTTTTTGGATGATTAAATATAAGGTGCTAATTTATCAAGTGCCAATCGGGCAGGGGCTGCTCAGGTCAAAAATATACAACACAATTCTGTAAAAAAAAAAAAAACACAAATAGCTAAATCACCTATTTCCTTGGTTACTTAGGTACTTAAAACAAATTTTGTTTTACATGTGGTTTTGCTTCTGCTGAGTATTCAATAGATATCTAATGCTTAAAATACGAAAGTTAATAAAGTTATAAAAGTCCGACAACCAGACATACAAATAGGTGCCACAAATATATGGTTGATATACCCAAGAGTCGCACTAAGCGTTTTGACTCGACATTCATCATCCGCACCGCTAAAGAATGGAACTCCTTGACTGAGTCTGTGTTTCCTGACACTTACAATTTGGGGGTGTTCAAGTCACGAGTGAATAGGTATCTTCTAGGCAAGCGCGTTACATCCTAGATCGCATCTTCGCTTTCCATCCGGCAAGAAGCGCAAGCGCAAGCGCTTTACCTATCTAATAATAATAAAAAATAACAAAAAAAAATTTTTTTCTTTGTATAAATTATTTTCTATATCGTTGACTTCAGCAGCCCCTGCTCGATCGGCACTTGATAAATTAACACCTTATAGAAGAACACCCTTTCTTTCGTTTAGTGGAAACATGAAACTGACCCTTATCTACCCTTATCATGAGGCAATATTTACCTAAACTCGTTGTACATGTTCCTGTTGAAGTGATCCCTTAGGAAGAAAGACCAGAACCTGAATAACGTGTTCATCTCTTGGGACTGTCCTATACCGAGCTTCTTGCGTTCTGAAACAAATATAAAATATTTTTTTTTAAATATCGGACAACATTAGATTGATAGGACTCTCATAATAACATTTATTTCAGGAGCTCTATTTTTGATTCACTCGTCTCGAGGATTCTGCTGATTTTTGTGCGACGTTTGAGTTTCCGTATTCCGTAAAAGCGACCTTGCCCGTATATACATAGCTTCGCTTTTCGCCTGTAGTACCGCCTCCCAATGTGAGCCCGCGAGGGGCAAAGCGAAAAGCGTGCTATGTCCACGCATGCAAGGTCGCTAATCGCCTGATCGCCTCCTCGTTCACCTCGCCATTTGCGCGACGAGTGATTCAAAAATAGAGGTCCAGATCCTACTACTATTATAATCGCGAATGTCAGTTTGTTTGTTGTTCTTTCACGCTAAAACTAATGTACGGGTTTGGATGAAATTTGTCACGCAGATAGTAAGATAGCCTGGATTAAAACATAGGCTACTTTTATCCCGATATTCCCACGGGAACGGGAAACACGCGGGTAAAACCACGAGCGGCCGCTAAACGCGTTTTATAGCGGTGTTCATGCCGGGCGCCCAATTCTCGCGCCTTCGAATTTGACATTTTTATTTACTTAATTTCTTTATTAAAATTTTACGTAAAATCTCTACTGTCAAAAACCTTTAGTTTAAATTATCTTTGATAATCCTATAATGTTGAAGATAGGAGTTTCACCCGAGTTTTTTTTCGTAAATAACACGTGTTGTGAGACTCCATTTTAACTCAATCTACTGTCAATTTCTATAACATTTTTAATACACACACTGGATATTAGCGAAATCCAAAAGGGCACCGCCATCGCCATTAAATAAGAAGAAGAAGAGAAGAATGTTGAGGATTGCTCTAAGTGAGCTTCTAAAACAGATTTTTGACTCCAAAAAATATCGAATTCGAGATGCGCGAGAATCAGGCCCCTGGGAGGCTGGAGAGTTACTTGTGGTAGTCCTGTTGCGTAAAGTAGTATCTCGTTTTGCAGTAACACCATTTATAACTAGTAACCCAATGGATATTGGATATAGTAATAAATAACTATGTAACGTTGCCGTTGCAAACTACTCTGTGTACCTATTCTATATTTTTATGCTGTTTATCATAAAACCTCCTTTGTGTCTTATTTGTCATTCTTTTTATGATAGTTGTGAAAAATAATAACTTTAATGTCATACCTATCATTGTCATGGAATTTTTATCTGTTTTTGGCATTCTAAATTAAATTAAATCTATACTATATATTTAATACTAGAGGATCCTCGCGGTTTTACCCGCGTGTTGCCCGTTCCCGTGGGAATATCGGGATAAATATAGCCTATGTCACTCGGGAGAAAGCTTTATAATATTAGTATAGATTATACAGCTGAAGAGTTTGTTTGTTTGAACGCGCTAATCTCAGGAACTACTGGACCGATTTAGAAAACTGAGACCATTAGAAAGCTAAATTTCTCCCGAGTGACATAGGCTATATTTTATCCCGATATTCCCACGGGAACGGGCACCACGCGGGTAGAAACGCGAGGATCCGCTAGCTAATAATATTTGTATAATCCATTATGACTTTTATAAACATGTTACTTCAATAAACTTATCTAAACAGCAATTTGTTGCGATAACTATAAAGGACCAACCTTTGAGGCATCTAGAGTGATACTTGCGGTAGGCGGCTTGCTGCGTAAAGTGCTCTCTAAACGCTGACGAAATTTTGTGAGAATGGATGTTTGTTCCTTTTACTCCAAAACTATTGAACCGATTTGGACGAAGTTTGGGACACAGATAGGAGATAGCCTGAATTAAAACATAGGATACTTTTCGTAACCATATTCCCACGGGAACGGGAACCACGCAGGTGAAACCGCTGGCGGTCGCTAGTATACTGAATAGTATACTTAATTATTCATATTGTACAAACCTTTGAGGCACCTAGACTGGTACTTGTGGTAGGCTTGCTGCGTAAAGTGGTTCTCTCGCAGCAAGTGGTGGCTCGGGTGGTGGAACGCCGGTAAGGCTTGAGGAACCGAACCACAGGAGGAGCCCAGGGTCGGAGATGTGCCGAGTGACGAGCTGTGGGAGAAAAAAGCATTTTTTTTATGAACACACAACGGGGAGACTTTTAGCCTTCATCATACCTGATGTTAAGTATTGATAAGGCAGAAGATGGAAGCGAGCCTCTCCCGGAATCCTTATCACTGAGGAACTGGCTCAAAAAATCTTATCTCTAACTGCCGAAACACAACAATGATGAAAACATTGTTGTTATGGCGTCAGACTTAGAGAAGATGGTGGTAGCTAGCCAGGCGGACTAACAACAAGTCCTACCACCCACCAAATCGAATACAATATGGACCCCCGCTGGGAATCGAACCCGGGACCTCTGGGTCTGACACCGGTGGTTGTTACCACTAGACCACGGAGGCGGTTAAATAATCAGAATATGAGCTCAGCTTTTTGCTGAAAAAGTTTCAAGTTTTGCAAAGAAAATTAGAATTCAATGATTTTACTCGCACATACCGTACATTTTTGTATACAAAAAATAGTTAGGGCCGGTTTTACTAGCGATTGATAAGTCCGGGGGGCTAATTGTCTATAAAATCTATCGCAATCCCTTTCAACATTTGAAAGATATTCACATACTTCAAACCGTCACTATTTGACAGGGATTGTGATCGGGACGCGTATTGAAAGGTATTGAATGAACGAAATTGAACTATCTAAGCAAAGTGACAGACGAAAATATCTTTCAAATGTATGGAGAAGTGTCATTTAAAACATCATTCTTTCCGAAAGGGATTGCGACTATATGTAACCCAATTCCATAAATCACTATCACAATCACAATATCTTTAAAAGGGATTGTGATAGATTTTGAAATTAGACAATTAGGGGGCGGGTCAGTGATGTCAAAATAAATGTATTTATTTCTATCTTTATGTATTTAATCTCACCTGGCGCTCTGTGTCCTAGGGCGATGTTCGCGGGCGTCCATGATCCAGCCCACGTGGTGCTCCACGGGCGGATTCAGGCTATACCGGGTCTTGTGTTTGCGACTGACACTGCAAAAAAAATAATTATTTATATATATTACAAGCGGATCCTCGCGGTTTTACCCGCGTGGTGCCCGTTCCCGTGGGAATATCGGGATAAAATATAGCTTAGGTCACTCGGGAGAAATGTAGCTTACTAATGGTCTAAGAATTTTCTAAATCGGTAGTTCCTGAGATTAGCGCGTTCAAACAAACAAACTCTTCAGCTTTATAATATATAATTCGAACGAAAGTTCGAATTCGAAAGGATTCGAACCCAGGACCTAGGTGTAGGCGACGCCTTGAAACCGGTGTACGACCCACTCCACCACGGAGGTCGTCGAATTAAAATACAATAATTCGGTATTAAAAGGATCATTTTACAAGAAAATATACGGGAAAAAATCAACTCGTCTCATATATTCTATTCATTTTACTAACATAGTTCTTAAGTGCATTGTTACTAACAAATTCTATGGACATCTGTCTGAATTAAACAAATAAATAAATAAATATCGCTCAGAAAGGAATCGAAAACAACGTAGAAAGATAAAAAAATTCGACATGTCATAAGTCTCGGTAGCTCAACGGTTGAATGTGGCTATCTCATAAGTGTATCAGAAAATAACTATGTGTAACATTAAATATTAAAAACCTGAAAAATGTTTCTTTCGAATGCAAGGATATTCATAGCATTGATGTGACAACTCTGGCTTACAGCGTATTAAAAATATAAAAGTATTGGAGAAGTTCGACGGTGGTTCGCAAGTCTTGGTAGCTCAGCGGTTAGAGCATTGGACCGGATTTCCAAAGGTCGTGGGTTCGATTCCCATCTGAGAATTCACTTGTGACCGAGTTAATTTTTTCCAATATTTTTCTATTTAAAATTTATTATATCTGTAACATTTTACCATAGGCTATCTTAGTTAGAAACTATCTTAGTTTATGGAACGATTGAAGTTAGCACACTATCCTACATTTAGATTCTTTATTTTTGTCCAGTACTGGCCACACTGTACGGCCCTTAGCATTATAAATGGAAGAGTTTGTGAGGATGGATGGATGTTTGTAAATACTTCATACAAAAACTAATGAACACACAAACAATTGGACAAACAATTTGGGTGTGGCACACAAATATCACACAATCTGGATTCGGCACTTTTTTTATATTTTCTATAAGGCCCAAGGTTCTTATGCAGGGAAAGTTCAAAAAATTGCGAGGAAAATAGTAAAAACAACACTTTTCTTTTCCAATGGAAACGGGAAGGAAACAGGTGAAACCGCGATCGGGCCCCTAGCTAGTATTATTCAAGGCTTTTATTCATGGCTCTTTTGTGTGTGTAAAAAATGTCCAAACATTTTGAATGCAGTTTCGTTTCTTTTAAACAATAAAGGAATGTTTCCTTTCAGTAAAATGAGTTAACTAAAGGATTTAAGGTAGTTCCCCACCAGGGCCCACAGTTTTTTTTCCACCCTGTATACACACACATTTTTTTTTTAATTTATTATTTAATGACGGAAAGACTCTTAGCCTTCATCATACATGATGTTAAGTATTAATAAGGCTGAAGATGGAAGCGAGTCTCTCCCGGAATCCTCAACCACTGAGGAGCTGGCTATCTTATCTCGAACTGCCGGAACACAACAATGCTGAAAACATTGCTGTTATGGCGTCAGGCTTAGATAAGATGGTGGTAACTAGCCAGGCGGGCTTACAACAAGTCCTACTACCAACCAAAATATAATACTTACATGACATCAGTGGCGTGCGGATCCTTGCTAGCCGCGTAGAATCGCGCCGTGCGACGGGGCCGCTTCGACTTGCCGCCGCCTTCATTTTGTTCCACCTGCTAGATACAAAACAACAAATGTTAGATAAGTCTATACAAAATAATATAGGAGGAATAGTGATGTCGAAATAATAAACTAGTGTTGGGAGCGCGTCGCTTACAAACCCCTTAACGCGGAAAAAAATATTGTTGCTGATTTCGAAAAGTACTTTTAATTTCCGCGCATTATTTGAGAAAGGTACAACTAGGCATTGATGGACTTACGTATGTGTGCCTCGGCTTCATTTGCATTTTTAATTACTCCAAATTACACAAGAATTTGGTATCTCGAGCTCTTCCGTGCTTCGGAAGGCACTTTAACCTATTGGTCCCGGCTACCTGGGCCCGTATTCACTATGACCACTTACCGATTCCTTGCTCAAACCACGCGAATGTCGTATTTGGTTTCGACATTTTTAAAATTCAGTTTCTCTATGACACTTACAAATTTTTAAGTTATTTTACTTGTTTAATAATTATACAACTTGTGACCTTCAAGTACTTGTACAATAACTCTATAATTCGGGAGTATCATGGAGAAAACGACTTTTGAAAGTGTCATAACCAAGTACGACATTGGCTTGGTTTGAGCAAGGAATCGCTAAGTGGTCATAGTGAATTAGGGCCCTGTATTTGCAGTAGTTAAAATCCAACAATCCGCATTGGTCTCGCGTGGTGGGCCAGGGTCCATTCTCCTTATTTATTGTAAATAATAGGGCAGGGTATTAAAGAGGTTGCCAAGCACGAAAAACGTCTGGATCTGTGCGTATTAACTAGTTTCTATACTATCGGCCACAGCAGCGAAGGGTAATTTTGAAAACGAAGATTTAAAGTAGTTTCTATTTCGACGACCTGTTTGACGCAGGGGTACTAAGCCCTCCACCGAGCTCACACGCTGGGTGGGGGTACGGGAGGGGCGTGGGATGGAGTGCGTGGCCTGTATGTTTGTATAGGCCGTGTACTCCAGGTGAGTCCAACATTTTGAATCGCCCCTGCACCTGGGGGGCGAGGGATGCGTAAAAGCATTTCTCCTAGTATAAAAAAAGGGGTACTAAGCCCACCTTCTGCGCCAGAGATCCGGGTTCGATCCACGGACAAGACAAATATTTGTGTGCATGAACACGTCTATTTGTCTTGGTCTGGGTGTTTGATATGTATATTATGTATGTATTTACAAAATAAAAGTATATAAGTATGTTTATCCGTTATCTAGTATCCATAACACAAGTTCTTCGTGAAACTTAACGTGGGCTAGGTAATTGGTGTGATTGTAAGCAATTATTTATTAAATATTATTTATTAATTAATAAACAATATGTCCATTCGAATCGAAATTACAATAATTGAAAGTAAACAATACAACCAGCTACTAATATTGTTGACTTATAGATTGGGTTTTTATAAGAAAAGCCGATAGGAATGTTATATGGATTCTTCGCCTCTGTGAAAGTGTGAGTGTATGTATGTATAATGTATGTTTATGTGGAACTTACCTTATTCCTATGCGCATGAGCGGGTGGCGGCGGCGGTGGTGGGGATGAGGGATTTGCGTGCCTTTCATTGGGGATGGTCGCTTCGAACTGTTCGCGACTGATCAGAGATACCGTGCGGTATTGGTTATGGCTGCCGTACGACTGGAGAAGATATATTTTAATTAAATAAATAAATAAACAAACATTCTCATATTCATAATTTAAGTCGTGGAGACAAATAATAAAAATAAAAATCTTTATTTCTCTTCACAAATTTAAAACACTAAAGGCCGGGCGCGGTTTCACCCGCGTGGTTCCCGTTCCCGTGGGAATTTTGGGATCATTTATAGCCTATGTTACTACTTGGGGTCTCCTTAGACTTATGTATGAATCGCGATTTTGACGAAATTTGGTATAGAGAATCCTTATTCTCTATACCAAATTTCGTCAAAATCGGTCCAGTAGTTTTTGAGTTTATTCGTTACATACAAAAATACAAATCTTTCCTCTTTATAATATTAGTATAGATGACATTATTAGTATAGTTTCACAATAACATCTCTTATCAACTATTTGTCAGAGACTGGAGTCTAAACTTGGCAGAATACTGCCTTGGTTTTAATAAAAAATGAAATAACTTTCATACAACTTGATTTTTAGAGTTTTTACTTATATAATTTAAACATGAAATCAAGATTCAGTTGCATCGAAAACAAATAATATTAAATAAAAGTGATATACCAATTATATTGTCTTACAATTAACCAAGTCCTAGTTTATAGTATCATCTAAATAAAAACTACTGCGTCCCTCTTCTCTAAATCCTATTTCCTACTAATATTATGAACATAACAGCTTTGATGTTTGTTACTCAATCACGCAAATAAAGACTGAACGGATTTGGATGAAATTTGACAATTCAATAGGTGAAATCCCGGTCAAATCTTCCTTAGGGATTTTCAGAATAGGCTATTTGACAATGCGAAAAATAAAGTGTCAATTACTGTTATCAGTATAAATTATGAGTTTAAAAATGGTTTTTTATTAACGTTAGTTGAACATAATTATAAATTTATTTAAAAATCCGTAAATAAAAATGCATTTTTTAAATGTTTGGTCACGTGACACAAAACGCTCCTGATTCGTCGAGTTTATAATGACGTCACCTGCTTGCCTACGTATTTGGATGATATGCAGCATACAGGCAAGTGACGTCACCGAACCCATTGCAGCGCCATATTGTCAAAGTAGCGTTTTGGCGCGCTATTTAAATATTGAATTTTTAATTTGATATTTTCAGCAAATATGTACCAGAATTGAAAAAAAAACAACTTTTACTGGGTTCATTAAACTCCACTACATAATATAAAATGGATTTTCAAAACCTGTCAAATAGCCTATTACGACTAAAGTCGCGGGCGGAAGTAAGTAAATCAAACAACCTCAAAACAATCAAACATCTCCTATGTGACTGCGAACCGCTAATTACCTGGGCATATAATTCGCCAGAGGAACTAAAATCTCTCAGAGCTAGGAAGATTTTAGACTTACTGGGGGTCGCCAGGCTAAAAGATAACAACAAGGCGCCAGGCTAAAAGATATAACAAGGCGGCGAGTTACAATAGATCTTATAGATCGCAGTGACTATAGTTCCAACTGGAGCTGCATAGCCCCTATATCCTAAAATAATAATAGTAAGTAAATAAATAAAACATACCGTCATATATTCTGAATCGTTCCAGAGATCCTCTTCGTAGCGTCTGAGGCCATCTGTGATCACCTGTGAAATGAGACAACAAGTTAATGTACTGCTAGAGAGATATTCCGCGGGATTATTACCTATCTTTGCAATTGCAATGCGACAGCAAAAATTGCGCGCTAATGCTTTACGTCACGTATCACCATAGCAACCGCACTATTATTACAGTGCGGCCTCTACCGAATAATCGATTAACTACAATGTGCATTCATTTAGTTACTGTTATTGCTACCTGTTATTGTTTTTGGCGCTAGCGTCATAGCAACACTCTCGCACTCTAGGTAGGAGCGCGAGAGAGTGAGACGCCGCTATACGAACCATCAGCGAGCGATTAGCCAGCGATCACAACGTAATACCATTTTTATTTTGGCGTTCCGCGTCGATCGCGCGTTGACTGCGCCATTATTGCTAATTTTTACCCCGCCGATCAATGATCCTGTAGTATTAGGTTCAGGCTAATCAAAATTTTTGAGGAGCCCGTAGCGCAGTGGTTTGCGCGCTCGGCCAGCGATTGTTGAGGTTAAGCAACTTTCGCGATGGTCAGTCACGGGATGGGTGACCAAAAATTTACTATCTCGAGCTCCTCCGTGCTTCGGAAGGCACGTTTAGCTGTTGGTCCCGGCTGCATTTGTAGTCGTTAAAACTCACCAATCCGCATTGGGCCCGCGTGGTGGGTTATGGCCCATTCTCCTTATCCACCAATAAGGAAGACCAGTGCCCCTGCAGTGGGGACATTAAAATGGCTGATGATGAATCAAAATTTTTATTTTTACTTTTTTTTACTTCACATCATTCTGTTTGACACTTCAATAAACAAAGTCAAATACAACATTCGTTTTCAGCACGAAATCTCTGTTATGGCAGAGTTATACTTATAGAAACAGCATATTCTTTACTAAAAAGAGAATAAGTAACTTTTTCCAATTCAACAGATCCTTAGGATTGATACTGTCGATTAATGATACAAAAGTACAAGTAGATATTTATCACCAAAAGAGAGGGTTCTATTGGGTATCCCAAGCGCATATTCACAAATCTTTGAATGTGCTACCCGTCCTACACAATTAAGTGCATGACAGCTATAAAAAACATTAAAAATAACTTAATAAAAACTCAAACTTCAAGAAGTCAAAGTCAAAGATTTTTATTCAAACAGACTTATAGATAAGTGCTTTCGAATCGTCAAAGTTTTTTCCTACCAGCCAGGACATGTTTTAACTGATGAGAAGAACGGCCGCAAGAAACTTATCAGCTTTAACAGAAGCAACAACATTTACAAAGGAACATGTCGCAAATTGTTGTCACTGTTAATCAATGTAGTGCTAATCAATCAGTTAAAAGGATAAATGCAATGAAAGACGCTGGGTGCGGGCGTTGAAAATACGTAACCGCACTCCTGTCATGCGGCTATTTGTATTGATCACGTAGTAGTAGTGTGGTGTGTTTGTGTGTGTGTGTGTGTGTGTGACAAAAATAATAGAAAAATATGATACAGAAGGAAAATTACACAAACCTGATTTTGATCGGTGTTGAATGGGCCAGAAACATAGCCTTATTTTCGAGTGAAATTCCTATAGAACGGGATTTTGCAACATATAGAGGACTTTTTTTCGGATTTTTGTTCTTTATATTATGGTAATTGATTCTGAGTGGGTTTATGAGTAACGACGAAAAATAACTTATTTTTGTGCTACGATGCACCGTTTCCGAGATGCATTGAAAAAAATATAAATGTCAATTAGCCAATAAAGAAACATGTTTAAGAAGCCGCCTTCATAATTTCCGAGCCAAAAATTAACTTTAGGTAAATATGCATCCGATTGCTTTTGATTACTTGTTTGTTTGGCCCCGGGTTCAATTCCCGGTATTTATCTAACTTACTTGTTCCATATCCTGTGTAGATCACACAGGATTAGGATAGTCCGAGAATTCCAGTCGCCCTGGCGATCGTGGCCGTCGTGTTTGGGCGCTCGGGCGACTGTCTACGTCACTACCAACAGAAGGCATTAGTCTGATCTTTCTCTTTCCTATCGAATTAGTGGCCACATCTGGTGTCACAGTTTACCAAGTCACATGTAAAACCTCTGACTTGGCTTAACAACTGTTATCAGATGACAACAGCCGAGACCGACGGTTTAAAGTGCCCACCAAAGCACAGAAGTGCTGTTGCCGACACCTGGCCGAACCGAACGTTGCTTAACAAACGTGCAAACGTTTTTATTAATACGATTAGTCTGTCAAGCGCCGCCACGAGCATAATTCGTGAATAATTACCGGTATTTATCTACCTATGTGTATTTGTGTCATGTTACCTGATCCAGATCCTGCTTGATAATTGGCGATATTTGGTTCACTATGAGAAGACAGCATTAGACGCTATCAATTTCAGTGTTACAAGACTTGTGTGTGCGTGTGTGTGTGTGTGTGTGTGTGTGTGTATGTGTGTGTGTGTGTGTGTGTGTAGTGTGTGTGTGTGTGTGTAGTGTGTGCGTGTGTGTGTGTGTGTGTGCGCGTTTTTACCCAGTTATTCTAATTAAGCTACCATAATAACTATTTTAATTACAACGAAGTAGCATATATCGATGGCATATTATGTCGTGCCGTTATTTCTTTACTATGTTACCTACCTGTTCCAAATCCTGCGTGATCTTAGTTCGAGAACTCCAGTCGCCCTGGCGATCGTGGCCGTCGTGTTTGGGCGCTCGGGCGACCGTCTGCGTCACGATGAGCAGACGGCCTATGTCGCGGTCGGATAGCTCGAAGTCGGATTCTTCGTCGGAACTACAAGAGAAAATAAAAATATATATAAAGTATTGATATTTTTGGTATTGAAAAAATAAAATACGATTTCAATGCGTTTCATTAATATTCACCCTTTTGATGCCAATATTAAGTTATTGTTAAAACATTGTAAAATAATAATGAAATCTAACGCTCGCAATTAATAATCTATCTGTAGATATAGATAGGGCTATCTGAGACAATTGCTTAGGATATTTTTGTTAATATAGCCAAAATAACGACGGAACCTGGAATCCTAGGTGTGCCGGCACATACCTATCTGATTGAGGTAGGGATTTTTCAGTAGACAGTAAATAGTTTTATCTAAAAGAGATTACATCTGTACTGCTAGCGATAAGTCACAATTATATTTTAGTATTTAAGCGCGTAGTTTCAGTAAGTAAATATACTTCTATACCATCCACTGGAGTATCAATACCTCTCCCGGTCTCTCGGTATACTAGGCGACTATCTGAGATAGCCCTATCCATATCTAGAGACAGGTTATTAATTTGGCCGTAAATCAGCGAAACGCAAACTCATCCCTAAAATTGTTCTACTAATGGATAATACGATATAATAAGGTACTCTTCACTCACGTATTTCTTCTTTCGCAAACAAACAAAAAAAAAACAGCCCATGCCGGTTCTTCTCGTTACGCGGTCTCCCGCCGTAGGATTTGTGAACCGATGGCGTAGCCTCTTTGACGTTCATAAGTGCTTGTAACAGCCTAGACTGAATAAATGACATTGATATGATACTCACAGTGCATCAGTAAAAGTGTTTTGCCTAGGAGGTGGCAAGTCCAGCTCCTCATCTAGCTGAAAATGCAGCTCTTCGCGCGGTTCTTCTTCTGCAGCTGGAGCGGATGTGCGCTCGCGAGATCCGGCTTTGGTGCGACGTTTGACCTGGTGTAGCAACAATAAATAGATTAACAAAATGTAACAAAGAGTAACCAAAATGTAGAAGGAACTATCTGCTGATCAGATACTTATTTTATTTTATTTACAGGTGTTTTTTGTTTAATTAAATATTCTCTTGGCCTCATTCTGAATCGCTAGATTAATGGCCTGCGCAGACGACGGACATTGAAGGACTTTTTGTCACGACCTTATTACTAAGAACATAAAGTTGAATAAATAACGAGGACTATCGCGTACTTTTCGCGGATGTACGCGGTCTAAGTTGAATCTTATTTGGTTAACAATAAAGACGTGTCGCGAACAAAAAGTCCTTCGTTATCCGTCGTCTGCGCTAGCTCTTAAGTAGAATAACCTATTCACTCGAGCTTTAAATACACCAAGATTATTGAAAGTAACACTGTTCAACTGAAAGACTATATGTCAAAATATTTAAAGATCAATAGAAACGACTCTTTTAATATTTTAACAATTTCAGGACCTCTATTTTTTGAATCACCCGTCGCGCGAGTTGCGATGCGAACGAAGAGGCGATCACGCGATTAGTGACCTTGCAAGCGTAGACATAGCACGCTTTTCGCTTTGCCCCTCGCGCGTTCGTGTTGGGAGGCGGTACTACAGGCGAATAGCGAAGCTATGTATATACGTGCAAGGTCGCTTTTACGGAATACGGAAACTCAAATGTCGCACGAAAATCAGTAGAATCATCGAGTCGAGTGAATCAAAAATACAGAAACAGCAACGTTTTGTATGTTCAACTTTAAAGTTAAAAATACTTATTCTATTACTACCTTTATTTAATAAACATAAATAGAAAGAAAGAAAATACATTTATTTGAGACAACACAAGACAAATACGGGGAAAATAATAGAAATAACATGTTGTCTCAAAACGGTCCCGGCTCAGCATAATGCATGGTCTGCGAACAGCGCAGGGGCCCAATTCTGCTAATGCTTAGTCACAATTGTATTCCAGTGGTGTTTCAATGGTAGTGCTGTTTTACACAGTTCTTGTTACAACAGTGTAAATAAACACTACTATCGAAACACCACTGAGAGACGATTATGATAAAAATTTAGCAGAATTGACCCCCTGATCTTCCGCCGGGACCGGTTGACACCGAGAGACGTAACACACAAATAAACAAACAGGTGCAACAAAACAAGTAATGAAAAACGAACAGAAAATAAATAAATAAAAAAAACTTTTCTCTAATATTATAGGTACTACTTACATCTAAAACTCGCTGATGGTACGTGTGAATGAACCATTATGCATATTATGTTCTAAAGGCACTGGAAGCCAATGCCGGTCATAAACTCACATTTAAAAAGTATAAAGTGATATGTGCAGTGTGCAGTAAAAAAAAATATGTTTTTGCTAACTTAAGGCGAAACTCGAAAAAAATATGCTGAAGAGAGATAGCAATGAGAAAACGACGCGCACAGAAGCGAGACCAATTTTGCAATTTAGGCAAAAAAAAAACACAAAATCATTTCGTATTAAAAAACTACAGCGATTTAAAAAAAATGCTTCTACAAGATCCAAAATATTATTGGTGTCCACTTACTAAACCAATTTTCAATAGTGTAAGTAATCCCATTTAAGAATAATCTTGAATTTTCGTATTTTTAGAGGTCTTTTCGAAAAGAAAAAGTGTCGAGGCAAAATCATAAAATCGTGTTTTTTTATGTAATAAATATCAAACAAGAAAATATACTAGAAAAAAGCAACTAGTCTCATGTCGCCCTGACGGGATACTAGGAAAAAGCGACATGAGACTAGTTGCTTTTTTCTAGTATATTTTCTTGTTTGATATTTATTACATAAAAATAGCAATGTAAAATGCAGAATTAATAAGTTATAAATATATATTTCTTCTTTTATCTAGATTCGTGTAGTTTCAAAAACACGATTTTATGATTTTGCCTCGACACTTTTTCTTTTAATATTTATTACATAGAAATATATATGTTATTACCAGATTTGTAACAACTGTAACCGTGCTATAGTGTTATATAAAAAAGTCCATACTTTTTCCGAGTAGCGCCTTAACATCTGAATAATAATAATTACTGACCTCCGTCCACATGTCAGTCCTTTCCGAGTTGGGGCTACCGTTGCTAGGGCTGCGTCTCTCGTCATGTTCCGACTTCTCGCCACTCGGCTCTTCTGTACGGAAAAAAGGTTAAATTAACACCTACGTCTGATTTATTAATCTATATACTTAATTCAGGTTCGCAAAATTTGTGACGACTCGATAGGGACTTTGGCGCGTAGTACGCGGCCGAGTAAGGTATCAAATTAAAGGTACTCGAGTCTATTTGTTCATTGTAGCTTCTGGAAAGTACCAAATAAAAAAAATCGGTCAAGATATGCTATAATAATCTCTCTACGAAAACAGGCATTTTGTATGAAAAACATCAAGTGATCACAAACTTTTTTTTGTATGTATGGATGTAACTTACCCAGTCGCCTGGCGAGCGGGACGAACTCTGGCACGTCGGGGTTCAAGTGGTCGTGGGGACTCGGCCCGAGACGGCCCGTGCGGAACATTCTGCAACAATATTTATATTATCAGTAAAATATTTCACTTTTCATACTACATTATACATTATTAAGTATCTGTCTTGAGTTTGACTGTTTTAAATTTATTTTGTAAAACACTGCGTGAAACGAAATGCATACCAAGATGATGTGCGAAAATGTTTTAGTCTCAACTATCTTCGATAATCCTTTAATGTCGGAGATGGTTTTCATTGACTTTTTAATACAAATTTGTGGCTTTTCAGTCAGATTTTTCTTTCCGATAGTCGGATCTGATAGACAATCAGAAGGCGCTCGTGCCATACATTTGTTTGATCACTCAATACACATCCGATCCGATAGTCGGATCGGACGTCCGAGTCGGAAAGAACGCTACGCGTTATATATAGCAATCTGGATCTCCTCCATTCACTCCTTGGATAGCCATAATCAGATCACAGCTCGGTCAATCCTTGGCAGAGAACCAAGGCTCCAAAGTTACCGCGATTGTATGAAAATCTTACATTGATTGTATGAAAATCGGCTAGTGTCGTTAATTATGTGACCACCATTGATTGACGACCTGTTTGGCGCAGGGGTACTAAGCCCGCCTTCTGCGCCAGAGGTCCCGGGTTTGATCCCCGGACAAGACAAATATTTGTGTGCATGAACATGTCTATTTGTCTTGGTCTGGGTGTTTGATATGTATAATAAGTATGTATTTACAAAAAAAAAGTATATAATTATGTTTATCCGTTATCTAGTATCCATAACACAAGTTCTTCATGAAACTTAACGTGGGCTAGATAATTGGTGTGTTGTATGCAATTATTTATTTATTTATTATTTATTTACCATTGTATATTTACGTAGGTATTTAAGCGTAATCGAATGCATAAAAAACTCTAAATCGGGACACTGCTCGATAGAAGAGGTGTAATTTTATCATTTTTACTACTATTCTCGCGGACCACAAAAGCTTTGCGGAGCTCCATGGTTGCGCAGAGCACACTTTGAGTATGGCTGACCCAGGCAAAGGAACCTTAATAAGAATAAGTATCCATATTTCTTTGTTCGTCTTCTTCTTTCATAATTAATGGCGTGCTCGCGTTAAATTGCCAATGTCAAGTAAAAATATTTTGTAATATAAAGAAATTGTACGAATTGAGTTAAACAAGATCGGCGCCCTTCACTATCGTAGCGAAGGCATCAGACGACTTCTAAACTCCGTATTTAGAGGTTTGACATGGCTATGTATCACCTCAGAAAATTTCAGCTTTCTAGCTATAGTAGTTCTCGAGATTGAATTATGCGCACACACGGACAGGGTCAACACATAAGACTTCTACTATCGTATGCATAGCATAGTTTAGAATTCTAAAATGAAAAGAACTCGGGTGAAACTCATATTTCTTTGTAGTACATACAGTTTTGTTGACACCTGACATTTGAAATGTATTTTATTTTATTTTGGCAAATGTTTCTTTAGCCTACAGCCTAACTTCTTTTTGTTTTGTTTTCATCTAGGTTTATATGTTACTTTGTTTGTATGTTTTTCTATATATTTTTTTCTTGTTACGTCCGTCCGATGTCCTCAATTAAGGTCCCTCCAGAATACCAGCGTTGCAGTGGCAGTCTCCTGTTGCTGTAACATTATGCTGAGGCAGGGGCCTAGTTGGCGGCATACTTTTTACATGGTTTTGTTTGTTACCTAGTTTTATGTTTTTTTGTTTTTTCCCCTTGTTCCGTCAATAAATATTTTTCATTCTTTCTTTCTTTAATATTTTTAACACTGAATCCTTACCTAGGTAGAGGCGGCGGCGGCACGGCCCTAAGTAAGCTAGATACAGGTGCGACCAAAGGACCACCCATTGTGGCCAACGGGAAAATGCCCACCATCTGCTTCTTGCGCCTGAAAACAAAAACAATATTATTTAGCTGTGTCACATAGTCAATTTGACAGGTTTTAAAAACCATTTTATATTATGTAGTAGAGTTTAAGGAACCCAGTAAAAGTTGTTTTTTTTTTTATTCTGGTACATATTTGTTGAAAAATATCAAATTAAAAATTCAATATTTAGCGCGCCAAAACGCTACATTGACAATATGGCGCTGCAATGGAGTCGGTGACGTCACTTGTCTGTATTCTGATCTGTGGGACATAATCATCCACATACGTAGGCAAACGAGGTTCACAAGCAGGTGACGTCATCATAAACTCGACGAATCAGGAGCGTTTTGTGTCACGTGACAAACGTTTAACCAGTTGGCTGAGACATATACATAACTTCGCTTTTCGTCTGTAATACCGCCTCCCAACGAGCTCGCGAGGGGCAAGGAGAAAAGCGAGCTATGTGTACACGTGCAAGGTCGCTAATCGCCTGATCGCCTCCATGTTCGCCTCGCCACTCGCGCAAGGATTGATTCAAAAATAGAGGTCCAGATAAAATCGTTGGTACTATCAGTAATAGGTAGGTACGGTTAGCAGCAGGTCGGGCCTTACAAAACATTAAATTTTCTCCAGTCGACTTTGAACTTGAAGTCGTAAACCGTTGAATTCGGAATTGGCTAAAGATATATTTCACAACGATGACAACCGACCACGTCATTTAGTGCGGTCACATCAATATCACTCCCATACATTTAATTATTTTCGAACTTCGTTATCGTTTTTAGGGTTCCGTACCCAAAGGGTAAAAACGGGACCCTATTACTAAGACTCCGCTGTCCGTCCGTCCGTCTGTCCGTCTGTCACCAGACTGTATATCATGAACCGTGATAGCTATACAATTGAAATTTTCACAGATGATGTATTTCTGTTGCCGCTTTAATAACAGCAAATACTAAAAACAGAATAAAATAAATATTTTAGTAGGGCTCCCATACAACAAACATGTTTTTTTTGTCGATTTTATAGATAATGGTACGGAACCCTTCGTGCGCGAGTCCGACTCGCACTTGGCCGGTTACTTTGTACTTTGTTACTTTGTCTTGCCCTCAGGACCAACAAACAAAATGGTAAACTCATGCCACTAAGGCCCAGAACACACGGTGAAACGCAACTGCAACGAAACCCTCTTGAAATTATTAGTATGAAACCAGTTTCAATCGTTTTCATCACACGGTGCAACCACAATCATTTCGGTTTTCTTTGAGAACAGACGTCTGCAAAATGAGTTCTTCGAGCGACGAAGAAATTGTGGTTATGTATTTGTATCTTCGACAAAGAAGAAGGCGCAAAAGAAGAACTATGTGGATACATCCCTACATCGAGAAGAATATCAACTGTCGTATGTTTGTGGCTGCTAAAGAATTACAAGAAACTGATAGAATTTTTTTGGATTGTTATCGTATGAGCAAAACTACATATCTTGAGCTTGTTGAAATAATGACACCTCAGTTGCAGAAACAGAATACTAATATGAGAGAATGTGTGAGTCCTCAAGAAAGGCTATTAATAACACTTATGTAAGTATTTTAAAGATTTATTTTTACTATATTTATGAAAAATTAAATGTTAGGTACTATTAAAGAATAAAAAAAACTTAAACATTTTAGGTATGTAAACAAAGCATTCATACGAAGTTTCTGAAATTCACATCTTCTGGAGTTCCTGTAGATATTCCGCTGAAGTCCAGAGGATTCGGTGTTTGTTCTGGTTGCATAGAGTTTGATGGAGTTCCTATAGATATTTCGCTGAAGTCCAGAGGATTAGGTGTTTCTACTGGTTGCACATATGGACTACCATATTCTGTGTACTGCGATATCGGAGAATATACTGTTTGATGGGACGTTTCATTACTTAACGTAATAAATTGACTCGTTGCAGCACTTTCAGGCGTAGTAGAAGATGGGTTCAGTATGTCATCAATAAGGCCTAGCACACGTCTCTTGAATATTTTGAATTGTTGGAGATTCATTTCTCTTAACTCTGGTGCAAGACTATTCAAAAACGACATAACAGAGTCCGCGGAAGTCTGAGATACAGTAAATTTATCAGATTTCTTTTTTAAATAATTAATAAAATGTTTATCAGTCTCGTGCAATGAATAGTTCTTCCGTTTTGGGTTAGAAGATTGTTGGGTTGGATTATCTTGAATATTATCTTGTGTACTGGAAGGTGCAGGTTCTATATCACAGCGCTCAGTAGGTTGCCCGGACTCGGCGGGCACGTCGTCTGGCAGATCGTTTGACATTTCAGATGTATTCTCTAATGAAGTGGATGGCAGGTTCCCTGCTTCAGGTGGATTCGTCGGTTTTACATATGGCGTTAAAAATGCATATAATCAAGTAAATAGTACGGTTTTTTCCGTTTTCTTCCAGAACCACTTGGCAAAGGTTTCAGATGTCTCATATAAACAACACGTAGATTTCGCCATTTTTCTTTGCAAGCAGCACCTGTGAAAAAAAAAATACATATGGACATAACACACAGATCTTGTTAACCCCATACTAAATACAACTTAATGACTTGTGTTATAGGTGCTAACTCGACGATAGATTTAATACAATAAATACGTATATATAGAGGTAGATAACATCCAAGACCCTGTCTATTAAAATCTATTAAAATAATTTATTTTATATGTTGTCTCTCATTGTTTTTTATTTGTTTACAGGTATTTAGGAGGTACATCTAGTACATATGTGGCATTGGGCTTATACTTCGCTAGAGGAGAATCCACAATTGCAACGATTGTGACTGATACTACAAAAAAAATATGGGATTCTTTAAAGAATAGATTTATGCCGGTTCCAGATCATGATAAGTGGAAGCGAATTGCTGAACGATACTATACTTTGTGGAATATGCCTAATTGTCTAGGCTCGATTGACGGAAAACATTTTAGAATAAAAAAAATCCCAAATACGGGATCTACTAATTTTAATTACAAAAATTATCATTCTGTAATCTTAATGGCATGTGCCGATGCTGATGGTCTGTTTACAATAATAGAAGTGGGATATGCAGGTAGAAATAGTGACGCAGGTATTTTCAGAGTTTCATCTATGAAGCGTCTTATTGAGGAAGATGCACTAAATATTCCTGCACCAGGACCGTTGCCAATGGATGAAAATAATTACTCATTTCCATTTTACTTTGTTGGAGATGAAGCCTTTCCTTTGGAAAAATATTTAATGAGACCTTTTCCAGGAAGAACTGCCACCAACATCTCACGCATCTTTAATTATAGATTATCCCGTGCTAGAAAAAGTGTCGAGTGCGCTTTTGGCATGTTAACGGAAAAATTTATGATATTCGAATCACCAATACGTTGCCGAACCCCTGAGGTAGTCAATAATATAATTAAAAGTGCCTGTGTATTGCACAATTTTGTGAGATCCAAGGAAGGAATACCATATCGCACAACTAACGTCGGTGAAGGAATTAGTCAACGCCCTGCTGATTTAATGCCACATGATATGAACCTAGGCCCCAATCCCTCTCCGTTATCTTTAAGAAAATATTTAAATAATTACTTTTTGACTCCACAGACAGCATTGCCGTGGCAATGGGCTTATTGTGTATAGAATTATTTTATTAAATAAAGAGAATAATCAGCTCTTACCTGTAATTTTTATTTTTTTTCCAATTTCTGCCCATGCTTTATCAGTCTCAGTCCTGCGAGAGTAGCTTGATAGTGTGGTATTATACAAACAAGGCTATTTTTCCACTTCTAACACAAATGCAATGTTTTTTTGTTCGTCGTCAGCCATTTTGTACAAAAGAAGCCACCCGGTGAATGAAACGCAACGCGCGAGTTTCCTGCACGACGGTTTCAATGCAACTGATTTGAAACACGTTTCAAACCGGTTTCAAACTGGTCGCGTCATGTGTGGTTTCTCAAAGCAGTCTATGGCAGAAACTCAGATGCAACTCAAAAGTAACTAGAAGTTGCAGTTTCGTTGCTTTTGCGTTTCACCGTGTGTTCTGGGCCTAACAGATGAGACAATCAAAAGGTTGCCAAGTATTATTGGTATAACAATAGACTAGAGACTAGCGGCCGTACGTGGTTTTCCCCGCGTGGTTCATATTCCCGTGGGAATATCGGGATAAAGAGTATCCTATGTTCATAACCAGGCTATCTACTATCTGTGTACCAAATTTCATTAAAATCCGTTCAGTAGTTTCGGAGCCTATTCAATGCAAACAAACAAACAAACAAACAAACAATCAAATCCTCCCTCTTTATAATATTAGTATAGAAACGTGCATTATTATCTAGTTTCCATTATATGATAAATGTAGCGACATTTATGATCCGTATCACGTATTGACGTGAACAGTTCGGTTGTGCCGCGTCGCTATCACCTCACTATTAAATACCAGTGCTTTAGAACAACACTAGTATGAACAAGGAGGTGGTCTCTAACCTTTTTTTTCTGCCCCCTAATTGTCAAATTTCAAAATTGTTTGTGATTGTGATAATTTATGATTTATGGAATTGTGTAACTTAAAGGCGCACGCCACGCAATCCATTTCGGAACGAATTATGTTTTATATGACATTTCATTTGACACTTCTCTTAATTTTAATTTTTTGTGTCATTTTTGCTTAGACAGTTCAATTTCGTTCATTCAATAGCTTTCAAAACGCGTCCCGATCACCATCCCTATCAAATGTCAAATAGTGACGGCCTGAAATATGTAAATATCTTTCAAATGACGAATTCAAAGGGATTGCGATAGATTTTAAAATTAGACAATTAGCCCCCGAGGCCCCGTATCATTGAGTTGTTTTGATATTCATTGCAATTTTGATACTTTAAACGATAATGTTTAGAAAAAAAATATAACTTTAATTCTCAATAACTCCTAAAGTATCAGTTTCCCAGGTTTGGCCCCATAATAGAAAACGATTGTAACGATGAGGAGAATACGTGGTTTCCGTTTACGTTATGGGTCTTTTAACACCCTGTATAACATTCTTTATTTCTATAATTCTTCATTAGCCGTGTGGTGACGGCCTAAGGATACGCATGTCACCACTCCCTTACATGCCTGGGCTGTCGTAAGAGTCGACTAAGAGGCTCGACGCATTAAACACCTGTGCGAGAGAAGGAACACTTGAAACAAGCCCTCTACCAACCCGTCTGGCCAGCGTGGTAGCAGTAGGCTAATAGCCTCCTATGAACGCCACAATAGGCGTGAGCTAGGAGAGGCCTATGTCCAGCAGTGGACGTCCACAGGCTGATGATGGATGATGGATTACATTCTCAATCTGCACCTTTGATGCCCGCAAGGGATATATGGCATAGCGTGAGGGTATGTGTTACTGGCGTCCGCCCGCGGTTTCGCCCGCGTGGTTCTCATTACCGTGGGAATATCGGGATAAAAAGTAGCCTATGTGTTAGCTCACTACTTGAAGTCTCTACGTCAAAAATCAAAAAAACTTTCATTTCAGCACTAGAAACATTGTAACAACATTAGCACTGGAGCCTCCTTTTAGACATGAAAATATCTGTGACAGAAGGCTCCGCTCTTCCATAACAATAGCTTTATAATATTTCTAGTTTTAATTTCTAAAGTACTTAAAAGCTAAATTTATAACATTACTGTTGACTTATAAGAATATTTGTGTGTGCGTGTGTGTGTGTGTGTTGCTGTGTGTTAGAGTGTGTGTGTGTGTGTGTGTGAGTATGTGTATGCATGTGTATATTATACTATAAACTTTAATAAACTTTCTGTTTAGCTATAGGTTAAAGTTTTTAGCCATTCAGTTATACATATTTTTATACTATGTGAATTTTTTGTATATATACTAAGACATTTATTTATTTTGGAAACGTACCAAATTTCATCCAAATTCGTTCAGTAGTTTTGGCGTAAAACAGTAACAAACAAACAAACAAAGAAACTGTCATACTTTTGCAGTAGAAAGGATTATTTTATCCTTACCGTTTCTCCCCAGGTTTTTCGTCATTGGCCTCGGACTGAAGCGGCGGATCCTCACTGGCCTCAGCGTGATTCTTTTCTTCGGCCTCGGCGTCATTCGCTTCTGTGGTCTCTGACGATGTCGCCTGTTGTACAAAAAAGAGAAAAATATATGATAAATATTAAACAAGAAAATATACTAGAAAGAAAAAAGCAACTTGTCTCATGTCGCCCTGACGGGATTCGAACCGGCATCCTTCGGGATATGGCCCAATGCACTAACCAATTATGCTACAGAGACCTATGAGGTCATGTCGAATTTTTCCAGTTTATTCACCTTTCTACGGTGTTGGCCACCGTCGTTTCATCAATGCGAGAATAATATCCTCGCATTCGAAAGAAACATTTTTACAAATGTTTGACTATCGATTAAGATGAATTGAATATATCGATATATCGATTAAGGGTTCGAATCCCGTCAGGGCGACATGAGACAAGTTGCTTTTTTCTAGTATATTTTCTTGTTTAATATTTATCACATAAAAATAGCATTGTAAAATGCAAAATTAAAAAGTTATAAAGAAAAATATATGTACAAATGGTTATATTATGTTCCTGATTTTTGAGTTTTTGCATTTTCAATGCTGTTTTTAATATGATAAATTCATAAGTTCGAGTCCCGTCTGTGAATAACTTGTGAGCAGAGTCGATTTTTTTGTAATAAAAATATAATGTTATAATAATAATATTAATTGCGTACAATTACAAATATGTTTACTTATTTTAAGGAATTTGTCTCAAATATATTTGATTTTCTTTCTTTTTCTTTCCGTCTTTCAAATACTGAGAGGGAAAAATGTATCTTTTGTATCTTGTACTAATGTAACTTTGTGTGTGTGTGTGTTTTTTAAGGAATTTGGCTCAAATATATTTGATTTGATTTCTCTCTTTGTCTTTCAAATACTAAATCATACAACAGTATATTGTGACTCATGAGTTTGATTAGTTTCTCTTGAATTATCGTAATATTTCTTAATTTAGCTGACGTCAATATCAAAGGTTTAAATAGAAAAAGAAAATGTCTTTGATTTGAAAATAAATCTTAAACGAGTGCAATAGGAGATAAACTTGTATCATAAACTGCAAGACAGACGGACAAAGTCACATGCGATCGCTAGTAAACAACATAATCTAGACTAACCTCTGTCGTCTCACTCGCCGGTACCTCCGTCTCTTTTTCTCCCGACACCTCCTCATTCACACTCTCTATACTAGGAGCTTCTTTCGCACTATTCGACACTTCTTTTTTCACTTCCACTTCGCTCACTTCCACTTCCGGCTTATCAGCTTCCAATTCCACCTTTTCTTCCGTCTTATCAGTTTCAGAATTCTTATAAGATTCGTCGACGTCAGACTTTGGTTCGTGCGTTTCATTGTCTGTTTTGGTCTTTTCTTCGGGTTGTTTTTGCCTGTCGTCTTCCGGATTGGTCCCAGCAGTGATGTCTAGGATTGGCCACTTGGTCGGTTCGAATGCTGTTCGGACCTGTTTGGAGAAAAAAATGCCGTTAAATATTGATTAGGATAGTATTTAGATATTTGTGTGCATGAACATGTCTATTTGTCTTGGTATGGGTGTTACATATGTATATTATGTATGTATTTACAAAAAAAAGTATATAAGTATGTTTATCCGTTAGAATCCATTACAAAAGTTCTTCATGAAACTTAACGTGGGCTACATAATTGGTGTGATTGTATGCAAATATTTTTTATTTATTGTTTAGAAACTTTTATGTTTTACTACATAATGTGCCCTAAAATTGGGTTTAAAACCTGTTCTTATTATTTTATTCGCCAATGGGAAAAGAGAGAGCATGTTTTATAACAACTCTCACTTTAAACTACGTTTTGTAGTAACAACATTAAGGTACAGTAGGAGAAGCGTAGTTACAACGTTAAAATTAAAGAACATAAAAAAGGGCTAAATGCAATCATTATTGTAGCGCCACATAGGTAATTTTTTTTTAATGAGCGACGGAGAAACTCTTAGTCTTCATCATACCTGATGTTAAGTATTGATAAGGCTGACGATGGAAGCGAGCCTCTCCCGGAATCCTCATAACTGAGGAACTGGTTATCTTATCTAGAACTGCCGGAACACAACAATGCTGAAAACATTGTTGTTATGGCGTCAAGCTTCGGTAACATGGTGGTAGCTAGCCAGGCGGACTTACAACAAGTCCTACCACCAACCAAACCGAATACAATATGTAGGGTCCGCTGGGAATCGAACCCGGGACCCCTGAGTCTGATACCGGTGGTTGTACCACTAGACCACAGAGGCGGTTAAGAAGAGGCGCTTTTGATTATGTAACAGCTAATAAAGACCTTAAAGACCGCTATAAGTTGCAGCTTATCAGAGTCGCGTATAGCGTCAAGAACGAGTTGTACATCAGCTGTCATCCTTGGAACACCGCTATCATGTTGATGATGAGCCTTGAAGCCAGCTAAGTTTACAGCAAATTTAACAAATTATGGTTTAAAATTGAAACCTAAACTATTGGATAGTAGACTCACCTTGAAGTCCGCTATAAGTTGCAGCTTATCAGAGTCGCGTGTAGCGTCAAGAACGAGTTGTACATCAGCTGTCATCCTTGGAACACTGCTATCATGATGATGATGAGCCTTGAAGCCAGTTAAGTTTACAGCAAATTGAACAAATTATGGTTTAAAATTAAAGCCTAAACTATTGGATGGTAGACTCACCTTGAAGCCCGCTATAAGTTGCAGCTTATCAGAGTCGCGTATAGCGTCAAGAACGAGCTGCATATCGAGCAGTGCACTGCATATCAGCTGTTTGCGCACTCACTAGGTGGAACGACGCTATCATGATGATGATGATAGACTCACCTTGAAACCAGCTAAAAGATTACAGCTTTTTGTACAAATTATGGCTTAAATTCGAAGCGTAAAAACTGACCTTGAAGCCCGCTATAAGCTGCAGCTTATCAGAGTCGCGTATAGCGACAAGAACGAGTTGTACAACAGCTGTCATCCTTGGAACACCGCTAGCATGATGATGAGGAGCCTCGAAGCCAGCTAAGTTTACCGCTCATTGGACAAGTTATGGCTTAAAATTAAAGCTAAACTATTGGATTGGATGGTAGACTCACCTTGAAGCCCGCTATAAGCTGCAGCTTATCAGAGTCGCGTATAGCGACAAGAACGAGTTGTACATCAGCTGTCATCCTTGGAACACCGCTATCATGATGATGATGAGCCTCGAAGCCAGCTAAGTTCACCGCTCATTGGACAAGTTATGGCTTAAAATTAAAGCTAAACTATTGGATTGGATGGTAGACTCACCTTGAAGCCCGCTATAAGCTGCAGCTTATCAGAGTCGCGTATAGCGACAAGAACGAGTTGTACATCAGCTGTCATCCTTGGAACACCGCTATCATAATGATGATGAGCCTCGAAGCCAGCTAAGTTTACCGCTCATTGGACAAGTTATGGCTTAAAATTAAAGCTAAACTATTGGATTGGATGGTAGACTCACCTTGAAGCCCGCTATAAGTTGCAGCTTATCAGAGTCGCGTATAGCGTCAAGAACGAGCTGCACATCAGCTGTTCGCGCTCTCACTGGGTGGAACGACGCTATCATGATGTTGATGATGATGATGGTAGACTCTCCTTGAAGCCAGCTAAAATATTACAACTTTTTGGACAAATTATGGCTTAAATTCGAAGCGAAAAACTGACCTTGAAGCCCGCTATTAGTTGCAGCTTATCAGAGTCGCGTATAGCGTCAAGAACGAGCTGCACATCAGCTGTTAGCGCCCTCACTCGGTGGAAAGACGCTATCAGAGTGACGGGGATAGTGCCGTCGGCAGCCATCTTGCGACGAAGGAAGAAGTCGCGTGCTAAGTTGTCGGGGCTGAAGTAGTACTCGCTGAGGAAGAAAGAAGAGGGTTATTGAGTGGTTTCGTAAGCCATCTTATCACGAAATTAAATGAATTTATGCATTTGTTTTTATTATTTACCTTTTGATGGACGATGACGAATTTAGATGTCGTTTTACTACGCAAACGAAACGATGTTACTTTAAAATAAAAGTTATGTTACTGATAAAACTGATGTTACTTTAAAAGTTGTTTTATTTCAATTATGGGCACGCGAAGAAATTTAAGATGTGTTGATGTTTAAGCTCCCTTTGCTTCCAATTATAAACAAGTTATAACATAAAATAACTTCGTTTATTATTAATATTACTTAGTGAAATTAATACTGATCATAAGGGCTAGTTTAAGCTATCGTTTAATGTAAGAATCTCGTTCTAATACGTGAAAAATAAATTTATATTTCTCGATAAGATCTCAGTAACTCTACAAAAAACTTGCTAAAAGGTGTAGTATTGTATGTGTAATTAATTAAAATAATTAAAATTGAAACAACACGTAAGTATAGTAATTTTTTAAAATATTTTTTCGTAGATTTCCGAACCCAGGTTATAAGACACACTAGACAAATCTTTGTGGTTTAAAGTGTGTTTTTTGAGCATTTAAATTGTATTTGTAAATTAAATAAATAAAATAAAAAAAAGGAAACTGTTTTTTTCCCAGAATATCTATAAGCCATATCAATTTTGGAGTATTTTTCAGATGTTTGTTTTCTTCAATAAAACCATGGTGAGACAAAGTGAGGGTCTTTAACACTGTACTACCCTACGAATCCTATTCTAACACATAATAGTAATATTATAAATGCGATAGTTTGTGACGATAGATGGATGTATGTTTGTTACTCTTTCACGCAAAAACTACCGAACGGATTTGGTTGAAATTTGGCTCACAGATTCTTTACAGTCTACATTAAAACAACACCACACAACAACCACGCGGGTAAAAGGTAAAATATGTATTATACACAGATCTAAATCGAGATAGACGAAAAGAGCGCTTTAAACTGTATGAGAACCTAGCGTGTCGAATTTTTCGTACCAACGATGACGTCACGAGCGAGATTTAGTGATGTGGACAAGTTATTGACGAGCTCTTGCAAGACAGCACTGCACAATTAACCGTTTTCGCTTCTGAGTGACGCGTGTTTCCACGGCAATGGTCTCAAGTGGACTGACTAAGGACGAAAAACTTTGTAAGATCAAACGTAGGTAAACTTTTACCGTCTATCTCGATATAGATCTGTGGTGTTATACTCACATCTGCTTCTTGATAAGCTCCTTCAACGTATTGTGATCCAGTCCCATGCCGTACGGGGTAGCAGTGGCGGCAGCGGCGCCGTAATAGAACGCTTGCGCAAGCGGCGGCGCTAGAGGTGCTCCGAGCGGGTACTGGACCACTACACCGCCCACTCCCACGCCTACTCCGACTCCTTGGGATACGCGAAGCTGGGGAAATACAGAAGATTAAAAGGTCATCAGAGATTTTAATGTTACAGCTGAGGCACTATAAGGAGGATGGATGCGCATGGAATTGCCGTTTGGACTAAGGCTTAATTAACGTGTCTTTCGAAGAAGGGAGAAGCTCGAGATAGTAAATATTTGGGCCCCCATATCATAACTAGCAATATTTTTTTACCAGTAGAAACAGGATTATTTCTGGCCTCCTAGAATGAACACCGTGCCGTGTGGTGACGGCCTAAGAACAAGTGTCACAACTCCCTTACATGCCTGGGATGTCGTAAGAGTCGACTAAGAGACTCGACGCATTGAACACCTGTGCGAGAGAAGGAAAACATGAAACAAACCCTCTACCAACCCGTCTGGCCAGCGTGGTAGCAGTAGGCTAATAGCCTCCTATGAACGCCACAATAGGCGTGAGCTAGGAGAGGCCTATGTCCAGCAGTGGACGTCCACAGGCTGATGACGACGAAGAATGAACACTGCAATATCATATAGTGCACGATGCTGGTACTGGACCACCACACCGTGTAAAGAGATAGTGAGACCAGGGGCTAATTGTCTAATTTTAAAATCTATCGCAATCCCTTTCAATTCGTCATTTGAACGATATTAACATAATTCAGGCTTCATTATTTGACATGTGAAAGGGATTGTGATCAGGACGAGTTTTGAATGGTATTGAATGAACGAAAATATGGCTAATACATAACGTGTACGTTAGGTGTAACGTAACATGTAATGACAGCGCGAGGAAAGTTTCTTTTGAGAGCGCTGTCGCTTCTGAACACCTAGGATACCAAATGAAAAAGAATCATTCTTGCACCCCGACCGCCTAATGGTATAACTTGTGGTATTGCTATAGCTATCGATTCAAACCCTCTACAAAGGCTCTCGCTGAGGCTATCACTGAAAATGCAATAGTGAATCCAATAGATGTATACAAATATGTAGGAATTAGACAAAAACTCTATCGTTGAAGAGTTTTAGAAGAGTTTGAAGTTTGATAGCTATAGCGATAGCACAAGCTATACCGTTAGGCGGTCGGAGTGCTGGTTTCAATTCCTGTGCATTTCGAAGCTGCAGCGGCGGGCGGCGCGAGAATCTTTCGCCATCTAACTGAAAGAAATGATTTCTATTCACTGTATACTATCTGACCAAGACAATTAGGCGCATGACAGCTGAGAAAAACTAAAAAAATCTAAGTAAAAACCAAATTATAAATTTTTCATTTTGCATTTTACAATGCTATTTTTGTGTGATAAATATCAAACAAGAAAATATACTGGAAAAAACAACTAGTCTCATGTCGCCCTGACGGGATTCGAAATGCACTAACCAATTATGCTACAGAGATCTATGACGACTTTTTCTAGTATATTCACCTTTCTACGGTGTTGGCCACCGTCGTTTCATCAATGATAGAAATATCCTCGCAATGGAAAAAACAACTAGTCTCAGTTGGTTAGTGCATTGGGCCGGATTCCCAAGGATGCGGGTTCGAATCCCGTCAGGGCGACATGAGACTAGTTGTTTTTTCCAGTATATTTTCTTGTTTAATATTTATCACAAAAAAACCAAATTTCAAAACGCGGTATTCAATCAGTTAATCACTGTAGTGCTAATAAATCACATAATAACATAAGTGAGGTGATAGAAGTGGGCTGCAGTCCTGTCATGCGCCTAAACGTTTTTTTTTTTTTTGTTATTCGGTTTATCTGCGATCAGTCTATTGACTATGAGCGGATGTTATGTTAGACAATATGGCTTGCAGAAAGAGTACTCCACTGAGTATGCCTTCATTGTTTGCTTTCTATCGTTCTACTCTGATAGCTCGATGATGTGTTGCCGTTTAAGTCTTTTAGGGTAACCAATACTGGTTAATTGTGCCGCAAGGCAGTTCGGATGCGTAATAAGGCGGTGCTTGTACTTAGCTGAGTATTGTCTCATCTCCTCTCTGATGGTGTTTACCTCGAGCTCATGGTGCAGCTCAGTAATCTTTATAAACCACGGCCCATTTGATAAATTCTTCAATATGCCATTTTGTGTCCTCTGTATAATCTCGATACTGGAGTTGCAGGCTGATCCCCACAGCTGTATACCGTATGTCCAGATCGGTTTTAACACATCTTGTAAATTAGCAGTTTGTTGTCTATACTCAGGATAGAGTTTCTTCCAAGTAACCACTGTAGATTTTTATACTTAAGGTTGATTTCATCTCTCTTTTTCTGCAAGTGCTTTTTCCATGTTAACCTTCGATCCAGATGCATTCCTAGATATTTGACTGTATCGCTGGGTGGCAGTGTTTTTCCATCCAGGGTGACAGGAGGACAGTCACCTTTGCGGAGAGTGAATGTGGCTTGAGTCGATTTTGAAGTACTGGCCCTGATTCTCCATTTCCTGAGCCACGTTCCTATTTCGTTGAGCCCTTGCTGGAGGATAAACGTGTTGGTCGTGTAGGACGTGTTGATACGTTACCTGTGGCACATCTCTCGGGTATTCATGGTAGGGCAGGTGCAGCGGCGGCGCGACGCGGCGGCGCGCGCCCCGGCCGCGCCCCGCGCCGCGCCCGCGGGCGCCGCCGAAGCCCCGACCGCGCTCTTCACCGTTTAGGGATACCGTGTCTGGAGACAAAACAGACATTACACTTGACGCCACAGAATGACAAACGAGATCGGCGCCCTTCACTATCGTAGCGAAGGCATCAGACATTGTACTTGCGATACTTTAATGAACGTAGCAAAAAAGGAACAAAGACCGCCATCTTGTGTTTACGTCAATTTTGTCAGTTACAGTCCGTGATCATTTTAATCCTTGTCGCACTGTAGGCCTATCTCTTACTAGGGATGGATTATTGACACTGAAAGTAACTAGTTAATCGTGATCGTAAGTACTATGTAAGATAAAACGGGAAGTATTTAATCGATCGACTAAAAAACTGTTTGAGCGACATAAATACTAGGTGAGCGACTTAATCGCCAATCTAACCTGACCTAAACCAATTTTTTCCGCAACCCAACTTACTTTTTTAATCGCTCAATTTAGTATTTCTTAGTCGACCGGTTCAATTCAATTCAATTCATTTATTGTCAAAATAATCATTATCTAGGCTGTTACAAGCACTTGTGAACGTCAAAGAAGCTACGCCATCTTTTGACGTTAATAAGTGCTTGTAACAGCCTAGACTGAATAAAAATGATATTGAATTATTATTTTATTTATATATCTTTGCATGTTTTTCTCCGAGAATAAATGGAGATAAATCAGTATCTCGATTTAATAATTCTGCAAGAAACTATTACTATACCCGCGTGCGTAACTCAGCATTTCTATGGAAAAAGAAATGAAGCCTAAATTGCGGGAAAATATACATACATACAAATACAAATATACATATATAATACACACATGTGGCGGCACCTACCTGACGCCGCACATCTACTACACACGGTTCTAGAAACTTGTATCCACCGTGCATCAAATAGATGCCGCTGCTAACGACTCAGTATAAGATTGAACAACAAGTATGGAAACATACATCACGCAAGCGAAGTTTCACCGAGCCACTCACATATATACAACATCCGACGATCTTCAGTCGGACCGCGGTCCCCGGACTACCAACACCCAGTCCGGAGGAAGAGCTCGCTATTCGACGTTCCTACTAGTGGCTTACCATCTACCACCCTTTTCCATACCTCCACCATCATACATACAGTCACGCCATTAATCCCTTGGGGGAGTATCAAATGTGCAGCTTGAGTCTTCTTCTTCTTAACGCTCATGGCCGCGCTTGACAGAATGATCGTATTCGATTACGTTTGTTAAGCAAAGTTCGGCCCGGTCAGGTGTCGGATGGGTAACGGTAAGACCTTCGGAGGGCACGTTAAACCGTCGGTACCGGCTGTTGTCATTTGATTACAGTCATTAAGCCAAGTCTTATAGACGGCCTTATAGGCGGCTTGATAAACTCTGACACCAGAGGTGTCAGAGTTTTTCTGTGGTCTAGTAACTACTACTAGCCTAGTAACTACTACTAATCCTCACTCGATAAGAAGATGCTTGAGAGTGACAAGTATAAACGTCATTCTGATAGCCGCACCTCAACGACGCCACTTTTGGCAGTTTGGGTCTAATGTCCCGGCTATGCGCTCCGTCTTACCTGCGCAAAATTCTCTCATTTAACGCCCGAAATTAATAACCTATCTGTAGATATGGATAGGGTTATCTGAAAATTTATATAAACTGTTGTCGTACCATGATCGGCCCTCGCGCCGTGTGGCGGCGCGTGCTTGCCCGGGCGGGAGGCCTTCACGTCTATGTCTAGAGGCACCCATTTGTGCTTGCCGGATTTGTTGCTGCTTTTACCACCTCCTAGAAAGAGACAACACAGATCAAAACAGACATCTTGGATAAATTTTAAATTGAAAAATATTGGAAAAAATTAACTCGGCCACAAGTGAATTCTCAGATGGGAATCGAACCCACGACCATTGGAAATCCGGTTCAATGCTCTAACCGCTGAGCTACCGAGACTTAAGTCTCGGTTACATTAATGCACCCACCATGCAGATCACAATAATTATGTCATTAAGCCGACGACCTCCGTGGTAGAGTGGTAGGTACTCGTACATGGGTTTTAAGGTGTCGTCGACTGAGGTCCCATGTTCGAATCCCGGTAGGGGCAAATATTTGCATGATGAATACGAGCATTTGTGCCTAAGTTATGGATGTTTACATATATTTATACACATAAAAACTTTGTCGTCGTCGTCTCAGCCACATGACACCCACTGCTGGGTATAGGCCTCCCCCAAGGATCTCCACGACGATCGGTCCTGCGCTGCCCGCATCCAGCGGCTTCCCGCGACCTTCACCAGATCGACGGCCCATCTTGTGGGGGGCCCCCACGGAGCGTCTCGTCCGGTACGCGGTCGCCATTCCAGAACCTTTCCGCCCCAACGGCCATCCGTTCTTCTCGCTATATGTCCCGCCCACTGCCACTTCAGCTGAGCAATCCTTGGAGCGATGTCAGTAACTTTAGTTCTCCAGCGCAGGGAAACGCCGAGCATAGCTCTCTCCATTGCACGCTGAGTTACCTTGAGCCTCCTTATCAGACCCATAGTCAGCGACCACATTTCACTGCCGTAAGTTATCACTGGCAACACACACTGGTCGTAGACTTTCGTCTTGAGACACTGAGGTAAGTTGGACGCGAAGATTTTACGGAGCTTCCCGAACGCTGCCCATACGAGTTGGATTCGACGAGAGATCTCTTTCTCAAAGTTGGACTTACCTAACTGGATTGTCTGTCCAAGGTAAACGTAATGGTCAACAACTTCGAGTGTAGTGTTCCCAACGTAAACTGTAGAATCGTCTTGCTCGCAGGCTAGACGACTTCCAACCTCCCGAACAAGCCGAGTTCCGAAAAGGCTTCAGCACAATAGACCACATCCATACGCTGCGGCAGGTTATACAAAAGACCGAACAGTATAATCTGCCACTTTGCTTGGCCTTCGTGGACTATGAGAAAGTCTTTGATTCGATTGAGACCTGGACGGTGCTGCAGTCTCTCCAGAGGTGCCAAGTGGACTATAGGTATATCGACGTGTTAAGGTACTTATACGAACATGCCACCATGTCGGTCTGATTACAGAACCAGAATAGAAATTCCATCCAACTGCAGCGAGGTGTGAGACAGCCCTCCAATTGGACGGCTGATTTAACCAGTTGGCTGCGATATATACATATCATTGGCCGTGTCTGTACCTGTTATAGGTGAGCCCCAAATTTCCCCTTCCTCTCGCATAAAAAGAAATAAAGTACCAACCTGGTGGTTTCGTCTTATCACTGTATTTCTCCTGCTTGTCTCCTTGAGGGTGGTGGTTCTGAGTAGGTTCCACCTTCTCGACCTTAGGCTGGGGTTGGTGGTGATGTTCTTCCAGAGGTTTGCGCTCTTGGTCCTGGAGAGAGAAACATTGGGTTTGAGAATAGGAAAATTACAATTAGTATAAATTGTACACCGGTTTCCTTAGCACATAAAAGTGATATAATTTACTTCCAACAAGATACCAATATGATGCCAGGAAAATATTAATGCTTTTGAATGTGACATCTTATCATATCACTTAGCACATTAAGTGATATAATTTACTTATTTTGCTTTACTTTCCAGCAGGATACCAATATGATGCCTGGAAAATATTAATGCTTTTGAATGTGACATCTTATCTGATCACTTAGCACATTAAGTGACATAATTTACTTATTTTGCTTTACTTTCCAGCAGGATACCAATATGATGCCTGGAAAATATTAATGCTTTTGAATGTGAGCTCAAAATCTTTTTAGTCAATAAGGCCTACGACAGTTTAAATGAAAAATTTTAGTTATTATTATTATATTTAAAAATTCATATTCATTGGATATAATGGGATTTGGTTCGGAGCTCCACCATTTTTTTTCTGAACAACGGTTAAAACTGATAATTGCTTGTATTGTATCCAAAGATACATTTGATCCTTTCTATGCTTGACGTTTAATGTAAGCATCAAGTCAATTCTTGAATTGGTTTGTATTTTCGGCTGCCACTATTTCCTCTGGCAACTTATTCCACGGTTCCACTCCTCTGTTGCTGGAAAAATGCTTGTGCGATTGTTTTTGGATCTCGTTTTTGTAAGCTTAAGGCTGTACCCTCGTAGGTGTAGTTATTATATTAGACAAGTCAGTGTCGCCTTAATATTAAAATTAAATTTTGTCATATAGAACCTCAGTGACCTACAGTGTGAGGTAAGAACTAAGTCTAATATTAAGTAACAAGTCTACTTATAGAAACTAACGATTTCCTCTGTCTAATAACAATACTGAACTTTATACCAAAGACATTAAAGACTTAAATCACCTACTTCAAGTTACCAAAGCGCAGAGGAACTCAATATTACGGTCACCCACTCAACAATTAGAGTTCGCGGAAACAACTATATGCAATGCAATCATGATCATTTGTACAGTAAACAGCACGTCAGGCTTACACTTGCACTCCGAAAATCATCGCTATTGCAAGCGACATAAGAGCCCTCTCAATCTGGCTGAACTGCCGTGTACAACGATCACAGTAGCTGCCAGTAGTCCACCTGCCACGCAAAATCTCTTGAACGGTTATCAGTGGTGACGTTGTAAGCCTATAGCCGGTTTTTCTCTTCGGTAGAGGAATTTGACAGGTGCCAGTGTCACTTTGTAAAAATAATCCTGCTTTTAACTTTATTTCAAAACGATATTTTTTTCATGAACGACGGGGAGACTCACTTACTACAAGCCCTATCACCAACCAAACCGAATACAATATTACCCCCGCTGGGAATCGAACCCGGGACCCCTGGGTAGACAACTAACCACTACCGGTGGTTGTACCACTAGACCACAGAGACGGCTAACATGATTATGATGAATGAATAGGATGAATGATTTGCGCAGATCTAGTTCTAGTTAAGTAAGTGATGATTCCATTCCCGCACACAAATTCAATATTATCACTATAGCTACATTTAAATTCAGCATTATTTTTACAAAGTGACACTGACATCCTGTCAAATCACTCTTTTTTTTTTATGAACGACGGGGAAACTCTTAGCCTTCATCATACCTAATGTTAAGTATTGATAAGGCTGAAGATGGATGCGAGCCTCTCCCGGAATCTGAATGAAAAATCCACCCTTAATTGTCTAATTTCAAATTCTATGACAATCCCTTTCATAGGTATTGTGAATGTTATAGTGTTTTATGGAATTGTGTAACTTATAGTCGCAATCCCGTTCAGAACGAATGATGTATTAAATGACACTTCATGTGACACTTCTCCATACATTTGAAAGATATTTTCATCTGTCACTTTGCTTAGACAGTTCAATTTCGTTCATTCAATACCTAGCAAAACGCGTCCCGATCACAATCCCTTTCAAATGTCAAATAGTGACAGCCTGAAGTATGTTAATATCTTTCAAATGACGAATTGAAAGGGATTTGGATAGATTTTAAAATTAGACAATTAGCCCCCCGACTATATACGACGAAGTACGACTGTCCAAATCGAGCGCACGAGAATATCATCTATAGCCGGATTTTATATTCAGAAGAGTAATTTGACAGGTGCCATGATGTCATTTTGTAATATATACCTAGCTACATTTTGAGACAGCATCCTCAAAATGTAGCTAGGTATAATGATAATATTGTTTTTTTTTTTATTATTAAATCGATTTTTATTACAAAACTCTTAATAAACGCTATTTGAACCAATCTTAATTAAACTATAACGGAAAAAAAAGCCGTCCAACTCTATTGCCCCGATGAATACGAAGACAGCCGCTGGGCAAGATAGGCACCAGCTCTCAGGTATCCTGAGGCGTGGACAAGTCTTCTTGAAAGATTTTCTGCATATTTTTTTTGTCAGTCGACCAAGGGCCCATTGTCTCTACTCTACAGCAAGCGCCGCAAATTCGTGGCTTTCTGAGAGCGACGAATATTTGCGGCGCTTGAGGAATTGAGCTTGCTTCGCTGCGGTTCCGGCTCTTGAGGACGTACCACGTATAGGGGAAGGACCTAGGGTGTCTACACAAGTTGCATCCCATACTGAATGTGTGTACGTGAATGGAATCAATACTTACTGAGCTGAACTGTAACTGGATCGGAAAATACTGGTTAAATCAACCAGGATTAGAACACGCCAAATCCCTTATAGAAGGTTATTCGCAAAAGCAAACTGCTGAACTCCTGGAACTCAGCAGAGCAAACATAAGTGCGATAGCAAGAGCCTTAACTGGACACTGCAAACTAAAAAGGCATTAATTTCACATGAAATTAAGTGACACTGACGTTTGCCGTTACTGCGGATTAGAGAGAGAAACACCCAAACATCTCCTATGTGACTGCGGGCCCCTAATTCACAAACGCAGTAGCCCGGCATATAATTCGGCCAGAGGAACTAAAATCTCTCAGAGGTAGGAAAATTTTAGACTTCCTGGAGGCCGCCAGGCTAAAAGAGTTACTATAACAAGGTGGCGAGTTACAATAGATCTTATAGGTCGCAGTGACTCCAGTTCCAACTGGAGCTGCATAGCCCCTATATCCTACAATTAATTAAATAACTGGATCGGAGCAAGTCATTACGAAAAACAGTCGGAAGATTATTTTTACAAAGTGACATTGGCAGCTGTCAAATTTTACTGCATTAATGATCCGACTATAGGCTGTGCTTGCAATACAAAAGTCGTCGCTATTACAAGTCACATAAGGACCCTCAACGTCAAACTGCAAAGGCTGACGTGCTGCCACGTGTACGTCTATATGACGCACATGTGGTCGAAGTAAATCGTCGCTTTGGTACTGGTTGGACCACGTGTTTAATCCACAGATGTTGTACAAGCAGCATTTAAAATAGTTATTGTGGCATGGAAACTATTTCACTAATTGTAGATAACGTGCCATTTTTAATACCCCCACTACTGGGGCACTAGCTTTCAAATTAATTTCATTGTTAACCGCCTCTATCACCTGCGGTTCTTATAGACCCGCAGGTCCCGGGTTCGCTTCTGAGTAGGGGTACATAGTTCTTGTACATGCAACAGCAGCTGCGGCTTCAAACTTTGACCTTGAGAGCGCCCTTATTTCGCTCGGTACTTCATTTGACAGATGGATGTGACATATTGCTCGTAGTCTTCGGTAAGTTTTCATTTGCGTCAAAAAGAAGCAGCAATTTGTCACATGATCAGATCCATCTGTCAAATGAAGCCGATATCGATGCCGTCGCCACCTGCGCGGTACGGCCCCTGGTCGCACAGTAGCTGCTGTCACTCACCGCATTCCCGTTGTGGTGTGAGGAGTCCCCGTCCTGAGGTGGCGGCGTGGAGTGACACCTCGCGCCGGCCACCGCCGCGCTCAGCGTCGGCCAGTCGCCTATGTCCGTAAAATCCGATGCCTGGAGACAAGGCAAATAGCAAATTAATAAAGGTGGACTCTTTAAGTGCGTAATAAAACCCTAAGTGGACTGTATAAATAGGTATAATGATGAAGAAAGTCTACAATAATTTCTCAATAGGAAACAAAAAGAGGTACAATGGACGCGTGGGCGAAGTATGCGTGGCCGGTCGATCGCGAAGTGCGGAGCGGGGCGCGGAATTCTCCGCTCGCCGCTCCGCTAGTGATGTGACGTTTGTGCAGGAACATGGACTGCACATAAAAGCTAAAATAAATATTGTGCTAACTGATACTGATAAGACGCGGACACACAGTTCTGAACTATAGGAGCCGGTGTCCACGACGACTCCAGCCGCACACACGCTTGGCAAATTAATGTTAAAATACATTTATTCTATACGTTATCCTAGTATCCTATAAGACAAGCCTGTCAGTGCTTACTTTATGGCTAGGCTAATTGGTTTGAGTGTATGAAATATTTATTTTATATTTTTTTATTAGAATTTCCAGTTCCAATGTCCCAATAAATATCATACTTGATTCAATACTGTTTGTTTTGAAACCTGTATGTAGACCAAACCAATTATTGGGGCGACCAATGGAAAAGATACATATAACATTACAATGATTGATATCTCCCCTAACCAAATCAACGAGTTTCTTTTGAAACACAGTCTACACAGTGGTTTGAATAATTTCCTTGTTTCATTTCAAACTAAGGGTGGCAAATAATTTCAATTTCAATTTATTTAATTCAATAACAATATTTTACAATTGTGTCTGAATGTTGCACACTAAAAATAGAAAATAAAAAAATAAATAATTACAATTGAGATTTAAAGCTAAAACATCAATTTAAATAAAATATTAATAACATTAAAAGTGTGAAATACGTAAACAATCTATAAGTATGTATATAAATGTCAAACCCATCATAAATAATTCCATGTCAAAGTAAAGCAAAATAAAATAAAAATCATAACATTACAATACAAAAACATTATTGAGTAAAGATGCACGGATTACCGATAAAGTCGTCAAGTGAGTAAAAACAGCCACTTAATAAGAATTTTATAAGTTTCGATTTAAATATATAAAAATCTTCAATGACTTTTAACTCTAGAGGCAGTGCGTTAAAAAGTTTTACTGCCTGATACCTACTACAGTGCTTCACAACATTGAGGTGTGGTTGGAGTTTAGCTTTTATATCTTTTCTTCTAGTGCTTAATCTTTCTTCCTTAGTGGCTTCGGTTTCATATTTATAGCTATGTTTTACTACATCTAAAACTACAACCAGTATGTACAGACTAGGTAGCGTCAGCACGTTAAGTCTCTTAAAATGTTCCTTACAGGATTCCCAAGGTGGTATTCGGACTATGGTTCTAATAGCTCTTTTCTGGAGCACAAATGCCCTCTTAAGATTGTAGTCATAGCTGTTTCCCCAGAATTTAATACTATATCTAAGCTTAGACTCAACAAGAGAGTAGTATACTGTTAGTAATTCTTTTGTCTCCAGCTCGTCTCTCAAACTTCTAATGGCGTAGCAGGCAGAACTAACATAATCTTCGATAGATTTAATTTCTTGTTTCCAATTAAGACACTCATCAATATGTATTCCCAGGAACTTGACACTATTCTTGAATTCCACTATTTGTCCATCACATTTAACTACTATCTCATGCTGTTTTTTAGCAGTTGTTTTGAACAGCATAGCATGCGTTTTTTTTACGTTGAGCACAAGCTTATTGCTGGAGAACCAATCATTGAAATTGACCAGAGCGTTGTCAACCTTAGCGCAGAGGGTTTCTATTGATGGCGCAGAAACTACAGCGTTTGTATCATCCGCATAAACCACAAGTGCTACATCACTATCAGACATAACATTCAACAGATCATTTGTGAATATTACAAAAAGCAATGGCCCTAATATCGATCCCTGCGGAACACCACGTTTTACTGTCCTTATCCTGGATTTAGTCACTATTTCCTGACTGAATTGTATGGATTTCATCTCCACATATTGTTGTCTATTGTGTAAGTATGCGTGAAGTAATTTCATTGCATTATGTCTGATGCCATAGTGCTCAAGTTTTTCAATTAGTAAATTGTGATCCACCATATCAAATGCGGCGGTGAGATCAAGGAATACACCAGCAACTTTTAATTTTTTGTTGAGTTCTGTAAGCACTTCACACAATAACAAATCAATGGCATCCACAGTACCAATCCCTTTTCTATATCCAAATTGACGCTTATTTAAGACGTTATTTTGGTTTAGATGGTATATCAGTCTTGATTCAATTATTTTCTCGAATATTTTCGAAAGGACTGGTAACAGAGATATTGGCCTGTAGTTTTTTGGATCCGTAGGAGATCCCTTTTTAAACACTGGCACAACTTTAGCTATTTTGAGTTGTTCAGGGAACACTCCAGACTTCAAGCACTTATTAAAGAAAAACGCTAATGGTTCGGCTAGAATATCAATATTTTCTTTAATTATGCTTAAAGGTACCTCATCATAACCGCATGACTTCTTTAAAGGCATACGTCGTACAATTTTTGTGACTTCTTCAGGGTCAGTGAGTCTCATTTCCATGTTCGCCGCGATTCTAGGGGAACTCATAGTCACATATTCAAGAGACTTTTTATTTTTATTAGTTATATCAACATTATAACTGTTTTTATCAAACACCTCAGCAAAAATGTCCACCAATTGCTGTCTGTCAGTAATCAATTGATCACCTACTTTTAGAATATGATTATTGTGATTATTACCTCTTTTTTTTATTTCGTTTCGGTGTTTGTTTACTAATTTCCATATCGCTTTTGTTTTATTCTTGGCCTCACTAAGTTGTTTCCCAACCGACAGTTTTTTAGCAGATTTTATCACTTTTCTGTAAAGTTTTATATATGTTATGGCATAATCATTGACAGATTTATGACAAGTAGTTTTGTTTCTTGTAATTAAAAATCTCTTCATTTTGCTTGAGTTCCGAATTCCCTTAGATATCCAATGATTTTTTTCTGTCTTGGTGATATTTACTTTTACATTTTTAACTTTAAATGACTTTCGAAAAATTTCATTAAACTTGCTTAAGAAACTATTTATATTACATCTATTTAAGTCGGCACATTCTAATTCCTGTCTAAATTTTATTTTGTTAGTTCTGGAATAACTTCTTCGCCTGCTCAGATAAGAATTATTTTCTTGTTGTTTTGGGTGCTTATTTTCAAACATAATTGTACAGAGCAGACCCGCGTGACCGTCTCCAAGCTTGTTGTGATCTACCGTGCACTGAGCAAAGTGTGAATCTGGAAGATTTGTGATTATGTTATCAATGCAGGATTCATGATCATTTCGAATAAATGTAGTTTCCTTAATTAAGAACCTAAAGTTATAACATTTAAGTAGAGTTAGCAACTCAGTCTGGTTACTGCTCTCCTTGATAAAGTCAGTGTTGAAATCTCCAAAAATAACACAACTCCTCTTAAAGAAATGTTGCAAGAGCCTTTCTAGCCTTGTGATAAAATCATTGAAATTTTTAACGTCTGGAGTCCTGTATAAACAACAGATACTAAAATTGTAATCAGTGCATTTCACCCCACATATTTCAAAACTATTCATTGCATATATGTTTTTAGTAAACTTTAAGTCCTCTACATTACAGTCAGACTTTGTCAAAATCAGTGAGCCACCCCTTTTTTTGTTGGTGCGTACGTTATGGGAAACAAGTTTGTAGTCATCTAAATTAAAAATTGATACATTATCTTTGTTTAGGAAATGTTCACATATACAAATAAAATCTGTTTTAACCTCGAGATCATGCAAGTAAACACTCAATTCATCTTTTTTATTTGATATTCCACACAAGTTTTGAAAGAGAAAATTAAAACATTTCATAGATTCCTTGTTAAGAATTTCAGAGTCTCCATTAACTAATGTGTTATCGTTTATAGCATTACTGGGGGTCACGAAAAATTTCTTCATCGCTACATATTGGGTCAGCTGTATTTCCATGCAAAGTAGGTAAATCACTGTTATTTGAGCTCGAGCAGTTAGAAGCACCATTTGAAGTACTTTGTGGTTTTTTGTTTAATATCTGAAAATAGTACGGTATTGTGCCCTTTTTATTTACTACCTTAATAGTCTTTTTAGGTATCACAGTAGCGCTTTTTATGTGCTCCCTTATTTTTTTATAGCATAAAAACTGTTTTTCGTAATCTATATAATCTATGCATATATTAATTTTGTCACATAAGCATTTCATAAAGTTAAAATTATTATAATCCAACAAAATGTCAAGATGCTTTAAATGCATAAAATGTTTAGTCCACAACCTTATATTATAATTCAATGTAATCTCATTCATACATCTATTTTTTAAAACTGGTAATAAAAGTACATTTGTCATATTTAATTTGTTAATTAGTATACATATATTTGAATTTAATTTATGCATATCAGTGTCATGTCTTCCTAAGCTAATAATTATCATGTCATCGTTTGTAAAATCATGTAACATATTATCATTATTACAATATTCTAATATTTCGGTACTGGTTGCATCAGTCATAATATGGGCATAACATTTATATTTGTTGTTCCACTTTCCATATCGCGAATTTGTTAAACTCACTGACAATCCACGTAACTGTTCATCGCCAATTATAAAAATACGATTATATTTAGACTGATGTTTCCTACTACTATCGCCATCTGTTGTCAAGTGTTGTAATTGTTCCAATTCAATAATATTATCTTGCGGGTGATTTTCATCCGCTGGTAGCGACGATACACCAATGGAGCTATCTATGAGAGTGTTGGTTTCTAGCGAAGTCAATGCAGTATTATTGGGAACAGCAATTTGGCGAGTTTTTATGTGATATTCAGTATCTGTTATTGAACAATTTAATTCTATAGATCCTTCAATCCTTTTTTTCTTATTTTTTGTTGAACTTTTTGTCGGCGTTGATTTGCATATACGAGTTAGTTGACTTATCTTCAACTCGTATTCAGTTAGTCGTTTACTAAGACTATGATTTTCAGAAACTAAATTAGTTATTTCATTTTCAGCTATTTCTAAGTTTTTCTCTAATTTATGTACTTTCTTTATCAGCTCGTCTATTTCTTCATTGCAGTTTGTACTAAGTTTTGAAAAACTTCTGTTTAAAACTTTTTTCGGTGTGGAAGTATTAGATGAATATTCTGTCTCTTCTTCGTCGGAAAGCCGTTCAGATAAAAGTGAAGGATTACTCTGTATATTTATTTTACGTTTAGTCACGTGATCAATCTCAAAGGAATTATTTTCTGATTCAACCGGTTTTTGTTCAGTTTTATTATTTGATGCACTGTAACAAGTATCACATTTAAACGATTTTTTATTAATCGGCGTCATTATTCTAAATCGCTGAAAAGATACGTTTGTACAGTCCAAGTGATATTTTTTCTCACATGCAGCACATATCAAAAATTGTTTATTTACAATACTTTTACTGCATTTATTACAGTTAGCTGTCATCTTGGCGTTAAATAACTAGAGAAATATGTAATGTCAAAAATATTGTTCGATACTTGATTCGAACCGCCGCCGCTGTTTTGGTTCACCGAGTCCGCTGGTATATCAACTCGGCTACAGTTGCAGTAATTACGCCGGCCAATTAAGTAGTTACATGCGGCCGATAACACCTCTGCTTGAAAGCATGGATGGATTAACCATTAAAGTATCTTGCTTAACATGTCACTAGATGGCGTTACGTGCACATGTATTAAGATGAAATGAAGTCCTTATTGCAATCACATAAAATTCACAATCCAATATCACTTCTTCACATTTAAATGATAATAACTGAAGATTTTTGACAGATTTATGATTTATGTTATAATAATTGTTTTTGAGTAACAGTTATTAGTTTTTATTGAAGTTATCACTGCACGTAATATTATTATGGATTTTATAAAAGCTTATTAGGCAGAATAATTGTTAATTTCACGTTTTTCCGCTGACACTGTTTTTAGTAAATTTTTCACACTATAGTCAAATTTTTTCGTAGATAACACTCACACACAAAATATATAGGGTAATCCACCGCCTTACAAAAATTAACACTGTAAAAGTTGAATTAACTATTTTTAGATTGGGAACAAGCACGGAGCTAATGTTTACGTTGCGGCTAGCGCCATCTATCTATGATATGTCAAGAAATGGAAGTTTTGCAATAATGCGACAGTTCCTCTGTATCATACCTTCACTTAATTCGGCTAACATTAACCATTAATTGCGAATTTAAAGAGAGCATAAAGTAAACGATAACTATCGAACTATAAACGTTGTTATGACTGATAGCTTTATGCCTGAAGTGACGTCACATCCGGGGCGACAATAACCTTAGGGTGTTTGGGTTCTTTAGATCCCATACTTAGTACTTTATATCACACTTTATACTATGAGTCATGTCATATAACAAATATTAATAGAAACTAGTTACGTACATTTTCGGCAGTATTATACGAGGGCTGATTGATAAGTTTCCGAAATGACAAAGAAAATTACCTTTTACCTCAATGCATTTAGTCCAGCACTTCTCAATGTCGTTACACCAGTTTGATAAAATGTTTTCTTCAACCCCTCAACATACTCATCTACGGCAACAATGACGATATCATTTGTTGAAAATCTCTGGCCAACTTACCCTTTCCTTAAGTTTGGCAATAAGTGGAAGAGGGTGGATGCAGTAGCAATTCGAACCGCAATTCATTCAAGAGTTTGGCCACTGCAACCTTAGACGAGTGTAGAGGCGCGTTCTTTCCATTGTTAAGAAAATTCACGATACAGAAAGTTCAAGGCCCTGTCATACAAATTCCATAAGTTCGATCAAATCCAAATTTGGCGTTTTATTTTTTTATATTTCGTCGTTTCGGCTACTTATCAATCAGCCTTATTTAATTTAGCCCAATTTTCGGTAACACATTGCAAACCCAACCTTTGCGAAAGTTGCTTAACTTAGCTGATTGTTTTGTACTGAATGTAGGCTTATTAGGGATCCACTTTGTGAAGAGCACTTCCAGCTTTGCGTTTTAGCTTAGCTCAAAGAGAAAAACGGCCACCCGTCAAAAACCAGAACATTGCGAAAATTGCTTAACTTTGATTATTGTTTAATTTATAATACCTGGCCATCTTGCTCGACCTTGGCCCAACTGCGTCTCGTCTTCGACTTCCTCCGTGCGGTGACACCAGCTGTCATAATCACCGTCGCTATTCTCTGGCCATTTCACACTCACTTATAATCACTTAACACTTTCCAAGTCTATAATCACTCGACCACCTCCCGGACTATAATCATAATCACTTAACATTTAGGATTCTGTCCACGTTGCTTCTCATCATACGCATGCTTTCGTCAGAAGACGACTGTAGTACGCTTGGTCGCAGCTTCCATAACCAAAACAGCGATGCTCTGTCCACTAAACGACAAAAACTTCAAGCTACATGAAGATTAGCTTAGCCATATTTTTGTTCAAATATGTGGCCGGCAACTATGTGCATCTTGCTCTAGGTAGCGTATAAAGTCAGCGTGACACAGCAATAGATGCCTGCCAGAAATTGCACGAAAATATGCCTCGGATAGGAGGAGGAAACATATGATAGAGTGATGACAGATATGGTCCAAACCTTACGCAAATGCGAGGTTGCTACTTTGTGGACAGAGCGTCACGGGCTTGTATGAAAGCTGCGAACAAGCCTACTACAGTAGCTTTTAACGAAAGCGTGCGTATGAACGGACTCTGGTGAACAGCACGCCTTACTCCTGGTACATAATCACTTAACAATTTTCTAGTCTATAATCACTCGCCATCTTCTATAAGCGGTGCTATACTAGGGCATGAATCTCGAAATATCGTAATATCGGAATCTCAGAACGCGATTTCCGATATTACAATTCCGATATTGAGTGATCCAATATCGGAATCAGACAATTACTTCTGTTTGGGTTCTTTAATAAACCCGGAGACAACACACGAAGGTAAAATATAGTCTTTAATAAACGTTATCACGCATAACTATATTACTTGTTGGCATCCTACTGCGCGTCGTTAAGCATCTATTTTATTTTGTATAATTTGATCTTCTGGGTTATGACTAAAAAAGGAATGTACGACAATAGATGAAAGAAGAGTTCATCTAACACATGCAAACAGTATCTTACATCAATTTTGCCGACCAGCGTTGAATGGAAGTGAGTGTGCTTTTTCGTTGGCCGGATATTTTTGCATTATAATACGAAGTTACTACCTACGCGACAAAATGCTTGACGCTTTGCTATTCTTGAGAAAACACTACCAAGAAAAAAAATATTATTATAATATTTATAACTTTTTAATTTTGCATTTTACAATGCTATTTTTATGTGATAATTTTTAAACAAGTAAATATACTAGAAAAAAGCAACTTGTCTCATGTCCCATCAGGGCGACATGCGCCAAGCGTGTCGATTATGGCAAACCCCCTTTTGGGAAGGCCTATACCCAGCAGTGGGTGTTATGTGGCTGAGACGACGACGACAAATAAAGGAAATGGCAATTTATGAAGAAAATTTGACGAATATCCAAAATCAATATCGGAATTGAAACCTTCCGATATTACATGCCCTATTTGATACTGTTCTGACGTCATAATCATATCATAATTTTGCAGCTTTGGTTTAGGAATTTGCAGAAACTCGATACATTGAAATAGATTTAATTTGATTACTATTGTCGTTTTGTTGCGGTTAAGTGAATTGTTAGTGTTACGAATTAATATGTCATATATATTAATGTATTGCATCTATTTTGTTTATAGTTTTTACTATTATAGCTTTGTAGAATGTATTAGTTTGTAAGCAAGATATTATTATGTTGAATATGTTGTGCTTTGTCTTTACCTTAATTTTTTTTTATTATTTTAAATTCGATTGTTTTGTTTGTTTCTAAAAGTTTTTGTCATCTTTGCTAGCTTTTAAGCTTTTGCCTGTTTGCTTGCTCCCACTTGCACATACTGTCACTGTCAGCTGTCAGCACTACAATCCACAGACTGCCAATGTAAAAAAAAAAAACTAGCGTATCTGTGGTATCACTGGCTTTTAGTTTATTCAGCCATTTATTTTAATTTGATATAAATTATTATATAATTTTTTTTATTTTTCTTTATTATATTATGTATACCGGTTAATACAGCTCTCAGCACCACCAAAACGGTATCGACGGAAGACCAGCGCTGGCCAAAAGCCAAGCAACATGCTGAGTCGGGGCCGTTTTGGGACAAACAGTGCTTATTTATTTGTTTTTATTTTGTTTTTTGTTTGTATTGCCCTTGTTTGTCCCAAATAAACATCTTTCTTTCTTCTTTCTTTATTAAGTACTACTTACTTACTTAATATTCAAGTATTTAGATGTAAGTTTATCTTTTTTTGGGTTCCGTACCTCAAAAGGAAAAAAACGGAACTCTTATACTATAAGGGTTCCGTTTTTTCCTTTAAGGCTTATAGGATCACTTTGTTGTCCGTCCGTCCGTCGGTCTGTCAAGACCGTTTTTCTCAGGAACGCGTGGAGGTATCAAACTGAAATTAAGATCTAATACTCAGTTCTACTGTCCCTTGGAGCTGTGAAAAAATCAAACTTCTAAGCCAAAGCAATCAAAATATACAGCCGTTTATGCCGCAAATTTTCGAAACTCGCACGGGAATCAAAACCTACAGGCTACTTTCCGTGAACTTAGAATCTTGAAATTTGGTACGAAGTAACGTCTTATAGTAAATTGCGAAAACCGTAAATTTTTAGTTACATCATATAATAAAAAATACTTTTGAAAATTTTAAGTTATATACCTACAGGTTTGTACGGAATTACGGAACCCTCGGTGCGCGAGTCCGACTCGCACTTGGCCGGTTTTTTTTAATGTCATAAATGTAATCTTTTACTGTTGACTGTTAGAGAATGGCGACGTAGAAATCTGACGTGTATTCCCAGCCTAACACGTTATCGAGTTGTCGAGTCGATAAAAGCCGCTCGTGCTATGCTAGGCCTACAGGACAATATAGATAGAGAAACCCTAACGTAACGTATACCATAGAGTTCGTAAGACCATGACATACAGAACTGTCGCCTTTAAATTCCAAAACTGGTACGAAACCAAAACAGACAAATTATACAAATGACATTTTAAAATAATCGAGGAAGCGATTTGCGAACAGGTTTCCACTGGATTTCATCTACCTACACTAATATTATAAAGAGAAAGATTTGACTGTTTGCTTGTATGTTTGCATTGAATAGGCTCTGAAACTACTGTACGGATTCGGATGAAATTTGGTACACAGATAGTAGATATGGTTATGAACATAGGATACTTTTTATCCCGCTATTCCCACGGGAACGAGAATCACGCGGGTGAAACCGCGAGCGGCCGCTATTATCAAATACCTATTTTATCAAAATAAATTCATTCAAGTAGCAAAGTTAATGACAAGTATAACTAATTATGGCTGAAATTTAGATTTTTAAATTCTCAGTAAGTAGTACGTACGTACGTAGTAAGTACTTTCAGTGCTTTTTCAACATTTAAGATGATGATAAATATTAAACAAGAAAATATACTAGAATATTTATCACATAAAAATAGCATTGTAAAATGCAAAATAAATAAAAAATAAAAAAAAATATAATTTAAGATGATCTTGAGTTGTCGCGAATTAATTAGAATTTCAACTATCTGAAAAAACTTCATATAATAAAGTAACGATAAAAACTATAATAATACTTATACAAGTCAATGTATCTAGTATTTTTTTTATTTTTTTTTTCCAACTTAACAACTATATAGAGGCTCTAACCTAACTGACATACGCGACGACGACATTTTCATGAAGTAATAAAATATAAGAGCATTGGACCGGATTTCCAAAGGTCGCGGGTTCGATTCCCGTCTGAGAATTCACTTGTGGCCGAGTTAATTTTTTCCAATATTTTTCTATTTCAAAATTTACCCTAAGTAATAAAATATAATTTCATAAAACAAGAAAATATTATAAGTACTTAAGTAAAGATAATATAGAGTTTTAAATAAATCAACTTTAGCCGATTTTAAATTAAGTAAGCACGAAGTCAAAGAAAATACGAAATACAAGCGAAAATTTTAGTCGACCTTATTTAAAACATGACTATTTAAGTTAAGTATATTTTTAACGTTTTAGCCAAAAAAACACCAAGAAGAACGATTTAAGCATTGGTTTTAGTGCTTATCTTATCACTAAACAAAAGATAAGAGTAAAACCTTATTTTACGATCGGGGAATTTCCCGGTTGACCAGTCGAGTTTTTTAGGGATACGTTTCCTCGGAAAGTGGTGAGGTTAAATAAATAATTTATTATTCCAATGAAATACCTGCAAATGTTCTATTATTTGTGATATAAATGTTTTCTATATATCTATTACATTTTTAAATACTTCTTAAAAAAACTCTACTGGTCAACCGCGACGTTCCCCGACTGTACCACAAGATCAAGAATAAAAAACAAATAAGAATATTTGTAAGTAAAAAAAAGTTATGACCAAAGAGAATCAATAAATATAATAATATAGAGAAAAAGTTAGCATCCAAATGAATACACTCCAACTCTGAATATAAAAGGACAATACCGTATTTTTGGAAATAAGAAATTAACAATAATTTTCCATATTCTGTTTCCGTACAACACAACACAAAGGCAAAAATAATAACCAACTGTACAAATATCCAGAACTTTAAATGTCACTAAAATGTGACATAACCTCAAAATTGTACCGCGTGGCAACCACGCTGCGCGAGCGCCGGTACGCGCGTCTCTCTCGCACGCGCACGCTTCACTATCGCCGTCACTACCGCACACCTTCCGTTCACTAGCCAAGGTCGAATAGCAGTTTCGTTTCGATAACAATCCAGTTTTACCTGTACTGTTAAAAGTCTCTCATACATGACGAGATTGACCAAAATTGGTATTTAATACTATTGGGTTAAAGTGAAAAATGTTGTTGTTATAATGTTGTTTCCTGTACATTCGTTGCATTTTGATTACGATATTAAAATTGATAGTCCATATTATAATTTAGAAATTTGCTGTCAATCTCTTGAGGTGAATGGGTCTTCAATTGGTACTTGTTCGCTATTGGTTAATGTGTTAGATGTAATTTGGCACAATTATTATCGTTTAATTAAAATTTCTCATTTATCGTTCTTTATCCGTCATGTGGATACAGATAATGAGCTAATTATACGCGTGCGATAGCAAAATACCTGTCATGTCATAACTCATAAGAGGCTTTCGCACTACAATATAATATAGATTGAATTAAACAAACTCTAACCATTACAACGCCCACTGGAAATCATCATTATTACCAAATAAAGAAAGAAAGAAAATTTTATTTTGGCATCACACCACACCACACCACAACACAAAATATACAAACAAAATGAAAAGAATAAAATAATGGAAGAGAGAATAGAAAGAACGAACACAACAGAAATAAATATAGATAATGTGTGATGCCAAAACTGTGTTCAGTTCAGTACAAGCAGCAAACAGAATGCCTGCTGCACTGGTATCACACATTAAACTTCATTTATTTTTCAATCTACAAGGAGAAACCCATAGCCCTCATCATAATTGATATAAAGTAATGAAAGGCTGAAGATAAAATTGGGCATTGTCCCAGAATCCTCAACCACTGAGGAACTGGCGATATTTTATAACCGTCACAACACTCCATCCATCCATCATCAGCCTGTGGACGTCCACTGCTGGACACAGGCCTTTCCTAGCTCACGCCTATTGTGGCGTTCATAGGCTATTAGTCTACTGCTACCACGCTGGCCAGACGGGTTGGTAGAGGGTTTGTTTCAAGTTTTCCATCTCTCGCACAGCTGTTCAATGCGTCGAGCCTCTTAGTCGACTCTGGGAGTGGTAACACTTGTATTCTTAGGCCGTCAGCACACGGCACTACACGTCACAACACTACAACGCTAATAACATTGTAGTTATGTTAAGACGAGATTTAGTTATCATGGTGATAACTAGCTAGACAGACTGACAACAAGTCTGTAGGGATGATAGTGGAAGTATGGAAATGGGTGGTAGAATTTTTTATTTATTTTTTTATTCATGACAGGGAGACTCTTAGCCTTCACCATACCTGATGTTAAGTATTGATAAGGCTGAAGATGGAAAAAAAGCCTCTCCCGGAATCCTCAACCACTGAGGAACTGGCTATCTTATCTCTAACTGTCGGAACACAACAATGCTAAAAACATTTTGTTATGGCGTCAGACTTAGATAAGATGGTGGTAGCTAGAAAGGCGGACTCATAACAAGACCTACAACCAACCAAACCTAATACAATATGTACCCCCCGCTGCGAATTGAACCAGGGACCCCTGGGTCTGATACCGGTGGTTGTTACCACTAAACCACAGAGGCGGTTAAAGATGGTTAGATTAAACCACTAGTAGGAAGGTCAAATGTAGAGCTCTTCTACGGACTGGGTGTTGGTGGTCCGGGGACCGCGGTCCGACTGATGAACGTCGGACTTTGTATTTATAGTTAGAGGCCCGTGAAACTTCCGTTAGCGAAATGTAGGTTTCTGAATATAATGAAAATATACTGAATTGTTAGCAGCGCCATCTATTTGATGCACGGTGGATACATGTTTCTAGCGCCGTGTGTAGTAGTATCTGCGGCGTCAGGTAGGTGACGCCTTTTTTTTTTTTTTTTTTTGACCAGGGGGAAATGCCATCGCATACCCCCCCGTCCGGGGAGACAGGGAGGTTATGTGGGACTTGAACCCACTAAAACCCCCTGGGTGTTCCTACCACGCGTGTGGGCGGAGACTTCGGGATAAGGGTAGCAGTCTCCGAGTCGCCGCCCCGCGTTTGGCCCCCTTGGGCTACCATCTTCGGGTCGATGAAGTGACCCTTCCTACTACTGATGGGGCGCGCCGGAACACGTGGCGCGCCCGACCACCACGGGAGGTAGGTGACGCCTACTGGACATAGAATTATGTTAAGTATACTCCATGACACACATGACATGATGTACAAAAGTTTGCAAAAAATTATGTATATACTGGTAGCTTGCAGTATGAATTAATGACTACCATTCAAACTGAAAGCAAGATACCATTATCTAAATCTAGAATTATCATTATCTAAAAGTACAATACACGATACAAGATAGTAGCAAGTTAATTATGTAAGTAAATGAATCGCTACTAAGTGGAAAGAAGTGATAACGCTTAAGGCGCTATACGACTGAAGCGATATAGCAATGAGAAAGGGCGCGCGCGGGAGCGAGAAAAACTTTGCAGATAAGGCTAAAAAACCAGGAAATCACTTCGTAGTTAATAACTACAGCGATTAAGGCGATACTCGAAAAAAATATGCAGAAGCGAGATAGCAATGAGAAAACGACGCGCACGGGAGCGAGACCGATTTTGCAGATTAGGCAAAAAAAACACAAAATCAGTTCGTATTAAAAAAACTACTGCGATTTTAAAAAAATGCTTCTATACGATCCTAGATATTATTAGTGTCCACTTATTAAACCAATTTCCAATAGTGTAAGTAACCCCATTTAAGAATAATCTTGAATTTTCGTATATTTTAGAGGTCTTTTCGAAAAGAAAAAGTGTCGAGGCAAAATCATAAAATCGTGTTTTTGAAACTATACGGATCTAGATAAAGGTATGAAGAAATATATATGTTATTACCAGATTTGTAACAACTGTAACCGTGCTATAGTTTTATATCAAAAAGTCCATACCTTTTCCGAGTAGCGCCTTAAAAAGAAAATTAAACTGCACAATGCAAAATATTATTGATGTCCACTAATTAAACCAATTTCCAATGGTATATGTAACACCATTTGAGTATAATCTTGAATATTCGTATTTTTAGGAACCCTTTCGAAAAGAAAAAGTGTGGAGGCAAAATCATAAATGCGTGTTTCTGAAACTTTAAAAATCTAGAAAAGGGTATGATCAAAAAGTACATACTCTTCCGTATAGTGTCAAGGAAGTAGAAATACTAGCGCTCCGCCAACGACTTCGCGTGTTACATTGTGCTAGATATCTGCGCTCCTTCTTCAAGGACTGATATAGATAGGTAGAAGAAGATGATGACCAAAATTCATCTTCTTCTTCCTGTCAATTATTCTGCTGATGGTAGCAGTCTACTTCTGCTGGTGGTAGCAGTCTACCACCAGGATTTCAGGATTTCATTCAGGGTTCTCCTACTAATCTCCTCATTTCTGATTCGATCACGATTATATGTATGTAAGTTCTAAAACAGCCTATACAAAATGATGTTATTACAATTTTTGATATTAAGTATTGATAAGGTAAGGTACGAACTGTTTGGCGCAGGGGTACTAACCCCACATTCTGCGCCAGAGGTCCCTAATTCGATCCCCGGACAAGACAAATATTTGTGTGCATGAACATGTCTATTTGTGTTGGTCTGGATGTTTAATATGTATATTATATATGTATTTACAAAAAAAAGTATATAAGTATGTGTATCGGTTATCTAGTATCCATAACACAAGTTCTTCATGATACTTAACGTGGGCTAGACAATTTGTGTGATTGTATAATAAAAAAAATAAAATAAAAAACTAGTATTAAATTGTAAGGAACACCTGGCTAGTTCTTCGGGCGGTTTGAACGCCGTCATTGTCCTCAACATATTTATATTTTTAGAGTAATAAAATTCTGTCCTCGTGTCCAGTTACGAATATAGGTCCCAGACGAGTAGCGTTTAGCAGCATAACCTTTATTATTTTCCCACTTATGCATGTTACTTTATATGTTGAGGACAATGACGGCATTCAAACCGCCCGAAGATTTAGCCACCTAACAATAAATGTGTTCGTATGTAAAATGCAAATAGATTATGTAACGTATGGCCTTGGTCGTTATCGCGTAGCTGCTGCGCGAATTGTATTGAAAACAAGTATTTATCGATAAAAAGGTGTAGTTGGTAAGGAAAGAGAAATTATTGAATGACTCGAAGGTGCAATAGCTAGAGATTCTGCCTACGTTACCTATATTACGTGTAATTTCTTTTAATAAATTGCAATGCTTTTTTTTCAATTTAAATGCTTGCATTGCGTGTTGTTACGAAATATTATATTGCAGCTATTATCACCGGTAATAATACCCTTTAGGTGATTAATGATCACACAAGTATAGGCATCAGATCAACCATCGTCGGTAAACAAACAAACATTGGTTTAATAGAATCCTAAGAATAATGAAAAACGGGAAAACACATAACGTATTTTTTATGACGGAAAATTAGTTCTCGGTAAACCGATAAAGTCTCCATACCTACAAGGTAATATTAAAAACAGTATCCAAACTTTTGGATACTGCTTTTGAAATTTTTACTCAGAATCTGTAAATGAACAACTTTCTCCTAGAAACATGAGTCAACAAAAAATTTTGACTCTTTATACAAATCAGACGTGTCACGTGATCGACTTAGTATGGAAAGTCTAAGTCTTCTTAAGGAGAAATTTGTTCACTTACCGATTCGAGTCGAAAACAATTTGGATACTGTTTTTACACGACTTCAAAGAAAGGGATATGTTTTTAAAATTTCGTAGTGTAGAATTACGATTTTTTATTTTTTGCATTTTTCAATGCTATTTTTATACTTATGATAAATTTAAAATAGAAAAATATTGAAAAAAGCAAATCGGCCACAAGTGAATTCTCAGATGGGACTCGAACCCACGACCCTTAGAAATCCCGTCGTAAGCGTAGAGTTACGTTTATCTAAAATACATTTGAAGAACTCATCATTATAACGAACGATGCAAAACTTTACTTGAACTCTTATAAAACGGAAGAAATGACAAATTTTTTCGTGACTAGCGGTCTTTCATCCGCATGATTCCTGTTCCCGTGGGATATCAAAAAATTCTTTCTTAGTGCTCGCCTACATCGTTAAAGGATCCTGTATGCAAAATTTCAGCCATTCCGTTTGGGCTGTGCGTTGCCTGTCAGTCAGTCACGGTATTTTTTCATTAGTATAGATATCAGAATTGGTCTGAGTTAATAAAATAACTTTGTATAACGTCGGCCGGCTGTGAAAACCTCGCACGTGTAATACTCCAAATTTTACAGGAGATGAAAAAAACCGTGTAGCGAAATTTTTTGTAGGAAGCCAAGTAAAACATTTAGTGTGTTTTATATGTTTTTAAAATACTGGTGACCTGTACTTACAGGTATTAATTTACCTACTTCAGGCGTCAGTCTCACACAAACTAGGTTTAGATCGTCTTACGGCACCAAGTTTATTGTTTGTGACGAGAAATAAAGATTTTATTTATTTATAAAATAACAAGGCTTGGTTGATGGCCGCGCGAAAAAAAAAGACCCCACCTTTTATACAAAATTAGGCATTGTCTTTTGCGACTTACGAGGTTTTCACAGTCCACTGACGATATGTCACATGATTAACAATCCAACTTTTATTTAAATATGAAAGTTTCATTATTTGTTTTTTTTTTTTGTAATAACTGGGCAGGCATTTGACCACCATCGTGTTTAACAAACAGGATGTGGTCTAAGGAAGGTGTTGCATGCTTGCCCAGGAAATTCATTCCATTCTTTAGCGGTTCGCATAAGAAATGTGTCAGCGAAGCGCTTGGTATGGATCGCTGGAATGTCTACGATGTACGGGTGATAAGCTAACCTGCGTCTGGTACCCCGATGGTGGAAGGGGGCTGAAGGAACAGCAAACTGTTACGCAAAATCGGCTCAACAATTTAACCAAATGGTTAAATTTTGGCACACAGTTCATACCCTGGATTATGAGACACAATAGATATTCCATTATTCTCTAGACACCGGTGTCCTGCTAGCGAATGACCATTCAAGCTCGAAATGTATAACCTATCTGTAGATATGGATTGGGTTATCTGCGATAGTTGCCTAGAATACTGTTTCGTTGTCTAGCAACCGTCGTTAATTTGGTCATATTAACAAAAACATTCTAGGCAACTATCTCGGGCAGCCCTATCCATATCTACAAAAAAGTAATTAATGTCGGGCGTTGAAAAATAAGATTCCCTAGGGCATTTCCAAATATCAACGCAGGCGAAGTCGCGGGCGGAAGCTAGTTAAACCAACAATTTTCAGAGGTTGTTTACAGAAAGTTGCAAGGAAAATGTTCAAGGCAACGCTATGATGTGCAGAATGTTTCATTGTGTGTGCGACACATTATTACCAAGTGCTACAATGGAGAGCGATGTTTACATATCAGAGATGCCGATCCTACTATTGAATTGTGATGTTTGTACCCAGATGAGGAGATTCAAACTCAAATTCAATACCATTTATTCAGTCTAGGAACAAGCACTTGCGAATGTCAAAAAAGCTATGCCATCGTTTATTTTATGAGGAGTCTCTTAGTCTTCATCATACCTGAAGTTAAGTACTGAAAAGTCTGAAGATAGAAGCGAGCGTCTCCCGGAATCCTCAATCATTGAGGAGAACCCTATGCCGGGAGATCTTGTAAAGAGAAGAACCGACAAGGAACTTGTCATAAGAACCTACTAGCTGAACTTGGAGACTAAGTACCGTATTCAAGAATGTGACTCAAGCGGTGATCTATACTTAAGAACAGTTATAAGGGACGCGCTTATACATCGCATGTAGCGACATCCCTTTACTCAACTGCTTGAGTCACGTTCTGAAATACAGGCCTAATAATGGGTTAGTCAAGAATTGAAGAAGTAGTCCAGAATGTTTAATTTAGAAGCTTCGCTATCGGTTCGCAATATACTGCGTCTGGAGACCGTCAGCGAGGAGAACCGGCGAGAAGACTAATAATGGAATTTCTTCCAATTTTCGTCATGTAGTATTCAGAAGGTATGCCAAGAGGTTTTATAACGACAAGATTTGGCAAAAAATCTCCTCGAAAGAACCAACAGCTCACTTGGAAGCTAATAAGTATACACCGCTTCAGTTTAATTCAAGAATCGATGTAAATAGTCCGGAATGTACAATTTACGTATGCATTGCATAATAATTTTGCTATCTCTAAGTCCCTCCCAAAATAGAACGGAGGTGAAGGCCGATACTAGCGATACTCGAGTCACTTAATGTCAAGAACACAATATATCAAGGGAAAAGATTAGAAAATTGAATAGATAGAAAGAAAGAAAACATTTATTGGCCAAGCATAAACATAACACAATCATAAAAAGACAAATAAAAAGAAAAAAAAAGATAGAAAAGAAAAAATGTGATAGTGAGCTAAAAGTACAAGTTGCACTGATGGTTACAATTCGTATGGTGGTGACCTAATGGTCATCGTACGCATGCATGACGAATTGGAGATACTGGCGACACTCACAACACAATTTATCAAGTAAAAAGATGAGAAAATTGGATAGTGACCTGTAGTACAAGTTACGATGATGCCAACAATTGTATGTTGACCATTATTAGGGCCTGTCCTACTCAAAACGGTCATCATGGCGATAATTGTATGTTGCCCATTATTAGGGCCTGTCCTACTCAAAACGGTCATCATGGCGATACTCGAGTCTATAATGTCAAGAACACGATATATCAAGTGAAAAGATTACAAGACAATGGCAAGTTACAACTATGCTTAAAATTGTATGGTGAACATTAGAAAATCGATCTGGCGTCAGTTCAATCCGTGACCTTGGTTAGATGATGTCTGCTGATTGATCACTTAAATTGTAACGTCTGAATTGATGCCAGACTGAAATCAAATTATCAGATATTATCCAGATAACATGACTTTTGTCATATATCCAAGGTATGTTTGAACAGCCGACAGATTGATAACTTAAGAGTTGGTATCCCAAAAGCTCCACGAAAACCCAAATTAAGAAATAATATAATCGACAAACATCTTTTATATTGCGAACAGCATAGGAGTGGAACTCCCTGCGTCTGTATTTCCGAGTAGTAATAACCCGTCCCTAGGGTCGAATAGGCACCTTCTGGGTTAGCTCGCTCCATCGTGGATCCTGTCTGAGCCCTCGGGCTTGATAAGGATCAAGAGCAAACCCATTCATAATAAAATCAAAATCATAAATCAAAATTCATTTATTTGCAAGGACATGGTAAATACATGGTCTTATAATATTGATTATTGCGCAACATGACCCGTCGAGTATGTCGACGTGCAAATACTATAATGTTCATCATAGTATTCTCCATCATAGTAAAAAAATACATTCGCGAGTACTAGTCTTTAAAATAAATCACTTTTACGGATTGAAACGCGCTTTTGACACATTTCTTTTTAAACAGCAAGTTTTATTTTTATTTCCCGGGGTTTCCAGGAAATCTTTCCAGAACTGCGGTTCGTTGGATCAGTTTAATCAATCAGCTTATTCATATAAACAATAATTAAATCCTACTTCTTCTTCTTATCGAATGAGGATTACTGGCCACCTCTGGTGTCAGAGTTTATCAAGCCGCCTATAAGGCCTCCGACTTGGCTTAATGACTGTAATCAAATGACAACAGCCGGGACCGACGGTTTAACGTGCCCTCCGAAGCACGGAAGAGCTTAATTATAATCCCACTTTACGGTCACCCATCCGTCACCTGACCGGGCCGAACGTTGCTTAACACACGTGATCGACTGCGATCAGTCTGTCAAGCGCGGCCATATTATAAATAATTATCCTACTAATATTATAAATGCAAAAGTTTGTGAGTATGTTTGAATGTTTAGATGTTAGGATGTTTGTTAATGTTTCACGCAAAAACTACTGGAGCTCCATTTTTGATTCACTCTTCTCGCGAGCGGCGAGGCGAATGTCGAGGCGATCAGGCAAATAGCGACCTTGCCTGTGTAGACATAAGCTCGCTTTTCGCTAGACACTCGTGCGCTCACGTTGGGAGGCGATATTACAGACGAAAAGCGAGCTTATGCACTATGCAAGGTCGCTATTGTGGAAGTACGGGAAGTACGGAAACTAACTAGAAACCTCGAGACGAGTGAATCAAAAATAGAGCCTGTTCACTTATTTCTCTCTATACATAATAGGTTACTATATTTTCCCATTTCGGGTTCAACTTCAAGGCATTCTCCAGGATCAAGATATTTAACTTTAATGCAGCTGAAAATGATAACATTGGATCTAAAAATAAACCCTTCTTGCACGTTAAATGGCAAGAATTTGAATCAGGTGACATTCAACAATGAGAGTTATTTTTGGTGCGATAGAGATAAAATTCTAACGAGCCTCGAGATGATGATGAGCAAATTTGAAATCTCATCGTCAGCAAATGATTTTTTGGAATAAAATCCTACTAACATTACAAATGTGAATGTTTGTTAGTCAAACACGCAAAGACGCATAGTAACGCCTTGATTAAAGCAAAGCATAAGTTTTATTTCTATACTAGCGGGCGCCCGCGGTTTCGGCCGCGTGATTCCCGCTCCCGTGGAAATATCCCGTGGAAAAAAGTAGCCTATGTGTTAGTCCACAACTTGAAATCACTTCATACCAAATTTCATCCATATCCATTCAGTAGTTTTTGCGTGAAAGAGTAACAAACAAATAAACAAACCGACATACTTTCACATTTATAATATTAGTAGGATTCCCAAAAAATTCGGAGAGGCTTAGCCTTCATCATACCTTTTTTTTTTTTTTTTTTTTTTTTTATACTAAGAGAAATGCTTTTACGCATCCCTCGCCCCCAGGTGTAGGGGCGATTCGAAATGTTGGACTCACCTGGAGTACACGGCCTATACAGACATATAGGCCACGCACTCCCTAGGGTACTACCAACTAAAACTCCTAGTACTTGCCCTCCAGGCCGCCATTGGTCACGGGGGGTAGGGTTCGCAATCACCCCTAAGACCAGGCGGAGCCTTCGTCATACCTGATGTTAAGTATTGATAAGGCTGAAGATGAAAGCGCGGCTATCCCGAAATCCTCAGCAACTGAGGAACTGAAATGGATAAGCTTACGCAGCATATTTTGATCCCGAAATCCTCAGCAACTAAGGAACTGAAATGGATAAGCTTACGCAGCATATTTTGATCCCGAAATCCTCAGCAACTAAGGAACTGAAATGGACAAGCTTACGCAGCATATTTTGATCCCGCAATCCTCAGCAACTGAGGAACTGAAATCGATACGCTTACGCAGCATATTTTGATTTCCAAAAATATACTAAATTAGAGATTCAATTACTTTACTAAATTCAATATGGTTAAAGAAGTACGCTGCCGCTGCCAGATCACAACAATGCTAAAACCATTGTTGTTATGGCGTCAGACTTAGATAAGATGGTGGTAGCTAGCCAGGCGGACACAAACAGTCCACCAATGAAATCAAAAGTCTCACTGATATGCATAATGTAAATCCAGGCCATATCGAGAGCGGAATATTTCATTAGATTATGTAATCGCTTGCTCGGTGAAGTAAAACGATTTAAAGAATTTTAAAAGCGTTTAATTGTTAAGTAGTTTCCGTCTGCATTAGAGATATTTATAATTTGAAAACTGGTTTCGATTAGCACAACGAGTCTCTGCTGAATTGCTGACGACAAAAAAATGTGTCATAGTGCTGTGGATATGCCACAAATTCTTTCCCCTTTGCTATCAATTCCATTCATTATCATTTCTTCAGTGTACGCTGTTACAAGCACTTATGAACGTCAAAGAAGCTAGCCATCGGTTCACAAACCCTACGGCGGGAGACCGCGTAACGAGAAGAACCGGCAAGAACTCGTCAAGGGCTATTTTTTTTCTCCCTGATTTATTTCATATAGTGTCATCAAATTGAAAAGTGACCTTAAACACGTGAGTAAGCTAAATGTTCAACAAAAGCAATAGATAGATAGGATGACGAGCTCGTGGCACAGTGGTTCGCGAGTTCAGCCTGCGATTTTCGAGATTAAGCAAATTTCGCAATGGTTGGTCCCGGGATGGGTGACCAAAAATTTACTATCTCGAGCTCCTCCGTGCTTCGGAAGGTTACGCCATTGGTCCCGGCTGCATTTGCAGTCGTTACATAAAATAAAAATATATTTATTTCAGTTCAGTTCAGTTAAAACCCACCAAACCGCATTGGGCCCGCGTGGTGGGTGGGTCATGGCCCATTCTCCTCATCCATTCATAGGGAATGCCAGTGCCAGTGGAGACATTAAAAATGGCTGATGACGAAGTTAAACGAATATACCCACTCTTCACATCCAATAATAATATCATTGCCATAATTATTTAACAGTTAACATTATACATCAAAACAGCTGAGCGCATGTAAAATGACCTTTAGGCAGCGGTCGGACACCTTTTTAATATTGCGACATAATTAATAAATGCCAGTGTTGGATAAATGAAGTAGATCGTATAAAAAAGTAACTAGCCATTTCGAAAGAAATAAAATAAAGTTTAATACCAATTATTAATAGCCGTAAATATTATTAACTAGCGGATCCTCGCGGTTTTACTCGCGTGGTGCCCGTTCCCGTGGGAATATCGGGATAAAATATAGCCCATGTCACTCGGGAGAAATGTAGCTTTCTAATGGTCTAAGAATTTTCGAAATCGGTCCAGAAGTTCCTGAGATTAGCGCGTTCAAACAAACAAGCTCTTCAGCTTTATAATATTAAAGTATAGATTACTATAGATTATACATCCATCCATACTAATCTATATAAATAAATTTCAATTTCAATTTATTTGCGTTCCAAAATGTTACAAAGATGGTATATAAGTAAAAGACACAATTTTGGACCCTGTTGGGCATAGCAAATTTAGAAGAGAGGATGACGCATCTTTTGGTATTATTAATAACCTTCATATTTATATTAACAAAATTAGCATTATATTTTATACTAACGGATCCTAGCGGTTTTACCCGCGTGGTGCCCGTTCCTGTGGGAATATCGGGATAAAATATAGCCTATGTCACTCGGGAGAAATGTAGCTTTCTAATGGTCTAAGAATTTTCTAAATCGGTCCAGCAGTTCCTGAGATTAGCGCGTTCAAACAAACAAACTCTTCAGCTTTATAATATAAGTATAGATTTCTTTAACTCTTTGTATTTAAATATTCTATAACTGTGTAGTAGGTCTTATTTAACAATCAATCTTTGTATGTTTGTCCTCTATGCGCTCCGAAACCATTGATCAGATTGTGATGAAAAATTAGTAAGGTGTATTGTGTGTTTTGTTTAGGGTTCTTAGCTAAAAAAATCTATATATTGCAAAGCATGCCAGATTCAGCTAGTCTTCCTACTAATCTTATTATCCTACTAATATAATAAATAAGAATGTTTGTGAGGATGTTTGTATGTTTGTTACTCTTTGACGCAAAAACTACTTAATGGATTTAGTTGAAATTTATTGTCTGTTGTTGTCTCAGCCATATAACACCCACTGCTGGGTATAGGCCTCCCCCAAAAAGGGGGGGTTTGCCATAACTGCCACGCTTGGCAGGCGGGTTGGCGATCACAATATGGCCAAGTTTGTAGGAGACGCTGCTGCCAGTCTCCTGAAGGCTGAGTCCCTAAGTCGCCTTTTATGACACCCACGGGATGAGAGGCGGCGGGTGCTATTCTAAGCCGACACTACACAGCAATTGAAATTTGGCACATATAATAAATAGTACATAGCCTGGATTAAACCATAGGATACTTTTTATCACGATATTCCCACGGGAACGGGAATCACGCGGCAGCTAGTATTATATTAAATCAACTCTGCCTTCATTAATCGTTCCAGTCTTTCGCGCAAGACGATGGCGACGCGTTAGCCAACTACTTTAAACTTTTTTCTTTATTGTTACATAGAACATAAATGTGATTGCCTTCACATTATATAGATATTTGTCTGCGTAATATTTATACCGGAAGTCGTCACCAATGGATGGCTGTCATGTTCCGGATGTTGCGTCACGTAAATGGAGGTGAGCATAGAGTTATATCGAGATAGACGGTAAAAGTGTACCTACCTTGGGTGCCAATAGTTTGATCCAACGGTCAAAGCTTTACCACCTAAGTCAGTTCGCTTGAGACCATTGCCATGAAAACACGCGTCAGTCAGAAACGAAAATGGTCAATTGTGCAGTGCTTTCTTGCAAGAGCTCGTCAATAACATTTCCACATAACTAAATCTCGCTCGTGACTTCATGACTCATTCGTGGTTTAAGCAAGGAATCGCTAAGTGGTCATAATAGTGAATACGTAAGATATCAAAAAAAGACTAGGTAACAATTTATATTTAGTAGGAAAGTTGCCAAGTTAAATAACAAGAACCATTGTTTTTGATACTTTTAAGTTTCTTTGTTTCGTTCGCTTGCGTGTGTGAGTGTGCAGTGCACACAAAAAATAAGTAAAATACCTATTAATTTAAATAAAATGATCTTTAAGACGAAGACATATTCAACAATTTGGTACAGTTTTTCAGTATATTAACAGCTGGCTACAGTTATAACTACAATATAAATTATTTATGTTAAGCGTTTCCCCGTAAGATATTAAAAAAAGACTAGGTAACAATTTATATTTAGTAGGAAATTTGCCAAGTTAAATAACAAGAACCATTGTTTTTGATACTTTTAAGTTTCTTTGTTTCGTTCGCTTGCGTGTGTTAGTGTGCAGTGCACACAAAAAATAAGTAAAATACCTATTAATTTAAATAAAATGATCTTTAAGACGAAGACATATTCAACAATTTGATACAGTTTTTCAGTATATTAACAGCTGGCTACAGTTATAACTACAATATAAATTATTTATAGAATTGGCAACCATCCTGAGGTATCGCGTCTCTATAGTATTGCGTAAACAACAATTATGGGACTGTCTATAACGTAATTAAAATTGCATGGTTTTTTTTTACTGAGAATGAGTTTACTCTTGATCCCAATCCAGCCCAGGGTATAAGACTGGATCCACGATGGAGCGAGCTAACCCAGAAGGTGCCTAATCACCTTTGCTTTGGCTATGGACGGGTTATAAGTACTCGGAAATACAGACACAGGGAGGCAGTTCCACTCTTTGCTGTGCGCAATTTAAAAGATGTTGAGTAGAGCTTGGTACATTTAGGAATATCAACCAAGTGCGGCTGGTAGCCCGCAGTGCGGCTGGATGTCCAATGGAAGAAGGGGGATGGCGGTACGAGCTCATGCAACTCCTGAGGGCTTAGTGCGAGTTTGAAAATGTCCAAATGTTACCATCGTGTGAGAGTTAAATTTTGAAAGATAGCCTTAATCCAATTGGAACAAGGTTTAGAATTATACTCCATACGTCATCCATAGTTAGGTGAGGAAACTCACAAGAGCACACTCTCCGAAGTAGTCTGTAAAAGACCGACAGACAGGCAACTTTGCGGCGGTGAGCTAGGGTGGGAAACTTGTCGACAGACAGGCAACTTTGCGGCGGTGAGCTAGGGTGTGAAACTTGTCGACAGACAGGCAACTTTGCGGCGGTGAGCTAGGGTGTGAAACTTGTCGACAGACAGGCAACTTTGCGGCGGTGAGCTAGGGTGTGAAACTTGTCGACAGACAGGCAACTTTGCGGCGGTGAGCTAGGGTGTGAAACTTGTCGCCAATTAGCCTCTCAGCTCTTCGTTGGATCGTGTCCAGTGCAGCTAGTTGGTATTTCGCTGAGCCGTCCATGCAAGATCGGATGGTAACATCAATAAGAACATGCCCTTAGGTCATAAATCTCTTGCGGATTGGCAGAACATCAAAGGGTTTTTTTTTTATGAATGAAGGGGAAACTCTTAGCCTTCATCATACCTAATGTTAAGTATTGATAAGACTGAAGATGGCAGCGAGCCTCTCCCGGAATCCTCAGCCACTGAGGAACTGGCTATCTTATCTCGAACTGCCGGAACACAAAAATGCTGAAAACATTGTTGTTATGGCGTCAGGGTTAGATAAGATGGTGGTAGCTAGCCTGGCGGGCTTACAACAAGTCCTATCACCAACCAAACCGAATACAATATGTACCCCCGCTGGGAATCGAACCTGAGTCTGATACCGGTGGTTGTACCACTAGATCACAGAGGCGGCTAAAAGTATGGTTGGTGGTGCAGTAAGAGGGGAATGTATAAGAGGCCTATACCTAGCAGTGGGTGTCATGTGGCTGAGACGACGTGGTTGTCAGTACGTCGCCAACATCACATTTCGAATACACCCTGTTCATTAATAGGCTTTTAATAACTGCACTGAGAAGCAAGAAGCTGGCAGATCCTATGATTTTCTATCTACTTATAGTAATAAATAGTACTAAATTCGTCATTAGTTATTTTTAATGTCCCCACTGATGGGGCACTGGCATTCCTTATGAATGGATAAAGAGATGGGCCCATGACCCACAACGCGGGCCCAGTGCGTATTGGCCGGGTTTAACGACTGCAAATGCAGCCGGGACCAACGGCTTAACGTGCCTTCCGAGGGGCGGAGGTCGAGATAAGAAATTTTCGGTCACCCATCCCATGACCGACCTTTGCGAAAGTTGCTTAACCTCAACAATCGCAGGTCGAGCGCGCGAACCATTGCGCCACGGGTTCCTCAAATTCGTTAAAAAGAACTAAATTAGTATAGTAAAATACTATCATAGTTGTCGTGATAACGACAATTTTCCCAGTAGCCCCGTGACACAGTTTAATGGGAGTGGACAGTCGTCCGTCCTTGAGCAGTTAAGGCCATTAGCGATATTATAGCGCTCGCTCATTGACCACTAGGGTTGTCAATAGGGTTGCTAAAAATACTTTAACATAACGTATCCTACGTTATTTAACAACCACATACTTTATACTTTTGAATTTAAAAAAAGTATGGGAAAATACTTTACTTCCGACTTATCATGCATGCGTTTGAACGGAACATTCCTATTGCCATGATTTGCAACTTCTCATTACCATTTAAAAATCAATAATAATGATTAAATAGTTATTATCAAGGGCTCAAATAAAACATTAATTATTAAACATTTAAATAAATAGATTTGAAAAATACTTTATTCTTTCTTCAAATACTTGATAGATTGATATACTTTAATTTCCTAAAAAATAGTTGGCAACCGAAGTTGTCAACAAACATTACCACATCGTAGACTAAATAATCTCTCATGCAGCTTCTCTAGCATGAACATCGCTATATCACGCGATATAATATAGCGCACGATGCTGTCACGCTTACCCCGCTAAGGTGAGAGCGGGACAGTGACAGTAATACGGTATGATGGGGTTGGCATATGTAAAATAATAAAACCCCTTTAAAAATAAAAAAAGACCTATGAGTTTCGATAAAAACTAGTCATGCTACAGTCATGTACCGCGCAAGTGGCGTCGGCACCGAAATCGGCTTCATTTGCTTTTTTTTTGACATAAATGAAAACTTACCAAAGAATAAGAGCAATATTGTCACATCCATCTGTCAAATGAAGTCGATGTCGATGCCGACAAATAAATGTCGATGCCGAAATACATGAAAAGTTATTGAAAAAATAGTAAAAATAAATGTTAATTTCATAATACCTATAATTCTTATAATTTTTTTCCTAATTAATTCAAATATTGTGATTATTTGAAAGAATAACTGTCAATCTCGCGAGATCTCGAAATTGGCGAGATCTCGTGGTATTGGTATTCAAAAGCTCGCAAAATCTCGCCTGCGCCCCAATCTCGCGAGATCGCATTCCCTAGCGATGAGTTAAGTACAATAAATAATAAATTTAAATTTCGCATTTTACAATGCTATTTTTATGTAATAAATATTAAACAAGAAAATATACTAAATAAAACAACTCGTCTCGTATCCCGTCCCCATCAGGGCGACATGAGACAAGTTGTTTTTTTCTAGTATATTTTTTTGTTTAATAATAAATAAAATTTTTGAACTAAATCTAACTTTGTGCCAACCCTAGGACGACAGACTTAACAACACTAACTTCAAGCACTTTATTATTCTAGAAGCTTTCGTTACTTTAATTTTAAATTATTTGCTACACATAATAATATTAAAAACAAACAGATGGAGCAACGACCTACGAAAGATGGCAGGCAGGGGCTGGATTCGAGAAGCTAAGGACCAGCCCCCTTACTTTGGACGGAATGTTTTTTTTTTAATGACGGGGAGACTCATGACTCAAGACTCAAGACTCTTAGCCTTCATCATACCTGGGGCCCTACCGCGCAAGTGGCTTCGGCATCGCAATCGGCTTCATTTGACAGATGGATGTGACATATTGCTCCTAATCTTTGGTAAATTTTCATTTATGTCAAAAAGAAGCAGCCATGTGTCACATCCATCTGTCAAATGAAGTCGATGTCGATGCCGACGACACTTGCGCGGTACACGGGTTGATGTTAAGTATTGATAAGGCTGAAGATGAAAGCGAGCTTCTCCCGGAATCCTCAGCCACTGAGGAACTGGCTATCTTATCTCGAACTGCCGGAACACAACAATGCTGAAAACATTCGTTGTTATGGCGTCAGGCTTAGATAAGATGGTGGTAGCTAGCCAGGCGGGCTTACAACAAGTCCTACCATCAACCAACGCAAATACAATACTGTACCCCCGCTGGGAATCGAACGCGGGACCCCTGGGTCTGATACCGGTGGTTGTACTAGACCACAGAGGCGGTTAAAATAGCTCATATTAGGATCGAATCAACGTCGATAATCTGTTATTTTATTATTTTGAAAACGGTTGCTATGGTTTCCATAGTACCGTTTTGACATTATTTCGATCTCGCTTTAAACTCGATTTCGTCAAGAGTAAAAACCCCCCCCAGGGGACTAACTGTTTAAGTTTAAAATCTATCGCAATCCCTTTCAATTTGAAAGGTATTTACGAGTGGTAAATTTTAAATAGAAAAATATTGGAAAAAATTAACTCGGCCACAAGTGAAGTTTTTTTCCAATATTTTTCTATTTAAAATTTACCATAAGTATAAAAATAGCATTGAAAAATGCAAAAAATACAAAATCATAAAAGATATTTACGAGCTTCGCGCCACAATTATTGGTCATGTGATAGGGATTGTGATCGGGATACGTTTGAAATGTACAATTAAGGTTCATTTAATAAAATGAACGAAATAAAACTTTTTAATCAAAATAACACGCGAAAATATCTTTCAACTATATGGAGAAGTGTCAAATGAAGTGTCATCTCGACTACAAGTTACGCAATTCCATAAATCGCTATCACAATCAGTAAACCTTTGAAAGGGGATGCAATAGATTTTAAAATTAGACAATTAGGGGGCAGGCTTCAATGGCGTGATCTAGGAAAGGCCTATGTCCAGCAGTGGACGTCTACGGGCTGATGATGATGAATATAAAAAAAACTCATTTTAAATCCACTACTATAAGAAGGGACATAAATAAGGATTAAGGCGGTACCCCCACCGAAAGTGGCGCCGCGTTGAATTTTATTTAATATCGTAATTCTAATTCACAAAAACTAAACGTGGAATTTTTAGAGCCCATTGTCTTGTATTTTTAGAAGGTATCGCTACATCTCGTCATAGTCATTCGTAGAAGTAGATAGCAAATGTGTCAAAAACGGCCACTTTTAGCAGTTTTGCTATCTACTTCTAGCAGTGACTACGAGGGAATGTAATGATACCGTCTAAAAATACTAGACTATGGGCTCTAAAAATTCCACGTTTAGTTTTATTAAAATTGTGAATTAGAATTAAGATATTAAATAAAATTCAACGCGGCGCCACTTTCGGTGGGGGTACCGCCTTGAGGACTTTACAATATGATAAAGGTCAAATTGTAGAGCAGACTTTCTCAAAGAGGGCGAAAACGCCCCCTTATGGGCGCTGGTGGCCTTAATGAGCCAAGAAAAATTGGTAAAGTAAAAAATGAGGAACCCGAGGCGCAGTGGTTCGCACGCTCGGCCTGCGATTGTTGAGGTGAAGCAACTTTCGCAATGGTCGGTTACGGGATGGGTGACCACAAATTTACTATCTCGAGCTCCTCCGTGCTTCGGAAGGCACGTTAAGCCGTTAGTCCCGGCTACATTTGCAGTCGTTAAAACCCACCAATCCGCATACGGCCCGCATGGTGGTTCATGCCCTGTTCTCCTTATCCATCCATAAGGAAGGCCAGTGTCCCAGCAGTGGGGACATTAAAAAATTTGAAAGGGATTGTGATCGGGAGGCGTTTTGAAAGGTATTAAATGAACGAAATTGAACTTTCTAAGCAAAGTAACAGACGAAAATAACTTTAAAATGTATGGAGAAGTGTCAAATGAAGTGTCATTTAAAACATCATTCATTCTGGAAGGGATTGCGACTTTAAGTTACACAATTCCATAATTCACTTTCACAATCTTTGAAAGAGATTGTTATAGATTTTGAAATTAGAAAATTGGGGGGCAGATCGGATTTACTCAATACACGTCCGATTTTTGCGGTCTACTTTTTCTAAACTCAGTCCAAAGAGTGAAATAATATGCGCTAGAGCAGGCCCGTCCAACATACGGCCCTCGGGCCACAATGTGGCCCGCATAAGTCCTTTATCCGGCCCGCGACGACATCAATAGCTAGGAGAGCGCTAACATAATCCTTCGCTATTGGGCATTATTTCATTTGACCCGCTTACAAAAATATTAAACCTGGCCCTCTACAAAATTATGTTGGACACCCCTGCGCTAGAGAGTCAACTGGCAAATCGGAAGAAGAATCGGACGGCTATTTCGTCTCTATACAGAAGTATGCATACAGCGCCTTCAGACAATTGGATAAGACCATAAAATCGTAAACGCGTAACGTTCTTTCCGACTCGGACGTTCGATCCGACTATCGGATCGGATGTGTATTGAGAGTTCAAACAAATGTATGGCACGAGCGCCTTCCGATTGTCCGATCCGACTATCGGATCGGATGTGTATTGAGAGTTCAAACAAATGTATGGCACGAGCGCCTTCCGATTGTCCGATCCGACTATCGGATCGGATGTGTATTGAGAGTTCAAACAAATGTATGTCACGAGCGCCTTCCGATTGTCCGATCCGACTATCGGATCGGATGTGTATTGAGAGTTCAAACAAATGTATGGCACGAGCGCCTTCCGATTGTCCGATCCGACTATCGGATCGGATGTGTATTGAGAGTTCAAACAAATGTATGGCACGAGCGCCTTCCGATTGTCCGATCCGACTATCGGATCGGATGTGTATTGAGAGTTCAAACAAATGTATGGCACGAGCGCCTTCCGATTGTCCGATCCGACTATCGGATCGGATGTGTATTGAGAGTTCAAACAAATGTATGGCACGAGCGCCTTCCGATTGTCCGATCCGACTATCGGATCGGATGTGTATTGAGAGTTCAAACAAATGTATGGCACGAGCGCCTTCCGATTGTCTGATCAGACTAACGGAGAGGAAAATCTGACGTGTATTCCCAGCGCGTAAATAATTGTTACTTAAAATTTTATTTTTTTTAAATATACCGAATCATTATAAATTTGTGTGTTTAAACGTATAATTAAGAACAATACCCGACCATAACTTTATCGCATTATAAACTTCAACCGTATTAAAAGAATAGTTTGATTAACTATAACCGTGTTAAATTATATAAAAAAATGCATTTATTTGTAATAAAAATAAATAATTTGCTTATAAAAATGTTGAGTAACAAAATCATATGTCTATCAGTACAATAAGTAATTATCTACTTATATTAATTTCGATATGGTTTTTCCTAATAGAAAGATTATTAAGATAATCCACAAGATTGTTATTTTCAAAATATTTTCTGTTCAACCAATGGTTTTTTTTTATTTTATTGCTGTACTTACTTTTATTTACCGGCTTTGGTTTAAATAATTTTTATTTTTGGACCCCTCTTTACCGGCACTAGCTTTTCTAGTTAGAAAAAATAACAGCCTAAATAATCCCGTAAACACAAACGCAACAAACTTCAACAAAGTAAAAAAATAATTCCTGTTCGAAGGCTAAACCAATCACTGGCTAGTTTTATAACGAGCACAACTCCTCAAATAGTTCTTAAACCTTAAAACCTGGCCAGTTTCAATTTAAAATTAAAAAGCGAACGCTGAAAAAAAACAAAACAATTTCGTTCCATCGCAACTGCGTAACAATTCATGTCACCAGAACGAATCCAGCATTTATAGCTGCAAATTCCGATAAACACCAAGCACACCAACTTATTTACGCGTTAAAAATGTCAAAAATACATTGAAAATAAACCTCAAAACACAGAAACCACTAACAGAAAAAACACGACACTATATTTTAAACTTATTCGAAAATAGAACGTGTTCAAAAGCGATTTGAATAATGTTGTCTTCGAAATTCAAATAAGCGCGAGCGCGCGACCGGCCGCGCCGTCGATAGGCGAAACACTGGCTGGCATAGTGATGGAGCACACGCGTAAAACAATTGAAAATATTGAAATGTAAATCGAGTCCACCGACTATGTACACGCACTTTGTAAACAGCATAATTCGCAAACCAGCTAACTTTATTTTATTCACAACGTAATTTATTCACAACACGAAACGTGGATAGGTTACGTGGCAGATAATATGACATATTTTTCATAACACAACAAAACTGTCAAATATCTGCCAGATCTATAAAGAAGTCACATGTCAGTGGTGAAACCGGCCCTTAATTTTTTTTTTTTTATTCACGTGAAAAGGAGGGTGGCCCACAATACAACGCATGAATGTTTGCTTTTGCAGCGCAAGGCACGACAAGCACGGAACAACGCACTAAATTAAGACACAAAATTTTCGGTCACCCATCCCGTGAATGATCATAGCGACATTTGCTTTACCGTCACAATCACAGGCTGAAGGCGCCCACTATTATGTAGGTACGTACATTAGTCAAACATAAATCTAGATGGCATTCTAAGCCATCGGCTTGCATAATTTTTATTATTATTATTATTATTTTTTCTGCGCCACCGACGTCCTCGAGGAGGAAAATCAGATCAGATGTTATTTACTGAATAAATACACAAAATTATCGTGAATTTAGATTATACTATTATTGTCTTTCGGCGATATTATATAATTATTATTAAAACCTCAATTAGGACCAGTTTTCCATTAGCCTATTTAGTGGCATAAAAATGTGAAAGTTAATGCAGAATTGTTTTAAATGGTTTGTCATTAATGCATAGAAAGAATATTTCATTATTTTAATGGATTTCTAATCTTTTTGTACCCATCGATCATAGCCAGCTTGAGTGCAATAAACGTCGTTGTCCAGAGATAAATAAAAATACCGCTGTGATTTTGTCCGGGATTTACCCAGATGCTATTTTGACTATCCGCCAGGTTCCTTTGTACAGACAATACGACAATACGACCCATAACATTATGCATTTTAGAAAGATTTTTTTTTTCTTAATTAATTGTCGTACTTATAAAATCTAATACCGGTTTTTAATCGGCAACAAGCTGTGAATCAACAGTTTATTTGCATTGTAATTATCATTAAAATACTTAAGAGTCGTTGAACAATAGATTAATTCAGGTAAAATCAATTGAGTTTATCGGTAATTCGCTATTAAGGGTATCATATCCGGTGTGAAATACTTTAGTGAGGTTCGTTTATGCCGTGAAGTAACTGCGTTTTTTCAATACCTCGTTCTGTGCCTTTACAGCTCATTTTTCGTATCCGTCCTTGAGGGTGGATCTACACTGTGCCAAAGGTATTTCTTTTCACTTCACTTCTCTTTACTTAAAAACTTGCAATCCACATGTAACTTCTGCGGCAGGCTGTTTAAAACTAAATTTCGTAATACCTTCATACGGCAAAGATCTGAGAAGCCTACTCTGAACATCAATAATTGATGCAACTTGCGTACAAAATTGACGCTCAAAATGTTGCCTGCACTTGTTTTCATTGTATTCTTTTCAATTCGGGAAGAATACTCGTATTAGAAAAAACATGTTTTTCGCAGTATTTCTCTTCCTCGCCATCCAAAAGTATTGAGGAAGAAAAAGCCATCACAATATAAATAGACATATTAAATGATCAGTAAAACTTACTTTTTGTGGCACTTTAGGATTCTTCGCCTTCACGACAGCGGGTTTCGGTGCGGGCGGGGCGGGGGGCTCTGTCGACAATAACATTGAATCAACGAAGAGCCCAGGGTGGCAAATGCAAACAAGACCAGGAGCCTTATCATCAACAGTAATGCGATTCATTTTAGGTCATTTTTAGGCTGAGGGCGCAGGATGCTGTCATACGGCGCGTATAGCGGCGTTTCACTCTTACTACTTAAATTGAATCGCAATACAAAGTCAAAGTCAAAGTCAAAGATTTTTATTCAAATAGACTTATAGACCAGAAGCAACAACATTTACAAAGGAACATGTCGATGCCAAACACAAATCTACAATCTTGAAACATATTTAATATAAGATACAGTTGATGGTAGGCCCCCAGTGGTCTGTCCGCACAGCCGGAAATAAACCTTATAGTTAGACGAGTGTGGTAGAAAACCCAGTTCGTGGGTGAGTATACTGAGAAGAACGGGGGAAAAAGGTTTTTTTTATCATTATTATACCTAGGCCCTACCGCGAAAGTGCCGTCAGCATCGACATCGACTTCATTTGACAGATGGATGTGGATATTGCTCTTAGTCTTTGGTAAGTTTTGATTTGTGTCAAAAAGAAGCAGCAATGTGTAACATCCATCTGTCAAATGAAGCCGATTTCGATGCTGACGCCACTTGCGCGGTAAGGCCCCTGATGGGTTTAAAAGAGACAAATCTTATGAAAAACTTAAAGGATCCAAACAATTATCGCTTTTGGACAAGAATTCAACAAGACTTGATGATCAAAACCAATTTGGAAAGGAATTTGGAAAAAACCTTGGAACCAAAATCTTCATACCATCTACTAAACCCGGCTTCTGCGCCAGAGGTCCCGGGTTCGATCCCCGGACAAGAGAAATATTTGTGTGCATGAACATGTCTATTTGTCTTGGTCTGGGTGTTTAATATGTATATTAAGTATGTATTTACAAAAAAATATGTTTATATGTTTATCCGTTATCTAGTATCCATAACACAAGTTCTTCTTGAAACTTAACGTGGGCTAGATATATCTCCTGTAATATGCTACACTTCTTATACTCGTCGTATTTTAAATTTTACGGAATTGTGACAGTTATGAAGTGTGGCCATTAAAACACGCATTTGAAGGAATTTAAGTAAAAAAAATACTATTGATATATAAACTTACAAAATGTACACAAGAAATAGGATTGTGACGACAAAAAAATATATCTGTCAGTATCCCTTCGAATTAAAAATCAGACTAATAGGGTATGACGAAGACGTACCAGGTGGTGGCTGAGCCCTGCCCTGCTGCTGGGGCTGGAGCGGCGACCGCTTCTCCTCCACCAGGGCGGGGGCGGCGGGGGGCGGAGCGCCCGTGCTGCCACCTCGGACCTGTAAACGAATGATGTTACAATACTGGGAGCAATATTAATAAATAATCCTAATAATATATTTATTTTTATTTTAATTATTATTTTTTTTTATTTTTTTTAATGGAAACCTTGCTATCATTATAGCGCCTCCTCTCTTCTAAACCCTATTGCATGTCCGTCAGGGTCCATGATAATCTTTTATTTATGTTCACCATCTTTTGTGTACATTATGGAATGCAATAAATAATTGAGTATCGAGTATTGAGTATCCCACTAATCCTAACTAATATTATAAATGCGACAGTGTGTTTGTTTGTGCTTCCTGCAGGCTATAACTACGCAAGCAATCGACTTGATTTTTAGCATAGAGTTAGTTGAAATAACGGAGATTAACATAGGCTACTTTTTATCCCGATAATCCCACGGGAACGGGAACCACGCGGGTGAATCCGCGGGCGGCCGCTAGTACTAACAATGATGTAGTGGAGGAAAACTATCACAGAAGTTGAAGTGTGTTAAAATGTTCGTATTCATAATGCTATTATTTATCAAGATTATCTTTGTGATAAATATTAAATAAGAAAATATACTAGAAAAAGCAACTAATCTCATGTCGCCCTGACGGGATTCGAACCCGCATCCTTGGGAATCCGGCCCGCACTAACCATTACGCAACACAGACCTACGAAGACACGTCGAATTTTTTTAGTATATTCACCTTTCTACGGTGTTGGCCACCGTCGTTTCATCAATGTGAGAAATATCCTCGCATTCGCAAGAAACACCTTTACAAATGATTGACTATCGATTAAGATTAATATTATCATCTCTTACACGTCTCAGGTTGGCTGGAAGAGATCTCTTTTAGAGATAAGTCCACCTTTGTACATATGTCTCAAATTTATTCTGTAAATGTATTTTCTAGTGCAATAAAGAGTATAATAAGATGAAACACCCATCTAATTGTAACTTTTTAATTTTGCATTTTACAATGCTATTTTTATGTGATAAATATTAAACAAGAAAATATACTAGAAAAAAGCAACTAGCCTCATATCGCCCTGACGGGCCTCACATAAAAATAGCATTGTAAAATGCAAAATTAATAAGATAAGATTATCTTTATTTTGTTTTAGACACAAAATAGTATCCTAATATCCCGCCTGAACAATTTGTAGTTTCCATCATCAGCCTGTGGACGTCCACTGCTGGACATAGGCCTCTCCTAGCTCACGTCTATTGTGCCGTTCATAGGAGGCTATTAGCCTACTGCTACCACGCTGGCCAGACGGGTTAGTAGAGGGTTTGTTTCAAGTTTTTCTTCTCTCGCACAGGTGTTCAATGCGTCGAGCCTCTTAGTCGACTCTTACGACAGCCCAGGCATGTAACCGGGAGTGGTGACACTTGTATTCTTATGCCGTCACCACACGGCAATTTGTAGTTTAGAGGTAAGTAAATACTGAAATGCGTTCTGCAATGAGCCGTTGGTCTTATATGTAATGACCAGACTAATGAATTGGCTAATATAATACATAAAATGTAAATGATACGTCTTAAAACAAAATGTCAGCTGGGAAACATTCAAATAGAATATTGAAATAATGTCAGAAATTGATAAATTATTACTATAATAAATAATATTATATTGAATTTTGAAATAAATATTTCTAATTTCGATGTTTTGAATCGACTCCTTATTTAGAAATGTTGTGTAACATCCCTTTAATTTGTGAATTAACTAAATTATCATAACAAAGAATTATCATTTTAAAGTTTTTGCATTTTCAATGCTATTTTTAAACTTCGATATATTTTTAGTAGCAAAATATAATCAGTGGTTAGAGCAGTAGGCCGGATACCCAAATGTCGTAGGTTCGAGTCCTGTCTGAGAATAACTGCACCCCTACCTCCTAACGGTATTGTCATCGCTATCGCTATAGCTATCAATCTTTAAACTCTCGTAAAACCCTTAATTGATAGGGTTTTTGTTTAATTCCTACTTATTTCTATTCATCTATTGGATTAATTATTGCATTTTTTATTTAAAAGTGACAGCGTTAGCGAGAGCCCTTGTAGGGGGTTTGATAAATCGAAAGCTATAGCGATAGCGATAGTTATACCGTTAGGCGTTAGTGGTGCTGGTTACCGAGTGGAATTTTCTGATACATTTATATTAAAAACGTATGCTAAATAAATGATCAATTCATCATCACGGTACGTACGTAAGGGGGACCAACTGAGGTTACTGATATTTTGAACAATAAACCAAATCCAAAACGTCAAAACCTGCTATTTATAATAATTATAACAAGTTAATATTTACCAAATAAATATTTGATAACTGAGTCATTCATTGCATAATTAGACTTGTAATAGGCTATTTGACAATGCGAAAAACAGTATAAATTATAAGTTTAAAAATGGTTTTTTATTAACGTAAGTTGAAAATAATTATAAGTTTATTTAAAAATCCGTAAATAAAAATGCATTTTTTAAACGTTTTGTCACGTGACACAAAACGCTCCTGATTCGTCGAGTTTATAATGACGTCACCTGCTTGTAAACATCGTTTGGCTACGTATGTGGATGATATGCAGAATACAGGCAAGTGACGTCACCGAACCCATTGCAGCGCCATATTGTCAAAGTAACGTTTTAACGCGCTATTTAAATATTGAATTTTTATTTTGATATTTTTCAGCAAATATGTACCAGAATTAAAAAAAAACAACTTTTACTGGGTTCCCTAAACTCCACTACATAATATAAAATGGATTTTCAAAACCTGTCAAATAGCCTTCCTTTATTGGTTTGCCCTTGCATATGATTCAGTTTCTTACTTATTTATTATCTTATCCATTTATCAATACTGCTAACCAGGGATTAATTGCGGTTGTTAAATTTCGTTTTTTTTACGGTTAATATAGCGGTACCGAAATATTCTACCCTTACTTGAAATACCGAAAAATAGCGGTATCGAAATATGACAACCCTTATGATACCGTTATTTAACCGAAATGCACTGAACCGACCGCAGTGAACATTACTGAACACTAGCGGACGCTCGCGGTTTCACCCGCGTATATTAAAGAAAACCTTTATAATAGAGGTTATATTAACCGAAATATAACGGTACCGTTATATTTGGGTTTCGGATGCGTAATGAAAAATTTCGGTAACGCTTTGATGACCAATCGAAAAATTACGGCACCGATATTTTGAAGTAAGTACCGAAAAATTATGGTTTCCTAAAGGTTGTCTGGCAGAGAATACTTTAGTATTAAGTCAGCCTTTTGTACGTTGTGTATTTTGTACAATAAAGTTCAATAAATAAAAAAATGAAAAAAAAAAAACAGTTTGGTGTCTGGCCTTTACGAGTTAAAGATTGATGAAAGATTGCGAGTTTAATTTGATAAGAAAGTTTGAAAGCAGGATCTTTTTTTTACCCGGCTTGCGCCTATCTTATATACTAGGGAGAGATGAGTGTGTGTAAGGAAATAGGTATTAGTAGATACACACACTAATTTCAAAATCTATCACAAGTGATTTATGGAATTGTGTAACCTATAGTCGCTCCCTTTCGGAACGAATGATGTTTTAAATGACAATTCTCCATACATCTGAAAGATATTTTCGTGTGTCACTTTGCTTAGACAGTGCAATTTCGTTCATTCCACACCTTTCAAAACGAGACCCGATCACAATCCCTATCAAATGTCAAATAGTGACGGCCTGAAGTAGGTAAATATCTTTCAAATGACGAATTGAAAGGGATTGCCATAGATTTTAAAATTAGTCAATTAGCACCCCGTATCTTGTTTTCTGTGGATGCTACACTTACTGACAGGTAAAGTACGTGTTTCACGAGACATTTTGGTAACAATTAGTTTTTATCCACCGTATCAACCAACGAAACGGGTAACCCACCAAACAAGTTTACTGAAAAAAAAAAATTGTGGTGTGGAACAAGTCACAAAAGGACGTAAAACAAGAAGACGTCGGTAAAGTTGGTAAAATTACAATACATTATTATTTATTACTAGCGGATCCTCGCGGTTTTACCTGCGTGGTGCCCGTTCCCGTGGGAATATCGGGATAAAATATAGCCTATGTCACTCGGGAGAAATGTAGCTTTCTAATGGTCTAAGAATTTTCTAAAACGGTCTAGTAGTTCCTGAGATTAGCGCGTTCAAACAAACAAACTCTTCAGCTTTATAATATTAAGTATAGATGTTGAAATAACAACATCGAACGGTCAGGCGAGAAAAAGGTCTTTAAATTTTGTAAATTGAATATTTGGTACAGCCAAGGCCGGTCTCTCTCCACGATTTTTGTCCAATTGTGACGTTTTTAGGTTAATGTAATTTTATGACGCAAACAGCAAACAGACTTGACTTGCTTCGGTCTTACAAAACGTATCAAATCGTTGACCGACCTAACTATCAATCTTGTGTCTCATTCCCACATCCTTTATCTGTCAAAATAAATAAATAATTGCATACAACACACCAATTATCTAGCCCACGTTAAGTTTCATCAAGAACTTGTGTTATGGATACTATATAACGGATAAACATACTTATATACTATTTTTTTGTAAATAAATACATAATAAACACCCAGACCAAGACAAATAGACATGTTCATGCACACAAATATTTGTCTAGTCCGGGGATCGAACCCGGGACCTCTGGCGCAGAAAGCACGCTTAGTACCCCTGCGCCAAACAGATCGTTAAATACAGAAAAGTATATTATTATCTTTCAGAACCAAAACTTTTTTTCTGAGCATAAAAATTTAACTTGCTTACCTCTCGGACTCCTTCGCCGTTTACTTGTACCACACACGAAACGAAAAGTAACTAAGTGCGCAGTAAAATCCATCAAAATTATGGAACCTTGATCTAAACAACGTAAGAGCTAAATTCCTTTGGCCATCGTACATGCCTGACTTTAAGCAACTTCGGTCATCAGAAATACTGTTAGCTTTTAAAAATGTAATCATGTAATAGTATTGCAGTAATGTTATATTTATATAGTTAAACAATAATACTATACTAGGATTACTTTGTCTAAAAGTCAAAATGATAATAAAACAAGCTTGTTTTAGGTTATTAGAAAGTCAAGGTTTGAAACTAAATTTCATTAAAATTAATTTATCGTCTTGAAGACGTAAAATGGACAACATTTCATTTTCTATAAAGCACTAAAATAAAAAAAACCATTTCGAGATTTTAGTGTCATAAGCTCACAGTTTTTATTTTAGAATTTTCTGATCGGTAATTTGTGAGATATTTAATAAAAACTAAAATGTAGTCCAAATCGAGAAAGTCAGGCATTTGATCCCATCATTCCTTTTCATTTCTGTCTAATATAAAAAAAAATGGTTGTCTCTGGCTGAGTTGACAATGACAGTCAATTCAAGTAGTGAAAGAGCGATCAAAATCTAAGTTATCGATATTCGATATTTTCTAATTTACATAATGCCAATAAAACCTCATGAAAAAACAGTTTGTGATTGTTTTGAGTTTTTTGGAATACATTGTTTTTATGATTATTGCTGAATAGATTTACTTTTTATGTTTGCTAGGTAAACCACCACGCGACACCAGTCAGAAATTTGTGTGTGTTTAACGAAGTGGTTATTTTTTGTTCCACTAATGAAATACCAGACCTTAAATTTCAATATGGTTTGATATACATTTCAATTCTAAATACCCAAAATGTTTATATTGTTCATGAACGCGAATTTGAGCGTATAAATTTAAATTTATATATTTTTTTATTAAGTTTTTTTTATCTTAACCAAAGTGTTAATCTTTGAAACATGTTTTGGTTAAATAACGAAAATTACAACTTTTATGTAGTAATCGATATTTAAGTTCTGCCACTGTCACATCACTACTAGAAACCATTACGTCAGTTTTTTTTTTAAATCCGAAATAAGCAACAGCCTTACCAATTTAACTTCCTGAGAACGCACTTACGCTCTTTTAGAATGAGCAAGTTTTGAAATACGGATTTAATACACAAATATAATGTTAATAATAAAAATAAAAAATACGTGTCTCGTATTTTAACATCTAGTTTTATTATGCATAGGAAAATTTGCATTATATATTTTTGAAATGTTGTCCATTGAATAATGAACTACGATTTGGTATAAAAATAAGCAATACAGTCTCTTGTTGCTTCATCATCATCATCATCATCATCAGCCTGTTGACGTCCACTGCTGGACATAGGCCTCTCCTAGCTCACGCTTATTGTGGCGTTCATAGGAGGCTATCAGCCTACTGCTACCACGCTGGCCAGACGGGTTGGTCGAGAGTTTGTTTCAAGTTTTCCTTCTCTCGCACAGGTGTTCAATGCGTCGAGCCTCTTAGTCGACTCTTACGACATCCCAGGCATGTAAGGGAGTGGTGACACTTGTATTCTTAGGCCGTCGCCATACGGCACTTGTTGCCTACAGAAGATAAAATAAAATAGACTGATGCCATTTAATTCATCAAACTCGAACCGGACACTGGTGTCCACAGAACATGGGATATCTATTGCATCTCATAATCTTTTGAATGGGTGGAGTGCTTAAAAGCACTTATGAACGTCAAAGAAGCTACGCCATTGGTTCACAAACCCTACTGGCGGGAGACCTTGTAACGAGAAGAACCAGCAAGAAACTCGTCAAGGGCTGTTTTTTTCTCCCTGTTTTATTTCATACAGAGTCGTCAAATTGAAAAGTGACCTGAACATATCAGTAAGGTCAATTTAAATCGCAAAAAGAAAATACTAATTATAATATTACATTTAATGGTTAATGTAACCGTAAACAATTTTTAACTGGCAAAGATAGACTTATCTATCATACAATACAACATTTCTCGCATTACAAGATTACTGTACTGCTAGTTGTGAGGTACATACAGGTCAGTATCAATTTATTTTATTTATGTATCTCTATAATTTATGTGTATATATAGTATTAGTATAGTATGTATGAATTTGTATAAGTTTGTGTATACTAATATTATAAAGAGGAAAGATTTGATTGTTTGTTTGCATTGAATAGGCTCCGAAACTACTGAACGGATTTGAATGAAATTGTGTACTCCGATAGCCTGGTTATTAACATAGGATCCTTTTAACCCAATATTACCACGGGAATGGGAACCACGCGAGTGAAACCGCGAGCAGCCGCTAGTATGTAATAAAGTGATGTACGTTTATATATCAATGTTAACAAATCGCATTTTGTACCGCTTTCGCTGCTCTGTTTCCCTAAAGGTTGACTGGTAAAGAAAACTTTTAGTATTAAGTCCGCCTTTTGTACTTTACTTTGTGTTTATTGTACAATAAAGATTTAAATAAATAAATAAATAATCCGGGGCATAAAAGGTATGTTGTATGTATATTTATCATCATCTTCATCATATCCTCACGCTATATTTAGACTGGCTGCCTAGTGCGTTATAGCTTTTAGTGGATTTAAATTGTATGCACAATATACATCGTCATTAGCCATTTTTAATGTCCCCACTGCTGGGGCACTGGCCTTCCTTATGGATGTATAAGGAGAACGGACCATGACCCACCACGCGGGCCGAATGCGGATTTGTGGGTTTTAACGACTTCAAATGCAGCCGGGACCAACAGCTTAACGTGCCTTCCGAAGCACGGATGACCTCACGATAGTAAAATTTTGGTCACCCATCCCGTGGCCGACCATTGCTAAAGTTGCTTAACCTCAACAATCGCAGGCCGAGCTCGCGAACCACTGCGCCACGGGTCCCATACAATACATATGCAGAATAAACGTACATAAACATAAATATCCATTTCTTTTTTGACTCAAATCAGTCGATGATTACTCACACCATATGTGCTTAGGCCCCCGACGAATGGTAGATCATTTTTTGTGCGTATGATGTCACTTCACTATTCCGATTACCGATGTGCTATAATTAATAATTCTTAGAACAGTGATGAGCTTCTTTACTTATCAATTTGAAAACTCACAGAACAAAAGAGGTAAGAAATGAATGTTGCTTTTGAATGCTTGTGATAGTGACCATGGCTGTAGCAACACAGCCGAAACGTCAACCTGTAAGTATGTACTTCATTATAAATGTCGCGTTTGAGTTCCGTTGCTCTAAACTAGTAAGAAAGAAGTTGTCGAGTCGTACGTGCCTACCTTCTGCGCCAGAGGCAGAAACAGTACAACCAAAAGCCACCATGGACTCGCGAAAAGAAATATATAATTCAAATAAAATCCTACGTTTTTACATTTAATAGGCTTACTCTTGGCATCGTTTTGAATCGTTAGATTTAGAAGAGGCCTAAGATAGAGCGAGCTTGCCAAGAAAAAAGCCTTTTTACTCGAACTTAAAACATACCAGGATTGTAGGCACCCGGGAATACAGACGCAGGCAGGGAATTCCACTCCCTAGCTGTGCGCATAATAAAAGATGAGGAAAAGCGTTTTGCACGCAGACGTGGAATATCAACCAGGTAGGGGTAACCTTACCTCAGTGTCTCAAGACGAAAGTCTACGACCAGTGTGTGTTGCCAGTGATGACCTACGGCAGCGAAACGTGGTAGCTAACTATGGGTCTGATAAGGAGGCTCAAGGTAATTCCCAGGCAGGGAATTCCACTCCCTAGCTGTGCGCATAATAAAAGATGAGGAAAAGCGTTTTGCACGCAGACGTGGAATATCAACCAGGTAGGGGTAACCTTACCTCAGTGTCTCAAGACGAAAGTCTACGACCAGTGTGTGTTGCCAGTGATGACCTACGGCAGCGAAACGTGGTAGCTAACTATGGGTCTGATAAGGAGGCTCAAGGTAACTCAGCGTGGAATGGAGAGAGCTATGCTCGGCGTTTCCATGCGTGATCGAATCAGAAATGAGGAGATCCGCAGGAGAACTAAAGTTACTGACGTCGCTCGAAGGATTGCTCAGCTGAAGTGGCAGTGGGCGGGACACATAGCGAGAAGAACCGATGGCCGTTGGGGCGGAAAACTTCTGAAATGGCGACCACATACCGGACGACGCTCCGTGGGTAGGCCCCCCACAAGGTGGACCGACGATCTGGTGAAGGTCGCGGGAAGCCGCTGGATGCGGGCAGCACAGGACAGATCGTCGCCGTCGTGGAGATCCTTGGGGGAGGCCTATACCCAACAGTGGGTGTCATGTGGCTGAGACGACGACGACGAGGGGTGATAGCCTGCAGTACGACAGGATTTCCAGTGGTTAAAAGAGTTGGCGGGATGAGCTCATGCAGCTCAATAACACACTCTCCGAAGTACAATCTGTAGAATACCGACATTGAAGCAACTCTTCGTCGATGAGGGAGACTGTGGAGCTTGTGGTATTCACCAGTTTATCATCGCCAATGAGTTTTCTGGCTCTGCTGGAAGCTGGAATTTTGCAGAACCTTCCCAAAGATGGGAGCAGTATTCCATGCATGGGCGAATTTGCGCTTTATACAAGATAAGAATCTGTTCCTACTGAATATGCTACTGAACTGATTTGGATGACATTTGGCCCAGTGATAGTACATAGCCTGGATTAAAACATAGGATACTTTTTATCCCGATATTCCCACGGGATCGGGAACCACGCAGGTGAAACCGCGCCAGTAGTATTGTAAATTGTATATGACTCAGCAAGTGTTTTTGTGGCTGTTTCAGGGATGCTTCTTTATGTGCTGCTCCTATATTTTCCTACAGTTTCTGGCTGACAACTATTGCTGTCTCACGGTGACTGTATACCACAGACCTATATCGAGAATAAGAGAAGAGCGAAATAACCTAGCGTGTCGAATTTTTCGTACCTACGATGACGTCACGAGCGAAATTTAGTGATGTGGAAATGTTACGGACGAGGTCTTGCAAGAAAGCACTGTACAATTAACCATAACCATTTTCATTTCTGAGTGACGCGATTTCATCATGGCAATAGTCTCAAGCAGACTGACTTAGGTCGCAAAACTTTGATCAAACTTTTTACACGCAAGGTAGGTAAACTTTTACCGTCCATCTCGATATTTATTTACTGAACAACCAACAAGACAATCACTTATAGCAGGCAAATACATAATTTATGACACACATTTCATAGTGACGTCTTAATTATAGGCTGCCTCGACAAGCACAAAATGAAAAGCAAGCTAAATTAGAATAAAAAAATAAGATAGAAGAATACGAAGACATAAACAAGGTTAAACAAAGTGTAGAAACTAAATGAAATAAATCTTGGGATCGAGATAAACTCACTGATGCAATTGTCAAGTGTCACAGCTTAGTTGTTATGACTATCGTCGTCATCACTCATCAGCCTGTGGACGTCCACTGCTGGACATAGGCCTCTCCTAGCTCACGCCTATTGTGGCGTTCATAGGAGCCTATTAGCCTACTGCTACCACGCTGGCCAGACGGGTTGGTAGAGGGTTTGTTTCAAGTTTTCCTTCTCTCGCACAGGTTTTCAATGCATCGAGCCTCTGAGTCGACTCTAACGACATCCCAGGCATGTAAGGGAGTGGTGACACTTGTATTCTTAGGCCGTCACCACACGGCACGGCACGCATAACTTATATAAGGTGTTTATTTATAAAGTGCCGATCGAGCAGGCGCTTCTCAGGTCAACGATATACGAATACAATTTCAGCAAAAAAAAAAAATATATTTTCTGATTTCGACTTCCGACTCAAATAGCTAAATCAGCCATTCCCTTTGTTACTTACTTAAAACAAACTTTGTTTTACGTGTGGTTTTGCTTATGCTGAATATTCAATAGGTATCTAATGCTTAAAATATGAAAGTTATAATGTGTTCTCTATCGTTGACCTGAGCAGCCCTTGCTCGATCGGCACTAGATAAATTAACACCTTATAAAGGTCCGCACGTTATACGCTACTGGAGCAAGATGCATATTGTTGCCAGCCACACATTTAAACAAAAATATGGCCGGTTTAGGAGCAACATAACAACAAAATTTTCTTTGATGAGTTCTACAAAATGTTTCTGTGGTTTTTAGTAAACACTAGCGGCCGCCTGCGGTTTGACCCAAGTGGTTCCTGTTCCCGGGGGAATATCGGGATAAAAGTATGCTATGTATTAATCCAGGCTATCTTCTGTGTGCTAAATTCCATCCAAATCGGTTCAGTAGTTTTGCCGTGGAAGAGTAACAAACAAACAAACCGACATACTTTCGCATTTATAATATTAGTAGGATAAAATAACATTATATGGAAGTATGCTTATCTAAATAAGTCATTTTATTTTATTGTAGTTCATTATTTTACTTCATTTATTATCTTAATTTCTTTGTTTTTTTGCGCACAAACTATTTAACTCTTCGACCAGTCTCAACAAAAAAGGGTTGTCTGGAAGAGATCGCTGCTAAGCGATAAGGCCGCCCCTTTGTACAACTTATCGTATTATTGTTTCCATGTATGTTTCTTTTCTGTGTGTGCAAATAAAGTGTTATCTAATCTAATCTAATAAGTTACTATAATGTAGAGTAAGAGAAAAGTCTGAAAAGTACTAGGGACTCGATAAAAAGCAATCTGAGCAAAAGGGAGTACAAAAGGGTGTACAGACAACAGCATGTCAGGCTTTGCATTTGCACTATGAAAACAGCTTGTATTATAAGTGACATAAGAGCGCACTTAAAATCAAACTGTAAAATCTGTCATGCTGTTGTCTGTAATAAAACAAGTTTTTTAAGCAGCACCAAAGTGTTACGTAAAAAAGCGGCGCGCATTCAGTTTTTTTGCACTTAACGTTGGGCCACTAAAAAGGTTAATCAGACAGACAACAGAGTCCAATAGACACCGATCGCATCAATTTACCACAATACACAAACAAAATCGCATATAAATGATGGGGTAAGGGGAGAGATCGGCTTGTTAGTAAAATAAAAATAAGCCAACCAAATTTTTGATTCGTCAAAATTGAGCATAATTTTAACCAAAGGAATGGCCACATTATTTATTTATTTATTAACACAAATATAAAGTGGTCCCTATTGCCTATATCATATAACATGATACTTTGGAAAATTCACTCAGAGAACACGAAAACATATCAGTATTTTGGGAAATTTCGTTGAGTGTGTGCAGAGCGTAAAATAGTCCTGCCTCGTGGTACCACCAGCAGCCGTGGCTGTCGCCTCCTCCCCACATAATTGTCAGGGGCCTGCAACATCACCTCCTTTAGCAATTCCGGATTTGAAATTTTACCCCGCAATAATTTAAATAAATATACTACAAGTGCCAAGTCCCTTCTAGCCGCCAATGTATTATACCCAACCATACCCAGGACAAATAGGGTTGGGTACATATGTGCTACCGGCTACCAGCACCTATGCATACTTGGCGAACGGATGGCCCTGTCTGCCTGCCTATGGTGTCTGGGTTAATCAGTAATCTATTGACAACTTGTTTGGCGCAGAGGTACTAGACCCGCCTTCTGCGCCAGAGGTCCCGGGTTCGATCCCCGGTCAAGACCAATATTTGTGTGCATGAACATGTCTATTTGTCTTGGTCTGGGTGTTTTATATGTATATTATGTATGTATTTAAAAAAAAGAAAAAGCATATACGTATGTTTATCCGTAATCTAGTATCAATAACACAAGTTCTTCATGAAACTTAACGTGTATACACTATGTAAGACTATAAGTCAATTTAAGACAAAAATTTTTGACACAGTTAATTGTTAACATCGCTGTTTTCAAAGCCACACGCGAAAACTTTTGAGTCTATCGATATTAATTCAAGATGGCGGCCGTTCTTTTTGCCGCCAAATAAACGTGGTCATTGACACTGGATTATGCGTCGTCGCGACTCGCGATATATTTTTATCAAATGAATTCGAAAGATCTGGATCATTCTTAACGCAAATCTATTCTGATTGGTCAATTTATGGGAATAGGGTCAAGGTATTTGTGGTTTTTTAAACAATAGTTTAGATGCCTTTACTAGAAGATGGATAACATAACAGACATCTTAATCATCGGTTTAATGTCCCACAGCTGGTTGGGGCACAGACCTTCCAACATAACGTGTTTTAGACTTCTAAACTCTAAAGTTTAGAAAAGTCTTATAATCCCTCTCTGTCCGTCCGTACGTACGTACGTATGTATGTACGCATCGAGATCTCAGAAACCATAAGAGATAGAGACAAACGGTCAACGGGAATGAGTTTAGGACACCTTGGACATGTGTCAAATGTACTTTTTTAGTTTCTACACTACAAAACAATAACAACTGTCACGTGGTTTAGAAGTCTATTTTGTGCCTGCTAACTAGCAGGCGCTGCTAACTTGTTTTTTTTATTGAAATAACGTGAACGGCCTTTCTTTATCATACTTTTTTATACTAGGAGAAATGCTTTTACGCATCCCTCGCCCGCAGGTGCAGGGGCGATTCGAAATGTTGGACTCACCTGAAGTACGCAGCCTGTATCAGTATACAGGTCGCGCACCCCATCCCTCCGTGCCCCCGCCCAGCGTATAAACTCGGTAAAACGCCATCTTCCCATCTTAGTAATTAGAAAGCGGGGGGGGGGGGGGGGGGGACATCCGCATCCCCCCTCCATGGGGGGACGGGAGGCGCCTTTATCATACCTGATGTTAAGTAATCATAATCCTAAAGACGGAACCACTTTTCTCACGATCTCCTCAACCACTGAGGAACTGGCTATCTCTATTCAATGGAAATTGTAGGTACCTCTTATAACTTTCCCAATATAAATATTTTTTTAAAGGTAACCGAGTATTACTCGTTAACTTGTCTGTCTATAGGTGATGGTTTTCATCCCCACCCTGGTAGGGGAGGTGTACACCTTGCTCTTAAGTTTATAGATCCCAAGCTGGTTGATACGCATCCGTGCAGTGCGCTTTCCCATGGGATGGCGGAAGTAGTTTCTGCATCCCGAGGTGGTCTTGCTTCGGCGAGCAACCCAGTTGAGGCTATGGACCAATGCTACAACGATGGCCATGGCCGAGCCACTCAATCCGGCACTCTGGGAAGAAGGACACGGCGAGTGGTTTTTAGTGGGTAGGCCCATCGGCGGGAGTCCCACATAACCTTTTGTTTGCTCTCCCAGGCGACATAGGTATGTGGAACGCATTTACCACTCGTTAAACAAAAAAAAAAAAAAAACTAGCACTTTTTTGGCGTGATTAATATACCTACACATTCAGCCTAAATTACAGCTTTTCAAAAGTAAGGGCGGTACTGCAGGCTACCATCCATACTTGGTTTGCCATTCCAAATTACGCAAAAAGCGCTTGAAGTCCTCTTTTATCATGCGAACAGCCAGGAGTGGAATACCCTGCCGGCCGGCGTCTGTTTTCTCGAGCACATACAACCCAAACCTCTTGAAGATGCAAGTGAACAGGCTTCTCCTGGGCGAACTCCTTAGACCTCATCTACGCCCTTTGGCCAGATTGAGGTTAAGAGTAGGTTCATTTAATTAAAATATATAAAAAAATAACATGCCAAAAGCGTTCATTGATACATTTCTGGCTATCAAACTTCAAACTCACATAAAACTCTTCAACGAGGTGTTTTGTCTAATTCCTACATATTTCTATTCATCTATTGGATTCACTATTGCATTTTTAGTATGAAAGTGATAGCTTCATCAGGAAACCTTGTAGGGGGTTTGGAATATGGATAGCTATAGCGATAGGACAAGATATACCGTTAGGCGGTCGGGGTGCCGGTCACCCATCTCAAGAGTGCAAGACTGGCATTAGCGACTTAACGCACTCATTAAAGATCTATAATAAGTATTACGTTTTGCCGTTACTGCGGATTAGAGAGAGAAACACCCAAACATCTCCTATGTGACTGCGGACCCCTAATTCACAAACGCAGTATCCACCTGGGCCGGCATATAATTCGGCCAGAGGAACTAAAATCTCTAGGAAGATTTTAGACTTCCTGGAGGCCGCCAGGCTAAAAGAGATACTATAACAAGGTGGCGAGTTACAATAGATCTTATAGGTCGCAGTGACTACAGTTCCAACTGGAGCTGCATAGCCCCTATATCCTGCAATTAATTAAGTCTTACGTCATTATTATTACAGTTTAGATAAGAGTTCAGCACTGAACGAAAAGGGAATGTGATAAGACAGCGGACGGTTACCGTGATCGATGTCTTCCTAGCTTATCATTGATACCGTCCAAGGCTGAACTAACAGCGCGTTTACACACGTACCGATTGCGATCCGACGCGGTCGTGATCGGGACGTGTCGGGAGAAGTGAAGTTACTTGGGGGTGTAATGAAAAGAGCTTATGATAATACGTACATCTTATGTTTTGGCACGCACTGTTCATTGAAACAAAACAACTTTGACGGATATCAAACGCGCTATATTTCCACGAACTAAGTTGTAATTGTCCGTATTTATAGATTTTTTAAGGGTTTACAGCTGCCGTGGTCACGGGATGACCGTCATCCCGCGACCACGGCAGCTGTAAAGGTGCCGAAACGTCGGGAAAATCAAAACACCCCTAAAAAATCTATAAATACGGACAATTACAACTTAGTTCGTGGAAATATAGCGCGTTTGATATCCGTAAAAGTTGTTTTATTTCAGCTTATGATAAATTTTAAATAGAAAAATATTGGAATAAATTAACTCGGCCACAAGTGAATTCTCAAATGGGAATCGAACCCATGACCTTTGGAAATCCAGTCCAATGCTCTAACCGCTGAGCTGCCGAGACTTGCGAACCACCGTCGAAATTCTCCAATACTTTAATATTTTTAATACGCTGTAGGCCAGCGTTGTCACATCAATGCCAGGAATATCCTTGCATTCGAAAGAAACATCTACCCCCCGTGACCAATGGCGGCCTGGAGGGCAAGTACTAGGAGTTTTAGTTGGTAGTACCCGCCCGCCTCCCGCCCCCCCATCGAGCCTCGTGTCCCCCCCCCCCCCCACTTTCTCATCATTAGGATGGGAAGGTGAGGACTCGATGGGGGGTCGGGAGGCGGGTGTCCCCCCCCCCCACTTTCTCATCATTAGGATGGGAAGCTGGGGATACAAGGGGATAAAATATTACATTTAAAAAAAAAAATTAACTGGCAGAGAATGACTTGTCTATCATACATTACAACATTTCTTGCATTACAAGATTACTGTACTGCAAGTTGTGAGGTACATAAATGTACAGTATACAGTATCAATTTATTTTAGATATAAGGTGGCTAAACCAAAAATCGTCGAAAATCGTGATTTTATCCTTTTTACGATAATATTATTGAGCAAAACTTGTACCAGAATAATTGTTACATCATGAGGAATATAGATTGAATATTGTTTAAGCATGAATATATTATCCTATTTAAATAAAACGATAAATATAACTGCAAAATTACTACAAAATGCGACGCACCGGCCGTCTGAACTCAGAACTGATACGCAGAGTGCAGATTTGTAATAGGTTTCATAAGGTTTGCTTTGCATTGTCTAAACTACGTAAAGGAAATTAAAAAAACGGCATTAAATGCAATAATAACAAAGCTTAAATTAGCATGAACTACAGATCCCAACATCGTAACATTGAACTTATGATTATTTATTACGAATCGTATTGTGAAATCGATATCAATTCCGAAGGCCGATCTGATCGTACCCACTGCGTATAAAGGCGATCACTTATCATTTTCTGCTAATACTTATGTGCTAATACTTATTATAAGGAAGGCACAGAAAATAGATATTTATTTTCGAGGATCACGAGATTGAGACAGGAGTAAAAGTCCTAAGTTCGAAATGTTTCTAAATCTTCACTCATCTTGTAGTATCGAAACCCATAAACGAGCCGATTATACAACGCGTAAGAACTGGGGGGCTATCGCGTAAAAAATATGGATATGGACATGGGCTTCATTTGACAGTTAAATGACCATATATGGTAATTTTATGAGCTTCAACTGTCAAATGAAGCCCATATCCATAACCAGATTTTTTATGCGATAGCCCTGCTGATATTAAACCATGAAGGACATATCACAGACCTATATCGAGATAGACGAAAAGAGCGCTTCAAACTGTATGAGAACTTAGCGTGTCGAATTTATCGTACCTACGATTAAGTCACGAGCGAGATTTAGTGATGTGGAAATGTTATTGACGAGCTCTTGCAAGAAAGCACTGCACAATTAACCATTTTCGTTTCTGAGTGACGCGTGTTTTCATGGCAATGGTCTCAAGCGGACTGACAAGTCGGAAAGCTTTGACCGTGGATCAAACTTTATACACGCAAGATAAGTACCGTCTATCTCGATATAGGCCTGTGGGGCCTGCTGATTTTGTCGCAAAGATATGAAGTTTTAAATCATATCATACTTCATATTAATCCTATTAATATTATAAATGCAAAAGTTTGTTTGTTTGTTATTCTTTCTCGTAAAAACTACAGAACCGATTTGGATGAAATTTGGGACACAGCACAGTAGCCTATGATAAATTTTAAATAGAAAAATATTAAAAAATATCAACACGGCCACAGGTGAATTCTCAGATGCGACTCGAACCCACGACCTTTGGAAATCAGAAACTCGGGGGTTAGAGTTCCATCTGAGAATTACTTGTGTCGATTTTTTTTTTCCAATATTTTTCTATTTAAAATCTATCATAAGTAAGTATAAAATTAGCATTGAAAAATACAAAAATTCTAAATCATAGATAGCCTATATTAAATCATAGGAGACTTTTTGTCCCAATAGTCACTCGGGAACGGGAAACATGCGAGTGAAACCGCTTGCGGCCGCTAGTTATTTATTTTTTTGAGCATTGCACATTTTTTTAGGCTTATATCAAAATTTTGCCAATGAATGACATTAGTTTCAGTTTTAATGTGTGCTACATCACGGCAAGGAACATTTTGAAAACCGCAATTCTGACTACATGGACATTTAGTCCCATTTTGTCCGATACTTGTCCCAATTTGTCGGAATTTGTCCCAAAGGGGACGAAAAGATATAAGCGATTTAAATGGACAGACAGACCCATAACACTAGCCTGATTTATCTGATTTATAAAAACATTTCGTCGCTTTTTATGGAACCCGCAATGCCTAGAATCAAAACGAAAAAAATATAAAGGAATGATTTGGTCCATGCCAAAATTAACCTACATCTTGGCGAGGACTTTTGAACCAGCCCTCTAATTGTCTAATTTCAAAATCTATCACAATCCATTTCAAAGATATTGTGATTGTGATTGTGATATATGAATTGTGTAACTTATAGTCGCAATCACTTTCGGAACGAATAATGTTTTAAATGACACTTCATTTGACATTTCTCCATACATATGAAAGATATTTCCGAGTGTCACTTTGTTTGTGTCAATTTCGTTCATTCAATACCTTTCAAAACGGGTCCCGATCACAAACCCTATCAAATGTCAAATAGTGACGGTTTGAAGTATGCAAATATCTTTCAAATGACGTATTGAAAGGTATTGCGATAGATTTTAAAATAAGACAAATTAGCCCCCAGGTCAACTAGAGAAAATCTGCTTATTGGAAACGATTCGTGTACATTTGTCCGACTTTGTCCCAAAGCCACAGAATTCATCGCCCAGGTACTGACCATATAAGGTAATTTTATGAGCTTCAACTGTCAAATGAAGCCCATATCCATACCCAGATTTTTTACGCGATAGCCCTGCTGATTGGGACAATATCGGACAAAATGGGACTAAATGACCATGTAGACAAAATTGCGGTTATCAAAGTGGTCACAGTGGACACAGTTTTAATATCAAATATATCTACGATTTGAAATTCAAATAGTGTTCGTTTCCGCATATTTGACAATTATTTAAACAGCTGATTACATGGCAATGATGTAAAAGAATGACCTTGAAGCTTTTCTTCGCAGTTGTTAGACGAACAACTAAATTTATTGTAAAAGTAAATGTTTTGTTTGTTTGTGCCTACCAAATAAGGAATTTTTCTTAATGTTAATTTTTTTATGAACTATGAGGAGACCCTTAGCCTTTATCATACCTGATGTTAAGTAATTAATAAGTAAGAATAAGTAATGAAGCTAAAGGTGGATGCGCGCTCCTCCCTAGTTATTATGGCGTTCTGGTCTTGGTTTGTATTAGAAAAATAAATAAAAAAAACTGTCAGGGTTTCAGGGTTCGTTAATATTTAAAGAAAGAAAGAAAGAAGAAAGAAAAACAATTTATTTGGGACAAATTACACGTTAACGAAAGGCAGTACAAACAAAGAACATTAAAATTTGTCCCAAAACGGTCACGACTCAGCATAATGCGTGGTCTTACGACCCGCGCTGGTATTGCTATAGTGGTCTTTTAAGACCCTCTGACCATTTATCTCAAATCCTACTAAGGCCACTGCTAAGCCAAGTCAGAGGCCTTACAAGAGGCTTGATAAACTCTGACACCAGTGGTGGCCTCTACGATAAGAAAGACCTCATAGCTCTGAAGCGGTACAATCATATTTATTTATTTATTTATTCCCAGGACTTACAGTTTTTACCAAAACGTCCTGGAGAATAGCCATTGCCTATTCTCCAGGACGCGAAGACGTCGGGCCAATAGTGTCCCGGAGTTAAAGTTGGTTGGTATAAGGAAGCGCCGTGTGGTGACGGCCTAAGAATACAAGTGTCACCACTCCCTTACATGCCTGGGATGTCGTAAGACTCGACTAAGAGGCTCGACGCATTGAACACCTGTGCGAGAGAAGGAAAACTTGAAACAAACCCTCTACCAACCCGTCTGGCCAGCGTGGTAGCAGTAGGCTAACTGCCTCCTATGAACGCCACAATAGGCGTGAGCTAGGAGAGGCCTATGTCCAGGCTGATGATGGATGGCTGATGGTATAAGGAAACTACAACAAACTCACGGTTCTTATGAATGCGTAAACCTGCGTTCTGGTATTAGTTTATAATGGAAAAAAATATATTAATGGTCAGGGTATTAGACCCTCCGACTATTTATCTCAAATCTTACTAAGGCCATTGCTACCCCATTGCTAAGCCAAATCAGAGGCCGCTTGAAAAACTCTGACACCAGTGGTGGCCTCTACTCCTCATACGACAAGAAAGACCCCATTGCTCTGAAGCGGCACAATCATAGGAGACGTCAGACCAATATGTCGCGGAGTTAAAGTTGGTTGGTATAAGGAAACTCGTTTAGTTTCTGGCTTACCGCCAGCGGGTTTTAAAACAAACGTTAGCGTCGCGTCTAAAATTCTATTTGGGGGTTCTTTTTATTTTGTCTCTTAACTATTCTTGAGGTTACCGTTACTGTGTCTAGGAAGTGCCTCCTGATAATCTTTTACAATGGTGTAACAAAATACAAGTGGCAATCTGTTAGTATGAAATAGCCCTTTTTTATATAAGCATTTTGTTACTCTAGCTATTTAGAAGAAAAATTCGTATGTACAGTAAACACCACGGCCGCACCATCGTACGAGCGATGGCCAAGGACGGGGACCATACAGTTCCGAAAACTGCTCATACTACGCATGCATGAAGAGCACTCGAGATCTTAGCGATCGGACAGGGCGAGTAAACTGCAAGTTGCCTTGCAAGTGGATCCAAATAAAATCGAGTGTTGTCTTTTGTTTCCCAGGTTAGCACGGAGAACTCCATCCGTATCAGGAAGGACACCAGTAAAAAGTCCTTGTGGGATAAACAACATGAAAGTAAAATGATCTATTAGCGGTCTGAAATTTAAAATCGTAATACTAGTAGAACGTCTGAAATGAAAAAACGTCATGTGGGCAAACGGACTTGCCTATGCTGAAATGTACATTCATTCAAGTGCACAAAATTCAATTCAATTCAAATCATTTATTTCGGGCAAATCCCATAAAAATGTTAGTAAGTAATTATGACAAGTGTTAGTAAATTACACCAATTAATACAAATCAGTAGATTAAAATAGGATACGGGGACGAATGCTAAGGCCACTGAAAAAATTTAAACGATAGAATAATGCATTTTAGTTATCTCATACCTATGAAAAAAGGGTTTTTATTTGTTATATAAAAAAAATTAATACAATTATTAACTTAGGTGTTGTCTTTGATTTATTTTCTGTGTCAGTTTACCAGTTCTTTTGTCCAACATGCCGTTTTTCCGTTTCAGACATTCTATTAGTATGACGATTTTAAATTCCAGTCGAACTAGTAGGAACCAACTAGTTAAAAAAGACTTAAAACGGGATAAATCCCACAAGGATCTTTTACTAAGTTGTCTTCCTGATACGGAGGGGAAAAACTATCAAAATGGTTATCGAGCACGTTATGTAAACAAATGTAGGAAACGGAACTACGTTTACGTCCAGTAGGAACGCTGCTCAATATTTATTCTTTTTTTTTACTTTTCTTCCTCGATACTTACTCGAAATTTATTCGCGATAGGCATACAGACGCTCGTCACCCGCCACTGTACCTGATCCGTGTAAATCGAGCATTATATAAAGTTTAAAATCCATTAAAAAAAAACGAAATTAAAACATTTGCAACTTAGAACAGAACCAAGCAACGTTCCAAAACGCAAAAGTATCAAATAAACATTTGTCACGATTAGAACCTACACCTGAGTACGACGTAGGATTACAGTACCATTTCGCCACCGCGCCCGTGTAATATTTGTGCGTAGTTGCAAAAATCGTTACCCCGCTATCCCGAAGGTTTCGTCACCCGACCGTGACCCAGTTACCGTTTAATGGCAAAGGTCACCAGTCTAACCTCCCGACCTATCAGGTCATGTAATGCGACCTCTAATCTTTTATCTTTATCAGTTATAAAAGGAACAGGTGTTAATAGTGCTATTATTATTAGGTACGTTATATTTGTACCGTATTATTTTTCTACAGCGGGGAAATGCTAAAGCATTTGTTCCAGATGGATGTAACGCCTCCCAACAGAGTTGACCTTGGTGGGAGCCTATCAGCCACGGACTTCTAATCTTTTATCTTTGATCAATTATAAATGAGACAGGCAGGTGTTAATATTTAGGGCCAATTTCACTATTGTCTGAATCTTATATGGCTGATAATTTGGCATATTTTTCTGCCATACTACAATTTGGCCTATTTTACTGCTCCTACAGATACAATGGCAGGCCTTATCTGTAGGAACGGGTTCTTAGGACCATTTTGATGAAACTATGTGTAAATTGCTTATAAAAAAAAAACCTAAATAGTAAAGTATATGACATTATTGACAATTTTTTTTTTTTATACCAAATATTATTATAGTTTAAGTATATTTAAAATCACTAATATTAGTATATTAGTAAATAGTTTTTAAGTTGATTTTTAAAATTCATAAAAAATATCTGATTTCATAGTGAAAGTATCTTAGCTTTAAAAATGGGGTCCGTAACGTATCGACCCTGCGCGAGTCTTAACGCATTTTGTGGGTATATAATTATTTTTAATTAATTATAATAATAATTAAATAATTAATTTTAACCGCCTCTGTCGTCTAGTGGCAACAACGACCGTTATCAGACCTAGGGGTCCCGGGTTCGATTCCCAGCGGGGGGTGTGTACATATTGTATTCGGTTTGGTTGGTGGTAGGACATGTTGTGAGTCCGCCTGTCTAGCTAACACCATCTTATTTAAGTCTGACGCCATAACAGCAATGTTTTCAGCATTGTTGTGTTTCGGCAGTTAGAGATAAGAGAGCCAGTTCCTCTGTGGTTGAGGATTCCGGGAGAGGCTCGCTACCATCTTCAGCCTTACCAATACTTAACATCAGGTATGATAAAGGCTAAGAGTCTCACCGTCGTGAAGAAAAACAAAAAAAAAAAAGAGTTAAGGGTTGTGAGGTGACGTGTGACAGCCGAGCAAACTTACTACATCTAACTTATGTTCTGTGATACCGTTCAATAACTAAATCACATCACTTGACCTACCCAACAGACATTTAATTTAACTCACAACAATGTATGTAATTATGTAAGGATTTATCAACTGCGCAGACCGGCGAAAGTTACCTTGATCATCTGTTACGTAACTACTTATCTAAAGTACAACTGTCTGGTTTTAATGAAGTATCAAATGATTGTATTAATACGTGGTAGAATATTAGACTAGTGGCCACCCGCGGCTTCTAATATCGGGATAAAAAGTATCCTAGGTATGTTTGAAGGGGCTACTCGACTGAAGCGAGATTTTAATGAGAAAAGGACGCCCGCGAGAGCTTGACCGATTTTGTAGATTATGTGAATAAACCACGAAATCACCAGTAAATAACTATGGCGTTAAAGATAAAATGAAACTATAAGATCCTAAATATTATTTGTGTCCACTAATTAAACCAACTAGGGCGGTTACAACCCGATACTCGGGTTCGTCGATCGACGAAAAATTCCAAATTATGCAAAAATCTTTAATTGCAGTTTGTGATCATCACGTTTAACATTTTGTATATTTTATAGTTTTCGGAACAAATAGACTCGAGTACCTTTAATTTGATACCTTACTCGGCCGCGTACTACGCGCCAAAGTCCCTATAGAGTCGTCACAAATTTTGCGAACCTGAATTAAGTATATAGATTTACAATTGGAATTTATTTACCATAGCCATAAATGTAATTGGCAGAGGAGCACGTGGCGCAGTGGTTCGCGTGCTCGGCATGCGACTGCCGAGGTTAAGCAACTTTCGGAATGATCGGTCACGGGATGGGTGACCAAAAATTTACTATAACGAGGTGGCGACGGCCGGCGGATCGTAGCCCGTTCTCCTTATCCATCCATAAGGAAGGCCAGTGCCCCAGCAGTGGGGACATTAAAAATGGCTGATGACGAAACGTAATTGAAATAACATGGTGCAACTTGAACCTGATGACATTTTAACCTTGTTTTGTAAACAAAACTGAAACGCATAATGTCAAAGTCGAAACAAATTACCGGAAGTCCGTCAAATAGTACACATGACATGAATTCAGTTACAGCGCCATCTATCGATAAATAACGGCATTAACTTGCAACAAAAGCTCGTTTCTTGCTCATAAACATTGAATTTATGATGCGTTCGCGTTCTTGTAAATCTAGTTTTGTAACAATATGTATGTACAGGCAACATCACTTTTACTACATTGGCAATAAAGACGCTTTCATGGTCAAAATGTAATGGTTGTTATGCTGTTTACTGCATTTTGGCAAATTTCCATCGGTATCTCGGCTCGGCATTGTTTGCTGTAGTGAATGAGAAAAAGTATTCGTTTTATTAGTATTGTGTAAGAAATTCTTTTATGAACTAATTTAATTTGGGTATTAAAAGTTGAATCTCCTCGTTTGCCGTATAGTGACGGCCTAAGAATACACGTGTCACCACTCTCTTACATGCCTGGCATGTCGTAAGAGTCGACGACTTGAAACAAACCCTCTACCAACCCGTCTGGCCAGCGTGGTAGCAGTAGGCTAATAGCCTCCTATGAACGCCACAATAGGCGTGAGCTAAGAGAGGCCTATGTCCAGCAGTGGACGTCCTGATCCTGAGGTTGATGATGATGATTAAAAGTTTAATCTCCTTGTAGCTCTAGCAAGAGCAGCTTTTATCGACGTTATCGAGCTATGAGAGTTCGATAACATGTGTCACTGTCCCGCTCTTATGTTACCGGGGTAAGCAAGACAGCATCACGCTTGTGCCATAATATCATATCGCGAATTTTTTTTTTATAATTCACGGCGGGTACACTCTTACCCCCATATTCTAAGTCTTCCTCCAAAACTTTTTACACTCCACTCAACCTCGTCGTGGGTAAAAATGGTAGTGTGCGCTAGGCCTATCACCCCTTATGTTAAGTATAGATAAGGCTGAAGATGGAAGCGAGAGCCTCTCCCGGAATCTACAACCACTGAGGAACTGGCTATCTTATCTCTAACTGCCGGAACACAACAATGCTGAAAACATTGTTGTTATGGCGTCAGACTTAGATAAGATGGTGGTAGCTAGCCAGGCGGACTCACAATAAGTCTTACCAACAACCGATATAGCGGTAGTAGTAGTACTTCTATAAAGTCTGTATAAAAGTAGCGTTATATCTGTTCTGTATTGAGGTCCAATATCTGTATGAATACACATCAATCTGTTGATATGGCAGCACTGGATAGCGGTGTTCCTGATAGGACTGGCAGCTTTCATACTTCTTCCAGAACACTCTTCTTCTTCTGCCAGATCTTATCTCTTCAACTGCCAGAACTCGACAATACTGAAAATATTGTTGTTATGGAGTCAGACTTAGATCAGATGGTGGTGCTAGCCAGGCGTACTGGCGTACATACTGAAAACAAGACTAGCACCAATCAAATTGAATACAACATGTACATCCACTGGTAATTGAACCTGGCAGCTGTAATGTTGTGTTTTTTGAGCTATCTTCAGTAAATGACTGTATTTAAATGTTTTGTTGTAGTGGCCGAAATTACATGTTTCAAAGGCCTTTGAATCTTGTTAACTTTACAGGTTTTCATATTTCAGAGGTAGCATCAGCTCTGGCTCTGATTTTGCCCATTTTACACCAGTAATATTTATAACACTGATATACGTTTTAAATTCCATGCAAAGGAACGCAACGCACCAGTAACAGGTGACACTGACAGATTGATTGACTTATAAGAGAACCTACCTGTTGCTTTGCTTGGACCTTGGATTAGAGGTTATTTGATTTTAATTAAACAATACATCCATTCCTAAATGAAGTTAACCAATCGAATACTTTCAGGAGCTTTTGGGAATTTCTGAAGCCGCAAGTCAGTGCACTTCACACAATGATTGAATAGTTACGTGTCTCCACTTAATTTTCTATTCATCCTGTGGACGTCCACTGCTGGACGTAGGCCTCTCCTAGCTTACGCCTATTGTGGCGTTCAAAGGAGGTACTGCTACCACGCTACCTACTGCTACCACGCTGGCCCGACGAGTTGGTAATTTTCTATTATACTTTCCTCGTTGTCTCAGCCATATAACACCCACTGCTGGGTATAGGCCTCCCCCAAAAGGGGGGGGGGGGATTTGGTTGGCGATCGCAGTATGGCCAAGAATGTAGTAGGCGCTGCTGCCCGTCTCCTGAAGGCTGAGTCCCTTAGTCGCCTTTTACGACACCCACGGGATGAGAGGGGGTAGTGCTATTACAAGCCGTCACTACACAGCATACTTACCTAATTCACTTTAATTATCTAGTTAAACCTTTTAATTAATACAATGAAAAACGGTCGTCAAATGTCGAACTTATTGGCGATCAAACATAAAATATTATTGAAAGAATGCCAGCGTTGTGACAAATGACGTCACGTGAATGGTGCGCTATTTACAATGCGTTTTTTAAAACTGCGTTACTAAAATCGCTGTAGCATCGTCATTTTTTGTCGAATCGAGATAATGTTTTTACTGTAGGTGATAGGTTTATCAGTTCTATAGTTCTACATACTTAGTTAAAATCATGCGGAACGCTCATTGAATCTGGCAGCTTCAGATCAGCCGTTAAGTCATGTGATTTCATCGTCAGCCTTATCATTTACTTAATATCAGGTATGATGAAGGCTGAGCGTTTCCTTAAAGTACGTTAAAGAAAAAATATACAATACAAGTGAGGATAAAAGCTGGGAAATTTAAAAGAAAAAAACAACGGGTTCCACTCCGGGAGTGCCGGCAGAAGTGAAAACCGCCTAAACGGAACTCTTCTTCGGAAGTTTGCACTTCAAAAAAGAAACTGCAGACTCAATGATGCAATTCGCAATAATATTTACCAACGCACCGTAGCGTACATAACCAAAATAAATAATTTTCAAAGTCAGCCGGACGGAGGCGTTGACATTAACGACGTCAGTTCTTGGCCTATCTCCAGATGTTGGTAGTGTATCGTACTGAATGTGTGCCCTCTGATAGTGTTATGAATGTCGCTGTGGTACTGTGCTGACTGACTGAGCTAGGGGTCGTGGGTTCGGTCTCCACCAGGATCCTAATTTTCTAATTAATTTTCATTTATTCAGTCTAGGCTGTTAGCACAGGAATGTCAAGAAAGCTACGCCATGGTTCACAAACCCTACGGCGGGAGATCTTGTAACGAGAAGAACCGGCAAGAAATTTGTCAAGAGCCGTTTTATTTTCGCTGTTTTATTTATACGTTATCAAGTTGAAAAATGACTAATCATCAATATCAAAAATTACAAAGTGAAAGCGACAAAGCGAAAGTAATTTTTTTGATCTCAACTAGTTTCTTATTCAAGTGTAAATTTGTAGACATTAAAAACAAGTTTTAAATATATTTTTTTTATCTAAAACACAACTAAAGGTTTATTAACCATGAAGAATCACTCGGAATTAAGCATCCACACTCGATAACGATACATGAGCGTAAATAAATCAGCATTGTTTATTTAAACGTTAGTTGCTAGGTTGTGAAATTAGTTGCTAGGTTGTGATATTAGTTGCAGGTATGATGGGTGGCCGGGGGGACACTAAACCTTCATTATATAATAACTGATATTAAGTAAAAATGTCATCATCATCAAGCCTTTTTCGACCAATTTTCAGCTTTTTTGCCGCGATTTATAATTAAATTAATGAATTCTCATCCAGAATCCTCAATCACTTAGAAACTGGCCAATCATATCTCTAACTGTCGGAACACCACAATGCTAAAAACATTGTTGTGATGGCGACAGACTTAGATATGATGGTGGTGGTAGGTATCACCATAATAATCCACTATAAACCACGCTGGCGATTTTGGCTGTGCCATCGCCAACAGCGCGGTTTCCACCAACTGGTAAGAAGGCCATACTTGCTCGGCCAACTTCAAGCCCGGATAGTTGGGCCACAGGAGCAACGCCATTCTAGCCCGTTGCCTTTCCACCAGAGACGTGCTACGCTACGTTGCTATGGATTCGTTTGATCCATCAATCATATTCATCGTTATACGGGACCTCGAGATTTGGTAAAAAAAAAAAAAGATTTTATTCACACAACACGATTTATTCAGATTTTAAGGAGTGCTTTCCGAATACGGGGCCTCGAGATTTGGTAAAAAAAAAGATTTTATTCACACAACACGATTTATTCAGATTTTAAGGAGTGCTTTCCGAATACGGGGCCTCGAGATTTGGTAAAATAAAAAGATTTTATTCACACAACACGATTTATTCAGATTTTAAGGAGTGCTTTCCGAATACGGGGCCTCGAGATTTGGTAGAATAAAAAGATTTTATTCACACAACACGATTTATTCAGATTTTAAGGAGTGCTTTCCGAATAGGGGCTCGCGACGCGACCGACTAGCCAAAGCAGGTCGCGGAAGCCTAGTCAGCATGTCTAGCAGCCACAATAACCTTTTGACATACCTGGGCCCTGTTTCATAAAGATTACAATTATCGGCGACAGGTGACAGGTGACAATTTGACGATTGTACGTTTCATATAACAGTGGTGCTTTATGAAAAGCCGACATAATTGTCAGATTGTCGCACTTTTTTGATAGGCATCCTTGGTCTGTGTCAGGATGAGGAGGAGTGACAGATATTTTTCTTTTATAAATTCTCACATGATCGAAAGAGTTCGTACTAGAGTTTTGATAAAGAGAACTTTATAATGTATGATTGCTTTTTATAGAAAATTCTGCAATGGTGCAAAGGTCAAAATTGCGTAGATCAGGTGCAAAAAAGTATGTTCGAGCATAGTTGACAAATTGTCGACATGTCAAGCTTTATGAAACAGGGCCCTGGTATAACAGGTCCATATAGGCTGGTGTAAAACGGTTTCAGCTAAGCTATGTTTTTTAATAAGGACGGGGAAGGACTAATAGGATAGGATAAAGTCATATCTGCCATAAAGTTATATTATTCGTTTTCAGGGTTCCGAACCTCTAAAGAAATAAAAGGAACTGTCTGTCCGTCAATCCGAGTGAGTTTATCTCGAGAATTCATGGAGGTATCGAGTTGAAATTAACCCCATATTCACTTTAACAATCTCTTGAAGCTGTGAAAAAATCAAACTTCAAAATTAACGTTAAAAAGGGCTTGGCCATTTATGCCCCAAAAAGGTTTACTTCCACACTCTCAAGGGAATAAAATTCATAGAGTACTTTCCGTTGACTTAGAACTATGAAATTTGGCAAGTAATATCGTCTTTAACTACAAGTACAGGAAAAAACTGGACATTGTAATGAAATCATGAATTTTTTTGTCTTAGGTACCTACTAAATATGTGCGGAACCCTCGGTGGGCGAGCCCGACTTGCACTTGTGTCCAGTTTTTTATTTATGCTATAATTTTTTTTGTTATTTTTTATTTTTAGGTCGGAGCAAATGACTCTACCTTCACCTGATGTTAAGTGGAGGTAGAGTCCAGACGCGAAGATAGCTGGTGCAGCAGATCTGCCACATCACCCACCCTCACCTTGCCGGTCTGCTAAATGCTTCTTCACGGCTCGTTTAAAGGACCCCGGGTTGTAGGAAGGAGGGGAAGACGTGCGCAGGCAAACAATTCCATTTGCGGATAGTGCGACAAAGAAATGAGCCATTTTTTTTTTATTTAGCATAAAAAAATATATAATGTATTAAAACCTACAAAAAAAACAATCTTGTACCGAAATTCCCGAAATTTCCCGGTTCCTTACAGGCATAGTCACGAAAATCCCGGTTCCTCAAAATAGGTCCGGTTTTCGATTCCCTAGTCGATTAATCACATAGCCCGCGCTTCGCGCCTCCCTCGCACAGCTGCCTCATGGTGGCACATCTTCATTACACATCTTTCTCTCCGCTGCATAGCTTAGCATCAGTGGAAAAGGTCGGTCGGAAGCTTAGCATTCACATCCTCGTACGTACCATATCTGCATAGCACATATCTGGTAGAACGGCAGCCTTAGAGGTGATTGTGTGCGACCCCTATCCCCCGTTCGGTTTTTTCCTAGTAAAAAACAAAAGATCGATCCTATGCTTTTTTTATCGCTATGATAAGTACCTCTCCATCATAGGATAGGGCCCGTCTAATAAATAATAATTAGTCCAGAAATCAAGCAAATATTCGATAATGATTAAACAATATATGGTGCAATCACACAATCTTGACAATTATATATTGTAAGCTGTTAGATAAATGATTAAAATGTTTCTTATCACTTTGAACATTGAAAAAGAAACGTTGTCTTAATACTGATAAGCTAAATTTAAGTAGTCTTAAATATTTAAAGCTAAGGCGCCTGCAATTTCGTCTGCGAGTGTGCGTTGAATTTAATTCGTTTGTATCGCGTGCTACGTAAAGATCACTTCTAATTTTCGTGACAAAAAGGAGCCAATGGTCCCTGTTCAAGGTCTGATCTATTTCTAGGTCAAAGTCCATCTAAATTGGTAAAACTTTTTTTTATTGCATTGTTTAAAAAATCAGTATAGATTTTACTGACCACTGCTATTCACCATCTACAACAACTACTTAATTACATGTTCAGAAAATCCTCACTATCTCGATCGGATCGGAGCATAAACGAGAGAAGTAGCTCGAAAGACCAGCGTTTTAATGTGAAGAAAAATAATACGAGCATGGACTGTAGTACAATAATGGATATTATGATAGCTCCACAAAGTCACTTTGAGAAGTATACAGTCGCGAATTGGGACGAGTTGTTACTAATCCGAAACACGACTCGCGATTATCATATCAATCGCCAGCAACAATCACCAATATTTCTCTGGAACAAGACCTATAAGCCCTGAAGTTTTGGTTGTAACAAAGATCTTTCTAAAGATTCTTTTTACAAAATATGATTTGATAAATAGAATTTTCACGTAAATCCTAGGTATATTGTGAAAAGACGGATAATCCGACGATGGTGTTGACATTTTTGAATCTTACTGAAAAAGACAGGATTTTTGCAAAAATACTAGTTGCTTTAGTAACATTGGATATTCTTAACTCTGATTGGCTTAATTTTGGCTTGCTTGCTTACTCTTATTCTGATTAGTTCACAGAAAGTTAATTACACATGAAAGAATGGATTAACATTTTAAACGTCAAGTCGTCAACCAATCAGAGAATATGTTGTTTTGGACGGTCCGACCAGCCAATCAGTCTTCTTATTTCATAATAGCCAGCAATTATTTTTGCAATCTTACTAAGGCAACCCGTTTTTTTCGCAAAACCCCTATCTTTTTTGGGAGGATTGAGAATGACATCAGTCTAATTATCAGTTTTTTCGCAATATCCCTAGGATTTTCGCAAAAAATAGATTTATCTAATTACCTGCGACACACAATGTAAAAATAACATCAATTCCATAATCTTCCTATTTATTCCGCCCTGATATTCCCAACATTCACAAACATTACCATTCACTTCAGAATAGACAGCACAGCATTCGAATGCGATTCTAACGGTTGTGAATCAGGGTGCTGATTTATAAGGATACTATTTTAAATCGGGTAGTATTTAACCGATCGACTAAAAATCTTTTTGAGCGACAAAAATACTAGGTGAGCGACTTAGTCGCCAATTTAACCTAACCTAAACCTATTTTTTCCGCCACCCAACCCAGATTATTAGTCGCTCAATTTAGTATTTTTTTGTCGACCGGTTTATTATATTCCTTTTAAATCTACATACTGATTCTTAACTACTCCAGAAGCTCAATAGACACCCTCACAACAATAAAAAATCCAAACAGCAGTCCTAATTAGACCATCACACCCTCTTAAAAAAACTTATCTTATTAGGTTAATAAGTCAGCAGGCAACAGAAATAAGAAAAACAAAGATAATACGGCATAACTTCGTCAAAAACCGAATATCTTAAATTGGTAGCCACACCATGCGTTATTCGTCTTATCAACAGAACCTTATCATTACGACATAAGAGATAAAATCGCGGAGCACTGATAAGTATTTATAACCTCAAAAGTCACATGTTATGTCACTTGCAGGCTAGAACGAAGACATTTTTTAAAGCTTTGCTTCATATAAATCTATGCTTTGCTTCTTGATATTGCCTTGCTGTATGATGATTTCTTATTATGTTTTCTTTGTGCTTGTTTTATGTAATTTCTGTGAAATTATTTGTATCAAATACGGTCGATTTTATAGTATTTTATTGTATTTGATTTGAGATAACTAGTACATTAGCCAAAATTCAAAAAGCTATAATTAACTGATAGCTGTATTTTTGAACTATAGGAACAGACCATAATGCTTAAAACTTACACTGTATGTTCTACTACCAAACATGGTATAGCCCCCGTTTCCACTGGCGAACATTAAAATATATAGTGCGGCCACCTAGAGGATGACCAATGGCACTCGATAGAAGGTGTCAAATAATGCATTCTCTAAGCGGCCGCATTATATGTTTACAACATGTTTTCTTGTAAATGTTTCGCTAATGGAAATGGGGGGAAATAAAGTTAAGACCTTTAGCTTAATTTTTTTACAACTGGTATGTTCAGTAAAAAGGCTTTGAAAGAAATGGCATATAACATAATAGAATTTCTCAAAAAACTCATATTTGCCAGCATTTATAATTTGAACTTCAAACCCATTATTTTAAAGCTTATATTAGCAAAAAAAATCTGGTTCATTAGGTCAGCTGTTGTATTCATTTATAGATAACAAAATATTTTTTGTATAGTTCAGTAAATTAAATTTAATCTAGCATGGCGAATTGGAGATAATATTATAGTTAAGATATTTGTACAGTCAACAGCATATTATGCTTTATGCTTGCAATATAAAAACACTGGTATAATGAGTGACATAAGTGCTCTCAAGGTCAAACTGTAACGTCTGACCTACTGGTGTGGAAAAATAGTAGTGTCTGCCTGTTATTTAATTCATTTGTCATTTGCTAGCAGGACTCTGGTGTCCAGAGAACAATGGAATAGCTATTATGTCTCATAATCCGACACCTGTAAGTGAGGCCTGGCCTGGCCTGAGCAGCGCCTGTGTGGGTTTAGTTTCAGATGATAAAGAAACATTTTCACTTGTGATGAATTTGTCAAAGGGGCCGTTCAAGTATTACGTAAGCAAATTTTATGCTTATGTATTATTATTAACCCACCCCTTCCCCTCATCAGCAAAAGTAAGCAAAGCTCTTACCCCTCCCCCCCATGCTTACGTAAACATTGGTACAATTGATTGATTTATGAGCAGTTATAAGTCTAAAAATAAGGAATAGGTTTGGAATAGAGGACTGTAATCCCCGAAAATGCATTTCGTTTTCTGTATAGACAAATTGTGGGTTACGATATGTGTAAAAAATAAATAATTACTGCTGACGTAATCACTATCTAGATCCCCCCACCCCCCCATGGCATCAAAAATAAGCAAAGCAAAGACCCCCCCGCCCCTTTGTAGTGCTTACGTAATACTTGAACGGCCCCAAAGGAGAACTAATTAGAATACAAATTCTAGACATATGTTAAGTCTAGGCTGTTACAAGCACTAGTGAATGCCAAAAAAAGCTATTCCACCAGTCCAAAAAGTCTCATGGTGAAAGTAACAAGAAGAACTGACAAGTTTTCTTGTCTATATTAATAACTTGCTAACCAGTAGATAATTTAGTTCCATACAATCTAATAAAGATGTTCGTCATCTCTATATTGATTTTTTTAAACTTCAGATGTGATAGTGAATAGAGAGATATAGATAACCACAACCTATAGGCAATTACATTATGATTAGAGCCATGGTCTATGACAAGAAACAGACACTCACAGTGATAACCAACCAGACACAAGTAAAAACATTGATTGGTTTTCCAATAATTAGCTGAGGAATCTATACACCCAGACAGAATAAATAGGTAAAAATGTTTATAATATTATTGTTGACGATACGGAATTTACCCATAATCCTGGCACCAAGATTATTAGTTTTCAGTAAAAAGTCTTTGTTATCTACAGTCATATGCTTTGCCGGCACTGCTCGCCTTATTTTTTTTTTACACTTGCTACATAAAGTGTACAAAAGTTAAGGTTTCAATTGTTACAAGTTATTGTGTTATATTGATTTATAAAATCTCATGTGTATGTATATATGTAAGTTTAGTATGTAAAATCTCAATAAAAATATTCAAAAAATCTTGCAATGTTACACAAATCAATGCAGATAACAGTTTGTTAACAAGAACATTAATTGAATATTAAGCAATAACTTTATTTAATAATATTAGGTATATTTCATATGATACAATCCATATATTCAAAAGCTTCTTTCAGACACGACTTCCTGATTCTGACCGATAAGACAACCAAAGGAAAATCAGCCAAATTGGTTCAGCTTTTCTCACCTCTTCAATCATTGATATTTCATATGATTGACAAGATGTTATTTTATATGATATGGTAATAATTTAATATCCACATGAATAAATAGATAACTTGTAGGTTATAACCATATATTTGTAAACAAACAAAGACTTCATATAGTCCAGTTGTCCCTTCCTCATCATCAAATGAAATAAAAGTCATTTATTAACATTATTAAGAAAAACGGGATTTATACCACGGGGTTTGTATTGTTTTCGCTTCCCCAATATTTCAGCGCAGTTGCATGCACCATGATCACAGAGTAAAAAAAATCATTTTTCCTAATAATGTGATAGTCACTATGAAAGTTTCTATATAGGTATGTAATAGTTTTGATAAAGTACTGATCTATTACATAAGATAAATATATGTTGTAGGATGATTTGATAAATAGACTTTTCGCAAAAATCCTAGGGATATTGCGAAAACACATATATAATTAGACAATCGTGTTCACATATTTCAATGTTACTAAAAAAAAAGATAGGGCTTTTGCAAAAATACCGACTGCTTTAGTAACATTGGATATTTTTAATTCTGATTGGCATAATTTTTGCTTGGTAACTCTTATTCTGATTGGTTCATAGAATGTTTACTACATGTAAGAGAAAGGATTGACATTTGAAACATCATGTCGTCAACCAATCAGAGATGTTGTTTTGGACGGTCCGACAAGCCAATCAGTGTTCTTATTTCATAATAACCAGCAATTCTTTTCACAATCTTACTAAAGCAACCCGTTTTTTCGTAAAAACCCTATCTTTTTTCAGTAGGATTAAGAAATGACAACACCATTGTCTAATTATCCGTGTTTTTCCAATATTCCTAGGATTTTCGCAAAAAATTGATTTATCTAAATATCCTGCGACATATATACCATATGGAAGGTCAACCGTTCATCATCAGCCCTTTCAATATCCCCACTGCTGTGGCACAGACCTTTCTTATGGATGGACAAGAAGAAAGCCACAACTACCATGTGGGCTCAATGTGGATTGGTGAGCTAAGAAGGTTAATGTCAATAATTGTTGTTGTTGATGTCTCAGCCATATAACACCCACTGCTGGGTATTGCAGTGTGCACAAGTTTGTAGGAGACGCTGCTGCCCATCGCCTTTTACGACACCCAGGGGATGAGAGGGGGTAGTGCTACTCTAAGCCGACACTACACACTTCAGTTTGCAAATCTGCATGGGCTAAATGAAATCTATATGTTCATCTACCTTCCACAATAAAAAAAATAAACTGATCTTTGCAGCATCATTTAATAATGGCATAAAGCTAAGCTTTTGTGCTCAAGAGATAAAACCATTAAACAATGTGAGCTATTAATATAATTTAGTTATTGTCAACATAGTTAATCCAGAGACTTTGAAATATTTATCTGTAGAGAATTACACATATACAATCGTCAGGTCCTGGAAAATGAGACCCAATAAATATTCTATTGCTCTCTGGACACCGGTGTCCGGTTCGGGTTTGATGAATTAAGTTTAGGTACAATAATCATAACTACTCAGAGGCTAAATCAGATGATTTTAATTTGGGCATTTAATGAGAGAAGGATCTAGTTCAAGAGCTGTGTAGCCAATTACTTTCAGTTTTTTGAGTTTTTTCATTACAATATTCAAGCAAAGGCATTCAATGCCGGATGGGCAAAATGGTTCCGATTATGGTGACTGACCTCCCGTCCGACTTTGTCGGTGTCCCTACTTCCAAATAATAAAGGCATTCATTCAATGTTGTCTCTATTAAAAATAAGGTAATTCTTGCCCCCCAGATATTACTAGTAAAGAACTTTTTAATCAACACAATTTAATTTGACATTGTGCAATATTTTTATATTGTGTTTTGAGTTTAAAATACATATGGACATTGTTTACAAAATAAGATTTCAGAAGAAACAAAATGGTCAATTTGTAAAATCTTTAAAGCAGTAATATTGTGAAATAGTCAATTAGATCAATTTTGAAAAAACATGTGATCACATTCAAGTAAAACACGGTTATGTCATGCTTACATAGTAGTAAGTACATTTTTAACAAGAATTATTACTCAAACATGGAACAAGAATGGACAATGCATTATTTTTGTAAGAGACATGTAATTCATTGGGACAAAAACCCCTTAGTCATGGTTGAATGGCAGTTTGTTTCACTGAGATGCTTCCTTTCATTGTTGAAAATAATTTCTACCTTAATTTATTCAACCATACACATAATAAGTAACCTTGAAATATGGTTCGACTGAACTACTTAACATTGTAAGACAAAATTAAGTTTATGACATAAACTCTGAAGTTCAAGGGGAATTTATGAAAAGAAGACTGAACCGCAGTTGCAATCAACGTTGAGCAGACAGCTACTAATATCTAATTAGAGTAAACTTAGAAATTGTAGTTAAATGTTTCTGACAGCTGTTTGTTTACATCGCTAAGTTGAGCACTTACCTGCCAAGGATTGACTTTTGGTATTGGAGCCTCCACAAACTTCTTTGGCTGGGCCTCTTCAGCAGCCGCCTGCTGTTCTGCGGTCTGCTGGGGCTCGTTGTGGGGCTGCGGCGCCTTGTGCGGCCGAGGGGGAGCCCGTCGCTCGCGCTCCCTCCTGCCCTTGCCCGGGCGGCGCCCGTGGGCTATCACCGGCACGAAACCCTCCTCCTCCTCGTCGTCCTGACGCGGCGCTACGTCCGTCACCTCCTCCGGCGCCGCTTCTATGTTCTCCTTGTTACTATCGTTATTATCACCCCCTCTAAAGTTCAGCACCGACGCATACGAGGGCCCTGCGCCCTCCGCCGACACGCGAGCGGCCATGCCGCCGCCGCTACCTTCGTTATGTAAGACCGGGCGCGCGCTCCGCGCCGACTCAGGATCACGAGCGCGCCGCCATGGCCCTCAACACGACGGCATGCTGCCGAGCTAACCAACGAATCGAAAAGTCACACACACGGACGCGACCCCACCGGACTGAACGAAGGTCGAACACCAAGGAAACTACGCACACGTTCTGAGGGAGCGACGTAACACACGACAACCGAAAAATATGCGCGGACTTCTCTGATCTCAGCACACACCGGACTGACCCTGGATGGACCGTATTTACATCAAAAAAATTCACTTCCGTCGTCCAATTCCAACTTTTGTGGGTCACACTACGATTCGTTTACACTGTATCTATCGATATCCGGGCAAAAACACTTCCAATTGGTCTTTTCAGAACAGAAATTCACAATAGAACCATATTTTGTTCACCATTCTCACATGTGGTCGGACGCCCAAAAAAGGGATTTTTCCGCAACACACACGGAACTTGCGGAAGGCTGTGACTTTTATTTTTGTACGGGGAGAATTTTTCGCCAGATGGCGCTTTTTGGAATTGACAGCAACTGCGTTCAGAGTTTATGACTTCTCTAGAGTTAAATTAAGATTGAATATACAAGTTAACCTTCCTGCCTTTATTTTTTTACATTAAACAAGCAGTGAACCCATTTTTCAATCAGTTTATTTCACTGTTAACATTGAGATTCATTTTAATAATAACATTGAATTCATTCGAATATTTTAAGTAACTTGAACGCTGTTCAAATATAAATACATTTCATTTGAAACGTCAAAAGTTTTTTTTAACGGCCTTGAACAACGAATTTCGTAAAAAAATAAGAAAAAAATAATGATTTGCAAATTAAAAATAAATAAAATATCTTGTAATTAGATAATTAATTATTACAAAAACAAATCAAGTAAGAATTAAGTTATATGTTATTTCTTTAAAATTGTTTTTCTTAAATCAAATATTGTCTATGGCTTTTTCTGAGATCACCAGCATTTCGTTAATGATTGAGCAAAACAAAGAATGAGAAACAAAAAATCAAGTTTCGCTTCGTTTTTTCTAAACAAATAAATAAAATGTACTTATTTTCATATAAGTGTCTGTTTGTATTTTTAACCGACTTCCAAAAAATAGGAGATTTTCAATTCGGTTGGTTTGTTTTTTTATCTATGTACACTGATTACGCTGAGATTTCTGATCCAATTTAAAACGTAGTGATTACATACTCTTTGATCCAATTTACGACATTCTTCACGCGGAATAGTTGCCATTTAGTTCCTTAAAAAATTTTATGAACATTTTTGTTAACTTGGGCGACTAATTTTCACAATAAGTACCTATGTACGAGTAACATACAGACAGACAACTACAAATAGTATTAGTGTGTGATCGTGTGACGTACTAATGTAGGTCACGTAGAGACAATAAAATTATATATTAATATTTACAGCGTTTCCGCAATTCTGCTTATTTTACATTTTTACAATTACTTTGGAATTAAATCAGTGTTAGAACGACTATCATTGGGTTTGTTTCGTACATTAACCTTCCCTTGCAAATCTTCTCGCACTCATCTTATATTGTAACACACTACAATATTTTTTTTGGTCCTTCGAGCCGGATCTGAACCAGCGACCTATGGATATACAGTCCACCTATGGATATTCGGATTTTTTATTCAGTAGAGTGATTTGTCAGTTTGTAAAAATAATGCTGAATTAAAATGTAGCTATAATGATAACATTGAATTTGTGTTAATTACTTTGCTCTTGGGAATGGAATCATTACATACTGAACTGCAACTGGACTGGATCAGCGCAAATCATTACGAAAAACAGTTTATAGCAGGTTTTTTTTTTACATAGTGACATTGGCAATTAACTTTAGCTGCTTCAACCGAATTACAGCCTAGCTTTGCCATCGATGATCGGTGTAGTTGACTAGTCGTGCAATGGTCGTGCGTCATAGGTCAATCAAGCATTTGATTCCAACTTCGATCTAGGTACAGTCAAGGTCCAGAGATATGTATACCTACACCACAAATGCCATAAAATGTAACCTTCTAAATTACTATAGATTGAAATACTGTAATTTTTTTAAAGAACTGTTAAAGATGAGATTTTATAAAGACTATTTCCGATTTGTTTACTGCCTACTTGTAAATATTTATTTAACTGCCCATTTTAGTATTAATTGTTACGAATCATTTCTATTAAGTTTACTGCTCAGTTTTTGCTGCTTAACTATTTATTGAACACGCATTTAGTAATATTTAACTAACCAAAATTATAATATACAACTGTCGCTTTAAATTATAGCCTTGCAAATATAGTTCAGTTTACATCTGGTATGAACGTTCAATATCTTATACATTTTTTTTTACTTTAGCTTTACTTCCTCGATACTTACTCGAAAGTTATTCGTGCTAGGTACTGGTGTAATAGCGTTTGAATCATTTCAATGGGTCCAGCCGTCTTCGAGCAATACACGAACATATAAGAACCACCTACTTTTTTAGTCTTTAAAAAAAAAGTCAATAACCTAATAATTAAAATCAGTGTATTGCTGAATGATTCTCGTTTCGAGCAACTAAGTAAGGTAAAGTGAACTTCATTTTTATTTTATTTAATTTAGGTACAATAAATTGTTGAACTATTATGTAATATTTTATCTTTCCTGGCTTTGGCTTTAATTTAAGGCACTAAGTTACTTAAGCCAAATTGATTTTTATACTTAACACTATCGATTGTTACCATAAAAGTACACGATGCTTTTTTTTCTCATTAAAGGCGGTTTGATTCCTGGTGTAATATTCCTATGTAATATGTAAAACCTATGTAATATTCAAAAAAATTTTGAATGCAGTTTAATTTATCTTTGAAAATGAAGGAATGTTTCCTTTAGGTAAAAATTTGCTTATATAAATATTTAGGGTACTTTCCCTCTAATGACCGTCTTTTTTTCTACCCTGTATATCAATGCCCATGTCTACTATATATATATTTATGTTTACAATATTGTATACATATTTATTTGAATTTAAAAGAATACATTTTTATGGGACTTAAGATGAGTACTTTTAAACTGTCAAGATGCTTGTATCTATATTTTTGACCTTGACACTATAGGCTTTTTATTTTTTTAAGATTTTAGTTTATTACTCTTGAATGAAAATAGTTCAGACAATAATAGACTGGGATGGAAGTTCGCGAATAGCCAAAGGAAAAGAAAAAATAAGTATGCTCCAAATCACGTGTTAAGATTTTAGTAATTTAATAGAAACATTACAATTATGATAAACAGTAACTGGACAATCAGATGCATATTTACCTAAACTTAGTTTTTGACTAGGAAATTATAGAAGCGGCTTCTTTTTAAATAAATCCCGGGATTCCATTCACTTTCGATATATCTCGGAAACGGTGCATCGTAGCATAAAAATAAGATATTTTTCGTGCCCCTTTGTTACGTGTAAACCCCCTCTTAGAATCAACTGACATAATAAAAAGACCAAAAATCCAAAAACCATACTCAAAATTTTTCCAAGACGCGTTACCATAGTAAATTCACTTGAAAATTCGGCTTTGTTACTGGCCCATACAGAACCGATAAAAACCTAGGGAGTCTTTCGATACAAAGTGCATTTCATAACGTCAACATCTCAACTTTAGGTAAATATACATCCGATTATCCGATCACTGATTATAAAACTATTCACAAAATTAATAGATAATATAAATACAATACAATTCTATTTATATGGCAGAAGTTTCTTATTTATTTTTATAGAGGTAGCTACCTAGTATACATTTTTGTCATTTGTACCTCGTCGGCACATGTCAGCTTACGAAAATGCATTTTCGGGATTAGTAGGGCGATACAAGCCTAAAAAATTTCTACAATTCCTGCAGTAATGATATACGTCTTTACAAGATCTGAGAATATAAGGTAAAGGTACACAGACCCAACAGCAGAAAATACACAATATCATGGCACAAAGATGTGTGCATAAAGTGATTTTACTGTGAACAAGCGACATGCCAGTGTAACCGCAATCGGGGCAAACGACTGGCATAGAAGCAAAACCGAAGTTGTAGACTCTTGTAGAAGCTGGTGCAATGCTATTGTCAACATATATATCAAACGCAGCTCCATAATTCGGTGGAGGAGTATGTTGAACGAAAGATGGAGAAGGTATAAATGTCCCCACGATTCTAGGCCTCCTTCGAACAGCCATTTGTCTCAAAACAAACGAGTAGGATGGTGGGGCGCTGCCAAGTGAGTCAGGAGTGGATAGCTCAGTATTTCCAATTATGTTTATTGTCTTGCCACAACTATCTATCTGCTGGATATCAAAACTATTTGCAACTGCTGTACTAAGTGAACTTTCACGAAGTTTCGCTAGTGCTTGCAGAAATAATGACTGTGGCTGACCAGGGGTGAAGGATGCTGGAGATTGTAAGTTGGATGGCATAATAATTAATTGTCGAGATTCATTTGGTTGATGTAAAGCAAGCGATGGGGGTCTACTTATTATGACGAGAGGCACAGATATTCGTGATGTTATAACACTAGCAGCCGATAATGCTTCTTTATTAAAATATGAATAGTGGGATTCAGTCGTATGAAACGGTTGTGGAGGGTGAATACACGAGGATCTTTCTACATTCAAATGTGTGTTCTTAGTGCATATTTCTTTGGATATAATAGATTCCGATTCAGGATGTGTATCTTTGGACTGAGCAGTATCCGACTCCTCAAGGCCATGGCTGCATTGTGCACCGGTATTTGGATCCATTTCAAAGCATACAATATAGGATTTGATTTGAGTTTTCTATAGTCTTCTTCTTTAGACATTATTTCGATTCAAACTCAATATTAAACTCATCCAAAATTTTGATATAATTATGTAAATTTTCCGGAAAAAAAGTGATATTATTTTAGATTACAACAAATTCTCGTTTTAACTTTAAGATTATCGACTCTTTCTGAAATTTTTGACAGATGCAATGATGATTGCATTTCGGACTTTCGGTAGATACTCTTTTCCTCTCTCCATAATTAAAAATATAAATTCTCTTGTCTATTATTGTAAAGCCAACATGCATGAAAATGAAAATCTTGTCAATTGATTTTTTTGATTTTCGTTTCCATTTCGAAAAGATTTTTGAAAATAATGGTTAGATAAATAATAAAATAAATAAAAAAATCTTGAGTAGTTGAACAAAACTACTAATAATGGTTCAATTTTGAGATATTTATATAATTTTGATTGGAATATATTTTTTTAACCTTGCAACTGTCCGTTTCTGCTGTCAGATTACCATAGTTCATTTCCGTTCTTTTCGTACCTCCGTGGCATGGCGGATGGTCTTTACCACCGCATTTAGTGTTTTTTTGGAGGAATTTCTTCGCTAATATAGCGAAATGGTAAGTCTGTCGTCTAAAATTACGCTGATTTCATGTTAATCGTATGAAGATGGTTGAATTGAACTAGTGCTAGTGTTTACTCGTGATGAAAGTGTCATGGTGTGATCCCCACGTGTTTGGTTATTATTTTACAAAATTACGTGACTAATACAAGATATAATGTAAGTTTCTCTAGTTTCAAAAGCAAGCATCAAGATTCTGAGAGCACGGGTTATATAAATTTCACAATTTTCTTGTACCCGGTGAAGTATATCGCCGCTTACTCATTTGGGCATGGCTTGGTTGTGATCCTGTTATACATTCGAGTTATATATCGTTAGTTTGTATTTAAAATGATTGTTATTGCTTCTGCTGTTCAAAGTCATCGTAGATTTGACGTCAATAACATTTTATTTCAAAGATTCTCTACTGTGATAGTCTTCAAAAAAAATTGAGGTTATGTTTCGCCTAAAAACAGATGATTGCCAATATTGAAGATATTTTATTAGAACAACTTAGTTCTCTCGTCTCAACACATTACTTTTCCAACCCCGAACTCTTCCAGACTGCACCAATATGGTCTTTCTGGTACAATTAGGGGAATATAAATTTTCCCATAGGAAACATGGTTGTGCCTTCACAACTGTGTGTCGACTTGTGGAAAAACATATAATTCAACATTAAAGTAATGGGTCCTGGATATCACCAAGATATTTCTAGATTCCTGTACCAGTTTAAATCTCATTTGTATTGAACAATACTCTTGCTGTATGCTTGTAAACAAGCATCTTTGATGGTGCTAATACAAATTCTGATCTAATGTTAGACCTAGTTTAGGACTGATGCTGTCTCGTTTTTCCTTTTAGATAAATTTATTAAGATACCTACATCCTCAATTTTTATTAACTTTGATTAACTTTGTAGTAACACCATCATGATTGTATTTTTCTCTTCATACATATATTTGTATTTAATGAGTAAATTAAGCTACAAGTATCCATAAAAGCCACTCATGTTAAGTTAAGATGGTCACAATAATAAAATCCGATATCTTCTTACACAACTTTAAATTAAACTTTCTTCACAGAGTCTATCAGTAGCCCGACCTCTTGTGTCGGTGTATTCAGAGAAGAGCGAGGTCGTAGCTGGAGCCGCGCTGCCGTTACCATTCGTATTCAAGGCACCCATCAGACCTGACCTCGTCAACGATGTGCACGTGTCGCTGTCCAAGAATGCACGCCAGCCGTACTGTGTTAGCAAGGAGGCTGGTAAGTTTTGAATTTTATTTAGGGCTGGTTTCGACACCAACTTATATGTTCTGGATAGCTTACTTGGAAGATAATTTGTCATATTTTTCATATTACAACTGTGAAATTATTTGCCAGTTAAGCAAACCAGAACTTTTTTTGTTTTTTTTTTTTTTTCTGGCTCGTACAGTTTGTAAACCAGAACATATCAATTGGTGATGAAACTGGCTCTTATGTCCCGGCTACATGCACCGCCTTACCTAAGAGCTTTGATTAACCTGCTGTCATATTAAATTATGTTTTGCCTTTAGAATGTAGATAAGTATAACATTGTGTATTATTTGAAGATAGAAAAAGTTATTTACCTTTTTCTTGATTAGTTTTGATTAAATTTACAATTGACTGTGTGTCTTAAAACCATCAAGAATCAGTACTTTCTTTTAAATTTTATATTTTCTTGCAGAGATTGGTAGAACAACAAAAGCTTAGGAAGATATCAGAGGTGCGATTGCGTAAGGTAATTGATTTCTAATCATTTGACAGTTTATATTGTATCCGATCGGCTGCAATTTGCATGGAATGACATACAATATGAACTGTGAAAGAAATGCCATTACTTTTACGCAATTCCCTAGCAGATATTTCAGTTCTTACAATTGGACGTAGTTACGCGAAAAGGATCCAATCCACACAGAGTCGATTCTGAGATAGAGGCCATTAAAGATTAGAAAGTGTTAAAAGTGTCTCTAGTCGAACATTATTACATTGAGAGTATTTCCTTTTGTGTAGACGATTAGTTATTTTTTTGCACTTCATAATGGGCGTAAGTTGTGTTAAACATACAGTACAATTTTATTATGAAAATGGCAAAAATGTGTGTCTGGATTCTTTTTAATAAAAGCTAAATATTATGGGATGCTGCTCAAAATGATTTAATCAATAACAATCCAGATACTATTTTCTAACTTATTTTAATAAAAACAAGAAAAATTTAAAATAAAACAATGTTATTAATCAAAAAAGTTAAGCTTAATAGATACATTTCAACAAAAATTTAAGCACTCTTTCAAATTGTCTATACAAGATGTTGATGGATTTAACTTTTGACTTGACAGATAACTACCAAGAGATAAGTATATCAATCTTGGCAGTTATCTGTTTCAACTTCAAAATCAAGAGTTAATCTGTTAAATCCTTCAACATCTTCGACAATCCGAGCATTACCCAATGGCAATAGTCTCCCCGGGAATGCATGCAGTGAGTCAGTGTCACTGTCACATGTCAAGTTGTCTGATAGATCCAGTCACTTCTGTTCAGAAATAAATGAGTTCCCATTGTTAGGACGCTTGTGTACTACACGGAATTTTACCGTCCGGCAGTCCGATTTTTTACGGTCCGGTGTGGCATGAAAAAAAAAAAACGGATGATTGGCTTGTGCACTTGTCCGTCTTTTTACTCCCAGGTGCAGCGCAGTTTAGGGTAGATCTCTTTGAAACTACACTCCACGCACGCGTAAACGAGAGGAATGATGAGTTTCTTGGAACGTCGGCAATTGCTTGCTTTATTACTTTCTCATTTAAGGATTCAGAAGTATTAATATTAGTTATTGTTAACAATAAAAAAATAAGTCCATATGGGAAGTCAAAAAAAATCCCTCAAATGGGGTAAAAACTGGGTTTGGTCTGTTGGTGGTGGCTCCGATACAATAAACGTTTTTTTTTCTGCCGTTTTTTGCTCGATATTAATAACGGCAACATGTAGACATTTTATTCACAGAATATTTACAACTCGGTCAAGCTAAGATGATACCTGAAGCCCTACACTAATTCTTTCACTCGATTCTGTCATGCCCGGAGTGTGAGAGGGACAGGTATATCCTGCAGGTGTCATGTTAGCTCGACCGAGTAGTAGTTGTATATTTATTATAAAATAATTAATTAAATTAAAATACAACAAACGTATATTTTTTATGGTACGGAACCCTTCTAGCGTGAGTCCGACTCGCACTTGGCCGTTTTAGTTGTGCACTATGTAAGTTACACCCTTACCCCTTCGCCCGCCCCGCCGCTCATGAATATCAGGGACCGAACGCAGCGCAGTGCACAAGCTTAAATACTTTTTTCATTGCTGTCATCCCGGACCGGAAAAAAACGGCCTGGAATCGGGAAAAGTAAAAAGTCGGACGGTAAAATTACGTATAGTGCACTAGCTAGCATATACATTTTATGGCCTGCCATATCGGACCGTAAAAAATCGGACTACCGGACGGTAAAATTCCGTGTAGTGTACAAGTGCCCTTAGGGTAGGGACGTATAAACTATTGTAAAACTGGCAAATTAGGGAAACTGACGAGTAATAGATAACCCGACCCAAATAATCAATTAAAATTTATGTACCTAATCCAAAAAGTCTATTAAAACAAAAGAAACGTTTTTTTGTACTTGCATTCCAAAACTTTGCAAAAAGTCTATTAAAAAGTGAAAAATAGTAACCAGGATCTTTTTTGCGGTTTCTTTTCATAGAAATTAATATTTATTCAGAAGGTGCCAATTCTTTTGGTATATCTTTGAAGTGGAAAAACTATTCGTACAAAAAGATTCAAGCATCTTGGATCGTTCTTGATATTTAAGTAGAAAAACATTCTAAAGAATTTATTTAGCATAAAGGTTCCAGACAGCCTGGATCCTTTCAAATATTTTATAAATGCTGTTACTTCAGTGGTCCAGGCAGTTTAGATCTTTTTTGTGATTTGTTTAAAGCACTTATTCCGTAGATTAATATTTTCGCAAAAACTATTCAGGTAATTTGGATCTGTTTTAATGATAAATATTTAGTGTCTCCCCTATAAGTGGCTTGGTATCTAGTCGTCGCAATTATGTCAAATATTGTGTTTTTCATCTGGATCTTTTTTGACATGAAAGATATCATCGCAAAGACCCCCCTGGTATATATAACTCAATTTCAGAAAAATTGTGGTTTGGATCCTTTTCGCGTAACTACGTCCAATTATAGTATAGATGTTTATGGAAATAATGAACTTTTTCTAGATGGGAACTTTTTATAGTAAATTTTCTGCTGTCAAGAAAATGAAAAAAGAGTTATTTATTAAGCACCAAATGTCCACATGCAATGGTTGTTTGATGCCACTGTGTGTTACTGCAAAGTCGGTGCAAAAGTAATGGAGGGACATGGCGTTCTGGGTTGGCTCTGTAGCTAATACGGGTGCAAGGTCTCTACGACAAGCGTATTTATTTAGATCATAATGTAAGCTATCTTTGTTTTGATGCAGTAGATAATACATTAATTACAACCTTTAGATTTATGCATAAAAACCACAGACCTGTATTGAGATATTATTATTATTATTTAACAGGCAAGCAGTTGATGCAACTGATACCGCCTGTATCCTGATAGTGGCATAGTTTATTTAATCCATATATTGTAGGTATTTATCAAGTCTGTTCTTGAATTGGTTGATATTGGCAGCTGCAACATCTTGTGGAAGCTTATTCCATTGTCTTATGACTCTGTTGCAGATGAAGTTTTTACATGGATTATTATAAGCGACGCCGCCGGTACATAATTTTAGACTGACCTCTAAGCCTGCTGTTTTCATTACGCTTAAATATATTGTGTATATCACAAAGGTCATAGTGTTCACTTAGTATTTTGAAGGTCTCAATTAAGTCGCCACGGTTCCTGCGGTGTTGCACACTTGTACCGTCTATCTCGATATAGGTCTGTGATAAAAACCTAACTGTCTCTCGTATCTGCCTTGGGCTGTGATTGATCCTAAGTTTTTTTTACCACTTGTCATTTTAATAAATGATGTCCAGGCCCCCAGCATGCACACTGCTATATTACGCGTTAAGTGGCGCATGATAAAAGCCGCTAATGCTAGGGCTACTGATTGTTTTCTAAACATTGACTTTATTAATTCTTGACTCTTGTATGCAGGTCACCAGACCAGTGCCGAGTCGTGGGGTACCGGTCGTGCTGTAGCCCGTATTCCCCGTGTCCGTGGTGGCGGTACCCACAGGTGAGATGTACCCCCAGGATTTTTATAACATAAACTCGGGTTTGCAGAGAATCAAAGATGCTGCTTGAGAAATGTATAAATATAACACTTTAACGCCACAATGGGCATTGGTTGGGTCTGAGATGTCTTAAAACAAACAATCGCCAGCACTAAACCAAGTCCTACGACCTTTTTGGCGCAGGGGTACTAAGCCCGCCTTCTGCGCCAGAGGTCCCGGGTTGGATCCCAGGACAAGATAAATATTTGTGTTCATGAATATTATTTGTCTTGGTCTGGATGTTTAATATGTATATTATGTTGTATTTACAAAAAAAATCCATATCCATAACACAATGTAATCATGAAACTTAACATTAGGCTGGATAATTGGTGTGATTGTATACAATTATTATTATTATCTATACTAATATAAAGCTGAAGAGTGTGTTTATTTGAACGCGCTAATCTCAGGAACTACTGGACCGATTTAGAAAATTCTTAGACCATTAGAAAGCTACATTTCTCCCGAGTGACATAGGCTATATTTTATCCCGATATTCCACGGGAACGGGCACCACGCGGGTAAAACCGCGAGGATCTGCTAGTACTAATATAAATGCAAAATTAATGTATAAAGTAGGGCATGACTGACAACCCTGTTTCCTTACTCGTCAAGGACACACCCCTGACGGGTTCACTACGGCAGGGTACAGCATTGTTTCCTGTTTCGCGAACATCACATTTACATTTGGCAGTTGATGTTTCGACATATGGGAACACAATTTTCTTTTAGTTTATTATTGACTAGCTTCCGCCCGTCTTTGTTCCCATTCCCGTGGGAATACCTTAAATCCTTTAGTTAGCCCATTTTACTGAAGGAAACATTCTTTTTTTTTTTAGAGACAAAACTGCATTCAAAGCAAAAGAGCCTTAATTAATTAATTGCAGGATATAGGGGCTATGCAGCTCCAGTTGGAACTGTAGTCACTGCGACCTATAAGATCTATTGTAACTCGCCACCTTGTTATAGTATCTCTTTTAGCCTGGCGGCCTCCAGGAAGTCTAAAATCTTCCTAGCTCTAAGAGATTTTAGTTCCTCTGGCTATATTATATGCCGGCCCAGGTGGATACTGCGTTTGTTATATGCCGGCCCAGGTGGATACTGCGTTTGTGAATTAGGGGTCCGCAGTCACATAGGAGATGTTTGGGTGTTTCTCTCTCTAATCCGCAGTAATGGCAAACGTCAGTGTCACTTAATTTCATGGGAAATTGGTGTCTTTTTAGTTTGCAGTGTCCAGTTAAGGCTCTTGCTATCGCACTTATATTTGCTCTGCTGAGTTCTAGGAGTTCAGCAGTTTGCTTTTGCGAATAGCCTTCGATAAGGGATTTGGCGTGTACTAATCCTGGTTGATTTAGCCAGTATTTTTTTGACTCGCCAAGTAGGTTGCCCTTGAGAAGTTGCATGGCCTGTTCCTTTGAGATACCACAGAAAGGCTCTGGACCTAGCTGGTGGCCCTGAGCTCCAGACCTTGCAAGTTCATCAGCTTTTTCATTGAAAAAAGAGCCTTGAATAAAAGTGTTTTATCAGTCCCATTGAGTTTATAAGTTGAATTCTCATGTGTTTCCTTTAATTTAATTTACTGTGTTTGTTAGAGAGAGTTGATCCTTTTGATTGACCCTATCGACTGATGGTATCAAAATACAGAATGTAATTTTGTACAGAATTTAGCTGATTCGATTCCTGGTTGGGAAGCTTATTTTTTAAAATGTTTCAATGCAGTTGTTTCCTTTAAAAAATAAAGGAATGAGGTAACTAAATGATTTAAGGTAGTTGCCATGGTCCATAGATTTTTCCACCCTGTATATTCTTGTTTAATATTTATCACATGTATCGCACAATGTATCGCACAATGATCCGCTGTATCGCATGTGTAGAAACTACAATGAGCTCAATGCTGAAGTTGATATATTCCATCAAACGTTCAAATCATTCATTTTTTATTTGAAGTCTTCCACCTAGGTCCCGTTAATTTCTTTTTTTTATTATTGTATTCATTTTTAACTGTTTTTAAAATTAATTAGTAATTTGTTTGTTGTTTTAACCTACATAAATATATAATTAACCTGCTGTTTAATTAACTAATGTTGATCAATGTTGTGCACAATTGTTATTGGTTCCAAACTAACATTTATTTTTAGTATTACTGGATTGTATGTGTAAATCTAAGTTTGTGGACTGTTATTGTGTCTAAATAAATAAATAAATGACATAAATAAAATGCAAAATTAAAAAGTTATAACTCGGCATACCTGCTTTAGGTCCGGTCAAGGTGCGTTCGGCAACATGTGCCGAGGCGGTCGCATGTTCGCGCCAACCAAGCCGTGGCGCCGCTGGCACCGACGCGTCAACCTGCGCCAGCGCCGCGCCGCCGTCGCCGCCGCGCTCGCCGCCGCAGGGGTACCAGCTCTAGTTCAAGCCAGGGGTGAGTGATCCCTTACAGGCTGGGCAGAGGGAGAGCATCAAAGTACTTCATGTGTCCTTTCCAGATTGGCAGACCATCAAAGTTGTAGTTCTTTCACACATTTCGCATGATTACGTAGCGTGTAATAGATTTTGAAACGTTCTGAGTTTAGCATGGTAGACACATACACTACACACACATTATTAAATACATAAGCTTCAACCAATAGTTTCGAATGGTTGTCTGTTGATAACCTTTTAGTATTTTCACTGGACGCATTCTAGGTTGTTCTTAAGGTGGTACGACTTCCATACAAACAAACATTGCACATTAATTGGTTCCTCATACATTAATAATTCATAAATACATGTGCAACTAACTCGTTTCAGTTATTTGTTTGCGCGAAATTATTTAAAAAAATTACTTTAATACATAAGCTATATAAATGCGATGGGTCACACACACATACGTAGAATTATTGAAATTATAAGTATTAGTATATTCGTGTTTTATGTATGAATGTACATTTTTATTATTATTTCGCGCAAACAAATAACTGAAACGAGTTAGTTGCGCATGTATTTATGTATTATTAAGGTATGATGAACCAATAATTGTGTAATATTTGTTTGTATAGAAGTCGTACCACCTTAAGCCAATCCAGCTAGAGACACCCAGCTACCGCATTTTAAGCTCCCAGTGCATCATGAGACATTACACATAAACCTCACACCCACGTGTCTCGGTCGCATGTTAACCAACCAACACGTGGCGTCGCTAGCCGCCGCTGCGCTGGGATACCAGCGTTAGTGCAAGCTAGGGGTGAGATACTTCGTTTACAGGTTATAACTCTCTCATACCCACAGCTTATTTCTTAGCAACAAAAACAGTGCCAAAATTACCAAAAACACCATAAATACACAATACAGTTGACACATACCTTCATGTTTTTTTGGTTCGGTTAAAGATGTTAGCGAGAAACAATAGTGACAGGTGACAAGACCAGCAGGCGTAACTGCCTGCATTCCCGTGTATGTCGTACACAAACAACACACAAATAATCATAAAAATACACACTTTTTAACCGACTTCAAAAAAGGAGGAGGTTATCAATTCGACGGTTTTTTTATTTTTTTTTTTATTTATGTATGTTCCACCATAACTTCGCCAGTTGTTAACAGATTTTTATAATTCTTTTTTTTATCTGAAAGAAGATGGTTTATGTGTGGTCCCATATAATTTTTACGAAGATCTGGCTAGTAGTTTTTTCATAATCTTGAAAAATATCAATCACCTTTTGGCAAGTAGTCGTTTACCTAGATGACATTGTTGTGTATGGGCTGATTTTTAATGTAAGTAACGGCACTTGATGTAACTAAAAAATCTGAAATAAAATATTTTATAAAAAAAATTCAAACCGACTTCAAAAAGTAAAAAATAAAACTTTTGGAGTCGGTGCTAGCTAGCTAAGGCCAAAAAAATATATAGTTAATAGAAGTGCAATGTATAATGCCCTGGCTGGCACCGACTCCAAAAGTTTTATTTTTTACTTTTTGAAGTCGGTTTGAATTTTTTTTATAAAATATTTTTTTCATACAATTTGTGTATTGCACTAAATGTCCACATACAATGGTTGATTGATGCCACTGTGTGTTACTGCGAATTCGGTGCTAAAGTAACGTAGAGACATGGCGTTCTGGGTTGGCTCCGTAGCTAATACGGGTGCAAGGTCTCTGCGACAAAATATTATCACGCGTGGTTTCCGTTCCTGACGGAATATCGGGATAAAAAGTAGCCTATGTTTTAATCCAGGCTATCTTTTATCTGTGTGCCAAATTTCATCCAAATCGGTTCAGTTGTTTTTGCGTGAAAGGGAACAAACATCCGAACATTTAACATTCTCACAAACTTTCGCATGCATAATATTAAGTAGGTAAATTATTTATTAATCAGACTTGTCTGAAGTAGTGAGTGTTCTTGCGTTTCGTGCGCAAGATACTTTTGAAAAAAATATTTGGTTCTCAATGATAAGAAAATGTAAAAACACTTTTTAGATCAGTTCACCAACTGTCGATTATATAATCATTGTTTAAAACACCGTTCTTTTGCTTTAAACTTCAATCAAATGACTAAAATGACATTAAATCGACCTTACAATCTTATAGTAAATCTAGCTGCTCACGGTTTCTACCGCGTGGTTCCCGTTCCCGTGGGAATATCGGGATAAAAAGTATCCTATGTTCATAACCAGGCTATATCTACTATCTGTGCACCAAATTCCATCCAAATCCGTTCAGTAGTTTTCGAGTTTATTTGTTACAAACAAAAATAAAAATCTTTCCTCTTTATAATTATTAGTTTGGATGAAATCTGCAATTACAAAAGTATTTTTGATGACACGCGGCTCAGAGTCAGCAGATCACGGTTTAAATTCCTAGTTTGTCTTCCCGATTGTCGGTTTGTTTATTACCACCACATGGAGACTAAAATGACAAACATTTATTTGTCTTTAGGATTTTTTATTATGCATTTCACAATGTTATTTTATGTGATAAATTTTAAACAAGAAAATAAACTAGGAATAATCAACTTGCCTCGTCTCGCTCAGACGCGATTCGAACCCGTAACCTTTGGGTATACGGATACTTCTCTTAACATTGATTTATTTGTCTGTTTGTCCGCACAGGTCACGTGATCGACAAAGTCCCCGAGCTACCTTTGGTAGTGTCGGACAAAGTGCAGGAGATCAACAAGACCAAGCAGGCCGTCATCTTCCTGAGACGCATCAAGGCCTGGTCTGATGTCCTCAAGGTAAGACTAAATTACTAAGGAATATATTATACCAACAAAAGTACTATCATTGTTTTGATGTATGTTTACAGGTCTCGAGACGATCCACAATCGTCCCGTCTGAGCTATATAGTCAATGCCAAGTAAAGTTGCACAAAGTGTCATTCACCTCTCCTGTACCAAGAATTCTCAAAACTTAGCGACAGCTATCGTTCTTCATATGAAATTGTCGCTAACACAACATCGTTCGTATTTTATAGTACACTGGGTATTACAACATAAAATATACGGATCAGTGATGACACTTTATGCACACAGATTATAGTTTTTTTATATATTATTTTATTATTTTTATTTTCCGCCGTTTTATGCGCCGTGGTCACATTCTAAGTCCTTAGTTCTATACTCACATGTTTCTTTATTAACTGTGTGTTTCTATTCAGGACGATACTAATTTCCATAGACAACAATCGGCAGGTTATTGTCTAGTCGACATAGAGTGTGGAATACAGCCTTCTTGTCTATGGATTCCATATACGAGAGTATGGAAAATATATTTTTGGAACGAAGTTCCTTATCGCGCTTTGCGAAAGGGGGCTAGACGGAAAAAATTAAGACCAAAAGTTGTAACGACACTTTTTGCTATAGTTTTAAGGCGTGCGCGTGTTTCTGTCTCTCTCTCTCTCTCTCTCTCTCATAGAAAGCGAGAACTTCGTTCCATCCGCGTGTCCCTTGACACCTCTCAAGTTTTTTTTAATGAACAATGTTTGATATTGATAAGGCCTCCCGAAATCCTCAACCACTGAGGAACGGCTATCTTATCTTATATAAAACGCAAGACAGTATCAATTTTAATTTATTAGACAGCATCTATTTCAATTTTAACCGCCTTTGTGGTCTATTGGTAACAACCACCGTTATCAGACCCAGGAGGCCAGAGTTCGATTACCAGCGGGGGTACATATTGTATTCGGTTTGGTTGGTGGTAGGACTTGTTGTTAGTCCGCCTGACTAGCTACCACCATCTTATCCTAAGTCTGACGCCATAATAACAATATTTGTAGCATTGTTGTGTTCCGGCAGTTAGAGATAAGATAGCTAGTTCCTCAGTGTTTGAGGTTTCCAGAGAGGCTCGCTTCCATCTTCAGCCTTATCAATACTTAACATCAGGTATGATGAGAACTAAGAGTTATTCCCCCTTGTTCATAAAAAAAAACATGCGCCATGTCATATCGCCTTATATAACGGTGTTCATGCTTAGAGGCTGGACATCTTTTATTTAGCTGACCAGAAGAAGGGGCGCTAAAAACTGGGTATTAGGTCGATCACAACCCAACCCAAGGCAGATACGATGAATATACAGGGTAATTTTAAAATTGGTATCCAAATTTTCAAGTTTGACTCAGATTCGGTAAGTGAACAACTTTCATCTAGAAACATGAGTCGAAATACGAGAATTTGGACTTCACATATTCGAACACGTGATCAGTCTGATTTGTATGAAGAGTCAAAAACTTTTTGTCATATTTACTAGATACTGTTCTTAAAATTACCCTGTATATTTTTTCCATCATCAGCCCGTGGACGTCCACTGCTGGACACAGGCCTCTCCTAGCTAACGCCTATTGTGGCGTTCATAGGAGGCTATTAGCCTACTGCTACCACGCTGGCCAGACGGGAAGGTTTGTTTCAAGTGTTCCTTCTCTCGCACGGGTGTTCAATGCGTCGTCTTAGTCGACTCTTACGACATCCCAGGCATGTAAGGGAGTGGTGACACGTGTATTCTTAGGCCGTCACCACACGGCACTTTTTGTATATTTTTAACAGTTATGATTTATGACAGTATTAAAATTGATTGAAAACTCATGTATTGTGTTGTCGTAGGTATACAAATCCCAGCGCCTGCGCGCCGGCAAAGGAAAGATGCGTAACCGCAGGCGCGTACAGCGTAAGGGACCTCTCATCATTTACCACAAGGATCAGGTCAGTTTTTGTGTATTGAGTCCCCGATATTTTGAGATGTGTGTGCACTGGACTGGTATATTGTATTATATATTCCGGGAGAGGCTCGCTTCCATCTTCAGCCTTATCAATACTTAACATCTGGGCCCGTATTCACTATGACCACTTACCGATTCCTTGCTCAAACCGCGCCAATGTCGTATTTGGTTTGACATTTTCAAAACTCGTTTTCTCTATGACACTTACAAATTTTTTAAATTATTTAAATTGTTTAATAATTATATAACTTGTGACTTTCATGTGCTTGTACAATAACTTTATAATTTGAGAGTATCATGGAGAAAACGACTTTTAAAAAGGTCAAAACCAAGTACGACATTGGCGTGGTTTGAGCAAGGAATTGCTAAGTGGTCATAGTGAATAAGGGCCCAGGTATGATGAAGGCTAAGAGTCTCCCCGTACCAAGAGTAGGCGGAAACGGGTGAAATGGTTCCGACTAGTGAAACTGATCACCCGTCCGGCCTTGCTGGTGTCCCCTCTACAAAATTAATAATATTGTGCCATGCTCGGATACGGTGCGAATTTCTGTATTTCGTATATGGCCTGCGCAGACGACGGACATTGAAGGACTTTTTGTCCGCGACACGACCTTATTACTAATAACATAAAGTTGAATAAATAACGAGGACTATCGCGTACTTTTCGCGGATGTACGCGGTCTAAGTTGAATCTTATTTGGTTAACAATAAAGACGTGTCGCTGACAAAAAGTCCTCCGTTATCCGTCGTCTGCGCTAGCTCTTATACAGATCGATGGAGAAAAAAATTCTGATAACAATCATGTCGTAGGATGATTTGATAAATAGAATTTTCGCAAAAATCCTAGGGATATTGCGAAAACACGGATAATTAGACAATGGTGTTGACATTTCTCAATCTTACTGAAAAAATATAGAGTTTTTGCAAAAATACGGGTTGCTTTAGTAACATTGGATATTCTTACCCCTGATTGGCTTAACTTTTGCTTCCTTGCTAACTTTTAAACTAATTGTTTTACAGTAACTTTACTAAACGTGAAAGAATGGATTGACATTTGAAACGTCAAGTCTTCAACCAATCAGTGAAGATGTTGTTTTGGACGGTCCGACCAGCCAATCTTACTAAGGCAACCCGTTTTTTCGCAAAAACCCTATCTTTTATCAGTAGGATTGAGAAATGACAACACCATTGTGAAATTATCCGTGTTTTCGCAATATCCCTAGGATTTTCGCAAAAAAACCATTTATCTAATTAACCTGCGACATATACAACTCAATTTGGCCAAAATGGTTTATACGCCAATTGAACCCAAAGACGACCTGTTTGGCGCAGAGGTACTAACCCCGCCTTCTGCGCCAGAGGTCCCGGGTTCGATCCCCGGACAAGACAAATATTTGTGTGCATGAACATGTCTATTTGTCTTGGTCTAGGTGTTTAATATGTATATTATGTATGTATTTACAAAAAAATAAATAGTATATATGTATGTTTATCCGTTATCTAGTATGCAAAACACAAGTTCTTCAAGAAACTTAACGTGGGACTAGATAATTGGTGTGATTGTATGCCAATATTTATTTAAAGATCTCGATTTGTATTCCTTCATCCGATTTCTCACCGTAAATTCATACAATAAATTCTACCTACAGCCGCTCTTCGGTTCGGAGCGACAATAATTCTCGGATTCGGATCGGACACAGAGTGGTACAAACCATTTTAAGATTTTTAGATATCCCCAAATAAGCCTTACTCGCTCCACCGCATGTGGTCCGAGTTACGAACTGCGGGGTATATAGAACGGTCCCAAAGGAAACATCAGCTCAGGCTCGCGTCTGCTGGTGTGTCGACATGAGGAGCACATTTTTATCCTAATCTTAAATTTCTAACTAATAAATGACAACCTGGCCTACAGTGTATTAAAAAAAGTATTTATGAATTTCGACGGTGGTCCGCAACTCTCGGTAGCGCAGTGGTTAGAGCATTGGACCGGATTTCCAAGGGTCGTGGGTTCGAGTCCCATCTGAGAATTAACTTTGTGGCCGAGTTGATTTTTTCTTATATTTTTCTATTTAAAAATTTATCGTAAATGCGGAAGTGTTTTTAAGCAACCAATCGACTTGATTTTGGCATAAAGTTAATTGAAAGGACCGGAGAGAATACTTCTTGTCCCGGTATTCCCACGGGAACGGGAACCACGCGGGTGAAACTACAGGCGCCAGCTAGTTTGATATAAAATATAGCGGCCACTCGCGGTTTCACCCGCATGGCTCTCGTTCCCGTGGGAATATCGGGATAAAAAGTATCCTATGTTTAAAATTGTAGCTTACCTGTTATTCTAATGTACATTCGGGGGACTTCCCGGTTGACTAGTAGAGTTTTTTGGGAAAAGTTTTCTCGGAAAGTACTAAGATTAAAGAAATAATTTATTATTCAAATGAAATAACTATTAATCTTCTATTATTTGTGGTATAAAAGTTGTCTGTATATCTGGAGTGGTCGCGCAGTAAAAAGTTACGTGATTAGTCGCGTGGAGTACAAATGTAAGCTAATGAAAAATTAAAATACAAAAAACCTGAGCTTTATTTTAATTTGATTCGTATTTAAATCTTATAATCAAAGTATTATTTAATGAATATAATCAACAAAAACATAACCTCTGTGTTTATAAATATCAACTAAAAACAAAAAATACTTCTAAATGACACAAAAAAAATCTTGGCTTGATGTGATAGAGATCATCCATGCATTGATGAAAGCGGTCCACCGATCTTATGATTTTATTCCAAAACAAAAATGTATACAAGAGCTTGGTTATTTTATTCGTATACTACAAGCCTATGGCTATGTATTATAAGTAAGTCAGATTAGAATTGACTTCAAAAAGACATGAATAAAAATAATTTATCAAAATACTCAGGTAATTGGTCGCGTGGCATACACTCGTAGTCCACGAATTTCGCGGAGCTCCTGTGACATTACCATACATGAACGGCGGTTTTGTATTATTGGAGCTCATTCTTAAACTATTCAATTTGGAGTATGTCGAAGCGCTCGTAATTTACATTTGTAGTTTTTGAGAATTAGCCAATTTAGTCGGTGTGCATGCAAAGCTCAGCTTAGACCTCGCGGACTGTACTGTAAAGTTAAATTCAAATCCGTTCAAGTACTTTTCGCGTGAAAGAGTAACAATCATACATCATCACAAACTTTAGATTAGTATGATAATGAAAATGTTCTTATTTGTTTGTAACCAGGGTCTCACCCGCGCCTTCCGCAATATCCCCGGCGTGGAAACCCTGAACGTGGAGAAGCTGAACCTTCTGAAGCTGGCGCCAGGAGGTCACGTGGGTCGGTTCATCATCTGGACTCAGGGAGCGTTCGACAGGCTCGGTAAGTCATAAATGACTGTCTGATATATGCCATCAACACAGCCATTTAAAGGCGCTAAACGACTGAAGTGAGAAAAAAGAGAAAACGACGGGCGCGGGAGAGAGACGAATATTGCACATTTGGCGAAACAAAACATGTAATCACTTCGTAGTAAATAACTATAGCGATTAAAAGAGAAATGAAACTACATGATTCTAAATATTATTGGTGTCCACTAATTAAACCTATTTCAAAAGTATATATAACATCATCTATACTAATATTATAAAGCTGAAGAGTTTGTTTGTTTGAACGCGCTAATCTCAGGAACTACTGGACCGATTTAGAAAATTCTTAAACCATTAGAAAGCTACATTTCTCCCGAGTGACATGCTATATTTTATCCCGATATTCCCACGGGAACGGGCACCACGCGGGTAAAACCGCGAGGATCCGCTAGTTTTAGAATAATCTTGAATGTTCGTAATTTTAAGGGGTCTTTTCGTAAAGAGAAAGTGTCGAGGCAAAATCATAAAATTGTGTTTCTTAAACTATACAAATCTAGCAAGTAAATCAAGCCACTGCGTTATTTTCATACAAACATACTCGCTTTACAGTTTTATTATTCAAAACGTATAATCATCGTAAATAACACAGTGGCTCAATTTATTTGCCGACAAGTGTACATTAGATAATGGATAAACATACTTTTATACTTTTTTTTGTAAATACATACATAATACACATTAAAAGATTTCAAAACTATCCCCAAATAAGCCTTACTCGCTCCACCGCATGTGGTCCGAGTTACGAACTGCGGGGTATATAGAACGGTCCCAAAGGAAACATCAGCTCAGGCTCGCGTCTGCTGGTGTGTCGACATGAGGAGCACATTTTTTTACGAATATTATCAATCATGTTCCGTAAAAGTAGTTCTATTCAAAGGACAGTATGTGAGATAATTTAATGTGTCCCTATTATAATAATATTATACAACGTATTTACGTATGATAATTTTTAAACAAATATACTAGAAAAAAGCCACTTGTCTCATGTCGCCCTGACGGGACTTAAACCCGCATCCTTGGGAATCCGGCCCAATGCCCTGAACAATTATGCTACAGAGACCTATGAGAACACGTTGAAATTCTCTAGTATATTCACCTTTCTCTACGGTTTTGGCCACCGTCGTTTCATCAGTGAGAGAAATATCCTCGCATTCAAAAGAAACATCTTTACAGATGTTTGACTATTGATTAAGATGAAACAGCCATTTATTTATAACTTCTTGTTATAATTAAATGGCCCGAGAGTCCCGTCAGGGCGACATGAGACAAGTTGCTTTTTCCTAGTATATTTACTTGTTTAAAAATTATCACATGAAAATAGCATTATAAAATGCAAAATTAAAAAGTATTTACGTATGTCATCATCATAACTTAAGAGCCACGCTCTTGTCTGTGTAGCATTCTCCATTCGTTTCTGTCCAAAGCCAGCTCCTTGGCTTCTTGATAAAGACGTTTACCTCTTTGATCGATTTTGACGACCTGTTTGGCGCAGGGGTACTAACCCCGCCTTCTGCGCCAGAGGTCCCGGGTTCGATATATAATATTTGTGTGCATGAACATGTCTATTTGTCTTGGTCTGGGTGTTTAAAATGTATATTAAGTATGTATTTACAAAAAAACGTATATATGTATGTTTATCCGTTATCTAGTATACATAACACAAGTTCTTCATGAAACTTAACGTGGGACTAGATGATTGGTGTGATTGTACATGCGAATATTTATTTATTTATTTATATTTATCTGTTCCATGTAGGCTATTCTTGGTCTTCCTCTCTTACCGTCTATTTTCGTTCTATAATGTTTGTAATGAATTTATCATGTCTTATTAACCCAGATGTTACTGAATTATAATATTGCATTCGAACTTAATATTTTTTTGTATGCGGTTTAAAATATACTAAATAACGCAAGAAAAAAAATTAAATAAAATATTTTCCTAGTAGAAACTCGGAAAATCTGTGTTGTTATGAAGCAACGCTAGTTTAATAGCCCTAAATACCCATTTTTAACAATATTTTAAAAATTATGTGTTGTACTTAAGCGTTCTTTATAAAGGACGGTAGTAACAAGTGGGTTAAGTGTTGTATTTTTAGTATCTTGTCGTTTTTCATTCACCCTATCCAATACCTCTTCATTAAGGGATTTACGTATGTACTGCATATTATATGTCGGGTTTGAGTTCCGTTGTTTTTATTTATAATAATACAACATATTAATTTTTATATCCCAGAACTTAGGTTTTTGCTAGTGAGACCATGCAAAAGCTTTAAATGGCATATTAATAATTTTTAAAACCAAGACTTTTTCTTTCTTAAAAAAATGCAGTTTTGCCGAATGAATTTGTAAAAAAAACTCAAAAAAACCTTTGAAAAAACAACCTTTGATTAAAAAACAATATTTATATGTCTTTTGTTATTATACATGGTCTCATTAGATACCTAAAGTTATGGAACATAGCAAAGAAACCCTTATTTTCTGTGCTGCAACTCTGGTATTTTTTTTTATTAACAACGGGGAGACTCATTATTTATTTATTAAAACAGTGTACTTACCAGCAAGTTAAGACTCTTAACCTCTTACAATATCTTGATAATATGGCCAAATTTTAATATTGCTTCGTCTCGTTCAGATGCCCTGTTTGGATCATGGAAGACCCCGTCGAAGGAGAAGAAGAACTTCAACCTGCCGCAACCCAAGATGGCCAACACGGACCTGAGCCGCCTGCTCAAGTCCGACGAGATCCGCAAGGTTCTGCGCGCGCCCAAGTACGTATTTTTTATTTCGAATGGGTTCGCTCTTGATCCTAATCAAATTCGGAAGCTAAGACAGGATCTACGGTGAAGCGAGCTAGCCCAGAAGGTGCCTATTCACCGTTGCTTTGAAGATGGACGGGTTATAAGTTCTCGGAAATACAGAGGCAAGGAGCGAGTTCATAAGTTACGTATCATATGAGACTAGCGTGTAGCGGCCGCCTGCGGTTTGATCGCGTGGTTCCCGTTCCCGTAAGAATACCAAGATAAAAATCCTATATTTTAATGTAGCTTATCTTCTATCTGCGTTCCAAATTTCATCTAAATCGGTTCAGTAGTTTTTGCTGGAAGGAGTAACAAACCAAAAAATACACAAACTGTCGTAGTGGGAAGCAGGGTAGTAGCATTATGATGATTCTCTTAACAGAGCATTGTGGGTTATGAACCTAAATGATTATCTTACCTATCACGTTGACACATTCTGACTTGCACTTTTACCAACATTATTATTAGGCCAAGCGAATCTAACCCGTATTTTCTTTACAGCAAGCGACCACCATGATCTTACTAATATAAATGCGGAAGTATGTCAGTTTGTTTGTTACTTTCACGCAAAAACTACTGAACGGATTTCGATGATATTTGGCACACATTAAAATGGCACTTTTAATTCCGATATTCCCACGGGAACCACGCAAGTGAAACCGCGGGCGACTGCTAGTAAAATCTATATCTTCTTATGATGATTCTCTATCATAACATTGGGTTATGTTATGAACCAAAATGATTATTTAATTACCACGTGGATACATTCTCACCCCGTTGTTTCGTTTGCACCACCGACTTGCACCACTAATATGAATACAACTACTTCACCATGATTTACTGGCCTTATATATTTTATGTCATAGGATAATTTGATAAATAGAATTCTCGCAAAAATCCTAGGGATATTGTAAAAACACGGATAATTAGACAATAGTGTTGACATTTCTCAATGTTACTGAAAAAAGATAGGATTTTTGCAAATATACGGGTTGCTTTAGTAACATTGGATATTCTTTATTCTGATTGGCTTAATTTTTGCTTGCTTGCTAACTCTTATTCCGATTGGTTGGATGGAGAGATGAGAGAATGGATTGACATTTGAAACGTCAAGTCGTCAACCAATCAGAGAAGATGTTGTTTTAGACGATCCGACCAGCCAACCAGTGTTCTTATTTCATAATAGCCAGCGATTCTTTTCGCAATCTTACTAAGGCAACCAGTTTTTTCGAAAAAATCCTATCCTTTTTCAGTAGGATTGAGAAATCACAACACCATTGTCTAATTATCCGTGTTTTCGCAATATCCCTAGGATTTTCGCAAAAAAATGATTTATCTAATTATCCTGCGACATATATAATGGAAAGACGCATGACTGCACCACTCAGTAGGGCAGACGAAACCAACTATCAATGTAGTTTCATTTGCACCAGTGGTCGTGCAAGTCGGTGGTGCAAACGGTACAACGGGATTCCGACTTGTCTCACTTTTACCAAAATTATTATTAGTCCAAGCGAATCTATACCTTATGTCATTTACAGCAAGCGCGTAGTTCGCTCGACTCGTAAATTCACCGCTGACCAACAATATCCTACTAAATCATATCCTACTAAAATGTTTGGATTGATGGATGGATGTTTGTTAGTCACGCAGAATCTACTGAACGAATTTGGGCAATACTTGGCACACACAGATAATATTAGATAGTGTTATCCCGATATTCCCACGGGAACGGGTACCACGCTGGTTAACTTGGGGCGGCCGTTAGTCAAATCGGTATCTTAATATGATGATTCTCTTATCAGAGCATTGGGTTATGAACCAAAATGATTACCCATCACGTTGACACATTCTGACTTGCCTCACTTTTACAAAAGATAATATTAGTCCAAGCGAATCTAACCCTTATTTCGTTTACAGTAAGGGCGTAGTCCGCTCGACCCGCAAACTTAACCCGTTGACCAACTCGCGGGCGATGCTCCGCCTTAACCCTTACTCGGCTGTGCTGAGACGGAAGGCGGTTTTGGACCAACAGAGGAAAAACAACCAGAGGGCGCTGGCTTTGGCTGAGAAGCGTGGAGTAAGTAAATACTACATATAAGAATAGCACGGGCCGTTGGCTAACTTCAGACGCGAAAGTACCGATTGTAAAAAAAGTATTAATTAATCGAAGTAACACATTTTTTTTTACCGATAGGACTTCGTTAATGCCGAATTTACATTACGAAACTATTGTCATGCACGATGAAATTAAATTCACGAAGCTTTTTAGTGTCGTGAAATTAATTGATGTTTTCACGTCAATTGTTGATGAAAATTAGTGTCACATTAATTTTGCCACTAGTTTAGTAATGCAAATTTGGCTTACATACAATACATACTTTAACGAATTTAATTTTATTTTTTGCATACCGTACTAAAGTGAAGTTAGTTTGACAAGATGTCGTCACAAAATGGCGCATGTTTCATCCTATTCTTGTTTGAATGGCATAGTACATCATTAGTTGAATTTTTACCCTTATTTTACTTGTACAGTCCACGGCAGCTATGGCGTATACAAAATGTGAAATTCCTGCAGAAATTTTGAACTAAACGGCTTACGTCCTGAAGTTCAGCTGTTGGCCGTTCTTTCTATTTTTGACCATGTGTTACTTAGATATTGTATTCCATTCTTCTCGGAATACCGTGTCGTCAGCAATTCACGAATCAACGCGCTCAATAATAAACAATATTTTCATTCAAAGTCGTAATTATGTTACTTACATTTTATTTAGTGTCTAAGCAACTGTACTAAACATTTATAATAAAGTGAAATCTCATAACGTGAGTTTTCGTCAAGACACTCGAACCATTTATTACAACAACTAAACTTCAATTTATGGCGTATAGAGTACGTGTTCAACTAAGGGCCGGTTTTGTCACCCCACCGACAGATAAGTTCCGAATAGCTTATCTGGTAAATAGTTTTAACATATTTTTAAATTACAACTGTCAAAATATTTACCAGATAAGTTATCCAGAACGTATCTGTAATGTAGAATAGAATGCCTTGACTGATAGACCTACTCCAAAAGTTTTTTTTTAACTTTTTGAAGTAATTTCTTTTTATAAAATGTGTTTTTGAAACGAAATGATGATATTCTCTTACAGAGCATTGGGTTATGATAACCATGATTACTCAATCACGTTGACTACCACTGATTCTTAACCTCTTAACCCTAAAATGCCTCCACAAAATACATACATTAACCCTAACTTTCGCTTTTCAGATTAAGTTGCCAGAAAGTGATCCCGCAGTAAAAGCCGAGAAACTGCGTCTAAAGAGAGGCAAGTCAATCAAGGCAGCTTTGGCGAAGAAGCCTAAGAAGCCAGCAGCGAAGAAGACTGCCCCCCCTCCCCCTAAGAAGAAGGCGGCGAAAGACTCAAAAGCGAAGCCCGCTAAAGTGTCGAAACCCTCTAAAGTGTCGAAACCCGCTAAGTGATGACAGAATAAAGTTATATAAGACGTAATTCTTGTTTTATTTATAAAATACTAAACTTTCAGTGATTTCAACTTGCCTCATTAAAAGTATAATCTGAAATTATAATTATAAATGCGACAAGTATTTATCAAGAAAATCAAAATGATTCCTATCATTCTTATTTTATGTCCCGGCTACACGCATCGTCTTACCTGAGAGCCAGGGGCGTGCATTGGTTTTCCAGCGTGGTAGGCACTGTAGATCTAACTAGTAACTTTGCACTTATCCTATCCTGCAACCTAAGTTCGAAAGTTTTTATAATTGATTGTTTGCAACGAATAAACTCAAAAACTACTGAACGGGTTTGGATGAAATTTGGTACACAGATAGTAGATACTTTTATCCCGATACTCTCACGGGAACGGAAACCACGCGGGTGAAATAGTGAGCGGCCGCTAGATTTAATAAAAGACTTCATCTCGAAAGAAACTATTGTGATTGTGACTGTAGTCTGTAGCGTTTTATTTCCAGTTACCTTCCATAAAATGTCATCGTTAGTTATTATTTGTGCAGCGATGACGCACGCTCAATGCATATTTTATCTACAGTCGACGTGCGCGTGCGCAACTCTATTACAAACAAGATCGGCGCGAAACAAGATCGTAGCGAAGGCATCAGACGACTTCTAAACCACTTGACCCTAATGTTCGAAACTCAGTATTTAAACTTTTCTCATTGACATATATAGGTGTACCAAAAATGATGTCTTTAGCTACTGTAGTTCCTGAGATTGAAACATGCGCACAGACACACAGAGCCAGCACATAAGACTTCTACTATCGTATGCAAAGCATAGTTTAGAAGTCTAAAATGTTTTATGTGGCACATCGGCTCCCGAGTCTTTCTAGTATAGTAGATAATGCCATACCTTTGTTTACATCACCCGACGGCCGCCCCCACCATCGCTCCGAACGCCCGTTCACAGATCTCATGCCCGCAGACACAGACCTATATCGAGATGGACGAAAAGAGCGCTTCAAACTGTTTGAGAACCTAGCGTCTCGAATTTTTCGTACCTACGATGACGTCGAGAGCGAGAGTTAGTGATGTGGAAATATTAACGAGCTCTTGCAAGAAAGCACTGCACAAATGCCAATTTTCGTTTCCGAGTGACGCGTGTTTTCATGGCAAATGGTCTCTAGTAGACTGGCTTAGGTTGTAAAACGACCGTGCAAACTTGGGATGCAAGGTACACTTTTCTATCTCGATATGATCCCCTTGTTAGGTCACAATTGGAATATTGAACAATTGTATGGAATCCGTTTTACCAAAAATATAATGATCAATTGGAAAGGGTTCAAAAAAAGTTTGTACGATCGGTCAATTATAGATGCTTTCGCACTAAATCATCATACTCTGAAAGTCTCAATAAATTGTCTCTGCTTTCTTTAAGGTCGCGTAGAATGCTTATTGGTCAAACATTTCTATACAAAGTCATAAAGAATCATTTTGATTGCACTCATTTAATCAATAACGTTTCCTTAAATATACCAAGTGGCTCTCAACGTATACGAAACTCAAGAAAACATAAACTGTTTGCATAAAAAAAATGTAAAAGTAATGCTGGCAAACGTGCACCCCTACGTCACGTTATGCAAAATTATAATGAACATTTTGTGGGCATCGATTTATTTAAGCTCTCCCCTGGGCAGTTCAGGACCGAAGTCCTGACGCATCTTCAAAATCTAGATACAACTTTAATGTAAGATCTATAAATTGTATATAACTTATAACCTTAATTTTATTAGAAACTACTAAAATTTTAAATGTATGTTGTGGATAACGTTGTTGTTTGCAAAATTAGTAAGATTTAATTTAAGTTAGTATATATAATCTCATTTTGTAAATGTTTGTTATTCCTAATAAAAATAAAAAAATAAAAAATATATAGGTCTGTGCCCGTCATCCGCGGCTACAGAATGTACGAGTCGCTAAATCGGCGCTGTTATCTCATTCACTTGACGTCGATGCGGCGAACGGCACCATATTTCGAGATTATTGTAAACTCGCCATCAAAAAGTTTATTCGTCATCAGAGAAATAGCAAAAAATCGAAATCAAACACAAGAGTAACTGAATATTTTTTTTATTACACAATTCATTTTTATAAACATTAGATTTACGTCACATATATAAAAATAAACCATAGGTGGGATCAATGCCCAATACTTACAATAAAACAAATATATTTCAATAGTCTAAAACTAAAATAAAGTAAATGGGCAAATACCGTCTGGTAAACAAACAAGCTCAATTTTATACTAGAAAAAACCTAGACAAAATTGCTCAGACGGCACTCGAACCCGCAATCTATAATAACAATTCATCTTTACTTTAAAGGGTCTAAAAAGGGCGCTAACGCAATATTGCTAAGTGGATTCCCTAACAATTCATTTAATTTTTTATTTTCTATGGAGTTTAGAACTGTGTCAGTGTCAGTGTAGCAGAATTTGCTTTTAATTTTTTGAAGGCAAGAAAACTTACTAAATGCAATTCCATGGGAAATAAAAAAAAAATGAATTGTCAGGGAATTCTTAATTAGCAATATTGCTTTAACGCCCTTTTAAGACCCTCTGTCAAAATCCATTATTAACGATAATGGATGGACCTATGGACTTCCGAGACAAATTAATATGAGGATAGTTTTTTTTCTTTTTTACATTCTGACCAATTTAGAGGCCAATTATAAATTTTTCTAGTGATTTTTTTTCTTAAAAAATAGCATTGAGAATGGAAAATAAATATAAACTTAATTATATGTACAACATGTTCCTCATCATATCCCACAGGTGATTGAGAGCAAAAATTAGATTCAAATAGCATTATTGTTATTTTAACAATTTTACAAAAGTAGTTTTACTGAGAGGCCTTGTTCAAATATGCCATCAATTGGTAGCACGATGGGTTTGATGCAGAACGTCATATTCGCATAACAACATCGCACAAAAATTATGTCACTTTCGCAGAATGTCTCTTTCTCAAAAAGTCTCTTTGCGATAGTGACATAATTTTTCGCGATGACGTTCTGCTTTAAAATCACACATGGTGCGTTGCGATTGATTTCACCCTGCGATGAAGCAAAGCTAACAATGACTAATGTCCTACGTGAGCGACTCGATATGAACGCGAAACGGCGCTATAAAAATACCGTCAAACATCTTGACCAACGCGCGGCGAGACAGAGGAATAGAATAGGATATGTTTTTATTTGTTTAAAATGTGGTATATATAAAATATGTTACAATCTATGTGAAGTCGCACACTTTTCTCCAGATACTGGCATGCAAATATAATTAATTACATTATTATTATTTACTTTATAGCATTATTTGTTAATATTACAAGTTATTTGCCGAGACTAGAAAACTGCGTTTCTTCACATAAGACACTTCATATAGTCTGTTTGTCGTTTACACGCCGCGCCGCATCCAGCCAGCGTAGCATGCGCACCGCGACACGCTGTCGACGCTTATCTCGCGATGTCTGTCCCGCTCATATGAGTACGGTGTGAGCGGGACAGACAATACGCTCACGCGAGAAAGTGTCGAGAAAGCTTTGTCGAGGTGTTCATGCTACGCGTACAGGGGGCTAATTGTCTAATTTTAAATCTATCGCAATCCCTTTTAATTCGTAATTTGAAAGTTATTCAGGCCGTCACTATTTGACATTTGAAAGGGATTGTGATCGGGACTCGTTTTAAAAGGTATGAAATAAACGAAATTGAATTGTCTAAGCAATATGACAGACGAAAATATCACAATCACAATACCTCTAATCTCAAAGGGATTGTGATAGATTTTAAATTAGACAGTTAGGGGGCAGATCGCTCACGTAGGAAACCGTCTTCAAGTTTGAATTTACATTGCGGTGGAATGGAACAAAAGCGATTTTTTTTTATGAAATCGTACATAAAATTTTCTATGTCAATAGATTTTACATTCAAATTAGATAAAAGCCGAAAACACAGTCGAAACAGTCTTAGCACTGCCTACAAACGGCGGAAAGACGCACTCACACAGACACGAGCGCTCGCTACTGTTTTAGGCTCGGACTACAGTGAAAACCAGTGAGATGGTCGGGGCCGGCCGTGTAGCGATAGCGAGCGGCGCGTGTGTGTGTGTGAGCGCTTCATATCGCCTGTGGTCTAGTGGTACCACCACCGGTATCAGACCCAGGGGGTCCCGGATTCGATGCCCAGCGGGGGTACAAATTGTATTCGGTTTGGTTGGTGGTAGGAATTGTTGTAAGTCTGTAATCTGTAACCTGGCTAGCTACCACCATCTTATTTATGTCTGACGCCAAATAACAATGTCTTCAGCATTGTTGTGTTTCGGCAGTTCGAGATAAAATAGCCAGTTCCTCAGTGGTTGAGGATTCCGGGAGAGGCTCGCTTTTATCTTCAGCCTTATCAATACTCAACATCAGGTATGATACAGGCTAAGAATATCCTCGTCATTCGTAAAATAAAATCAGCCGAGTGCAAAAATGAAGACAATGCGGGAGAATTTCAGGTAGGTCATGGCCTATCTCCTTATCCACCCATAAGGAAGGCCAGTGCCCCAGGAGTGGGGACGTTAAAATTCCTAATAACTAACCACATCACTCGCCACCAAAGGGTGCATGGCGGCGTTAGTCTGATCGTATTCGATCACGTTTGTTAAGCAAAGCTCGGTCCGGCCAGGTGTCGGATGGGTGACCGTAAAGTAGCATTACAACTGAGCGCTTGCGTGTATCGGAGGGCACGTTAAACCGTCGGTCCCCGCTGTTGTCATCTGATAACAGTCGTTAAGCCAAGTCAGAAGCCTTAAAGGTGGCTTGATAAACTCTGACACCAGAGGTGGCCACTAATCCTCATACAATAAGAGAGAGAGGAAACCACATCACATCAACTTACCATCCACTTCTTCAGCATCCTCATTTTCATCACACGGAGCCTCATCTTCAAACACAACATACATCTCTTCACCGACCTTCCCGATCTGCATACCACTATTATTATCACTTAATTTTTCATCACTCAACTTAACAATATTCACCACTTGTTTGTTCAAAAACGACACTTTTTTATTATGCACTTGTTTCATATGATTCCGGACATCTTGCAACTTTCTGAATGTCTGCGGACATATTGGGCAATCTGCTTTGTGCTTCCTAATCTTGTGAACGCCCCACATATGATCCCACTTGTCTTTTAAACATGGATATTTTGTTTTACAAATTGGGCAAGAGAAACTTTTTGAACTTTGTGCCTTCTTATGTTTTCTATAAGCACTTGCTTCGTAGAATATTTTATCGCAACAAGAGCATTTTATGGGTTCGGTGCTTTCATGAATCTGAAACAAAAATTGAATTTTATTGAAGTGAAAACTTCTTTAGCGGCGTTGAGCACTTTTTCTGTAATGGGTATAAAATCTTAAACTCGCGTCAGGACACGTGACCTGATCGAAAAAGCGTAGGACGGATGGAGAATGTTGAGGTGACAGGTTGACTATGGTCTCGGTTGCTTAGCGACAGACTGTTGATAATGTCTTTTACTTGTCTCTTGTTTTATTGTCAATATATATTTTTCGATTCTCTATAATAACTAATGTTTTCTTATATCTTATTACCTAACTTAACGTTCACTTTAATATGGTTTGTCATGTTTGTGTACGATAGCGCAATAAATGAATATTGTATTCTACCACATAAATGATAGTACTTTTATACTGATAAAGCAATTGGTGCAAAATTATTCCCTAACCATTCCAAAATATCAAACATGCTCAACGTTAATAATCAAGTTTTCACTTCTGCCGGCACTCCCGGAGTGCAACCCGTCTTTTTTTATTTTTTTAACCATTTCACTGTCTAGTGAGTCGCCTGTTTGCTTACATTACAATACTTATCGTCGATGAAGTGACAATACCTCCTAACTATAATTTTTTAGGAAATCTTCCCTCCTACTTTTTTAAATATGATAGACTCAAAATTCAATTTTGCGTGGACTAATGTTTCTTCTATCTGGAATTTCCCTTTTAAATAGCTATTTAAACTCTGTGGAAATAGCTGTTATATGCACAAGAAAAAATTTACAAGTTTATAATATTCATTCATAAAAAATGGTAGTTAGGAGGTATTGTCACTTCATCGACGTTATGCGAGTTTAAATACTTATAAAGTTATCTTATAGCGGGTTCACACAAGGCGATTTTAGTTGATCAACTGCTAAGTCGCATGGGATTTGAACCGTCTGAACTCACCTTCAATTCAATCAAAGGAACAAAAATAGATTTGATTCAAATCTGCGATAAGAGTTGATCAACTAAAATCGCCTTGTGTGGACCCGCTATTAAGGTAAATTGGATGTGTGTGTGTGTATGTGTATGTATGACTGCGTGCGATGTCTCGTGAGTCGCAGACCTTTATCGAGATAGACGGTAATAGTGTACCTACCCTGCGTCAGGCCTGTTTCACTCCCCGTGTATGGTCGAAAACATAACTACGCGCGGCGGCAACGCCGGCGTTGCTAATCTAGCAGGTACTCACGAGCGAGCAGTGACGCACGACGCGCGAGTTTTGTTCGTCACCTACTTCACCGATTTTAAAATGGAGAATCATTAAAAAAAGCAATTAAACATTGTGCAATATTTAATTTTTTAAACACGCACCGCGATTCAAATTTATTCACTTAAGGTGGTACGACTTCCATACAAACAAACATTGCACAATTATTGGTTCATCATACCTAAATAATTAATAAATACATGCGCAACTAACTCGTTTCAGTTATTTGTTTGCGGGAAATAATTAAAAAATTAAAAACTAATATCTTGTAATTTCAATAATTCTACGTATGTGTGTGACTCATCGCATTTATATACCTCATGTATGAAAGTATAATAATATAATTTCTCGCAAACAAATAACTGAAACGAGTTAGTTGCACATGTATTTATAAATTATAAATGTATGATGAACCAATAATTGTGCAATGTTTGTTTGTATGGAAGTCGTACCACCTTAACATGTTCGCGTCGTAATATTATGTCATTCCGATTTGATACGAAACCTACCTACGTAAACACATAAAGTATTGAAATAAAATTGAGTTTCATAAACAAACGTATGCCGTATCTATCTTCTTATTAGGTTAAATAAGTAGGTAGGTACTTTAGGTATGTATGCCAATTTCTTACACTTCTGATAGGTATTAATTAACGTTTACATATTTTACCTACCCATGTATATTATTTACTTTGCACATATCTACACAAAATCTGCCTATAAATAAATCAATAATAAATCTCTCTTTTCTCTCTTATAGTATGAGGATTAGTGGCTGGCCTCTGGTGTCAGAGTTTATCAAGCCGCCTATAAGGCCTCTGACTTGGCTTATTGACTATTATCAAATGAGAACAGCCAGACCGACGCGACGTTTCAACGTGCCCTTCGAAGCACGGAAACACTCATTTTGTAATACCACTTTACGGCTTTACGGTCACCCATCCGACACCTGACCGGACCGAACGTTGTTTAACAAACGTGATCGAATACGATCAGTTTATTTAGCGCCGCCATGAGCACTTCAAATACTATAAAAACATTTTATAAAAAAAAAAACCAACTTCAAAAAGTAAAAAATAAAACTTTTGGAGTCGGTGCCAGCCAAAGCATTCTACATTGCACTTCTATTAACTATATTTTTTTTGGCCTTAGCTAACTAGCACCGACTCCAAAAGTTTTATTTTTTACTTTTTGAAGTCGGTTTGTTTTTTTTTATAAAATGTTTTTATTTCAGATTTTTTTGTTACATTATGTGCCGTTACTTACACTAAAAATCAGCCCATACACAACAATGATGTCATCTAGGTATACGACTACTTGCCAAAAGGTGATTGATATATTTCAAGATTATGAAAAAACTACTAGCCAGATCTTCGTAAAAATTATATGGGACCACACATAAACCATTTTCTTTCAAATAAAAAAAGAATTATAAAAATCTGTTAACAACTGGCGAAGTTATGGTGGAACATACATATAAAAAAAAAAAAAAAAAAAAACATTCGACTTGAGAACCTCCTCCTTTTTTTGGTCGGTTAAAAATAATAAGTCTCAGAAGGAATACGAGCTACACGATAGAAAGAGACGCAAATTGTAGGTGTAAAAAATTCTAGGTATTTAGCGCAATGCGACGTGAGTTGCACTTTATTGCGTCGCAGCAAAACTAGCTATTTGTTTGATTGGTTTTGCAGAGTGAACTCTCTGTACTTGTACTATTTATGTGTCGTGCTTGCGTGTAAAAAGTTTGATCCACGGTAAAAGTTTTCCTACCTAAGTCAGTCCGCTTGAGACCATTGCCATGAAAACACGCGTCACTCAAAAACAAAAATTGTAAATTGTGCAGTGCTTTCTTGCGTCAATAACATTTCCACATCACTAAATCTCGCTCGTGACGTCGTAGGTACGAAAATTCGGAACGTTAGGTTGTCATACAGTTTGAAGCGCTCTTTTCGTCTGGTGAAGCGTGTAAACAGCCACCACCTGAGAGTACGGGAATATAATAACGACGGCTTAGGGAGAGGTTAACATCATCCAATCATTTCACTTATCAAAGGGCAAAATATGGCGCAATACCTCAAGCGCTTACCTGATGTTCCTCCGCTCATCCACCTTCAGACACGACGGCCAGGAGCTGACACGACCGGTCACCAATTGTCCAAAACAGTCAGTTACATAAATCTACAATTTATTTCCATGCGTTCGCGACGAGCACACTGAAGTCTTTTTTCGAATACCGACAAAGTCCTTATTTTTTTATACGGCATTGGAACCGTGGCAGATTGGCCATCCAGCAGGTTCGCAGATATACCACCAGGTGGCGCAAAAGAGCAGGTCGCCAATCAAACCTCTTTTTAAGTGAAATTAAATGATGTTAAATAATCGCCAAACCATCGTCCATCGCGATATAGGTCTGTGCTCAGTACTTATTAAGATAGTACAGTTAACATTTTTTCTAGTGCGTCGTAATCTAGACTTTCCAACCGATAGTTGTAAATACATACCTCTTGATGTTTTTCCAACATCACAGCGCTATGAAACTTCTTCTTACATACAGCGCAGTGGTGCAAATGGAAATTATGTATCTTCTTATGTTTCGAGAAATTGCTCGAATCACTGAACGACTTCGAACAAATCATGCAACGGTAGACTGGCAACGACGAGTGATCCCTCACATGCTCTCGAAACTGTTGAAATGAAATGAAAATTAACAGCTTTTAATTTGAAATGAAACATAAAACAGGGGGCTAATTGTCTAATCTATACTAATATTATAAAGCTGAAGAGTTTGTTTGTTTGTTTGAACGCGCTAATCTCAGGAACTACTGGACCGATTTAGAAAATTCTTAGACCATTAGAAAGCTACATTTTATTTTATCACGATATTCCCACGGGAACGGGCACCACGCGGGTAAAACCGCGAGGATCCGCTAGTTTTAAAATATAACGCAATCCCTTTCAGTTCGTCATTTGAAAGATATTTACATACTTCACACCGTTGCTTTTTGTCATGTGATACGGATTGTGATCGAGACGCGTATTGAAAGATAATTGAATGAAGTAAATATTTAATTTTTGACGTTTATTTAAAATTACACACACAAATACCTTCCAAATGTATGGAGGAGTGTCAATGAAGTGTCATATTAAAATAATTCAAGAAAAAGGTATTGCGACTTTAAGTTACACAATTTCATAAATCACTAAACCTTTATAAGGGATTGTGATAGGTTTAAATTAGACAATTAGGCGGCTGAAAAAGCGTTAGACCGTCCAAAAGCTCTCATGCTACGTAGCCTGAGGAAAACCCACTGCTTAGGGGGCGGGGGCGTGGATTCAATTCATCATCAGCCTGTGGACGTCCACTGCTGGACATAGGCCTCTCCTAGCTCACGCCTATTGTGGCGTTCATAGGAGGCTATTAGCCTACTGCTACCACGCTGGCCAGACGGGTTGGTAGAGGGCTTGTTTCAAGTGTTCCTTCTCTCGCACAGGTGTTCAATGCGTCGAGCCTCTTAGTCGACTCTTACGACATCTAGGCATGTAATGGCCTGCGCAGACGACGGATATTGAAGGACTTTTTGTCCGCGACACGACCTTATTACTAAGAACATAAAGTTGAATAAATAACGAGGACTATCGCGTACTTTTCGCGGATGTACGCGGTCTAAGTTGAATCTTATTTGGTTAACAATAAAGACGTGTCGCGGACAAAAAGTCCTCCGTTATCCGTCGTCTGCGCTAGCTCTAAGGGAGTGGTGACACTTGTATTCTTAGGCCTTCACAACACGGCACTGGATTTGGATTCAATATTGTGTGTAAAGGCCATCAATTAGTATAGAAAACCGCGTAGTGCCACTATGTTGTACAAGTTTCAAACTGGTCTCAAATAAACAAGCATAAATTGTTCTATATTGACCTGTAGAGATGATGGTGGAGGTATGGTAAAGGGTGGTAGACGGTAAGCCACTAGTCTTCTTCTTCGTCGTCACACTCTTGGCAGAGTGGTCGTGGTCGTCACTTCAGGGGTGGTGGCTTGCTTGACAATCCGTCGCCATTAACGACCTGTTTGGCGCAGGGGTACTAACCCCACCTTCTGCGCCAGAGGTCCCGGGTTCGATCCCCGGACAAGACAAATATTTGTGTGCATGAATATGTCTATTTGTCTTGGTCTGGATGTTTAATATGTATATTGTGTATGTATTTACAAAAAAAAAAGTATATAAGTATGTTTATCCGTTATCTAGATCTAGATCGTTATCTGGACGTGGGCTAGATAATTGGTGCGATTGTATGGAAATATTTATTTATTTATTCCTCCCGTATTGTGGCTCTTCTTGTGCATTCGTGGAGCGGACCATTAAGCGCAGCTTTAACTTGGTCGGTCCAGCGCAATGGTGACCTGCCGCGTGCTCTAGTGCCTTCGACCTTTCCCTGCACTACAAGTCGCTCCACAGATGTGTCATTTCGACGTGTGATGTGTCCAAAGAAAGTGAGAATACGACACTGGACGATGGAAGAAAGACGCTGCTTAATGCCGAGTTCTTGGAGGATTGAGACGTTGGTTCGGAATTGCGTCCAAGTAATGCCAAGCATTCTCCTCCAGCATCACATTTCTAAAGCGTCTATCTTCTTTTTTTTTACTTTCTCTTAAGACCCATGTCTCCAACCACGCCACTAGTAGGAAGGTCGAATAGCGAGCTCTTCCTCGGGACCGCGGTCCGACTGATGATCGTCGGATGTTGTTTGTATCTTTTTTTCTTCTCCTATAATGTATATCATATCAATAAAATTATAATTATTGGCTATCGATGTTCCAAAATATAATGTTATGTATGTAGTGTCACTCTCTATGAGGACACAACATAATTTTTTATGTAGTGAGGTTGTGACAGAATAGCAGAGACCGTGGTGGGTTTCCCGCGGTCACTGAATCATATACCCTTTTGTCTTAAAATTTAAGTAGGTACTTACATGCATTTAAAATTTTCAAATATGTAATATATCAACATTTCTATATTTTTGAGGTAAATAAACGATTTTTAATTTAATTTTTTAATTTAATATGAGAGTGGCACGGTGAAATGAGCTTGCGTGATGTAGGTATCCATACTAGGTTATCTTGTTCCATACAAAGTTGATATCAGCGCCATCTATTGTATGTTGCATGGTGTTACTAGGTACACGGTGATACCGTGTTATGTGCGGCGTTGGTAGGTGCCGCCACAGACCGTTGTCTCAAAAAATTGTTCGAATGATAGTTTCAGAGATAAAAACACTTTTGTGTGGCGCTGCCAGGAAGTATACTTCTTAGCGGTCGGTCAACGGTCAATTTAGAACAATTTATGTTGTTAATTTGAGACCAATTTGAAACTTGTACATAGTGGCGCTGCTGGGAATTACAACACGCATTTGCGCGGAGCAATCTGTCAGACAGAGTCGTATTTTTGGACCAATCGAATAAATGCTTTTGTATAACACCGCTATCTAACAGGGGCCATCACTGGCCACGGTATTTAGGTGCCACTGATAGCCCACTATGCAGAGGCTGCATGGAGGCAGAAGAGACAGCTGCTCACGTCCTGTTGGATTGTGATGGAGTAGCCCCTTACCGGGCGAAGTACCTCGGCTCAGCGGGAAGTCTCTGCACCCCGACCGCCTAACGGTATAGCTTGTGCAATTGCTATAACTATCGATTTTTCAAACCTCCTACAAGGGCTCTTGCTCACGCTATCACTTTCATACTAAAAATGCAATAGTAATTATTACAATAGATGAATAGAAATATGTAGGAATTAGACAAAAACCCTTTCGTCGAAGAGTTTGAAGTTTGATAGCTATAGCGATACCACAAGCTATACCGTTAGGCGGTCGGGATGGTAGGAGCTGGGATGGCTGGAGTTATCCGGCCTGACACCCTCCGGACGCAAAATAAGCGCAAAAAGTCGTCGAGTTGCGGTAAGCGCCCATAATGGATGAAGAAGAACACCGCTTTCGCATGCAAATCTTGCGATTACGTATGCAAAAAGTAATTCGATTCTTTCTAAAATACAACTCAGGCTTTTCCGTCGCCGCGCGCGGTATCAGATGCCCGTGGGTGAACCACCTAAGACTTTATGGCGGACAAGAAAAATGGGACGCAAAAGACGAACCGCCTAAAACGTTATGGCGGACAAGAAAAAATGGGACGCAAAAAACGAACCGCCTAAGACTATGGCGGACAACAAAAAATGGGACGCAAAAAACGAACCGCCTAAGACTATGGCGGACAAGAAAAATGGGACGGAAAAAAACGAACCGCCTAAGACTATGGCGGACAAGAAAAATGGGACGCAAAAATAAGACTATGGCGGACCAGAGAAAATGGGACGCAAAAATAAGACTATGGCGGACAAGAGAAAATGGGACGCAAAAATAAGACTATGGCGGACAAGAGAAAATGGGACGCAAAAAAACTTACCTGTTCATTCTTGACAATCGTTTTTCCACAAAAATGGCATACAAGTCCGTTATTATCTTCATACTTTGCTAACGCGTCGGATAGCAAGTGTTCAATCAGATGCCTTTTGTGATCGTTCTTCCTGTTGAACTGATGTTTGCATATCAGACAAGTTTTGTTGTCTTTGTTGTCATCGCGTACGCGAGGATCCTCATTCAGAACTAGTTTCGCTGTGAATTAAATAAGGCATGTCAGATGCTTACACAACATTATTATTTGATAAATATTAAACAAGAAAATATACTAGAAAAAAGCAACTAGTCTCATGTCGCCCTGACGGGATTCGAACCCGCATCCTTGGGAGTCCGGCCCAATGCACTAACCAATTATGCTACAGAGACCTATGAGAACACGTCGAAATTTTCTAGTATATTTTCTTGTTTAATATTTATCACATAAAAATAGCATTGCAAAATGCAAAATTAAAAAGTTATAACATTATTATTTCTTCACTTTATTCGAAAAGACGAGAGGAGGAGCCCATGGCGCATTGGTTCGCGCGCTTGGCCTGCGATTGTTGAGGTTGAGCAACTTTCGCAATGGTCACGGGATGGGTGACCAAACATTTACTATCTCGAGCTCCTCCGTGCTTCGGAAGGCACTTTTTGGTCCCGGCTACATTAAATGTAGCCCAACGTTTGCAGCCGTTAAAACCCACCAGTCCGCATTGGGCCCGCGTGGTGGGTCATGGCCCATTCTCTTTATCCATCCATAAGGAAGGCCCCAGCAGTGGGGAAATTATTAAAATAAAAGACCTATGAATTTAAAAAATCTATTAAATTGGAAGATATTTTTTAAAATAATTTCTGCAACCAAGGAAAACATAGGGACGCCTTTCTCAATTTATTTATGTACAAATTTATTAAATAGCTCCAATTTGGAGGAGAAAACAGGGGACTATGTTACGATGATTTTGTTTACTTTGTATAGGAATTTTTCATTTCTCTCGCTTGTTGTGTTTCCTCTTAAAAATGGCTGATAACGGAACGGATACATACATACACTCACGCCATTAAATCCCTTGGGAGTTGGCAGAGCATGAAAGGTGCAACTTGAGAGTGTAATGCATAAACATCATTTTCACATTCAACATTAGATATGTCCACAGACCTATATCGAGATAGACGAAAAGAGCGCTTCAAACTGTATGAGAACCTAGCGTGTCGAATTTATCGTACCTACGATGACGTCACGAGCGAGATTTGGTGATGTGGACAAGTTATTGACGAGCTCATGCAAAAAAGCACTGCACAATTAACCATTTTCGTTTCTGAATGACGCGTTTTCATGGCAATGGTCTCAAGCGGACTGACTTAGGTCCGGTTACTCGTAGCTCGGTTACGGTAACCTTAGGGTTAAATTATGGTTAAAGTAAATTAACCGGCGGACAAATTTAAAAGCGTTGTTGAAGCAGCGATTACTTTAACGAGCAGTCAAATTACAGATTTAACGGCAGTCAAAATAACCGACAGGGTAGGGCTGTGGTTTGAAATTTTGACATTAGTAGAATTTGTAGTTATCGCTTACCTACCGTTTTTAGGTTATTCATTTAAAATACACTTTTAATCCTTGTTTAATTTCACCGCCGCGTAAAATATTTTTGGGCAACTGAATGCGAAGATAACCGACGTATATTTTTTTACCGAAGTCAAAATTGACAACAGTTAAAATTTAACTTTCACTTTACTATAATATACGAGCAACCGGACCTTAGGTCGTTAAACTTTGACCGTAGATCAACTTTTGACACGCAAGTTAGGTAAACTTTTACCGTCTATCTCAATATAGGTCTGTGAATATGTCGCAAGGAATACCAGGAATCTCACGGAAGTCGCGTAATGAAAAAAACACGGTTTTATAGAAAATTTGACTGGTGGATACAACATGTTATTGTTACAACTCGTGTTTTTATGTTGTACTCCACCTTGAAACCAATTGCAATAAACTTGTTGAATTGAATTGAAAATCTCATGTTTTTATTTGCAAAATGTCTGCGCGATAAATTTGGTCTCTTTCGCAAATTGACAACATTTCATTTTCTATAAAGCACAAAAATAAAAAAACCATTTCAAGGTTTTAGTGTCATAAGCTCACAGTTTTTATTTTAGAATTTTCTGATCGGTAATTTGTGAGATATTTAATAAAAACTAAAATGTAGTCCAAATCGAGAAAGTCAGGCATTTGATCCCGTCATTCCTTTTCATTTCTGTCTAATATAAAAAAAATGGTTGTTTCTGGCTGAGTTGACAATGACAGTCAATTCAAGTAGTGAAAGAGCGATCAAAATCTAAGATATCGATATTCGATATTTTCTAATTTACATAATGCCAATAAAACCTCATGAAAAAACAGTTTGTGATTGTTTTGAGTTTTTTGGAATACATTGTTTTTATGATTATTGCTGAATAGATTTACTTTTTATGTTTGCTAGGTAAACCACCACGCGACACCAGGCAGGTGGACCACGGGTCAGAAATTTGTGTGTGTTTAACGAAGTGGTTATTTTTTGTTCCACTAATGAAATACCAGGGGCCATACCATCAACTGTACCGCGATTCATTTTAGGTAGTAAGAGTGAGACGCCGCTATACGCGATGCTGTCATACGCATCCCGCGCTCTCAACCTAAAAGTAACCTAAAATGTATCATTACAGTTGATGGTAAGGCCCCTGACCTTAAATTTCAATATGGTTTGATATACATTTCAATTCTAAATACCCAAAATGTATATATTGTTCATGAACGCGAATTTGTGCGTATAAATTTTCTTTTTTTTATTAAGTTTTTTTTTTATCTTAATCAAAGTGTTAATCTTTAAAACATGTTTTGGTTAAATAACGAAAATTACAACTTTTATGTAGTAATCGAGTTCTGCCACTGTCACATCACTACTAGAAACCATTACGTCAGTTTTTTTTTAATCCGAAATAAGCAACAGCCTTACCAATTTAACTTCCTGAGAACGCAATTACGCCCTTTTAGAATGAGCAAGGTTTGAAATACGGATTTAATACACAAATATAATGCTAATAATAAAAATAAAAAATACGTGTCTCGTATTTTAACATCTACTTTTATTATGCATAGGAAAATTTGCATTATATATTTTTGAAATGTTGTCCATTGTAACGCATATTTTTAATGTAGGTATGGTCACCAATGCCGTGTGGTGACGGCATATGTATAAGTCGAAGGATTTCGCGAAATCTCTGTAGCCCTAGCTTGAGCCACTTTTATCGAGACTCGTAGCTCAATAACTTGTCACTGTCCCGCTCACACCTAGCGGGATAAGCGAACAACATCATGCGTCATTATCATATCGCGTGATATAACGGTGTTCATACTAGGGAGCTATCCTCATTTACCTGCGAGTGCATTTTTATAAGTACTGTTTACATTTATTATTATATACCTAGCAAAAGGAGGGAAATATAAGGTGTTAATTTATCAAGTGCCGATCTAGCAGGCCGCTGCTCAGGTCACACACAGAACACAATATACAGAAGAAAAACAAAATTGTTTTTTTTTTTATTTTTTTTTTTTTTTAGCATTAGATACTTATTGAAAATTCAGCATAAGCAAAACCAAACGTTAAACCAAATTTGCTTTAAGTAAACAATCAAGGAAACAGCTAAAGCACTATTTGAGTCGGCGGCGGTCGAAATCAGAAAATTGAATAAATAAATAAAAAAAAAGTTTTTTGTTAAAATTGTGTTATATATTTGGCCTGAGCAGCCTCTGCTCGATCGGCACTTGATAAATTAACACCTTATATGTGAGTATAGTGAGACACATATAAACCTAACAACTATTTTATGTATGTGTCGTTGTATATATAGATAAACCGAATTTTCGCGAATATCCTAGGGAAATTGCGAAAACACACAAAGGTGAGGACATTTCTCCATTTTACTGAAAATTAATAGGGATTTTGCGAAAACACTGGTTGCGTTTGTTACTGATGCAATTAGTGTTTTCGCAAAAATCCTATCTTTTTTCAGTAAGATTAAAAAATGTCATCCCCTTTGCATAATTATCGGGTATTCGCAATATTCCTAGAATTGTAGCGAAAATTCGATTTCTCTAATTATCCTACGACGACATATGTACAGTCACGTGCAATGGCATGTAAACACTTTACAACCCTATCGCATTGACGCACACGGAAACAAATCTCTCTCTGTCCACAAATGTCATTCAATATTGTAATGTGACAAGAATGCTTAGTGTTTGTATGTCATTGTATTGCACGCGACTGTACAGTGGGGAACTTCACGGTCGACCAGTAGAGTTTTTTTAGGGAGCTTATTTTGAAAAAGCAATAGATATATAGAAAACGTTTATATTACAAATAATAGAACATTAATAGGTATTTCATTTTTTTTTTCCTAACCTTAGTACTTTCCGAGGAAACAATTCCCAAAAAAACTTTACTGGTCAACCGGGAAGTTCCCCGATTATACCTATACTTCACAGTAAAGACATTTGCATTTGTATACGACACTTACCTTTAATATCTTTCAGCACTTCCTGATCTAGATATGTATTCAACTTTTTATTAAAATCAGTTTTAAAACGGCTCCTCCGTTCTAAGCTGAGATGGTTCTCCCAATGCGCAAATAGCATTTCCACATCAACATTTTCCTTACACTTTCTGCAAGAATACACCAAGTCTATACTGCCTTCGGTCGGCTTCTCCACATTCACACTATCCAACAATTGTTTCTTAAAAAATGAGTAACGAACATGCATCTTCAAATGTATAGGAAATTTCGTTTTATTAGATAATACCATGTCGCAAGCTGGACACTGTGTCTCATCATAACCATGTAAAGCAAAATGGTCCGCATATTCTTCAATACTGATGTAACTGTTATTGCATTTCGTGCATTTGTATGCATTAGTGCAAGTGATTAAATGCTCAGCACTATTCAACTGGTTTCCTTCACATAAGCAATGTTTACACTTCTTATTTTTCTTTGTACATCCTTTGCCGTGAGATGTCGACGGCTGGGCTACCTCTTCAGGCGATTCAACTTCAGCCTTTATATTTTCTACGTTTCTGACTAAGTCTATTATGTCATCTTCGAAGAATTCTTCATCTATTTCTTCTTTCACAGTATATTCTTCCATTGTAACGTTATGAGAACCGCCGAATACTTTTGATAGTAACTTGGCGTAATCATCATTTTCAGGATAGACACCAAAATTTTCTAAATTAGGTTCTGTTTTAATTTCTTTGGCGTAAATATCTTTATCCTTGTTTATAGACATTTGTATTTCGTCATCTTTTTCTACTTTTATTTTTACTTTTAACAAGTCTGATGTTGCATCGTTGCCTTCAGATTTATCGGTGCTTGTTTCTTGTGATACGGTACTTTTTTCAGTTGCGTTTTCCGATTGATTGGTGCTTGTATCTTGTGAGACGGTATTTTTTTCATTTGCACTTATATTTGTCACAGTTTCATCTACATTTGTCGTGTTAGCATTACTACTGTTGATATCTTCGTCATCATCAGGGTCGTATTCTCCATCGATTATAACAAAATCAATTTCTTTTTCAATAATTTTACAATCACTATCGTCGTCACTATTTTTGCCGTCACTGGCATCCTTCGCTTTCTTATTAAAGTCTATTTCTTCAACTTGAGATACTTCTAAAACGCCACTACTGTTTGGTTTGGCGAAAATTTCGAACTTTCCTGTAACATAAGATTTGTGAATGTGAATCTCACATCATATAACACGACCATCAAACGGTATCTCTGCAGATTTTTGCGACTGGGTCTCTGATTTTCTGAGTGAACGGTCGTAACAAGTAGTCATTCACGGCCGTTACTCTGACCTCGAGGCTATTAACGCCGGAAATCCTCAGGGATCTGAACTCTCCGCGACTTTATTCCTGCTGCATATTAACGACCTGCTTGTGCCCGGTATTGTTGGGTATGCAGATGACAGCACGGTTACGGAGAGATATTTATCCAGCGCAAGGCGCAGAAGCCATTGTTAAGTGGACTAACTCGACCTTAAGTCTAGTCTCCCAATGGGGATGACAACAATCTGGTCATTGTGTTTGTGTTATTGCGCTGCATGAGCTCATCCCACCAGCTCCTTTTTACCACCGGGAATCCAGACGTACTGCGCGCTATCACCCCTACGTGGTTGATATTCTACTTATGCGTACAAAGCGCTTTTCTTAATCTTTTATTATGCGCACAGCTAGGGAGTGAAATTCCCTGCCTGCGTCTGTATTCCCGGGTGCCTACGTAAGCCTATTTAATGTAAAAAGTAAACAAAATATTTCCCTTACAAGTTGGCAGAGCATCGAAGGTGCATGTATAAACATAACTCTCATAGTTACACCTCAACCAATCCCAAATTTGGAAGTGGTTGAGTCTGAGGTGTTGGTAAGAATAATGAATAAATATCAAACAAATATATATTAATTTTTGAATTTTGGCATTTTTCAATGCCTTTTTAATACTTATGATACATTTTAAATAGATCATAGTAACGTCATAGTAACGTCAGAGTGAAACGTCAAAGTCCACTCTAACGAGTCAACTATGGTCGTCAAAACGCGGCTTCAGTGTTTTAAACTTAAGGACTTACCACTAAGGGAAGACACGATATCTAACTGTTCAACCATATTCTCAGTAATACAGTTCGTAGGGACGACAACCTGTAATAAATTATTATAATATAATAATAATAATACAATCACACTGTTTATCTAGCATAACGTAACTTTCTTAAGAACTTGTGATATGAATTCTAGATAATAAATAAACATCAATTTACAACGTGTTTTTTATATCCCATAACTTAAGTTTTGATCAGCCCATGTAAACTATTCAAATGCATGGCATATACTTTTTTTTCGACTCAAGTTTTTTTTACGTTTTAGTATGGAATAATTGAAAAAACGTTTGATTTCGAAAAAAATTATAATGTCAAATAATTCCCATGGAACCCCATGGTGGTAGGAAGATAAAATTAAAAGTCACGTCATCAGCCTTTTTTTAATGTCCCTACTGCTGGGGCACTGGCATTCCGTATGGATAGATAAGGAGAATGGCCCATGACCCACCACGCGGGCCCAATGCGGATTGGTGGGTTGTAACGACTGCAAATGCAGTCGGGACCAACGGCTTAACGTGCCTTCCGAAGCACGGAGGAGCTCGAGATAGTAAATTTATGGTCACCCATATCAAAACAGATTGACTAAAAAACTTTTTAAGCGATAAAAATACTAAGTGAGCGGCTTATTTGCCAATCTAACCTATTATTATTATTATTTGGAAGGAGGGACGCCGGCAAAGCCGGACGGGCGATCAGTCACCATAATCGGAACCACTTCGCCCAGTTCCCCAAAGTCCCCTGAAAAACAGGGGGGAGGGCGGGTTATCATTTACCCCACCGGCCGGTTAGTTAACCTAACCCAAACCTAGTTCTGGAACCATACCTAGAAATTGAGCTGCTCGATTTAATCATTATTAGTCGATCGGTTTATTGTAATTCTAGCCAAAAATGCAACTCACCATTTCCACGAACCTTCTTCGTTTATCAAAAAACTTTTTATGCCAAATCACAATGTGTTGTTTCATCGACGACTCGTCCATTAAGAAAATATTCTCTTCGCAAGTAACACATTTGTAAACAATTCTAAAATTATCCGTATGGTCCATAAGGTGCTCCATCTCCATACACTGACTTTCTAATTTCTCCTCACAAATTTTACATTTATATTGTTTATTATTCACTGCTTTGTGGAACTCCGTCATAAGTCGCGAGGGGAAACGGCGTTTGCATGACGGGCACGATATAGTATAATTCTTACGAGGACAAGTATGAAATAATTTCTCAATGTACTGCGTGTGACATAAATTACAATTTTTAACACTGGTCGGCATAGGCAAATCAGATCTAACAGAATGAAAATTGGCCATGTGGTGATGCAGTAACCTTTTTGTAGTCAAAATAATTTTACAGATGGAGCATCGGTAGAATTCCAAGATAGTCCCTTTTTCCTTTTGTTTGTTTAAGAAGTCTCTGAAGTCCAAACAGGTGCCTCTGTGTTCAGTGAATGCGGTGCAACTGTAGAATCTTTGATCGCAGTGTGTGCATGCGTAGAACGGATTAGCAGTGACATATGTAGGTGGTTTATGAAAACTAAAATCGTTGCCGCATCGCCAGCATTCTGAATCTACACTAATATCGGTTATATCTTGAGGGTTACGCCGCGAGTTAGCTGTTAAGCAGCACTCGTGAAAGTTGATTGAAATGTAGACTTTTACGTCTTCGGAGTCATGTTTATGTAGCAAATGTTCCCTAAATTCATGTAAACGCCACCAACCCTTTTGGCACAAGTAACATATGTATAATAAAGGTGTTTCTTTCAGTTTCCCTGACGTAAACCAGCCTTTCCATTGTTCAATTACCATCTGTATCTGTGCATCTATATGGCAGAAAGTATGCCGAGCAGTTGTGACTCTGCCCCAACAATTTCTGACTTCAATAGCTAGTTTTCTGTCGGCTGGAGACAATTCGGTACTCATTAACTTATCTAGTTCATTGAACAGACTTTCGTTTGTTATTTTACACTGTTTTACTGATATGGCTGATTTCTGTGACAGATTGTAAATTTCATTGAGTAAAGACTTCCTTTTCCCGTCCTTCTTCGGTGGTTTTATGTATTTTTCTGCAACTTTACGTGGTCGCATAGCTTCGTCATCAAGAGTTTTTTTATTATCTTCCTCTTTATTAGCTTCTTCATTATTATCATCGTCGTCGTTATCTTCGGCTTGTTGTTCATCATCAGGTTCGATGTCAATTTCTTCATTTATAATATCGACTTCACTTTTGATTGTCAGCGCATCTGTAAAGAAAGTAAAAGTTTCATAAATTTAAGTTTCCGGCTCGAAGGACCATCTGTATTGAATAGAATATAAATAATTAATTAATAGAAAATATTATGTTTATTATTGGGTAAATTTTTTAAGTTACATGTAAAAAAATATATCAGAGAATTTGTAATTTAGGAAACAAAAGGCCACGTAAATAATTAACTTAAATCAATGATATTATATGTCTGTACTAGAAGACCTTAATAAAATCTTGGTTGGTCACCGCTGTGAGGGTGTGTTTGAGACGCATGAACATCAGAAGTTTGCGTCGTGTTTGTATCATAATGGCCGGCAACTATTGCTGTCTCACGCCGACTTATACGCTAGAGCAAGAAGCAGATAGTTGCCGGCCATTCATTTCAGCAAAAATATTGGCCGATTATGAGCACCATCACATGTATGGTTTGTATATTATCAATTGAAAGGTGCTATAGCGCAGTGCCACTGCCAGATCATGCGTTACAACTATTAGTAGTTGTCATCGTGTCATAGTTGGGGAACTTCCCGGTCGCCCAGTGCAGCTTTTTTAAGGAGTGTTATTTTAAATAGTATTTGACTGATAGATAACGTTTATACCACAAATAATAGAACACTATTAGGTTTTTTATTTGGATAATAAATTATTTGTTTAATCTTATTACGTTTCCAAAAGAACTCTACTAGAGGGAGACCTGCACCCCGACCGCCTGACGGTATAGCTTGCGCTATTGCTATAGCTATCAATTTTTCAAACCCCCTACAAGGGCTCTCGCCGGCGCTATTACTTTCATACTAAAAATGCAATAGTGAATCCAATAGATGAATAGAAATATGTAGGAATTAGCATAAAACACTATCTTTGAAGGGTTTTATGAGAGTTTGAAGTTCGATAGCCATAGCAATACCACACGCTATACCGTTAGGCGGTCGGGCCGCGGGAAGTTCCCCCCGATTGTACAAACATTTGTGTGATGACCAATGTGTTAGTCCTGCCCTGAGTCTAGGTGTTATTAATGTTACTGTGTGCATGTCGTAGGATAATTTATTGGTAAATGGAATTTTCGCGAAAATCCTAGAGATATTGCGAAAACACGGATAATTAAACAATGGTGAGGACATTTCTTAATCTTACCGAAAAAAGATAGGGCTTATGCTAAAACACGAATTGCGTTAGTAACATTGGATATGCTTTATTCTGATTGGCTATAGCTGGCGTTGGCCAGAGTTGTCTTATTCCGATTGGTTTACGAGTATATGTCTATGATACTAATACCTCAATGCTTCAGAGTAAACCAAGAACCAATCAGAATAAGAGTTGGCCAGCAAGCAAAAATCAAGCCAATCAGAGTAAAGATTAAATGTCGTCACCATTCTTATTATCCGTGTTTTTGATCTTGCAATTCTTGCAATCTTACTAGTCTAGCAATCTTAAGTAGGAAAAAATTGTGTTTTTTTTTTTTTTGAGTTTTTGTCTACAATCAGTCCTAGAACTTTGAGTAGGCTTGTTGAATGTGCCATTGGAATTTGAGAGTGCTCCCCAGCGGAAGATGCCCTCGTCAGTTAAAAACGCTTCTCTAGACCCTGGATGTCATGGCGCTTGAGGCGTTTGCGGTATGTCACATTTGATAAGGCGGTAGCCAGTTCATCACGGGTGGTACTCGAGACGAGTTTTGTAGCTTGAAGCCGATCGTTTTATCTCCTCCTTAACTGTTGTGATACTCAGTGTCTCATGTAGTTCCGTATTGGTAACGAACCAAGGAGCATTGGATATTGTACGCAATATGCCGTTTTGTAGTCTTTGGATGACTGACAGGCTTGTGTTACAGGCACTTCCCCACAGTTGGATGCCGTACATCCATACCGGCTTAAGTATTGCTTTATATATTAGAAGCTTGTTGTCGACAGAGAGTTTTGAGTTACGTGCCATTAGCCAGTATATATTCCTGAACCTCGTATTTAATTCGTCTCGCTTTGTCTTGATGTGTTTCTTCCAAGTCAATCGTCTATCCAGATGTATTCCGAGATATCTGACTGTTTCATGATGAGGAAGGGTATTGTTTCCTAAGGTCACTGGTGGGCAATTTCCTTTTCTAAGTGTAAAGGTAATATGCACAGATTTGGATGCGCTTGGCTTGATTCGCCATCTCTGGAGCCAGTCATCTATTTTCCAAAGGCTAACTTGCAAATGGTTGGAAGCTATTTGGGGATCTTTGTTGCTAGCCAATAGTGCAGTATCGTCAGCAAATGTAGCTGTTGTTACTCCATGTGTTTCGGGAAGGTCAGCAGTATATATGGTATACAGTACAGGTCCAAGAACTGAGCCCTGCGGTACACCAGCCAAGATGTTGTAGATTGCAGACGTGTCTCCATCCTCTCGAACTTGGAAAATGCGGTCAGACAGATATGACTCCATCAATAAGTAGAAGCTATGGGGCAGCGACCGTTTTATCTTGCACAGCAGGCCCTTGTGCCACACTTTATCGAAGGCCTGTTGGACATCCAGGAAAACTGCCGAGCAGTACTCCTTTGTTTCTAGAGACTTACGAATTCGGTCACACACGCGATGTACTTGCTCAATAGTCGAATGTTGTTGCCTAAATCCAAATTGGTGTTGGGGAACAATTTTATTTTCGATAAGTATTGGCGCTATTCTGGTAAGAAGCAACTTTTCGAACACCTTAGAGAGAGTCGGTAGTAGGCTTATCGGTCTATATGAGGCAACTTCTTCTTTAGGTTTTCCTGCCTTGTGTATCATGGTTGTAACTGATACTTTCCATATGCTTGGAAAGTGTTGCACCCGAAGTATACCATTGTACAGGGTAGTGAGAAAGATCAAGGCTTTCCTAGGAAGTTGAACAAGAATCTCCTTAGTAATCAAATCAAATCCTGGCGCTTTTCTATTCTGGAGACTGTTGATAGTCCTTTTCAGCTCCTGTACTGTCACTGGTTTTGGTGGCAACGATAATTGGAAATCTTGCTGTAGGGTTTCGTCTATTTCTCTTTCGGCATCCGTGCGGTCGCTTTCGTTTGGCTTAAAGACTTTCGCCAGGTGGTCTGCAAAAGCTGCGGCTTTTTCTTGACTGGTTTTAGCCCATTGCCTATGTCCAGTTCTTAATGCTGCTTTAAATTGCTGAGGTCTATTTAGCGGTTTTGTAGCTTTCCATAAAGAATATTCGTTCGATGCTGTTGCAGTCAAGTTTTCCAGCTTATTTTGGAGTGTAGCGTTATTTACGTTTTCCAGCATTTGTTTCAGTTCTACAATGGCTTTGTTGAGCGCTGTCTTATCACTTTTATGCCTCGATTGGTGCCAGATCCTTCTTAGTCTTCTCTTTTCCAGTACCTTTTGCTTAATTTCGAGTGGTATATCTCGCCTAATGCATTTTCACTCTCAGATGGAGTATTAAGCCAGCATGCGTTTTGTATGAGGTTAGTTATATAGGAAGTTGCATCTTCTATCTCCTCGTGCGTTTTCAGGGAAATGTGTAGTTCGATATTTTCCTCTAAGTAGTCTCTGAATCCCTCCCAGTCGGTAAGTTTGTTGTATAAATATTCTGGTCTTTCGTGATGGATTACGGTTGCGCTCATAGTCATTATGACTGGCGAGTGATCAGAATCACTGTCAAAACATGATTCCGCCTTGAAGTAGTGCTTTGACAGACCTTTGGTGATAAAAAAGTCTAGGAGATCAGGCTTTTTATTCGGGTCTGTTGGCCAATACGTTGGTTCACCAGTTGAGATGTAGGATTGGTTTTGTGTATCAATGCTAAGTTTGAGCTGTCTTCCTCTAGTTGTTGTCAACCTTGAACCCCAACAGGTGTGTTTGGCGTTCCAGTCGCCACCTGCGATAAATCTGCCTCCCAATGTCGAAAAATAGTGATTAAATTTAGCGGAATCTATGTTAGGTCTTGGTGGACAGTAGACTGCAGATAGATTAAGACATCCGCTCTTGGATTCCACTGACACAGTGGTCGCCTGGATATGGTAACTTCTATAATCAGGTAGTACTTGGTGCTTAATAGAGTTTCTTATCACGATGGCTGTTCCAGCATGTCCGGTTCCATCAGGATGCGTAGTGACGTAGGTATTGCAACCTTGGATCCTTACATCACTTCTTTCTGTACAATGCGCTTCTGATATAAGTACGACATCAAGTTGGTTATGGTTCATTAGTACTTCTAACTCTGCTTTGTTCGGGGCTAGACCGTTTATGTTCCACGTGGCTATCCTGAGGTTTAGCTCCGTGGGAGTTTGTTGAGGAGTGTGGTTACGAGGCCCAAGAGGGTACTCATCTGTTGTAGGATGGTATCAAATTTTTCGGACTGTTTGATTAGCAGTTGCTCTAGACGATTATACGCATTGGTGTCGGGTGGTGTCTCCTCTGGTTTTTGTTTTAATTTATCGGCGTATAGAGCGCGAATGTTTTTTCTTTTTGAATCGCCGGGTATTGTGTTATCTACGTGCTTTTCCAGAAGGTCTTGTTTAATATTATTCCTTGTTGTTTTGTTTACCAACATTCGTCTTGAGAGAATCTCTTTATATATTTCGCAGCCTTTGTAGTTCGCTGGGTGTGCGCCTTGACACAAGGCACACATAGCCGGTGTACTGCGATCTTTTTTTGGGCAGTCAGCCGTTTTGTGTCCTTGCGCACATTTTACGCAGCGGTATGGTCTCATACAGTAATTCTTAGAATGTCCATACTGTTGGCATCTTTGGCACTGTGTTATTGTTTTTCTCTTTTTTGGATCTTCGATGACGACCGATTGGTGGTAGATGTATTTAATATTTTTAACTGCTTTGTTATTTGGGCCTGGAACCACGTTAACGAAGAATGTCGATGTCGGTTTTTTGTCAGGTCCGTATTTTGCGTTGATAATTTCACCAAAAATTGTGAATGACATTCTTTTTGAGAAAGTGAGCAAAATTAAGTTCTGCATCAAAAGTAAACCAAGTATTGTGAGTGGTTCCTAATTGGGAATGACCTGCGAAAGTGACTTTTTGTGAAATTGTCATTTTGCTTATGTGACTATTTGAGAAAATAACAAAATTTTTGCGATGACATTTTGCGAATATGACGTTTAGCGTCAACTTGTCTTTCAATTTGTCTTTACCCATCTAATTACCTTCATCTATGACTAAATTGTTTCTTTCGTCAGCTCCAAAGTCTTCAGAAAACTCTTCCACTTCAATTTTGACATTAAATTCTAGAGGTGAAGGCCCTTGATGCATTTTTTTTGCCTTTTTCGATGGGCCCTGAAACAATAAAAAATTTAACATTTCAAATATATTTTTTATCAGACGTCACATCGAATTTGATTACAAGACCAGGAGCTTAAACACTTGTGAAATATAATATCTATAACACAGTTTATCTATGTTCTTTTCCATACAGTCATCGGATGAACACGTTTTGGCAGAGCAATCATGCGGGTTCACAGGGCAGACCGAGCTGCCATACACTCGCTCGGTACATTGACAATGACCTGCCGAAATACTAAGAAAGACTTGTCAAAAGCGGCATTTCACGAGGTTTTAAGGGCGTTGTCCCACTGTTAGTGCCTTAAAGCTCTGTCAATAATATCAGATTGAAAATAACGGAACCACGAACCCAGAGACGGAACAAACGCATGAATGTTTGTAGAAAGGGTTACTTATTTGTAAAACACAAACAACCTTGCTAATTACCTAACTTCATAAAGAGCAACATAGAGTTATTAACATGCAAATTCAAACAGTAAATTAAATAAGTAGAGTATGATACACCATTTTGAAAATTTTTATCATTTTAAAAATTATCATTTTAAATTATCATATCAAATTCAAATTATCATTATCATTTTAAATTTTAAATTTTTACATCGCACTGAAATACGTATAATATATAAATGAACGGGGGACAGACAGAGGAATAAAAAATGGTATGATATATAATGCCCTAGTGTCTCACTGTTGTCCCTTTAACTCCAATTATCTAACTAACCTGGCACTTTAAGGCATATATGTTATTTAATATTTTTTGTTCATCTTTATGTTCCCTATCCGTACGTACGTATATTTATACATACATTTATATGTACTAAAGAGCAACACGATTTTGAAAGTTTTCAAATTGCAGAGCGTTGAGGCCGAAAGGTTCCAACGGAAGGTTAAAATGAAATTATTTACCAAAATTTGTTAATTGGATGATGTCAAATACACATCTATCTGATTCTGAAATAAGTAGCTAATGAACTTGTGTTTGACAAACATATATAAACCGAACTGGGTGATTTCTTGTAAATCGTAATAGTTACATAGTTTTATTAAAAAGCTTTTACCTCTCAGGAACCGAGTTTAAGAGACACAATAGACAATCTATTGTTCTCTGGAACTAGGGTTAAGTACCATTTAGATATTTGAAACACCCTGACAGTTCAAAAAATGTTCAGACATTTTAATCACAAATGCAAAACGAACATTTCACTTAATATGTAAGTCCGAACAAAAGTAAAGAAGTCCAGACATGACCGGACTAAGTAACCCTATCTGGATTGGTGTCCTGCTAGCAAGTGACGAATTACTTAAATATACATTTAATTACTGATCTGACAGATAGTTTGATATATACAAACATGTTGTCTGTATTTAGTCACTATACCCCTATGATATCCTTATGGATGAATTTTGGTATAGATGCAGATTTATTAATGAATAAATGGAGAATTTATGTAGGTACGTACAAACCAAAGTAAAACTGCAAAAAAATACCTACACGTTGACGTCGCGTGCGATCACTAGTCATAAATAAATGAAAGAAGATCGAAAACAATCTAATTTCGTTTAATTACATTACAAGTTAATATTAGTGCATACCATACGTACTCATATGTACCTACTTTACTTAAAATAGTCGTTCACAAAAAAGAAAACAAGCGCTCACATCCATAAATGAAATTCCCTAAAGACATAAATTGATAAATGGAACGTAATTTCTAAATGATTAAAAGTCGGTAAACGTAAAATTCGGATTATGAAATAGTAGGGTAGGTACCGCTATGAAAAGACATGTCAAAACAAAATGGAGTTCTACCTGCAAATCAGACACATTTTTATCTTGACCATCTAAATTGCGCGGAACCAACTTAGACTTCCTAACACGTTTATATTTCCTTTCTGACATCTTGAATCACTTTACCATCACTTATATTTGGATTAAAACACAAACACCCGAAAATTTACACATTAACTTTCACGAATCGAAATAGCTTAATGAAAAATTGAATGAATGAATACGAACGAAAACAGAAGGGATTTGTACGAATTCACAGTCGTATTTGGTTACGCTGCTAAAGTTGGTTGACGTTACAGAAATATTATCTATAACATATATCTCTTTCTAACACATACAAACGGTGTATCTACTAGCGCCAGTTTTACTAATACACTGAGTCATGTTGAAGAGACTGGTTATTCAACTACGCAAGTACAAAAAAAAAGCGTCAGTGACGTTGAAATCATGATGTCGACCTTATATTCAGAGGTTTAAGGTCTAATTTAGCAATACAGTTAATTTGCGGGTTGGTTTAAATACCACAGATGTCAATACACTTCTTACCATCTTGTTTGACGGGGTTGTCGGGTAGGGTAGTTGAATTGAAAGTTACGTTTAGAAACGAAATTAATAACATTTTTATTCTAAAGACAGTGAAATAATCAACGTCAACGACCGATATTTATTTTAAGTGTTATGTAACAAAATCCGCGATCACTGCGTTCGCGGTTCGACACCGAACACTCTAGCCTAGCTTGCAAACGAATTCGTCTCTACTGCACAATGTTAAATTCGATTGTTATTTGCACGTCTTGAGTGAGTTCGGTGTCGAAGTGATCGCGGATTTTGTTACAGAATTGCACGGCTGCTCCTCGCTCTAAGCTCTAACTTATTCAAGAAACAAGAAATATATTAGAAAAAAGCAACTTGTGTCATGTCGCCCTGACTGACGGGATTCGAAACCACATCCTTGGGAATCCAGCCCAATGCACTAGTGTATTGCAATATTTATCACATAACAATAGCATTGTAATATGCAAAATTATGAAGATAAAATTATTCAAGAAAGCTCAAGTTAGACCGAGAGCAGTCCCGCTTGCTGCGGCGCGAACGGCGCGGCGGCGGGGCGTGGTGTGAACTGTGTGAAAGCTGACGTTAAAGCTCGTACATACCTACATTATGAAGCGGTTTTCGTTTCGTCGTGCAATCGTGAATGTGAAATCGTAAAGCTGTTTTTATTTATTTATTTTTTACTACAATAACCATCCATGTACATAAGCTTAGAATTTTATTATAAAATTATATAAGTTTGTAGGTTTTGAATGAATGTATAATTTATTTTTTACTTGAACGGGAGTCTGGTCTGACGCTGAATATTTATTTGACAAGAAAGTTCTATCTAGTTTCTTCTGTTTTTGATTTGAAGGAATCTGATGACAATGACACGAAAAAAATACAGCTTAATTTATGGCTATCGCGACTATTTGCAAGCCAAGCCAGATATATAAGGTAGAAAGGCGACTATGGCCAGCCAGCGTGAAGGTCAGTCTCTTGACGACGACGTGTCGACTGTACTGTAGCAAATATTCGCGATAGTGGCCGTAACCGTAAGAGAAGAAAAAGTTCGTGAACGAGTATGCGGTGCCAGTGCCACAGATAAACTTCTTTATAACCTAAAATGTCATTTTATTTTGACATTCATTTCTTGTCAAATTAAATTAAAAAAGCAACTTAAAAAATGGCTTCATACTTTTAATTTTTAATAATCTTGAGAAAATGAGTTTGATTATTAAACATTTTAGATCAGCCAGTGTAATATCCAGTTTTAATGTACGAATATGGCGTTTAAACTCCACCAGCGCCGACATAGCCTCAAAGAAAGGTGACGAAGAAGAAGAGTTTCGTGTTCTTGATATTTTGAGAAAGAGGGAACGAGTCCAGAGGAAAGTCGCCAGACGAAATGATGTACAGCCTGACAGGGCCGACAGGATGGCTGTCGATCAAGTATGCACGCAATACGCAAATCTATAATTTTTTAACACAACCTCAAAAAATTGATATGATTTTGTCTAAGACTCAAAACTTGAATGTTGAATGAAATGAAATGTTGAATACTTGAATGGTGTTGAATAAACAAACGTAAAATAATGGATTCTAAATGTTCTAATGTAGACTACGACTACTTGAGTCTGAGTTTGGGGAATGGGGGAGAGGGAAGGGGTGGACTATGTTTGTTTACCAATTTATATAAGGAAACTAAAGGCCCATCCAATAAATACCTTACCTATGGATTAACGTTTCAGGCCCCGGATTATGAGACAATAGATATTCCATTGTTCTCTGGACACTTGTGTCCGGTTTGGGTTTGATACATAAAATACTTACATAAATTCGATCATTGCATACTGGAAAAGCATGTTTCTTAATTTCGTCTTGTTTCACCGGTCTCTCTTTGCATCTTTTGTTTTTTATTCATATGCTCCTACTGATATTTGAACCCGAGATATCAAAGTAAGCAACACTTTAAAAACTGGTGTATGTACCACTCTACCACCGAGATTGAACCCCAACCCTCTAAAGTAGGTCTCAGTTCAATATATTTTATTGCCCCCTACATCATTAAATGACTAACATTTTTTAATAGAATCCTGTTTTTAATTAATATACAACATGTTTTTTATATCCCATAACTTAAGGGTTTTGATCACACTATGTAAAAGATTGAAAGGACGTAATTATATATTGTTTTTTCATATCAAAAGTTTCATTTTTACTTTTACATACCTTAGTTTTGACTGCAGTTTCGCCAAATTTATTTGTATGGAAAAGTTAAAAATACTTTTGATTTGACAAATAATTTATTATGCCGTTAAAGTCTTTTACATGGTCAGATCAAAACCCCTAAGTTATGGAATATAAAAAAAAAAACATGTTGTATATTAGTGTATGGTGCTCTTAAATGGGCCATATTTTCTTGCAATTTCTGGTCACCAAATATTGCTATCTCACGCTTACTTTGTATGCTAGAGCAAGATGCATAAGTATTGGAGCTGCAGGCCACACATCTTAGCAAAAATTTGGCTCATTTAGGTGTAACATATTTTATTAAAGTTTAATTCAATAGTCTTATTTAATTTCAGAAATGGGGAAATGTGTGGCCAGGCCCAAAAAGTTTCCACCCATCATCGGTACCGTTGCCAATCCGTCAGGGTTACGTACCAAAAGGCCAAGCTCCACCCGGCAAAAAAGCTAATGCTGAGCTCATGAAGATACCAAACTTCCTCCATCTTACTCCACCAGTTATTAAAGCCCAGTGTGAAGCGATAAAACAGTTCTGTACGGAATGGCCAAGTCTTTTGAACTCCGAAGAAGCAATTGAGAAGCATTACCCTATTGAAGTGATAACATCAGATTATTGTCACGCCAGCCCTTCTATAAGGAATCCTCTAGCAAGAATAGTCACTCTACGCGCAAAACTATCAACACTAAACCTAGATAAGCATGCCCGAGATAAATTTATAAGATTAGTGGGTAACCGTTATGATGAAAAGACAGACTTGGTAACAATTACTGCTGACCGTTGCCCGGTTAGGAAACAAAACATGGAGTATGTCGATTATTTGCTGACGGCATGTTATCATGAAGCCTGGAATGTTGAGGAGTGGGAGAAGGATAAGACAGAAGATGATATGGAATACTACGATTGGGACAAAAATGCTTCCAAGAAGAGCTTAGTACAATGGTATAAGAGGACAAAGAAAGAAGCCATTGATTTAAAAGATGAAGATTATATTGCGTACGATATATCTGAGATACCAAATGGGGAGAATTATAAAAAGGCAGTTTCGAGTTTAATTAATGATGGAGAAAACAATGTGACCGTTGGTAATTATGGAAAAGAAGTACGGAAGCTACTCGGTCTACCTGAAAAGCTGGTTGTAACATAGATGCTATGTATTAAATGTAATTTAGTGTTTGTTATTTTTGTTTTATTTGTTATCATATTTAGTTTAGCCTTAACATTAACGACATCTGGGCGTGTAGCGACATTGCGAGCCAATTTTAAAGTTACCGCTCGCGAGCTTTTGGGTGGCAGTGTTGAAAGGGCGCTCAGTAGGCCCTAAAGGCATTCGGATCTTGGCGGACGCGGCAGAGTCGCACGAACGCGGTCGCACCGTTGCCACTGTTCATATCTATACTAATATTATAAAGCTGAAGGGTTTGTTTGTTTGAACGCGCTAATCTCAGGAACCACTGGACCGATTTAGAAAATTCTTAGACCATTAGAAAGCTACATTTCTCCCGAGTGACATAGGCTATATTTTATCCCGATATTTCCACGGGAAGGGGCACCACGCGGGTAAAACCGCGAGGATCCGCTAGTGAATTTATAACAATGCAAGCGACTGCGTTACGCGACCCGCGGGGCTATTACCTATCTTTGCAACAGCAACGCGACAGCAGAAATTGCGCTATAAATTGCTTTACGTCACTTATTAACAGTGCGGCCTCTACCGAACAAACGATGAACTACAATCTGCGTTCACTTATGATAAGTTTTAAATAGAAAAATATTGGAAAAAATAAACTCGGCCACAAGTGAATTCTCAGATGGGAATCGAACCCACGACCTTTGGAAATCCGGTCCAATGCTCTACCCGCTGAGCTACCGAGACTTGCGAACCACCGTCCAAATTCTCCAATACTTTTATATTTTTAATACGCTGTAGCCAGAGCATTGGACCGGATTTCCAAAGGTCATGGGTTCGATTCCCATCTGAGAATTCACTTGTGGCCGAGTTAATTTTTTCCAATATTTTTCTATTTAAAATTTATCATAAGTATAGCATTGAAAAATGCAAAATTCAAAAATCATAAAAAAAAGTGCATTCATTTATGTAGTTCCTGTTATTGTTAGGTATTGCTATCAAATTGTTTTTGGTGCTAGCGTCATAGAAACACGCGGCGTCTCACTCTCGCACCCAGGTAGGAGCGCGAGAGAATGAGACGCCATCCGCTATACGAACCATCATCGAGCGATTAGCCAACAATCACATACGTAATACCATTTTTATTTTGACGTTCCGCAACGATCGCAGATAATTGCTAATTTTGAGGAATTAATAGCCCCGGCCCCGCAGGAAGATGCGTTTAAAACGCCTGTCTATTTTTTACTAGCAGTTACGAAATTCTTAATAGTACATTATTGCAAAGGCCGTGAAATAGGCAATTGCAGGTCGAGTATGAGTTTGAAGGCAGAGCCGTAGGCGAGGACTTCACTAATACGAGACAGGCAATTGCCATTTCCGCCGAGGCATATATAGTGCTTTTCTCGAAAGAATGCAGAGAAATAAAACATACTTTTTATATTATACATTTAATAATTACTTAAAGAAAATCAAAATCATTGCAGGAGCGTCTTTTTGAATTTGGAACATTACAGCGCTCCAGCAATGTTGTATGAAACGGCGTGCTGGAGTTGTTAAATACTCTTTGTAATGTTCCAAATTCAAAAAACGATCCTGCAATGGATTTGATTTTCTTTGTCCGTAAATTCGATACTTCGCGTGTTCTTTTTTCGAAAATAATGACAACATTTCCATGCATGTTTGAGAAAAGTTACTTTACATATTTTCGTATTTAAATTAATTTGTATAAATTATAAACAGTTTTCAAATGAGATAGAAGCTAAACAAAAAGCTCGAGAAAACGCGCGCCTTGGCGTTTCTTTTCGCTTAGTATTAATTACGCAAATTTTATTTTACGCTCATAAATTTTATGCGACTAGCGTCCGCCCGCGGTTCAACCCGCGCGTTGCTCCCGTTCCCGTAGGAATATCGGGATAAAAAGTTTCCTATCCAGGCTATCTACTATACGTGTGCCAAATTTCAACCAAACCAAAAGTTAGTAGGAGTAGAATAGGAAAATAAATAGGATAGGATTTTTGTTACCATGTAAGTAGTGTATGTACCTAGTTCTACCTACCTTTGAGTAGGTACCTATTGTTTTTTTTTTTTAGTAGTTTTTTTATTTATTTTTTATTATTCCTGGAATAGACAAATATTATAATTCTCTGTTTTATTATTGTAATTTCAAAACTATAAATGTAATTTAATTTAAATATCATTAAGTATTGTAATAGTTTAAAGCCCTCTAGTCTAGTGGTATTGCTATACCCTTGCAGGGCGTCACATGTTTACTAAAATATTACTGTATCATCTCGTTATATAATGTGACTTGCAATAAATATATTATGAATTATGAATTAATGGGTACAAGTTTACACAAACAATGACACTATCATTGCCGTTCTACGTACGATAGACGCTGCTGCTGGGTTACCCCGTATTTTTTTTATATATGGGCTTGATGTTCATACATTCATTCCGTCTGTTACCCTAGGTGTGCTGGTACAGACACGGTAACAGATATCCCTATTTAGGTATTTATATATTTATTTATTCACAATTTACGATAGGTTAGGACTGTAGGAACTAGGGACTTATGGAACTAAGGACGTACTCTTCTAAACCTTCTTAATTCTGCATGTATAGCCTGCCGGTGCATATACAACTACACTGTTCTCAGTTAAACCAAAGACCGTATCGAGATAGATAAAAAGAGCGCTTCAAACTGTATGAGAACCTAGCTTGTCGAATTTTTCGTACCTACGATGACGTCACGAGCGAGATTTAGTGATGTGGAAATGTTAATGACGAGCTCTTGCAAGAAAGCACTGCACAATTAACCATTTTCATTTCTGAGTGACGCGTGTTTTCATGGGAATGGTCTCAAGCGGACTGACTTAGATCGGAAAACTTTGACCGTGGATCATACTTTTGACACGCAAAGTAAGTAAACTTTTACCGTCTATATCTAAGGTCTGTGCAATAAACTTACATTTACATAATACATTAGTCGGCCGGCAGGCTTTTCATATTCCATTCCTATATTTTTTACGCTGGCTCCTGAACGAGCTTTCTAAATATTTTTCAAGATAGGTAAAACCGCGGGTTTAAGCTTGTCTATCAGAGACCGAACGAATTTATACCGCTAGTACTATGAACAACACATCAGACTGCACACATTGAATTAGATCGCGTTCTTGTCAAAAATCTAAGGTAATAAATGCTGTTTTTCTTCTGCAAATGTTAAGAAAGATATGCTGTAACAGTACAAATAAAAATTTGTTTCCACACGCTTCAATTATTTTAATGTAGTATCGACAATAAAATTGTAAAATACAACTTTTACTACTTATTGGCTTACACGGTCCCATGAAATTGCACCAAGATGTGCAATTTCAAATATTTATTGATATTTATTATTTGTGCAAAAGAAAATTTGGCTAATATTGGTGAAGACAGTAAGTATATTTTTAAATTCAATAGGTAGGTACTTAATCATGTCAAATACAAGAAACTACCCCCTTACTGTTAGACGGAATAAGGTTCACATTAGGATCGAATCGACGTCAAAGATCAGCTAGACGATTGCGTAAAGTCAATCGTATTCATTTGACAGTTTATATTGTATCATATTAAATGTCATTCCATACAAATTGCAGCCGATTTAATACGATATGAACTGTCAAATGAATACGATTACCTTACGCAATCGCACCCCTGTTATTTTGGTACAATCTGGGAACTTCGCGGTCGATCAGTAGAGTTTTTTTGAAGAAAGTTATCTCAAATAGTAATACACCTATAGAAAACGTTTATATCACAAATAATAGAGCTTTAATAGGTATTTCATTTTATTAATAAATTATTTCTTTAACCGTTATACTTTCCGAAATATCGTTTCTCAAAAAAACTCTACTGATCAACCGGGTAACTTCCCCTTTCCTTGTTCTGTGTCCCCGACTGTACTTTAAAAATGGTTGCTATGGTTTCCATAGTGCCGTTTTGGCTTAATAATATCTTCGATCTTGATGTGAACTCGATTCCGTCAAGAGTATCCCCCATGACACTAAGCTCCTGTCCTGGCTGGAGCCTTAGCATGATCGGCTTTTATCGACACTCAGCTGGACGTGTCGCTGTCCCGCTCACATGTGAGCTCGGTAAGCTAGACAGCATGATGCGCTATATCATATCATATCATGTGATATAGCGGTGCTATACTAGGGGGCATGCATGAACACGGCTTTTATCGACACTTGTAGCCCGACGTGTCGCTGTCCCGCTCACATGTGAGCTCGGTAAGCTACACAGCATGATTCGCTATATCATATCGCGTGATATAGCGGTGTTCATGCTAAGGGGCCTGCTAGTGCTAGCCTAGCATGAACGTAGCACCTACGCACAGAGCGCTCTAAGTCCTCTTTTATCATGCGAACAGCCAAGGAATGGAATGCCCTGCCGACGTCTGTTTTCCCGAGCATATATACAACCCAAACCTCTTCAAGGTACAAGTGATTAGACCTCAATCTACGCTCCTCGGCAAACTGAGGTCAAGAGTAAGCCCATTGAATATAAAACAAATTAGCGGCTTTTATCAAAGCTCGCAGGTCGATAACGTGTCATTGACCCGCTCACATCTTACCGGAATAAGCGTGACCACCAGCAGCTGGTATTTGTGGACACCACACCAGCCTACCACAGCGGGCGGGCGAGTTTCAAATCGACAATGTGGCAATGTAAGAGAGCCGTACGACGTTTTTTAGCGATATCTAGACATACGCGCTCCCGGAGCCTGCAATGGTGCACGCTCCGCACTCAGCGCTCCAATAGGTGGCGGTTTTTGTGCCAACACAAAGGGGAGCTCGGTCTGCTCGTGGACGAAGCATGCGTGTGGCTTGTGGAGATGGGCTTACCGTCTCCATCAGAGCGGTTGCAGGAGCGCGGAGCGCAAGAGGTTCGCGAACATAGTGGATACCCAGCCTAAGGTATCAGATGAGGTGTAACCATGGTGCCCGTGCTCTATTTCGCTTCTTACTTTTTAATGTTTTATTGAAAAATGTTTTCTTTTCAGCTGATTGGTCCTCGCCTCGGATATACGTATTTTGGCCCAATGCTACAGTACCTTTCTACATTAACCCAGAACATTTCGGTAGGTTACCCCAATTTTCGGGGGCTTCAAACTTTTTCGATTTGGCAATGATTGATCTTAGGTATAGAATAGAAACTATATTCTAACTATATTAATGTAACCTTAACTAATATTATAAATGCGAAAGTGTGTTTGTTTGTCCTTCCTTCACGCCCTAGCTAAGCAACCAATCTACTTGATTTTTGGCATAGAGTTAGTTGAAAGCACAGAGAGTAACATAGGTTACGTTTTACCCCGATATTCCCACGAGAACGGGAACTACGCGGCTAAAACCGCGGGCGGAAGCTAGTGATAGATAATACGCACAGCTTTTGCTGTTTCGCATACATTTACTTCGGCCGAATTGACCATTTTGTTTGGCGGCTAGTGTCGCTTAGTTGCCCGAATTCTGTCAAAGCTGTACCAAAGTGTTAACTTTCTAGAGTTTCTAATTCTATAGTATATATTTGTTGAAGGCTCCCAAAACTAAACACTATACGTACGTAGTAACTATTTAGTAATCTGTGACTATACGACGTCGCACAGTCGAACGTAGCGATGCGAGTGTGACACTGATTGGTGTCGCAAACGGAAGTGGTCTCGCCAGGTTTAGCAAAACTATATTACTCTGTCCAATTTGTAGCGATCCTAATATCGGAAGTTGTAATCACAGTTAGCACAGCCCCCATAAAGGCCTGCTCAGACGAGGGGCTTCTGTCCACCGACATAACCTAAAATTCAACGAAAACTAAGGTTATTCTGCCCATGAAGCTATCTAGCGATTCCTGATTCCTCGCGAGACCTTCACGAATGGAATGACCATCGATATACGTTGTATTCGCGGCGAAAGTCACCACATTTAGGTTATGTCGGCGGACAAAAGTCCCTCGTCTGCGCAGGCCTTAAGAGATCATACATCTAAGGCGTCAGGGCAGTTTCGACTTCTAATAATTTCGTGATGATTTTTAGACCACTACCAATCGCTGACCATTATGACGACGCTCACGATGTTTGCCTTCAAGACCTGCTTGAAGTTCGCCCCTTCCTTGGTACCACCCGACGAGGGCACCCATGTGATGGTCTTCGAGAACCCTAAAGGCATCAGGAAGTGTCTGTTGGACACCAATGGGCATCCGAGGAACGAACCACATGTAAGTACTATACTCACCACTAAATACCTTGGGTTCACACCATATAACTATCCTTTACAGGGTTGGTAGAGGATCTAAGGTGCAGTAGCTGTGCTATTCTCTAACTAAACAACACATTGGCGCTGTTGCCATGATAGATTCGATTAGTATTGAAAGTATTGAAACTGCCGCGCCCTTTTCAAACCACCTGCAATGCGATACCGCAGTGGAATGCGAAACGATAAGGATCGCCATATTGAAACTACCTATAGGTTAGAGCGAGAGCGAGCGTTACCGCTCGTATACCGCTGCAAAATTGCTGCGGTATCGCATTCCGCAGCAGGTGGTGTGAAAAGGGCGTCTGAGCTACCAACCCTCATTGGTTAGAGCAGTGGGATACACAAAGGTCGCGGGTTCAAGTCCCGTTTGAGATAATCTTGTCAGCCGAGTCGATTTTTTCTAATAAGTAAGTATTTTTCTATTAATAATTTTCATAGTCACTGAAAATGCAACAAAACTAAAAAATCATAAAATAAAAATATTGAAAATGGTGCGATCGCCGATGTCGCATCCGCCATTTGAAATATTGAATGCAACTATAAAACCTGATAAAAGGAAAATCTGTGGGGCAAGGCATTGCCCCCGCCAAATCAATCATTTTTTTTTATATTGTTAAATTTTTCAGCGCATTATTTTAGGGTACGATTGCTTGAAATCACCCCAAATAGACATGATAATCATGAAGGCCCTGGGCTTCCCGTTCGAACACAACCGTGAAATCCGGGATGCTTATGTGGAAGTACTCTTCGAAAACATCGAGCCTAGTGAGTATTACATAGGTACATCGGGGAACTTCCCGCTTGATCAGTAGAGTTTTTTTTTTAGAAACATTTTCTCTTTTTTTTAACTTTATTATTCAAATGAAATACTTCTAAACGTCTATTATTTGTAATATAAAGTGATCAACCGGGAAGATCCCCGACTGTACATACATTACATACACTCAAGCCATAGCTCTCAGGCCCCGAGCTATACACAATAGCAGCCAGCGTAGCATGCGCACTGCGACTCGCTTTCGACACTTATCTCGCGATGTCTGTCCCGCTCGTATCCGTACGGCGCGAGCGGGACAGAGTCGAGCGGGTCGCGTTTGCGCGAGAAAAGTGTCGAGAAAGCTTTGTCGAGGTGCGCATGCTACGCATGCAGGCCTGTCTCACTTCCGTACAAGCGGCGCAAAATCCCCGAGATATTTACCTACTATTCTGGAAAACAACCTAATTTTAACCTTTTGCCTTGCGTATAGCGTTCATAGTACAATAACTGTCTGCCGTCTCGCTTCAATCTGCTAGGGCTGTCAGAGGTATTAACAGTTTACTTTTGTTTCGCGGATGCGTGCGCTGCGTGTGCGACTAGTCGAGCGAGTGCCAGCCTATTGAGACTAGTCCGGTGACCGGACGCTTGCGTTTATCATACCTAAACTCGGGAGTGAAATTTCTGTACCGTAAGGTACTAATATATATTCTGTGACAATAGATAATCTATTGTTCTCCGGACAGCAGCGGTGTCCTGCCAGCGTAGCATGCGCACCGCGACTCGCTGTCGACGCTTATCTCGCGATGTCTGTCCCGCTCATATCAGTACGGTTTGAGCGGGACAGACAATACGCTCGCGCGAGAAAAGTGTCGAGAAAGCTTTGTCGAGGTGCTCATGCTACGTATGCTGCTAGTAAGTGACGAATTAATTCCTTGCGTTGTTGGCAGAGCGTCAGAGCAGCTTGAAAGTGAAATTTGTAAACATTACTTACGAAGTATTAGCTTATTAATCTGTGATTAAATTAAATTAATTTATTAGCACCTCAACGAGACGCCACATTTGTCTTTTTTGCTATTTAGTATTCTGTGGCATTCTTCTTCTTCTTATCGAGTTAAGATTAGTGGACATTTATCAAGCCGCCTATAAGGCCTCTAACTTGGCTTGACGACTGTAATCAGATGACAATTGACAACAGCCGGAACCGACGGTTTAACGTGCCCTCCGAAGTACGGAAGCGCTCCGTTGTATCGAAGTCAATATTTATTTTTAAAGATAATTGTTTAAAGTTACAAAACCGCAATGAATACGCAAAACCAATCAAGGAAACTGGATCCTGGCCGCCTACCCATGTTTATTACCAATAATTTTTTACATATTCTTTTAAGTTTGATGTACACTACGCATATATTGCGGCTTCGGTATGTAATAAATAATACTTTATGTACCTCTCAAACAGTCTAAATGTCTACAGTAAATCATGGTTTACGACAATACCTGCATCAATTACATGTGAATGACAAATGTGCTATTGTTAGAACAAACACAAATAAAGAAAATTATAGGAGCGATAAATAAACAATTTTATACCTGTTAGTGACAAGTTATCTAAAGCTTTACGTAAATACTGATAGATAAGATGAATTGCATCATTAAATCGTGTACAAGGCTCATTGTTTTTTCCAATGCCAAACGGGCAAGATGTCACAAGACTTCAAATTGTTCGAAAATATATTTATCGAAACAAACTTACAGTCGGACGACTATGACGCCGTTATACTGATACTATACCCTGAAGATTTAAAAGTGACATTACCAAGGCACGTTCGAAGCTTCATTTCCACTGCAACAAATTTGGATAAGCACATCCAAAATGTAGTTACTGTATGGAATTGTGAATACGTTTCTGGAGGTAGGCTAATCCTGGCCCCTACGGGTAAAATTACTCCATACCATGATGTAAGAGTAGTGAAAGATGCAGCTAAGAAAGGCGTCCAAAGGGCATTGGAAGCTGGAGCTAAATCACCTTTGCTTGTCGTTCAAAGTGTCGTGGATTATCCAGATGGACAATTGGTAGCTATTTTAGGTGCTTTAGAAGCGTTATACGTACCATTGCAGCTTCGAGAAAGGGATAATACTAAAAACTTTACTAAGATAGGGTTCCATGCTGAAGAGAAAGTGACTGAAACTTTTGAGAAGGTTGTGAGAAATGCTATTGGGTTGGAGAAGGCCAGGATTCTAGCGAGAGACATTGGAGGCGCTGATCCGGAAAGAATGGCCCCAGCGAAGATTGTTGAATACGTCAAAATATCATTTGCTGATGACAGCAATGTAAGCGTTACAGTAATAGAAGATGAGAATGTTATAGCAAAGGAATATCCACTCTTAGCCGCAGTATCTAGAGCTGCAAATCGCGTGGATAGGCACAAACCAAGAGTCGTCGAAATTGTTTACAAGCCTACTGATATAGCAAGAGTGACGGAAACTTTAATGTTGGTTGGTAAAGGAGTGACTTATGACACTGGCGGTGCTGATATCAAAATTTCCGGAAAAATGGCTGGTATGTCCCGTGATAAATGCGGTGCGGCGGCAGTCGCAGGGTTTCTAAAAGCCTGCTCTATACTGAAACCTACACATTTGAAGGTGATTGGCGTTTTATGCCTATGCAGGAACTCTGTAGGCGAAGATTCTTATGTCGCTGATGAGTTATTAATCTCTAGAAGTGGAAAATCGGTTAGAGTGACAAACACCGATGCAGAAGGAAGATTTGCTATGGCTGACTCCGTTTTCAAAATGACAGAAATGGCTGGAAACGAGTTGAACCCCCATATTTACACTGTAGCTACTTTGACTGGTCATGCTAAGGTTTGCTACGGAGAATATACAGCTGCTATGGACAATCATAGTGCTAAAGCTACCAACCATTCGTCTAGACTTCAATTTAGCGGATCTAGAATGGGAGAAGGGGTTGAAGTATCTATAGTTCGACCAGAAGATTTGGCTGTGAACGTAGGAAAGTTAAAAGGAGATGATTTAATCCAAGTTGATATGGATTGTAAGAGTCGACATCATCAGCTGGCAGCTGGGTTTCTGATTAAAGTCGGTGGCTTGGAAGATAAGAATATAAAGTACACGCATCTGGATGTGGCTGGCAGCGCTGGGGTTTGGGCACCTGGAGAGCCGACTGCTGTGCCAATTTTATCTTTGTGTCATTTGCATAAGGTCTTATTGTGATTGGCGTTACCTACTTAAAATAGTACTGTAGTTTATTTGTCAAGGTCAAAATATTTTAATTCAAAAAGACTTTTCGAGTTTCGAATCGTCAATTTTTTTCCCTACCAGGGATAGGATCTTTCTTGTTGGTATTTTCTTTCTTTTAATTTTTTTATATTAAATCTTTATTGTGGTAAGATTACATAATGATATAGGAACGAGTATAAATCGTGAATATGTAACCAATGATACTAAAAATATTTTATTTACGCCTATACTCACATTTTTTTTATTTTGAATCAGAATTATGATTACGCATTTTTTTTAAATTGCATTACTTTTTTATTTAGACTTAGGTTATAATGTTTCTTCGTTAGAAGAAGAAGTCAGAAGAAGATGAAAGTGTTATTTAACGTTTTTTTTACATTTAGTATAAATAAATAATTAAAATATTTTTTTATCCCAAACAGTAACAAATCAAAAAATCCGTAGTCAGAGAACCTTCAAAGTATTTATTTATCATTATCGATAAAAACGCAAGATAAAAATAATGCCTATTATTATTGTATCAGTGCTTATCTTACTTGATTACAAATAAAATGTTATTGCATAAAAAGTATTTTTATGACTAGCGACGCCCATGACTTCTTTCACGAGATAGTGAAAGAAGTCTAAATCAGCCAATGTTTTTAAGGCGCTACTCGGAAAAAGTATGGACTTTTTTATATAAAACTATAGCACGGTTACAGTTGTTACAAATCTGGTAATAACATATATATTTTTTCATACCTTTATCTAGATTCGTATAGTTTCAAAAACACGATTTTATGATTTTGCCTCGACACTTTTTCTTTTCGAAAAGACCTCTAAAAATACGAAAACTCAAGATTATTCTTAAATGGGGTTACTTACACTATTGAAAATTGGTTTAATAAGTGGACACCAATAATATTTAAGATCGTATAGAAGCATTTTTTTTTAATCGCTGTTGTTTTTTAATACGAAGTGATTTTGTGTTTTTTTTTGTCTGCAAAATTGGTCTCGCTCCCGCGCGCGTCGTTGTCTCATTGCTACCTCGCTTCAGCATATTTTTTTCGAGTATCGCCTTAAATGTATGAATTACCTCACCCATCCATGAGGAGAGATCTATAGGCCCACATCCATAGCATGAACCGCTACTCATACCACGCAATTTAATATGCCAAGTGCGAGTCGGACTCTCGCACCGAGGGTTTCGTAAAATATTTTTTTATTATATGATGTAACAAAAAAATTACGGTGTTCGCATTTTTCCTTTATCTGTACTATAAGACGTTACTTCATAAAATCATAAAATCGTGTTTTTGAAACTATACGAATCTAGATAAAGGTATGAAGAAATATATATGTTATTACCAGATTTGTAACAACTGTAACTGTGCTATAATTTTATATAAAAAAGTCCATACTTTTTCCGAGTAGCGCCTTAAATGTATGAATTAACTCACCCATCCATGAGGAGAGATCTATAGGCCCACTAGCATGAACCGCTACTTATACCACGCAATTTAATATGGCACATGTTGTCTTGGCGGGCATCCATTAATGGACAACATTTCAAAAATATACTATGCAAATTTTCCTTTGCATAATGACATTAGATGTTAAAATACGAGACACGTATTTTTTATTTTATTTTTAGCATTATATTTGTTTATTAAATCACTATTTCAAAACTTGCTCATTCTAAAATAGCGTAAGTGCGTTCTCAGAAAGTTAAATTGGTAACGCTGTTGCTTATTTCGGATTAAAAAAAAACTGACGTAATAGTTTCTAGTAGTGATGTGACAGTGGCAGAACTTAAATATCGATAACTACGTAAATCTTGTAATTTTCGTTATTAAACCAAAGCATGTTTTAAAGATTTACACTTTGGTTATGTTAAAAAAAAATACCGGCCAAGTGCGAGTCGGACTCGCGCACCGAGGGTTCCGTAAAATATTTTTTTATTATACACTCATTTTCAAAAAAACGGGCGGTTTTGATTTTCATTCATCTTTAAAAAGATACAATACCAAAAAGGTTTCAATCGTTTGTACACGTTACTGGCCGGTTTTAAAAATGCTGTGGTATTTAAAAAAGTACGTTCTAAATTCAAATTTTCATTTGATGCTCATTTTTACAGAAAACCCCTTTTTATCCTACATTTTTGGCGCGAAGTTCCAGAAGTTAACATCGACTTTCATAACTTTTATTCAATTTTTATCGATTAATTTCATATCCTTGACTGTCAAAGCTTTATTTATTGCTGTTTGGCTGTATCAAAAATGGAAGATAAAGTGGTAAAAGCTACCAAAATTATCGCGCTGCTTGAAAAGGGTTGCAGCCAATGTTTCGTGGCTAGGAGGCTAAATGTTAGTCGCTCGACAGTCCAAAGGACCTGGCAGCGATATCAGGAGACTGGTTCCGTCGAGAGAAGGCCTGGTTCTGGAAGAAAACCATGTACCCAACCACGGGGTGATCGTTTTCTTGTGAGTCGCGCATTGAGAAATCGCAAATCTTCGTATGTGGATCTTAAGAACAACCTCCAAGAAGTAAGAAATGTGCATATTAGTCTATGGACGGTCAGGAGGAGGCTTCTCGCTGCCAATATACGCAGTCACCGCCCGGCCCGCGGCCCCAAATTACTCCGTGAGCACAGAGTTCACAGGCTTAGGTTCGCTAGAAATTGTGAATCATGGACTCAAGAAGATTGGAAGAGGGTTTTGTTCTCTGATGAAGCCAGGATATCTCTGTTCGGTGAAGATCGACGTCGGCGAGTGCTAAGAAGACAAGGAGAACGCTTTGCAGAGGCATGTTTCGAAGAAATCACTTATGGTGGGGGCTCTGTTATGTTTTGGGCAGGAATAAATTCAATGGATCGTACAGAGTTAGTCTTCATTGAAAACGGCTCACTGACTGGGCATCGATACATAACGGAAGTTCTAATTCCTCATGCACAACCCGCATTGGCCGCTCTAGGTGAAGACTCGATTTTTATGGACGACAATGCTCGCGCCCACCGATCCCGCGATGTTAATGCGTATGTGCAAGAGGTCGGCATTCGTCGTTTGGATTGGCCAGCTCGAAGTCCCGACCTCAATCCCATAGAGCATGTCTGGAACGTTCTGAAACGGCGTGTGTGATCAGTACACCCGGCGCCGCAGACCATCAGAGAGCTGAAGAATGTGATTACTGCGGAGTGGGAACGTATTCCGCAAGCAAGTATCCGGGATATACTCGCTAGCATGCCCAGACGAATTCAAGCTGTGATTTTAGCTAGAGGGGGTCACACTCGATACTAAACATTTATCTGCTTTTACTTTATTAAAGAAAAACAAACAAAAAAACTTTTTTATTTTTACTTCATGAGTATATGCACTACTAGCGAACATACACTACTAGCGAGGTTTAGCATTGTTTCCCATAAATTGTATCAAAATTTTATGAAATACTGATGAAAACGATTATTTTCTTATTAATTTACCAAATTGTGAGGATAAAACTACCTATAATTATCAAACAAAGCAATATAAACATTTGAAATGGTCCATTGCTTAGGTGCCCGTTTTTTTTGCAAATGAGTTTATGATGTAACTAAAAATTTACGGTTTTCGCAATTTTTCCTTTATGTGTACTATAAGACGTTACTTCGTACCAAATTTCAAGATTCTAAGTTCACGGGAAGTACCGTGTAAGTCTTGGTTCCCTTGCGAGAACGGCTGTATCTTTTGATTTATTTGGCTTAGAAGTTTGATTTTTTCACAGCTTCAAGGGACTGTAGACCTGAGAAATAGATATAAATTTCAGTTTGATACCTCCACGCGTTCCTGAGAAAAACGGTCTTGACAGACGGACGGACGGACGGACAACGAAGTGTGAAGTACGAAGTGATCCTATAAGGGTTGCGTTTTTTCCTTTTTTAGGCACGGAACCCTAAAAATAACAAAACAATAGAATATATTGATAAATTTAAACATTTTGGATATTTAGAGTTGAAATGTTTATCAAACCATGTTAAAATTTAAGAACTGGTATTTCTGAAGTAGATGGGAGCAAATAACACAATAGCTACACATCAATTTCTTTATAACTTTTTAATTTTGCATTTTACAATGCTATTTTTATGTGATAAATATTTAACAAGAAAATATACTAGAAAAAAGCAACTAGTCTCATGTCCCGTCAGGGCGACATGAGACTTGTTGCTTTTTTCTAGTATATTTTCTTGTTAAATATTTATCACAACTGGTATTTCTTCAGTGGATCAAAAAAGAACCACTTCGTTAACGGGTAAACACACACAAATTTCTGACCCCTGGTCCACCTGCCTGGCGTTGCGTGGTGGTTTACCGAGCAAACGTAAAAAGTAAATCTATTCAGCAATAATCATAAAAACAATGTATTCCAAAAAACTCACAACAATTACTGTTTTTTCATGAGATTTTTATTAAATTAGAAAATATCGAATATCGATAATTATCTTAGATTTTGAACGTGAGGTGATTTTTGAGAGATATCATGAGATGTGAAATTGATCAAAATGCGTATTTTCAGTGTAAATACGTTAATCTAAGCTTCATTGCGTTGGATTTATTTTAAAAAAAATTCAGATCTCGTGCTCTACACGATTTGAAAGGGCATTGAAAATATAATATAATATACCTATAATAGATAATAAAAAAAATTATACATCTTAAAGCCCTTCAAATTCCGCGTCTTTTGAGCCCTCATACCGAAAATGTCGGCCTACTGGAGCGAACGAAAAAACATTTTCAATGTTATTTATAAATGTTTTTTATAATTTTTATTTAAAACTAGTTATGAATAGTATAAGTAAGATGTGAGCGGCGGGGCGATTACCTATGTTTGCAACAGCGATAATTGCTTCACGTCACTTATCAACAGTGCGGCGTCTACCGAACAAACGATGAACTACAGTGTACATTCATTTAGCTCCTGTTATTGCTTCCAAATTGTTTTTGGCGCTAGCGTCACAGCAACACGCGGCGTCTCACTCTCGCATCTAGGTAGGAGCGCGAGAGAGTGAGACGCCGCTATACGAATCATCAGCGAGCGATTAGCCAACAATCACATACCACTTACACGTATGACCATTTTTATTTTGACGTTCCGCAGCGATCGCGCGATATCTGCGCGATAATTGCAAATTTTTAGGTAATACCCCCTCGGTACAGTGACATGTTATCGAGCTACGAGTCTCGATAAAATGAGAGCTCACTGGCGCTATAGTTAGCTCTTTGCCTGTTTTAAAGTGAGGGGAATGCATTTGAGCATTCCAAAAGGAGATGCTGCAGCCATTGCATGAGAGGCGTTAATCGACACTCGTAGTGAAATAACGACCCGCTCACATGTTAGCAGAGTAAGCAAGACAACATCATGCGCCATATCATATCGCGTGATATAGCAGTGTTCATGCTAGGGCACTGGGCTCACCTAGGACCCTGACTCGGACGGCGGAGTCGACCACCCTAATTCCTCGCCGTCCTCTGGCATGGCTCTTCGTCATCAGTAATTTTTAATGTCCCCACTGTTGGGGCACTGGCGTTCCTTATGGATGGATAAGGATAAGGGTCATGACCCGCCCAATGCGGATTAGTGGGTTTTAACGAATGCAAATGCAGCCGGGAGCAACGTCTTAACGTGCCTTCCGAAGCACGGAGGAGCTCGTGATAATACATTTTTGGTCACCCATCCTGTGAGTTGTTCTATGACCGACCATCGCGAAAGTTCCTTAACCGAAGCGCGCGAACCACTGCGCCACCTAGCTCCTCTAATGATGAGTGAATGAATGTGATGATGGTTTATGTAATTTAACTTTCTCTTAAGGTGCCGTCGAGTTGTTCACAAAAGAACCAAGAATGCCACAGGCGTTGCAAGCGTTGCCCTATGATGCAAACAGTGTTATGCACTTTGGTGAGCGAGACTACAGCAAGAATGGGCACAGAACCATCATGTTTAAGGTAACTAACACATGGCCCTTCCTACCACAATAGCCTACGGATACATCAGCATGAAAGTGTAACAGACAGACAGACGGAGTTACTCTTTTATGAATAATATTAGTATGAATTAAATATCGATACATTTTTTAGGATGACTTGTCTTCGTCGATTAGGCAATACCGCACCTCTCTCACTACGCTGGACTTGAAAAAGATAGAAATAGTATATGGCCCAGAATGTCGAGCGAGAGATCGCCAAGAGAAAATTGAGCTATGTCAAAATTATCCAGGTGTAGCAAGGAGGAAGAGAGAAGTCCTTGAAAATACCAACTTGAGGGTGAACAGAGATATAAGCCCACCGACGATCCCGAAAAATCTAGGTGTCAAAGATTTAGGCATCAACGAAGAGCTGCAAGAAACTATTGATAAACTCTTCAAAGTCTCAGCAAAAGCGTTAAGTAACGCTAGAGGTAAATACTGTAATGTAACAAATGGAGCAGTCGTAGAAGAAAAAAGCAAAACAGAACTGTCAGATGTAATAGAAACCATAACACAATTCGCTAAAAACATGGTCGGTAAAGCTGTAAAAAATCTAACAGATTTCTGCTTAGCTTCTGAAAGCATGGAGGTATACCAACGAGCTCATGTCCAGAGATGTCCGTTTTACTACGGCCAGCCGTGTCCTCAGAGTTACAGGTCCACGAAGTCTGGGCGGGTTCAGTGGTCTACGCAGCACCGACCTTACATAATCCAGTCGACCAAAAACTACGGTAATCCTTATAGACATAAACATTATGCCAACCTGCGAGCCTCTGAGGGCAACACTACTGATTCTGGAGACGATAAAAACACAGCGAAGGAGGATGTCGAAAAAAAGGTTGATGAAGGTAGAAAAAGCGATCCGAGTGACCATACCACAGTGTACCACACGAAAGAAACAGGTATAGAAATCGATGTTATTCATGATAGAAAGAGACGAGATGCAGAACAAGAACAAGAAGGAAAAGAAGCAGTAGTAGTTGTCAAAAACAGTAAAGAACTTGATATCAAAGTAAAAGCTCTAGAGCATGAAAATGATACCGTATTGAACGGACATCCTAGTCCTAGCAGGAGGATGACGGAAAGGCCGACGAAACCCCTGAAATTGGCGAAAAGGCGACGATTTCAGTAAGTAACTGTATTTGTGGTAGAAATAAAGACAGATAAATTAAAATTATGCGTACTTTTTTTTACTCCGAATTTGTCAGTTTCAATTTTAAAGATAGAAATGTAAAAACTTATGGAAAAAATAAAATTCTAGCAAAAGAATTTCGTTTCTAAGTGAATTAAATAATTGTATTGATCGGACGGCGAAGAATTGAAAAAAAAACTTGTAGACAATTCAAATACAAATACAAATAAAGTATTTACAAAGATTTAAGTTGAAATATTTCTTACTTAAATAAAAACATTGAATATTCTTAATATTATTAGAAACTATTGATGAGCTGTTTATCAATTAATTTGTAACACTTTGAAATTGTTTAAAATATTACAAAAAAGTGCATCGATATGAAACGCCTTTTTGAAAACAAAGAAGCTGTAGGTAGGTGCTATATTCATATTTTAATTGAAGTAATTAAAGAGAATCATAATGTTTCCTCTTGTATAAATTGAGTATAGTTAGTTGGTATGAAGCCTTTAAGCATTTCATAAAAAAATCTGATCTAGAATCCGTCTCAGGAAAGAAGTCTCACGTCACGGAGCATTACTGGAACTAAAATAGAGTTTGCTTATCTCCATAGTAATAGAACATATTTTCGAATGTTGAAGGCGACTGCAGCGGATTGCAGCGCCACTTTTAGGGGACTTTTTTCGTGAGACAGACTCCAATTTACATTTTCATATAATTAACCAGAACACCCATTTCAGTCCAAAAAGATCATCACGAGAGCAGATTTGGGATGATTCCAACGTTTCTATAGAAAAAGGTACGACCAAGAGAAAGGGCAGGGAAAGATTGGGCGTCGATACACCAGAAGACAGCGAAAGAGAAGCAAGGCATCAGAAAAAAAGGTAATTATACAATACTAACAGGGCTATATAATCAGCTGAAGTGGCAGTGGGTGGGACACATAGCGAGAAGAACCGATGTCCGTTGGGGTGGAAATTGTCTAATTTCAAAATCTATCACAACCCCTTTAAAAGGTATTATGATTGTGAAAGTTATTTATGGAATTCTGTAACTTATAGTCGCAATCCCTTTCGGAACGAATTTTTAATGACACATCATTTGACACTTCTCAATACATTTGAAAGATATTTTCGTCTGTCACTTTGCTTAGAGAGTTCAATTTCGTTCATTAAATACCTTTCAACACGCGTCCCGATCACAATCCCTATCAAATGTCAAAAAAAAACTATTAAAAAGTTGAAAATAATATTGATCTACCTTAATTACTTATTTATTACGTTTATTAATTTCACAGACGTCGAGGGACCGCTATTATGAGCTGAATAGTATCGTGCAAGTGTCTAGCGATAGTAGATTTCGGTCCCCGACGTCTGTGGAAATTTAGAAACGTAATAATTATGTAAGAAATAGGGTAAATAATAGTACATTACTGCAGCGGCCAGCAAAAGAGGTATTGACGGACGAACGCGTAAATGTGGGCCGAGTCGAAGCCGATCACAGATACGGAAGTCCATCAATGCGTAGTTAAATAATGTGTGGAAATGGACAACATTTCATTTTCTATAAAGCACTAAAATAAAAAAAACCATTTCGAGGTTTTAGTGTCATAAGCTCACAGTTTTTATTTTAGAATTTTCTGATCGGTAATTTGTGAGATATTTAATAAAAACTAAAAGGTAGTCCAAATCGAGAAAGTCAGGCATTTGATCCCGTTATTTCTTTTTCATTTCTGTCTAATATAAAAAAAAATGGTTGTCTCTGGCTGAGTTGACAATGACAGTCAATTCAAGTAGTGAAAGAGCGATCAAAATCTAAGATATCGATATTCGACATTTTCTAATTTACATAATGCCAATAAAACCTCATGAAAAAACAGTTTGTGATTGTTTTGAGTTTTTTGGAATACATTGTTTTTATGATTATTGCTGAATAGATTTACTTTTTATGTTTGCTAGGTAAACCACCACGCGACATCAGGCAGGTGGACCACGGGTCCGAAATTTGTGTGTTTAACGAAGTGTTTACTTTTTGTTCCACTAATGAAATACCCAAAATGTTTATATTGTTCATGAACGCGAATTTGTGTGTATAAATTTAAATTTATATATTTTTTTATTAAGTTTTTTTATCTTAACCAAAGTGTTAATCTTTAAAACATGTTTTGGTTAAATAACGAAAATTACAACTTTTATGTAGTAATCGATATTTAAGTTCTGCCACTGTCACATCACTACTAGAAACCATTACGTCAGTTTTTTTTAAATCCGAAATAAGCAACAGCCTTACCAATTTAACTTCCTGAGAACGCACTTACGCTCTTTTAGAATGAGCAAGTTTTGAAATACGGATTTAATACACAAATATAATGCTAATAATAAAAATAAAAAATATGTGTCTCGTATTTTAACATCTAGTTTTATTATGCATAGGAATATTTGCATTATATATTTTTGAAATGTTGTCCATTGAAACTACCTTTCGAAATCAGACTAACAAACGAACAACAATATTTTTTCCCGCGTTAAAGTGTTCATTTGTTGTTTTTTGAAGTGAAAACTTTTTTAGCGGCGTTGTGCACATCAAAGTTTAACATTTTTGGGATGGGTAAAAAATTTTAAAATCGCCTAAGGACAAGTGACCGATCGAAAATTCGTAAGTCAGAGGGAGAGTAGACCGCCGGCGCGGCGTGTAGGAGAGGAAATAATATCCCCCTCTCTTTCCACCACGCGGCGAAAATGTATGCCTGCTCCTGTGTCTTCTAGTGCAACCCGTTGTTTTTTTTTAAACAGCTTTCCATTTGTAAACCAGTTCGAAATTTAAATAAAATCTTTGATAAGTTACCTCCTTGGTTGCCATGTCTCCGAGTAAAAGATCGTTCCATTTTTTTATTACACGACAGATATGAGTTAATTTAACCGCTAATCACGGCAGATAAGATTATGGACTTCCATACAACTTTTGCTTATTTTTAACTTTTTAGGAGTATTGTTTGTGTTGGGGTTTTTTTTTAATTTTAAATTTAAGTTTTATTTCAAGTTTTTAAAATTTCTATTATTAAGATCAAATTGTCCGATGATAGGACATAAGGAAGGCAGTCAGATCCCCTCATCAACTGTTAAAGAGCTGATGATCTTCAAACGGCTGAACAGATTTTCATGAAACATAGCTACGAACACTCGGGATAAAATTATCTATGACATAAAAAAAAAAACTAAACGAAAATCGGTTCATCCGTTTGGGAGGTACGATACCACAGACAGATACACAAGCAGACACGTTAAACTTATTACACCCCTCACTTTTTGCGTCGGGGGTTTAATAGTGACGGCCTGAAGTATGTAAATATCTTTCAAATGACGAATTGAAGGGGATTGCGATTGATTTTAAAATTAGACAATTATCCCCCAGGTCTCGGGAAGCCGCTGGATGCGGGCAGCGCAGGAACGATGATCTAGAAAATCCTTGGGGAAGCCTAATACCCAGCAGTGGGTGTTGTGTGGCGTGTGGTGAGATAGAGGTCGAGCGCTGCGCTGACCTATCATTAAAAAAAAAGGCTTTTACAAAAACGTTATACAGAACTGTTCATGATCATGACCATGAACCGTGATTTGAAAGCGTAGAATCCAAAACATCATTTATATTGTAAAGATTCTATTACAGACCGAGGCCGAGTAAAGCTCCATCGAGTTCTGAGGATAGAGATGTCCGCGGCAGCTTTGGCTCGTTCCCAAGGGTGGTGGAACTATCCAAGAAGAATGAGGAATTTTATGGGGACAGGAAGTGGCCCGAAGGCGTAGTCCCTTACATGATCAAGGATGATCCCAACTGTAAGTATGGAAGTAGTAGTAGAGAGGAGTAGCTTGTTTATGTGTATAGTATTTCCCCCCAGAAAATGGCACATCTCTTGCTCTGCCCTGCGAGTCTTGTCTACAAGGTCACTGACACAGTGCCGACTGCCGTTTTAGTAGCTTAATTTTGGACCTCACAAATATAAGCTAGAGTCGACACGCCAAGAAGACGAAACATATGGAACCATTATTATTTTCGGGGATATAGGGGCTATGCAGCTCCAGTGGAAACTGTGAGACTCCGACCTAAAAGATCTATTAAAACTCGTCTACTAGTAAAAGTATCCCTTTTAGCCTGGAGGCTTCCAGGAAGTCTAAAATCTTCCCAGCTCAAGAGGTTGAGACTGTCCTGAATCCGAAGAGACCAAAATAGGAGGATTAGTCTTGTTAATTTTTTTACCAGAATGATTTTAACTCCTGGCTAGGCTAAGGTAACGCGGCGGGTATTTACGAAATGCGTCCCGGTCCCGGCTGCATTTGCAGTCGTTCACCCACCAGTCCGCATTGGACCATAAGCCATGGCCCAGTGGTTCCCAAAGTTGTCTGGGCTACGACCCATCTATTACAAGTTTCCAAACTCGGGACTCACCTCTAGGCTGGCTAAGGGAAAAGGTGGCATAATTGTTAAAAAAAATGTGGCCTAGTCTAGGGCCTCGCTACTAGGCCTTGTGACGAGTTCCGAGACTACTTAATACAGTTTTGATTGTTTGAAATTCGTCGAACGTCCTTCTACAGGGCCCACTCAATCTTCTCTCGAGACCCACCAGTGGGTCACGACCCATAATTTGGGATAACCTGCCATAGCCTATTCTCCTTTTCCACCCATAGGAAAAGCGTGTGCCCCAGACGTGGGGACTTATGGATATTTATTTCACTGGTGATCTTTGATGCTAATTATCAATTAATTTTAACAGATGACTCAAGCGAAGTGAGAAATCGGCTAGAAGAAGTAAACGCCATTTTGAAGAAGAAGACGTGCGTTCAGCTCAAGGAGTTACGCGATAATGAGGTGACGGAAGACACGGATTACCTGGTCATTGACACCAGCGCTGATTACGTCACGGGAAGAGTGGGTGGGAAGCAGGTAAGTAAAGACCGCTTAAATAGAAATTACAGGAAAGAAAACAGTGGCAGTGGTTCGCCAGCATTTTTCGCAACGGTCTGTCACAGGATGGGTAACCAAAAATTCATTATACCTACAACTTCTTCCGTGCATTGGTCCCGGCGATACTTGCAGTCGTTAAACCCACCAATCCGCGTGGTGGGTCATGCATGGTCCATTCTACTTATCCATCCATATGGAAGGCCAGTGCCCAGCAGTGAGGGATGTTATAAAATAGCTGAAAACGAAATAGAAATTTGTACAAATATTACTAAACAATAGCTAGCCAGAATAAACGACTCTGACACTTGATAAAAAAACCTATAAAATTTTATTTTTCGTAATATAGTTCTAAACACGTAACGCACCTCCCCCATAACTTTCGGCACAAAGAAAAAACACGGTATATAATCATTTTGACCTTGATTACGCCCAGTATCACTTACGTCAGTGGTTCCCAAAGTTGTCTGTGCTACGACCATCCAATACAAGTTTCCAGCAAACTCGGGACCCACCTCTAGGCTCATTACGGAAAAAGGTGGCATAACATTGGTAATTCTTAGATACCATAGTCTAGGGCTTCGTCTCTGACGAGTTCCGAGACTACTTAATGCAGTTTTGTCTGTTACTGGAATGTAAAGGAATCACAAATTTCTCTCGCTCCGTCGGTTGGTGTGTCGTTCTACTTTCAATTAATAAGATAAATGTATTTAGTCCTGCAAGAAATAAATGACATGTATCACTTTTGAGTACCTTTAACCAAAGTATAAAATAAACCTCATGTCAGCCCATCAAAAAACTTGCCCCAAAGCTTAAAGACAATTAGGCGCATGACAGGAATGGTTTGCACTTTTGGCATATGCAGCCCACTTCTATCACCGTATGTAATGTCGGCTCTTGTATAAGGCAGTATGTCTGCAGACTTCGGTCATTTTAAAATTTCCTTTCATTAAGATATATATATATATATATATATATATATATATATATAGATATAAATATATAGTAGGTGAGGTGGATAGGTGGGTACGATGGGTGGGAGCTAGTAGAAAAAAAAAATGTAAAGGAAAAGAGATGCTTAATTCGGTGAATGACTGTATTTAAATGTTTTGTTGTGGTGGCCGAAACGGCTCTTCGAACCTTGTTAACTTTACAGGTTTTCATTGTTCAGAGGTAGCATCGGCCTTGGCTTTTAATTTTGGCCATAGTACACCAGGAATATTATCTTCACTGATTTATTTACGTTTTAATGCAGTGCAAACGCACGTAACGCCCCATCTGTCAGATCGACAGTGACAGATATGACACTGACAGGAGATTGTCAGATGGTCTGCGATTGATATATGACAGAAGGTCCTTGCTTTTTAAGGTTACTTTAATTAAACTCTTATTGATTAATTAAAATTTTATTGATACCAGTATAAACAGTATAAGAATATTGAAGGAATATGTAATGATATAAACGAATAGCTGAAGCCGCAGGTTAGTGTCAGTGCACTTCACATCAGAATTTCATAATCAGTGTCCCTACTTGATCTTACCATTATACTTGCCTAATCCACCTAAATTATCAAGTTAAGCCTTGTAATTGATACAAAGGGACCCCCTAGGGGTGTTACTTTCTCTTTTTATTAGTAAACTTTCATAAATAAGTCACTTCAAGAATGCTTTCATGAGTGCACACCATGTGGCATGGAAGCCCTCATGTAAGCATAATTTGGGCTAATCTCTGTAGCCAGAGCTTCCCTGTAATATAAACAGAAAGGCATCATACTGTGGAACATAATTTATTAACAAATTAAACATTTACTTACAAATAAGAAATATTAAAAATAAGTCACAGTATCATAATCGGTATGCAAGTGGCCACTTTAGAGGTCAAGTCTGGGGTATCAACCTTCCCCTTGCTCTGATGCTTTTTAGATGAAATAGGGCCCTTCAGGCTTCGTTGGTAAAGACATTACAGTAAGGCCCCCTTTGTGAGAATTCACCGGTTACAATAAATCACCTCCGTTCATAATCCACTCTCGCAGGTGACGAGACGCATACGGCGCCCCTCCGAAACACCACTCCGCCCGCGAAGCAGAAAATTCAGTACGCTCGGCGTTAAGAGGACAGATCAGGGAAGCCCGGGAGTCGCCTCCGGCTGTTTTACTATCCTGCTAGTATCAAGCAGTGAAAATATAATCAGAGGATCACACATAGAGCGGTGACCCCATTCCTCTATTAAATTAACCCAAAAAAAACTAACATTTAGTTTATCTAAATATATAAATATATCCATATCAACAACCACCATTCATTCACATCAGCAAGCTTAGGAGTTCACCCATAGTGTAGCATCATCATCAATTTCTCATCACATTCAATTAAGTTCCATTTCTGATATCCTTGGGCAGGCATTCATGAACCTTCAATTTTATTTAAGATATCACTAAAACAGTAACTTTAAATTAATTGTTTTAACAGTGTACCTATTTTTTATGTTTTTATGTGTTAATTACAGGACACCTTTTTAGTTTTGGTTTATATAGAGTCAGGAGAATAATAAAGATCAATTTACTTGTCACTGGATAATGTTTTGTCTCATTTCCCCGTTGTTGTCCTAGCCGAAAAAGGTAAGTCTATTAAGTAAGTTCCTATTAATATTGAAAATTGGAAAACCACATTACACGTACTTCTCTTATTATCTGATTAATTAGCGCTACAGTGATTAACTGATTGATTACCGTTTCTTGAAATGTTGGTTTTTAGTTAGATTTTTAAAGGTTTTCTTAGCTGTCATGCGCCTAATTGTCTGGGTCAGAAAGTATATATTATTTGCCCAAAGCACCTTGCAATAAAACAGGTCGGGTAACTTCCATGTTGACCATTAGAGTTTCTTTAGGAAGCTTTATTTAAAAAAATCGGCCAAGTGCAAGTCGAACTCGCACATGGAGGGTTTCGTCTCTCACCCAAGGTTGCCTGGAAGAGATTGCTACGTAGCAATAAGGCCGCCTATTGTGTGTTCCTCTTTTTTGTCATTTTCTCTGTATGCGTTTGGTTTTGTATCGTGTCGTGTGCAATAAAGTTTCAATCATTATTCTTGCCAAAATGCCACTATAATTTTTCGTCTGCAAAAGTAACTTTGTTTTTAATAGTGTTTGTATGAATGACAAAGTTATATTTGCGTTTTGGAAAATAAGCTGTAGCTCTGAAACTACTAAATATATTTCGTTCAAACCAATTTTCGTTGAAAGTTTATTCTATTATTTTTTTATTTTTGTGTAAAAACCGTAAAGCGGTTTACAGAATACATCTACCTACCAAGTTTCAACTGTGTAAGCCTCAAAGTTTTGGAATAAAGTGGCTGTGACATACATCGGATTGGCCAAATCTATAAGGGTTTCGTTTTTTGCCTTTAGGCTACGAAACCCTAAAAAGTAAAAGATATATAGAAAACGTTGATAACATAACTAATAGGACATTAAAAGGGATTTCATTTGAATACTAAATTATTTCGGTAACCTTAATACTTTCCGAGAAAACGTTTCCCAAAAAAGCAAGTGGCGTTGCATTTCGATTCACATTAATTTTATATCTATTTAATCAAAACAAAATCAAATCATATCATTGTGAGGCTTGAGAGGTAAATTATGTGCCCTTATTATTCATTTGCATAAAGGTACCCCATGAATGCCAGCCAGCAGTAAATATAAACTGATTCATTTATTAGGCTCAATGAAATACAATGCACATGCCTATTATTGTAAAATGAGATACAACTGCACGCTAGCGGCTAATGACCCTCCAACGCGTAGAAAGGGACGGAAATAACAAAACCATTCTAGCGAAAGCAGGACGTGCTTTCGCTAGAATGGTTTTAACATGGGTTCCAAGAGAGAGATAGGAAGAAAACAAAGGCGGCATTTGGGCGTGAGAAAGTAAAGGACGGGAGAAACACGTGCTCCTGACGTCAGGTAAATGTAGGGCGTTTAAAAAGGGTGGCCAGTTTTGTAATTTTCCCCGGTCTAAGTAAAATATTGTAAATTCTGTACTATGTTTACAATAACATAATGTCATTTTCTATTATTTTAGTATGGCTGAAGAATGGAAAATATGAAGTTTTAGTTAGAAATGTTGAAAGGAGTAATACTTACATAATAATCTAATTATTTAAATATTGGATTTGCTTATTACAAAATATGAAATAGTTTTCTTTCAAGGTATCATTGCGTTAAAAATTTTAGATAATAGCAAAATCGATACATTTTTAGTTGAGTTTAATCAATATCGAATGTTAAGAAATTTATGCAAATTAATATAAAATAATATATTAACAAATCATTAAAAAAATATATATTAGGTAGATTATATTTTAGTAACATTTTATTGTTTAACCATTTTTCATAAACAAAATCTCCCTGCCGTGGTAAATAATTTCATACAACTGGTATCCCTCTTTCCAGAATGTTCCACAGAACTCGCGTCACGATTGGCTAGAAACTTCGCGCTCTCGAAATTTCTCTGCTCCCATTGGGCGAGAATATAAATACCGCGAACGTCGTCCAGACGGGATAGTTTTGAATTACTTACAGTGAAGTGGAGTGCGTGTGTTTACGTTTCGTTTTATTTTAAGTTATTAAGTTAATTGTGAAAATAATTAGTGACAATTAGTGTTAAAATGGTGGCTATTGGTATAGATTTGGGTACAACATGCTCTTGTGTGGCTGTTTGGAAGAAAGGTAATGTCGAAGTCTTAGAAAACGAGCAAGGAAATCGAACTACGCCGTCATACGTCGCTTTTACAGCCTCCGACCGCTTAGTAGGTGAAGCGGCGAAAAGACAAGCGCCATTTAACCCCGCGAACACAATTTATGGCGCGAAAAGACTAATAGGACGACGTTTCGACGATGTAGGAGTTCAAATGGATTTGCGTCATTGGCCGTTTCACGTCGTCAGCGATAATGGTAAGCCTATGATATCAGTGGATTATAAAGGTGAAAAAAAGAAGTTTGCTCCCGAGGAAATAAGTAGTATGGTTATTTTCAGGATGAAGCAAGTGGCTGAGGCGCATCTCGGTGTGAAGGTTGACAGTGCAGTGATAACGGTTCCTGCGTATTTTAATGACGCGCAACGTCAAGCTACGAGGGCCGCGGCGACCATAGCTGGTTTAAAAGTGTTGAGAATCACAAACGAACCTACTGCAGCAGCGTTAGCTTACGGGTTGGACAGAAACTTGAAAGGAGACAAAAATGTTTTAGTCTATGACTTTGGGGGCGGAACTTTTGATGTGTCAGTGTTGACTATTGGTGAAGGTTCAGTGTATGAAGTGAAGGCTACAGCTGGCAATACAAGGTTGGGTGGTGAAGATTTTGACAATAGGCTAGTGGCGTATTTCGCTGAAGATTTTAAGAGTAAGTTCCATACTGACGTGACGAGGAACGCTAAAGGCATGAGAAGGCTGAAGACTGCTGCGGAACGAGCAAAAAGGTTTCTCACTTCGGCGATAGAAGCTACGGTTGTCGTAGAATCTTTGTGCGACGGAATAGACTATCTCGGCCATGTGTCGCGTACTTTATTCGAGGAATTATGTTCAGATCTCTTTTTAGACACGCTCAAGTCTGTAGAACAAGCTTTGAACGACGCTAAAATGAAGAAGAGCGACATTCATGACATAATACTCATTGGGGGTAGTACAAGAATACCTAAAATACAGACTATGTTGATTGAATATTTCAATGGACATCCGTTAACGACAGCAATCAACCCCGACGAAGCTGTGGCATTCGGTGCAGCTATTCAAGCAGCTCTACTGAGCGGTGAACATCACGATAAGATAAAAGACTTGCTTCTAGTCGACGTGGTGCCATTATCGCTAGGTGTCGAAACGGCTAGGGGTCTAATGTACAAAGTCATAGAAAGAAACACATCTATACCTTGCAAAAATACCAAAGACTTAACCACCCAGGATGATTACCAAAGAAGTATGACCATTGAAGTTTTCGAAGGCGAAAGGAGTCTGACTAAAGATAATAATCTGCTTGGAGTCTTCGATTTGAATGGTATACCACCTGCTCCTAGAGGAATAGCCAAAGTTGATGTGACGTTTGACGTGGATGCAAACGGGATTTTAAGTGTGACTGCCCAAGATAGAAGCACAGGTAACTCTGAAGGCATAACTATAAGGAACGACCATAGGTTAAACCTGGAAGAGATCAGCAAGATGATAGCTGACGCCGAGATATTTAGAGAGGAGGATAAGGAGAGAAAACGGTGTTTGGAAGCAAGAAATCAGTTGGAGAGCTACATTTATAATGTAAAGCAGACTATTATTGAGAAAGGAGATACCTTAACGGAGAACGAGAGGGAGATCATGTTGAACGAATGTCAGATCGCCATTAAATGGTTGGAGGGGAACGAGGATTGTCTAAGAGAGGAATTCGAGAGGAAAATTACTGAGCTGATGAGGAAGTGGTCGGGTATTATGAAGAAGGTTTACGACTGTAATTGGAAGAATAAAAGGCAGAGGGGAGAGAGCTACCGCGCGGAATTGGGGGATCACGAATCTGCTGTTATTGAGGAGTTGTTTGATTGAAATTGGTGCTTTTTAATAAGATATTGTGTGTTATTAATTCCCTGTGCAGACGAGGGACAGTTCTACTGTGTGTCATATATTATTAAACCGCAGGCCTCATTAGGAGTTAAGTTAAGCGATAGGTTTTAATGTCGCTTCTTTATTAAGCTGAAATCACAAACTAGGTAAATAAGAAGTTTTGTAGTTAACCATGGGTAATGCGGACCGATATAAAAAAAATATCGATTAGTTTCGCTCTTAAAATCTTTCTCGGATTTAAGTAAGTACACTATATTACAATGTAGTGGCGCTCATGGCCGCGCTTGACAGACTGATCGTATTCAATCACGTTCGTTAAGCAAAGTTCGGCCCGGTCAGGTGTCGGATGGGTGACCGTAAAGTGGCATTATAACTGAGCGCTTCCGTGCTTCGGAGGGCACGTTAAACCGTCGGTCCCGGCTGTTGTCATTTGATTTGATGTCAAACGTTAAGCCAAGTCAGAGGCCTTATAGGCGGCTTGATAAACTCTGACACCAGAGGTGGCCACTAATCCTCACTCCATAAGAAGAAGAACATTACAATGTATATATTTAGTAGTATATTTTTGGTGTTTGTACAATAAAAACTTCGTGAATGGGCTTAAATTTTTTTTTATTAAATTTAATTCTTAAATTGTGAATTTTTGGCAGAGGGAGCTCCTGAGTTTCACCCGAGTTCTTTTCGTAATAACACGTGTTGTGAGGCTCCATTTTTAATTCAATTTACCGTAAAATTTCTTTATACACTACAAAATATATTTATTTGACATTGGCAAAATTCGCGAATTTAATAGCGAGCAAGCCATTAATTAAGACAGAAGAAGAAGAAGAGCTTCTGAAAGCCTTCTCTACTGACATTAAGATTTTAGATGGCGCTTGTTGTATTTCAGGCCCATGAAAGTATAAGGTATTATAATTTATAAGTTGTAAGGGCTTAGGTTAAAAGCGTTCGACTCAGCATTAGCATACAGATCTTTGCAGAAATATGCTGTCATTTTTATGTATAGAGTCGCAAAGTGAGCATTTTTATGAAAATAACAGGGTGGGCCATTACATGTTCCGGTGAGTGTATTATAACTTCATGTTCGGGCCAAATATGATGTTCCTTTAGTGAGACCCCCCTTTGTACAAAAAGCTTAATTATATTAATTAAATTAAGATCTTAAAAACTATTAGTTGCAATATAACATTGAACACACCATTTAAAGTGGTAAGGCATAAAACTATGAGAAACTTGTTTTTATTTATGTACAGTTTGTACTATGTAGTTTGAAGGTATTTTAATTTAAGTATATTTATATTTTTATATAAATACTTTCTCAAGTCTTGTTACAGCTAGTGATGTCAACAAATTATCGATAGGTACTTATCCTAAAAAATAAGTTTGCATTTGAAACTTATGAACAAAACTTCAGATGATCTGTTGTAAAATAGCCAATATTTGTTACCTTTCTATCGATATAGTGTTATAGTATGTTCACCGAAATGAGCTAGTACCTACTTATTAAGATAATTGTCTCCCTCTGGATTGGCTGACCATAAGGCATCTCATCATAAAATTATCTAAGTGCAAGCTTGTTTCGGTGAACAGACTAACCCCCATATTCTAAGTCGTTCCTCCAAAACTTTTTACACTCCACTCAACCTCGTCGTGGTAAAAATGGTAGTGTGCGCTAGGCCTAACACGGAGTGGCTACGTACTCTTTGGCTCCTCCAGGTCCTTACGGAGTAAGAATTTAGAATACCGATTTCGAGGAGTATTTCGAAGAGGTTTTCAATGAGGTTTCGTTAAGTCGAGGACGAGTAAGTTTTGGAGGAACGACTTAGAATATGGGTGTAAGACATCAGTGATCCGCCTGAAAATATTGCCCAATTTAAATGTCCTATTTTAAACTTTCTTTTAAAAGAGTACGTACAGTTGACAACAAGCACGGCTCTACACTTTGACCTTAATAGAGCCCTTACGTCTCGTCGCTCGTACAAGCGGCGGTTTTCGTACTGCAAATGTTAAGCCGTACGTGCTGTTAATTGTACTAAAAATAAAGTTTTTTCGTCTGCTCCCGTTACATTATGGTTGTGTTGGAATACAAATAAACAACTTTGTTTGAAATTGACTGTTTATTTTAAAGACGGACTTTAAACTTTAAACACCTTTTGACGACCAGCAAACCGACCGTCTACCGGTATAGCTTGTGCTATTGCTATAGCACAAGCTATATTTTAACCGCCTCTGTGGTCTAGTGGTACAACTACCGGTATCAGATCAGACACAGGGGTCCCGGGTTCGATTCTCAGCGAGGGTACATATTGTATACGGTTTGGTTGGTGGTAGGACTCGTAAGTCCGCCTGCCTAGCTACCACCATTTTATCTGAGTCTGACGCCATAACAACAATGTTTTCAGCATTGTTGTGTTCCGGCAGTAAGAGATAAGATAGCCAGTTCCTCAGTGATTGGGGATTCCGGGAGAGGCTCGCATCTATCTTCAGCCTTATCAATACTTAACATCAGGTATGATGAAGGCTAAGAGTCTCCCCGTACCTACTTCATAAAAAAAAGCTATCGATTTTTCAAACCTCTTACAAGGGCTCTCGATAACGCTATCACTTTCATACTAAAAATGCAATAGTGAATCCAATAGATGCATAGAGATTATGTAGGAATTAAAAAACCCTGTCGTTGAAGGGATTTATGAGAGTTTGAAGTTTGATAGCTATAGCGATAACACAAGCTATACCGTTAGGCGGTCGGGGTGCTGTTTGGCGCAGGGGGGACATCCCCGGACAAGACAAATATTTGTGTGCATGAACATGTCTATTTGTCTTGGTCTGGGTGTTTAATTTTATATTATGTACCTATGTATTTACAAAAAACAGGTTGTGTCAGTTTCTAAATTCCCAATGCAGAAATATAGTACCTAATAGTATTTGTTTTTTTTTTTTTACTCTTAAGCCGCACCTATGGAGCTCTGCACCCTGCAAGGGTTATATAACCTTAAAATTTAGTTCTTTACCACCTCTATACATTGTACTCGTGCCTACAAGATCGCCTTAAAAAGGACTGAGTCTATAGAAACAATCTACTGAGCCAAAACTAGACATTGGCGAAATTCAAAAGGGATCCGCTATCACATAGATAAAAAAAAAGAAGAGCCCTCACAAGGAACAATATTACGGCGTGTATAACTATTTATAAGTATATGTAAAAAATATCCCATAGATATAATCATCATTTTCCACCAGACCTTTGGCTGTCTGGAGCTGTTCGAAGGCGGCCAGCACCGGCAGCACGCCGCCATGATGGTAATGGCGATGCTCGGTTTCTACTTCGAAATCGCTCGCCACGACCGCGACAAGCATATACGCGTGCATCTGAGGCACGTCAGACCAGGTAATTTGGTTAGCGGAAAAGGTAAACTAACACGAGGAGCCCGTGGCGCAGTGGTTCGCGCGCTCGGCCTGCGATTGTTGAGGTTAAGCAACTTTCGCAATGGTCGGTCACAGGATGGGTGACCAAAAAAAAAATTTACTATCGTGAGCTCCTCCGTGCTTCGGAAGACACGTTAAGCCGTTGGTCCCGGCTGCATTTGCAGTCGTTAAAACCCACCAATCCGCATTGGGCCCGCGTGGTGGGTCATGGCCCGTTCTCCTTATCCATCCATAAGGAAGGCCAGTGCCCCAGCAGTGGGGACATTAAAAATGGCTAATGACGAAAGGTAACTAAAGTACTGACACAGCTCGAAGAATTGCTCAGCTGAAGTGGCAGTGATCTACACACAGCGGAAGAACCGATGGCCGTTGGGACGGAAAAGTTCTGGAATAGGGACCGCGCACCGGACGATGCTCTGCTCCGTGGGGCATCCGATAAGGTGGACCGACGATCTGATGAAGGTCACGGAAAGCCGCTGGATGCGGGTAGCCTGCGACCGATCGTCGAGGAGATCCTTGGGGGGAGCTTTGATGGCCCATTCTCCTTATCCAATGGCAACACGCCGCCATGTTATTCAAAATCGCTTACTAAGTCTATTTTGAAAAAAAAAATGTTTTTTAGATAAATTACACCACTTTGAGAAGATAAGGTCCGACGCCACACTTCCCCTTCCTTACGACTACGAGAGCGCCACCCACCCCGCCTGGCAGTTCTGGAGGAAACTGGGCAAGACTGGCATATCCACCGTGGCCACTTACAAGTCACAGGTAGGTAACAACATACATTACATACACATATTTCTTATATTTTTTTATTGAGGCGGAGCGTAGCGGAGCCTCTCTTATGTTCTCTTTTGAAAATCTGTCCGCCCGGTCATAGCGCCCAGACCGTTTAACCGATTCTAATGAAACTTGGCACATACTTAGGCGTCAACCATACCTAGGAGGTGACAAAAATTCGATGTCCTACCATCACCATAACCTTAGCTTTTGGCGCCAAAGAAGAGCCAAATTTGGTTTTTAGGGTTTTGCTCGAAAAGTATAGACTTTTGTGCATCGCGATCTTGGACGAGTGGTTAATTCGTCCAAGATCGCGATACATTACAAATTTGACCAGAATTTGAATTTTGCGTTTAATGCAACAAACCGCGTCTAAATCCGTCATGTCCTCACAGAGTTATGCCGACATAAAGTTGTAAAAGCTCGCGGCGCTCCGCCTCTCTTGGGCTCCAAAGCTCCACCGAAGGTGGTGCAGTTTGGAGCCGTTCCTAGTTTACTGAACTGGGAGTGAAAGGAAATCATAGAATGTGCCAGCTGTCCAATGCAGATATAGTCTTCAATAGACTGGGTATATTCGTAAACTTAGTGCAAACGCATATTGAGCCACTAGTTGCATCCTCTCAACGCGACCACTATGTGGCTCGGTCAAGCCACCAGACGCGGCCACTAATCGCCGCCACTAGTGGCGGCCTCAAGTCGCCAGGGCCCGTAGACGAAGTAACATCGTTATGTTGCGTAACGATAATTCAATTCGTTAAATATTGTCTATAGTCGCCAATTAATTTGCTGTAAGACCACGTGATTTAGCGCAGCCTATGCCAATCCGCCAATCCCATACATTTTATTCCTTTCCAACTTCGTTATCGTTTTTGAATTGTTACTTTAGCTAGGGCTAGGGGCCCTGAGACGAAACTGTCGACTGAGGCCGAGTGATGACGCGAGGTGAGCGACTCCTGCTTCTTGTGGCTCGAACGCCTCTCGAGTGCCCGGTGCAGCGCTGATACTACCTACACAAAATGTATGAAAAATATTTTAAAATTTTTGGCTTTTTTCAATGCTATTTTTAATAAAAATTTATAAAAAAAAATTATACTTATGATAAATTTGAAATAGAAAAATATTGGAAAAATTAACTTGGCCACAAGTGAATTCTCATATGGGACTCGAACCCACGACCTTTGGAAATCCGGTCCAATGCTCTAACCACTGAGCTACCGAGACTTGCCTAAGTCTCTGGGTTCGAGTCCCATCTGAGAATTCACTTGTGGCCGAGTAGATTTTTCCAAAATGTATCATTTGTATGAAAAACTCGTCCACAGCTCGTGGTCGCGTTTAATGGCTGTGACTAGTGACTCAATGTGAGCTTGCTCTTATAGGACATTTTTTCCGGACAACATCTTTGACCCAATCCCCGGCTCTGTGGTCTAGTGGTAACAACCACCGGTATCAGACCCGGGTTCAATTCCCAGCGGGGGTACATATTGTATTCGGTTTGGTTGGTAGGAATTATTGTATGTCCGCCTGGGTAGCTACCACCATCTTATCTAAGTCTGACGCCATATCAACAATGTTTTCAGCATTGTTGTGTTCCGGCAGTTAGAGATAAGATAGCCAGTTCCTCAGCGATTGAGGATTCCGGGAGAGGCTCGCTTCCATCTTCAGCCTTATCAATACTTAACATCAGGTATGATGAAGGCTAGGAGTCTCCCGTTGTTCATAAAAAAAGTGGCATCGTTTGAGATGTGGCTATGAGAGTGATGATGTCGCTCAGACGGGACTTGAAACCGCAACCTTTAAGAATCCGGACCAATGCTTTAACTATTAATCTCTCTATCATGAGTTCTCGTTCTGTGATGATTATCATACCTAATGAAACGACTAATTTACGCCCGAAATTAATAACCTATCTGTAGATATGGATTGGGCTGTCTGAGTTGCCTAGGATATTTATGTTAATATGACCATAATAACGACGACGGTTGCTAGGCAACGAAGCCAGTATCCTAGGCAACTATCTCAGATAGCCCTATCCATATCTACAGAAAGGTTATTAATTTCGGCCGTAAGTCTGTTTAATCATTTGATATAATAATATAATTTAACCGTAAATGTTTATATGCTGTGTGGTGACGGCCTAAGAATACAAGTGTCACCACTCCCATACATGCCTGGGATGTCGTAAGAGTCGACTAAGAGGCTCGACGCATTGAACACCTGTGCGAGAGAAGGAAAACTTGAAACAAACCCTCTACCAACCCGTCTGGCCAGCGTGGTAGCAGTAGGCTAATTACCTCCTACGAACACCACAATAGGAGTGAGTTAGGAGAGCCTATGTCCAGCAGTGGACGTCCACAAGGCTGATGATGATGATGTAAATGTTTATATGAAAACGTCTCGTTGGAGAGACACTCTCAGATTTAATAGAAGGCTCTGATATTGCGCGACCACTAACTAAATAATTATTATAATATTCATATTATTATTATAAATAAAGTTTAGATTCAAAACAAAGTTATGAATTAGTTATTCTACCTTATACTTTCAGGACTCTGATGGTAGCATCATGAAGAATCTGGGCCAGCATTCCAAGCTGCTATCCGACACAGACCTGATTAAGATCAACAGTGTATACGGTACAGAGTGCTTCCGAGCGTCAAGAGCGAGACAGATTCATAAGAAGAAATTCATTAAGAACAGAGAGAGATACTTTTAACTGATTTTAACGTCCAAAAGAGCAACTTTTGCAGTTCTTAATTCAGCGTAATTATGCAAGTTTCCTCCCAATTGTATTACAATCGTGTATCAATTGTAGTGTAGGTACTTTACGTACCCAACTCACGTTTATTTATTATGGCCTTTTGTAACTTGTCATCTTCAGTGGACGATTATTTTTAATGATGAAAGCCGAAAACATGAGTTGCTTTTTTGATTAACCAAAAACTCATAAGTTGTACTTACCTATTTATATCTGGGATAAGTTAGATTTGAGAAATAAATGCAAAGTTTTTTTTTATAATTTATTGTATTTTCTTACTAATCAGTTATCGTTGTGGAGATCCTTGGGGATACCTATACCCAGCAGTGGGTGATATGTGGCAGAGACGACGACTATTATCAGTTTATCTCGAATATTAATTTATCGTAGTAATTAAATTATTTATTTGCTTTTGAATACGGTAGAATAATAAAGATTACAGTCAGTTAAAATAACTTAGTAGTATTTCACAAAACTACAATATAGAAATAGAAATAATTTATTCATAAAGATAGGTACAATAATGGTGTTATATGTATACATTTAACAATGTTAACGCCTATCTATGTTTTACCATTTTCGGTATACGAAATATAATATCTGGCGATAAAAGTACACCTCGAACCATGCGGTCTCACTGAACAACAAATGGCTTACGCTTCAAGTAGCGCCATCTACTTTTCAAAGTTAACATTCAGTATAAGTCTAATAGACTTATAGATAATGTGCTTTGGAATCGTCAATTTTTTCCCTACCAGTCATTTAGGACATCTTTTGGCTGCAAGAAACTTATCAGCTTTAACAGCAGCAACAACCTTAAACCTCAAATTAGATCAAAAGTCCCTACTTGACCCTATGGAGCTTATTTCCTGGAAACAGACGTAAGTAGGTTCGTGTGCGTCATGTGATTTTCTTTTTGAGTCGATAGCAGACCAAAATTCAGGAGTTTATGGAAAAAAAAGGAATTGTATCGGCCAAAAAATCAGCGTAAGTCAGTTTAAAGTATTCACTTTAGCACCAGCCAGTATAGAAGAAACCTTTTCAAAGTATCTTGATTCTTAATCTTACTAATATTATAAATGCAAAAGTATGTCAGTTTGTTTGTTGCTCTTTCACGAACTGATTTGGATGAAATTTGGCAAGTAGTGGACTAACACAGGCTACTTTTTATCGTGACATTCCCGCGGGAACGGGAACCACGCGGGTGAAACTGCCGGTGAGCGCTAGTAAGGCCATAAAAAGACAGATACCCACATAATAAAACTTTTTTTATTTCAAAGGCACGGCATAGGTAAGTACACTAGTCTTAGTAACACCTTATAAGGCAATATCACATTCTCTCTTATTTAAACCTGGATTAAAGTTACACCTTGGTGTAAAATTTATGTTGTCACTTTTATTCACTATATGGAATAGAGGTATACACCTAAGTGTAACTTTACTCCACGCTTATTGACAAAGGGGTAGATAGCAGACTAGTACTCATATTCGGCTATCCGAACGACTGATCGAATTTCAATAGTAATAAATGATTAGATTGTATCGGGTTTGCATCTTTATTCATCGTGTTGTTCTTCTTGATTCTGATGTTTTCTTTTTTTTATATAATAATGGCGGTGCCCTTTTGAATTTCGCCAAACATCTGATGTTAGGAACTTAAATTTTTCTTTGGTAGACTTATGTCACTTTTTGTGATCACATCGTATACGCTGATCCTCTCGACGTAACCGCGGCGGCGAAATACGCATTTCTCCATTGCTATCATGACGCTGACAGCTGAAAAAAAGAAGAGAAAATGATTACTTAGCAAGTAATCACTACGTTTTTATCTTGGACGCCCCCTGCTTATGAGAATAGCCTATCATCACCTGCCAACAGTAATATATACCAAAGTAAATGTGTAATCTTGTGAGTTGACTTCATAGCGGTTACTATTAGAAATATGAGACTAGGATTAGGTGTATGATTCCATAGTCTGTTAACCGAAATGACGCCCTGTTTGGCGCAGGGGTACTAACGCCGCCTTCTGCGTCAAAGGTCCCGGGTTCGATCCCTGGACAAGACAATATTTGTGTGCATGAACATGTCTATTTGCCTTGGTCTGGGTGTTTAATATGATATTATTTACAAAAAAAAAGTAAATAAGAATATATTCATCCGTTATCTAGTATCCATAACACAAGTTCTTCATGATACGTAATGTGGGCTAGATAATTGGTGTGAATGTATGGAAATATTTATTTATTTATATATATATATATATATATATATATATGTGTATATATATATATTTATAAATATATAAAAGAGCTAGACGACTGAGAGAATCCACTCGCTCGCGATTAGCTTGAAACTCTGACACCAGAGCTGCAGAGGTGGCCACTAATCCTTATACGATAAAAAGTAGCTGGAAATAAGGCACATAGGCAATGCAAAGTTATTCAGACAATCTCTCGGTCATGTACTAGCTCGTTTCGGTGAAAAGATTAATACCTATCGCATAGCATTTCTTTAAACTGGAAATTATGGAAGCGTTTTACCTGGTCGACTAACAGCTGTAATGGACATTCTTTCTATTTTATGCTCCTCTTTCCAATGGAAGACCATTTTTTTTATGATCGCCAGAACTAAAGCAATCATAAATATGCTCAGTCCGAATAATATTGTGTACAGCGCCATGTATGAACTCCGCCTTATAAAGAAACATTTTGACTAAACCGCCGCTTTGAATTTTCCTGCACTTCGATGAGTTTTTGTAAAACATTGCATCGTTTAATTATTTATTTATAATTGTTACAAAAATATTATGCGTTTTTTTTTGTTTACATGAGCTACATATTTTTATCACTGAGCAAGTAATCACTACGTTGATTTTTTTAATGTGAAAGTAAAATAAAGGGTTCTACCGGCCCTGACTTCTATGGACTTAAGCCGGCTATTGTGAAAGGTGACATAATTACCATAGATATTAAGATATTTTTTGACATAAAAAGTTGTTATTGTTAATGTATTTATTGTTATTGTTAATGTATTTATTATACCATGTTTTCAAACGAAATTTAAAAACCCAGAAGTAACATTTTAGCTTTATGTCCTAAAACCTTCTTCAGGTTTAAATTATAAAACGTTAATAAAAAAAAAACTCCGCTGCTGTGGCGCGAAATAACAATAGTGCGCGGTCATTGGTTTGTAGGTATCGTGGAAAAGTTTATACAATGTTATAGTAAATATTTTTAGTTTTGTTGTGTAAATTGCCAATATATCTGTAAATAGTTGGGAATAATAGCAAAATGAGTTTTGAAAGCTACGGTAAGTTGGATTATTTTCTATTACGAGTTGTGTCATTAATTACCTGCCTACGTATATATGTAAACCATGAAAAGTTTATGAAGTTTTATACATTTGTCTGTCAAAGTAAATCTTGTAAAGACAATTTGTTTTCAACTTTATTGTAACATCAAACAATATTAATGTCTGTAAATATCAAAGTTGTTTGAAATTGTCAACTTTTCTTTATAAAACTTTATGACGAAGCTAAAAGTTAGCAAAGTTATGGTGATATGTCCACAAAAAAAAACGAGTTGTTTTTTTTATGTAGGTACCGTGATATACTTACTTATTTATTTACCAAATAGTTTATGGGAACTACGGTATTTGTATTGTCTAATATCGATCATAATACAAGCACGGAATTTCTGTAGAGTTGGTATTGTTCTCCGCACCTAAATATCTACCTACTTTATTTTTCCAAATACACAATCATCATTATTATTGCAGCACATCATATAGCACAAAAACATCGCCTCGCTATAGCTTTAGCTGTTTTGAAGGACAAACCGGAATCTGTTACGATAGAAAATTATTTGGAAGATTTACGAAATAAAATTAATGATGGCAACACTGATGATGAAATAACGGTCTGCAGTGAAGATTTTAATCTCGACGATGATAATTTTAATGAAAATAATGATTTATCATACACGCATAGTATTAATGATAATAGTATTGCATGTAATAATGATAAACCTTCCAATAATGATACCACGAACAACAACCCTGAAAGTGTCTCTATACTGGTAAACTTTGCTACTAATGACTTAAGACACATCGATAAGTTTAGTAAAAATGACATGCAAAATGTGGATAGAAGTTTTGTTTGCAATAATGATAAACCTTTCATTAATGATACCACTAATATAAACCAAGAAAGTGTGTCTATACTGAAAACCTTGACTGGTGATTACTTAAAAAACAATGATAAGCATAGTATAAACGTCATAGAAACTGTTGACAGAAGTATTGTTCGCAATAATGATAAACTTTTCAATAATGATACCACAATCAAAAGCCAAGAAAGTGTATCTATACTGAGAAACTTGAATGATAATGACATACAAAGATATGGTGATTTATCATTAAATCGAAAAAGTGTAATGCACAAGGATGTTATCGTTAATGATTCACGAATTATGAATGTTAATGACATAAATACACATAGGGTATCATTACTAATAGATATTGGTAATAGAATGGATTTAGATTGTACAAGATTAGGCAACAACAATGTCAGAAGTATTGAAGATAAGGTAACATTATATTTGTTTATTTCTTTATACAATATTTGCTATCCATCCATTCAAAAATCTACATTCTTTAAAATTCAAATATTCTGCGTTCCTTAATGATTGATTTGACATAGAAAAAATATACATGCAAACAAAGAACTCCTTTTAAATAAACCAACAATAAACCAACTAACGAAATACCGGTCATATTATTTTTCGAATGTCTCCTAGTTTGTGTCACTACCGAATCAGAGATAATCTAGACTTATTGTATATAAGTATGTTTTCCGTTATCTAGTATCCATAACACAAGTTCTTCACGATACTTAATGTGGGCTAGATAATTGGTGTGATTGTATGGAAATATTTATTTATTTATTTATTGTTTTTGGTTGTTTATTTATATAACAATTAAGATAATTTAAGTAAATCAAAAAACAAATTGTGTATTTAATGAAGTTTTAATATGAAGCAAATTCGGTATATATTTTTAACCGACTTCAAAAAAGGAGGAGGTTCTCAATTCGGTTGGTATAATATTTTTTTTTTCATTTTTTTTATGTATGTACACCGATTACGCCGAGATTTCTGAACCGATTTCCATGATTCTTTTTTTGTTCGATGCAGAATAGTTGCCAATTGGTCCCATAAAAATTTGGTTTCGTTTGACCCAGTACTTTTTATGTTATGAGCATTTTTATGTATTTCATTTCATTGTTGACTTGGACGATGTAGTATTTACGATAATTTAGTTTATAATGTACATGAAACCTTATCTAATCTAGAAAAAACCCGGCTGTAGTTTACAAAACAGCCTATTACAGACACTAAAAAGTAAAAAAAAAAACTGCGTTAAAAAAAACCGACTTCAAAAACTAAAAAGCAAAAAATAAGCCTTTTGGAGTCGGTGCCAGCTAAGGCAAGAAAAATAAAAGAATAGGAGCTTAAAGTAGAATGTCTGGGCTGCCACCGACTCCAAAAGGCTTATTTTTTGCTTTTTAGTTTTTGAAGTCGGTTTTTTTTAACGCAGTTTTTTTTTTGTTCACTAGAATTCTCGTAATATGACTTTGAAAGTCGGCAGGTTCCTTATGTAGGCAGGTTTCGTAATAAATCGGAATGACATAATACGACGCGAACAAGAAAGTTGAATTTGAATCGCGATATGTTAATTTAAACAATTAAATACTGCACAATATTTACTTGCTGTTTTATGTTTAGCATTTTAGAATCGGTAAAGTAGGTGACGAACAAAAACGTCACTCCTCGCTCGTGAGTCCCTGCTAGATTAGCAACGCCGGAGTTTTTTAACAAGAAATTGATGCAGGTGTCCCCCAAGAATCTGTCCTGTCTGCGACACTGTTCCTTCTGCACATTAACGACCTGCTGGTGCCTGATATCATTGGGTATGCAGATGACACCACTTTAACCAGCAGATATTTTTCAACTGCAAAGGCAAAAAAACTGTTGAGAGTCCCTTGTCGAGCATATGAATCTGGCACTTCAGGTCGTCTCAGATTGGGGCAACGCCAATCTTGCCAGTTTCAATGCCACTAAACCACAGGGTTGTTTATTTACTGCAAACGGAGTCTCTTCCAACTGACTCCGACTTTCGTTGGTGTATCCTTGCCGATTAACGAAAATCTGCAACTTCTTGGCCTGAACCTGTCTTCTGAACTTTGGCGAGTATATCGATTCCATTGCGAAGTGTGCTGCAAAGAAACTGGGCGTCCTCTCTAAGGCTAAGCGATTCTCTCTCCGAATCAGCTGCTCCTTTTATACAAAGCGCAGATTCGGCCGTCTATGGAGTGCTGTCACCTGTGGGGTGGCTCTGCTAAGTATCAGCTAGAGCTTTGATTGTAAACGGTGCTAAGAAACTCATTGGAAACTCAGCCTCAGTAACTGCCGCAAAGTTGCATTTTTATCGATCTTTACACTTTGGAGAGTAAACTCCACGACCTTGTTCCTCCAACCCCTTTCCACCATCGGGGTACCAGACGCAGGTTAGCTTATCACCCGTACGTCGTTGACATTCCAACGGTCAGTACCAAGCGCTTTGAAGCCACATTTCTTATGCAAACACTAAAGAATGGAATGCGTTGCCTGCTCATGTGTTCCCCGATTCCTACAACCTTGGCCTCTTGAAGGCGAGAGTGAATAGGTATTTCAAAATTACAGTAGGTACTTAAAAATAAAATATCTACTACTTATCTCTGTGCCATATTTCATCCAAATCCTTTCAATAGTATTAGAATGAAAGAGTAAACAAACAAACAAACTGACATACTTTGTGTGTGTAGTGTTCAGTTGCTCAGTTGTAATGCCACTTTACAATCACCCATCCGACACCTGGCCAGACCGAGCTTTGCTTAACAAACGTGATCGAATACGATAGTCTGTCAAGTCCCGCCACGAGCGTTTGAAATTTGAATTTATAATAGCTATTTTTAAATAATTATGTTAAATGTGTTGAATGGTACACTCTACACTATAACTTATTATTTTAAATTATACACTCTTTGTTTACAGAATCAAACTAAAGTACAACCACAAATCGTTGTAGAAGTAGAAACTGAAGATGTAAATAGCACTTATTACAACACACAAATGTACGAGAATGCTCAAAATGATTACAGTAACATCAGTGAAATACTGCGTAAAGAAACTATAGATTTAACTGGTAATGAAAAAAATAATTCTCAACTTGGTAATTTTGATATCAATGTTGGAACTCAAAATTTTACACATGTCAGTCAAAGTCAGAATGATAATATAGTAATAAATGAAAATCTGTTCAAGAAAGTAAGTTCTACTGCAAAACCTTCCATTGTTGATAATAATTTGAAAATAAATGAAGACATAACTTCATTTAAACCAATAACAAATGAAGATAGTAGAGATACGTTAAATAAATATAGTCAAATGGAAGTAGACACGCAGGAAACTCATTTCAATACTCAAAGTATAGAGCAATCATTACAAACACAACAAACAACCACAGAGAAAAATGATCATAGAGATAATATAAATGAACATGACGAAGAAATAAATGATTTGAATGAAGGCAGTCAAACTGAATTAATACCTTTTAAAGTTATCGAAGAATTAAATAAAGTTAAAACTTATTTAAATAAAACTGTACAAAGAAGGACGAGTATTGATGCATCTTTAGATTCTGGATATAAAAGCGACAGCCAGTCAAGAAGTTCATTTAGAAACTGTAAGTACTTTTTTTATTTTGTTTTATTTGACTATGAAACATTGAAATCAAATTCTTCAAAATTTGACGACCTCTTTGGCGCAGGGGTCTAAGCCTGCCTTCTGCGCCAGGGATACCGGTGGTTGTAACGCCACACACAGACCACAGACCACAGAGGCGGTTATCAACTTACAACAAGTTCTACCACCAACCAAATTGATCTAAGTATATATGATGACACTGACAGTTTATTTTCGTGGATTTGACATACCTATTTGACACCTAAGGCTGCGTGTCCATAGAAGCGGAGCTCAGCTATGCGGGGCTGTGTAAAGAGGTCAGTGTTTCCATTGAAGATGCGCAAAGATGAGTGGTGCAGAGCTGGTTGAAGATGAGCCGAGCGGGGCTGAGCTGAGCTGTATTATAGCTAGTCCAAGTTAAGCCGAGCGCCCGAGGGCCCGCTCAGCCCCGCTTCACCTAGCACAACTACTTAGCTCAACTCCGCATCGCTGAGAGCATGACAAAGCTCCGCTCTGCACAGCACGCTATCTATACATTGTAATATAATTCATCTCAATTCAGCTAATACTGTTTGCACTGAAGCGAAGCGGAGATGAGATGTGTGATTTGAGCAATATCATTGGTAAATTTTTGTAAGTCTCAGCTCAGCTCCGCTTCTATGGAAGCTCGGCCTTAATTAGAGTAAAAAATATTGATTTGTTTTTATTAATAACCACATAACCGTGCATTATATAAAATTTATTGTATTTTTCACAGGATCAGTAATTTTTTCTCGACCTGTGGTGTTAGACATGGCCCATATTGGGACATGTCCTTTCTAGTACATTTTACTTCTCTACGCTGCCGTAAACCAGTCTTGCTTCTTTAATGAGAAAAATAATTAAGAAGAACTTTACGTTTATAATTAATAATATTATAAACAAAAACTATTAAACGGATTTTTAGATGAAACTTGGTATTTTTACATAGGCTATTTTTAATCCAATATTCCCACGGGAACTGGAACCGCAGGCGGCTGCTAGTATTAAATATCTCAATAACAAGGGCTTATCTCGAAATGAACAACGTTTTTGATTTTGTCTAATTTCCTTAATTGTTGCAGCATCACAATCCTCAGTATCTTTCTTGAATCAATCTGGACATTGCTTATTTAATTTTATAATAACTGCACCTGTATTAATTAGTGCACAAGATATAATCAACGAAATTGCACAGGTATTTATACTAGGTACTACTTTAGACTAAGTACTACTTTAGATTACTAGATGTAAGGACTATACTAGGTAATACTTTAGATTACTAGATGTAAGGATCAGTTTTCATATCTACATTTTATGCTATTTTCGCCTTTTTTTTAAACATATCCATACATCTCTTAACTTATCTGATCAACGATCAGTTGGGTGTATATAGCAATCTGGATGTTCTCCATCCACTCCCCAGATGGTCATTATCAGATCCCAGCTCGGTCAATCCTTGGCAGAGAACCAAGGCTCCAAAGTTCGACTGGTGTCGTTAATTATGTGACCACCACTGATTCTCGGTTTCAGGGTTAATATATTATGTATGTATAAGTATAATAATGTTCTATGACTATGTGTTTTTTTTAATTTCTTTCAGGTGTTAGCTCAACTCATAGACAGATTGCATGAAGAAGAGAAATATTTAGTTTTCTTAGACGAATTGTTAGAGAAAATCGACTTTTTACTACAAGATGTTCTAGCCGGGAGCTGTGATGAAAATTTGGTAAGATTACAAACAACATTTTTATCACTAATATTCGTTATTTTTGTTTTATCAAGATATGACGATTGACGACTTAAGACGACTTTGACTACGTAGTTTTGTGGGAAATGTTTTCTCGAAAAGTTCAAAACATACATTATTTAAATGAAATACCTAATAATGTTTGTAGCGACCGTGTTGACTACGTAAGCAAAATATTATTCGCACGGGAATAACCATGTCCCATGTCCCAGGTCGCCGCAGTCGTTCTCCTTCCTTGTCGCGCGTGTACGTTGCCTTAATTAATCTATATACTTAATTAAGGTTCGCAAAATTTGTGACGACTCGATAGGGACTTTGGCGCGTAGTACGCGGCCGAGTAAGGTATCAAATTAAAGGTACTCGAGTATATTTGTTCCGAAAACTATAAAATATACAAAATGTTAAACGTGATGATCACAAACTGCAATTAAAGATTTTCGCATAATTTGGAATTTTTTGTCGATCGACGAACCCGAGTATCGGGTTGTAACCGCCCTAGTAAGTACTTATACGACCCTGTACATGTCGTTCTTGTAATACATATTTAAATTCAAAAGTGACTTTAATTGAACACCACCTTTAATATAGACAATTGATAAATCCCATAGAGTAGTGCCGATAAAGTGACATTAAACTGGTCATTAAAAAGTTCTATTATTTGAGATATAGACGTTTTCTATATATATCTATTACTTTTTTAAATAAAGACTCTACTGGTCAACCGGTAAGATCCTCGACTGTTCTATGATTGACGGCAGCTTAACGACGATCGACTGTTGGACGATGATTGACGACTACTGTACGACCGGCGATTGACGACTGCTGTAAGATGACTGACGACTGTTTTATGTACAGGGGGCCTACCATCAACTGTATTGCGATTCATTTTAGGTCAGTGAGACGCCGCTATTCGCGCCGTATGACACCATCCCGCGCTCTCAACCTAAAAATAATCTAAAATGAATTGCATTACAGTTGATGGTTAGGCCTCTGTTCGATGATTGACGACTATTGTATGACGATTGACAACTTCTGTTTTTGTGCGATGATTGACGTCTGCTGTACGATGGTTGTCGACTATTGTATGACAATTCACGACTTCTGTTTCTATGCGATGATTGACGTCTGCTGTACGATGGTTGACGACTATTGTATGACAATTGACGACTTCTGTTTCTGTGCGATGATTGACGTCTGCTGTACGATGGTTGTCAACTATTGTATGACAATTGATGACTTATGTTTCTGTGCGATGATTGACGTCTGCTGTACGATGATTGACGAGTATTATATGACGATTGACGTCTTTAGGAGCTCTATTTTTGATTCACTCGTCTCATCTTCCGTACTTCCGTAATATCTGCACTTTTTTTTTTGCATAATTTTGTTATAATAAATTCTCAAATTATTGTCAAGATGGCAAGGTAATATACACCTTCACTATGCTTAACTTACCTTACCTTAACTTAAGGTGTATATTACCTTGGTATATTACCTTGCCATCTTGACAATAATTCGAGAATTTATTATAACAAAATTTTGCAAAAAAAAGTGCAGATAATCGGTTTTACCACTAAGGGGCATATACATAGCTTCGCTTTTCGCCTGTAATACCGCCTCCCAACGCGAGCGCGCGAGGGGCAAAGCGAAAAGCGAGCTATGTGTACACGTGCAAGGTTGCTTTGCGCCTGATCGCCTCCCCGTTCATCTCGCCACTCGCGCGACGAGTGATTCAAAAATAGAGGTCCTGTTTCTGTCCGATGATTGACGTCTGCTGTACGATGATTGACGATTACTGTACGACGATTATTGAACCATGACAAACAAGAATTGCTTGCTACAGTACGTATTAATTCATCAATTATAGTACAGCAGTCGTCAATAATATATGTAATGTTTGACACCCACAGAAATGGGTACGGATCCGTCTGACATTAGCTAATTTTACATTTTGAATTCCAGTTACTAAGAAAAGACGAAGATATCCAACGCTTATTACTACTTAACATCTCTAGAAATATCCAAAAATATACAATAAACAAAATAATTACAATACTCGAGAAAATACAAACCGAACTATCCAGCACAGAAGATTTATACGAAATCTCAAATACAGACGAATCAGAAAACTTATGTTACATATTCCACATTTTGGAAGTTTTACTCAAGAGATATGTAAAGATAAAAGATAGCATTTTAACTCCAAAATCGTCACAGACGGATTTAAAAAAAAGTTCTATTACAGACATTTGGAAGAAAAAATGGAATCCAAATTTTAAAAGTACTGAATTATTAGAAATTAGTCCAAAAGCCTGTGTTTTGACTAAATGTAGTGAAGTTTTAAATAAGTTAGTTGTATCTTGTATGGATGGGTATAGTCTTATCTCATTTGCGGCATTGCAATGTTTCAATATTTTGCAGTTATGATCAGTCAAATAAAACAAGTAATAGTGTGTTAGAAATCTTTTATTTTGCAATAATAAATTAATTTTTGTAACATTGATTTAGTGACTATTTGCATGTTTATTTATTTTGGATTTCTATAATTTTTGCATTATTCAATGCTATTTTTAAACTTATATTAAACTTTAAATATAAAAATATTGGAAAAAATCAACTCGGCCACAAGTGAATTCTGAGATGGGACTCGAGCCCACGACCTTTGGAAATCCGGTCCAATGCTCTAACCACTGAGCTATCGAGACTTGCGGACCACCGTCGAAATTCTCCAATACTTTTATATTCAATCACTCAATGATTTTCATACAAAATACCTATTTACGTAGAGGGATTATTATCGTAAATGTTGACCGTTTTTTTATTTAATTTGGTAGGTACCATTCAAAAGCTGGAATCCCAACATTTTGACGGTTTTTTTTTGTGATAAGATTATTTTCAGTCTTGAACAAAAAAGTTGTAATTTCGGTTATTATTGTATGAAATTTTTAAGTAGTTTAAATACCCGCATAGTTAATACAAAAAAAACACAAAATGAATGAATTACACAGTCGAAATGTTGAACATTCTAGCTTTTGAAAGGTGCCAAATTGAAAAATATCGGTCAAGATTTACTATAATAATCACTCAACGAAAATAAGTATTTTGTATGAAAATCATTGAGTGACCACAAACTTTTTTTGATCAGTGCACGAGTCTAAGCGCGAAGTTCAGTTGGTGTAAGGACTTGTTTCTTTTCTAAGTCTGACGCCATAACAGCAATGTTTTCAGCATTGTTCTGTTCCGGCAGTTAGAGATAAGATAGCCAGTTCCTCGGTGGTTGAGGAATACAGGAGAGGCTCGATTCCATTTTAGCCTTATCATTACTTAACAGCAGGTACGACGAAGGCTAATAATAATAATAAATTTTTATTTCACACCACAATCAATCTTAAATAAAGTACAGTACAATGAGTTCACTTATTACTAAAGTAGATTGTGACGGGCTGATACTTGAACTAGGAAGACTCCTGTATCTCAGGTTATCAACCCTCCACCCCGAGAAATTAAATCTATATGTATAAAATTACAAGGGTACCAACATGGTTCATATAAAAACCTTACGGAGAGTAAATTAATCAATTGAAAATTTATAAATAATACAAAGGTATCCCCATATTTTTTTTTTTTAACAAACGTATGAAAAGATTTAAATAATAATGGATAGATAAATTCAGATAACATTGGGTCAATACATTACTCTAAGTAAGAATGGAATGTACTGTGAAGAACTGCTTTACTTTTTAACAGGGAAGGTAATGTGGAATAAGGTTATTTTATTAAGGTCTAGTTGTTCATGAAAAAATCTTCTTAAAATGAGGTTTCAGGAGACATCCTGAAGCCTCTGCCAAGAGTGTAGCGACAAAGAAGAATATGACTTTTGTTTTCATACACCATCTAACGGTTGTGAATGTTAATGAACTTACCAATTGTCGTTGTTAATCCTATGTATGATTCAATGTAATTTTCACTGGCAGTCCTAATAAATAAATAAATAAACGGTTCTAACGTGTAGTAAGAAGATAGTCTATCTTCTTACTATCTTCTAGTCTGTTTTTTTGCACACCTCTCGTAGATGTCTGTTTAATTTGTAATTAACCTGAAAGTAGAAAAAATATACAAATATACAATTTTTTATAAAAATATAAATATATATAAAAGTTATAATTAGATGGCTGTTTCATCTTAATCGATAGTCAAACATCTGTAAAGATGTTTCTTTCGAATGCGAGGATATTTCTCTCATTGATGAAGCGACGGTGGCCAACACCGTAGAACGGTGAATATACTAGAAAAATTCGACGTGTCCTCATAGGTCTCTGTAGCATAATTGGTTAGTGCATTGGGCCGGACTCCCAAGGATGCGGGTTCGAATCCCGTCAGGGCGACATGAGACTAGTTGCTTTTTTCTAGTATATTTTCTTGTTTAATATTTATCAAAATCTACAGGGTTATTTTTTTACAGTATCCAAAAAATTTCAGTTTGACTTAGAATCTGCAAGTGAACAACTGTCTCCTAGAAACTTGGCTTGAAATACATCTTTTTTTTTCTCTTACAAATCAGACTGATCACGCCATCGAACTAGTATGGAAAGTCGACAAAATTGTGTCGTACCCATGTTGCTAGGATCAAGTTGTTCACTTATCGCTTCCGAGTCGAATTTAAAAATTTTGGATACTGTTTAAAAATAGCAGTGTATAAAAATAAATAAATTTTACACAAACACATCACGGTATGTTCCTCGAGTGTTATTGTAATTGATACTGGTTGTCGATAATGACGACCTGTTTGGCGCAGGGTACATATTATACACATATTAAACACCCAGACCAAGACAAATAGACATGTTCATGCACACAAATATTTGTCTAGTCCGGGGATCGAACCCGGGACTTCTGGCGCATAAGGTGGGTTTAGTACCCCTGCGGCAAACAGATCGTCTTCCGGTTATGAAGATGGGATACATTTTATCCCGATATTCCCACGGGAACGGGAACCAAGCAGGTGAAACCGCGATCTGGCGCTAGTTAACAATATTATTATTATTATTAATACACCAGCAAGGCCGGACGGGTGATCAGTCTCCCAACCATTTCACCCAGTTCCCCAAAGAAGAAGTCCCCTGAAAGACAGGGGGGGCGGGTTATCGTTCACCCCACCGGCGTCGGACCCTCGAACCTTCCTGTGCGCTTACAGTACCTGTTGAGTTGACTTATCTACAACTGCTTTAGATCCTCTTCTTCTAACTTGTCCGCTTCAAAGAGCTCCCAGCGTAGTGATGCATACGTTGGGCATTGACATTTTTTTTTTTTTAGTTATAACTGGGCAGGCGTTTCACCACCATCGTGCTTAACAAACAGGATGTGGTCTAAGGTGTTGCACGCTTGCCCAGGAAATGCCTATTCACTCTCGCCTTGAAGAGGCCAAGGTTGTAGGAATCAGGGAACACATGAGCAGGCAGCGCATTCCATTCTTTAGCGGTTCGCATAAGAAATGTGTCAGCAAAGCGCTTGGTACGAATCGCTGGAATGTCTACGATGTACAGGTGGTAAGCTAACCTGCGTCTGGTACCCCGATGGTGGAAGGGGGGTGGAGGAATAAGGTCGTGCAGTTCTCTCGCACACTCTCCAAAGGGTATCCTATAAAAGACCGATAGACATGCAACTTTGCGACGGTGACTGAGGCTCTGAAGTTCCGCCGTGGCCAATGCTGAATTTCCAATGAGTTTCCTGGCACGGTTTTCAATCGATTCCAGAAGCTCTAGCTGATACTTAGCAGAACCATCCCACAGGTGACAGCAATACTCCATAGACGGCCGAATCTGCGCTTTATATAAAAGGAGCAGCTGATTCGGAGAGAAGTATCGGAGTAATTGTAGTGAACAATAAGGAGCTGACCTTAAATACAGCGCCGCAGAGGTGGCATACGGCGGGCGGGCCGGCGCGGGCGGGCCGCGGCCTGCGGGGGCGGTTGGGCCGCTTCACGGCTCTGGAAATATTGAAATAGCCTATTTGACTATGCGAAAATAGTATATTTCATTACGAGTGCGGAAACCCTGTCGTTGCAAAAAGTTCCGACAAATGTCTACCCGAGCTGAGACGCAGCCGAAGGTGAGGGTTGACAGTCCGAACTCTTTGCAATGACGGTTCCGCACGTGTACTGAACAACTATTTTAAAAAATTAAGAAATTTAATAAAAAAGATCATTTTTGGAAAATGGCGCCAACCGTAAAAGAATATAAGCAGAGATTTTTTTGTTTTCTTCACCCATTCTGGGTAGGCAAAGGAAACTATGCCCATACAGCCAAGTCTTCAGTAGAACTTTTTTATTGATATGAAATGAAAATGAAATTTAATGAGATGAAATGAAATGAAACCTAACCTAACTCATTTAATCAAATCATTAAATTTGATAATGAATCAAATTAGTAGCTTTTTTTTAGAAATATTTGCAAGAATTATAAAAACTCCTATGATTTTTTTTTAGTAAAAACTTGGTGGTTGGTTTTTTCTTTTTAATAGACATTATTTTGACAGTTGGGAAAGAGAACGCACGAGTTCGGAAAAGGTAAAGAAAAAGCTCAAGTATGTAATAGCCCACATCCCGAACGCTATACGTCCCTGCAATACACCACTTTTTGAGCAACTGTATTAAAAATAAAGTTTCAATTACTGTTAGCAGTATAAATTAAGACCTTAAAAATGGTTATTTATTAACATACATTGAATTAACATGAATTAACATACATATAAAAATCCTTAAATAAAAATGCATTTTTTAAACGTTTGTCACGTGACACAAAACGCTCCTGGGCCCTTATTCTCTATGACCACTTTGCGATTCCTTGCTTCAAAACCCCGCCAATATCGTACATGGTTACGACATTTTCAAAATTCGTATTCTCTATGACACTTAAATGAAACCGTGTGATATGAACGTGACTTGCGCGTGGTTTGAACTGTCAAAAATTCCACGTTTTAGAAACGCGTGGAATCAACGTGGAATCTGCAAGGAATCGTTGTGACTGTGAAGAAATTTATTGTTTTTGTGCTAAGACTATTTAAATAAATCTATAACGTACCTAAGGGCAAAGACCTTCTAAACACCATCTCTTTCTTTAAGTATTTCAGTGAAATTTAGTGTCAGCTATTTATATTATAATCTACTATTACTAAGATTTTGTAAATTTTGTATCGAATTAAACCACATGTAACTATAAAACTATTTTATTATGAACTTTTATGTAAGTATTTTGCACGCAACTACCGAAGACCATTCTTGATCTACACTTATGAATGAACTTGTGAATCACATTTTTAAACAAATTGATTTCAATGAAGTAAGATGTTTTAGTTTTACATCGCTTTTAAATCTGGAACAAATGCAAAAGACATATGTTAGGGGTTATGTAAGTAAATTAGATATTATAAGGCAAGTAACTTGTAACATTTTTGGGAGTAACAAACGATTAGGTACTTACAATAACAAATCGCTTCAAATAAAATACCGCCAAATACATCAAAATTCTTCAAACAAAATATACTCGTAGGTACAATATTAATGTTTTGAAGTGTATGTATATATTTCCATTGAAATACTAAGTATTATTATTTCTTTCTTGTAATAAACATATATTAAACAGACAAAATTGAATCAATTAATTTTCATTGTAAAAATCGATAACAAGAAATAAAAAAGTAAAAAGGAACGTTCAAAAACGTTCGAACGTTTTGGTTTTGCTGCGTGTTTGTTTAAATTATTGTGTAATATTTTTTCTTTGTTATTGCTAAAATTGAATTGTTATGATATAAACGATTAAATATTAATATAAACATAATAAATCACGGTTAATTGTTAGTGAAATTAAATTTTGCAAGTAATAAATTTAAAATCTTAAAAGTTTTAAGTTTCGAACGCACTCGTGACTTCATAACGTACCAAAGACAATTTGTCTTGGAGGTGTCTTGGAGCGCGGTGGGACTTACAGAATAGAGTTGACCAGATTCCTTACCGTGACAAGATACGATATTGACGGGGTTTATGCGTGGTAAGGTTTAAGTATGGAATCTAAGTGGTCATAGTGAATAAGGGCACTGATTCGTCGAGTTTGTGATGACGTCGCCTGCTTGTAAACCTCGTTTGCCTACGTATGTGGATTTACATGCATGGCATGTCGTAAGAGTCGACTAAGAGACTCGACGCATTGAACACCTGTGCGAGAGAAGGAGCACTTGAAACAAACCTTCTACCAACCCGTCTGGCCAGCGTGGTAGCAGTAGGCTAATAGCCTCCTATGAAAGCCACAATAAGCGTGAGCTAGGAGAGGCCTATGTCCAGCAGTGGTCGTCCACGGGCTGATGATGGAAGCAGGACCAAAACTGTCTCCAAAAATTCTCTTAACTGTATGGTGAATTTGTGTGGTGGGATTAAAAAAGGGAAGCCGATAGAAATCGTGTTATATGGACCCTTTGCCACTGATAGCTATTTAAAAGGGTAATTCCAGATAGAAGAAACTTAAGTCCACGCAAAATGAATTTTAAGTTTTTACATAAAAAAAAGTATAGTTAGGAGAAGGAAAGATTTCGTTGAAAATAATAGTTAGGAGGTATTATCACTTCAACGACGATATGTCACACGATAGATGCACTTTAAGAATGTGCTTGCTGATGTGTTGTAGCAGTGTAACTAAATGATTTTAGTGACTAAAGGGCACTTGGTGCCAAAATGACTAAAGAGACTAAATGACTAAAGTGACTAAATGACTAAAGTGACTAAATGACTAAAGTGACTAAGTGATTAAAGTGACTAATAGACTAAATGATTAAATTTACTAAATGACTAAAGTGACTAAATGATTAAAGTGACTAAATTACTAAATGATTAAATTGACTAAATGACTAAAGTGACTTAACTAATTAAAGTGTCTAAAATACTTAACTAAATTGACTAAATCATTAAAGTAAAGTAACTAACCTCTCTCCCAAGTGGACTCTTTTAGCGTGTGCCCTCAAACTCTTCACACAGCTAAACGTGTTTCCGCATATGTCGCATGATACATGCACGTTAGCTGTGTGCTTAGTGATGTGTTGTTTTAACGTGTAAGGACTGCTGAAGACTGATGAGCAAGTGTCGCAGGGGAACTTCTTCTGGATGTGTTTGCTGAAAAAGTTTTTTTTTTATTATTATTGTTTCATTTATTCTGTCAATTGAACATGCTGCCACTGCCAGTGAAAAACCGTTTAATATAAATTTCTAATAAAAAACGTTAAAACGTAAGGTTTTCATGATACGTAGCTACAACTTAAGTTTTGGCGCGCACTGTTCATTGAAATAAAACAACTTTTCCGGATATTGAACGCGCTTTATTCCACGAACTAAGTTCTAATTGTCCGTATTTTTAGGTTACTATACGGTGTACTTATTTAAGTAGCTAGTCATCCTGTGACCACGGCGGCTGAAAAGGTGCCGAAACGACGGTAAAATAAAAAAAAACTAACTCGCACAAGGGTTTCGTCTCTCACCCAAGGTTGCCTGGAAGAGATTGCTATGTAGCAATAAGACCGCCTATTGTGTGTTCCTCTTTTTTGTCATTTTCTCTGTATGTGTTTGTTTTTGTATCGTGTGCAATAAAGTTTCTATTATTATATTAAATACACCTACCCAAAATGCCACTATAATTTTTCGTCTGCAAAAAAACTTTGTTTTTCATAGTGTCTGTATGAATGACAAAGATATATTCGCGGCAAATGTGCTATAGCTCTGAAACTGAATAATATATTTCGTTCAAACTAATTTTCTTTGAAAGTTTTTATAAAGGTCTACAGCATATATTTTAGATTTTTCACTATCTTATTTTAAAAGTTAGAGGGGTGGGGGGACATTTTACCACTTTGAAAGTGTATATCATTCAAACGGTTGACTTTGAGAAAAAAGAGTTTTAGGAACCTCAATTTAATTTTTAAAGACCTATCTAATATACACCACACGTATAGGTTTGATAATTTTTTTTATTAATATATAGATTTTTTATTTTTATCAAAAAACCGTAAAGCGTTTTACAGAATACATCTACTTACCAAGTTTCAACTGTGTAATCCTCATAGTTTTGGAATAAAGTGGCTCTGACATACATCGGACAGACATGACGAATATAAGGGTTTCGTTTTTTTCCATTAGGCTACGAAACGCTTAAAATACTGGACAAATAGATCTTAGTTCGTCGTAAAGCGCGTTCAATATCCGGAAAAGTTGAAAACGTTGTTTGACATGTAAAAAAGCTTTGACTTTTGTTTTTTTTCATTTTTCAAAGCGATTTTTATTCATAAGATAAATTTTAAGTAGAAAAATATTGGAAAAAATCAACTCGGCCACAAGTGTATTCTCAGATGGGAATTCGCAGCGCAAATGCATTTCGTATAGTTATACAATACAAACTAGGTCAAAAACTGGTTATCGTATTAACTAGTTGCACAGCGCACACACGCGGACCATGCGCATACGCACACTATGCGGGTACGACAAAAAATGCAAAACCGAGCGATCATCGGAACAATTGCACGAGTTCTGCCGAGGCGGCTACAGAAATATTTAGAGTAGACTATCATCAAACCCGAACCGGACACCGGTGTCCAGAGAAGAATGGAATATCTATTGTGTCTCATAGCCCGGGGTCTAAAAGGTTAAAAAGGCTTTATTATTTAAGGATTTTTTTTACAAAATTCATAAATATATTATGATAACACTATTAAATTATATTTTGAACTTCTTTTTTACTGATTTATGTCTTTTTTTACCGACTTCAACAAAAAGGAGGGAGGTACTCAATTCAACGCGTATTTTTTTTTTTTTTTTTTTTTTTGTCTGATGTATGTATACCGATTACTCCGGTGTTGATGATCCGATTTTAATAATTGTTTTTTTGTTCGATCGGGTACACTGTCAATTTGGTCCCATATAATTTTTACGAAGCTCTGGCTAGTAGTTTTTTCATAATCTTGAAAAATATCAATCACCTTTTGGCAAGTAGTCGTTTACCTAGATGACATTGTTGTGTATGGGCTGATTTTTAGTGTAAGTAACGGCACATGATGTAACTAAAAAATCTGAAATAAAAACATTTTATAAAAAAAAATCAAACCGACTTCAAAAAGTAAAAAATAAAACTTTTGGAGTCGGTGCTAGCTAGCTAAGGCCAAAAAAATATATAGTTAATAGAAGTGCAATGTAGAATGCCCTGGCTGGCACCGACTCCAAAAGTTTTATTTTTTACTTTTTGAAGTCGGTTTGATTTTTTTTTATAAAATGTTTTTATTAATTTTTATTTATTATTATTTACTAAGATTGGTCGTTATTCGTGTAAGGACAATAATTCTACATATATCTGCCAATCGTAAGTATTTTTACCTAATTAAAGTTCATTAACGAAATATTCTTGAAGTATTTTTTTTAAATTTGTACATACTTTTACATTCTTTTATTGAATCGGGTAAACCATTATACAGTTGTGCCCCTTCATAGCTTATATTTTTTTTACCGTAATTTAGTGTCCTAGGTACAGGAAGATGTAATTTATTTTTATTTCTTAAATTATGTTTGTATTGTCTTTGGGTAAATGTTATATCAGTTTGTATTATGCCAGAGATTATTTTTTTTATCAATATACATGAATTATATCTGTATAATGTATTTATATCGAAAATGTTTGTGTTTTTATAGACATAGTTACAGAGTCATAGTCACATAGTCATAGTTACTGTCATATAGTCATAGTTACAGAGTCACAGTCACATAGTCATAGTTACTGTCATATAGTCATAGTCAGTGTATAGTTTACACTGTATAAGTGTGCACTCACGTCATGAGCGCGGCGTATATAATACAGAGGTACGGGAGGGGGTGGAGTGGTGGAAGCGCTTTTAGTGTTGTTAGGGACAGTCATAGCTACAGTTTCATAGTCACATAGTCATATGACGACCTGTTTGGCGCAGGGGTACTAACCCCACCTTCTGCGCCAGAGGTCCCGGGTTCGATCCCCGGACAAGACAAATATTTGTGTGCATGAACATGTCTATTTGTCTTGGTCTGGATATTTAATATGTATATTATGTATGAATTTACAAAAAAAAAAGTATATAAGTATGTTTATCGAAATATAATATAATTTAATTTAATTCTTTATTTAGATAACAGAGATCCATAGGCGTTAGTAATAAATATCTTATAAACTATGTTAGTATTCTATAACTAACTTCGTTGTAGTCGCCTGACTCAAATGCCACATAATGGGGCAGACATCTTGCCTGCTAGCAATAACCTTCAGAATGCTGTTGGTGCTACTCCTCACTCTGTACAATAGGGATGTCATTTTTTTGCGCAGTACGGCTGAAAAACTATCAGTGCGAGCCTCTGCAAACCCGTTTATCCGTTATCTAGTATCCATAATACAAGTTCATCATGATACTTAATGTGGGCTAGATAATTGATGTGATTGTATGGAAATATTTATATACTGATAGTCATAGTAATATAGTCACAGTATTATATGCAGGGGCGTGCATTGGTTTTCCAGCGTAGTAGGCACTGTAGATCTAACTAGTAACTTTGCACTTATCCTATCCTGCTACCGAATATTATAAGTTTGAAAGTTTGTTAGGATATTTGGATGGAGGAATGTTTGTTACTCTTTCACTCAAAAACTACTGAACTGATTAAAATGAAACTTTACAGCAATGTAGCTTATATATCAGAAAACCACATTGTATGCAAATATTTTTAATTATCCTGATATTCCCACGGTAACGACAACCACGCGGCGAGTGAAACCGAGAGCGGCCGCTAGTCATAAATGATAAGGTTCGTAATATTTAGTAGGAATATTAAAATGCTGACGACTTTGACTGTTTGAGCACGCTAATCTCCGGAACTACTAGTTCGAATTGAAAAAATATTTTTGTGCTGGATAGTCCATTTATCTCGGAAGGTAATAAGATATTTAATATCACGTTACGATTAATAAGAGCAGAGCATTAATGTAAAACGTTACAGAAACGGGAAAAAAATATTAGTTTTGGGAGCTTCCGTTGCGAACGGTGTGTAAACGGTTAAAGTTATGTAAAAATCATGTATGACGAAATTATTCCCCATCAAAAGTTCTAAAAAAAAGTCCGCGACAGCATATGTCTATGTTTTATGGTTAACTCACTATAACTATTTTTCAGATAATAAAATTTGTTCTAAACTAATGTATTATTTGAGAAGCTGTTTTCATAAACATGATATTAATCCTTATCTAAATAAATAAGTTAATCATCACAAGTATTTAATTTTGAATAAAATTGCCTTTTACATCATAAAATTTTAATGAATATCTTAGGAAATATGATAGTTTTAAAATAACTCCTCAACAAAATAATTCGCGACCAAATTCATTCGTCAGGTAGGCATGCTTACTTTATACTGATATATTCCGGAAGTTTAAGCTAGAACGTTACACGTACAAATAGCGCCCTTCTTGCCATGGGCGGTTTATACTTGAGCAATACTTTTTCTAAATTTGTTGTATTCTTGTATGAAACGCTGCTTGTTCCGAGTAGGCAATTTCGAGACTGCCTATCGGTAGGTATTCAGTATTTAGCGTAAGGAATATCTTAGTGGGTGAGTGTTGAATAGAAGTTTAAACTAAAATAAAATAACTTTAACACTTATTGTATATTTATTTAGGGTTTGAATGAGGTAGGCACTGCCTAATTGCCTATATGGAATGCACGCCCCTGATTATATGTCACACACAGGTACATAGTCAGATAGTGAATACTTACAGCATATGCGTCCTGAGCGCGGCGTGGCCGGAACAGCGCTGTCCGCACACGTTGCAGGCGACGCTTCGGGAGGGACAGGAACGGTGGAAGCGCTTCAGGTGCTGCTGGAGACCGGCTCCGTCCCTATTTGTGAACATCATTACATTACATACGATGAAAAAAAATGAAAATGAAAATGAAAAATGTTTTATTCATAAACAAAGTACGTTGCTCTTACATAAGTGGCTGGAACCAACCTATTAAGTGTCCAGAGACACTTGTGTCAGGAGGCCCCGCTCTTCCATAGCTTGATAACATCTAAATAATACACGCAATTTATTTATTTATGTTATCATCAAACAAATGTGTTGTGTAAGTAAATATCTAGGTGTGTGTGTGAGTGAGTGTGTGTAAATTACATACGAAATATTCTATTCTGGAGAAGAATTTACGGTAGTATGATTTATGACATCTATTTTGTAGAAGTCAACAGGTCCGTAAATATATCTTTTGAACTAATCATCGGTTTCTGAATAGAGAATATCAATTTATGACTTTTTAATTTTTGCTTTTACCAATGCAATTTTTACACTTCACTTCTCAGATGGGACTCGAACCCACGATCTTGGAGAATCCGGTCCACTGCTCTAACCACTGAGCTACCCAGACTTGCGAACCACCGGCGAAATTCTTATGGCCGAGTTTAATTCTGAATTCAGAAACGGATCCAAAAGCTAAAACCAACCTCATAAAAACTGTTGTCATTTTACTGTTTATTTACTGCGCTCCCAATGACCTACTGAGATTTATCTTAAACTAGCCTTCCGCCCGCGACTTTGCACGCGTAGAATTAGTCTTAATATATCGCGTGGTGGCGTCATCTAAATATATATAATTTTTTTTTTTATTCACGACGGGGAGACTCTCACACCCATATTTTAAGTCGTTCCTCCAAAACTTACTCGTCCTCGACTTAACGAAACCTCATTGAAAACCTCTTCGAAATACTCCTCTAAATCGGTATTCTAAGTCATAACTCCGTAAAGTCCTGGAGGAGCCAAAGAGTACGTAGCCACTCCGTCTTAGGCCTAACGCACACTACCATTTTTACCCACGACGAGGTTGAGTGGAGTGTAAAAAGTTTTGGAGGAACGACTTAGAATATGGGGGTTAGCCTTCATCATACCTGATGTTAAGTATTGATAAGGATGAAGATGGAAGCGAGCCTCTCCCGGAACCCTCAACCACTGAGGGACTGGTTTTCTATCTCTAACTGCCGGAACACAACAATGCTGAAAACATTGTTGTTATGGCGTCAGACTTAGATAAGATGGTGGTAGCTAGAACAAGTCCTAACACCAACCAAACCGAATACAATATGTAACCCTGCTGTGAATCGAACTGACCCCTGGTTCTGATACCGGTGGTTGTTACCACTAGACCACAGAGACGGTTAATTACCACATTTATTTCTGTATTTATTTGGACCACCAGGAATAATTACAATAAAGCTTACAAATTATATTACAAATTATGGAGATCATATTAAGTAAAATTATTTTAAAGGTAGTCACTCTTACTAATATTATAAAGCTGAAGAGTTTGTTTGTTTGAACGCGCTAATCTCAAGAACTACTGGACCGATTTAGAAAATTCTTAAGGTGCGTACGGATAGCGCGTACACTGGTACGCGTAGTCAGTTTACGCGTGTCCGGAACGTCATGTCTATACTAGCAGCTACGCGTACACTCTTGGGGAACGCGTACCGTGCGAGCTAGCACATATAATAAAAACACCCTGTATATGTTAGCGCGTACTTGACGATTAAAAATCGGTCGGTTGCCGGTAGTCGTATGATACCGACAAACTGTCGGCCGACCAAATAATCGTAATGCGCGCGTTCTTAAAGTTGCATTGGGAAAAATCTGTGGGCCCTGGAGGGGAACTACCTTAAATCCTTTAGTTAGCTCTTTTTACTAAAAGAAAATATTATTTTAATTTTTAAAAGAAACAAAACTGCATTCATATATTTTTGTATTTTTTTCAAAAAACCTTGAATAAAAGTGCTTTAACCGTCCCATTGAGTTTATAAGTTGAGTTTTCATGTGTTTCCTTTAATTTAATTTACTATGTTTGTTAGAGAGAGTCGATTATTTTGGATTGGCCCATCGATTGATGGCAAAGAAGTACAGGATGTTTATCTTTTACAGATTTTAGCTCGATTCCTGGGTGTGGGAAGCGTATTTTTTTAAATCTATCAATGCAGTTTTCCTTCTTTTAAAAAATAAAGGAATGTTTCCTAAAATAAGCTAACTAAAGGATTGAAGATAGTGCCCCTCCACAAACCATAGATTTTAACCACCCTGTATAGTTTGCTGAACATGTAGCTTATGGAAATCAAACACTCGAGGACAAATAAAGCGAGACACAACGTTATTTTCATACAAACACGTTCAATTTGTGGTCTTACAAATAAAAAAACTGTGTATAAGAAAAAGAGGTTGTCAACTGAGGAGATGGGTGGACGAAATCCAACAAACATTGGGACCATGCTGGACAAGAGTTCCAAAAGATAGAGGGCAATGGAAAGAGTCGGAGAAGGCCTATGCCAGGCACATAGAAATAAGAGACCTAATTTAAAAAAATATATTAATGTAAAAATAGTAGTGTGTAAAAATTCTAAATAAAATGCTTTATTATTATTACTAGACTTGAGAAAAAAGTTTTTCTGGCCTTTAACCTTGATAAGGTCAATTTAAAAAAATAATTATATTTTTCCGGCCGTCTACATTTCTTTTGTGATTTTTGAAGCTATTAGTGAAGGCTGTAGGTGTTATACTCATGGCGCTGGAGGGAACATTAGAATGGATAACACGGGCCTTATGAGATTATATATAAAAAACTATGTGTATTTCTGGAAAGAATTTTTGAAGCTATTAGTGAAGGCTGTAGGTGTTATACTCATGGCGCTGGAGGGAACATTAGAATTTCGCTTCAGTGGGAAAACGGTATTAGCTGAATCGTGAAGAATTATATTAAAATGTATAGCGTGCTGTGCAGAGAGGAGCTTTGTTCTGAGCGAGGCACAGCAATGCGGAGTTGAGCTAAGTAGCTGTGCTAGGTGAAGCGGGGCTGGGCGGGCCCTCGGGCGCTCGGCTTAACTTGAGCTAGCTATAATACAGCTTAGCTCAGCCCCGCTCGGCTCATCTTCAACCAGCTACACGCTTAGCTCTGCACCACTCATCTTTGCACAGCTTCAATAGAAACACTGACCTCTTTACACAGTCCCCGCTTAGCTCAGCTTCGCGCAGGCCCGCGCAGCTCCGCTTCTACGGAAACGCAGCCTAAGTCGAGTATTTGACTCATACATTGACAAATAAATGTTTACATAACTGTTGATATTTTTTGGGTAATGGAACTGTAAAGTCAGCCTGTTTGTATGAAAATAACGCAATGGCCCGCTTTATTTTTCCGCGAGAGTACTTACTTAAACACTCTTCCACAGAGATGACAAGACGCCGATTCCGTTTCGATACCATAACATTCTTTAGCATGAGCTGTTCTCTGTCTCTTTCTAATAAATATGTTGCAGTTGAGACACCTATATCTCTCTCCGTGGAGACCTTTATGAGCTCTCAGGACCGCTGGATTGGCGAAGCGAAGAGTGCAGATGTTGCAACGGTGTTCTCCATTAGACTGTGAAGGAAAAGACATGTTTTTTAACCGACTTCAAAAAAGCAGCGTGCCTTTTTTAACCCCCGACGCAGCGCAAAGAGGGGTGTTATAAGTTTGAAGTCTACGTCTGCCTGTCTGTCTGTCTGTCTATATTCGTAGAGCCTAAACGAATCAAGCGATTTCAATGCGGTTTTTTTTTATTGAAAGCTAAATTAATCGAGATGGTTCTTAGCCACGTTTGATGAAAATCCATCCGGCCATTTATGGAGATGGTCAACTGCCTGCCGAAACGGTAAAAGATACAAAGGTGGCGCTTTGACTAAAATAATGTACACACTGGGCAAATTTAGGTACACAGCAAAAAAAAACAAAATGGCGGCAAAAATTTTTTTGTCTTTCTGTATATAAATATTAGTATTGCCTAAACGAATTAAGCGATTGCAATGCGGTTTTTTTTAATTTTGTGTGTATGTAATTTTAAAAGGATGAAATAAAAATAAAATTTTAAAAAACCTCCGACACAAAAAAATCTTCAAAATAAATAAAATTTTCTCTCTCGGTCGGGGGAATAATATACCCTTTTAGTACTTCTCTTTTTGTGGTCCCCCGACCGAGAGAGAAATTTTATTTTTTTATGTATGTTCACCGATTACTGTGAGACGGCTGGATCGATAGTTATGATTCAAACATTATTACATTAGCTATGGTCCCAATTTGAACTCATTTTTTGAAATTTTGAAATCGGTTCAGTATTTTTCAGGAAATCTTGAAAATACTGTTGTAGTTGTGTTCGTAGTAGTTCCTTATATACCGCTAGGTGGCGCTGGTGCTGCTAGAATACTAAACTGCGAGCACGAGTTCATTATTAGGGTTCCGTACCTCAAAAGTAAAACAGAACCCTTATAGGATCACTTCATTGTCCGTCCGTCCGTCCGTCTGTCAAGACCGTTTTTCTCAGGAACGCGTGGAGGTATCAAACTGAAATTTATATCTAATACTCAGGTCTACTGTCCCTTGGAGCTGTGAAAAAATCAAACCTCTAAGCCAAAACAATCAAAAGATACAGCCGTTTATGCCGCAAATTTCCGCAAATTTTCGATACTCGCACGGGAATCAAAACCTACAGGGTACTTCCCGTGAACTTAGAATCTTGAAATTTGGTACGAAGTAACGTCTTATAGTACAGATAAAGGAAAAATTGCGAAAACCGTAAATTTTTAGTTACATCATATTATAATAAAAAATATTTTTGAAAATTTTAAACGGAACCCTAGGTGCGCGAGTTCGACTCGCACTTGGCCGGATTTTATTTGTAGTAATTAGATGGCGCTGTTCTGGACGTTAAAAATTGTGAATTTTAATTACTATAAAGCTTTTTATAAAAATAAAAAAACTGACTTCAAAAAGTAAAAAGATAAGCCTTTCGGTGCCAGCCAAGGTAAAAAAAAATACCAACTAACTAGAAGTGAAGTGAAGAGATTGTTAGAAATTAATTTATTATTTTAGGTCAGTCTTGTTTTAAGCCTGACATGCCACTTTAAGTCTTACCTCTTCATGCCTCATCATATGAGTTTGGTAAGTGTCTTTAAACAAGAATCCTAAACCGCAATTAGAGCATTTAAATTCAGCTTCTATATACTTCTTACTCTTCCTGTTCGCTTCCAATTCAGCTTTCTGCTCTTTGATGCTCAACAAAATCTTTTCAAATTTCTTTTTTATCTTTTTCGATTTACTTTTTTTCTTTTTATGTTTTACTTCGCTTATATCAGGATTGTCATTTATTTCATTATGTACATCATTATTTTCTTCTTCTTTTACATTATCTAAATCATGGATTTCATTATTAAAATCATCATATGACTCATCATTACACATTATTTCATCTTGTTCATTATTTTCCACATCATCAAAATTTGCAATAGTATCTTCATACCGTATATCAGGAATAACAAGTTCTATTTGCTGATTGAGTTTAGGTAGAAAGTCATCAAAATCTCTATCTTCATACAGTTCAACATACTCATTATTTTCATTTTCTTTATCGTTATTGTCCAAATACTCATTGATATTGCTAAAGTGGTAAAAGTTGCAATTTAAGTTGCGGCTTTTGTAATGTTCGCAGGAGTCTTCAGTGCATACAGAATGATACTCTATGTCATTTCTCTGTAGGTTTAAAGTCCCTTTTTCACTGTAAATTAAAGATAAGACATTCATAATGGTGAGCTTAATAATTACTAGTAACCTTCCGGGTTTTACCCACGTGTTTATCGTTCCAATGGGAATTTCAATATAAATAGTATCCTTATGTTTTAATCCAGGCTATCTACTGTGTGCAAATTTCATCCAAATTTGTTCAGTAGTTTTTGAGTATTTCCAAACATCTTTTCTTTTTAATGTTAGTTTAGATGTCAAATGAGGCTGTGGTTGAGGCCTACTCGGGGGCCTCCCACGGAGCGTCGTCCGGTGTGCGGTCGCTATCCTAGAACCTTACCGTCCCAATGGCTGTCGGTTCTCCTCGCCACTCAACAACTCAACGCCCAAATAAGAATTGAAACCAACCTAAAGAGCACTGGGTACCCCAAACTCCTCTTCAGACAAATGGAACGGAACAGCCACAGGCGATTCAGGACATGACAGCAAATATGGCAAAGATGTGAGTCTGGACACAGCTGTTGACAAGAAAATTATAGTTATCAATACAAATTCATATTAATTAAGACCTTACTTCATAGGATCATATTAAAAACCGACTTCAAAAAGTAAAAACTAAAAATGACAACCAAAAAAATGCCAAATAATAATACCCCATTCTTACAGCAAAAACTGTCTTCAAAATCTGAGATTAGTTTATACAATTATAATTAAAAAACAAATTTAACATAATATCTCTAGTTTCTGTTCCTGGCTCAGCAAGGGCCTCCTTCATCTCCCAGCACTAGGCTCTGTCCAAGGCTACCCTTGTCCAGAGTGGTCCCAGGTTTGATGAACCTCATCCTTTTAATTTTCCTGTACTCAAAGAGTAAAACCACTGAACCAATTAGATAAAATTTGTCATACAGATAGATTAGTTGGATCTTGGAGAAGGCCATAAAATGCTTTTTATTGCAAAAATTTTAAAAAGGTTTTAAAGAAAAGCAATTTGACAACTTCTGTGGTAGAGTGGTACGCACACCAGTTGCAAGGTGTCACCTACTCTGAGGTCCCGGGTTCAAATCCCGGTAGGGGCAAATAATTGTATGATGAATATGAGCATTTGTACCTGTGTCATGGATGTTTATATATACTTATTTCTACACATAAATAATTATATGTATTTATACCCGTTTCCCTAGTATCCCATAACACAAGCCTTACAGTGCTTACCTTGGGGCTAAGTTAATTGGTGTAAGTGTAAAAAATATTTATTTATTTATTATACCTGTACATACCAAAACAATGGTTTTTAAAATATAACCGAATCCCACGAGAACGACGTAGCTTTCAAGTCGCTCAAATGTTAAGAATAATTATTATAAGCTTTTATTTCTATTTTACGCTTATTTTGATACACGTTCTGTTTAGTTTTATTCTAAAACAGCTTGGGCTTTAATCTGGGCGCCCTTGAATGGCACCTGCTTTAGAATTGAGGTGTACATCAGCTAACACTAAGCTACTATTTCTCAATTCGTAAAAATGATGTTTAACAATATCATTGATTTGTACCCTAAATAATAATATACACACATTCATGCTAACAACTTCGCGGTATTTTTCACGCATTTCTTCATTGGTATCGTCGTTCACTGTGCTGTGGCAAATAAAACAAAGAAAGGAAGACATTTCTTATAGCAAAAAAAAATAACATATTTAATTTGATAAATAATAAGGTAAAAATTATTTTCACGCCAACTGCAACAGCACTGAACTGACTGTACTGACTGAACGAATGAATCACAAATTATATAGTAGTAATGTACAAGGAATGAATGAACACCGTTTTTGTAAAGCAAAATTTGACATAATGTTTTTTTTTTTTTTATTAATTTATTCATGACCTGGATACAAAGTCCTTCAGTCGCATACATATTATTATAGTAGGTACAAGAGGTAATCAATTTCAACTTAAATCTTGAGAACAATATAAATAACAAAGAGAAAAATTGATTGAAAAATCCTGACAAAACACTTTTGACATGTAAAACAAAAAAAAAAAAAAAACGACAACTACATACATAAAATACTAACTTAACAATTAAAGTATTGTTTCATAAACTTAAATTTTCTCTACACTATTTACAATATATTTATACAAAAGAATAAAAAAGTCAGTATTGCTAAGAATGTCTTGAACGCGGCGGGGTACACTGATTCGGTTTTGAACTGAAACGAAACTGTCAATGTCACTGAGCATTATTGACCGTTGGTTGGTAAACTTTGAACAATTGAAAACAATGTGTTGTAAATCAGCATCATCTTCAGTACAGCAGTGTGGACATTGTGCATTATTGTAAACCTTGATTCTGTATAGATGCGTTGGAACCAAACAGTGGCCGAGTCTCATTCTTGTGAGAACTGTAATAAATCTTCGGTTTCTTTTAGGATCACCTTTAACATACCAAGGATTCACTGGTAAGTCTTTCTGTATTTCAGCATACCACCTGCCTTTAGTTTCTAACGTAGTGTTCCAATAGTCATTCCACAACTTCCTAATATTTTCCTTGAAGTAAACATAGTAATCAGTAAACGGAAGTTGAAGAGTATGAGTGTGGTCTTGATCATGTTCCATGTGTGTCAAACTGTCGGCAATCTCATTTCCTTCTATGCCACTGTGGGAGGGAACCCAAACAAATTCTACATTTATACCTAGGTTAATAAAATTTTCTATCATACTAAGAATTTTACACAGAATAAAGCTAGATTTGTAAGATGAGGGTCCATCAAATAAAGAAGTTAGTACACTTTTAGAATCAGTTATTACTAAAATATTTACACTATTTACATTATTCTTTATATACATTAAAGATTGCAGAATAGCATAACTTTCAGCTGTGAATATGCTAGAATTGTTATTTAATTTGATACACTCACAGTAATTAGCTTGAGGGTCATAAAATGCTGATCTAACATTATGTTTGTCTTTAGAACCATCTGTGTATATAAAGTAACTATCATCCCTATTATTTTTAAATTCTATAAAATCAAATTGATTAGATATTATATCTAAGTGGATCTTATTTCTATCATAATTAACAAGACTATTGTAAGAGCATTCATAAATAGGCCATTTATTACATTTGTATGTATTTTGTGATTTAGTTTTAACATTGCTATAAATTTGTATGATTTCAGTACCAGAAAGAAGTGACTGTGGAGTTAGACTAGAACCTGCCATGGAGTGTAACAGTTCTGTCATTTTACTGAGTTTCAAATTTAAACAATTGTCTGAGGATAAAGTTTTTAACAAGAATCTCTCAGCTAACTGGAGACGCCTAATAAATAAAGGAGGTATGCAAGTTTCTACTTCTAATGAGTTAATAGGGGTGGAGCGCATTGCTCCGCAAATTAGTCTAAGACCTATATTTTGTATAACATCTAATTTCCTGAGATGGGTGGTACTAGCATTCAAGTAGGCTAAACTACTATAATCAAAATGGCTTCTGACTATACTTTTATACAGCATGGTCATAGTCTTAGGGTCTGAACCCCAATAAGTACCTGCCAAATGCCGTAAGAGATTAATAGCTTTCATGGCCTTTTTACTGATATAGTCAATGTGTTTATCAAATTTTAATTGTGTGTCGATAATAACTCCCAAAAATTTATATTGAGTGACAGTAGGTATTTCAGTGTTATTGTATTTAATTTTTATATCGGAATAATTTTTACTAAAAGTTAAAACTGAACTTTTCTCTGGACTTACATCTAATTTAAGTTTATCATGGTAATATGTATACAGTTGTTTTAGAGCATTATTAATATTGCTTTTTGCTATATCTATATTTTGGTTAGAACTGTATAAAAGCAAGTCATCTGCAAACTGCAAAATATTAACATTATCTGGCATTATCTATTATTAATGGCATTCAAAATAATTTCGTTATTAGCTATTTTATTAACATCTAATTGTACATCATTATTTATATTACTTACTCTGTTTAAAGGAGGGTAGGATTTCGTGTCACTAGGGGCTGGTGGAGAACTCACCACAGCGGCATAGTTTTGTGTAGAGTACTTCCTCTTATTTTCTTCAAATTTCTGCTTTTTGATGGGACAGTCTCTAGATATAGCCAAGTGGTTGCCTCCACAGTTGATGCATACAATTTCCTCCACGTCACACTCCTTATACGAATGCTGTCCAGCACATGATGAGCACATCTGTGAACCTCTACAAACTTTGGCTGAATGATTGAATTTAAGGCATTTAAAACATTGCAGGACAGGTGGTATGTATTGGTGAATCGGATAACGGAATAATTGGATATAAGCATACTGGGGTAAGGTTGTTGATGCAAAGGTGACAGCGACAGTGGTTAAGGGTATCAGAGTATTATCTGTTTTTTTCATAAATCTTTTGATGGAAATTACTTCAGCATCACAAACAATATTTTTATAAATCTCTTCATTTGACATATCTTTGGGTACGTACCTCAGTATACCAATCTTTTCCGTTAGATAAGATGGGACGAATGCCCTCATTTTATTCTTTGACAAGAAATCATCCATTTTTAAAAAGTAGTTTGCAGACGTGGCTTTCCTGAATGTTACTCCGATCTTATGTGCATTAATTCTATGCACACCAGTGATATCTTTAACATTTTCGCTGAAGAGTCTGGTTAAAATAATTGGGTTTTTATTCCCTAATCTCTCTTGATCGGTAGATTCTACATAAACCGTGAAGTCTCCCGAGCTGTTTTCTATGAATAGTCTCTTATAGTTCGGTTTAGTATAAATTTTATACTTATCGGTTTGTTGCGATGCCGATGGAGCGCTGGAAACATGCTCGCGTTTCCTCTTTCTTTTTTCCGCAGGGTCCTCCCCATCGCTAGGGGGACCCATTTTAAGTTTGTTTAACGTCTTCTGGTGTGGATTTGTGTAATTACGCCGTGAAAATTAACTTTAATTGACAAAGAAAATTTAAAGCTGCCGCTCTGTTTGACTTCCCGCCAAAAAGTCCATTTGACATAAATCTTATACAGTGTGACCATCTCAGAAACGGTGAATCTGCCAAACTACGGACAAAAATTTGCCAATTCTGCCAAATCAACAGAAAACCAATATTCCTTCAAACGACCAAAAAAAAACTACTTCATAAGGAATTTGAAGGGGTTCTACTACAATTTACTTATTAAGAAACTAATGATCAGTTACTAATGAACATAATAAACCATATTATAGATTAATTGCCATACATAGTCATAAATCATACAGTGAAAGAATTTGGCAAATTTGAAGGAAATCTTTATTCGTTTTAAGTATTTTAAAGATTTCTTTCAAATCTGCCAAATTCTGCCACTTTTCGAAATCGTTGGCATAATCTGCCACACTTAAAATTCAGGTGTTAAATCTGCCCAAATGGCAGAAATCTGCCACAATTGGTCACACTTGGTGCTTATCGGCACTATATATATGACTACCGGCAGTGCTGTGAATCTAAAAAAACCGTTTTTCGTTAAAAAGTAAAAAAAAACAAAAAAAAAAATTTATTTTTATATTTATTTATTTGTGATTAAAAAAAATAATTTATTTTAGGCTTTTTTTATCTTTTAGTTTTTTTGCTCTGCTCAATCTTACAATAAATAGCGGATTTATGTAAAAAAAAAATATAGCTTAATTTCTTGTTAAAAGTTTTCGATTTACAAAAGTTTCGTCAATTAAGGGGCATCTGAAAAAAACAGTAATATAAAAAATCTAAATTTAGAATATCCTGGCATAAATATATTTGTTATTGTTTAATTGTCTTACACTTAATTTTGAACTTTATTCCACGGCAATAAGATTACATATTAAATGATTAAATCTGTGCCAAAATTAACGTCATTATTTTTTGTTCGACGCGAATTAGTTGTCATTAGGTCCCATAAAAATTTAGTTCAGTTTGGCCCAGTAGTTTTTATTTTATGAGCATTTTTGTTAACTTGGACGATGTAATTCTTATGATACTTTTGTTTATAATGTACCTGAAACCTAATCAAATCTAAAAAAAAACCTTCTGTAGTTTACAAAACAACATATCGCAGACACTAAAAATTAAAAATTAAACAAAAAAAAGTGAAACAAAAACCAGTTACCAGCGCAAAAGTTTTGTATCTCAGATTGTAGAGGATTTTTTTAAATAATAGTTAAAGTATATCTCTGTCGGGTGGCTATATAATTATTTTGCTTAAGAAGTTCTGTAGGTGTACTATTGAAAAATTAATTGGATAATAAATACGCCTACAAAGTGCTTGAGCAAAAAAAAATTGTTAACCACCCGATAGAGAGACAGTGATTGTTCAAACAATTTTTTTTAAATATCTTCTAAAATCTGAGATACAAAACTTTTGCCTCGGGAACTGGGTTTTTATATGGGATTTGGGCCATCTCCTGCTGCTGATTGGGCCAAAACTCTGCGTTCATATTTTTTTATTAAATTAGATTTCGTTAAAAAATTATTATAATTTCATTTGATTTTTTGTTGTCTGTTTCTGACGAAAGTTAAGAATAGTTCCGATGATCGTTGAGTTCCACAAAAGTTCCACTAGGACCTCAAAAGTTCCGAAATCGGAATAAAAAGTCCGCACTGGCAACACTGCGAGCTTATTGACAGTGACAGACAAATGCTTTTATTATTACCTAGTTGATATTCTAACAACCAATTAAAAAACATTCGTTAGTATTGTATTTAATTCTGATTGGCTTATTTCGTTAAGAAAAATCTGTTGCGGTAGTCGATTGAGCAGTTTAGTTTTGATAATTATTATTGCAATGATCTTATTTATCGTTAGGTATAGGTACATTCAATTACTGAAATTTTTCTCGATAAAAAATAATGTTAAAAATCTTTTATAAAAAAAATCCGGCTTCAAAATGTAAAAAAAATAAACCTTTTGTAGTCGGTGCCAGCCAGCCAAGGCATTTTAATTCTACACTGCACTTCCATACTATATTTTTTGGCCTTGACTGTTGGCTGGCACCACAGAACAGAAATCTGTGGCTGGCACCGACTCCAAACACCGAAAGGCTTATTTTTCATTGTTTGAAGTCGGTCACAAGTTTTTCTGAAAAAAATTTTTTTAAATTGGAATGTGTTCCGTACGTGCTTACACTAATAATGGTGTTTTTTTTACTAATTCCTACTAGTTTTCCTCATAATCATCGCGATGGTCAGCGGTCCCTGCGCATAGACCGGGACTCCTATCGCGTAAAAAATATGGATATGGATATGGGCTTCATTTGACAGTTGAAGCTCATAAAATTACCATATATGGTCATTTAACTGTCAAATAAAGCCCATATCCATATCCATATTTTTTACGCGATAGGGGGGCGGGGCGGGTACGGGCACTGTCCGATTGGTGCAATCTGGATGCTGGTAAAAAACGTATTAAACCGATATAGTTTCAGTCCCATTCTTTATCTGCCCGAGTTATAAACAGTAATAGATAAGTAAGTAATCAAATATTATTTTTTATTCAATTGATTCGATGAATTGAAATGGCAGTGGGAGACGGGCTTTATTATACAGTTCGTCAGCGTTGCCGGTGCGGACCTTTTGTTCCGATTGCGGATTTTTTGAGGTCCTAGTGGAACTTTTGCGGAACTCAACAATCGTCGAAACTTTCGTCGGAATCAGAAAAAAATACAATGAAATTAAGATAATTTTCGAATTATGCCTAATTTCGTAAAAACATATGTACGCAGATTTATGAATGAAAACTCATTTTGACACCGATTTATTCATTCAATCTGTGATCTTGTTGCCGTGATATACTTAAAGTGCAAAATTAAAGTAGATTTCGGGAGAACCAACTTAACTAAAAATGTTAAATCTTCGAATCAATCAATCAAATGAAATGTCAATCATCTTCTGTGCGTCAATCGCTAATAAGTGGGTGGTCCAATTTATTAAATCTGTCAAGACTGTTTCCCGGCCCGGCTAAGGAACGGGGAACAGAGTGAGCAGATTTAAAATGAAGATTAAATAAAACTGAGTTTAAGAACAAGAGTATAATAAAAAGATAAAAAGAAAAACATTTACTGGAAAATATTAGTACATAAGTATGTAATTTAAGTAACTTAAAATCTAAAATTAAAATCTAAATCTCTAAATATGGGGTGGTTAGCTTAGTATATTGCTCTCTTAAAATGAACAATACGGATAGATTATTAGTTCAAATCATTAAAAACTATTTGTACTAAATCGTAGTCTAGTATTAGGGTAATACAGTGATGGCTACCCGAAGTCGCGTCAGTCATATGGAACGGTGGAAAATAGAGATAGCCGCCCGAAGTCGCGTCTCCTCGCCACATAAAGTATAAAAACAGGAACGCCCTTACTTGTATAAAGTCAGGTCGACAGGATCAGGACCGGAACTCAGAACTTCGCAGACCGTAAGACTCAGCTTAGGAACTTGTTTTATAGATATCGATTTATTATAAATGAATAAATGAATGGACCTCGATAAACGAGTGGGTAGATCGGTCCCTCCTCTTCCCTCCTGATAAAAACGGGAAAAAAGAAGGCGTTAGTTAAATCAACTAAGTATAAAAAATACATCAATATAAAACATGGGGAAAAAAATGATAGAAATACCTATATTTAATTTATCAATATTATAGTCATTAAATGAATTTTGCGTCGTTGGCTCTTCCAAGAAATCTCCAAGTCCAAGTAACTTCATAACGTGTATGAAGATGAGGCTAAAAGATATCAAACCTATATAAAATATGCGAAAATTAAAAATAAAAATTAGTATTTATACTTTTGAAATACTTACCAATAAAATGTGTTAGATATTTAAAAAGGAAAAACAAAATTTTCAATTCTAAAATGCAGAGCACTATCTGGCTTCGTGCTGTGAAAAAGTGAAAATCTTTTCAAAGCGCGGCACGAAATAGCGGGAAAACGACGAAAAAGGCCATCGCTAGAAAAAAAAGAAATGAGTAAAAAGGATGAATGATAATAAGAGTGTGTGTAAAAAGGATAGGTAGAACTTGAATATTTAAAAATATACTTGAATATTTTTAAATGAGTTCGAACATGATTTAAAACTTATTTCATATATTACATAGATACCAAGGAATTTTATACAATGAGGTTGATAGTTTGAAAAAAGAGTATGGATGAAATGAGGTCGCATGTACGAAATAAATATAATAAAAAAGAAAACTATTGAAATATAATAATTGAAATGTAATGATTGTGATTAAATAAATAAGATGCAATATAAATAAATATTAAAATAAAATGTTGTTTTGAAAAATCTGTAGGTCCACTTTTTCACTTTTCGAAGTTAGCAACACTCTTATGTTAATTTTGTACATAGATAGTAGATAGCCTCTATTAAAACGTAGGATACTTTTTATCCCGTTATTCCCAAGGGAACGAGAACCACGGCCGCTAGTATTATAAATACGAAAGTTTGTGTGTGAGGATGTTTGTTACTCTTTCACGTAAAAACTACTAAACCGATTTGGATGAAATTTGGCACACAGCTAGTAGCTAGCCAAGATTAAAGTATAGGATACGTTTTATCCCGATATTCCCACGTAAACGATAACACGCGGGTGGCCGCTAGTTAATGAAATACCTAAAAACTGTTACGATTTACCTTTGACTATAAAATTGCTAAGCTGCAAGATATTAAGCGATTGTAAGTGTCTGTGCCCGAGTGGGAAAGATATTTTTATGAAGATTTATTTAATGACTCTCACGACCCCACAGCTGAAGAACCCGATTCTGCAGATGAAGTAGAATGAAGACATATTTTTCAATATGATATTTTCCAAGTCCAGCATTTACCACGTAAAAACGACTAAGTCCAAGGGTTACACTTAAGTCCATTTTTTTATAATTTGTTATAAAGTTTCTATTAACAATATTGATTTAATTATTTTTCTTTTAATAATTACTTACTTAGTACTACAACACTCTTGATTTATTCATATTTTTCCCTTTTATCATTTTCTTTCAACACGCTTAAAATGCCGTTATCTCAAAAGTGATTTCGAGGACTTAGGGATTTTATGAATTAGACCATATCCAAGCGCTCGTGCAATACATTTGTTTTAACACTCAATACACATCAGATCCTATAGTCGGATGCAAGGATATTCCTAGTATTGATGTGACAACGCAGGTCTACAGCGTATTAAAAATATAAAAGTATCGGAGAATTTCGACGGTGGTCCGCAAGCCTCGGTAGCTCAGTGGTTCATTGGACTGGATTTCCAAAGGTCGTAGGTTCGAGTCCCATCTGGGAATTCACTTGTGGCCGACTTGACTTTTTCCAATATTTTTCTATTTAAAATTTATCATAAGTATAAAAATAGCATTGAAAAAGGCAAAAATCAAAAATCATAAAAGGCCCAACAGTACCATCCTTTTCTCGAAGCCGCTCAGGGCTCTTTTGACCACCCTGTAACATAAAGCTATTGGCCTGAATTTTCAATGACGAAAAGGATATACAAAAAGTGACTAACTATATACCTAAATTTCATACCATTTGCACCTAAAGTTTACGAGCTATAGCTAATTAAAGTAGAGCAATTTTGTCACTGACACCCGATGATGATCAAGATGATCTAGTACTTCCACCATACCTAGAGAGCTGACATTTGGCACAGAGCTAGGATTTAGTACCCATATTAAGGAAAAACTATCAAAACTAGGAAGAAGATCTGGAGTACCTGATGGCTCTAATGTGAAACCCTAAAATACCACTATTATTATGAGAGACTTAAAATGCTGAATTAGCAAAATGAGCTCTCGATTTACATCATTGCAATGTAATGGAACCCTTGAGCTGATCAAATGATGGAGCTGGAAGGTGGCCATAGGAACTCTGCAATAAAACAATGCAACCACATCGAGTTTGGGCTCGTTGGACGCGGCTTGACAAGTACTTTGGTCCTATGTAGTTAACACTAGTGATGATACAGTATACGCGGCGCCACTTATACATAATGCCGGCGCTACACATTGGCCAACATTGTAGCCAATTCATCATACTGTACTGGTTTTGTAGCAAATAATGTTTTAATAGTTCTTACCAAGGAGGTAATGTTGCATTAGCCACAATGTTGTCCAATGTGTAGCGCCGGCATAAACCAACACTGAGCAGTAAAATGCAAGACACGCGTGTGCAATAATTGAACAATAGAAAAATAAGCTGTAATACTAGGTACCAATAAAGAAAAAGATGAGGATCACCTACAAAAAGATATGAGATCCCACCAAAAACATAAATTAATGTACAAAAATGTCAAGTCTTGCAACGCAATTCTTCCGCCGTAAAAAGTTATGAAATCTCATGTCAAACCAAGTCAGTTCTTTTAGTTAGTATGGAAGCACTTAATCAGCAACTTCATCTATATTTGTCTCCTAATTAATAAGTTACGTAAGCAACATTATGACGTATTTTTATATACATATAACAAATATAATGACTTGGCAATTATCTTTAGGTCCTTAATTAAACTTTTGTAAAGCGAAAACTTTTAAGAAATGAAGCAAATATTTTTCATTAAAATCCTACATTGAGTGAATGATTAAGTAGAAGATGAGAAAAAAAAGAAAAAAATTGTAAATTTGTACTGTAAAATTGGTATTTAAAAGAAGAACGGAACGTTTTGCGACGAATTTCGGACTTTTTCGATTCACACTGCCGGCAACACCGAGTTCGCCTTCGCGAGTTTGTGACTTTTTGGCGGGAAGTCAAACAGAGCGGCAGCTTTAAATTTTCTTTGTCAATAAAAGTTAATTTTCACGGCGAATTTACACAAATCCACATCAGAACACGTAAAACCAACTTAAAATGGGTCCCCCTAGCGATGGGGAGGACCCTGCGGAAAAAAGAAAGAGGAAACGCGAGCATGTTTCCAGCGCTCCATCGGCATCGCAACAAACCGATAAGTATAAAATTTATACTAAACCGAACTATAAGAGACTATTCATAGAAAACAGCTCGGGAGACTTCACGGTTTATGTAGAATCTACCGATCAAGAGAGATTAGGGAATAAAAACCCAATTATTTTAACCAGACTCTTCAGCGAAAATGTTAAAGATATCACTGGTGTGCATAGAATTAATGCACATAAGATCGGAGTAACATTCAGGAAAGCCACGTCTGCAAACTACTTTTTAAAAATGGATGATTTCTTGTCAAAGAATAAAATGAGGGCATTCGTCCCATCTTATCTAACGGAAAAGATTGGTATACTGAGGTACGTACCCAAAGATATGTCAAATGAAGAGATTTATAAAAATATTGTTTGTGATGCTGAAGTAATTTCCATCAAAAGATTTATGAAAAAAACAGATAATACTCTGATACCCTTAACCACTGTCGCTGTCACCTTTGCATCAACAACCTTACCCCAGTATGCTTATATCCAATTATTCCGTTATCCGATTCACCAATACATACCACCTGTCCTGCAATGTTTTAAATGCCTCAAATTTAATCATTCAGCCAAAGTTTGTAGAGGTTCACAGATGTGCTCATCATGTGCTGGACAGCATTCATATAAGGAGTGTGACGTGGAGGAAATTGTATGCATCAACTGTGGAGGCAACCACTTGGCCATATCTAGAGACTGTCCCATCAAAAAGCAGAAATTTGAAGAAAATAAGAGGAAGTACTCTACACAAAACTATGCCGCTGTGGTGAGTTCTCCACCAGCCCCTAGTGACACGAAATCCTACCCTCCTTTAAACAGAGTAAGTAATATAAATAATGATGTACAATTAGATGTTAATAAAATAGCTAATAACGAAATTATTTTGAATGCCATTGTAAAATCTTTAATAGCTCTAGGTAATAAAAATGATAGCAAAGTTCCCTTAACTACTAAGAAAATTAAAGAGATATTAATATCAAACTTAATTTAATGGATAATTATTTACATTTAGTCCAGTTTAATATACAAAGTTTACAGAGCAAAAAAACACTTTTACAGAAGTTACTTATAGATAAACAAGTTGACATTTGCTTGCTAAATGAAACTTGGTTCACCGATAAATCAGTAATTCCAAATTTTCCTAACTACAATTTTATTTACAAAAACTCAATTAATAAACACAATGGTGTAGGTATTCTCATTAAACATGGTTTGAAATATAATTTGTTGAATACAAACTTCCATGAAACCATTCAAAATATAGCAGTAAGTATTAAGACACAGTCCGGAGATATTACAGTTCTTTGTGTTTATTGTCCACCTCATAGTGGCAGATTTGACACTAATAAGTTAAGAAACATTTTGAATAATATTCCCAAACCTTGCATAATTATGGGTGACTTTAATGCACATCATATTAGTTTTGGTTGCAACAGTAATAATAATAGGGGACACAATTTGTATAATTTAATAGATGAATTAGATCTATGCATTGTAAATGATGGCACACCAACAACTTGTCCACATCCTAATAGACAAGCTTCAGCAATAGATATTACTCTTGTTAGTCCCTCCATTGCTCATTTGTGTGACTGGTACGTTCAGGATGATCCCTTAGGCAGCTACCATTATCCAGTATCTCTTCATTTGAATGTCCAACCATCCCAATATGAAGTGGGTCCTGTGGAAGAAAAATATATCTATAATAAAGCTAACTGGCCAGAATTTTATACCCTATCTGAAACTCTGTTTTCTGAATTAGACATTGAAAATGAAGATAGTCTAGAAGTGTATAATAGTTTTGTAAATATTTTAAATGGTTTAAGGGACCAAACCATCCCTAAAAGACAAAATATAAATCAAAACATCCATAGAAAGCCTTCTCCTTGGTGGAATCCAAAATGTGAAGATGCTATTAAGTCCTCAAAAGAGGCATTACATGAATACAAACTTAATCCCTCCATTGACAATTATATACAATATAAAAAATTAGATGCTCAAAAGAAATTAATTATAAAAAACGAGAGCTCAGAATCTTGGAAAAATTTATGTAGTAGTTTTAATAGAATGACACCTGTTTCAAGAATATGGAATTACATTAAAAAATTCAAAAAAATTGGGAGTAACAACCATAATAAAAACTTTGATGATGAATGGGTTCCTGGCTTTTTAGACAATTTATCCAGCAGTAACAATTTCAATGAAGATAGACTTTTTTCATTATTCAATAGTGCTGATGAAAATACAATAAATTCATTTCTGAACGAACCATTTACTTTTAATGAGCTTACTAGGTCATTACAAACTAGAAAGAACACAACACCAGGTCTGGATAATATTCCATATATATTAATAAAAAAGTTACATCCAAATGCGCAAAACATATTACTCTGCATTTTTAATAAATTATGGCAAGATCTCATCATACCTGAAGCTTGGAAAACTCAATGTGTTGTTCCCATATTAAAGCCGAATAAGCCAGAAAATATTTCATCTTCATACAGACCAATATCATTATCATCTTGTTTGGGAAAATTATTTGAAAACATGATAAAGTTACGTTTAGACTACTTTTCAGAAAGTAATAATCTAATTCCTGAGGTGCAACATGGGTTTAGAAAGGGTAAAAGTTGCTCTGAAAGCTTTGTATCATTAATACATGATATTAAAGAAGTTAAATTAAGTAATTCTAACATGGTTTGTGTCTTCTTAGACATTAAGGGTGCTTTTGACAATGTCAATATAGAAGAGCTAATCCAAGTACTACATGATATAGGAGTTACAGGACCTGTACTACAATGGCTGTTTAAATTTCTAAGGGACAGAACCATTTATGTAAAGTACAATAACAAGCTGCATGGCCCTAGTGTAGCTAATAAAGGAACTATGCAAGGTGCTACACTTTCTCCTTTATTATACAACTTATACACATCAGAAATATTAAAACATGTAAATACAGATAATGTTCATATTTTGCAGTTTGCAGATGACTTGCTTTTATACAGCTCTAACCAAAATATAGATATAGCAAAAAGCAATATTAATAATGCTCTAAAACAACTGTATACATATTACCATGATAAACTTAAATTAGATGTAAGTCCAGAGAAAAGTTCAGTTTTAACTTTTAGTAAAAATTATTCCGATATAAAAATTCAATACAATAACACTGAAATACCTACTGTCACTCAATATAAATTTTTGGGAGTTATTATCGACACACAATTAAAATTTGATAAACACATTGACTATATCAGTAAAAAGGCCATGAAAGCTATGAATCTCTTACGGCATTTGGCAGGTACTTATTGGGGTTCAGACCCTAAGACTATGACCATGCTGTATAAAAGTATAGTCAGAAGCCATTTTGATTATAGTAGTTTAGCCTACTTGAATGCTAGTACCACCCATCTCAGGAAATTAGATGTTATACAAAATATAGGTCTTAGACTAATTTGCGGAGCAATGCGCTCCACCCCTATTAACTCATTAGAAGTAGAAACTTGCATACCTCCTTTATTTATTAGGCGTCTCCAGTTAGCTGAGAGATTCTTGTTAAAAGCTTTATCCTCTGACAATTGTTTAAATTTAAAACTCAGTAAAATGACAGAACTGTTACACTCCATGGCAGGTTCTAGTCTAACTCCACAGTCACTTCTTTCTGGTACTGAAATCATACAAATTTATAACCATGTTAAAACTAAATCACAAAATACATACAAATGTAATAAATGGCCTATTTATGAATGCTCTTACAATAGTCTTGTCAATTATGATAGAAATAAGATCCACTTAGATATAATATCTAATCAATTTGATTTTATAGAATTTAAAAATAATAGGGATGATAGTTACTTTATATACACAGATGGTTCTAAAGACAAACATAATGTTAGATCAGCATTTTATGACCCTCAAGCTAATTACTGTGAGTGTATCAAATTAAATAACAATTCTAGCATATTCACAGCTGAAAGTTATGCTATTCTGCAATCTTTAATGTATATAAAGAATAATGTAAATAGTGTAAATATTTTAGTAATAACTGATTCTAAAAGTGTACTAACTTCCCTATTTGATGGACCCTCATCTTACAAATCTAGCTTTATTCTGTGTAAAATTCTTAGTATGATAGAAAATTTTATTAACCTAGGTATAAATATAGAATTTGTTTGGGTTCCCTCCCACAGTGGCATAGAAGGAAATGAGATTGCCGACAGTTTGACACACATGGAACATGATCAAGACCACACTCATACTCTTCAACTTCCGTTTACTGATTACTATGTTTACTTCAAGGCAAATATTAGGAAGTTGTGGAATGACTATTGGAACACTACGTTAGAAACTAAAGGCAGGTGGTATGCTGAAATACAGAAAGACTTACCAGTGAATCCTTGGTATGTTAAAGGTGATCCTAAAAGAAACCGAAGATTTATTACAGTTCTCACAAGAATGAGACTCGGCCACTGTTTGGTTCCAACGCATCTACACAGAATCAAGGTTTACAATAATGCACAATGTCCACACTGCTGTACTGAAGATGATGCTGATTTACAACACATTGTTTTCAATTGTTCAAAGTTTACCAACCAACGGTCAATAATGTTCAGTGACATTGACAGTTCCGTTTCAGTTCAAAACCCTAATCAAAACCGAATCAGTGTACCCCGCCGCGTTCAAGACCTTCTTTGCAATACTGACTTTTTTATTCCTTTGTATAAATATATTGTAAATAGTGTAGAGAAAATTTAAGTTTATGAAACAATACTTTAATTGTTAAGTTAGTATTTTATGTATCTAGTTGTCGTTTTTTTTTTGTTTCACATGTCAAAAGTGTTTTGACTCTTTTTTTCTCCTTGTTATTTATATTGTTGTCAAGACTAAAGTTGAAATTGATTATCTCTTGTACCTACTATAAATGTATGCGACTGAAGGACTTTGTATCCAGGTCATGAATAAAATAATAAAAAAAAAAAAAAAAAAAAAACTTCGCGAGTTTGCGAACGAGAACGAACGACCGACACCGACACATCAAAATCCATCCATCCATCCATCACGTCAAAAATAGGAAAAGAATAAATTCCGTGCCTTCGAAGCACAAATTGTAATGCTATAGTGATTCCACAGCAAATCAACAAGGCTACTTCAAGTCAGGACAATAAAACTGTGTCTTTAATTAAATAGTGCAGCAGTGCGCGAGTGACTTTTCAATGTACAATGTTTTAGCATATTTTTGAACCGTATCGCGGCTAAACAGTCTCAAATTGGCCCGAAGGACTCTTAATTAGACGGTCCGTGTCTCCTCGGTAGTGCGTGCGTCAATTGATTCATGTTTGATTTGGTGAATTCTGTTGTATCCCAATATTGGACTCGAGGTTGACCCCTCGCCCAGAGGATGTTTCGCAATACGTTTCGCCGGGTGGTGCTACGGATTTCCCTGTTCGATTATTGTTAAAAAAGTTATGATTTCATGAGCGACTGCCCGGAAGGAGTTTCCTTTGACTGTAAGTAACAAAACCTTTTTAAAACTGAAATTAAATAAATAGGTTGGATGAATGAAAATGGTGATATTGGTGATATTTTACTCTAAAGTGTGAAGGTGGACGACCGTTTACTGTAATTAAATTACGTTATTAGGTCACAGATGGTTTCACATGTATCAGAATGTAGTAAGACTCTTATTGGACTAGTGGTTATGTCAATATCTTTGTTAATGCAAGACAAACATTTAAACCTATTTTTAAACTGTTTGCTTACTTATGTTTACATAATTTATCTATTTTTTAGTAGCAGGAAATATCTGACTCTCAAAATATATACTTTTTCTGTCTTACTTGGGTATTTTGATCCTAAAATATTCTGAAGTTTCACCAAAATTATTGAAAATTATCCTAACTAATATTATAAATGCGAAAGTGAGTTTATTTGTCCTTCCTTCACACCCTAATTAACCATTCAATTGACTTGATTTTTGGCATAGAGTTAGTTGAAAGTATGGAAAGTAACATAGTCTATTTTTTAACCCTATATTCCCATGGGAATGGGAACCACGCAGGTGAAACTGCAGGCGGAAGCTAATGTTAAAATAATAAATTAAGCATTTGAAGCGTTAATGCATACTTTTTTTAGTGAATTTTTAAAGTTTGTAAAAATGTATGAGAAAAAGTTGTATTTGAGTAAACTTTACTCAAAAAATAAAATACTTGCAAAATATTTTTGTTCTAGCGCTTGGCTCGCGCTTTTCTTGGTCACAGTTCTAACCTAACCTAAAAATGAATGTATGTGTTTCCGCGTTAAATATGGTGGTGGGGGAAGGATGGGGGGCATTTGGGGGGACATCCCCCTCACCTTTAGACTCAACTAAAGTAAATATGAGCCAATTAATTCATTAAATACTTTGACATATTGGCTTCCTAAATAACTTGACAATTGTATCTACTATTATTAAATCAAAACATTTTCCAATAAGATTATAGAGTGCACCTATAGTTGCCATTATATGCCACAAATTAGGCTAGCATCAAGAGCTAACCATTCAACATAAAAAAAAAAATATATATATTAGCTCTTACCTGAACCAGATAGGCTATGGATAGGGAATCATGGCGACAAAACAACGCAAGACTTACAATGGAAAAAGATATTAAATACTGTAAAATATTTATTTTTATTTTTATTTATTTATATAAGGACAATTTACAAGACTCACACTCATACACAAATGAATTACATCATCAGGTACAAAAGATACGTAGTGTGGCTTTAGTTACAAACTGCCACTGCCATGGCAAGTTAGGCTCACAAAAAGCAGTACAACACAACCAAGACAATTAGGCATATAACACCTGCAGCCCACTTCTATCACCGCACTTCTTCTATTATCTGATTAATTAATGCAGTGCTTCTTGAAATTTTGGTTTTTAGTTAGCTTTTTTAAGTTTTCCTCAGCTGTCATGCACCTAATTGTTTTGGTCACATAGTACAAGAAGCAGTTCATTAAAATAAAAAAAAAACACAAATAAAAATCTTATTTTATGTGTAAGTTACTTTATTTGTAAAACAAAGTCTGAATAAAGGTTTATTTATTATTTATTTATAGCTCTTTCGGTTTGTTAGGTATCCAGAGTACCTCATTTCCCAAATCAAAACATTTTTTTTCATTTTTCTTACAAACTTGCAGTTTACTTTTTAGCAAAATCTTTAGTTTTTTTTTAACAAAATAGACGTCCTTATGATGCAGACAGCACAGCTGTTTGTAAATAATGGAGTACCGACGAAGTACTTGTTTTGTCTACATCTGGTAACTGGCATTGACATATTTCCGTAGCTTGCTGCCAAATTGTTGTAAATGTAACAATTCAGTTGTTATTCAGCCGCTTTCCGAAAAAAAACCTTAGCATTGAAATATGGTTGAAAAAATGCAATTTATCTTTCTCATCTGATGTAATGATATATTTCTCATCTGAAAACAAAACTACCTTTGCTAAAATTTATCTTATTTGATTTAATGGCTTAGGCATAAAGAGCAACACACGGACATACTGAGTTATCTTCGCTTATTTTCTATACTATTATAGATAGCCTGGATCTTACTCCATCATGAATATTTTTTAAAGACTGTCTTGCCATTGGTCCATTGTATGTATATAAAAACTAAAATTTGTTTACTCTTTTTTGCGTGAAAGAGTAGATAACAAACATCCAACCTCAGAAACCTTTGCATTTATAATATTAGTACCGAGGGAAGTAGCCATAGGATACTGTTATGGATAGTCTAGCGAAATTTTACTCCAATCGACAGTCTTTTGTGACAAAATGTAGACTTAACATTAGGTATGATGAAGGCTAAGTCTCCCCATTGTTCATAAAAAAAAGGACCATGTCCTTCTCATTTGTCTATTGTACAAATACAAATACAAAAGGCTTTATTGCTGATAATGAAGTATACATAAAAACACACCAATAACATTTTCACTTATAATTCAGTGTGTCCTGCAGACACATAGGCCTTGTCTATTGTAAGAAAGTTTAATTATACCAATAAGTCACGTACTTGCCTTTGTTTGTTCGGGTCAAGTCAAATAAACGGGTTTGTATCAAACCGCTTGACCGAAAAAACCATCATTTTTTTTTAAATTTCCTGAAAAGTACTGAACTGATTTCAAAATCTAACAAAATGGGAACAACTTGAGAACCAACCCGATGTTATAACGTTTGAAAAATTTCAACCCGTTAAGTTAAGACATTCTCGAGTAATTGGTGAACGAACATACATAAAAAAATATTTTCGAAAATAATATATAACCTCTTTTTTTGAAGTCGGTTTAAAATAAGTTAGTTCAGGCATGAAAAGTAACAGACAGACAAGAGTTTTGTTTTGTATTAATATTTTTATAGTATTGTAAGCATGCCTTGAAGGTTTGTTTTAGAAACACAAGATTCTATTGAACTCCCAAATCATCTTTGATGTCTATTTTTACTGTCCATCAATATGTTTATTTACTTTATAAAATGTATACAGACACTCATATATTTTATTAGAAAACTACTGGTGTGGTTCCCTTTCCCGTCAGAATATCAGGATAAAATGTATCCTAATGTAATGTTTGGTGGAAATCATCCTTAGTTTATGTGAAACAATATTTATGAAGAGTTCAGTAACCCTAGCACGAACAACTTGCGTCTTAGTATCAAGCATGTACTGCCCAAAAATGTATAGGAAAATGAAGTTCCGTTTACTCCCGGTAGGATAGGAATGCTGCTCAATAGGTCATGCCTTTATTGCAGATTCTTCCATGATAGTTTTTCTAATATTTAAATCTAGATTTCATATTTTGACACTCGTATGGGTTACATCTAGATTTAATTACCTAAATCAAGATTTAACAAATTTTGCTGCAAGTGGACCTTGGGCACAGATTACTAATGTTTACTACCTTTAGGGTCAAATTATAATTACCTTTAGGGTCAGAGCACGATTTTGATTTTATGCCTCAGTCTGGGCATATCTAGAGAGTTGTCACTCGTCATTTCTGCATACTTTTAGTCTAATCTTTTAATCGTGTATCAATTATTGTAGTGCTTTTTATTCTATACGGTGGAGCAAGCTAACCCAGAAGGTACCTATTCACTCTTGCTGTGAAAACGGACGGGTTATAAGTACTCGGAAATACAGACGCAGGGAGGGAGTTCCACTCCTTTGCTGGCGCAATATAAAAGCTGTTGAGTAGTGCTTGGTGCGACATTTGGGGATATCAACTAAGAAAGGGTGGTAGCCCGCAGTGTGCAGATGTCCGATGATAGAAGGGGGATGGCGGTATGAGCTCATGAGCAGAATCCAAAGTATAGTCTGTAAAAGACCAGCATACAGACAACTTTGCGGCGGCGGGCTAAAGTGTGAAGCTTGTTCTTCCAACTTTGTGGCGGCGAGCTAAGGTGTGAAGCTTGTTCTTCCAACTTTGCGGCGGCGAGCTAAGGTGTGAATCTTGTTCTTCCAACTTTGTGGCGGCGAGCTAAGGTGTGAATCTTGTTCTCCCAACTTTGCGGCGGCGAGCTAAGGTGTGAAGCTTGTTCTTCCAACTTTGCGGCGGCGAGCTAAGGTGTGAAGTTTGTTCTTCCAACCTTGCGGCGGCGAGCTGAGGTGTGAAGCTTGTTCTTTCAACTTTGCGGCGGCGAGCTAAGGTGTAAATCTTGTTCTTCCAACTTTGCGGCGGCGAGCTAAGGTGTGAAGCTTGTTCTTGTTCTTCACCAATTTTTTGTTGCCAATTAGCATCTCTACTCTGCGTTGGATCTACAAATGAAACAAGATTGAAATACAATAATTACTAAAACTCGGTTTGAAAAGGGATGCTGATGCTTATCAGCGAAAAAGGAAACGCACCTTATTCATAGTTGTAAAAAAAAATATTTAAGTTCTTGATAACGTTTTGATAGTAAATGTCAACTCGTACAAGGGGTAGGTACTGAAAGACGACATAATGTTGACATCATATCCAACTTTGATAAGTCAATCATTCAAAAAGAATCACTTATATTAAGATGTTATTTTTCGAATACGATAGTATTCGAAAAATAACATCAATAAAACAAACAACAATAAATTTCCGTGATAATAAATATATCTTTGACGGGCTCGATGACGCAGTAGTCAGGAGCTCGTTCTTTTTGTCTTAAAAAAATACATGCATAATTATGTCGTAGGATAATTAAATAAATCGATTTTTTCCAAAATCCTAATTATCATTTTTAGTAGAATTGAGGAATGACAACACCATTGTCTAATTGTCTTGTTGTCGCAATATCCCTAGGTTTTGGCAAAAAAACGATTTCACTAATTATCCTGCGACACATAAATATGTACCAGCCAACTGGTTAAATCAGCCGTTCAATTCGAGGGCTAGCCCGTTAATTAAACGCCGGCATTCAAATGGCTAAGGGACAACTAGTCAAGTCATTGAATGAAATGTGTAACGACTTGACTGAACGTCATATTTAGCCGTCTCATTAAATGAGATGTCAATATAGACTCAAACTATTCGTGAAATCTTGTAGCCGGTCGTGTATTATCAGGCATATTTATATCACAAATTTTTATTTTATCAATATCGATATTTTTAAAACACTGTATGTTAAGTTAAAACGAAAAAAAAACAAAATTGCCAGATGTTGTGAGCTATCTGACGCCATATTTGTTTTGAAATTACCAGCGCCCCCAGTGGCAAAAAGATAAACTAAATTTAAATCACCTGGCTGAATTAACGTCAGCCATCTTCTATGGGCTAACTTACAAAAAGCCAACTAGTTGAACGTTAAGTGATGCTAGTTCAATCAACGATCGGCCTAGGCATTCAACTGAATCGTCGTCGCAGCCGCATAACACCCACTGCTGGGTACAGCCCGCGACCTTCACCAGATCGTGAACCGGTCCACCTTGTCGGGGGCCCACCCGAGTAACGAACATCCAATCTCTCACGTTTTATATTTTTTTAAGGATGTAAACACTGAACCCTGTAACATAAGCCAATCGAATCGAACATGCATATTAACTGTTTTATATACTTATCTGTCTTGATGATAGATAACCAATGATAGCGGACGTTTCCTCGAATCAGATAAGATAGCTACATCTTGTACAGAAACCAACACACTACCCTTAACAATAGCACCGCTAAATCCAATCTTATTTTGTTTTAAATAAGGTCGTATTTAAAAACAACTTGTTATGATGTATTGTCCACAGGATTAATGTTCATGGAATTATGTTCTAAGGGCCTGTTTCACAATGTGGAAGTTCTCATTAGCTGTTACTTGACAAATAGTCCATACAAAACTGTCAATTAAACTGGAAAGTATCTCCTAATCGGACACTGTGAAACAGGCACTTAGTGTATTATCATGCTAGCTTCCGCCCGCGGTTTCACTCGCGTGGTTCCTGTTCCCTTGGGAATATCGGGATGGATTTCCTTGGCAGCTATCTCTACAATAAAATAAACGAGACCATTAATATCTATCCACTTACCAAGTACAAATGTAAGGCAGCAGTAATGAAATTATTAAAAACACTTGACTATGATGACGCAACTGAGGACTTCCTGATTCACAGGGTCTAACTAGCCCGGTGAGCTTCCGTACTTAGCAGCGGCATTGGAATAGTCTTGTCTTAAAACTTTTCGTATTCCCGTTTTTTCTTCCTCAACTTCTCATCATCCTTACTTCCACCATAATCACCCACACTCATATACCGACCCACGCACACGCAATCACTCATTAATACACACAAACACACTTACACACACGCACTCACGCACGCTCACATTCACGCACGCACACCTGTAATCTGCAGATGATCTTTATTTTATTTTAGTGTTTTTGTTTTTATTTCTAGTTTTAATAATTACATTATCCGTATAGTTAGATCTGTATCCCTTTGTTATTAATTAGAGTAGTATCACTGCTTTGTAACTAAGTACAGTTGATTGCCACATCTGTCCGAGGTGGTTGGAGCCTGGTGACCTGTACTTACAGGTATTAATTTACCCACTTCAGGCATCAGTCTCACACAAACTAGGTTTATATCGTCTTAAAGCACTGTTTACCAAGCACTTACCAAGTTCGTTGTTTGTGACGTGAAATAAAGATTTTATTTATTATTTATTTATTTATTTCTTATCGGTTAAAAGGTGTCCTGAATGGCTGTTAGGAAAAAACAATTGGACGATTCGAAAGCACTTATCTATAAGTCTATTTGAATAAAAATCTTTGACTTTGACTTTCAACTAACTTTATGCCAAAAATCAAGTCGTTTGGTTGCTTAGTTAGGGCGTCAAGGACGGACAAACAAACACACCTTCGCATTTTTAATATTAGTTAGGATTTATCATGTTTTGTGTTATCGGGAAAGGAATGGCATAAGCTATTGAACTGTTTTTTTTAATTTATCTCTGGACAACCTCAACCTTCATTATAACTGGGGCCCGATTCTGGTTATAGTCGTATTACAATCGTGTATCAAGTATCTTGTTACTACCAAGGAGCTACAGTGGGACAACGCCCTTGAAACCTCGCGGCCATTCCGTCTTTGACAAGACTTTCATAGCATTTGACAGGACATATGTCATTGTCCCGAGTGAGTGTATGGCAGCTCGGTCTCGCTAGCACCACCTCTCGCCCCGCGAACCCCTCACGATTGCTCTGGCAAAACTTACTTTCGAATAGTCCAACATTTTTTTTCCCTACCAGCCATTCAGGACATCTTTTAACTGATAAGAAGAACGGCCGCAAGAAACTTATCAGCTTTAACAGAAACAACAACATTTACAATGGAACATGTTGAAATACTTGATCACTGAGGAACTGGCTATCTTATCTCTAACTGCCGGAACACAAAGACGCTAAAAATATTGTTGTTATGGCGATAAACTTAGATAATATGGTGAGCCTTCATCCTACTTGATGTTAAGTAATGATAAGGCTGAAGATGGAAGCGAGCCTCTCCCAGAATCTGCCGGAACATAACGAAGCTGTAAACATTGTTGTTATGGCGGCAGACTTAGATAAGATGTTACAGCTTCACACTTGATTTTATGTAATTCGTAAAATCAGGTAAATCGGGTTATTCTATGTTTGAATCCAGGATATAAAATAAAATATCTGAGCGTGACTCCGTCCGTACTCGTAGTCGAACCTATTAATAGGTTTTGTGAGACTTTTCTTCTGCAATGTAATACTTGCTTGTATGTTCGTGATTTCGTGAATAAATAAACAATAATCTGCGTGTGCCAAGTTTCATCTAATTTGGTTGGTGGTAGGACTTGTTGTAAGTTCGCCTGGCTAGCTACCACCATCTTATCTAAGTCTGACGCCATAACAACAATGTTTTCAGCATTGTTGTGTTCCGGCAGTTCGAGATATGATAGCCAGTTCCTCAGTGGCTGAGGATTCCGGGAGAGGCTCGCTTCCATCAATACTTATCAATACTTATCATCAGGTATGTTGAAGGCTAAGAGTCGCCCCGTCTGTCATAAAAAAAAAACCGTTTATCCGGATTAAGCAACAAACATCCTAACTTCCACATCAATAATATTTGGTATGAAATATGAAAAGAATAAGATATGTTTCGTAAGGTTTGAGCAACAGCAAACAACATGAAGAAAGACTAATAAATAAAAAACAAAATATAAGCCGTTTGGAGTCGCTGCCAGCCAAGGCAATAAAAATAATGGCCTGCGCAGACGACGGAGGACTTTTTGTCCGCGACACGACCTTATTACTAAGATCATAAAGTTGAATAAATAACGAGGACTATCGCGTACTTTTCATGGATATACGCGATCTAAGTTGAATCTTATTTGGCTAACAATAAAGACGTGTCGCGGACAAAAAGTCCTCCGTTATCCGTCGTCTGCGCTAGCTAGAGCTATTACGCTGATTATTGCTTAGAAGCAAGATTTTTCTAGAAAAGATTTCAAGTACATAATTGGCAAAGTATCGTAAAAATTACATCGTCCAAATTAACAAAAATGCTCATAAAATAAAAACTTCTGATCCAAACTGAATCATTTTTTTTGGAATCAAACAACAACTAATCCGCATGGAACAAAAAAATAATCATGTAAATCGGATCAGAAATCTCGGCGTAATCGGTGTACATACATAAAAAAAAACAACCGAATTGAGAACCTCCTCTTTGGAAGTCGGTTAAAAAATAAATAAAAATAGAATTGCGTTGTTTTGTTTGTTAGTTCCTTGATAGACCTTTGATCTTTGCTGTAGCCTTGGACAATAATTATATACAATACAGTTTGACGAAAAATTACAATTATCATTTGGCGACCTTGTCCAGGTCGTGTTGTTGTTTCAATCGTTTAATTTATTTGTCTTTCATAGTAGGATGTTATTATTCAAGTACCTAATAAAGAAAAGTTTCAAACCATTTTTCTTGTGTTTTGTGATCTTGACTTCTGATGCTGCTGGGCGACCTTCAGCCTTTTCATGAGATGACGTTTGCCTATCAATATTTGGAAAAAAACCATACTTCTTAGGCTTACTAATAGACGTCCGATTTGCTTCCGATTGTCTGATCAGACTATCTGATCGGATTCACTCGATACACGTCCGATTTTTGCTTCCGCCTTTTTCTTAACGCAGCCCAAAGAGTAAATAATAGGCGCTAGAGAGTCAACTGGCAATCGGAAGGAGAATCGGCCTTTATTTCGTCTCTGTATGCATACAGCGCCTTAAGACAATAAGATCTGACAATAGAATCGTAAACGCTTAGCGTTGTTTCCGACTCGGACGACCGATCCGAGATCGGATGTGTATTGAGTGTTCAAACATATGTATGGCATGAGCGCCCTCCGATTGTCTGATCAGACAATCGGAGGGCGATTTTTAATAAAACATGAAATTATTTTCGAATTTGATTTTAGAATGCACTGTTATTATTAATGTAATACTTTACTTGTATGTTTTTTTATTTTTTTATAATAAATTGCTATTTTATATTGGCGATTTTTAGAATGTAATTATTGATAATGGATGAAATATGAATTTATTTGAATGAAAGTAATATTTGGATTATAATTTTAGAATGGACTGAGAATAATTTAAAATTTAACTTTCATATTTTTTGTCTTATATTATATTGTTATTTTAGATTTTTACGTTAAGATTATGAAATTGAATGTAAATAATTGACTTACCTAGGTTGCGTTATGTAACAAAGGGTGAATAAATAAATGAAATGAAATGAAATGACTATCGGATAAAAATCTGACGAGTATACCCAGCCCTAACCAGTATTTCTTATTCAAGGTTACAAACCTTGCGTCATTTATCATACAAGATAGGGCTACCATCAGGGGTATCCCAGGTCTTCACTAGTTTGACGGATATCCTGAAAACCACATTCTTCTTTTTAGCGTTTCGATGGCAGATACTAAAAAATACAATAAATAAAATTCATAAAACCAACCACCAAAATTATACCTATTGTTCATCGGTTTGCAGACATTGACGTATAATATTTAATGTTTATGTAAGTTTATAACTTTATGTATATATATGTATGTTTATTTATGACGAATATTTATAACTGTTTCCGTCCATTATTATACACTCTGCTTGCTTTTTTCTGTCGATCTTTCCATACTGTGGGTTGGCTGGAAAAGATCGCTTTAAGCGTTAAAACCGCCCTTATATTTATTTATTTGCATAAAATATGGTAATACAAGGTTGATATAATTAGGTTTCCAACATATTCTGTCGAGTGGTCCGACGTGCAAATATTTTGTTAAAGTGATACAAGTTATTACGAATCCTAATAATCCAGATACAATTAATAAAAATACAGTTAACAATAAGTCAATAATTAAATTGTGGATGTCAATGTGATTAAAGTAAAAATGACAGAAATTATATTACAATTGTCAATCATAACTACAATTATTATATTAAAGTTCCTTCTAATTTTTTAAATGTCTATGATTGTATCGTTCAAATAGTCATTTATACAATAATATGTTTTTACAATTAGGACGTGAAATAGTTTCCCTTTGAATTTATTAAGGGGCAGTTCCTTAATATTATTCGGCAATTTATTGTACAGTTGTATTGCCATACAAAATGAGTATTTTGCATGTATTGTGAGTTTTTGTTGAGGAATACACAAATCGTCGCCTTTTCTTCCTCTATAACTAAAATCACCTTTTTTTCTAAACAGAAGACTGTGTTTTTTTTACAAATATACAAATTTCGTAAATATAAAGGCATGGCAAGGGCGAAATATTTAACGATTTAAAAAGAGGTTTTCAAGTATTCAAATAGCACCACAAATTGTTCTAATACATTTTTTTTGTAATTTGAAAGCCCGATGCATCTCCACTGAGTTTCCCCACAGTACAATACCATAACGTAGAACCGAAGAGACGTAGCCATGGTAGGCCATGAGAGCAGCTTCCTTTGATGCAACATGTCTCACTCTGTTTAGTACATATACAAAACGATCAAGTTTACTTACCATTAAACTAATATGCGTTTTCCAATTACAATGACTGTCAATACTGATCCCTAATAATTTCGTTTCTGTCACTTCATCAATATTATCATTATTATATCCTATGTCAAAATGCTTACGTATAGAGTTATGAGTTTTAAACTGAATCATTTTTGTTTTACTTATATTGATATTTAGATTATTAATTTCGAGCCATTTTAACACTTCTTCTATATTACGATTTGCGATATCTTGTATGTCATTTTTATTATCGGATTTTATTATAAGAAGGAGTTATGTCATCAGCGAATAGTATACATTGTTGATCGATGACATTTGGTAGGTCATTAATACACTTCAATTCATTAAAACTTTATTGTAAATGTAATAATTATGTACATGGTGTTATAATAAAGAGTTATTAAATAAATAAATAAATAATTTATTCAATAATAATCAAAACATTACAGTGTTAAAAACTTATAGCCTAGAATTTTTACCAAAATCTATAATTATATAATTATCCTGAACTAGGAATACCCTGTGTTTCAGGCAAAAAGGACTTACATTATACTTAAATTAAACAACCAAATACAATATCATTAATTAACAAGATCATGACAAACAAACATAATACTATATAAATAATACACCTAACTTATTAAAATAAATATCATAGGTACGTACTAAAAACTTTTTATCATTTAATCACAAGCAATAATTTCTCTGTGTCTTCGTAGGACATTTTTTGAAGAGCTGCATACAGAATGCTCCTTATGCTGTGATAATTAATAGAATAAATACCAAATTTGGCATTAAATCTATTATAAAGCAAAGGCCCTAGAAACATGAAGAAGCTGGAAGAGAAGGCCGATTTCATTCCCGTATTTTGTGGGCAAACTCTATCTTTTCGTCTTTTGTTAGTAATTTCAGTGCTGTAGGGAAGTGCAGTGTGCTGTTTAAGGATAGTGCTTAATATAAACAATTGTCTAACGGTTAGTACATTACAATTCTTATAAAGAAGCTCAGTTGAGTAGAGGTAGGGCCGGAAAGTTGCAACTTTTAGAACCGCCCTTATATTGTATTGTAAAACCCCAATTATCTAGCCCAAGGCAAGCTTAATTAGAACTTGTGTTATGGATACTAGATAACGGATAAACATACTTTTTTGCTCCCATGAGATTTTCCTTTTTCAGGGCACGCTATTAGATCCATACGATACGGTCATCGTCTGGACTGCACCGCCAAACTACCCGAAAACAATTCTTTTTTGACTAGTGGCTGCGGTTTTAGAAGGCCTGCGACACTTAGTCTACCATGCAAACCTAATACCGCGCAATTATAACCGCCTCTGTGGTCTAGTGGTACAACCACTGGTATCAGACCCAGGGGTCCCGGGTTCGATTCCCTGCGGGGGTACACATTGTATTCGGTTTGGTTGGTGGTAGGACTTGTTGTAAGTTCGCCTGGCTAGCTACCACCGTGATCTAAATCTGACGCCATAACAACAATGTTTTCAGCATTGTTGTGTTCCGGCAGTTAAAGATAAGATAGCCAGTTCCTCAATGATTCCGGGAGAGGTTCGCTTCCATCTACGGCCTTATCTATACTTAACAGCAGGTATGATGAAGGCTAAGAGCCTCCCCGTAGTTCATTAAAAAAATACCAAAATAATTTAAAATTTGAGTATCCGATGTGCTATTCCAGACCTAAATATTATTTGACGACCTGTTTGGCGCAGGGGTACTAAGCCTGCCTTCTGCGCCAGAGGTCCCGGGTTCGATCCCCGGACAAGACAAATATTTGTGTGCATGAACATGTCTATTTGTCTTGGTCTGGGTGTTTAAAGTATATTAGTATATTTATCCGTTATCTAGTATCCATAACACAAGTTCTTTATGAAACTTAACATGGGCTAGATCATTGGTGTGTTTGTATGCAATATTTATTTATTTATTTAAATATTTATTTAATATATCTCTGTGCCAAGTTCTATTTAGACTTCACATTTATAATATTCAGACTTTGTCTGCGTGGTAATTTGAAAAGTTCCTAGCAAACTCTTGACCTAAATAAAAACTATATACTAATAAAACAACTTTTTCGGATTTCAGTGCACGTTGTTTATTACCCGATATTTAGTGGTATTGTATCGGTTTCTAAGGTTTTTTGGTTTTATTTCAACGATGATGAGTGCGCAAAGAAACTGAAAGCTGTTCTATCTTGTTATTCAGGCGATAAACTATCACTTCATCTATACTATATACTTAATATATATTATATCTATACCATAACCTATACTAATATTATATAGCTGAAGAGTTCGTTTGTTTGGACGCGCTAATCTCAGGAACTATTGGACCGATTTAATTTCAATTTCAATTTATTTGCGTTCCAAAATGTTACAAAGATGGTATATAAGTAAAAGACACAATTTTGGACCCTGTTGGGCATAGCAAATTTAGAAGAGAGGATGACGCATTTTGTGGTCTTATTAATAACCTTCATATTTATATTAACAAAATTATCATTATATTTTATATTTCTTTAACTCTTTGTCATTTAAATATTCTTTTACTGTGTAATAGGTGTTTAGAAAATTCTTAGACCATTAGAAAGCTACATTTCTCCCGAGTGACATAGGCTATATTTTATCTTAATATTCCCACGGGAACGGGCACCACGCGGGTAAAACCGCGAGGATCCGCTAGTAAATAATAAAATTCATTTATTTCATCACACAACATGTCACTTACTTATCTCTAAAATGGAGCAGAATACTTAAATAAGACTTTGAAAAGGGGGCTAATTGTCTAATTTTAAAATCTATCGCAATCCCTTTCAATTCGTCATTTGAAAGATATTTACATACTTCAGGGCGTCAATATTTGACATTTCATCGGGACGCGTTTTGAAAGGTATGGAATGAACGAAATTGAACTGTCTAAGCAAAGTGACAGACGAAAATATCTTTCAAAGTATGAAGAAGTCACAAATGAAGTGTCTGTAAGTTACACAATTCCATAAATCACTATCACAATCGCAATATCTTTGAAAGGGATTGTGATGATTCTGAAATTTGACAATTAGGCAGCTGTCGTAATTTTTAATCAATCGAATTAGGTACATTCGCATGAGAATGTTGCAAGATTTGCATGCGAATGCAGTGTTAAAGAAAGAAATTCGGAATTAATAGCATATCGTCAGAAACAGAAGTGGACAGAAACGCAACTGGTCAGACTGGCAACTTGTCAAAAACGCAGCTCGACAAATACGCAACTTATGGTAAATTTTAAATAGAAAAATATTGGAAAAAATTAACTCGGCCACAAGTGAATTCTCAGACGGGAATCGAACCCGCGACCCCGTCTGAGAATTCACTTGTGGCCGAGTTAATTTTTTCCAATATTTTTCTATTTAAAATTTACCATAAGTATAAAAATAGCATTGAAAAATGCAAAAATTACAAAATCATTAAATACGCAACTTGTTGAAAGATGCGCATTTAGACTCGACATAAATACCCTTTCTGAACCATTGTCCAACTGCGTGGTTCACCTGTAACCGTTTTTGTAACTGTTATCCACCCAGGTGTTCTGTGGGTAATACGACATACCCGTGGAACACCCTTAAAACACACTCCCATGTACAAATAGACTCGAGTACCTTTAATTAGATACTTTACTCGGCCGCGTACTACGCGCCAAAGTCATAGGGACTTTGGCGCGTAGTACGCCGGGCCGCATTGGGCCGGATTCCCAAGGATGCTGGTTCGAATCCCGTTAGGGCGACATGAGACTAGTTGTTTTTTTCTAGTATATTTTCTAGTTTAATATTTATCACATTATATTTTATTAAAACTTTCAATCGTCAATTGAGACTTCCGTCTTACTTGAAGTAATTAAAAGAAAAAGGTCAATATAGTAGTTAATAAAATATTATACTATACTCATGTCAGGTATTATTGTTCAGAGATAATTTACATAATTATAATATAACTCTTGCTTATTTTTGTTACAGGAAAAACATAAAATTCCCGAAACATTTCCTTAACCATTCCAATCTCCTTTTCGCATTCCATTTATGTAGTTTAATTTCGATAGTCGAACGTAACTCGTCCGGTGCGCTCGCAAGCTCGAGTGCGACTGACGTGACGGTTTGAGAGGAGTCCCGTTGTTTATATAGTCCGCCATGTTTTGATTGTTCCCCACCTCACGATGAGTTCCTCCCCAGCTGTAGAGCCGCCTTCCCCGTCCACCACACCCTCGTCGCCAGCGCTGCGGTCTGACATACACTTCCACACTTCTACACCGAATTATATTGGGAAGGTAAGTTGAAAAGATACCTTATTTATATACTCTTTTAGGTCGCTTTTGCATTTGACAACTGTGTACGAAAAGACATGCACAAAAAGCAGCCTTGACGAGTTTCTTACCAGGGGGTAATTGTCTAATTTTGAAATCTATCGCAATCCCTTTCAATTCGTCATTTGAAAGATATTTACATATTTCAAACCGTCACTATTTGACATTTGATAGGGATTGTGATCGGTACGCGTTTGAAAGGTATTGAATGAACGAAATTGAACTGTCTAACCAAAGTGACACTCTAAATTATATCTTTCAAATGTATGGAGAAATGTCAAATGAAGTGTCATTTAAAATATCATTCGTTCCGAAAGTATATTTCGACTATAAGTTACCCGATTCCATATATCACAATCACAATATCTTTGAAAGGGATTGTGATAGATTTTAAAATTAGACAATTAGGGGGCAGTTCTGCTAAAATGAAGGTTTCCTGCAGTAGGGCTTTGCGGCTGCGATATCATCTGGTATTATTCAGTCTACGCTGTTACAAGCACTTGTAAATGTCAAAGACGCTACGCCATCGGTTCACAAACCCTACGGGAAACCTTGTAACGAGAAGAACCGGTAAGAAAGTCGTCAAGGGTAGTATTTAGTCTGCCGTCCGTAAGAACGTTGCGAACCGATAGCTTCTTTCACGTTCATAAGTGCCAAAATTGATTTTCATGACGGTATCGGGTAGGCCCCCGAAAAGGTGGACCGCTAATCTGGTGAATCGCGGGAAGCCGCTGGATGCGATTGGTGCAGGACCGATCGTCGTGGAGATCACCCCCTAGTGGCCTATACCCAGCCGTGGGTATCGGTTGATCGCGATGAAACGTAACCACTAACGGCCGAAATTAATAACCTATCTGTAGATATGGATAGGGCTATCTGAAATAGTTGCCTATGGTACTGGCTTCGTTGCCTAGCAACCGTCGTTATTTTGGTCATATTGTCAAAAATATCCTAGGCAACTCGGATAGCTCAATCCATATCTACAGATAGGTTATTAATTTCATGCGTAAGCGGACACAGAAGGAGTCTTACTGTTCATTCCCTTTTTTCAGAAGCCCCATCAACCTCTGAACGTCAGTCTACCCGCTACTGCGCCAGCAACCCCTCCCATTTACGGTAAGTTAAAAACAAAGATGAAATAGTACATTATGATTGAAGTTTGTCTTTTAATAATAAAGACAAACAAGGAAACATAATTTATATAATTTTATACGTATACCTAGGAAAAAAAAATGCTTTATGATACTGATAGAAGTGTATAACTGCCTGGCTATTGTTGTTGCTATAATTTTGTGAATAGTTTATAGTTAAGGCGGTACCCCCACCGAAAGTGGCGCCGCGTTGAATTTTATTTAATATCGTAATTCTAATTCACAATTTTAATAAAACTAAACGTGGAATTTTCAGAGCCCATAGTCTAGTATTTTTAGACGGTATCATTACATTCCCTCGTAGTCACTGCTAGAAGTAGATAGCAAAACTGCTAAAAGTGGCCGTTTTTGACACGTTTGCTATCTACTTCTACGAATGACTATGACGAGATGTAGCGATACCTTCTAATAATACAAGACAATGGGCTCTAAACTTTCCACGTTTAGTTTTATTAAAATTAATAAAATAAGAGTTTAAGTTTAAACTAGACGAGAACTACTGCCGACAAACTGCTGAGCAGTTTGGCAGATTTAATTTTTGTAAAACATTGTTACATTCTTGAAAGTGCGGTAAGTTGAAAATTACAGCCGAAACGATACTGCGACCATAGCCCTAGGGAAGGCGAGGGCTACAAGAAAGCAGAGGCTGTAATTATCAAACGTATGACCGTGCATACGACGTATTATATCATATTTGCGAAGAAAACAATAAAACTCGGACTTTCTTAAACGAATAAATTTTTAATCACTTGTTAAAGCAGTTATAAAAATTCGAACAATTTGTAAAATTGATTATTATGTTGGCTTGTTGGCACTTGGCATTTTTAATGTTGTCAAGTTATTATTATTATCTCCCAAAGTTAATTTTATTCATAAAATGTTGACCTCTTTTCTGACATAAAAACTCTTTGCTAAGATTTAAAAAAGTACCTTTCGTTTTAGACGCAGCATCTTGATAAACCGTGCGTTTTACATTATAATAACGCACGAGTACGTCATTACGTATTTGTGGCCGAGTTGATTTTTTCCAATATTTTTCCATTTTAAATTTTTCATAAGTTCAGAAAAATACTCAGTCTACTTTCATTAGCCAGAGCCAGACTCTAATATCTTCTCGTGTTAATCAGTAACGAAGCCCAATGCTAAAAAGTTAATTAAAATAACCCTCAAACTTCATAAATAAGATGCTGTCTGTATTACTAAGTTATGATGTCAGTTCTTAGATTAATTTTAGATTTTGATTGACTAGCAGAACCTCCCTGATTACTAAAGTTTTAAGGTGAGGACCCCGTGGCGCAGTGGTTCGCGCGCTCGGCCTGCGATTATTGAGGTTAAGCAACTTTGGCAATGGTCGGTCACGGGATGGGTGACCATAATTTTTTCTATCTCGAACTCCTTCGTTCTTCGGAAGGCACGTTAAGCCGTTGGTAACGGCTGCATTTGCAGTCGTTAAACCCATGAATCCGCATTGGGCCCGCGTAATGGGTCATGGCTCGCTCTTCATACCCATCCATAAGGAAGGCCAGTGCCCCAGCAGTGGGAACATAAAAAATGGCTGATGACGAAGGTTTGGTTTCTCTTCCTGGCTTCGACGCCATGCCTCTGAGTACGCCTACAGAACAATAGAATAGTTTAGACGGGGTATGTCATGCATTTAGTATTGAAAGAAGTGTTGTTTTTGAAACAGACACAGTGCTAATTGCCATTAGAAAGTATTTAACCGCCTCTGTTGTCTAGCGGTAACGACCACCGGTATCAGACCCAGGGGTCCCGGGTTTGATTCCCAGCGGGGATACGTATTGTATTTGGTTTGGTTGGTGGTAGGACTTTTTGTAAGTCCGTTTGGCTAGCTACCACCATCTTATTTAAGTCTGACGCCATATCAACAATGTTTTCAGCATTGTTGTGTTCCGGCAGTTACAGATAAGATAGCCAGTCCTTCAGTGGTTGTGAGCTCCGGGAGAGGCATGCTTCCATCTTCAGCCTTATCAATACTTAACATCAGGTATGATGAAGGCTAAGAGTCCTTGTCGTTCATTTGAAAAGAAACTGGGCATCGCTCTCAACTTTCTCCACACTCGCAGAGAGCTTACAACCGGGCCATAATCTTCCATGGCCGACTTGGAGGTCATTAAACAGATTCCGAGCCTAGGTCGGCAGCTGCAAAGAAAACGTGCCGATGGGGATATGGCTCCGACAACACCTGCGAGTGTGGTACCTCCCCTCATACTATGGCACACCTTTTGACTTGCCTTGCGTGTTCATCAACCTGCACACGCGAAGACCTGTATAGCGCTACCGATAACGCGGTCAGTGTCGCGCAATACTGGTCTCACAAAATCTAAAGCCAAAAAATTATTGACACGATAATAATAATAAAAGTGAATTAACTCAGAATCGATAAAAACCGCTCATGTTAGAGCAGGTGGCACGCTTAGCGGCAAGAGGTTAGCTGATCGTTTAGATGATGCATCCTCCTCACAGTCTAAACATATAAACAGTCTTCGCACACGGCTGATATGACGCGTTCACACACACACGCACCCCTCGCTATCGCTACACGGCCGGCCCCTCGATCTCACTGGTTTTCATTGGTAAAACAGATGCGAGCGCGTGGTCTACCGCGAGTAGCGGCGCGTATCTGTGCGAGTGCACCATTTCGGCCGTTTGTAGGCAGAGCAAGACTGTTTAGACTTTGTCCTAGTGAACCAACACATTGCATGTTATGCCTTCGGAGTCCGAGGTGTCCGAGGGTCCGAGGCTCGGACCCACTGCACGCTTTCGCTTGATGGGACGCTTGACACCATCAAGCGAGTTATGAGGCCGTGGGCATAACATAGCACTAAGCGATCAGCACGGAAACAGACTGAGCGATCAGCAGGGAACCTCCGCTTGCCCCTAAGCTTGCGGTGCTGCCGAGGCGCGAGGCCATAGCCTCTTAAGACCGAGACTTAAATAACAAGGTAGTCTTAAATTGATGTCGTAGGATGATTTGATGATTAGAATTTTCGCAAAAATTAAAAATTTCTAGAGATTAGCGGAAACACGAATAATTAGACAATGGTGTTGACATTTCTCAATCTTACTGAAGAAAGATAGGGTTTTTGCAAACAGGGGTTGATTTAGTAACATTGGATATTCTTCACTCTGATTGGCTTAATTTTTGCTTGCTTGCTAACTCTTATTCTGATTGGTTCACAGAAAGTTTACTACGTGAGAGAATGGATTGACATTTGAAATGTCAAGTCGTCAACCAATCAAGGAAGATGTTGTTTTGGACGGTCCGACCAGCCAGATTCTTTTCGCAATCTTACTAAGGCAACCTGTTTTTTCGCAAAAACCCTATATTTTTTTAGTAGGATTGAGAAACGACAACACCATTGTCTAATTATCCGTGTTTTCGCAATATGCCTAGGATTTTCGCAAAAAAATCGAGTTATCTAATTATCCTGCGACATGCTCAAATTAATTTGTTGCTGTCAGACCCAGTCACATACAAAAAACTTCATAAATATCTAGCATCGTCTTTTAGGGTTTTCCAGAGTATGTTTATCGTAAAACTAAAACTCCACTTACGGAGTGGGTCTAATAGTATTTTTATTTTGTACCAAATTAAGTACGCGGTATTTGTATAAGGAGTCTTTGTGCTGACTCAGGGTCCTTTAGCTTCACTCACATACTGCTTTTTGTGTTTTATTTCTTTCTTTGTTTTTTTTTGTTCTTATGCTTCCCTATGTTACTGTTTATCTGTTGTTAATGTGTTCTTTATTTGTGTGACGCTAATTGTAGGTTTAGCAATCCTACAGAAGTTTCCACTGGCTCACCCTCACACCAAGACAGGCACACGTATCAACACACCAGGGACCCTGTAGCCGAATCCTATATGCACTCCACCAGAACTCCCGCTTAGCTATATGTCATCTGTCAATCTATCGTGGACAATGACAGCTACTTGTGTTGCCCTCTTGTGTGTGAGAGACAGCGTTGATTTTGTACCCTTTTCTATAGATACAAACACTACACTAATAAATAGTTGATTCTTTATTTCTTTCTGTATTAGAAGGTAAGGGCTATATCAGCATGCATCGTGGTGCTCACATGATCGTTTGTTCCAGGGGAGCCAACGCTGACGCCCCCGCCGCGATCCCCCGGCGCGGCGGCGACCCCCGCGTCCGGCGACGCCCGCAACCACCCCCCGGACGGGACCTCCTCAGACAAGGTAGGTGACAACATGCAGTGGCTTATCCCAGAGGAACCAACCCTTTTTTTTAGTGAGGAGACGTTCATTAGGAACCAAACAACATGCTGGACTCAGTTATCTAACAGCCAGCCGAATGCGTTATCCTTCGCCAAACCCAGCGCCCCCGTCGAGCCCAAAAAGGATCTTCCCAAAACCACTGACTCACAATGCTGTATCAGACAAAGCATTAGACGGTAGATTATTCGTCAATCACAGTGACTGTGGTAAAACTGACACCAAAACCTACCGTCTAATGGATGCTATAAGGATACCCAGGAGTCACCTAATACCAGGGTAGGGATAGGGGTAGAAGGGGAGCCAGATGCGACGGTGACCCTCGCGTCCGGCGGCGCCCGCAACCACCCCCCGGGCGGGACTTCCTCAGACATGTTAGGTGACAATGAAGGGATGATGGAGGGACGTATGGAGATGGAATATAAGCTACTGATAGGAAATTCAGAGGTGGTCCTCCGGGGACCTCGGGCTGACTGATGATAGTCGTACTGTTGAAGATACCCGGTAGATACTCGTTTCTTGTGTTTTTTGTATGTGCGGCGGTCGGTAGGTGCCGCTGCAACAACATACAGGCGTTTGTCCCAGAAGAGGACCAACCCTTTTTTTGTTTAGAGTGAGGGGATTAATAGACTCGGTGGGGAAGCGAGGAGGAGGGACCGCCTCTTCATTCGCTCATAGCATGACCCAAGAGTCACCTTATAGCCAGAGTATGGCCAGGGTAGGTAGGTAGCGACGGCCGCAACCACCCCCCGGACGGGACCTCCTCCAACAAGGTGTGTGACAACATGCACCTGAAATTCTTTAAATAGTGTGCATCAGAATGGCGGGTGCATATCTACAAATCAGTTCGCTGCGGTCCGCCGCGCTGTGTGCACGCGTCCACGTAGCGATACAACTAAGTTTTTTCTACGGATACCCGCGTACTACTACAGTGTGAGCAAAAATGAGTGAAGAAGATATGGATGACTCGGATTTTATTAGAAATTGCGAAAAAGAACTAAGTGGTTTACAAAATCAAGAGGGGAAAATCGTTGACAAAAGAAAGACAAGGGAAGACGAACACAGTGAGGAAGATGGATTTACTACAGTAATTAGAAGAAAACCTAAACGACTGATTAGAAGTGAATCGGATGATATTGAGAAGAATAGCCAAAAATCTATGAAGACAAATACAGAAATGGAAGGCTCCAAAAACTACGAGGTAAGTGTTACCTCCTTAGAATGTTTACCGAAACCAATAGCAATGGCCAAATTATTGAGAATGGAAAATATAAATAACATTACGAAAATAAAATACAAAAGTTCATATAAGGTTCTCATCCAATTCAGTACCAAGGAAGAGGCTAGCAAGTTAGTCGAATGTGAGAGTTTGAAAGAAAGAGGTTTTAGATGCCAAATGACCTATGAATTGGCAAATTCCTATGGAGTAATGAAGGGAGTAGACTTGGAGTTAAAGGAAGAAGAGCTTATGAAAATTATAGAGTCGGACATGGAAATTATTTCTGTAAGAAGACTAAAACGATTAAACTTTGATGGAAAATGGATTAACAGTGAATCAATCAGAATATCTTTTAATAACAAAGAGCTCCCTGGATATGTATATGTTTATGGTTGCCGCTTTACAATTGAACCCTATGTATTTCCAGTTACTCAGTGTTCTGGATGCTGGGAGTTTGGTCACATTATGAAATACTGCCCTTCAAGGAAAATACTATGTCCGAAATGCGGAGGTAATCATGAAAATTGTGAAACAAACGTTGTAAAGTGTCTGAATTGTAAAGGCGACCATTTTGTACTTGATAAAAAAAAATGTCCTTTCTTCTTGAAAGAAAAAGAAATAAGGATTATTATGAGTAGAGAACAAGTTACATATAAGAAAGCTTTACAGCTGCTTAACGAGAGAAAAGACAAACAGCAGTTTTATTCAAATGATATTACAAATGATGATAATTACAACACCTCGCTTCCTGTATCAACCAACAATGAAGTGACATATAGCAGCGTAGTTGCCAGAGCTTTGATACATCGGCAAGACCCAGTAGTTCAGGAACAGACAGAAGAAGTTCAGACAACAGAAGACGAAATCACAACAGAGCAGCAAAGAAAAAGAAGATCTAATAAGAAACCTCAAAAAAAGAAGAGTTCTCCACCCCAAGCGCAACCAGAAACAAAAGAAAAGGAATATGAACAACATGAGGAAACGCACCAACGTGATAAAGGACTATCATATAGGTTTGACTTTGCAAAGTTTTGGTTTAAACTTAAACAGATACTTATGGCACAATATAATTTTAGTGAAAAATGTTTATTAGTAATAAGATTGATAGGCGAAGAGTTAAAACAGTTAATATTTGCTAAGTTTTGGGAAAAAGAGTTGTTCGAAAAACTAGTATCTTTTTTTAATGGCTAATACAAATAAAAATTTTAATATCAATATATTTCAGTGGAATTCACAAAGCCTAAAGCCTAAAATTACTGAATTTTCAGATTTAATGCATAGAGAACACATTCATATTTGTATTTTAAGCGAAACATGGCTGGATTCAGAATCCGACATGAGTTTTGGTGTGAGTGGTTACAATGTTTATAGATCAGATAGACATGACTCTTATGGGGGTGTGGCCTTGTTAGTTCATCATACTATTCAAGCCCATGTAGTTCCCGTTAATGTATCTAATAGAGGTATTGAGGTTATTTGCATTAAACTTATTAACTGCGTGGATCTGGAGTATGTTGCATCCATTTACTGTCCGTCCTCCGTACAGACAGTTGCATCAGACTGGGACGAAATATTCTCATTTGCCTCGAAGAAAACATTAATTGCTGGTGATTTCAATGGGCATCACACAAATTGGTCCACCAAAACAGACACAAGGGGAGTACAAATTATGAATTCATGTCTTGAAAATGGCCTTATTTCTCTTAATAGTGGCGAGGCCACACGGGTTAAATTAGTTAACGGAAACTTACAGAAAACTGCGCCTGACATTTCATTTGCTTCTTCTGATATTGCGGTAAAAGTTGACTGGTCGGTGACTAATGAAAATCTCGGAAGTGATCACTTAATTATAAAAATGCGTATTAGAATACCCAATGTCTTTCACAATATTAAAAAACGCAATTTCAAAAATGTAAATTGGCCGGAGTACCGTCAAACTCTTTCTGATCTTTTTGAAAGTTCAAATGACTGCGGAGAAAGCACCCAAGAAATGTATGATTTTTTTAGTGACCAATTATTGAAAGCAGCTGATAAGCATATACCCTATTATAAGATATGTCGAAAACCTAATTGTAAATTCACTCCTAAAGATTACTGGACACCTGAATTATCTAAAGCTGTAGCGCAGCGCCGTTTGGCATTGTCAGAGTTCCGCCGTAACCCTATCCCTAATAATCTGAGTAAATTAGAGGAAAAAACACGAAATGCTCAAACTATTATTAGAGATGCAAAATCATGTAACTGGCAGAAGTTTTACGATTCAATGGATGGGAACATGTCGGCTTCTGAAATGTGGCGAAAAACAAGATGGATGAAAGGTTACAGGCAAACAAAGTCTTTCCCATCAATTGAAAAACAAAAAGACTTAATTAGTTCTTTGGCACCTGACTACGCATTAAATGCTACACCTTCATTCAAATCTAAGAACGAATATTTAGAAGTAGACTTCCAGTTATCAGAACTTAATAGTTGTCTCAAAACCAAGGATACAGCACCGGGTGAAGACGTCATTTCATACTCCATGATTTATCATATGCCCGATATAGCAAAACAATTTCTGTTAAAAACATTTAATAACATATTTAAGTCTGGAGTCGTCCCATATCAATGGAGAAATATTAAAATCATTGCGATACCAAAAGCAAACAGTAACTCAAACATTGACCCAAAATTGAGACCCATCTCTTTGCTATCTTGTTTGTGTAAAACTTTCCACTTAATGATACTCAAGCGGTTGGAGTGGTACGTAGAGAATAATAAACTTCTTTCTCCGCAGACGGTTGGATTTAGAAAATCTCAATCTGCTTTGGATTCACTTGCGAGATTAATTACCTATATTCAAATAGGATTATCAAAAAATGTGGCAACCGTTGGGGTTTTTTTAGATATAGAAAATGCCTATAATAACGTTTCTATTGAAGTAGCAATGGAAATCCTTGATAATCTCTCAATTGGTTCTAAATTTTGTGTCTATCTATGGTCATTTCTCAGTCAAAGACATTTAAAGATTGATTTGGGCGCTGATGGGGCAACTTACACAAGATGTACTCACAAAGGTTTAGCGCAGGGTGACCCTCTTTCGCCATTAATATTTAATTTAATAACTCATGAGATTTGCAAAAAAATTCAGAATGTAATGATATCTCAATATGCAGATGACTTTGTCTTTTTTATCAGGGATAGAGACATTAAAAACAGCGAAAATTATATGCAAACAGATTTAAATAATGTGAGCAAGCTTCTAGATAAATTAGGACTGTCTCTATCTCCCTCCAAGTCAAATTATTGTGTCTTCAGTAGGGGACGACGTAGAATTTTACCAACATTAAAAATAAATGATCAACCCTTAACTTTAGTCGAAAATGTTAAATATCTTGGTATGTGGCTAGATAGAGGTTTACTTTGGGGTAAACATATTAATGAAATAGTTTTAAAATGTTCCAAAATTTTGAATTTGTTAAAAATGCTATCAGGTAGCTCGTGGGGAGTTCATACAAAACACCTTCGAAGGCTGTATATCTCATTAATAAGAAGCCGACTTGACTACGGATGCTTTGTTTATGATTGCAGCGCAGAGTGCCATGTTTCTAAATTGGATAGGTTGCAAAACCAAGCACTGAGAATCATAGGAGGATACGTTAAAAGCACTCCCATTCATGTCATGGAGAGTGATTTGCATATAGCCCCACTTTTCATAAGAAGAAAATATCTTGCCTATAAATATAGTCTGAAAGCTCTATCCTGGTGTAACAATGTAACCACTGACCTCCTGTCTGAAATATCCGAACTAAGCGAAACCTGTTATTGGGAGAAAAAGAAAAAGCCCCTTCTGGTTAAAACTTTCAGTGATGTTAGTGATATAAATTGTTCTTCCTCAGATATCAGCCTAACGTTTACACATGAGGTATGGTTATCGTTTATTGATATAAGGTATATTATTGTTACAGACCTTGAATCCATACAACTTTCTAAGAAATCATATGAACCTAATTCTCTCCTCAATAATTTAATTTTAGAATTAAATGATAAGTACAATGGTTGGCATAAGATTTACACTGATGGCTCGAAGAACAATGGGGGCTTGGGGATTGGGATATATGATCAGGTTTATAATAATAGAGCAAGTTATAAGATTAATTCCGTTACATGTATAATGACACTTGAGCTCATTGCGATATCTGAAGCGTTGTCTTATGCATTAAACCATAATCTGAATAAATTTGTCATATTTACAGACAGCAAAAGCTCTCTGCAATATTTGGCTCGATGCGCCTCTGGTAGCAGAAGCACATCGATAGCCAACGAAATACTCGGAAAGCTTATCATCTTTAATAAAAATGACGTTTCTGTGAAGTTGCAATGGGTTCCAGCACATATCGGGTTAATGGGCAATGACGAAGCTGACCGTATAGCAAAGTTAGCATCAACTGAAGGGTATGAATATGACTTTGTACCAGACTATTCAGATTTTTTATCAAAATTCAAAAATAAATGTTTTCTTATTTGGCAAGATCATTATGAAAACATTTCTAAAGACAAAGGCATATGGTACAAAACTATCCAAAGTAAGCTTCCTCGTGGCCCTTGGTTTGATGACTGCAATGTAAGCAGAAACTATATTAAATTAGCATTAAGACTCCGCGCTGGACACTATCCGTCAGCAAAATTTGCATTCCTAATGAAAAAAGTGCAAACTGATAAATGTTCAACGTGCCAAAAAGTTGAGGACGTGCAACATTTGCTGATGGAGTGTGTCAAAAACAATGATGAGAGGCAACTATTTATAAATGAGTTCAAGCTAAATACCCTCGATGTTGGGCTAATTCAGGGTATTTTGTCGGAACCAACCTCAACTATTGCTAAAGGACTTTGTCGCTTAGTTACGGTTTTACAATAGCTGCCTCTCATTTGAGCAGAATAGGATAAGGTTACGATGGGGTTGGCATGTCTGAAAGACAAAAACCCCGGTTTCTTCATAAAGAATAAAAAAAAAAAAAAAAAAAAACTACAAATCACGATGTAGTATGCAAGAGAGGTAGTTCAAGCAAGGTACCCATTGTGCGTAAACTTCAGGACCTCCTGAGATAAAAGACATGCAGTTGTTTGTGTCACCATGTTGTCACCTACCTCATCAGTCTCCCCGGACGGATAGATGTTGTGATAACAACACAACAACGGTTCGCCCCATTGAAGCCAATTCTTCTTTTCATTTAGAGTGTGAAGAATGAGTTCCTAAAGCACCATAAAACATGCTTGACTCAGTTAGCTAATAGCCAGCCTAATGCGTTATCCCACTCCAAACCCAGCACCCCCGTCCGTGGAACTCAATAAGGATCTTTATAAAGCCACTGAGTATCAGTGGCTGTGTCGGTGGCTGAGTTTTGGTCCTCACATTTATAAAATCCTGTGTCGACCGACATGCTAAGAAGAAGAAGTTCTAAGCGGTATAGGTAAATAGGTGTAGGAAAACGACCTCCGGGACGGCACCTCCTTAAATAATATATGTGGTGACAACACGAACAAGCTCGGCCTCTCTTTGCGGGTGCACTCCCGCTCTCTTTCTCGCTCTAGCTTATAACAGTTCTAACGGACAGAAAAAGATAGCAGCATAGGAACGTGCTATTCCGGGCTGCCGTGCTGCTGTGTTCCACCCCTATTTGTACTAGTTCATGATGAATAGACGTTTATATTAGTGCCTTGTTATTTATTTTTCCCTCGTCAGTGTATTTACCTCAATTTTCTTTCTTTTACAGTCATCAGAGACAGCAGTGGGCGGTATATCGCGCACAACTACGGCTCTCTCTCGCAAAGAGAGTTACAAGGCTCAGAGACAGCACTACAGGAGAGAGAAGAAGAGAGCGGCGTCAGCTCTGCTTCATTCTATTGAAGATCCCTCGGTTGTGGTCCTCGCTGACTGGCTAAAGGTAACAGACTTTTTACTATAGATTTGAAGATCCCTCGGTTGTGGTCCTCGGTGATTGAGTCAAAGTATAAGAAAAAAATTAGGTTTTGACAGACTTTTAATTATGGATAGAGATAGTATAGACATATAGACATCTTGTAACAACCTGATTTTAACCTTCCACAACATGAATTGGATTTTACATTGTCTTTATAATTTTTTTTGAAGTTCGTAATTTCATGCCATGGCTGTCTATAATTAGAAACTGTACTTAGACTCAGATTCAATATTTAATTTATTACATATTGTTAGTACATGTTTTTGTTGACTGCCCAATAAACAAATAAACAATAAACAAGGATACGTACAGTAAGTATAGACAGATATAGACGTAATGGATGATGAATATAGGCAAATCTTATAAAATAGTTAGAACTAGAAATGGTCAATTTAAGTTAGAGACAGAGGTGGCATAGATAGCTTTAGACGTATAATCATATATGAAGAGCTGAATGTAGCCGACGTCTCTCTACTTCGCTCTATAGAAGATCCATCGAATTTTGTGTCTGCCTGGCTCAAGGTAAACAGATCAGGATAGCACGGTTTTCTCCCGCAAGGAGAGTTACAAGGCTCGGAGACAGCACTACAGGAAAGAGAAGAAGAGAGCTGCATCAGCTCTGCTTCACCTATTGAAGATCCCTCGGTGTGGTCCTCGCTGATTGGCTAAAGGTTGTTTTTTTTAAATAAATAATAAAAAAATAAATAAAGCAAATATTACTAATAGAGCTAGAGCCACAAACTAACTCAGTAGAGATAGCGATACAAATATAGTAGATACGGTAAATAAGAAATAAATAAATATTTTCATACAATCACACCAATGGAGAAGATAAGCATTTTTTGTTTTATATGCCAAAAAAATCTACAAAAAATTACAAGAATAACTATGTTTTTATTGTTTTTCTATCTTTAAAACTGACCGAGATATAAAAGTGCAAAGTTAACATTTTCGGTCTAAGCCGCGGACCGTGCGCGATATCGTTTATGACGTCACGTCGTCCATCTCCGCGCGAGCAACTCGGTCAATCGAAGCATTTACCCGAATGTGCCCGACGCGCGCGGAACTACTTTGTTTATTTTGATTAAGAAACAATAAAAACAACATGAGTATTGAATATTGTAGTGTGCCTCGGTGTAAAAATACGGCCACGAAAACACCCGAAAAGTTGTTTTTTCACGTTCCTAGGGATCCGAAAATCAGAAAAAATTGACAAATGCGATGAGAAGAGCGCATCCATTAGGACCAAACACGACAGCATCTTGTTGTGAGGATCATTTCGATGTACCTAAGTATTAAAATACTATTTATACCTATACCTTGTCATGTGAAATACTAAGTAGTAGGTAGGTACTTGGTTATTGCTAGTAACTATGTACATGCTTTTTAGTAGGAATGTAGGCACTCGATCGCAGTGTATTGAAACTAACGATGTATTGAACCTTTCGTTTCCAAGGTTAATGATCATTATAATTTCAAGAAGAAACATTGATTATATTTATAAGTTTAAAACTACAGTATTCAATGTAAATAAACACCCAAACTTGGGTTACACAAGTAAGGTCAATGACCTAAGATTGACGTAGAGTTCGAAAGTTTGCGCATGTTTTGCAGTAAAATGTTTATAAATATGATCTTAGGGGTTGATGTTTGATTATTTGCAAAGGAATGAATGAATAAATAAATATATTTATCTACAAAATCTTTATTTTTAATAAAATATTCTGCCACCATATCGTGGACTATGGGAAGGTTGTCGGATTGGCCTTTTTCAAATCCTTCTTCCATTTTAGTTCTAAAACAATAATTTACACAATACACTTAATCAATCAGCATTATTTAAAATCTATAAATAACACCAGAGCGCACGAGAGCAGACAACTTACCCGCGAAATGTACTACGGACGTATGAGGCGGGGTCGCCTGCCGTGCCGTATGGACGTGATGACGTCACACGGTACTCGCGAACACTGACGAGATTTACAAAACCTACGTAAACTTCCCACGCTTATAACTTTGGTAATACTGCACCGATCGATGTGAAATAAAAACTAGAATAGTGTATACGGTCTAGACTTTTATTCTACGCATTTAAAAGTGTAATATTGTAACCCCGTTATCTTCTCCATTATCTAGCTCACATTAAGTATCATGAAGAACTTGTGTTATCGATACTAGATAACGGATAAACATACTTATATACTTTTTTTGTAAATACATACACAATATACATATTAAACAACCAGACCAAGACAAATAGACATGTTCATGCACACAAATATTTGTCTTGCCGGGGATCGAACCCGAGACCTCTGGCGCAGAAGGCGGCGTTAGTACCCCTGCGCCAAACAGGTCGTCAAACGATACATTTAGCTACTAGATGAATTCTAGTTTGAGATAAATATGGCCACATTTTTTTAATAATTCGAATACGGTTTTGTTGTTTTCATATACTCCTTTGACATTTTTCATACGAGCAACCCGTGTGCGCATAATGCGCAAAAAACACATAATAACATTCAAAAAAGTTTTTTTTTTTTTTTTTGAGTTTTTGCTAAATTTCTCGACTTATCCGACCACTTCAGACAAATGCCTTTCTAACGGTGTATTGCACTTGATTGTGCGACTTTTAGTTTAGGAGGAGAAGCGGCTTCACTGCCGTATTATATATATAGATTACGCAGAATATTTAAAAACCGGAAACTAACTTTTCATACAATAAAACAAAAACCGATACTGAATCGGACTTGAATCACGTGACGAAACGTTAAGACGTTGTCAAACTGTCAATCATGTCAATGTCAATTTGTAAATGACATTAAGTGCTAAACGTCAAACTTTCTATCGCTCGAATAAAAAAAGAGTGCTTGGGAGTTTCACACGAGTTCTTTTCGTAATAACACGTGTTGTGAGGCTCCATTTTTAACTTAATCTACCGTACAATTTCCTTATATTACGAAATATATTTACTTGACATTGCCAATATTCGCGAATTTTATAGCGAGCACGCCATTAATTAGGAAGAAGAAAAAAAAGAGTGTTATTGGCGAAATTTCTGTGAAAATGGAAAAAAGCCAGAACAAAAAAAAAACAGATCCACATGCAAATTGGAATTTCATTGATACGGTTTTAGTAATCGCATGCGAATCTTGCGATGCCGTATGCGAAAGTAATTCGAATGATTCAAAAATACGTCTCCTGGTAGGGTTGCTCATTTAAACTATGTGATAGTTATCATATTACTTGTTTGTTTGGCATAGGTCCGAGGATCTTTGAAGTCGTGGACCAAACTTTGGTGCGTCTTGAAGCCAGGGTTGCTGCTCCTATACAAAAGTCCAAAGGCGAAGGTAAGATAAGAAAATATATAAAATCAATCAATACTGCGTTTATGTATGGTACAAATGAGAAGGATTGATATATCTATGTCTTGTACGTTAAGTTTAATTTAATAATAATGATAATAATAATTGCATACAAACACACCAATTATTTAGTCAACGTTAAATTTCTTGCGATGCTTTGCGAAAATTGGATGCGTAAAGGCATTTCTCCTAGTATAAAAAAAATTAAAAAGGCTACCTCCAGCTCTAAGCAGCACCACGAGGCGGTCGAGGTATCGTGCCCTTCCTTGTATATTTGTTGACCTCGCGTTCTTTAACACAATTTGTTCGTCCGCAATACAGTCCACAAAATTTTAATAGTCCGAACAACCATTTTTTGCCCTTTATAGTCCACAATGTTTAGTAAAAAAACTGTATTTTAATGCTGTTTTTAAACTTATGATAAGTTTAAAATAGAAAAATATTGAAAAAAAAGGAACTCGCCCACCACTAGTGAATTCTCAAATTTATCTTAAGTTTAAAAATAGCATTGTAAAAAATCATACATTATTTTCTTTTGCTTCACAATCGATCGTTAAATACCTGAAAAGACGTTTCTTTCGAATGCAAGAATATTCCTAGCATTGATGTGACAACGCTGGCCTACAGCGTATTCAAAATATAAAAGTATTGGCGAAGTTCGACGGTGGTCTGCAAGTCTTGGTGGTTATAGTATTGGACCGAATTTCCAAAGGTCGTGGGTTCGAGTCCCATTTGAGAATTCACTTGTGGCCGAGTTGATATATTTCAATATTTTTTTAATTTAAAATTTATCATTTTTGTAAAACTGATATTGTTACGCGAGAACGATTTTCCCCTGACTCCCGACACAAGTGTTTTTAACACTTAAAATCAACAACAAATATTGTTAAAACCATTTGATATCTAAAAACAACATTGTTCATTTTGAAATACAGTATTTCTCTTCCTTTTTTCCCTTTGTCGGTCCATAAGTTTTGCACCTAAATGTCACTACATATTTATTTTTCCATCTACAGAGCAGCCACTGGGTAGGAACAGTTCTCCTCACTTCGTGCCAAGTGATCGAGCGTCCCAGCAAGAAGGACGGGTTCTGCTTCAAGTTGTACCATCCGCTGGAGCAGAGCATCTGGGCGCCGCGAGGGCCGCATAACGAGACCATTGGTAAGTATTCATAACTATAGTAACTAAAAAATACAAAACTATAAAACACTAACGGCCGCTCCCGGTTTCACCCGCATGGTTCCCGTTCCCGTGGGAATATCGGAATAAAAAGTATCCTTTGTTCATAACCAGGCTATCTACTATCTATGTACCAAATTTCATCCAAATCCGTTCAGTACTTTTGAGTTTATTCGTCGTAATCGAACAAACAAACAATCAAATCTTTCCTCTTTATAATATTAGTATTCGGTTTGGTTGGTACTAGGACTTGTTGTAAGTCCGCCTGGCTAGGTACCTCCATCTTATCCGAGTCTGACACCATAACAACAATGTTTTTAGCATTTGCCAATGTTTTCTGGGGAAAATTGTTCAGAATCGCAGTCTGAGGCCTAGATGTTCGGGATAACATCAATAACAACCACTAAGACTACACAGTGTATATTACTAACCCTCACTAACCCTGTCAGAATAACAGGGCCTCTGTGTTCATTCGGCAAAAACGCTGAGATAGGGTTTTATTGACCCCACACAATTTTTCTTAGTTATATCTTGTTGTGATTATTATACTCGTATTTATACTTTTTTCTATCCTTTCTATTTTTATTTTCTGTATCGTATGTGTGTGTGTCAATATAGGTGGTTTTTTTTTTTTTTTTTTTTTTATGAACGACGGGGAGGCTCTTAGCCTTCATCATACCTGATGTTAAGCATTGATAAGGCTGAAGATGGAAGCGTGCCTCTCCTGGAATACTCAATCACTTTCTTACTACTTTTGGTTTTTGTGTTATTTTAGGTTTCTTGGGTTTCTCGACGTTTTATTGACCTTACTGATATGTTATGGTCATTTTTCAAATTGACGACTCTGTATGAAATAAAACAGGGAGAAAAAAACAGCCCTTGACGAGTTTCTTGCCGGTTCTTCTCGTTACGCGGTCTCCCGCCGTAGGGTTTGTGAACCGATGGCGTAGCTTCTCTGACGTTCATAAGTGCTTGTAACAGCCTAGACTGAATAAATGATATTGGCTTTGACTTTTGACCCCGTTTAACCCCATATTGCTGTTCACCAGGCGCGGTGGTGCAGCCCCTCCCCACGGCCCACCTCATATTCCGCGCGCCCTCGCAGGCCGCCGGCCACTGCTGGCTCGACGGACTCGAACTAGCGCTACGATGCAGCAATGCTATGCTCAGGTGAGGACTTTTTTTATTTATTTTTTTTAAATTGCCCTCTCGCCGCCATACGTCCTGGGGGACCCTTGTGGTACTCACCCCTATGACTGGTGGCCCGCCCGGCTACCCAGGCCTCGTCGCGGCGGAGAGATGGCCGAGCAAGTGTGGCCATCTCTCCAGACGGTGGGGATCACCTACCTCCTTCCCCACTACAGCGGAATAATGACGCCTACCCGCCTGCGTCGGATCCGATCCGCGTGAGCATCCTGCTCGCGGATCCGCTCTGATGCCTCCTTTTGTGACATGACATATTCACAAAAGGAGACAGCCGCCTCCGAGTATCTCTAGGTGGCCAGCATGGCGCGTGCCATACCGGGCAGCGAGAGATCCCACCCTGTCGCAGACTCATATCGAGATAAACGAAAAGAGCGCTTCAAACTGTAGGAGAACCTAGCGTGTCGAATGTGCCTACGATGACGTCACGAGCGAGATTTAGTGATGTGGAAATGTTATTGACGAGATCTCGCAAGAAAGCACTGCACAATTAACCGTTTTCGTTTCTGAGTGACGCGTGTTTTGTTGGCAATGGTCTCAAGCGGACTGACTTAGGTCGGAAATCTTTGACCGTGGATCAAACTTTTGTTACGCAATGTAGGTCTGTGGACTAATCATCTAAGGACTAGAGTCTACCGCCTAACGGTCTATCACTAGCTAAAACTATCAAACTTTAAACTTTCGTAAACCCTTCAACGATAGGGTGTTAATCCAAACCTTACATATATCTATTAATGTATTGCATTTTTAATATGAAAATGATAGCGTTAGCGAGAGCCCTTGTAGGTGGCTTGAAATATCGAAATCTTTGACGAGAGCAATAGATAGACCACTATCTACTACAATACGGTAGGGGTGCTGGAATTCGTAAACTTGTAGAATAACTACACTGTGCGACAAGCCTTTTAAACGTGGCAAAAAGAGGAACTAACATGAAACGTAATTTTTGACAGCTGTGCAGCGCCTCCACCCGCGTTATTTATAAGCAGAGGTCGGAATTAGGTAGAGTTATTTATGTACTTACACTGATTTCATGCAGCGAAAGAATAAAGTGGATATGCCTCAAATCCCGAGATTAATTTTGAAGAGCAGGAAAAATCCCGTGATTTATTAAATAAAAGATTTGGAGACTATCAGAAATATAACAGAAAAATTTCTTCCTGCATTAATGCCGAGGAGGAGGAAGTGAATAAATTTGCTAACTTCACCTCAGTTGACGTAGAGCGATCTTTTTCAATGTACATATGGATTTTAGACGCTCGGAGAAATTCATTAAAGCCAGAAAATATTGAAAAGCTAATGGTTATATACTTCAATTTTCATAAAAGATAGACAGTCATGTCGGAAGCTAACACTTCAAATCTGAGTGGTACTTTGAATGAATCGGACAAGGAAAATGATTCTGATGGGCCGTTTGAATAAGCAAAACCTCACGAGTCTAGGCTAGAAGCAAAAGTATTTGCTCGTATTTATAAAAAAAGGCGAAATATAACTATGAGAATTCGTTTGACTGTATTAATAATTTGTATTGTGAATTAATGTAAATACTAATAAAAATTTTAGGTATGTTAATTATGTTTGTTTTGTTTGTCTTATCTATCTCTGAGGTTTTTATTTTTATTTTATTTTTTACATTAGATCTATATTAATATCAAGATTTCGATGCAAGTACAAAAATAACTCTACCTAATTCCGACCTCTGATTATAAGCTTTATTGCACATGTGATGAGGGGTTAACCTCTCGGGCCTCGAGTTCTGAGACACAATAGATATTGAATTGATCTTTGGACACCGAAGTCCTATTATATCTTTTTTTTTATTTTATGATTTTGTAATTTTTGCATTTTTCAATGCTATTTTCGAGTCTCGGTAGCTCAGCGGTTAGAGCATTGGACCGGATTTCCAAACGTCGCGGGTTCGATTCCCGGCTGAGAATTCACTTGTGGCCGAGTCAATTTTTTCCAATATTTTTCTATTTAAAATCCTATTATATCTATCAAATCGATAATATAGTAGGATACCAGAAAGGTAGTGATTAAGAATTTTAAATCTTGCGATTAAATGATAATATCTTCATAATTTTAGGTTTTTTATTTATTGAAATTGTGTCAGTTACGCTTGCACAAAGTTATGTCGGCTTGAAAAATAATGAAACGTCAAACGGTACTTCTTAGAATTGATAGGCTATATAGCAAATGATAAATGAGACTTCTTTTTCCCGTACATCTTAATAGCTACTCAAATTCCACCTTTTATCACTACTAATAAGGTACATTTTCCCAGATGTTCCCGCTCTCGCCCCGAACAGACAGTACCATCGGATACGCCGACGACGCAAACAAATATATCGCACGAGGAGCTGGAGAAACACTTCAACGAACACGGTGAGTCTTATCACAATTGAATAAGGACTATTTTAAGGAGGCAAATTATAAACCGACTGACTAAAAATTACTAAATTTACCGACTAAAATACTAGGTTTAATTGTGCAAATAAAAGGTTTAGGTTAAGTTAGATTGGCGACTTACGGTCATTCCTAATAACCTATCCTCAGTAAGAGATAGGCCTACTGCGGTTTAGTTGCTAGGCAATCTTTGTTACTTCCCGTAATTTAACGGAAATAACTAAGCAACAAAACTATAGTCGTCGTCATCAGCCATTTTTAATGTCCCCACTGCTGGGGCACTGGCCTGCCTTATGGATGGATAAGGAGAACGGGCCATGACCCACCACGCGGGCCCAATGCGGATTGGTGGGATTTAACGACTGTAAATGCAGCAGGGACCAACGCTTAACGTGCCTTCCGAAGCACGGAGGAGCTCGAGATAGTAAATTTTTTGGTCACCCATCCCGTGACCGACCATTGCGAAAGTCGCTTAACCTCAACAATCGCAGGCCGAGCGCGCGAACCACTGCGCCACGGGCTCCTCGGAAACTATAGCCCTTTTTAATTGTATTCCAAAAAAGCGACTACAGTTGCTTTCGGATAATTGCTTCTGTATGCCTATAAGTATTTATAATAAATTGCCTAATGATAGCGCCCAAATGACATTAAATAAATTCAAAAAGAATTTATTTAATATGCTATTAGATAAAAAATATTATAGTATTAATGACTTTAAGAATGATAAATTGTGAATTATTTTGAAATACTCCGATTGTACTTTAACTACATTGCGACATTAGATTTATTATTTTATTTCCTCGACATTGATTTTTTTTGACGCGTAAATACGCTTAATTTAATTTTTATTTTATCTTAATTACATTGACATTTAATTAGTTTTTACACAATATTTGATCCTTTGGCTAAATTTTACTACCAAATTTAATGTTTGCACGCTGACGTTTCAGCAGAGTATGTCGGTCATTATTTTATGTAACAACCATTGTATCCATATTCTTGCAAATAACTTTATTTATTATTATTATTATTATTATCTGTTACTATGGATAGGTTATTGGGAACGGCTGTAAGTAGCTCACCTGGTATTTTTGTCGGTAAAAAAGTATTTTTGACGATCGGTTATTTACTACTGTTTTAAGGAGACTTTTCGGAACAACGTTACACAGAAAAAAGAAAGAAATGTTTATTCGAGTAGACTTGGCGAGTTTCACTGACAACTGACAAGTTCTGGATATCATTTGACAGTTATAATATAAAAAAATAAGTATGTGAACTTATAACTGCCCAACAGGGTCCATAATAGGCTATTTGACAATGCGAAAAATAAAGTGTCAATTACTGTTATCAGTATAAATTATGAGTTTAAAAATAGTTTTTTATTAACGTAAGTTGAAAATAATTATACATTTATTTAAAAATCCGTAAATAAAAATGCATTTTTTAAACGTTTTGTCACGTGACACAAAACGCTCCTGATTCGTCGAGTTTATAATGACGTCACCTGCTTGTAAACCTCGTTTGCCTACGTATGTGGATGATATGCAGAATACAGGCAAGTGACGTCACCGAACCCATTGCAGCGCCATATTGTCAAAGTAGCGTTTTGGCGCGCTATTTAAATATTGAATTTTTAATTTGATATTTTTCAGCAAATATGTACCAGACTTAAAAAAAACAACTTTTACTGGGTTCCTTAAACTCCACTACATAATATAAAATGGATTTTCAAAACCTGTCAAATAGCCTATTGTCTCCATTTATTTTGTAATATCTTTATTTACATTATGGTATAAGCAATAAATGATTGAGATATGCTATCCAGAACTTGTCGGTCGGTGGTGAAACCGGCCTATCATTTTGTTTGTTTCTATTTGTAAAAGCGTCCAGAAGTTTTATAGAGTACTATTTCTTGTTGATTATTTAAAAAATGTATTAGTTGCACAAAAGAGACACCAATCTCGACTGAGGAATTCGAATACTTTTCCAATTTAATAAAATAATAATAAAAAATATAATTAATGAATGCTCTGTCTATCGCGCAATTGTCGTCGACTAATCGAATATGGGTGCAACTCTTCACACGCATGCTATAGCGTTGTCTCGGTCACACACAGAGTCAAGTAATAACTGACTATTGAAAAGGAATCCTATTAGCACATCTTAAGTTTCTTCGCGCACTCATAATTGAAATAAAACAACTTTTGCGGAAATTTAGTGCGATTTATTTAACCGAAATATATATTTGGTACTATAATTTTTCGGTTTATTTGAGGTTTTTTGGTTTCCCGACGTTTCGGCACCTTTTCAGTTGCCGTGGTCACGGGTTGACTAGCTACTTATAAGTCTACCTTCACAATGTTGATTTATTATTGCGTTTGGAAACGGTTAGATAATCACTAATTAAAAGTTAATAATTTTTACTAATATTGAATTTAATATTTTGATTTGTTTACTATTTAAATTATTTATTATTAACAAAGGAAAATACTAATGATTCTACTGGCAGTTCACAAATTGGGAGGACTTTCGAAGAAAGATACTGCCAAGAAAACTTCGAAAGCAGGCCGACCTCCATCTTTATGTTATTTATCTACAAAAAGAGCTAACCGTATCTTTAGGTCTTGCAGTGTGTGATTTGGGTTGAGACTTTAATTTATGGATAATAGGGTCCCAAGCTGGTGGTATCTTCCAACCATCATCTCTATTGAAATTTGGATATTTGGTATAAATAAATCGCACTAAATTTCCTCAAAAGAATCCTATTGTTAGAACGATAACGTTTAAGTTGCGCCGTACGAAAACGCCGTCAGCTGTCAAAATGAAGTCGACAGCGATGCCGACGGCACTTTAGGGGTAGGGCCACTGTTCTGCATAGATACGTTTACAATGACAACATAATAATAAACTGTTGCTAACTCCTTACCGCGCACTGTATTATGTTATAAATAATAAACAAGAAAATATACTAGAAAAATGCAACTAATCTCATGTCGCCCTGACGGGATCCGAATCCGCATCCTTGGGAGTCCGGCCCAATGCACTAACCAATTATGCTGCAGAGACCTGTGAGGACATGAGGAGTTATAATTATATGGCTGTTTCATATTAATCGATAGTCAAACATCTGAAAAGATGTTTCTTTCGAATGCGGATGACATTTCTCTCATTGATGAAGCTACGGTGGCCAACACCGTAGAACGGTGAATATACTGGAAAAATTCGACGTGTCCTCATAGGTCTCTGTAGCATAATTGGTTAGTGCATTGAGCCGGACTCCCAAGGATGCGGGTTCGAATCCCGTCGGGGCGACATGAGACTAGTTGCTTTTTTCTAGTATATTTTCTTGTTTATTATTATCACATAAAAATAGCATTGTAAAATGCAAAATTAGAAAGTTATAACTGTATTATGTTGTCAATGCAAAGTGAATTTAAAGGACAGAAGTTTAGAACCCATATTTGAATGATCGTTCGTTTGCGATGCTGGAGCGAAGTCGTAATGAGCTGTGACGTCTTCGTTTCTTGAACAGTCAACGGCCATTACGGCTAATACAAAATGTTAAATTTCTACAGACAATTTCCAACTTAACGGCTTACGCTTTAATGTTCAAAGTCCAAGGGAGATATTTTACAGTTTTGCAAAGCCGTAGGTGCTATTGACAGTACAGACCACAGAACAAAAAGTTTAACTGTGTGGGGTATTCCCACTATTTGTTCTAATAATTAATATATAAAATATTATTATTTATTTTATTAATTAAACATAAATTTATAATTGAACAAAAGTAATAACATTTACATATATATTACATATATTTAATATCAAATATTTATATTATTTAAAATAAGTATATATTTCACGTAAACATTATTATGACGTGCCAATTTGTCGTGCGTCCGCAGTGGACACACGGCCTCGAAATATCGAGACCGGTTCGCTCCTATTGTTCTCCTGTCGGCGCCCGCGCCGGCTAGCGAGTGCGTCATTCACCAGTCCTCACCTAATTCGGACGACGGACGCACGTCGCTTTGCGCTTCCGTTATCTCGTTGCGATCAGTGCTATCTTGTTTGTTTACGCTTTTCACTATTATAATACGCTACCGTGTACGCCAGCCACCGGCTTCTCCTTCCATATAGCTGTGCTTATTGCAATAAACTGTGAGTCGAACTAGTGCAGTGTTTGAATTGCCTTACCATCTAACCTGCAAAAGTACCTACAGCAAGTAAGTCTACATTGGGAACACGTAACTTATTCCCACAGTGGTGACCCTTATTGGACGCAAAACCGGTGCTGACGGAGAAACTGTACGTAGAACCCAATTTCTAACTGCGTAGTTACAAGATGTCTACCGGCAGCGGCAATGACGCGGCGGACGCAACGGTGCGCGTTTCCACTGCACACACGTCATCCGACATTTTTAAAGTAGGAGTACGGATGCCTCCTTTTTGGCCTGAGGAACCCGAAATATGGTTTTTGCAAATTGAGGGACAGTTCCAGATTGCAGGAATTACTAATGACCTTACGAAGTTCCATTACGTCATTGGACAGTTGGACCGTCAGTTCCTGTGTGAGGTCAAAGATATCATTGCGAAACCACCAAATACTGACCGGTATGACAAGTTGAAGACTGAGCTTATAAAGCGTCTGAGCGCCTCCAAGGAAAAAAAGGTGCAGCAGTTACTCATGCACGAGGAGCTGGGAGACCGCAAGCCATCCCAGTTTCTTCGGCACTTGCAGAGTCTCGCCGGTCACAATATAACGGACGATTTTCTTCGCACAATTTGGACGAGCCGCCTTCCTGGGAACATACAGACTGTACTAGCTGCTCAACCAACTGCAGAGCTGGAAACTCTCGCCGATCTCGCCGACCGCATCCACGACATCGTTCCTTCAGCATCTCAAGTTGCTTCAGCTAGCACTAGCACCGACTATGGATCGAAGATTGATGCTATGGCTCGAGAAATCGCCGAACTTCGTCAGCAACTGAGGAACTGCAACCTCGGCAACCGGGACAGCAGTAGATCTCGACCCCGGAGCCGTAATCATCAGCGTGAACGTCGCAGATCGTCCAGCCGGTCCCAATCTTCGTACCGTAACCACCCAATCTGCTGGTACCACTCGAAGCACGGGGACAAGGCTCATCGTTGCATTAAGCCTTGTGACTACGAGAAGTCGGGAAACGCGAGGGGCAGTCGGTAATGGCGACAGCTGATAGCCCATCCTTAGGTCGCCTGTTCGTTACCGACAGAAGGACGAAGATGCAATTCCTGATCGACACAGGCAGCGATCTATGTGTCTTCCCCCGAACTCTGTTACGTGAACGTCGTGCTCCAACTTCCTACAAGCTCTGCGCGGCCAACGGGACGACCATCGACACCTACGGTTATCACCACCTAAATTTAGATTTTAGCTTACGTAGGAATTACTCTTGGCGCTTTGTTGTCGCGAATGTTACTAAGCCAATCATAGGAGTAGATTTTCTATCTTTTTATAATTTAATTGTAGATTGTAGAAACCAAAAGCTTGTAGATAATACCACTAGCCTTTCTGCTTCTGCTTCTTTTGCTCCTGTTAATTGTGATATTAATTCTGTTAAGGTATCGACTGGTGACTCTCGCTTTCATAACTTGCTTACGCGAGAATTTGTAGAAATAACGCGACCACCTGGCACTCACCGCATTATACCGCACAGTACACAACACCACATCCGTACAACACCTGGTCCACCTGTGTCTAGCGCACCGCGGCGCCTGGCACCTGACAAGCTGAAGGTGGCTAAACAGGAATTTGAGGCTATGCTGGCTGATGGTACAGCCAGACCTTCAGAGAGCCCCTGGTCTTCACCCCTGCACCTGGCCCCAAAGAAAGAAAATGGTTGGAGGCCCTGTGGGGATTACAGACAGCTGAATTCCAGGACCATACCTGACAGGTACCCAATTAAGCACCTTCACGATTTTGCACACTCTATTGCGGGCTGTAAAATCTTTAGCACCATAGACCTCGTGAAGGCTTATAACCAAATACCTGTTCATCCTGATGACATACCGAAGACTGCTATCACCACCCCGTTCGGTATGTATGAATTCCCATACATGACGTTTGGTCTACGAAATGCTGGCCAAACGTTTCAGCGTTTCGTAGACGAAATGACTCGTGGGCTGGATTTTGTGTACACTTTCCTTGACGATTTTTTAGTTTTTTCTCGTAGCGAGGACGAGCACGAACACCATCTACGTCAATTGTTTAACAGGCTCAAGGAGTACGGTATGGTTATAAATGTATCCAAGTGCGTCTTCGGAGCTCCCGAGGTAACCTTCCTTGGTTATCGTATTTCGGAGAGCGGTACCAGACCCTTGGATACCAAGGTACAAGCCATACGTGACTTTCCACCACCCAAGACAGTCAAGCAATTAAGGGGTTTTCTAGGAATGGCGAACTTTTATAGGCGTTTCTTGCCTCAAGCCGCACGCATCCAAGCTCCTCTTAATGCGCTTCTTACTGGTACTGTCAAAGGCTCAACTCCCATTGATCTCTCTGGTGACGCTCTGAAAGCTTTCCATGACACCAAGGAAAGCCTAGCCAATGCCGTCATGCTCGCTCATCCAGACTGCCGAGCCAACTTAGCATTGGTGACAGACGCGTCGGACTTAGCCATAGGGGCGGTACTCCAACAATTGCAAGAAGGTAGGTGGCAACCTCTTGCTTTCTTCTCCCGCAAACTGAGCCCATCACAAGCTAAATACTCTCCCTATGACCGTGAATTGCTCGCCATTTACGAAGCCATCAAATATTTTCGTCACATGGTGGAGGCGAGACATTTCACGGTGTATACGGATCATAAACCGCTCAGTTATGCTTTCAGTGAACGGAAAAGTAACTGTTCGCCTCGCCAATATCGTCATTTGGATTACATCTCCCAATTTACGACCGATATAAAGCACATACCCGGTAAGGACAACATAGTCGCCGATACTTTATCTCGAGTCGAGGCACTGGAGACGCCAATTAACTTTGAAGACTTAGCACATTCCCAGTCAACTGATCCTGAGCTCGCTGGTTACTTAAACAACTCTTCCTCACTTCGCTTGCAACAGTTGGTCTTACCTGGGAGTCGTACTGCTCTGTACTGTGATGTCAGTACAACGACCCCCAGGCCTTTCGTTACCAAGGCATTCCGCAAGCAAGTGTTTAACAGTCTGCACTCTTTAAGTCATCCGGGCCCCAACGCCACTGCTAAACTTGTAGCTCAGCGTTTTGTTTGGCCTGGCATAAGAAAAGACACGAGAGAATGGACTCGAGGATGCTTTCATTGCCAACGTGCAAAAGTAAGTAGGCATGTGTCTGCACCAATTGGCAATTTTAACATACCGCGAGCACGTTTTAAGCACGTGCATATTGATCTGATTGGCCCTCTCCCCATCTCAAACGGTTACCGTTACTGTTTGACGGCTGTGGATCGATTCACTCGGTGGCCAGAAGTCGTTCCCATCGCCGACATCACCGCCGAGACTGTGGCCAAAGCTCTTGTGATGAGCTGGATTTCCAGATTTGGTTGCCCTTTGGACATTGTAACTGATCGTGGTCGACAATTTGAGTCCGCCCTGTTCCAATGTCTGGCAAAAATAGCGGGTTTCCAGCACAAACGCACTACCGCATATCATCCTGCGTGTAATGGCATCGTGGAACGCTTCCACAGGCAGCTCAAAGCAGCCATCACTTGCCATGCAGATGCCAACTGGACCGAAAGTCTACCCCTTGTCCTACTGGGAGTCCGCAGTTCTTTTAAAGAAGACTTACAAGCTTCTTCAGCTGAGCTCCTTTATGGCGAACCGCTAAGACTTCCCAGCGAATTTTTCGGCCCAAGCGTAACTGGCACTACTGACATGTCAGATTTTACCGCACGCTTACGTTCTTTTGCCGATAAACTACAGCCGAAGCCAGCTTCTCGGCATCGTAAGGATAAGGTGTTTATTTTTAAGGAATTAGGTACTGCCGATTACGTCTTCCTGCGTGAAGACGCCTCGCGTGCTTCTTTCCAGCCAGCATACACCGGTCCACATAAAGTTTTGGAGCGTGCAGATAAAACTTTTAAAATTCTTTTTAAAGGTAACAAAGTTACCGTCAGCATTGACCGCTTAAAACCAGCGTTCATATTGGCTGACGACGGGGATAACCATCCTCCGACCATAAAGTCACCAGAGACGGTAACCACCACACCAACACACGTTCCATCCACACCTACCAACATAATAAAAAAAACTCGCTTTGGTAGACAGGTACATTTTCCTGATTTTTATCGTCCCTGACCAGGCCTTTGGAGGGGAGTGATGTGGGGTATTCCCACTATTTGTTCTAATAATTAATATATAAAATATTATTATTTATTTTATTAATTAAACATAAATTTATAATTGAACAAAAGTAATAACATTTACATATATATTACATATATTTAATATCAAATATTTATATTATTTAAAATAAGTATATATTTCACGTAAACATTATTATGACGTGCCAATTTGTCGTGCGTCCGCAGTGGACACACGGCCTCGAAATATCGAGACCGGTTCGCTCCTATTGTTCTCCTGTCGGCGCCCGCGCCGGCTAGCGAGTGCGTCATTCACCAGTCCTCACCTAATTCGGACGACGGACGCACGTCGCTTTGCGCTTCCGTTATCTCGTTGCGATCAGTGCTATCTTGTTTGTTTACGCTTTTCACTATTATAATACGCTACCGTGTACGCCAGCCACCGGCTTCTCCTTCCATATAGCTGTGCTTATTGCAATAAACTGTGAGTCGAACTAGTGCAGTGTTTGAATTGCCTTACCATCTAACCTGCAAAAGTACCTACAGCAAGTAAGTCTACATTGGGAACACGTAACTTATTCCCACAACTGTTTACCTGAAAATATAAGTATACGTTCGCATTAAGATTAACGTAAACTTGTGTTGAAATGAAACTCGTCAAGTGCTGTTGTCTGTACTATGTACTGACTTATTTAATAATGCATTTATCCAACTAAAAGGTAACTAATTTAAAATGTTTCCACCTTTTCAACCTGAAATGCACCTTATCACACGGTATTACCCTACGAATTGCTAGCTATGAAACATGTATCGTCCTCTAGTTCGCCAATACCTTTGCTATCTGTATTAGATTATTCTAGACATAGTTCTGTCGAACGTAAAGTCTCTTATCAAGTGTCAAAAAAACCTAAACCGACAAGGAAAATGTCCAAATGGGCCCAATTCGTCGATACCATAGAGTCCATAGACTTTATACCTAAAGACCATGACATAGACACGGATTCCACGCCGGAATACGAAAAGAAAGATGGCGGCTTCCTAGATTTCCTCTGGAAGAAAGAGCATCATTTCGAAAGAAACACGCCTAGGACTTCCTCTTTTAAAATGTCTGGGGAACAGAAAATACCTGGTAGAATGACGAAAAGCTTAGCGTCCAGTCCGATGAAGATTGAAGAGAGGAGGACTCCTATTCTAAAATGCTTTGATTTACCAAAGTTGCCAGTCGAGAAAAGGAAAGAGAAAACCATGTCACCGACTAGTATGATAGAAGAAAACTTGATTCGATTCATGGCAACATTTCCTAAACGACGAAGTTCTACGCCTACTACATTAAAACCTGCTTTGATGCAGAAACGGATAAGCGAATTACGCGATAGTGGCGCCAAAACTGATTCTGAAACCGATGAGGTTTTCCTTAAAGATTTGAGGAAAAGGAGATTTGATGATTCAGAAGTTATCTGTGATACGCCAGAGAATATACTTATTACTAAAACAGCGCCATCTATTGAGAGATTTAGGAGGTATAGCTCGTCTTCGAGTGTTGAGTGTGAGGAACCTGAAATGTGAGTTTGAATTAAACATTAAAAACAACGACATTATATGCGAAAAAAATAGGATGTTCAATAATTTATCTGAGCTACAGAACACAAGAAAAATGTGAGAAGAAGCATGATAGGCATTAACTACTGATAGATGTGTTTCCTCGAAAACGTTGCCATGTCAACAATTAATAAAAAAATCGCACGGTAATATAAAGGGCAATGTATCGCTGTTTCGCCCAAACTGCCCCCTTATTGTCTAATTTCAAAATCTATCACAATCTTTTTCAAAGGTGATAAATATTTAACAAGAAAATATACTAGAAAAAAGCAACTAGTCTCATGTCGCCCTGACGGGATGAGACTAGTTGCTTTTTTCTAGTATATTTTCTTGTTTAATAATTATCACATAAAAATAGCATTGTTAAATGCAAAATTAAAAAGTTATAACCCTTTTCAAAGGTATTGTGATTGCGATAGTGATTTATGGAATTGTGTAACATATAATCGCAATCCCTTTCAGAACGATTGGTGTTTTAAATGACACTTAATTTGACACTTCTTCATACATTTGAAAGATATTTTCGTATGTCACTTTGCTTAGTCAGTTAAATTTCGTTCATTCAATACCTTTTAAAACGCGTCCCGATCACAATCCCTATCAAATGTCAAATAGTGACAGCCTGAAGTATGTAAATATCTTTCAAATGACGAACTGAAAGCGATTGCGATAGTTTTAAAATTAGACAATTAGCCCCCCCTGTTCCAATTCAGTAAGTATTGATTCCATTCACGTTAACAAATCCAAAATTATCATTATAGAGCTACATTATTTTATAAGCTGTGTAGTGTCGGCTTAGAATAGCACTACCCCCTCTCATCCCGTGGGTGTCGTAAAAGGCGACTAAGGGACTCAGCCTTCAGGAGACGGGCAGCAGCGTCTCCTACATACTTGGCCATACTGCGATCGCCAATCCGCCTGCCAAGCGTGGTGATTATGGCAAACCCCCCCTTTTGGGGGAGGCCTATACCCAGCAGTGGGTGTTATATGGCTGAGACGACGATTATTTTATAAGGCGGCATTATTTTTACAAGATGACTTTGGCACCTGTCAAATGACGACAAAAAATCCGAATATAGGGCTGACGCTCAGGTGAAGGGAACCCAGAAGCTGTCAGAACTTACTATCTACTTCTTGTGTTCTGTAGGTCAAACTATTAATCTGATAACGCTAAATATTATGACCTGTTAATTCCAAGCAGTTCTATGAATTGCTAACCGTGCATCTCTTTTGTCCATGAAGAGAAAGGGATGGCGTTTGAGCAATTTCCATAACTGCTCAAATAGGTCATAATACCCTGGCTTAAATCAAAATGTCTCAACTAAGCCCGTTCAAAGTAATCATCATACAAAAATCTCCCTTCTTTTAGGCCGAACCCCCCCTTCAGATCAGACACACATACTCCAGAGAAGTTCTCTCTATTAGATTACCAGAAACTGCCTTCAAGCAGTCTGGACGCAATCAGGAACCAGAGAAGGGATGATAGGTTTATCTCTCAAAACGTTTATGTTACTGGGAAAATTGTTCACACTGGTGAGAGAAATAAACCTCCTTTAGGGCTGGTTTCACCACCTAATGATAAGTTATGGTTAGCTTATCTGGCAGATAATTTGACAGTTGTAATAAGAATAATGTGTCAAATTATCTGCCAGTTATGCTATCTGGAACTATCTGGAACCGGCCCTTAGTATTGTAAATTAAATATAAAGCATTGTTTTCTTGGTTCTATTTTTGACGTGTGAGTCTAGAGTGAGCTATAATGCATTCAGTAAATAGTAGAAAACAGTCGATACTGCTTGGTTCTGTCCTTTTCTGACTTGTAAAAGTACGTATGTTAGAGGGAGACTGCTAGAACACCAAAGGTAGTTTTTTTTTTTAGCAAGTTGACAACATCGTAAACGAAATACATAAAAATGCAACACAAAACAGACAGAAGATCGAGGAGCTCGGTGACACAGTAGTTAGCGCGCTTGACCGGCGAGAGTTTTAGGTAATAGCCCCGCTGGAGTCGAACCCGGAACTTCTGGGTATAATATGGTCATGGTCAGAGATGGTTATGATAGGTACCCCTTCCGAGACTCCACCGAGCTGGTTCTGGCGCGGGAGGGGCGTGGGATGGAGTGCATGGCCTATGTTTGTATAGGCCGTGTACTCCAGGTGAGTCAAACATTTCGAATCGCTTTTGCACCTGGGTGCAAGGGATGCGTAAAAGCATTTCTCCTAGTATAAAAAAAAGAGATGGTTATGATGAATGGACAGAAATATTCAATAATATTTTTCCAGGATGGGGTCAAACCCTTGAACTCTGGTTAAAAATAGACAGGTTAAACAAACATAAACTATCGCGCTAGTCAAATTATCACGCAAAATAAAAAAATGTTGACGAATTAAACTAACATCAGCTAACATGTGGAGGTGCGCTCAAATTTGACCTTTAATGTGTGTGTTGAAGGTTGGTTATCGAATACACTTGTTGTGCATAAGTCAGTATTAGTATAAAGGTTAGGTTACACCATGTTACCTGTAAAAAACAAAACCGTCCAAGTGCGAATTGGACTCGCGCAATAAGGGTTCCGTATCATAATCTATTAAAACGGCAAACAAGCCATGTCTGTTGTAAGGTAGTTCCCCTTAAATATTTTAATTAATTATTTAGTTTTAAAGTGAATATAATAACTCAATATTCTGTGAATATTTCAAGAATTGTTGCCCTTATTAAAAAATCACGTTTATTGTATGGAAGTCCCCTTAAATATTTATTTTATTTTTTAGTATTTGTAAATATGACGCTAATAAACCTAATGCTATATTTTTATTTAAAAAATTATGAATAATTTATAAATTATATTAAATAAAGTAGTAAATTTTGCTAACAAAAAAGGAGAACCTTTCGATGTATTTTTTATCGTATAAGAAACGAAAATAATAACCATGAGATTAATTATTCTTGATTATGATCTAATTTAATATAAAATCAAGCAATAGATGTACCTTTTAATCACAGAAGTAGTGAGTTTCTCTAGAAGTGAGAAAAAAATCGGCAATTTCATACTTTTATTAAATTACTTTTATTAAATTTCATTCCATGCAAATTGCATCCGATTGAATATGATATCAACTGTCAAATGGATACGATTACCTTACACAATCGCACCCCTGTCTATCCTGCCGGAACACAACAGTGTTGAAAACTTTGTTGCTAGGCAACAGACAGATAAGACAAGTGGTTCCCTTTCCCGTGGGAATATCGTAATGAAATGTATTCTGTTTTATGATCCAAGCTATAAATTGTGTGCCAAATTTTATCCAAATACGTTCAGTAATTTTTTCGTAATTGAGTAACAAACCATCCATCCTAATGTTGGTATTTACTTCACAATGTTAGAAGGATGAGATACCTATTTTTAATTCATGTAAGGCGTTATTATAATGGTTCCAAGAAATTATACCAGCTTTATCCTAAAACAATATCACTTTCCTTCGTTTATTATAATTTAGCTTTAATGTTGTCCAAGTTAGAGTTTATATTTCGTTAGCCGTGACCTTTAGTCCCACGCTGATTCTTCTAATGTAAATGTTTTTGATGTTGCCATTTAATGTACAGTCGACAGCACGTCAGAGTTTACACTTTCTGTACTAAAACTGCCAGCTACGTAAAGGCGGTTTTAAATTTGCTTGTACACTCGAAAGCAAATCAGACTTTACACCAAGATTCTGAAACCGCCTTTACGTAGCTGGCATTTACGTAAGAGTTAAAATTATAATTTTATATATTATACTCTTGTATTTACATTGATCTCTTTTAGAGATTTATAATTTGATTATATGTTATACCTAGACACACTATAAATACATAAAAAGTTCATTCTTTTTAGGGTTCCGAACCTCTAAAGAAAAAAAGAACCCTTATAGGATCAGTTTGTTGTCCGTCTATCCGTCCATCCGTCCGTCCTCGTTTATCTCGAGAACGCGTGGACGTATCGACTAACAAAATTAAACTTGTAAATTGTAAAAAAAAAGATTTCTACACTCGCAAGGGAATCAAAATTCATATGGTACTTCCCTTTGACCTATAACTATGAAATATGGAAAATATAATCTCTTTTACTACGAATACAGAAAAAAATCCCGGGGCTATTACCTAAAACTTTGCAATTATCGCGCAGATATCGCGCGATCGCTGCAGAACGTCAAAATAAAGGAGCCGTGCAGCCTGTATACTGATACAGGCTGCGCACTTCAGGTGGTCCAACATTTCGAATCGCCCCTGCACCTGGGGGCGAGGGAAGCGTAAAAGCATTTCTCCTAGTATAAAAAAAAAGTAGGTAGGTACCTACAAATACGGAACCCTTAGAGGACGAGTCCGACTCGCACTTGCCAGGTTTTTTTTAACATAGCGTTTCTAATTCTATAAATCCATAATCGTCAAAAAGTAAATCGAAAAAATGTTAAATAATTATTTTATCTGGTTTTTCCTATTTTCTTTTTCAACTTAACAATTTATATTGAATATACAAACACTTCAAAAATTCTACGTAACATGAAAAAATGCTCATGTAAACAGCGCCTTATCCGACCCCGCCCATCAATTATGCATCTAAACCCTACGACTTAAAGTACATATTCGTTTGTATTCACAATATTGTTACTTATCCGCCAAAGACATATGCTCAGTAACCTATCGTTCTCGGTTTGAAGCGGTATTGTTTCAAAAACGATAACAAAATTATCGTAAAAATACAACAACTGTTTATTCATTGTGTTTGTTTTGTTTTTACAAGTGCGTGCTAAATTGTGTTTATCTGTGATAGTTTATGAATGTGCTTTATGATTATGGTTCTAGAGTTTAATTTTGCTTAGCGTAAGTAATTTTGTTTTGGTGTTCGAATCGGCTTTTGAACTCGGTAAGGAATAACACTTATGGTATAATTATTGTCACCCAAATGTAAAGAAACAGGGTACGAAAATGAAATTGATTTATTATTGATAAATATTAAATAAGAAAATATACTAGAAAGAAGCAACTAGTCTTATGTCGCCCTGACGGGATTCGAACCCGCATCCTTGGGAATCCGGCCCAATGCACTAACCAATTATGCTACAGAGACCTATGAGGACACGTCGAATTTTTCTAGTATATTCACTGTTCTACGGTGTTGGCCACCGTCGTTTCATCAATGCGAGAAATATCCTCGCATTCGAAAGAAACATGTTTACAGATGTTTGACTATCGATTAAGATGAAACAGCCATCTAATTATAACTTTTTTAATTTTGCATTTTACAATGCTATTTTTATGTGATAAATATTAAACAAGAAAATATACTAGAAAAAAGCAACTAGTCTCATGTCGCCCTGACGGGATTCGAACCCGCATCCTTGGGAATCCGGCCCAATGCACTAACCAATTATGCTACAGAGACCTATGAGGACACGTCGTCTAGTATATTTTCTTGTTTAATATTTATCACATAAAAATAGCATTGTAAAATGCTAAATTAAAAAAGTTATGATTTATTATTATTTAGGCTGTTACAAGCACTTTATTACTTAAACAAGTTACACCATGGATTCGCAAAATCCTACGCCGGCAGACTTTGTAACGAAAAGTACTGGCAAGATACTCGTCAAGGGCAGTTTTTGCCCTGTTTTATTTTATACAGAGTTATCAAATTGAACAATGACTATAAACAAAGGAAAAGATAGGATAGTGTCCACACTAATAATAGGGGTTAAAGTATGAAATTGCCGATTTTTTTCTGACACTTCTAGAGAACCTCACTACTTCTGTGATTTAAAGGTACATCTATTGCTTGATTTTATATTAAATTAAGAGCATAATGATCAGGAATCTCATGGTTATTATTTTCGTTTCTTATACGATAAAAAATACCTCGAAAGGTTCTCCTTTTTTGTTAGCAAAATTTACTACTTTATTTAATATAATTTATAAATTATTCATAATTTTTTAAATAAAAATATAGCATTAGGTTGCTTAGTCTTCAAACAATGATTGTCCATTAAAAAATTGTGGCATTAGCACTTGCGGTAGTAACTATAACAAAAATTGTTAGTATGGAAAACGGACTTTCTTTGAAAATCTTCATACAAATTCTCAATTTCATAGTTAAAGACCTAATATTATATTCGAAAGTTACTCTTCTCCGTCTATTACCGTCTTTCACGCCTAAACCAAGGAACCGATTTTGATGAAAATTGGCATAGAAGTAGATTTTGTATTAAGGTAACTTTTGGTACTTTTTGGTACAAAGAAAGATTAAGCTGTGGAAATTATTATTAGGTTATAGAACTTTTGTCACTGCTAATATAGGTACAGTCAGGGAACTTCACGGTTGACCAGTAGTGTTTTTTTAGGGAGTTTTATTTATAAAAAATAGGTATATAGAAAACGTTTATATCACAAATAATAGAACATTAACAGGTATTTCATTTGAATAATACATTGATTCTTTAACCTTAGTACTTTCCGAAAAACCGTACTTATCCCTAAAAAACTCTACTGGCCCCCGAATCCCCGATTGTACCATAGAAGGGTAAATCATCCATCATCCATCATCAGCCTGTGGACGTCCACTGCTGGACATAGGCCTCTCCTAGCTCACGCCTATTGTGGCGTTCATAGGAGGCTATTAGCCTACTGCTACCACGCTGGCCTGGTAGAGGCCTGGGTTGGTAGAGGGTTTGTTTCAAGTTTTCCTTCTCTCGCACAGGTGTTCAATGCGTCGAGCCTCTTAGTCGACTCTTATGACATCCCAGGCATGTAAGGGAGTGGTGACACTTGTTTCTTAGGCCGTCACACACGGCAGAAGTGTGAATAATAAAAGCGTTAAATAGACAATTAAATGTAAAAATATTTAGATGTAATGTAATACGAGTAGATGAAGACTACATACATACTTATGTATGTATCATTCATTAGATTAGACAGCAGTTACAAAGTTGATTATTTCGCAATTCCTTTTAAGTATTGTTTTGTTTGATAACAAGCTGCCGAAGAATGTCTGACTCAGTGATATAAGATACTTTTTTTTTATTATAAGTAGAACATTAATGCATACTATCCTACTTCCTACTAAAACTATAAACGAGAAATTTATGATTTTTGGTACCAACTTTTTTTTTGGTACAGGACATTTTGGGGACCCCTGGGTCTGATACCGGTGGTTGTACCACTAGACCACAGAGGCGGTGGAATTAGTAAATAAAGTAATTTTTTTACTCTAGAAATCTATTTTAGCGCAAATCAAAATCGAATCAAGGCCGAAAATAACTAATCATTTTTGACATTCAATCTCGATCTCAATATGATCTCGTCAAAAGTGATTTATCGCCAGAATTGAGTCAGCGATGACTCTGATTTTACTCTGGATTCCTAAAAATCTTGCAAAAACATATGACTAGATTCGGCAGAAAGCTACACAAGTAGTTTATATTCTGGATTAAAATATAGGATACATTTTATCCAGATATTTCCACGGGAACGGGAACCACGCGGGTGAAACCCTGGTAGTCCACTTGTTCTAAATACGATTGGGGCTCAGACTCATGAATTTCAATTGTATTTGTTTGTCTGGACAGAGATAAACAATTACATTTCTATTATTATTGTTATCAGTTTATGATTGAAGATTAAGGTTTCATGATATAATCTGTGGTAATTAGTATTGAATACATATTTATTATCTATTTATAGATTACTTAAATGTTAATTTTCACAATTTATAGCCGTAACCGTAATTATCAAATATTTGTATAGATTATTTTGAGTTTGTTCAACTGTATAATGGGGACGATAAAATACGGTTTCAACAATGTAAAATAAAAATTAAGTATGTATTTATAAAAAACACGGTAGCCCCCCGCAATTTACCCGTGTGGTTTCTGGGAATATCGGGATACTATGTGTCCTATCCTATGTTTTAATCCAAACTATAAAACAATGTGCCAAATAGTGAGGAAATCTATACTATATAATATTATAAAGCTGAAGAGTTTGTTTGTTTGAACGCGCTAATCTCAGGAACTTCTGGACCGATTTAGAAAATTCTTAGACCATTAGAAAGCTACATTTCTCCAGAGTGACATAGGCTATATTTTATCCCGATATTCCCACGGGAACGGGCACTACGCGGGTAAAACCGCGAGGATCCGCTAGTAATATATATTTTTTGTATTGCTCTACCTTGGGATCATTTATTGTTTTGCGACAAAAAATAGCCAATGTAATTTTTATTAGTGATAGTTAGTATTCTTTGCCTATAGTATAGATAGCCTATTTTCCTAGGTCTAATTTATCTCTATGCCTCAAATCTGTCTAAATTATGGCTAACTCATCAAAATTGATGCAGTTAACACGTGTTTAAAAAGTCAAAAGACAAACAGACCTAATAATGAAATTACGAAATTGTCACTTTGCGAAAATTTGTTTTTCACGTAAATAGAATTGTGCAATTTTTTCCCCTTTTTCTTGTGATATGTTTCTTACTAAGTTCCTAAAGCGTTCTTGTTTTATTATCTATTATAATGTGACGACTTTTTATTATGTTTGCGATAGAATGCACGTATGAATCGACATTAAAACGTGATATTTGACCTCATATTCAAGGTTTGTCTAACAATAACAGTTAGGGTTGCTCAAAATACTATTATAAATTTCTGAAATTTTGTTTAAGGCCGGGATGGGGAAATATCGGCCCGCGGGCCAGATTTGGCCTATTGACTAGATTCGATTCCGACTGCGACTATAAGCCTGCTATCTTGATTAAGGCGCTACTCGGAAAAAGTATGGACTTTTTGATATAAAACTATAGCACGGTTACACAATCTGGTAATATCATATATATTTCTTGATACCTTTATCTAGATTCGTATAATTTCAAAAACACGATTTTATGATTTTGCCTCGACACTTTTTCTTTTCGAAAAGTTTTTTAATAAGTACGAAGTGATTTTGTGTTTTTTTTGCCTAATCTGCAAAATCGGTCTCGTTCCCGTGCGCGTCGTTTTCTCATTGCTATCTCGCTTCAGCATATTTTTTTGAGTATCGTCTTAAATTAGACGGCCAAAAATACTATGTAAATATTTGCTCTAAAAATAAGCGCGAGGCACAAACAAAGGCATGCATCATTAAAATATATATATAAAATATATTATCAACAAAATCAGAAAACAACTTAATCATAATAAAGAATAAAAATAATAAATAAGTTTTTGCTTTGCTAAATGGATCGTCCTGTATTCGCGCTTACTGCAACAACAACAACAAAAAAAAACTTTTATTGTACCTATCTATCGGACTGCGCTATCGGCACGGTCCGCCATCTGCTGTCTTTGTCTATAGTATAGAATCAATAGTAGTATTAATATTTCACCATGGTTAGTAATTTTGTTCGGTTTTTTAAACATACGTAGCCACTTGATTTGTTCATGTTGTAGTAAAAAAATTGTAAGTACTTAGGCTTTTTAAAATTATGTTAATCGAGTATGTAGTGATGATGATAGTGTACGAATAAACCTTTCTGGTTTCTGTTACACTACATAGCATAAGAAATAAGAATGTAAATTTATTGTTTAATAAATAAATAAAAAAAAATCACCAGTGCATTTTACACCCTTTAAATTAATGATTTGATCAATCACATGGACCAGTAGACCAGTATTAAACAATTATTTATATTTCTATTTTATTTTTATCATTATTTTTGTAAACTTCATTGTTTATCTATTTTAATATTTCCTCTGGTTGCTGTACGCCTAGGCCTAGCCGTGTTTTCTGTTTGCGCGCGGCACGCGTCCCGCCCCACGCTCGCGCCACACGCAGCCTCCGCTTCATCTACCTATCTTATGTTAGCGAATGTAGTGAAATAGTTTTTCGCGATTTCTGACTTTATTTTATTCATTAGGAAAACTTACTGCTACAATACATAATATAAAAGAAAGTACATGGATAACTATGAGCTGTTAACAAGTTTCCACAAATAGTTTAATATAATCTAGATTCGAGATTATGCGTGACAAAATTTACCAGTATTGTATTGTTTGTACTATACATATACTGAGTTCTTACGTAGATTTAATATCCAAATAAACGACGCTAACACTTGATACAGAGTATTAAAAATATAAAAGTATTGGAGAATTTCGACGGTGGTTCGCAAGTCTCGGTAGCTCGGCGGTTGAGCATTGGACCGGATTTCCAAAGGTCATGGGTTCGATTCCCATCTGAGAATTCACTTGTGGCCGAAATAATTTTTTCCAATATTTTTCTATTTCAAATTTATCATAAAAAAAGAACATGTTTTTTTTTATTTTTTTTTATTTTGTTCCAAAAACGTAACACTACCTCCACCTTAACTCTGGGCACAAAGAAAAAAACACGGTATATATGAGTTATTTTGAGTTTTATAAGTATAAAGTTGTTTTGACAACCCTGTGCAGTATCAAGTACCTAACTTGTACTGTTCAAACTATATTTAGAAAATTGAAGGAAAATTCTTTAAAAGGAATAAATATTATGTCGCGTGTTTAGTATCAAATAATTATTATTATCATTAATTGGTTTAAACTTCCTATAGTGAATTCTTCCTTAAGGAAATAAGATTTTTAATTATTGCAATCGTAATTCTTTTTTATTTTTAACCGACTTCAAAAAAGGAGGAGGTTATCAATTCGACGGTATTTTTTATTTTTTATTTTTTTTTATGTATGTTCCACCATAACTTTGCCAGTTGTTAACAGATTTTTATAATTCTTTTTTTATCTGAAAGAAGATGGTTTATGTGTGGTCCCATATAATTTTTACGAAGATCTGGCTAGTAGTTTTTTCATAATCTTGAAAAATATCAATCACCTTTTGGCAAGTAGTCGTTTACCTAGATGACATTGTTGCGTATGGGCTGATTTTTAATGTAAGTAACGGCACATGATGTAACTAAAAAATCTGAAATAAAAACATTTTATAAAAAAAATTCAAACCGACTTCAAAAAGTAAAAAATAAAACTTTTGGAGTCGGTGCTAGCTAGCTAAGGCCAAAAAAATATATAGTTAATAGAAGTGCAATGTAGAATGCCCTGGCTGGCACCGACTCCAAAAGTTTTATTTTTTACTTTTTGAAGTCGGTTTGAATTTTTTTTATAAAATGTTTTGTTTTTACAATTCTGTTAACAGAACTTAAATTTAGTTCACCAAATCGAAATGCAAAAATTGAGTTCTTATAAACACAAAGACAATGCAACATTTCGAACCCAGATCTTTGGATTTGCACATGTTTATTAAGCTCTATATCGAGATAGACGGTAAAAGTGTACCTACCCTGCGTGACAAAAGTTTGATCCACGGTCATAGTTTTCTGACCTAAGTCAGTCCGCTTGAGACCATTGCCATGAAAACACGCATTACTAAGAAACGAAAATGGTTAATTGTGCAGTGCTTTCTTGCAAGATCTCGTCAATGACATTTCAACATCACTATATCTCGCTCGTGACTTCATTGTAGTTACGAAAAATTGGAAACGCTAGGTTTTATTACAGTTTGAACCGCTTATTTCGTCTATCTCGTTATAGGTCTGTGGCTCTCTGCCTAGCCTACCGCTATAGAAGATATTTTTTTTCTATTTAAAAAAATATTATAAAGGTAGTCGAGATTTAACTACCTGTATGGTCTACCTTTAGGGGATATTCGCGTGCTCTCGATTGAGACAATCGTATACGCTTACAACTGCTTCCACTGATAACTGTTCATGCGATTTTGCGTGACAAGTGTACTGCCGGAAATTTCCACGTTGTATGAATGTTATCCTGCTCATCCTACTTTTTCCTATAAATGTGAAAGTATGACAGTTTTTTTATGATTGAAGAAATTTTGCATTTTTCTTATAAATTTTAAATAAAAAAATATTGAAAAATGTCAACTCGGCTACATGTGAATTTTCAGATTTGACTCGAACCCACGACCTTTGGAAATACGAAGACTTTTATTTAAAACTAGAGGCCGGGCGCGGTTTCACCCGCGTGGTTCTCGTTCCCGTGGGAATTTTGGGATCATTTATAGCCTATGTTACTACTTGTTGTCTAAGGATTCTCTATACCAAATTTCGTCAAAATCGGTCCTGTAGTTTTTGAGTTTATTCGTTACATACAAAAATACAAATCTTTCCTCTTTATAATATTAGTATAGATTTATCATAAGTATGACAGTTTGTTTGTTTGTGACTCTTTTACGCATAGACTACTGAACGGATTTAGATGGGTATGTAGGGACTTTGAGTAGTGGACTAATAAATGGGCTACTTTTTATCCCTATATTCCCACGGGAACGGGAAAACGCGGGTGAAACCGCAGGCGGCCGCTAGCTGTCACAAAACACTAGAAAGAGGTTAGTAGTAGAAGTAAGTTGACATTGAAGAAGTATCACGTTCCGCCACTCTTTTGAGTGAAGGCGAAACACAGAAGCAATCTATACATTTGTCTTTGGAAGATGTTGATTTAATATTATCAAATCAACATCTTGATTTAATATTAATGACTTTTATTGCGTTTGACATCTTTATTTTTTTATTGAGGCGGAGCGTAGCGGAGCCTCTCTTATGTTGACTCTTTTGAAAATCTGTCCGCCCGGTCATAGCGCCCAGACCGTTTAACCGATTCTAATGAAACTTGGCACATACTTAGACATCAACCATACCTAGGAGGTGACAAAAATTCGATGTCCTACCATCACCATAACCTTAGCTTTTGGCGCTAAAGAAGAGCCAAATTCGGTTTTTAGGGTTTTGCTCGAAAAGTATTGACTTTTGTGTTTCGCGATACATTACAAATTTGACCAGAATGTAATTCTGCGTTTAATGCAACAAACCGCGTCTAAATCCGTCATGTCCTCACAGAGTTATGCCGACATAAAGTTGTAAAAGCTCGCGGCGCTCCGCCTCTCTTGGGCTCCAAAGCGCCACAGTTTGGAGCCGTTCCTAGTAGGACTTAACATAATTACTACATGATCTAATAATGAAGCGGTTAGAGGCATAATTGGTGCGACAAAGGGGAGGTGCAAAAGTTTGAGTAGATCTAAGACTCATCCTTTTACATTTATAAAAAAATTTGCTAATCAGGTAGGGTGATTCCACTATGCCATTGATTAATTTATATAGATAAATAGGTTATATAGAAGTCACGTTGGTCTCTTCGCAGCTTCAAGGGTGTGATACTGTCAGCGTTAAAATTCGGAAACCTATACTTTAAGCGTCTAATGAATTTATTTTGAATATTCTCAATAGCTTTTCTATCTTTATATATTACTAGCTTCCGCCCGCGGTTTTACCTGCGCGGTTCCCGTGGGAATAACAGGATAAAAAGTAGCCTATGTTACTTTCGTTCCTTTCAACTATCTCTATCCCAAAAATCAAACCGATTGGTTGCTTAGTTAGGGCGTGAAGAAAGGACAAACAAACACACTTTTGCATTTATAATAATAATAATATAAAAAAAATATTGGAAAAAATTTACTCGGCCACAAGTGAATTCTCAGACGGGAATCGAACCTGCGACCTTTGGAAATCCGGTCCAATGCTCTAACCGCTGAGCTACCGAGACTTACCACCGTCGAAATTCTCCAATACTTTTATATTTTTAATACGCTGTAGGCCAGCGTTCTAAATAGGTTCTAATAAATTTATTTTAAATAGGCCAGAGGTCTATTTAAAATTTACCATAAGTATAAAAATAGCATTGAAAAATGCAAAAAATACAAAATCATAAATAATAATATTATGAATTTTATTGTCTTTTTATTTATGTGATGCCAATTAAATTAATGATTTTAAGTATTTTTTTTTAAATTGGTAAAATATGCGGATATTTCACATGTAACATACTGGGTCTCATCCCCAAAATGATTGTTAAATGTAGGTTTGTAGGGATTTGTATGTTTCCCGGAATGCAATAAGTTGAGTAAAGGTAAAAAATGTAGTACCGTTCGCACTGAATGTGTTTATTGCACTAAAATATAATTATAATGTGTTATTTCCGTAATGTTGGCGCGCGACAGTGATTCGCGCGGTCAGCAACTTATTATTTAAGTTAAATAAATCACAAATATTATTGTTAAATAATGTACAACTCGTACATAACATAACATCTTTTGCAATAAATGATGATGATTATGAAGGTCGTCATGGCTAGTTATCTTTTACTTGAAAGAGAGAGAAATTAGTGGTGACATGGTACATGTACCTCCTAACTCCAAATGTCTTGTATGTTCTGTGGTAATAATTATAAACTATTAAACAAAAAAATATACTAGAAAAAAGCTACTTGTCTCATGTCCATCCCGTCAGGGCGACATGAGACAAGTTGCTTTCTTTTAGTATATTTTCTTGTTTAATATTTATCACATAAAAATAGCATTGTGAAATGCGAAAATTAAAAAGTTATAATCATAAACTACTAGAGGCCGGGCGCGGTTTCACCCGCGTGGTTCCCGTTCCCGTGGGAATTTTGGGATCAAAGCTATCCTATCTCTTAAGTTGGACCAGACTGCTCACGGTGTGCTAATTTAATTTAAAATCGGTTAAGTAGTTTAGGAGTCCATCGCGGACAAACATCGTGATAGGAGATTTATATATATTAAGATTATTATAATCTGTATTTGACTTAAATCCTTAATTATATGTACATTTAATAGTTTAATAACAACTGCAACAATAAAAGTCATATTTTTTTCTAACCTTTGATTTAGTTGACATTGCACCTAACCCATAATTGGATGCCGTTGTCGTTATTGCGATGTTTACTTAACAAAACAACGATAAAAATCATGGACGAATCATCTTACTAAATTGCATTAGCCTGTAATATGGTCGATGGCGTCATAGATCGTAAAATTGCTCTGAAATCGTCATAGATTACCCGCGATTTTCCTTTACGTACATTATTGTGTAGTTAGCCCGGCGACACACACACCTACCAGCGTTGCTGTGACACATTTAGTGTCATGGCAACACAAAGCTGAGGCAGGACCTAATTGACCCTTTGTTTTTAGAACGAAGTTCCTAATCGCGCGTTGCGAAAGGGGGCTAGACGGAAAAAATTAAGACCAAAAGTTGTAACGACACATTTTGCTATAGTTGTGCGGCGTGCGCGTGTTTCTCTGTCTCTCTCTCTCTCTCTCTCTCTCTCTCTCTCTCTCTCTCTCTCTCGCTCTCTCCCTCTCATAGAAAGCGAGAACTTTGTTCCATCCGGGTGTCCCTTGACACCTCTCAAGTATTTATTTCATTTTTTATTTTTGTTATGTTTCTAATGTTTCTAATAATTGTGTTGTGTATGTGGTCAATAATAAATTTCATAAATTTCATACAATCACACCAATTATCTAGCCCACATTAAGTTTCATAAAGAACTTGTGTTATGGATACAAGATAACGGATAAAGATACTTATATACTTTTTTTTGTAAATATTTAGATAATATACTCGTACATATTAAACATCCAGACCAAGACAAATAGACATGTCATGCACACAGATATTTGTCTTGTCCGGGGATCGAACTCAGGACCTCTGGCGTAAAAGGTGTGTTTAGTACCCCTGCGCCAAACAACTCGTCAATAAAATGTTGCTCTCTCTCTCTCTCTCTCCCTCTCTCTCCCTCTCTCTCTCTCTCTCTCCCTCTCTCTCCCCCTCTCTCTCTCTCTCTCTCTCTCTCTCTCTCTCTCTCCCTCTCTACCCACGAACAGTTACCTACGCTAAGTTAGCAGACGAGTAGTAATACTAAATGTTAGTAATCCTTTGTACATATTTCCTTGGTATTTTTGATAAAATCCCATTCCCAAATATTTCAAGTCAAGCAAGTATAAAATATAAAGATAAATTTTAAATAGAAAAATATTGGAAAAAATCAACTCGGCCACAACTGAATTCTCAGATGGGACTCGAACCCCACAACCTTTGGAAATCCGGTCCAATGCTCTTTTCCTTTTTCCAATATTTTTCTATTTAAAATTTATCACAAGTATAAAAATAGCACTGAAAATGCTAAAACTAAAAAATCATAAAGTATAAAATCTTCAAAACATCTTCGTAATTTACAGTATTTGTTCAATTTAAACAGTGTGACATACACATCAGGATCAACATGGCTTAATTTTTACGATAAGGACTTTGCTTTTCAGTCACATTCAAGGTTGTACTTTGCTACGTGTCAAGGTAATAGTCAGGGATACATACGATTATTTATAGCGCTATTTTGACAAAAATTTAAATTTAATTTAAATAACGAAAATAAGACATTCTTATACGTTGTAGAGAAAGCACGCTCGATTGAGAAAGCATTAGTATACATAAGTAATTGTCGCAAAAATAATATTAAGAAAACTCCTTTGTAGACAAAGGCACAAGGAGACTATAATGTTCGATATAAATTGTATCTTTTCAGACTAAATATTGGTCAGAGTACGATAACATAAACATGCATGGGAATCGAATGTTGGACGCACGCTGGCTAAGCAAATAAACATCTTTACCAAGTAGATTCACGTCTTTGTTGCAAACATTTTCATCTTGTTTTCGACATTTTTATGTTAAAGAATGGTACTTTTTACTACCGTTTTATTGAAGTAGGTACATAAGTATAGTTTCGATATGAAAAATAACTTAATATTGTTGCTATAATATCAAAAAAGTAAAGGGCCCAAAACGAGCCCTGTGGAATAATTAAAATGACAGTAAGTTACAGACAAAATCTTACCTTGATCGATTACCATGTTATGATATAAGTAAAATAATAACATGAACCTACTCTAATAGTTATATTTGCCTAATTTATAACCGTTAAAAGTATAAATATAGTATTAAAAACTATAGGTCATAGTTCCCCAGCATGAACCCTAAGGTACTTCTAATGGCAGTAATTATCAACAAAAGTCTCACCTTGGTCTTAAAGCACGAACATGTTAAAAAATTATTCTGCTATTAAATAAAATATTTAATTTGCCTAATTTATAACGATGGAAAGGCTGAACCATGAAAGGTTCAGACTTTCCATCGTTATAAATTATGTATATAATTTATATAGTTTTAAAAACATATAGGCCCCAAGCATGAACCCTGAGGTACTCTAATGGCAGTAATTAATAAAAATAAATAAGTAATAATAAATATTTGCATACAATCACACCAATTATCTAGCCCACGTTAAGTTTCATGAATAACTTGTGTGGATACTAGATAACGGAATAACATACTTATATACGTTTTTTTTTGTAAATACATACATAATATACATATTAAACACCCAGACCAAGACAAAAGACATGTTCACGCACACAAATATTTGTCTTGTCCGGGGATCGAACCCGGGACCTCTGGCGCAGAAGGCGGGGTTAGTACTCCTGCACCAAACAGATTATAAACATCAGACTCACCTTGGTCTTTAAGCACGTTCGAACATGTTCAATAATTATTCTGCTATTAAATAAAATATTTTATTTGTCTAATTTATAACGATGGAAAGTCTGAATCATGAAGGGTTCAGACTTTCCATCTTTATAAATTATATAGTGTATATATAATTTATATAGTTTTAAAAACATATAGGTCCTAAGCATGAACCCTGAGGTACTCTAATGGCTGTAATTATAAACAAAAGTCTCACCTTGGTCTTTAAGCACGTTCGAACATGTTAAATAATTATTCTGCTAATTGCCCAGTGGCGTACGTTTTAGCACCTCGCAGTAATCGGTGTGTAATATTCTATGCGCATACGTCATAGTAACATTAAAGTTACAGCAAATTTTAGAAAATCACCATAATATTATCATCACCTGGAATACCTAGATGAAGCAAAAGTGACAAATTTGTCACATTTCAACGCTTAATCTAGGTTTAATAAAATCGAGATATTGTAAATTTTGATACAAGACCTAAGAAAACAGCATGGTTTTCTGATTATATCATACGGTTATTTATACTAAAGTTACTTACTTTAGTATAAATAACCGTATGATATTTTTTATAGAAAAATATTAGGAAAAATCGAATTGGCTCGCAAGTTTATCTCAGACGGGACGGGAAAATAGCATTAAAAATGCAAAATATCAAAAATCATAAAATAAATAACCTAAAGCTAATTTTACAACTGCGCTAATATACTATACAGGGGGTTAAAATACCTATACCGAAGCCAGCCATATATGCGTAGTGTACATCAAACTAAATAGGAATATGTAAAATAATTGATGGGTCACGACTTTTATTGTTAACTAGCGGATCCTCGCGGTTTTACCCGCGTGGTGCCAGTTCCCGTGGGAATATCGGGATAAAATATAGCCTATGTCACTCGGGAGAAATGTAGCTTTCTAATGGTCTAAGAATTTTCTAAATCGGTCCAGTAGTTCCTGGGATTAGCGCGTTCAAACAAACAAACTCTTCAGCTTTATAATATTACTAGCGGATCCTCGCGGTTTTACCCGCGTGGTGCCCGTTCCCGTGGGAATATCGGGATAAAATATAGCGTATGTCACTCGGAAGAAATGTAGCTTTCTAATGGTCTAAGAATTTTCTAAGTCGGTCTAGTAGTTCCTGAGATTAGCGCGTTCAAACAAACTCTTCAGCTTTATAATATTACTAGCGGATCCTCGCGGTTTTACCCGCGTGGTGCCCGTTCCCGTGGGAATATCGGGATAAAATATTGCCTATGTCACTCGGGAGAAATGTAGCTTTCTAATGGTCTAAGAATTTTGTAAATCGGGTTAGTAGTTCCTGAGATTAGCGCGCGTTCAAACCAACAAACTCTTCAGCTTTATAATATTATTAGTATAGATAATAATAATAATCATAATCATAATCACAACATTTATTTAGTACAGGCGAAGGACATACAAGTGATATTAACATAATACAATAAAAAAGATACTTAACAAAAAAAAAAAAACTTAATTTTAAGTTGCAGTATTGAATAAATTGTCCCACGGCTGCACTAAAAGGGACCTAGTTCAGCATTGTGTCAGTATTACACTGACGCTGGTTTTCAACTAGACCGCTTTTAGTTTATTGACACCTGGATGTCATATACATAAAAATGTATAAACAATAGTGCAGATGTGCGATTGTGTGTGTGGTTTAGATTAAATAGTATAGATAGTATAGATATAATAATATAGTATAGATTTAAATGAATCGCGTGCAACAGCGTGTGCATGTGTCTAGAGTGTACGAGTAGGCGACCGGGTCCCAGTTTCATTGATGTTCATTGCAATTTTGTAGCTTTAAACGATAATCTTCAAGAATAAATATTGACTTTGATCCTCAAAAACTCCTTAACTATCAGGTTTCCAGATTTGGCCCAATACAAGAAAATGATAGTAACGATGGGGAGAATACGTGGTTTTCGTTTTTGCTACAGGTCTTTTAACACCCTGTATTGTACGTACATCTTATGTTTTGGCGCGCACTGTTCATTGGAATAAAACAACTTTTACGGATATCAAACGCGCTATATTTCACGAACTAAGTTGTAATTGTCCGTATTTTTAGGTTTTTTAGGGGTTTTTTGATTTTCCCGACGTTTCGGCACCTTTACAGCTGCCGTGGTCAAGCTGTAAACCTAAAAATACGGACAATTACAACTTAGTTCGTGAAATATAGCGCGTTTGATATCCGTAAAAGTTGTTTTATTTCACCCTGTATTGTCCTTTTTTATGGATCAGTTGCGATTTTTTTACTCGAAAAAAATATGCTAAAACGAGATAGCAATGAGAAAACGACGCGCACGGGAGCGAGACCGATTTTGCAGATTAGGCAAAAAAAACGCAAAATCACTTCGTATTAAAAAACTACAGCGATTTAAAAAAAGAATTCTTCTATACGATCCTAAATATTATTGGTGTCCACTTATTAAACCAATTTCCAATAGTGTAAGTAAGTAACCCCATTTAAGAATAATCTTGAATTTTCGTATTTTTTAGAGGTCTTTTCGAAAAGAAAAAGTGTCGAGGCAAAATCATAAAATCGTGTTTTTGAAACTATACGAATGTAGATAAAGGTATGAAGAAATATAGATGTTATTACCAGATTTGTAACAGCTGTAACCATGCTATAGTTGTATATCAAAAAGTCCATACTTTTTCCGAGTAGCGCCTTAAAAACACAAGTTTCTGGCTGATTCTTCTCGTTACAAGGTCTCCCGCTGTAGGGTTTGTGAACCGATCGCGTAGCTTCTTTGACATTCACAAGTGCTTGAAACAGTTAAGATTGAAAAATTGATAGCTATTGATATACTTATGGTAAATTTTAAATAGAAAAGTATTGGAAAAAATTAACTCGGCCACAAGTGAATTCTCAGACGGGAATCGATTCGCAAGTCTCGGTAGCTCAGCGGTTAGAGCATTGGACCGGATTTCCAAAGGTCGCGGGTTCGATTCCCGTCTGAGAATTCACTTGTGGCCGAGTTAATTTTTTCCAATACTTTTCTATTTAAAATTTACCATAAGTATAAAAATAGCATTGAAAAATGCAAAAATTACAAAATCATAAATTATTGGCAGTTGCATCTTAATCGATCGTTAAACACCTGAAAAGATGTTTCTTCTGAATGCAAGGATATTCCTAGCATTGATGTGACAACGCTGGCCTACAGCGTATTAAAAATATAAAAGTATTGGAGAATTTCGACGGTGGTTCGCAAGTCTCGGTAGCTCAGCGGTTAGAGCATTGGACCGGATTTCCAAAGGTCGCGGGTTCGATTCCCGTCTGAGAATTCACTTGTGGCCGAGTTAATTTTTTCCAATATTTTTCTATTTAAAATTTACCATAAGTATAAAAATAGCATTGAAAAATGCAATAATTACAAAATCATAAAGTGATAGCTATTGAATTTGTATCGTCTCCACGTCATGTAATGTCTTGTTATGGGTACGTTAGTCCTATTATTTATTCTGCGGTCTGTGCTAAGTGCGGTCGTAAAACTTGTCTTTCTTGACGTATGACGTCACCCTAAGTTTCTTATCACCTGTCTCCTATCACCTAAGCAAGCAATGCGTAATCTGAAATCAGTGTTTGTCAACGCGGTCCTTCCAAGAACGTTGCTAATATATTAAAAACTTGATGTTTTACTATTCATTTAAAATTGCAATCTCCAGTGATTTCGTCGTCGACGTCAAAGTCAAAGATTTTTATTCAAATAGACTTATAGATAAGTGCTTTCGAATCGTCCATATTTTTTTCCTACCAGCCATTCGGGACATCTTTTAACTGTATCAGCTTTAACAGAAGCAACAACTTTTACAAAGGAACATGTCGTTGCTAAACACAAATCTACAATCTTGAAATTACATTTAATATAAGAGGAAAATTTTCTCATACTCAGTTATTAGATTATTTTCCTTTTATACAATTACAATAGTCATGTTTTATGTATCACTTCCATGCATTTTGGTCTTTCACATAACCCTTTTGAACTTTGATTCGAAGAATCACGCGAGCTGTTTATTCCCACTATCATAAAGGATATCATTTGGGCTTGATACATATATGGTCATTTTTCAGAAAGTGTCGGCCAATGAAAACAAAATCCTACTTAAATGATATGCCTTTACCTATAAAATTTCCGATTTGTATGAAGAATTTCAACGAAAGTTCTTTTCCATACTAAATTTTGTTGCTATAGTGACTACCACAACTTTTTTATGTACAAGCATCGTATGAAGACTGAGCAATCTAAAGTTTTATTTTTATTAAAAAAATAATGAGTATCTTAGAAATTATACTAAACAAAGTGGGAATTTTTGGTAACAAAGACAATTTTACCTTTTGGGGTATTTTTTATCGTTTAAGAAACAAAAGTTATAAACTTATGATAACTGATTATTGACCGTTATGATCTTAATTTAATATAAAATCAAGCAATCGATGTATTTTTTAATCATAGAAGTAGATATATTCTCTAGAAGTGTAAGAAAAAAATCGGCAATTCCATAGGTAAAGACCTATTATTTGTAAAAGTATATAAAGTGCCGTTCGAGCAGGGCACAATTTACACAAAAAATATATAAATATAAAATATCAACCCTCCTTTCGCCAACAAACAGATTTTGTGGTTTTTAATTTTGGTTTTTATCTTTCTGTATCGATATGGCAAAATGTTTCATTTCAATATTGGCGTGTGAAATTCTTAGCGATTATGTGAACTATATGTTCTTTATGTATCGTTAGTGTAATAGTATGCACATGACCTTAATAATAATGGAATACATTTCCCTATTACGCAATTCTCCTGACAATGACAGGCGTTTACATAACGCTATTGACAAACAAGGAAATTTAACTGATTGTTTTACTTTAAACCCTTTGCATAATGAATATAAATAAGAAAATATGTTTTATAACTTTTTAATTTTTGCATTAAAAAAAAAAACAATTCGGTCACAAGTGAATTCTCAGCTGGAACTCGAACCCGCGACCTTAGGCTATCCGGTCCAATGCTGTAACCACTGGTTTAGAGAAAGTTGGCTTTGAGAATTCACTAGTGGCCGAGCCGATTTTTTCCAATATTTTTCTATTTAAAATATATCATAAGAAAATATACTTACTAGAAAACCACTGGTCTCATGTCGGGACTCGGACCCGCATCCTTAGGAATCTGGCCCAATGGACTACCAATTATGCTACGATTAACACCCGAAATTAATAACCTATCTGTAGATATGGATTGGGCTATCTGACATAGTTGCCTAGGATATTTTTGTTAATATGACCAAAATAACGACGGTTGCTAGGCAACGAAGCCAGTATCCTAGACAACTATCTGAGACAGCCCTATCGATATCTACAGATAGGTTATTAATCTCGGCCGTAAGTCTCGGACTCTGTAGCATAATTGATAGTACTAGAAAAAACTGAAACGCTCATGGCCGCGCTTGACAGACTGATCGTATTCGATCACGTTTGTTAAGCAACGTTCGGCCCGGTCAGGTGTCGGATGGGTGACCGTAAAGTGGCATTACAACTGAGCGCTTCCGTGCTTCGGAGGGCACGTTAAACCGTCGGTCCCGGCTGTTGTCATTTTATTTCAGTCGTTAAGCCAAGTCAGAGGCCTTATAGGGGCTTGATAAACTCTGACACCAGAGGTGGCCACTAATCCTCACTCGATGAGAAGAAGACTAGAAAAAACTCATAAAACCAGTGGTTTTTTCCTAGTATATTTTCTTACTTATATTTATTAGTTATTACATTAAAATAGCATATCCTTTTACCTAAATGCATTTAGTCCAGCACTTCTCCAATGCCGTTACACCTGTTTGATAAAATGTTGTCTCCAACCCCTCAACATACTCATCTACGGCAACAATGACTTCATTATTTGTTGAAAATCTCTGGCCATATTACCCTTTCGTCAACTTTGGGAATAAGTGGAAGTCGCATGGGGCGATCTGGGGAAGAGGGTGGATGCAGTAGCAATTCGAACCGCAATTCATTCAGGAGTTTGGCGACTGCAACCATAGGCGAGTGTAGAGGCGCGATCTTTCCATTGTTAAGAAAATTCACGACACAGAAAGTTCAAGGTCCTGTCATACAAATTCCATAAGTTCGATCAAATCCAAATTTTGCGTTTTATTTTCGAAAAGATGCCAGAATATAACGTAATAATTGTTTTTTTGCGTATCTATTTTTAAGTTAGTCGTTTCGGATACTTATCAATCAGCCCTCGTATGTACCTCGTGTGTTACTGGGAAATACTATTAACTATGTATTGCACGTTTATCAACACTATTTTCGAAATAAAATAAACTATGTGAATTACCTCACAGGTAGCCGATTCGAATGTCATTACAATATTTCGATTTTTGATTGATTTTGTTATACTAATAATTGATAATCGTCTCTAAATAGTTTTAACAATTATAATTATGTGACTCGAACAGTGAAGTGCTAAAAATGTAAACAGTGTTATTTGAAAAAGTTATTAGAAAATATATTTTAGAGTATAAAGGATCACTAACAATAGTTTGAAAATGGAATTGGACACTTCAATACCTATAGTGAAGACCAAAGACAAAACAGAAAGAAGGCGGTCGAGTATATTCTCTTTGCTCAAAATACAAAAAAAGTTAACGAGACAATTCTCAGAGCCGGCTCATATCGTGACGAAGAAAAACAACAGGAAGTACTCTGTGGATTCCGCCATTTTGTCGGATTATGGAAAAGCAAATGGCGTCAAAGATCTAATGGAGACGCGAAGCAATGGGTTTACTGTGTCGGTTGAAGGTGATTGATATTTTAACATAATATTTCTTTTATATCAACCTAAAATTAGATTCTAAACTTTCGCGTTCCCTTATAATTATAAATTAAAACAAGTCTGATTTTGACCACGGCTGTGTAGTAGAGAAATGTATAGTAAGTACATGTGTACTACATATCAAATGTCGCGATTAAGTCCCGTTGTTTTAATTTGTAACCTAAAATAAGTATTAGTCTGATTACACTTCTGGAAGTTCAAAAATATTAGAATGGTACAAAAATGATACCATAGAGGAAGTTTTAACTACATTATACGGCAAAAAAATAATGCACATTAAACTAAAAAGGGCGATAGATGGCCAGGTCTGACGTCGTAGAACGTCGACTTTGACACTCGGTACTTTGTGCGATATTTTGTCGCTCTTGTAAGTCGTTGCGCCAGAGACAGCGTTCTACGAAGACGACACTAGCCAACACTAGCAAAACATATCTACATTTTATTCCTTCATTGAAATATGAAAAAAATATGTATTGCTCTAAAGTTTAGGAAATCTAGTAGTTTGATTTGAAAGTTGCTATTTTTAATACAGCTATTTAAATACCATGCTAATTTTATACAGTACTATCTTGCGAGTTATGGTTTTTTAAACTAACGCTACAAGATCATGAATCATTTAATAATAGAGTAACTAGAACTAGAAGCTAGTCGGGATGGCGACTTTGTTTACTTGACTGGGCTTCATTGATTGCAAAGATTGTATTTGAATTGGCAGTTTATATATTACACAAACACAATAAAACTTAGAATTTTGATACTAACTTAAAAAATAAAAATGGTCCTTCGAGCAGGATTTTAATAATTTGAACATTTGATGATGTAATGTTAAATGTTATATTCCTGTTCTTCGTCGTGACGATGATTCCTTTATATTTTATTGATCCATGTGTTTTAACTGAGTAAATACGTATAATAAATTATAATTATTTTAAGGCTTGCTTCACAATATAAAAGTATGTTCTGAATAGCTTACTTGGCAGATGATTTATTCTTCATATCACAGCAGTCGAATCATCTGTCAAAAAAGCTATTTAGATCTTACTTTTAGATTGTGAAACAGGTCCTTAAACAAATAAGCCAATATGTTTCCAGTAAGTTATCAGTTTGTGTAATATATAAAATGTCTTACAAAAAGCTCATTTGCTATCACGGCCCTAGCTTTTGACATATTCGCCGTCCTCGCACCGTCACACCCCTCCCTCTTCCAGAGCTGGCAGGTGCCGCGTCGGATTCTGACAGCGACGCTTCGAGAACAGGCATGCCTGAGGGCAAGGTGACGAGGAAGCAGGATATACTGGCCAGGATAGAGAGCTCTTACGTGGAGGATCCTAATCGGGAGACTGGAACGGTTGGTGTTATTTATACATTCAAACATGCATGCTTTCACGCCATAATGCCGCTGGTGGGGTTGGCAGAATAACAAAGGTGCAGCTTGAAATAAAAATGTATTGACAGCAGTCTTGTTTGGTTTGTTGCCCGTATACGTTTTTGGTTGTTGGTAGGACTTGTTATCGCTAACTATGGGTCTGATAAGAAAGCTCAAAGTCATCCAACGTGCAATGGAGAGGCTATGCTCGGCGTTTTCCTACGTGATCGAATCAGAAATGAGGAGGTCCGTAGGAGAACTAAAGTAACCGACTTCTTTTGAAATATTGCTTAAGGTTCTGGAATGGCGACCGCGCACCGGACAGCGCTATGTGGGGCCCCCTGACAAGGTGGACCGACGTTTTGGTGCGCGATCACGGGAAGCCGCTGGATGCGGGCAGCGCAGGACCGCGGCCCGACCGCCTAACGGTATTGCTTGTGCTATCGCTTTAGCTATCAAACTTCCAACTCTCATAAAACCCTTCAACGATAGGGTTTTTGAATAATTCCTGCATATTTATTTAGTAAGAAAGTGATAGCGTCAGCGAGAGCCCTTGTAGGGGGTTTGAAAAATCGATAGCTTTAGCGATGGTACAAGCTATACCGTTAGGCGGTCGGGGTGCAGATCGTCGTGGAAATCCTTGGGCGATGCCGGCCCCCCTCTCCCCCAAGGATCTCTGTGATCTGTGATCTGGGTATATATATATCTGTTCTGGGTATACCCAGCAGTGGGTGTTATGTGGCTGAGACGACGACGACGACGAGAACTTGTTGTAAGTCCGCCTGGCTAGCTACCACCATCTTATCTAAGTCTGACGCCAAACAACAATGTTTTCAGCATTGTTGTGTTCCGGCAGTTGGAGATAAGATAGGCAGTTCCTCAGTGATTGAGGATTTCGAGGGCTGATTATCAAACAAAAGCTCGTTTCAGTTTCGTCGCTGTTGCGGCACACACGGTAATGACAGCGCGAAACTGGTTGCCAGGTGATTTTTTGTTAGACTGTCAGCCTGCCGGGAGAGGGTCGCTTCCACCTTCACCCTTATCAATACTTAACATCAGGGCCTTTATTCACTATGACTATTTAGCGATTCCTTGCTTAAACCACCGGAATCTCGTACTTGGTTTCACTTATGTATGTTATTATATATGACACTTTATCCATCATCAGCCTGTGGACATCCACTGCTGGACATAGGCTTCTCCTAGCTCACGCCTATTGTTGCGTTCATAGGAGGCTATTAGCCTACTGCTACCACGCTGGCCAGACGGGTTGGTAGAGGGTTTGTTTCAAGTTTTCCTTCTCTCGCACAGGTGTTCAATGCGTCGAGACTCTTAGTCGACTCTTACGACATCCCAGGCATGTAAGGGAGTGGTGACATTTGTATTCTTAGGCCGACACCACACGGCTCAAATATGACACTTACAAATTTTATATTTACTGTACAAGTAAATGATACTCACAAATGATGTACTAAATGTACAAGTACAATTACTATATACTTTGTGAGTGTCATAGAGAAAACGAAGATGTCATAACCAAGTAGGTCAATGACATTGACGTGGTTTGAGCAAGGAATCGCTAAGTGGTCATAGTGAGTACGGGCCCAGGTATGATGAAGGCTAAGAGTCTCTCCGTTGTTCATAAAAACCGTCTCACCGCCGTTTAACCGCCTCTGTGGTCTAGTGGTACAAACACCGGTATCAGGCCCGGGGGTCGGGTTCGGTTTGGTTGGTGGTAGGACTTGTTGTAAGTCCGCCTGGCTAGCTACCACCATCTAATCTAAGTCTGACGCCATAACAACAATGTTTTCAGCATTGTTGTGTTCCGGCAGTTCGAGATAAGATAGCCAGTTCCTCAGTGGCTGAGGATTCCGGGAGAGGCTCGCTTCCATCTTCAGCCTTATCAATACTTAAGATCAGGTATGATGAAGGCTAAGAGTCTCCCTGTCATTCACTCCCAGTCCAGCACAGGAGATAGGCCAGGGTTTACTCAAAAACTAAAATAGGCACAGATCTATATCGAGATAGACGGTAAAAGTTTACCTACCTTGAGTGTAAAAAGTTTGATCCACGGTCAATGTTTTGTCCGACCTAAGTCATTAATTCAACAGATCCGAACCGGACATCGGTATTCAGAGTATAATAGAATATTTATTGTGTCTCATAATCTGAAGCCTGAGAGGTAAAATCTATTTTTCGCCACTAAATCTTGCTCGTGACGTCATCGTAAGTACGAAAAATTCAACATGCTAGGTTCTCATATAGTTTGAAGCGCTCTTTTTGTCTATCTTGATATAGGTATATAATGATTATACTCTCAAGCTGCCCCTATGATGCTATAACTAACGAGGGATTTATGGCGACATGTACAGAATCTGGTTATCGTAGATGTTAATAAATCAATGATTTACTAAATATTCCTAACTCCCTTTCCAGGCTGGTGAGCTGGTAGAAGAAGTAGCAGAAGAGAACAAGTCCCTCCTCTGGTTCTTGTTGAAACAGGCTCGGCCAGGCATGGACCTCTCCAAAGTGGTGCTTCCAACTTTCATTCTAGAGCCACGGTCGTTCTTAGACAAATTGTCTGATAATTACTACCATGCGGATATTCTTGCACAGTGAGTTCAATTCAATTTTTTCTTCTTCTTCTTGCCGTGTTGTCTCTGACTTATATTTAGCAAAAGTTAGCCTCCGAAATACACCGTCTGTGACCTTGTAAATTCAATTCAATTTAAATTATTATTTCTATTCATAAGTGCGGTCGTGAGTGTTCCCGCACCCCGTCCACCTAACGGTATAGCTTATGCTGTCGCTATGGCTATAGCTATAAAACTTCAATCATTCATAAAACCAATTCGCAGTTGGTCCAATGTTCAAAAAAAATTCCAATTCGCACTTAGTCCTATTCGCATTTGGTCAAATTCACAGTTTGCCCAATTCGCAGTAAGTCCAATTCGCAGTTTGTCTAATTCGCAGTTAGTCTAATTCGCAGTTAGTCCAATTCGCAGTCGGTCCCATTCGCGGTTGGTTCAATCCGCAGTTGGTCCAATCCGCGATTGGTCAAATATCAAATGTATTTTCAAAATTTATCCGAATCATATTACTCATATCTATGCACATATTGTATTGTATTCATACTTATTTACTATCATAACTTGTGTTTCAAACTCCTACAAATAAATATTGGTTCTGAACTTTCGCAAAAAAAATTTGGTCCAACCGCGAATTGAACCAACTGCGAATTGGACTAACTGCGAATTGGACAAACTGCGAATTTGACCAAATGCGAATTGGACTAACTGCGAATAGGACTAAGTGCGAATTGGTAATTTTTTTGAACATTGGACCAACTGCGAATTGGACCAAATGCGCTTAAAGGCCCTACTACGATAGGGTTTTTGTCTGATTCCTACATATTTCTATTTATCTATTGGATTCACTATTGCATTTTTAGTATGAAAGTGATAGCGTCAGCGAGAGCCCTTGGTTTGAAAAATCGATAGCTATAGCGATAGCACAAGCTATACCGATAAGCGGTCGGGGTGCCAGCCAACCATTATCAGACGATATTCTCCTGCGCTCGATTTGGATAGTCCTATAGGCTTACAAAGTCAATTACTAATAGCCGTTCAAGAGATTTTGCGCTGTAAATGGACCACCGGGAATGAACTCCTTTGAATCCCACTTCCAAGGATTCAAAGGAGTTCATTCTTTTTGAATCTTCTCTGAAGTGCCGGCCACCGAAAACAAAAAGAGTACGATATTAAGTAGTGTGATTAAAACTAATCGTTTTGATCCATAAGTAATATGGTACAAAAATTGTAGTCTTACTCTATATTAAACTTTATTTCTATGCTGGTTAAGTCTCAAAACGGACGTTGTCCGACTATCCTGTTGGGTGTTCGGAGTAGACCCCTGGTGCCTTAACGAAAAATAAAGTTATAATTGGTTTTTACCAAATAAGCAGAGTTGCTGCACCAGATAACTAACCGGTTTATGTTTGACAAAGCTGTCAAATCCTCTACCATTTTTTCCCGTTAAAGTTAGGTTATCGTTAAAGTTAGATGGTGCATTCCATCCTTAATATTTGTAATAAAATGAAAAGCTTTGTAATCAACAATAAATGCTTTGCAAAAACACTTCTTATCCCGTAATGATAAAGTTAATTTTCCCCAGAACGGTGAAACCAATTGTAAACATTTGACAATAAATAAAACGCATTTTTATCAGTAAAAAATATATTACAATTCATTCCTTCTAATATAATAATATAAGTACTATTTTCCCACAGAACGGTGCAACTAGACGACCCGTACTTACGTTTCAAGTGCGTGTTACGGTGGTACCTCTCCGGCCTGTATAGGAAGCCTAAAGGCCTAAAGAAGCCTTATAATCCGGTCTTAGGGGAGGTCTTTAGGTGTTATTGGAAGAATAGGGACCACGATTCAAGGACTTATTATGTTGCTGAGCAGGTGAGATAATGTACTCTATGCTGTTGGTTTTAAGGGTCAAAATTTGCGAGCACGAATATTTTTCCTAACGTTGTAATTATGTAAGCCTGGCGTAAAAGAGGTCTAGAAACACAGAATACAAATCCGATTCCGTTTTCTGAACCGTTGTGAAAAGCTGAATGGGTTACTTAATAGATGATTCAACTTTGAAAAGGTGCCGAAACGTCAGGTTACCAAAAAACACCCAAAATACACTACTAAATATATATATACGAGTAAATATCGTACACTTAAATCGGAAAAAGTAGGTTTATTATTATCAAATCATTTGTGAAGTACTTACTCAGTCATAACTGATATAAAAATATTATACTATGAGGATTGTTACTTTTGTCCTTAAAAATAAGTTATAAAAGGGTAAATTAGGGATTTAAAGTTTGTATAGGGAACTAGAAATAAAACATGTCAGTTTTTTCCAAGGAGTTTTTAATATACATAATAGAAATGTTTCCAAGCAATAATGGTCTCTTTTTACTTATACTTAATGACTATTTCCTTCCAAGGTGTCTCACCACCCGCCAGTCTCCGCCTTCTACGTGTCAAACAGGAAAGACGGATACGTCATAGAAGGTAGCCTGCTGGCCAGATCTAAGTTCTATGGTGAGTGGAATAGAGTTCATAGTGTGTCATATAGTGTCCGCCAGTCTCCACCTTCTACGTGTCAAACAGGAAAGATGGATACGTCATAGAAGGCAGCCTGCTGGCCAGATCTAAGTTCTATGGTGAGTGGAATAGAGTTCATAGTGTGTCATATAGTGTCCGCCAGTCTCCACCTTCTACGTGTCAAACAGGAAAGATGGATACGTCATAGAAGGCAGCCTGCTGGCCAGATCTAAGTTCTATGGTAAGTGGAATAAAGTTCATAGTGTGTCATATAGTGTTCGCCAGTCTCCACCTTCTACGTGTCAAACAGGAAAGACGTCATGGAAGGCAGCCTGCTGGCCAGATCTAAGTTCTATGGTGAGTGGAATAGAGTTCATAGTGTGTCATATAGTGTCCGCCAGTCTTCACCTTCTACGTGTCAAACAGGAAAGATGGATACGTCATAGAAGGCAGCCTGCTGGCCAGATCTAAGTTCTATGGTAAGTGGAATAAAGTTCATTGTACGAGTCATCGTACGTGATTGTTTACATTGCTTACTTTGCAATACGTGCAATAATTATTTTATATTTATAGCAATAAAATCAGTGCTAATTAAGCATTCGTTGGAATTGGTTGTTATCATTTTTAACCTTTCCTTCTATCAAGCAAATCTTATCATTTATCGTAATATCATATCAATTTCTTATCATTATCATCTAAAGTGTAGGTAAAGCACCCTACATTTATTGGTCCTTCGAGCCGGATATCCTACATTTATTGGTCCTTCGAGCTACAAACTGAACTTTCGTATAGGGACATACCGCGAGTGTGACATACTTTCGTTGGTGAGTGAAGTTCCTACGTGTACGAGTACCAGCTAAGCCAGTGGACATTTTCATCGGTCTACTTTACATATCATCATTTACGTGTTTTTTTACGGTAGCGAATCGGTTCTCCTGGCCTCCCACAAGCGGGTCTCACCGGGTTGAATTGAGAGTCGTATATATCGTTTAAAGAATACACTAGCTCTGCTCAGTAGCAGACGTCAATATTTCCAGTGCATTATAATATCAATATCAATATCATGATGGAGCGCCAGAGTGTAATAATCAAGGAGATTGAGAGAATCTACACAAACTTCAAGAAGGATCCCAAGGACAGGAAGACACCTGAATATTTTCAAAAGAAAATTGAAACAATTAGTAGCTTATGGGATGAGTTCAGGCAGAATGATTTAAAGTTGCAAGAAAGCGAAGATAAGTCTTCTGATTACTTTACCAAGAACATTTATCAGCAAACGGAGCATTTTTATCAATCAGCACGGGCAGTAATGGAAGCAGCGTCCAAGGAGTTATCAAGACCATCTACACCTATCCTTAGACGAGGGGAGGGGTCAACAATCAGGTTTGAGGTCCCATTCATTAACACTACAGCAGCTTCGACTGATACCGTTAGCGAGTTGTTATCAACCCAACAAGCAAACTTTAGAGCTTTGGAAAGGCAAATCAAGCGTATTGATGAGCAGCAAATCGATGAAAAGTGGGAGATTGAAGACGAGCTCAAGAATGTACAACATCGCTGGCGTATCATTGATGATCTTCACCTTCGTATAGACAGCATTTTGAAAGGCCGGAACACCAGCTATGAGGACGCGTTTGCAGACATTGAAGATAAGTTCACTAAAATCAAAAGAAAGCTTAATAGGAAATTGTGCTCTACAGCTCATTTACATCAGTCTGTACCACAAATAGAAATCCCTATTTTCACAGGAAAATATACACAGTGGCCTACATTTTGTGATCTGTATACGGAGGCGATCCACAACAACAAACATCTCACCAGTGCTCAAAAAATGCAGCATTTAAAGGGAAGAGTAAAGGGTGAAGCCGAGCGCCTTATACAACATCTACACATATCAGCAGAGAATTACGACGCAGCCTGGGACATTTTAAATCACCGGTATAATAACCCACAATTACTATTCACAAATCAAGCCGAAATGTTACTCAATCAGCATAATTTATCAAAACAATCATCATTTGAATTGAAGAAGCTTTATGACACTACAACTGAATGCATTCATGCTATACATAATTTAGGAGTTGACACTAATACCTGGGACCCTCTATTAGTGCATATTTTATCAAAGAAGTTGGATTCAGAAACATACAGCGATTACAAGGAGTCGCGTAAAGAGCCACGCGAGCTACCTACGCTAGAAGAGTTTATGTTATTTATTGAGGCCAAGTTCACGGCGCTAGAACCGATCCAAAGAAAAGAAAAGGATGGCAGAAATCATTTGGTCGCCGAGAAACCTTTTTATCATAACAACAAGCCAACATTTATCAGCAAGCCATTTACGCCGAAAGGATATCAGAATAATCCTACCAAAAGGGCATACTATCATCAATATCAAGCTGCTCCTGCTTACACTAGGAAGTCCTGTGCAGTATGTCGTTCAAATCATGACCTATTTATGTGCAAGATATTTTTAGAGTTGCCTGCTAAAGAAAAAATTGAAGCAATAACAAAGAATAAAATTTGCCCTAATTGCTTGTATAAACATTATGACAAACAATGCACATCGATTCGTAGATGCAAGGAATGCAATGAATATCATAATACACTGATTCACGATGCAGTGACGCAATCGCGTGAAGCAAATAATAAAATAAATAAATGTGCATTTGAGCCGCAACCATCTACGTCATCGAGTTCGCCCGCACCTATTGCAAAATCACCGCGACAGCACCATACTAATTATGTGGCCGCGGACGACGAAGAAATTTTACTTACGACAATTTCTATCAAGGTCAAGTCGGTTGATAACAGTTATATCACATTAAGGGCACTCTTAGACCAGGGCTCACAGATATCAATTATTTCTGAAAGTGCTGCGCAAGCACTTGGATTACAGCGCCAGAAATACCACGCTTCCATATCAGGAATTGGGCCAAGTTCAAAACAAAGCAAGGGCATAGTTACGCTCGAATGTCAGTCAATTTATGAAGATTATAATTTTACAACTCAAGCATTAGTCATATCAAGAGTAATAAACAGTTTACCAAATTCATCATTTAAGAAAAAATCATGGCCTCACATTCAACATATCAAGCTAGCGGATCCTGACTTCAATGTATCAAAGCCTATCGACTTGTTATTGGACGCAAGTGTATACTCAGATATTATCATGGAAGGGCTTATCAAAGGACCCGCACGCGCCCCCGTAGCTCAACAGACTAGACTTGGGTGGATCTTATCAGGCAATATAAAAACCTTTAATTGCAACGTAATCATTAATCACGTGGACGAGTTGGCCAAATACTGGGAAATTGAAGATATCATGGATACACAAGAGCTTTCACCCTTATCTGAACAAGATCAATATTGTGAAGATTTATATCAACAAACAACAAAGCGTTTGGATGACGGCAGATATGAGATCGCTATCCCTATGAAGCCTGGATTTGAGAATGATTTAGGCACCTCTAAGTCAATCGCTATCGGCAGATTTTTGCAGATTGAGCGAAAGTTTGAGAAACATCTACAATTATCAGACGGATATCGGAAGTTCATGACTGAGTATCAAGAATTAGGTCACATGCGCAAGGCCGACGCAGGTTTAAACGAGACAACATGTTATTTACCGCACCATGGAGTTTTAAAACTGGACTCATCTACTACGTCACTACGCGTAGTTTTCAACGCGTCATCAAAAACATCATCTGGTCGCAGCCTTAATGATCTCATGGAAAGCGGGCCTAATCTACAACAGGATCTTCAGTCACTGATTTTGAAATGGCGCGCACATAAATATGTTTTGACTGCGGACATAGAGAAAATGTTTCGTCAAATATATGTTCGAACGGCTGATCAAAGTTTACAAACTATCGTATGGAGACACTCGCCGCGTGACCGATTACAAGAATATCACCTTACAACCGTGACCTATGGTACTAAGTCAGCACCATTCTTAGCGATGCGAACATTACGACAAATCGCTAAGGATAATGAACAACTTAAACATGCAGCGTATGCCTTAAATCACTGTTTCTACATGGATGACCTTCTCTGCAGTGTACCCAGCTTAGAAGAAGCAAGAAAATTACAGCAAGAATTAATAGAAGTTTTGCAAAAATCAGGAATGAACCTAAGAAAATGGGCTAGCAACGAGCAACAGCTGATACAACATTTACCGCCTGAACAACAAAGCTCTATGTACGAGTTCAAGGACAGTGAAACGAGGAAAACATTGGGCTTGATGTGGAATCCCGCCTCTGACAGCTTTTCTTATCAATACAAAGTGACTAACGATAACAATCATTTAGTCACTAAACGGCAGCTGTTATCAGAAATCTCCAAAGTTTATGATCCCCTTGGATGGCTGTCTCCACTCACAGTCAGAGGAAAACTCCTGTTTCAGCAAACTTGGTTATCAGAATTATCATGGGATGACACATTACCATTATCAATAGAAAAGGAATGGTGTTCGTTAAAGCAAGACATTTCTTCAATAAATATGATTCATATTCCACGATATCTGGGTCACGGTCAATCGCTTCAACTGCACGGATTTTGCGACGCATCAGAAAAAGCGTACGCTTGCTGTGTTTACTTAGTGACAGTAAATGATAAGGGCGAGCGCACATCGAAGTTGGTCACTGCAAAAACAAAAATAGCTCCGACCAAAAAACAAGTATCATTGCCACGATTAGAACTTTTGGGTGCATTATTACTGTCAAAACTTATGAAGAAAGTTTTGGAAACCCTATCATCAGCAGATATCACTATCACAAAAATTTGTGCCTGGACAGATTCAATGATCGTATTGGGATGGATACACGGAGAGTTATCAAAATGGAAATTATTCGTCGCAAACAGAGTACGAGAGATCATAGACGTACTTCCAGCATCCTGTTGGCATCATATAAGATCAGAAGAAAACGCTGCGGATTGCGCTACAAGAGGGTTGTCTACAAAAAGTTTATCAAAATATTCATTATGGTGGGAAGGCCCTAAATGCATCCTAGATTATCAAGATCCAAACGATTCGAAATATGAAGAACCAACTGTTGAAGTCAAGAAAAAACACAATGTGCACACAGCCTTACATGCTACAGAATGCATTATCAATTTATTATTACACAAAATGAGCTCTATAAAATCGATTGCAAAAACAATAGCATATGTGTTACGCTTTATTACACGGTTACGCGAACAAGACAATTTAAATAAAAACAATAAATTATCACGAACTGAGCTGAAAAATGCTTACGAATTTATCATGAGAAAAGCAACTGAAAACATTAAAATAGACGACGTGGTTATCATCAAGGAGGAAAACATGCCTCCCGGCAAGTGGGCATTGGCACGTGTTTGTGAGTTGCACCACGGCAAGGACGGACACGTCAGGGTTGTAACTCTGAAAACTAAAAATAATATCATGAAGAGGCCAATCAACAAGTTTATCATTTTACCGACGCAAGAAAAACAGTTAGAGAGTAATGAAATATCAAGTGGCACTAATCAAAAAGGGACTATCAAGCAACCAAGACCAAGGAAAGCATTCCAGAATAATTTTATCATCATGTCTTTATTATTTCTGCTGTCTATCATTTCCGCAAGCCTGCAACAATCAATGAACATAGCGCAAATCAATAACACAAATTCGCTTTATTTTGATAAAACTCCCGATATGCAAATTATTAAAGACAAATGGACTACGATTGTTTATTACAACATGACTGGTTATTGGCAGAGTATTGAAAGCCTGGATGCTTACATAAAAAAATTACGCAGCTACTGTGACGAAACAGACGAAAAGGACATATGTTCCACTTTAATAACACAATATGACCACGATCTTAACGAAATCAAGCATTACAACGAAATACTTCTTTTTTCTCACTATCATCGTACAAAAAGAGCATTATTGAACGCTGTCGGAAACGTCGCCAACTTCTTATTTGGGGTATTGGATGACAAGTTTGCAGAACAATATCAACAGGATATTGAAAAGATAACGCACAATGAAGCCCACCTTCTACAATTATTAAAAAATCAAACATCAGTCGTTGAAGCTCACAACAATATTTTACATAGACACGCACAACACATGGATCAACAGTTTGGAAACATCAATAAACAACTTTACAATATTTCTCAAGATACGAACATTATCAAAAAATCCCTTCACATATTATCAAATGGACTCTCACTAAACATACTGATATCAAACATAAGAAGAATCCAGGAGAGCCTTATAAACACGGTAACCGACATATACCAAGGACGCATTGATATCCACATATTATCACCCGATCAGCTAAAGGAACAGTTGAATATTATCTCCGGACAGTTAAATAGAGAATTAACTGTGCCCGTCAAACCTGAAAATATTAAACATTTATATGAAATACTCCAAGTGAAGGCAAAGATCAAAGGAAACTATCTTATTATGGAAATGAAAATACCACTAACTACGAGTGAAAACTATGAGATAAATCACGTGATAAGCCTGCCGCAAGTAACAGATAACAAAACAATATACGCTATACCTATCACTGAATTTATAGCATTCAACATGAGAAAGGATACCTTTATTCCTATGACGCAGACAGACTTATTATCATGTACAAAATTTCATCAAGATAGATATTTGTGTGGCTTGAATGCCCCAATCTACGAACTAAAAGTTGATCATTCAATATGTGATATAAAAATAATTACGAACGGCAGCAATCAAACATTCTGTAAAATAAAAATAATTCAATGCACAGACGTATGGATCAAATTACATTCCAGCGACGCGTGGCTCTACTCATGTTGCGAAGAGTGTCCCGTGCGCGTCATGTGTCCGGCGAGCCTGACGTCACGCAGACTACGCGGCTGTGGCATCATTACCATAGGTCAAGACTGTGTTGTGAAAGGAGACACCTTCACACTGATCGGACACCATGACTATAGAAATCAATTAGAAGTACAATCACCGACACCGAAAATAGAGATTCCTCTCACATCCAGACTGAACGAGTTTATCAACACATCTGTACCTATTCATCTCATAGAAATGGACAAAGAGGATGAGATCAAGATAAAGAAACAGATCCAAAGTCTGAAAGAAGCTACCATTGATGACGTATCCATTCATGACAAACATCATTACGTCATGATATACACTTTGTTGTTCATCAGCATTTTACTAATCATTTGTATTGTTTGTTTGTTTATTTGTTTCAGGCGGCAAGGGCAGTCCAAAGACAGAGTAAGCGTTGTGCCGCCACCAAAGCCAGTGCGGTTGTACACAGCACCCCCTGGCGACAACACCTCCTCATCAAATGACTTCCCACTCTACGCGAAACCATCGTGTGGGTCCTCATGCCATACACGGGATCAGACTATGACGAAAACAATAGAATTTAAAGACATTCAGTTTAATGAATAATTATAGTCAATTTAATTTATTTCTATTGCAATGTTTACATAAGTTATATTTACCTAAGCATTTTTACATTTTATACACCTTTATATTACTTACTTTATCATTGTTAAATTTTAATTATTGTTTATCATTTTTTCTTGTTTTTTTGGATTGGCAAGATGTACGAGTCATCGTACGTGATTGTTTACATTGCTTACTTTGCAATACGTGCAATAATTATTTTATATTTATAGCAATAAAATCAGTGCTAATTAAGCATTCGTTGGAATTGGTTGTTATCATTTTTAACCTTTCCTTCTATCAAGCAAATCTTATCATTTATCGTAATATCATATCAATTTCTTATCATTATCATCTAAAGTGTAGGTAAAGCACCCTACATTCATAGTGTGTCATATAGTGTTCGCCAGTCTCCACCTTCTACGTGTCAAACAGGAAAGACGTCATGGAAGGCAGCCTGCTGGCCAGATCTAAGTTCTATGGTAAGTGGAATAAAGTTCATAGTGTGTCATATAGTGTTCGCCAGTCTCCACCTTCTACGTGTCAAACAGGAAAGACGTCATGGAAGGCAGCCTGCTGGCCAGATCTAAGTTCTATGGTAAGTGGAATAAAGTTCATAGTGTGTCATATAGTGTTCGCCAGTCTCCACCTTCTACGTGTCAAACAGGAAAGACGGATACGTCATGGAGGGCAGCCTGCTGGCCAGATTTTTTTTTTTATTATATACTAGGAGAAATGCTTTTACGCATCCCTCGCCCCCAGGTGCAGGGGCGATTCGAAATGTTGGACTCACCTGGGCGGGTACTACCAACTAAAACTCCTAGTACTTGCCCTCCAGGCCGCCATTGGTCACGGGGGGTAGGGTTCGCAATCACCCCTAAAGACCAGGCGGCCGTGGCCCGGTTACCCGGGCCCCCTCACGGTTGGAAGATGGCCGAGCAAGTTTGGCCATCTTCCCAGACGGTGGAAACCGTGCCAGGCCGGCGATGGCACACCCACCAACGCCAGCTTGGTTTCTTTATAAGGGAATGAGGCGATCATACCGTCGCCTCCTTCCCCTTAGCCGCCTGCGACGGATTCGGGCCGCATGAGCGTCCTGCTCGCGAGCCCTCTCCGCTGTCTCCTTCTGGAGGATCACATCCTCGCAGAAGGAGACTGCCGCCTGCCACGATCTGTCACTACCCAGCATCTTACTGACGATGCTGGGTAGGGAGAGATCCCCTCCTACCACTGCTACGAGTTCCCGGCGCTGTGCCGACCACGCAGGACACACTTCGAGCGTGTGCTGCGCAGTGTCCAGCTCCGCGTCGCACTCGTGGCACTTTGGAGACTCCTCTCGGTGAATCCGGTGCAGGAACCTACCAAAACACCCATGTCCGGTGAGAACCTGCACCAGACGGAAGGTGAGCACTCCATGCTTTCTGTGCCTCCATTCACTTAGCAGCGGGCGTACGGCTTCCACCGACCTAGCACCCGCGACAGGAGCCTCCAGCTGGCTTTCCCAGCCCGCCATAACTACCTCCTCCGCCCTCCTCCTCACATCGGCAAGTTCTTCAGGGGCCAACCGATCTCCTCTTTGTCCAGCCTCTCTCTTGGCCAGGTACACCCTTCTGAGGACCTGTGCCTCAAGCTCCCATGGAGGTGTACCCGCCAGAATACACGCCGCCGTGCCGGAGACCGTCTTGTAGCCCCGTATCATGCGGGTTGCTATGACTCTCTGCGGTCTTCTGAGGAGGCGGCAGTTCTCCGCATTGAGGGAGTCTGCCCAAACCGGCGCCCCGTAAAGGGCCATACTGCGGACTACGCCCGCGAATAATAACCGGCAGCTGGAATCCGGGCCGCCAATGTTGGGGAGGAGGCGTCCCAAGGCCGCAGCAGCCTTTTCCAACCTAGGCGCCAGCTGACGGAAATGTTCCGTAAAACGCCAGCGCCCGTCCAGGATGAGTCCCAAGTATTTGATGTGGGGTTTTAAAGGGATCAAAACCTCGCCCACATCAATATTTGCCCCAGCTGGAGGCCCTCTTCTGGGACCATGAAAAATGAGGGCCTGCTGGCCAGATCTAAGTTCTATGGTGATTGGAATAAGGTTTATAGGTTTTCCTATAATGTGTTGCTACGCGAAATCTCAATACACGGGAGCCTAACATTGTATTGATTGAATCGACCCGTTAGAATGGTAAAGGATAAGTGATTTTCTCAATACACCTATGACACCTTTCAGTAATGGTAGGATGATTTGACCGTTATTTTATGTGTTTTAAGGTGTGTAAATGTAGACCTGTCATTATCTCAAAGACGTTATTTCTTTGCATTTCCTTGTTTGCTATCAATTGTTGGAGTTTTGGAAGCGAATGCAATGCATCTTTAGATAAAAATAAATAATAACCCACATGCACGAAAGTAAACAACGTTTGTAAGGTCTACATCTACAGCAGCGCCATCAAGTAGGATCACTTTTTCTATTAAAAAGGATGCAAAAAGGAACTTACCACCTGGTTACTGCAACTGAACTATAATAAATCAGAAGACTTATTGCTGATTAAAACTTAACTGTCCACTGATCCATTCATCAATTTATTTTCACATACGCACGCACGCACGCACGCACTCACGCACACACACTAACACATACACACACACACACACACTAACACACACACACATAAATTATATATATTATGGTTATGAAGTTAGTTATCAATCACATATAAAAAAAAATGTTAATGACAATATTGGCTGTTACTCATCATGTAATTCTTGTAGTTAGTGTCTCGAGGTAGTGGGAGCCTGATGACCTGTAATACAGATGTTTTTTTTTTTATTTTTTTTTATTTATTTATTTATATCTAGCTCAGGTCTCACACAAACTAAATATGCAACAGCAATAATGTTTTGTAAATTTACTTAAGTTTGTGATGAGAAAATATATATATATATATATATATATATATATATATATTTATCAACCTGCCATTCGATTCTGTTAAACCTAATATTTATTGTAGACGTAATATTTTGACATTTTTGTATGTGATTTAAATCACGATTTTGTGAATTTTGCTGCAAGGAGGCGTTAATTATTGGGAAATTCCATTCATAAATATTTATTGAATGCAATGAAAAATTGTACATAGTTTTAAATCACAATTTAAAAGTTCGTATAAGTATTTTTTATATGTCCTAATTCCTAATTATATACCTAATATAATTTATGATTTTTAATTTTTGCATTTTTCAACGCGATTTTTTCTGTTTAAAATTTATCATACTATAATATATAGTATAATAATAAATAAAATAATATTATAAATGCGAAAGTGTGCTTGCTTGTCCTTTGTTGACGCCCTAACTAAGCAACCAATCAACTTGATTTTTGGCATAGAGTAAGTTGAAAGGACGGACAGTAACATAGGCGAATTTTATCCCGATATTTCCACGGGAACGGGAACCAAGCGGGTGGAAGCTAGTGTCAATTTAAAAATGTATATCTGTTCTTCCCAGGTACATCCACATCCGCTATTTTGGAAGGCTGTGCAAGAGTGCATCTATTGCACTGGGACGAGACGTACGTCACCACTGCGCCTTACGCGCATTGCAAGGGGATCGTCATTGGGACGCTCAGCATGGAGCTGGGAGGGAAGGTAGGAAAAATGTTCATACATACATACATACATACATACATACATACATACCTTCACGCTATATTTCCCTTGTGGGGTTTGCAGTAAAAATGTGTAAATGTCACTCTTATAGCCAACATCAAATGTGGCGTCCTTAAAGTGTTTCAAGGACGCCACATTTGACGTTGGTTGAGTATAAGATAAATAAACAACTTACAAACTTTTTTATGATTTTGTAATTTTTCCATTTTTCAATGCTATTTTTATACTTATGGTAAATTTTAAATAAACCCGCGACCTTTGGATTTGGATTTCCAAAGGTCGCGGGTTCGCTTCCCGTCTGAGAATTCACTTGTGGCCGAGTTAATTTTTTCCAATATTTTTCTATTTAAAATTTGCCATAAACTTACAAACTGTATAAGCTTAATTTTGGTAGGTGGTAGGACTTGTAAGTATGGCTAGCTACCAATATATCTTAACTAAAAGTGGAGTTTAAATTAAAGGTAAGTATTTATTGACATTCAATCTCGATCTCAACGCGATCCCGTCAAGAGTAAACCCCTGATGTTAAGTAATGATAAGGCTGAAGGTGGAAACGAGCCTCTCCCCGAATCCTCAACCACTGAGGAACTGGCTTTCTTATCTCTAGCTGCCGGAACACAACAATGCTAAAAACCACAGACCTATATCGAGATAGACGGTAAAAGGGTACTTTCCGTGTCAAAGCTTGATCCATGGTCAAAGTTTTACGACCTAAGTCAGTCCGCTTGAGGCCATTGTCATGAAAACACGCGTCACTCAGGAATGAAAATGGTTAATTGTGCAGTGCTTTCTTGAAAAAAAAAAAAAAAACCAGACTTGTCAATAACATTTCCCATCACTTAAATCTCGTTCGTGACGTCTTCGTAGGTGCGATAAATTCGAAACGCTAGTATCTCATACAGTTTGAAGCGCTCTTTTCGTCTATCTCGATATAGGCAGATCAATAAATAATTATGATGTTTTTTTGCAGGTACAAATTATGTGCGCGGAGACTGGTTACCAAGCCGAAGTGGAGTTTAAATTAAGGGTAAGTAATCGAAGTTATTATAATTAAATGCTCGTAAGTGTTTTTAAAACATACTTACTTTTATTAAATAAAAAAACAAAATGTAAATTAAACAACGGTTTAAGAATGAGTGTGTTTTGTCTATAACGTTCAAACTAATTTCATATTTTAAAAGGAAATGTCAGAACACACTTAACCATCTAAAAATAGTATTTAAAACATGTTTTAGGGTTCCGTACCCAAAGGGTGAAACGGGACCATATTACTAAGACTCCGCTGTCCGTCCGTCAGTGTGTTTGTCCGTCTGTCACCAGGTCGGTTTGTATATCATGAACCGTGATAGTCAGACAGTTGAAATTTTCACAGATGATGTATTTCTGTTGCCGCCATAACAATAAATAAAAAAAAAAATAAGAATAAATATTTAAGGGGGCTCCCATACAATAAACGTGATTTTGCTCGTTTTTGCTCGATATTGATAATGTCAATAGGTAGACGCTTGAAATGAAATATTCACAGAATATTTAGTTATATATTCACTTTAAAAATAAATAATTAAATTGGAATAAAACAATTATTTCAGGGGGCTCCCATACAACAAACGTGATTTTTGCCGTTTTAATAGATAATAGTACGGAACCCTTATTGCTCGAGTCCGACTCGCACTTGGCCGGTTTTTTTTTTACCCGAGACGGCAAAATGTAAAAAAAAAAACATTTTGTACCCTTCTGTTTGAGCAACTAGGAGGATTTCAGTTGTTGTTTTTTTGTATTTATATTTTTAATTTCATAAAACTTATTTATTTTCTTTGTCAGTCGTTCCTAGGCAGCGCGGACCAAACCAACGCGATATCGGGCCGCATCAAACGGGGCAAGGACACGGTCGCCACCATCGACGGCTACTGGGACGGCAAGATCGACATCAAGGAGAAGAAGACGGGGGTGAGACTAGTATTATATTGCTCATGTATACACACAGTGGTGGCCACATAATTAAAGACACTAGTCGATTGTCATACAAACGAGGTAACTTTGGAGCCTTGGTTCTCTGCCAAGGATTGACCGAGCTGTGATCTGATAATGGCCATCTAGGGAGTGAATGAAGGAGATCCGAATAGTTGTATATGTAGTAGGATGATTGGATAAATAGAATTTTCGCAAAAATTCTAGGGATATTGCAAAAACACGGATAATTAAACACTGGTGTTGACATTTCTCAATATTACGGAAAAAAGATAGGGTTTATGCAAAAATACGGGTTACTTTAGTTATATTGGACATTCTCTAATCTGATTGGCTTAATTTTTTCTTGCTTGCTAATTCTTATTTTGATTGGTCCACAGAAAGATTACTACACGTGAGAGAATGGATTGACAGTTGGAAACGTCAAGTCGTTAACCGTAAATCAGAGAAGATATTGTTTTGGACGGTCCGACCAGCCAATCAGTGTTCTTATTTCATGACAGCCAGCGATTCTTTTCGCAATCTTACTAAGGCGACCAGTTTTTTCGCAAAAATCCTATCTTATCCTTATTCAGTTGGATTGAGAAATGACAACATCATTGTCTAATCCTAGGGATATTGCGAAACAATATCCCTAGGATTTTCGCAAAATATCGATTTATCTAATTATCCTGCGACATATACATATCCAAATCATCTGATCAACATTCTAAGTGGATATGTATGAATGGATATCTTTAAAAAAAAAAACGCGCAAATACAAAAAAAAAAATGGAATTTCTGAAACTGAAAACTCTAATGTTTACATCTTTTAGAATGTTGATCAGCCCCCTTATTGTCTCATTTCGAAATTTATCACAATCCCTTTCAAAGGTGTTGTGATTATGAGAGTGATTTATGGAATTGTGTAACTTATAATCGCAATCCCTTTCAGAACGAATGATGTTTTATATGACACTTCATTTGACACTTCTCCATACATTTGAAAGATATTTTCGTGTATCACTTTGCTTAGACAGTTCAATTTCGTTCATTCAATACCTTTCAAGCCATACCCAGCAGTGGGTGTTATGTGGCTGAGACGACGAAGTTATTAATAGTCCCGCATTCGTTTAAATAAGTCGCTATACAATTTAAACAGTGCTTTGAAATGATTTAAGAGAGGATATTCAGATTGTTATACACGCCCACCTGATTTGATCAACAATAATTCTTTGAATTATACCAAGAGATGTAAGGGTAGTCATATTGCATAAGATTCACCTTTAAATTGGTCCTATTAAATTATTGGCAATTTTGACAAGTAAAAAAATTGCTTAATTAAACGTTAAAATTCGGCCACTAACTTTTAGAGAGTAAAATAAATTCAAACTAATATACTCTATGTCCTCTCCCTAGGAAGAGTCCAACCTCCTGGACGTGGCTATCCTCAAGGAGCAGCGTATGGTGCGCTACCTGATGAAGCTGGAAAATCAGCAGGAGTATGAATCCCAGCGGCTTTGGGCTAAAGTGTCGGAGGCCATACAGAATAATGACCAGGTAATTTAATAATTAACTTTTTTACATATGAACAACGCGGCAACAGTTAGCCTTCATCATACCTGATGTAAATTTGATAAGACTAAAGATGGAAGCACAACTACGGAATCCTCAACTACTGAGGAACTGACAACCTTGTCTGTAACTGCCGGAACACTTCTTCTTAAATTTAAGAGCTGCGCTCTTGTCGGTGGAATATTTTCCATTCCTCTCTTTTTCCTGCCAATGACTTCACTTCCTGGTACGAAACAACATTAACTTTCTCCTTTATCAGTGAAATATAGCTCATTCTAGGTCTAGCTCTCCCTCTCCTTCCGTCCATTTTCCCTTCCATTATTTATAATGGAACTGTCATGTCGTAACAGGTGGCCCAGCATCTTTCCCCTTCTATTCCCAATCTCCCCAAGTAAATTTCTTTCCTCCCCAACCACGGTCAGCCTTCATCATACCAAATGTAAATTAGGTAAGACTAAAGATGGAAGCACACCTCCTACGGAATCCTCAATCACTGAGGAACTGGGTACCTTACCTCTAACTGCCGGAACACAACAATGCTGAAAACATTGTTGGTATGGTGTGTCAGTCAGACTTAGATAAGTTGGTAGTAGCTAGCCAGGCGGACTTACAACAAGTACAGTCTTTTTCACGTAGGCTGATTCCTGTCACGTCTCAAGTTTGACAGTTCTAGAGATGTCCCATATTGAAATCCTATCGACTTTTCTATCGATTTTGCAAATAGTACAAATACAAATACAAACTTTTTTATTTGGTACTAAACACAGGACATTTTACAAACTAACATTATATTTTACTCCTAGGTATAACAAATGCGGTACAAAAACATGAAACATTTAAAGATATAAAAGTACAAGGAATTTAGTGCCCACGTCAGTACCAAATGGGTGTCCAGTTCAGCATTGAGTCAATGTAACTTCTTTTGGAGACATTGCAAAATATGTTACAACTTTTCCGGTCACGTGGAATCCGGTTATATAGCGTAACTTACATCATCTCACGTTAAGGCGATACTCGAAAAAATTTTGCTGAAGCGAGATAGCAATGAGAAAACGACGGGCACGGGAGCGAGACCGATTTGGCAAAAAATAACACAAAATCACTTCGTATTAAAAACTACAGCGATTAAAAAAAATGCTTCTATACGATCCTAAATATTATTGGTGTCCACTTATTAAACCAATTTCCAATAGTGTAAGTAACCCCATTTAAGAATAATCTTGAATTTTCGTATTTTTAGAGGTCTTTTCGAAAAGAAAAAGTGTCGAAGCAAAATCATAAAATCGTGTTTTTGAAACTATACGAATCTAGGTAAGGTATGAAGAATTATGTTATTACCAGATTTGTAACAACTGTAACCGTGCTATAGTTTTATATCAAAAAGACCATACTTTTTCCGAGTAGTGCCTTAACATAATATTTGAATATGCTTATTTATGGGGTAAAATAAAACATTAAGCTGTCAATGTTAATGTCAGCAGATGCATTTAATTTATAGCATCAAAAACTCGCTAAGTTTTGTTTTGTGTAATTTTTAAAGTATCTTCTTTTTCACTGTTATCGACTAAGGAACAGCGGCAGTTGTCTATTCTGTTGTCTCTCATCTCTACTCTGTTCCGATTCGCACGTTGCACTACAAAACACTTAAATATTTTTCTTTTGTATTCAACTAAAATGTAATTAATAGATACATATTTTACTTCATATTTCCAGAGGTGTAGTTTTTACATTTTTTTCACTTAATTGCTACAGTAAAAAATTTTTTTTTTCAAACACATTTTGCTGACATTGTATACGCGATTCGGAAAATTTATTAAGTGCCACAGGATTCATCCTGGCTAAAAAGTTGTCATTTATTACTGTTGCTAAATGGTGTTTTCTTCCTTAAATTTCCCGAAAAGTCCTAATTTATTAGTCCTATCATAGTTAAGGATAGCTGTAGGATTAAGGGAAAACTAGGACTTTTCGGGATGTTTAAGGAAGAAAACACAGTTTTTAGTTAGAAGTTAGCGACCTTACCCAAACAATTCCTTCTAAATCCCAACAGTCCGGTCGAATACCGGACGGTTGGGAACCCTAAGTCCAGCAGAGATATAATTTCCTAAAACCTAATTGAGAACGATTAATTTATTATCAGGTGGCAGCAACAGAGGAAAAGACGATAGTAGAAGAAGCGCAGAGAGCGCGCGCCAGAAACTTGGTAGCGCCGTGGGTTCCTAGGTTCTTCCATAAAGATCTGCAGTTGCAGCCGCCTGAGGGTTAGTTTTTACCTACTCTACTCTAGGGTTGCAAAATTACGTAATTTTACCAAAAGTGCCGGTAAAATACGGGTAATTTACGGTAACTTACCGATAATATAAATTACGGTAAAATTACCGGCAAAATAATATGAAGTTTTAAATGCTAATTTATTTTTAATCTCGCGCACGTAAGTTGAGCGAATGAGTGAATTTTTGCTTTACCTAAAAATACCAAATATTACGTAAAATATCGTAAAATACCGTATTTTACCGGGGTTATTTTACCGCTTTACATCCCTGCTCTACTCTACTCTGCGATGTTGTAGGTTCGGGTATATTAAATGATAACCCTGGATTTATTATACCAAGCAGGTGCTATTGGGAGAGATGAGTGTGTGCAGTGTGCATATAAGTAGTACACACACTAACTACATACCCCCCCCTCACAGATATAGCCCAACATGCTGTCTTGCTTACTACCACAGACCTATATCGAGATAGATAGTAAAAGTGTATAGTCCGCGAGGTCTAAGCTGAGCTTTGCATTTGTGTAAGTGCACATAGACATTAAACAACTTTTACGGATATCAAACGCGCTATATTTCCACGATCAAACTTTTGACATGCAATGTACAGTCCGCGAGGTCTAAGCTGAGCTTTGCATTTGTGTGAGTGCACATGACGTACTAGTAGCAACACATGTTGCTTTTTTGTTTTTTATTTTTTTACACGATACCTACAAACTATCTATGTGCATACGTACATCTTATGTTTTGGCGCGCACTGTTCATTAAAATAAAACGAACTTTTACGGATATCAAACGCGCTATATTTCCACGAACTAAGTTGTAATTGTCCGTCTATTAGGTTTTTTAGGGGTTTTTTGATTTTCCCGACATTTCGGCACCTTTTCAGCTGCCGTGGTCATGGGATGACTGTCTTCTTATAAGTCTACCCTTGAAAAGTTAATTTATTTTAGTTCGGATACGGTTAGACATTTACTTTGGCACAAATTATTATTGATTTGATATTTTGATTTAATTGTTATTTTAATTCTTTATTATTAAGAAAACGTCGGGAAAATCAAAAAACCCCTAAAAAATACGGACAATTACAACTTAGTTCGTGGAAATATAGCGCGTTTGATATCCGTAAAAGTTGTTTTATTTCAATGAACAGTGCGCGCCAAAACATAAGATGTACGTACGCACATAGATATTTTGTAGGTATCGTGTAAAAAAATAAAAAACAAAAAAGCAACAAGTGTTGCTACTAGTACGTCTATGTATACTCACACAAATGCAAAGCTCAGCTTAGACCTCACGGACTGTACTTATCTTGCGTGGAAAAAGTTTGATCCACGGTCAAAGTTTTTTCGACATTAGTCAGTCCGCTTGAGACCACTGCCATAAAAACACGCGTCACTCGGAAACAAAATGGTAAATTTTGCAATGCTTTCTTGCAAGAGCTCGTCAATAACATTTAGAGCTAGCGCAGACGACGGATAACGGAGGACTCTTTGTCCGCGACACGTCTTTATTGTTAACCAAATAAGATTCAACTTAGACCGCGTATATCCATGAAAAGTACGCGATAGTCCTCGTTATTTATTCAACTTTATGTTCTTAGTAATAAGGTCGTGTCGCGGACAAAAAGTCCTTCAATGTCCGTCGTCTGCGCAGGCACGACACATTACACATCACCAAATCTCGCTTGTCACGTCATCGTAGGTACGAAAAATTCGACACGCTAGGTTCTCATACTGATTGAAGCGCTCTTTTCGTCTATCTCGATATAGGTCTGTGCCCTGCCGCGTATGTGCCGTCGACATCGCTGTCGACTTCATTTTGCCAGCCGACGGCGTTTTCGTACAGCGCAACTTCAAATTTTTCTTCTTAACAATAAGATTCCTTTTCAATAGTCATTTAATACTCGACGTGTGTAACCGAGATAGCGCTGACGTGTGAAGATTTGCGCCCATATTCGACGCGTCGATATAGCAACATACGAAGAAATTGTAAACGAATAATTATTCATGTATGTTTTAGTTTGTGATTGTCACGTATTTCAGTTGGTTTTGAATTTAACAATCTGATAACTTTTATTTATCTGCGGATTGAGAAATCAGCACTTCATGGTGACATTCATGTATGTATAATAAATATTAAATTAATGTTTTCATTTCAGGTTTAATTGAACAGGGATGGCGATATAATCACGTCAATGTTAGGTGTGTATCATATAAAGTTGACACTATGAATCAATAATTCCAAAACACAACTAATTTACGAACATACATAAACAAAAAAAATACGCAGTCACTATGTTATGTAGTTGATATTTGCAGTAATGTTATCAATAGGCTATTTGACAATTCGAAAATAGTTTCAATTACTGTTATCAGTATAAATTAAGATCTTAAAAATGGTTATTTATTAACGTACGTTGAAAATAATAATAACTTTATTTAAAAATCCGTAAATAAATATGCATTTTTTAAACGTTTGTCACGTGACACAAAACGCTCCTGATTCGTCGAGTTTATGATGACGTCACTTGCTTGTAAACCTCGTTTGCCTACGTATGTGGATGATTATGTCCCACAGATCAGAATACAGGCAAGTGACGTCACCGAACCCATTGCAGCGCCATATTGTCAAAGTAGCGTTTTGGCGCGCTTTTTAAATATTGAATTTTTAATTTGATAATTTTCAGCATGTCATGATTTATTTATTGTTACTTCTTTTTACTCTGGCAACACTGATAACGTGTTTACTCTGTGACATGTTACCCCCTCTGAGAGAGGTGGGGCTGGAAGTGGGGAGCGATTCGAACTGAGCTCCGCTTGTCAGACGGAGCTCAGTTCTTGCGTGGCGTTCGAAGTGATCAGTTGATTAACCAGTGTTTGTGTAAAGTGTATGATTGTAGAAAAATAAAATATCTATTTGAAGAAAGAAGTTGGTGTCATTTCACTTCAGAAGTGGGATAATAAAACCGGAGGAAAAGGTAGGAAAGAGTTGATTACTTATCTATCATTGCAAACTTTTACTTTTAGCAGTTGAAAAGCATTTTACAATTTTTGTTTTTTTACTTTCGTATAAAGAGAAAAAACCATGCTAAACTGTGCCATGTTTGGACTTACTTGAGCTGAATACTTGACCGGGGCGACTCTCTGGTAGTGTTCATTGTGGTTAGAGTGCATGGTAATACTTCAATTGAGTAGTAAAATGCTTTTCGGCTTAAAAATTTGCAAAATTATAACTTTTAATTTTGCATTTTACATATTTTTTTTATGTGGTAAATATTAAATAATGGTTTGGGCATTGAGCCGGATTTCCAAAGATGCGGGCTCGAATCCCGTCAGGGCGACAGGAGACAAGTTGTTTTTTATTAACAGATTTTCTTTTTTCTTTCTTTTCTTTTAACGAATTTAACGAACTTCTTTAAACGAACACAGTTATAGTATAAAGTTTTTGTTTTTAAATATAAATCTTTCCGATTGCCAACTGGATATTTCGGGTTTGATTTTGAAGTACTTACTTTAAATGAAGTAAAGACTACCGCTTTTTCTGACCATATTTTGATATCATCATTAAACATTTTAACGTCCCTGTTGCTGGGGCACTGGCCTTATTGACTGATAATAAGAAAAGGTAATGGCTCACCACGCGCTTTATAACAATATTCGAAAATATTTAGGGTGGATCGCGCCATCTAACTTAAACGTTAAGTAAAACTTTAACGGAGGGAAATGTATCTATAGGATTTGACAGCTTTGACAACCATAAACCGGTTGAGGTTCGCTGGTGCAACTCAATCTGAATAAATTAACATTTAGCTGACTATGTGCAAGTGTTTTAAATTAGAATTAAAGGAAATGTTTAATGGAATATCAAGTTGTTAACGGATAAATTGGAATGGATTGGAAAAAGTTTTATACATTTGATATTTTTTTTATGAATAGTTAGGGGGCAGGATGTGTAGTGTATGCTTTGTGAATTTTAAAAGGTCTACCTACATATCTTGCCGGAATGAGTGAACTAGGAATGTTCACTGGACTGGATAAAAATAGGAATATTTTGTGATACATGTCTAATATATTATAGTTGTGGATAATTCGATTGTGTTGGAATTATTGGGCAATCAGTGTGAGCGCTGGCCGGACTGGTAGGGGGCAGGTTATGTTTGTCTACTTTATGAATTCTAGTGGACTACATACCTTGCCGGAATAGAGGAACTATGGATGTTCACTGGAATCAGTCAATTAAAGAAAAATATTATTATTATCATTCTCAAGTCCATCATGATTAAAGCGTGTTATTCTGAAAAGTTTACCGAACGGATTATGTCGAAGACAATGTTATAATCTTTCAGTGATCATGGTATCGGATGAAGAATCGAGGACTCCCCCTGGTACGCCTCACAGACGGCGGCGGCGAGCTAAGAAGAGGACTAGACGCAGCTCGTCATCAACATCAAGTTCGAGTAGTGAACCCGTGACTCGCAAAACCCGCAAGGAGTTGAACAAACTTACGGCTGGAGCTGTTATGAAGCTTATCAAGGAGTGGTCAGGAGAAAGGAGTAAGAATACTGTATTTAGTAGTAATAATTTCAACAATGTCGTACCGGAATTCGACCCCTCGAATAGGGCCCAAAACACTGACTGCTGGCTACGTAAAGTTAATGAATGTGCTTCAATATACGGATGGGATGAGAAGCAAATCATACATTTCTCGCTACAAAAATTGGTTGGATTTGCTAAGAAATGGTTCGAGGCTCTACCTACAGTCATGTTTACTTGGGCAAAGTGGCAGACGAAGCTCCGTAAGGCATTTCCGTGTGAAGAGAATTACGGGCGCATACTAGAGGAAATGTTGGCACGTACTTCTCGTCACGATGAAAACCTGCGGGAATATTTTTACGATAAGTTATGCTTGTTGAATAGGTGTGAAATCACGGGCAAGAAGGCAGTTGATTGCATCGTGTACGGAATTAGTGATAGGTCAGTTAGGAATGGAGCACAAACTTTAAATTGTAATGAACCTGAAGATTTACTCAATTTTCTTTCTTCTCAAAGGCATTAGAGGTACATAACACGGACGAAAGTAGTTCTAGTGAAATAAATAGTGATATAGAAAAAAATAATGATTGAAAATATATTTATAGAAATGTTTTTTTAATTGTGTTTTTCTTTCTAAATCAATAAATGAATTGTTTATTGCTTATATAAAAAAGTACTGTATACTTTTATTTTTTTGATAAGTAATACTGTATACGTTAATAAAGTTTTTGTTTTTTTATTAATGCTTTATGGCATCAAAGTTGTTATTATTATTTTAGTAGTAAATGCATGTTGGTGATTACTCACTTTTTCATAATTTATTGATTCACCCAATGTCATGATTTATGTCCTTATGAATTACAATATTTATGATGATTATGTAGGTTTTATTTAGATTTTAAGTTCTCGCTCTTGATTTTTGTCTCTATTTTAACAAATATTTTAGATGATGTACCTATATCGTAACGATTTTATTGAGGATTTATTCATTAGATAAAATAATTATTATTTTAGCTTTAGTATGATTCTAAAACTAACAATTGTGTGCCAGGAGGCAGCACGTTATCAGATGGCCGAATGTCATGATTTATTTATTGTTACTTCTTTTTACTCTGGCAACACTGATAACGTGTTTACTCTGTGACATGTTACCCCCTCTGAGAGAGGTGGGGCTGGAAGTGGGGAGCGATTCGAACTGAGCTCCGCTTGTCAGACGGAGCTCAGTTCTTGCGTGGCGTTCGAAGTGATCAGTTGATTAACCAGTGTTTGTGTAAAGTGTATGATTGTAGAAAAATAAAATATCTATTTGAAGAAAGAAGTTGGTGTCATTTCAAGCAAATATGTACCAAAATTAAAAAAAAACAACTTTTACTGGGTTCCTTAAACTCTACTACATAATATAAAATAGATTTTAAAAACCTGTCAAATAGCCTATTGGCAACATAATACATGATAAAGACCACAAATGACCGTAATCAATTGTCTTTACTAATATTATAAAGAGGAAAGATTTGATTGTTTGTTTGTTTGCATTGAATAGGCTCCGAAACTACTGAACGGATTTGGATGAAATTTGGTACACAGGTAGTAGATAGCCATGACATGAACATGGATACTTTTTATCCCGATATTCCTATGGGAACGGGATCCACGCGGTGGAAACCGTCGGCTGCTAGTTTGGATATAAATTTATTTACATTTAGTACTTATCTAACTACTCACGCAAAAGCTGGTTTCATCACCGGTAGATAAGTTCTGGATAGCTTATTTGACGGTTGTTGGATGATAAATATTAAACAAGAAAATATACTAGAAAAAAAAACCAACTTTTCTCTTATCGATCTGACAGGATACGAACCCGCATCGTTGGGAATCCGGCCCAATGGACTAACCAATTATGCTACAGAGACCTATGAGGTTTCTACGGTGTTGGCCACCGTCGTTTCATCAATGAGAGAAATATCCTCGCATTCGAAAGAAACACCTTTACAAATGTTTGACTATCGATTAAGATGAAACAGCCATCTAATTATAACTTTTTAATTTTGCAATTTACAATGCTTTTTTTATGTGATAAATATTAAACAAGAAAATTTACTAGAAATAACAACTTGTCTCATGTCGCCCTGACGGGATTCGAAAGTCCTCGTAGGTCTCTGTAGCATAATTGGTTAGTGCATTGGGCCGGATTCCCAAGGACGCGGGTTCGAATCCCGTCAGGGCGACAGGCGACAAGTTGTTTTTTTTTCTAATTTATTTTTTTGTTTAATATTTATCACATCATAATAGCATTGAAAAATGTCAAATTATCTTCCAAAAAAGCGATCCAAAATTTTTCAGTCGGTGATGAAACTGGCCCTAAAAGTATTACTATTGACATATACTGCTATGTATGTAAATAAATTAAACTTTTTGTTGTAGCTACTTAAGTATTTCCACATTCAGATGCAATATTAAATTAAAAAAAAAACTAATTACTGTAATTAGGCATTCACTTAATTAATTACATCTCTATTTTTCTCTCCTAGCCCTTGGCAACTCGACGAACATCTAGAATACGAGGAATCCTTCGTTATAAGTACCCTTCGCGGCCCCACTCGCCTCGTGGATACTTCGCGCGATCCCACGCGGGAACCACCGCACTCCGACTCCGATAGCAGAGATGAAGCTAGACCTAAGACCACCACGTGAGTTTAACATACTATACTAGATAAATATAGCAATAAAATTCTCTAATAATTTTTTTTTATTAGGTATTTCATTAATTAATTAATTTCGCTTTTGCCATCATTAAAGTCGATATGTTTTGTGTGTTTGTAATTTTTTTAAATGGTGATATTTTTTTTCTACTCAAATTAAGTTTTATTGTTTTATTATATTGCTATTATTTCTAATTTCAATCTTCACGCTGCATAATAGGTATAACCTAATAGTATGTACATAGTGGGTTTCAACCTAGTCCTTGTAACGGTTTTAATTATTTAATGTTTATTTACCTTTTGACTGTAACCTGTTTTGTACATTAAATAAATAAATAAATAAAGGCGACATAAGATAATGAGGGAAAGAGAGCAAAGAAAAAACTAATGCTCTATATGCCTCTGTAAACGAAAAGAGTGGCAATATTCTATGTCATATAGCAGGGACGAGGATAGACCCAAGACTATCACGTGAGTATCACACATACATACATACACTATACATACATATATACATACACTATACATACTTAAAGTCTTTTCTTACTTATATTAAATATGCGAAATTTTTTATGCTTTCTTTGTCATTTAATTACGCAAAAACGGCTTGACAGATCTGGATAAAATTTGCCATAGGGATGGATTATAGTCTGGAATACCTTATAGGGGATGCAAATGAGAACACCAAATTTTTTCGGTACACTTGCGGACTGCTAGCCGGCTGCGATCGCGGGGTTCTCAAGACTAGTATAAAATAAAAAAAGGCGGGCGGGCAGATCGAAAACGGCTCGCAATCCTTCTTTATTTAAATTTAAATTTACTTTTACAAAGCACGTTAGTTAATACGGTGTATATCAAAATATCAAATAAATTATACTATGGGTTATTTTTAAGTAATCACTTAGTTTTAACAAAAGGTTTATTATTTATTTGTACATTTTACGTTTTAAGGTAAATTAAGTATTATATTTATGATATATCTGTACTGTGTCTGTAGGTACACAGTTTGCATGTGTGTGAAAGTGAGAATGTGTGTGTGGTTCGCCTACAACCTAAATCATCTAATCCCTCTCTTCTTTCTCACTTCAGACCTATCTCCATCCTCCCGTTCCTTTCTAAAGTCCTCAAGCGTCATGTCCTTCATCAAATCACCGCGTTTGTTAATATGAATCAAATCTTTAGTCCTTACCAATCCGGTTTCCGTCCTGGGCATAGCACTGTCACCGCCTTGACTAAGGTATCTGATGACATTCGTGAGGGTATGTCTAAACATCAGCTCACAACCTTAGTACTTGCCCAGTTGCCCTTGATTCCCAGCGGGGGTACATATTGTATTTGGTTGGTGGTAGGACTCGTTGTAAGTCCGCCTGGCTAGCTACCACCATATTATGTAAGTCTGACGCCATAACAACAATGTTTTCAGCATTGTTGTGTTCCGGCAGTTCGAGATAAGATAGCCAGTTCCTCAGTGGCTGAGGATTCCGGGAGAGGCTCGCTTCCATCTTCAGCCTTTTCAATATTTAACATCAGGTATGTTGAAGGCTAAGAGTCTCCCCGTCACTCATAATAAAAAATATCAAAAATTATATGTCAGATGAGCTACTGAGAACTTGCCAGTCGGTGGTGTAATCGGGTGAATTTATTAGGTATAGATAAATTGTCCTTCTTTGTAAGATTCCATTGGCGTAATTAGTATACGGTACGATGGGAACTGTTTGTTTTCCTAATACCGTGTTGGAGCTTGTTTGCTGTAATTGTGTTGATTTCGATATACTCTTAGCAATGCTGAAAGCTGTGCTTGTCCAGATGCCGTTGTCGAATGGTTTCGCAGTTACCTAATCGAGCGTCGGCAATGTGTCCGAGTTGACGATAAATTGTCCGCTCCCTGTGACGTCGTGGCTGGTGTGCCTCAGGGTGGTGTCCTTTCCCTCCTTCTCCTCTACATTTTCATTAACTTTTGAACTCCTCTCCTCACTTGTCAGTATCATTTGTATGCTGATGACCTGTAAATCTACTCCCAAGCATCCATAGATAACCTTTACCAGCTGATTGGAAGTCTCAATGCTGATCTTGCCTTGATCCACAAATGGAGCCCACCCCATGGCCTCGCGGTAAATCCTCATAAATCACAAGTCATCATTAATGGAGGGTGAAAACAGATTGACAGACTTAAACACTTTTCAGCGATGTTGTAAAAACCTTGGCGTCCTTTTCGACAGTACTCCGTCATGGTCTCCTCACATTGCCGAGGTAAGCAGAAAGGTCTACGCTGCAGCTGGTTCCTTGCGGAGGTGGAAAAATTTACTCCCTAACAAGACCAAGCGAACTTTCGCAATCGCTCCTACTGTCAATCCTTGACTATACAGATGTTTCTGTAACCGACCTCAATGAAGACCTTTTGAACAAACTGCACCGTCAACAGAACATGTGTATCAGATTCATATACGGATTGCGCAAGTGCGATCATGTGTCGAAGTCCAGAATCGAACTTGGCTGGCTTCCCATTAGGCTGCGTTGTGAGGAGCATGTTTTCACGCCGCTCTTCAAGGTGCTGTACGACCCTAGATCCCCTCCCTACCTTAAGGAGCGTTTCAAGCCTCTCGGCGTGGATCATAACCGGGCGTTTAGAAGCAAAACGGATAATTCATTGAAAATACCTTTAACCCGCTCTGGTAATTACAAGGAGTCATTTATAATGAAGGCTGCATCTCGATGGAATGACCTTCCCCCTGAAGTGCAACACTAAGATTCCCTAGCCGCATTCCAGAGCATTTCATTCACATATCCTAAAATGCAAACGTCTGGAATAGATCGCTTTCAGCGATAAGGCCGCCTTTGCTCAGCATAGTTTTATGTTATTGTATTTCTTCTGTAATGTGTGTGCATTTAAGTGTCTATCTATCTATCTATCTAACATACCTCTTCCATGTTTCCTTTAATTCCCCTAAATAAATAATGTCGTTATAGTTCCCGCTACCGATCCGACTCGATGAGCGACAATGCGAGAGGGAAGAATGCGAACGCCACGTGAGTTGAGTACGCCGTACTAAGTGTTTGAGTCGCAATTTCGTAGTTTCGACTAACGGTAGTGAAGAAAATATGAATGTATGTAATTATGAGTAAGTTGATTTGTTAGTGTATTTAATAGTAAATCTGCCTTATTAGCCTCGTAATATTTCATGGTGTAAATCAATGATGTTACCTTCTTAGTACTTCTTCTCTTTTAATTAATGGCGTGCTCGCGATAAAATTCGCGAATTTTGCCAATATCAAGTAAATATATTTTGAAATATATAGAAATTGTACGGTAGATTGAGTTAAAAATGGAGCCTCATAACACGTGTTATTACGAAAAGAACTCGGCTGAAACTCCCCTTCTTAGTAATTTGCGTTGAAATCTGTGACGTAGATATTTGACAAGTAAGACAAAAGACACGAAAAAGCACGGAAATTAAAGAGATATCAAATTGAATCGGACTCCATATAGGGTCTCCCCAATGTGTCACAATGCGAGCTCGTATGACTTATCTGCTTCAAGTACATACTTATAATATCATTGGTGTAAATGTATTAGATTACAGTAAAAACTAAGTTTCCACATTTGTCATTATTAATTTAGTTAATATATCTATATTTGTAATTAATGATATTAAATCCTCATTTGTATTTAATAGCAGTATGTCTCATTTCTCCAATTGATTTTGGAAAATAAATAGTACTTATTTATCATCAAAATACTGTAATTGATTTGTATTGTGATAAAATTTACCCTAATTCTACGATAAATATTTATGTGGAAAACTTTTGTTTTTCCTGCCACTGAGGGGTTATAAATGTCTTGGGCCAATCGTTGAAGTGATGTGCCGGCATGTTTGACGACCTGTTTGGCGCAGGGGTACTTACCCCGCCTTCTGCGCCAGAGGTCCCGGGTTCGATCCCCGGACAAGATAAATATTTGTTTGTATGACCATGTCTATTTGTCTTGGTCTGGGTGTTCAATATTTATTTATTTATTTATTTATTTAATAAGGCTTACCAACTAAATACATAAAGGCAAATTATATTAAGTTTACAGCACTTAGCAAAATATGTATCTTATATGCATTTAACCTATAGGTATGCACAACATTGTTATATGTATAAGACGTTTTCTTTTATGTTTTATTGTTAGACTAATCAATAATAATACTGAGATAGAGAAAAAAATACGATAATGAAAAAATACAATGCAGAAATTGAAAAATTATCCATACAACAATCCAAAATTGATTTTTTAAAGGAGGCTTTTCATGATTCACAAAAAATATCTAAGTTACTATTTTGAAATAACAGATTATAATTTTTCAACATTAAACTAAGAGGAGAAGAACTACCATACATGTTTTTTCTCAAAGTTACTGAGAATGGTTTATAATTATGCAGACGAGCCGCAACTCTAGGAACTAATATATTAATTTGTGACAGGAGAGACGGACTATCCACTTCATGGTTCAATAATTTATACATGATGTATATTAAGTATGTATGTAATTACACAATATGTATATTAAGTATGTATTAAAAAAAAAAGTATATAAGTATGTTTATCCGTTATCTAGTATCCATAACACAAGTTCTTCATGATACTTAACGTGGGCTAGGTAATGCAAATATTTATTTATTTATTTTATATCGTGATTTGACCAATTCTTTCATGATGTGCCCAATATAAAGTTGGGCAGATCAATGTGAGCAACCCGTTTGTCGATTTGATCCATTAGTCACTTGACGACATTATGGATTTGGCTGTGCACATTGAGATATGACTGGGCGCAGCGTAATGTAGTTCCAATATGGCGCCGATTGCACTCTGTCAGCTGATTGCGAGAAATATGGCGGCGTCTAAACCACAGTTATATTTAAATGTTTCTAAGATTTTATTCAGAGTTTTAATACACATACATTTATATAATGTTTGTGAGCGGATTGCTTGGCTTGAGTATTTATGGCATTTAAAGTATAGGTAAAACAAAATTGTGTGAAATGTTGATTAGACTATATGAATGTTATGTAAAATGAGCATTATATCATTGAATGATTAGGTCAAATAATTATTAGGCCAATCGATTTTTATATCAAATGTAATTATGGTAAATGAAATTATATATATATATATATATATATATATATATATATATATAATATACACCTACACATATAATATACAAACATATATGTACTTACATAAATATACTATAAATACATTATATAGGATACTGTTTCAGGTTTTAAAGAAAAGATAGTGTTCGATCGGCCCAGTTAAACATCAGCCTTCGACATACATACATACATTACTTACATACGTATATGATTGTTATAATCTCCGTTGGCTCGCATAGATTGCGTAAAGTGCTCGTTCATTTTGCAGTTGATATTGTATCATTAATCTCAAATTCCATACAAATAACCGCCAATCACATACGTCATGAACCGTCAAATCAATACGATTACTTTCCGCAATCTCAATTCGCAACCCAGATAAATGTCAGTGGTGTTGGCTGATATTCATATATTAATTATTATTATTATTACTCTTGTTTAATATTTACTTCATATTTTATCCTAATCCTAATTTTATAAATGCGAAAGTGTGTTTGTTTTGTCCTTTCTTCATGCCCTAACTAAGCAACCGACTTGATTATTGGCAAGGAGTTAGTTGAAAGGACGGAGACTTTTTATCCCGATATTCCCACGGGAACGGAAACCACGTGGGTGAAACCGCGGGTGGAAGCTAGTTAATTTATAAAAATCTTCATTTGTTACAGGCGAACACTAAAACAGACCCTGTATTCCATAGACTCCGCCCTCCGAGAGCACACTAGCGCCATAGAGAAACTCTCCAGAACAGTAGAGTCCCTATCCGAAGGCCACAGACAAGCAATAGCGTTCCGCCCCCAAAATGTGGGACGGATCCCGAATACTTCTCACTCATGGGATTTGTTCGGGGGATTCGTTCTAGCTATCATACTGCAAGCGTTGTTGAATTGGCTGTTCTATCAAAAAGACTGAAGGTCGAGTTTTGAATAGCTGTGAGACAGATTTGACAGGTTAGTTCACCAATTGATTCTAAGATGGCATCTAAAGATACTAAGTATAAATTGCAACTATCTCAATTTAGATATAATAAATCGAAAATTTGCTTTAACAGCTCCGATAATCGTACATTTTGGTGTATTTTAAGCGCAGTACTTTTAGATGCCATGTCAGTATTTATTTTTGTAAGTAAGTTGAGGATCCAAAGGCTCTAGATTGGCAGAATCATTCAACGAAGATCACAGACTTTACATGTCATTTTAGTATTTTTTACTTTTCATGCCAGCTTAGTATTTTAGTAAATTAGTTTCGGGTCACTATAGGGAAACTCTAGATACTCTAAAACAGTAGACTCACTCAATGAAGGCCGCAGGCAGCCTATAGAGTTCCGGCCCCAAAACATGGGACGGATCCCGAATACCACCCCACCCACTCATGGGATTTGTTCGGGGGATTCGTACTAGCTATCATTCTGCAAGCGTTGTTGAATTGGCTGTTCTATTAAAAAGACTGAAGGTCGAGTTTTGAATAGCTGTGAAACAGACTTGACAGGTACGTTTTCTAAATAAATAACTATAGAACAGGAGATTGATACTGGCCATCATACTACAGGCGTCGTTACTGAACTGGCTGTTCTATCATTAAGACTGAAGGTCGGGTTTTGAATAGCAGTGAGATAGAGTTTACAGGTGAGGTTAGATTGTATCCTCCTCAATTTTAGGTCTATACATTCTCTATGTAGCATTTGACAGCCATGATAACGACAATTTTTTGTGTATTTCAGTACTTTTAGGGCGCGTATTGACGAGCATGGCTTGTCAACCGTGCACGTCAACATGCGCCCTTAGATGCCACTTTAGTAATTATCTAGGTTAGGTTAGGTTGACATGGAGAAATTCTCTAGTACGGTTTTAGCCGCCTCTGTGGTCCACCACTGGTATCAGACCCAGGGGTTCCGGGTTCGATTCCCAGCGGGGGTACATATTGTATTCGGTTTGGTTGGTGGTAGGACTCGTTGTAAGTCCGCCTGGCTAGCTACTACCATCTAAGTCTGACGCCATAACAATAATGTTTTCAGCATTGTTGTGTTCCGGCAGTTAGAGATAAGATAGCCAGTTCCTCAGTGATTGAGGATTCCGGGAGAGGCTCGCTTCCATCTTCAGCCTTATCAATACTTGATATCAGGTATGATGAAGGCCAAGAGTCTCCCCGTCGGTGATAAAAATAAAAAGAATCTCTCAACGGATACCACAGACGTCAGATGTAATTTTAGTATTTATTACTTTCAGATATCACCTTAGTATTTTAGTAAGGAAAGGATATGGTTACTGTCCATACTCTAGAACCTAAGAATCATATAACGAAGGCCGCAGAATTAAGATATGATTTTAGTGATTTAAAATGCCAGCTTAGAATTTCATATTTTTTTTTGTGTGAAGTCACTATAAACAATAACATACATTAGATACAAAATTTTATTTAGACTGCTATTCTTTTACGCGATTCCCTAGTTATTTCGGTTTCATATCAATGTGTGTGATCTTTGATTTTTATTTCATAATAATATACATTTTTTTTTACAGATCAGCATGGCCCAGTCCTCCGTACGTATATCCTTCCAGTTGCCTGTGGATCTTCCTGATATTATATAAAATGACTAAAACGTTATATTATTTCAACTAGGAAAAAAACGAAAAACTTAAAAACATCGACCAAACTTAGTTTAATGCGTTATAAAAGACAGTTTTATGAGTTGTGCGATTTGTGGTGTTCAGGTATTTATAAAAAAAAACTACCATTTTCTACCACGGCTTACAGTGTTGCCAGTTTTAAAAATCGATTTAATGTTATCGTTACAATGACGTTAATGTGGTGGAGTGGATTGTACTTCGGTTTTCTTGGTGTAGGCTGTAAGTCCGGCGGGGTTAGTCATGTATTGACAGCGATAAGTCATGTATCACCAACCGTGCGATTACTATGGTGATACGTGACTTTTCGCTGTCGCGTTGCTGTTCCAAAGATAGGTGATAACCCCGCGGGTTTGATTTCTTGTTGAGCCAATAACACATAACTTTTCTACATTGTTCATTCGTTGTTATTGAATCCCATTATACAAGTCAAAGCGACAAATACTATTTAATGTTTATTTATTCATTTTATTATACCTAAACATCACGATTTAGATAAAAGCTTTATTCAGATTGATATATAGTTTTCCTATCGAATAAACAAACTTATGAACATAAAAATTGTATAATAATATACTTAAATAAATAAAAACTATAAAGTATAAGTAAATAAAAACTTATTAGCACATTTTAAAAGGTGATTCGTGAAGTGATATTAGATAACTTAATGTCAGTTTGTTAAAATTAGCACCACCTACTATATTTAGTGATAACTACCACAATAATAAAAGTACTGTATAGATTATGTTAGAAAAGTCTTGCCATTGAAATAAACTTAAAATATACTAATTATATTTAAATAATGTAATGGCTTACATAAATTCTTAAATAATGAATTATTATATTGTTGTGGTGGTATTTCAATTAAAGAATTAAAGGAAATTACATTACATATTATATTTGCTTCATAAATTAATTAAATAGCACATTTATTACATTTATACATAGTCATATTGTTGATGAGATTGTTAGAGAATTAAAAACAATAGATTGCAATAACGACTACCTTGCATAAAAAATAGACTAAAATATTTCGACTACAATATAAAAATCTTTTTTCAATGTCAATGTTGCAAAATCTCTTTATCTATTTACCTTTTCATGACTGTATCACTAAACCAAAAGGAGATTATTCAGGATCCATACATTTTTGGGCGCTTTTCTGAAGGTGCCGGTCAACAGAAAAAAAAAATAGTAGGTATGGTTAAAACTAGTCTTTTGGAGCTGTAGTTGATATGGCACCAAAGCTGTAGGATGTAGGAAAGCTAGTCATGTACAAAAATTTGTTATTTTCATACATTTATGGATTTTTGAAAGTGTAAAGAAACTTGATGTGAAGCATTTTTATTATGGAGTGAGGTAATTATATGTTCTAATAACACGTCTAGCAATATCCCTGCAACAAATATAAAAATTGACACGGCAAAAATTACCTTTTTTTTCTTCAAATCAGTACCATTTGTAGGTATAACTTGATGGGCTACTAAACCGTTTTGTCTCGCAATGACTTCAAATCATTAGTTTTAGAAATATATAAATATATAACATTTTTCATTTTTATTAATTAAGGAATATATGAAAATGGCGTAGCTTTGAACTTGTATACCTTCGCCGTCGTCGTCGTCTCAGCCACATGAAACCCACTGCTGGGTATAGGCCTTCCCCAAGGATCTCCACAACGATCGGTCCTGCGCAGTCCGCATCCAGCGGCTTCCCGCGACCTTCACCATTCGTCGGTCCACCTTGTCAGTCCCCACGGAGCGTCCTGTGCGCCATTCCAGAACCGCCCCGCCCCAACCAATATCGTATATCTTGAGTTAGAGTAATCCTACAACTTTTGTGCCATATCAACTATTGCTCCAAACGACAAGGCCCCTTATTGTCTTATTTCAAAATCTATCACAATCCCTTTCAAAGGTATTGTAATTGTGATAGTGATTTATGGAATAGTGTAACTTATAGTCACAATCCCTTTCGAAACGAATGATTATTTTAATGACACTTCATATGAAACTTCTCCATACATTTGAAAGATATTTTCGTGTGTCACTTTGCTTAGACCGTTCAATTTCGTTCATTCAATACCTTTCAAAACGCGTCCCGATCACAATCTCTACCAAATGTCAAATAGTGACGGCCTGAAGTATGTAAATATCTTTGAAATGCCGAATTGAAAGGGATTGCGATAAATTTTAAAATTAGATATTTAGCCCCCAGTTCTAACCAATACGTACTTACCAATTTTTTGTTGGCCTGCACATTCAGAAAAAGGGCCGAAAAAATCGTCTCCTTTGAGTTATTGTAGACCCCTGCACTCTCACTGACAATATGGTATAAATTCTCAACATATAAAGCTAGAATAATGTTCACAGATAATAAATAATTAATTAGTAACTTCATAATTCCACTTTCATTTCCATTTTTGCAATCGCAGATCACAAGAAAGAGCTAGAAAATAGTAAGTTGGTCGCCACGCGTCTCTTACCTTTTTGCGTGAAACACAATCAGTCCATACATTTCTGTATGTACGCTTCTGTCGGTCTTTTACTGACTATACTTCGGAGTTTGCTCAGGAGCTGCATGAGCTCATACCGCCATCCCTCTTCTTCCATCAGGCATCTGCACTTGGTTAATATTCCTAAATGCACCAAGCGCTACTCAACATCCTACTAGTATTATAAACGGAAAAGTATATCAGTTTGTTTGTTTGTTGCTTCACGCTAAAAGTACTGAACGGATTTGAATGAAATTTGACACAGAGATAGTAGATAGCTTGCTTTAAAACTGAGGATACTTTTTATCCCGATATTCTCACGGGAACGGGAATCACGTGGGTCTTTTATATTGCGCACAGCAAAGGAGTGGAACTCCCTCCCTGCGTCTGTATTTCCGAGTACTTATAACCCGTCCATCTTCAAAGCAAGGGTGAATAGGCACCTTCTGGGTTAGCTCGCTTCATCGTGGATCCGGTCTTAGCCTTGGGCTTGATTGAGATCACGAGCAAACCCATGCAAAGTAGAAAAATGTACGATTTCGAATTTCTTCTGGTTGTCATGGAAATGTGCCTGATTTTGAAGCGACTTCCTTCAGTATTAAATGCTTCTTTTAACTTCTGTGTTCTGCGGTTACAATTATTTATTATTTTTAGGGCCGGTTTCACCACTTACTAATAGTTCTGGATAGCTGATTTGGCAGATGATTTTACAGTTGTTATATGTAAAATATGTCAAATCTGCACAATAAACTATCCAGAACTTATCAGTAAGTGGTGAAACCGATCCTTATTATTGAATTCAAAATGTATTAAATATGGCAATACTATTATTAAATTTTCCTATTTCAATGATATTTTTCTAAGATTTTGTACAGTTAGAAAAGCCATTTACGAATGATGACGTAAGGACGCTCTCAAGGCCCTGACTTGATGTCGTGCGTCCATCGTACAGAAAATAAATATTTTTGCTTTTCGTCCTTGTAAAATGGACTGTATCTAACTGGTTGACAAACCTACCTAACCTAAAAAGAAAACTAAATTGGCATCTTAAAGTACTTCCGGGCTACCGCATAAATAAAATGGGTATAGTATGAATACGGACTTTATGGACAGTTGAATGATCATATAATATAGTCATTTTATGGGCTTCAACTGTTTTTTTATGCGGTAAACACAAATCCAGTTATTGAAATCGTTAGATTTGCCCTTACCATGGTTTTACCGAGCTGAAATGTGTAAACACTCGAGAGAGCACAGTTAACTTCCATTAGTACAGCGAAAGTTGTGTTGAAAATTTGTGTGAAACTAAAAAGACAAGTCTTTATTCTCTAGGTACTGTGCGTCGCCATTTTGCTTACCCTAAATAATGCTAGACTTTTTCGGTGGCTGGTCATATCTAACGATTTGAATATTTGCACAAAACAATATTTAAGTGTGCACTAGCCCCCTTATTTATAAAAAAAATAAATGTCATTTAAACAGCTAAGGAGGTGTAATCAAAACTCAATTTATAATTTGAAAGAAAATGACACAACAAAATTAGGTAATTAATTAGCTTTTAAAAGATGTTAATTATTTTTATGAATAAGACCAACAGATAAGTTCTAGATAACTTATCTGGCAGATCATTTGACAGTTGTAATATGCCATTTTTTTTTAAATATAATATAATTATTATATTCCATATAAAAAACCAGTCATGCTGATGTTGGTGAATCGACTTAGAGTATGTCTAATGAAAGGTGGCACTGTAAAAAGGAAAGAAAGTTAAAAAAAACTGTTCAGAGCAACAAATACAAGTGAGAAAGTCGCGTCAGTGCGCGCCAAAACTTAAGATGTACTAATGAAAAACCACCATGTGACATTGATTTTTTGATATGTGAAATTGTTGCCATACTTAAACTTCAATAAATAACGAAGAACACGATTCATTAGACAGACTCTATTATATTATAAATAAATTAATGGACCCATTCGGTCGAAGAAGTGGTTTCCTGACAGTAATATTTTGTGTGTGATCAGTTGTATTGTGTAGATGTTGATAAATATAGAGGAATTATGGTGAAAAGTACAGAAAGAGCTTAAATATAAAATCCATAGTAGATATTATTGTTAATAAATACACGTATTTTCATATAAATGATAATATAGACATTTTTAATAAACATGATGAGAGATCAAAATTGTAAAGAAATCGAAAGAATTTGACTAAAAACATTTTGATAAATACAATATTTAGCTGCAGATTTAAATTAAGCGACTATTAAAAAAACATGGAAAGTCCCAATTTTGTAGTCGCGCTTGTATTCTGTATGAAGCGTTTTCAAAAGAGTTCTATAATGTGATTTCAAAATTGTAAGAAACGGGAAGATTAATGTTGTAACCAAATAATATTTTAACAATGTTTCTGTCATTGAGATTAATTTACATAAAATTAAAAACCATCATGCCTATTAAAATATTGTAATGTGACAAAGGTTTTTGTTTTCACTGTAATTCCTTTTTTTTAATTCCATGGTTTAGAGTGATTCCTTTGACTTGTATAGGTTATGGTAGTATTATTAATTAAAGTATACAAATATTTTATTTATAGCTTTATGGAATTGAATTATATTTTTTTTGCCATTTATGGCAAAATGTAAACGCCCGCTATGTGAATATGAAGTACGTTGATCGTATTTTGCGACAAAAATGGCATCGCCGGTGTTGCCAATGCAATAAAAAAGCTACCAAGTCGGAATCTCGAAGGTATTGATTGTGAAATCTTTTTGCAAGAATTCCGGGTTCAGGTGAGCTTTACGTGGCCATTCTACTATATAAGCATTATTCAATTTTACTGTAGATAATTATATTTTTAATTATAAAACTATTAAATAATTGTCTTCGCCTAATTTCTGTAACTTAACGAAACAATTTCTGTTGATTATGTAATGAAATATTCCGAGCATTTAGATGATTCTTAGATTGTTGATATTTTGTTGTTTTATCCAGTGAATATATTTTTTTCCACATTAATGTTTTGTTTCATTGCTGCAAACTTAAGGATGTGTGTGAAAGTATTTACAGTTGTAGTACTCTGGCACTCGGTCGATATGACGCGCTCACACACACACGCGCCCCTCGATCTCACTGGTTTTCACTTGTAATACAGTAGTGAGCGCGCGTGTAACGGTGCGTGTTTGCGTGAGTGCGGCATTTCAGCCGTTTGTAGGCTGTGCAAAGACTATTAAGACTGTGACTCAACGATAATAGACTCGATCGAGCCCATCCAACTTTTCGTAAAAGCGTTTTATTTCAATGAACGATAAGCGCCAAATAAATCTTAAAGAAATGATGAAATCTTCATAATGATGAGATGAACAGGGTGAAATATGATGAGATGAACGTTTGCGTGGGGATTAATACAAGAAATATAAATATTTGAAATAAAATCCACTTATCCTCATGGAGTATTTGCACGTCGACAAACTCGACAGGTTATGTTGCGCAATAATCAATATTATAAAACCATGTATTTACCATGTCCTTGCAAATAAATGAATTATGAATTATGATAGTGTTCATACACTTATTATGAGCAAATCTATAGAATCACTGTACCCGAAATAGAAGCAGAATGTTACTAGTTTTCTAAAAACAGTTTCACACTGCATCTAACTAACAACATATTTAAATTGATAAATAAATAGCAAAATTTTTGCGAGAAAAAGTATTCGTTTTATGGCAACACCAAAAAATAGTCGATGAAAAAAAATTACGGAAATATTGAAAATGTTTTACCTTGTTATTAGTTTCAACAAATATGATTTTTCAAGTGTTTTGAAATCAAAATAATTGTATTTGAAGTCTCTGTCGTAGTCAATAGCTGAATCTAGTCTTTCTATAGTCTGCATTAAGGGCATGGATGGATGTAGAATGATATCGAGCTAATTTTAAGTACTTAATCTAATGGCTTGCAATATAATTAACTAGACTTAGCGCGTGCTACGCACTTGTCACTTGAGAAAAATGTTTTTCTGACCTTCGACCTTGATAAGGTCAATTTAAAAAAATAATTATATTTTTCCGGCCGTCTACATTTTTTTTGTGATTTTTGAAGCTGTTGGTGAAGGCTGTAGGTGTTATACTCATGGCGCTGGGGGGGAACATTAGAATGGATAACACGGGCCTTATATATAAAAGAAGTCTATGCAGGCGAAGTCACATACGTAATTATGTATAGAAAAACTCTTTATTACATACCGCAGTTTGCGTATAATATACTGGATTCATCATAGACCATTTGAGACCATATAAGAAATAAGGATAATTTTTATTTAACTACCTTTATTGAATCGTCAAGGTCTCAACGCGTAATGAGGGTACCTGCCTTGCGGTCCATTAAACCAATAATAGCCTAGATTTTGTATCTCGTCCTCGTCCCAATAAAACCTCTTTGGGAGGAAATAAGGCATCCTGCTTCTTCTAAAATCATCATCGGACTCTGCATCAACAATCCTGCTCGCTTGTAAGTAATACTCTTTAGTGTTTGATCCGGTTTTCTTTTTATTTTTTTCTGGCTTTGGCTTCCGTGCTGCTTGCTTCTTTTTTGGTTTAACCTCTTGACTGATATCCGATTCCGCAATGCTACCGGAAGTTTCTTCTACGGAAATGGGTTTCGGAGTTTCTTCTACGGATATGGGTTTCGGTCTACTAGCCACCTTCAATCTCTTCCACTTCTCATTGTCTACCACCTGAAACCTTTTCGGTTTTCTTGGTTTTTGTACCGGTTTCGGTTTCTCTTCCGATTTCGTCTTCTCATCCGAATCAATGTCGCTACTATCGCTTTCTTCAGATGTTTTAAAGTTCATATTCCTCTTTGAAAGCACTTCGAACGGGTAAGATCTTCTTGATGTTAAATATTTGCTAACACCTTTCGGTTTTTGGTACGGTTTCCCAATACTATTGCTTACAATGTAGTTTGATCTCAATTTGTTGGGATCTACGATATAGTTCGGAAGTTCCGGTTTTAATTCGTATTCGATTGGATATTCTGCTGATTGCTTGTCCTCGTACCTTGTGAGATCAATGAACGGGTCTATGGACGATTCGAAATAATCCAAATCTTCATATTGTACATTGTTGTACCGTGGCCGGACATTATTTACGTCCTCCACTTTTATTTTGGTTTGCCTCTTCTTATTTTTTTCTAAGCACTCTTGTCTTTGGGTTTTCGTACCATAAATGCTTCCGAACAATCGGGTGCACTTGTTTTTCGATTTCTCGCTGTAATTTGGTGTGAAAAGGCCTAGCAGGTTGTTCAGGAGTATTCGCTCTGGCGTTTTAGAAGCCTGCTTTAATTTGAACCTGTTTGTTTGGAAATACGTTCTGGTGTTATCTCTGCTTGATGGCTTTAGTTGTATTAAAAAAACTTTAGCGTTTATTGCTGGGAACATTACTGGAAAAAAAATAATGTTATTTACTTATATAGTTTTAAGATTAAATAGTTATTCGCTAAAATACCTGAAGCCGCGGGTGATTTAATAAGTTGGGCTAAAACGATTGGGATCTACGATGCACGTTTCGTCGAAAGCACGTTTTGCCGAATCTATTTTTAGAAAGAAAGAAAGTGATTCGTTCGTTAAGAAGAATCTTAACGTGTCGCCTTAGGCTTTCATTTCTCAAGTACCTAAGTCCTAATAGATTCACTTTTAAGGTTTCTATTTGGTTGAACTAGGTAGGTACTAGATACCGGCTACCGTCTTGTTCGAAAATAAAAAAGGGATGATCTCGCTGGCCTGATCCTCCCTTTCTACAACTGTTCTGTTTCGCAAAACAATGCAATAGTGTCTAAAGAAAACAAATCTATTCCTATTATTTTAAACCAAAGTTGAACGATTCTGAAGACAAAAAAATATAACAAAATAAATAAATAGGTATTCGGTAAAACAATACTTTCGGCGAAAGGTGCATCGTCGGTGAAATGTGAACGATGAAATTAATAACTACAATGAATTCCATATAAAATTTAAAAAAAAACTTCGATATTTCTTGTTAAAAATAATAATATTAATCTTAAAATCACACTTACTTATAACAAATAGACACCATAACAACTTTTCAATTATCCTTATCATATTTTATGTTATTTAAAAAGATTTTACTACACTAATCCATGTTTGCATATCGTAATGAAAAGCATTCTGTGATTGGGAAATGTTTTTCTATGCAATAGCAATAGTATCCGTTTGTATGTTTGTTTGTACTTTGGTATATATTTTTGAACTATGTATCTAAATCGAAATGAACTCAAAAGAAGCTGACTAGAAGAATAAACGCAAGAAAATAAGGTTTATCTTAGTATAATTTTGAAACATTATTTTGCAAAGCTTTATATTATGAAACAATTAGTGTTTGTGTTGAATAAATTAAACCTATAAATTTGTTCTCAATATCCGGAATCCATATTCGATCTCAAGTCAAGCACCCTGTTGTCTGCAATTTAATTCAGCGTTTCTGTATCCTCTCCGATTGTGGCCCCTTCTAAATAGTAAATTAAAACTTACTTGCGCGCGCACTGGATGACGGACGTCCGCACTATAGTGCCTCTTTCGCACCGTTCACAAGTCAGTAGAACAACCCCTAAAAGCGTACAAGTGTTTAAACTTTAAAATCCATTTGCTTCTCTATGTTAGATAGGGCAAGTGAAAAAAATCAGGAAGTGTTATCGATAAAGTGCGTTCTTCATCAAGTTTCGGCTTCGAAGACAGCGGGTCGTGTCGGCGAGCGAGTGCGAGAGTTCGAGCTCCAAAAAAAGGTTAGTAATGCATAATTTATTTTTATTATTCATTTACAAGTTTCGCATTTGACTATTCTTAAGAAATCCAATTTAGAAAACAAGAAATCTCATCCAAAATTTGAAATTTCAACTTAGGTAGTTTAATTTACGATTCTAAGTCGGAAAATTGTGAAAACTTCCGACTTACATATATCAACTTGAATTATCTACAAAGATATAAATACATGTGATAATTGTTATGCGATTCGTTTGGCCGATGCTTGAAAAAATCAAACTACCTCCAGATTGTGTTTAGATTTAGGGAAACGTACCCTTAATTCTAATAACTAAATAAATTACATTTTGTTTGAGGCATAGTCACGATAAAAGCCTATAGAGTGTAGTATACACGCTTGACTTGTAAATAAATTAAAATCTTTATTACGCGTCATGCAATGATAATTGATTTTTCAAATTGAACATGACGGCGACGGCTTCCTGTCAGCAGTCTAGTAGTTTTTTTTTTATCATTTATCATCATCAAGTCGTATTTTATTTTAATGTCTTCACTGGTCTTCACAGGCCTTCCTTATGGATGGATAACGAGATTGGGGCCATGACCCACCACTCGGACACATGAGTCACAATAACACAGAATATATAGGTAATAGTAAAAGAAGTTGCACTCCTTTGATCTCGAAGAAAGCCGCCACGCCATTTTAATAGCCTACAAAATTTCCAAGGCATAATATGATACATTCAAAATTGCAACTTACTATTACCACAGTGTAATTAAGGAACCAACAGTGGGACAACGCCCTTGAATCCTCGCGGCCATGCCGCTTTTGACAAGACTTTCATAGTGTTTGACACGACATATGTCATTGTCCCGAGTGAGCGTATGGCAGCTCGGTCTCGCTAGCACCCCCTCTCGCCCCGCGAACCCCGCACGATTGCTTTGGCAAAAACGTGTCCGTCAAACGACTGTATTTATTTATTGTTAGGGAAACATACAGTACCTATACTTAAAATCAAAAAGATAATACACAAACATAATACATAAACCAATAATTTTTTGGTTAATTACATATTAAAGGTCATAATTGGCTTTTGACGTTAATTCAATCTCGATCTCAATGCGATCGTGTCAAGTATAAGGAGGCTGATCGTGATATATTTGCCTAAGCCGACCTCTCCCACCAATCCTTCCATTCATATTCGAAGTGTTCTTAATATCTTGAGAAAATATTATATTGTAGTTTAAATTATTCAATGAAACCTAGTGCAATTTCAAAGGGAAATCTGCAATTTACAAAGAAAATAAACATTTTGACGAAAAAGTACAATTACGATATTAATATCGGAATTCCGGTATTGAAATCTAATATCGGAAATCAATATCGGAATTGAAAACCTTCCGATATTACATGCCCTATAACAAACACGTCTCAAACTATAAAGTTTCAAATAACGATCAAGTGTCTAATAGCAGCGTTTTTCCTGAAATAAAAACGCATAATTAATACTAGTAGAAAAAAATAAAAATGAAAACAATTTTTTACATTCGGAAAGTTTATTACAAAAGCAGATACAAAACTGTACTTACTTGATAAATTTACATCCATATAAGACCTACATAGAGTTTTACACAGGCAGACATTCTCATATACATTAATTCAGTTAAATACTACATTTGTTTGCTTATTTAAAAACACAAATTACAAATATTTTGCAGAACTATTGGAGAACAGAATTCGAAACAGAATTTACGAGTGCCAGGGCCGTACGACTGGGGAACTTTCTGGACCTAAATTTTTGAATCACTCGTTGCGCAAGTGGCGAGGCGAACGAGGAGTCGATCATTCGATTAGCGACCTTACAAGCGTTGACATAGAACGCTTTTCGCTTTGCCCCTCGCGCGCTCGCGTTGGGAAGCGGTACCACAGGCGAAAAGCGAAGCTATGTTTATACAAGCAAGGTCGCTTTTACGGAATACGAAAACTCAAACGTCGCACGAAAATCAGTAGATTTCTCGAGACGAGTGTATCAAAAATAGAGCTCCTGGTCTACCAGTAGCGATTTTTGGGAATCGTTTATTCGTTAAGTAATAAGGTTAAAGAAATTATTTATTATTCATTATGAAAGACCAATTAATGTTGCATTATTTGTGATACAAACGTTTTTTATAAATCAATTACTTTTTGTAATACCACTTCTTAAAAAACTACTGGCCGACCGAGAAGTTCTCAGACTGTACCTCATGTAATTTATTCTGTCCATAGGTTAGTTAGTTAGATACACACTTCTGAAGTAGTAAGTTGGCTTCACACGACGCCAACTTTTTGCCATAAACACCGAAGCATTCCAAGATATTCCAAATCTTGTTGTCATTAAAATAAATAATATGCAAAGCAATAATGTTAGTATAATCTTAATATGTCACAATAAACTGAAGGTATTTGAGCGATAAGAAAAACGTACTTTGAAATAACTAACAAAATATACGTTTACAATAATTTTAATGGGACATTGCAATGTTCTTTTATAGAAATACTATAAAGTTAAGTGGCTAGCTATTTTTCCAAGCAGAGTTGGTGTCAAAAACCACATAATTACATTTTTGGTCAAATGGTTGTTTCGTTTACCAAGAATTCATATTATCCGTCCGTATTTTCACGGTATTTCAGATTTATAATTGTATTATGTAGCTTTATTTACCAAATTGTCAAATATCAACATCAAATTACCGCAGTGTAGTCACACAACCAATTTTGATATTTCATAATCTATTTCGAATCTTCAATTGGTATCAATTTTGCGTAAAATTACTATCAATTATGATAGTTTGCTATCAATTTTCAAACTTCGGCATCTATATTGATATTTTGTTATCAATGTTGAAAGTTCACTATCAATTCTGATACTTTACTATCGATTTTGATATTCCGCTACCAATTTTGATATTCTATCGTTCTACTGGTCGGATTGTTTCCAAAAGGTTGTCTACTAGAAAAATCACGTGTAAAAGTTTTTTTTAAACACTACAAAAATATACAAAAAGTTTTTATTTTAATTTCTATTCCTCTTTGGTCACGAGTAGAAAGTATCTAAGTTTCGACGGTAAATTTTGAGCGAGCCCTTTGATTACTTGTAACTAGTTGTGCCTCGAGGTTTTACCCACTTCGTTCCCGTTCCCGTGGGAATATCAGTATAAATAATATCTAATGCCTTATTCTGGGTTATGGTCTATCTGTCTGTATGAAAACAAAAAACAGTTAATCCAGTATATGCAAGTTTATCAGACTAAAGTGGATCTTTACAATAGATTTTAGTGAATCGAGAGTAGATTTTTTTAACGTTAGTATAATAATATACCTAATAAATAATAAATAAATATTTGCATACTAATAAATATTTGCATACAATCACACCAATTATCTAGCCCACGTTAAGTTTCATGAAGAACTTGTGTTTTGGATACTAGATAACGGATAAACATACTTTTATACTTTTTTTTTGTAAATACATACTTAATATACATATTAAACACCCAGACCAAGACAAATAGAAATGTTCATGCACACAAATATTTGCCTTGTCTGGGGATCGAACCTGGGACTTCTTGCGCAGACGGCGGGGTTCGTACCCCTGCGCCAAACAGGTCGTCAATATATAAGTAAACTTGCGAGTACATTATTTTATGTTGTAGAGTATATGAATACACTTCAGATTTGAGACACAATTAGGTACACTAATCAAAGGCAATCCGCATTTTTTTTTGTACAATGAACATTTTATTTATATACAATGATTTTTTTCAGAACCCTTGAAACCATTTCTAGATTATCATAACGAAGACCTTTTTCTATGGAAATAATCCTGAAATAACGAAAAATTTGCGGTTTCCTATATATTTCACCAGAATTCAACTCAAAATTGTATGAAACAATCGGTTTTTTTTGTCGCGATTTCATCATTTCCCATACTTACTTTAAGTTGTTAGTAATTTTGAGGTTTTGGCAAACAAATTAGGTACTAAAAAGTACAGGAATGATTCAATGTTAAGATATCTAAGTAAAGAACCTAACGTAAACAAAATGTTCAAGGTACTCAATACATTTAGATTTATAATGAACATTTATAAGTCTAGAACTACTGGCTTAAAAATATACAGTTTTTTTACTAAATTACAAATATTACAATAAATGATTATCTGTCCAGAAACCATATTATTACCTATTATAATATTCTTACATTGATAAGTGTATTAAATAACTATTTTTTTTTCAATGAAACAATAAATGACTAGATTTTTATGAGGAAAACTATATTAACTTGAATTTTTATCATAATTTGCTATTTATGTTTGTTACAACTTTAATTTTCCGTTGCTTACAATTTTTTGGGTAAAAAAAATATTTAAGATTTCTTTAATAATACAGTTTCTGAATACCATTTCTATATGTTATCAAATGGAATTGCTGACTAGGTACTAAGCTAAAGTAATAAATGTAAGGTACAGTAAACAGCACGTCGGTTTACTTCGTTAAGTAAGATATAATATAATATAAATGTCTTCATAAATATATGTTTGTACGTGCGCAAATAACTGTGAATGCAATAATAACTGACCATAAACATTTTATATAATACTGATTATTAAAAGCATAGTTATGTATATGCAGTAAGGACGGCAAACAGATTTATGAAATTTTAAACATAATAAAATAATAGGTAACAGTGACAAATTATGTCCATGAAGTTCTATAGGTATAGGTGGAGGTAACACTCCGAATATCTACTTGAGGCAAGATTCTATGTAGCGATATCTCACTCTATAGAGAATTCTCTATCTTTCTAAATAATTTTGTTTTATATAAAACTGTTAGTGAAAGGATAAGTAAGCATCTTGGATTCCAATTACTTCCACCACCACGTGGATTCCAATTCTCACCTCCAGGATGAGATGTCATTACATAGAATTTTGGCTTCAAGTAGGTATTTGGAGTGTTAGCTCCACCTTCACCTATAATTTTATGATTATTTCTTAGTACGTTTAAAAGTACGTACTTTTTCATAACTTAGGTACTTACTTTAAAATTGTTTGATAAGCTAATAAAAGTAAAATAAAAACATATTTTAAAAGTAAATGGTGTAGGTTCCTTTTACTATAATTACTGATATTACTATAATTACTGATATTAAAAACAAATGAGAAGATAAAATGTCGTTTTGCCGTCTCTACCGTCTTTCTAGTAGTAAAGAAAAATGCTGCCTATAGCCGAATATCTGATTGCTACTTAGATTTGATGATTCAGTCCAAAATGTAAAATTACATTATCTTTAAATTCTATAATGAGTGTATTGTAGCTAGCATCCGATAGATGGAGTTACTATCTGGATAATTTCCTACTTTTGTACGATAGGTGGCGTTGAAGAACATAGTCTTGATTTTTATATACAATAATGGACGCTATGATATTTCAGGAGGGAAAAATTATTTCTTAATAATTTAATCAAAACTGAGCGAATTTAGTATTTACTATAAACAGTTATTAACTAAAATGTGGCTGCTATAACTTATGATTGATTTTGCTTATATTGGACGACAGATGGAGTCTGAATTCTAAGTCTGTTGTCAGTCACTATCAACAATAATTGTTGTTAATAGGTGTTGTTTCTCGGTGAAACTTTTTGCCTAGAAGTTTACTATATATATTTTGCTAGATGCGCAAATAAAAACGCATCATGTCGTTTTATAACGTCAATTATAACGTCGACAATATTTTCGTTAGATGTTGATGTATTCTATCAACTAGTGAGCTATTCGTCTGTTGTCAATTACGGCGTTGGCATTGTATCTGCTTATTTGGTTAACAGATGGCGTTTTTGTTACTTTTTGCTAAGTTTACATTTTGATCGCTAGATGTCGCTACTGTTTGTCTATCGCGTTGAAGTACTGTAATAGATCAGCGGCCGCTCGTTAGACGCCGCGTTGAGAGATAATTCATTTATTTTCACGTCAATATTGGTCAAGGGAGTGAAAAATAGCCTAGAATGCGCCATCGAGCAAATTCTTTTTACGAATGAATATGTACGAGTATATTTTGAAGAAATATAAATTGCACTGTCTTTTCAAAAGCGCATTCTCTCGACGACCGAGTTTCTAAGTCTGTAGTCCTAGCAAGAGCGGCTTCTATCGACACTCGGAGCTCGATAACGCGTCACCGTCCCACTCACATGTCGGCGGGGTAAACGAGACATCACGTGCCATATCTTATCGCGTGATAGACTGTTCATGCTAGGAATCCTGTTGTCAGTGACTATCATCATTTTTTATTAACTGTTTTTAACTTTAAGGTGGTACGACTTCTATACAAACAAACATTACACAATTATTGGTTCATCATACCTTAATAATACATAAATACATGCGCAACTAACTCGTTTCAGTGATTTGTTTGCGCGAAATAATAAAAAAATTGTACATTCATACATAAAACACGAATATACTAATATCTTATAATTTCAATAATTCTACGTATGTGTGTGTGTGACCCATCGCATTTATATAGCTCATGTATGAAAGTACTTTTTTTTAATAATTTCGCGCAAACAAATAACTGAAACGAGTTAGTTGCACATGTATTTATGAATTATTAATGTATGATGGACCAATTAATGTGCAATGTTTGTTTGTATGGAAGTCGTACCACCTTAATAGTATTTTGCTCTAGAAGTTTAGAATATGATCGCTAGATGTCCCTACTGTTTGTCTATCGCGGTGAAGTATTGCAGCAGGTCGGCGTCGGCTCGTCGGGCCCAGGCCGCGTTGAGCGCTATTACGTCCAACGCGGCGGAGGCGCCGCGATTGTCGGAGAATAGCTCTTTAAACTGAAAATAAAGGAAAATTTGTAAAAGACATGTCCCAATTTGGGCCTTTGTACCACGTCTATGTACAACCACCCCCAAAGATAGAGAAAAATTTACTGATTCTGAGAAAAATACAACTAATATTATTTAGTGCACAGTTATGTGGTTATGAATTAAAAAAAAACAATATTTTTGTCTCGAAATAAGGTGTCAATAATGACATCTGGACGTTAAAAAGAAACTGTCAATGTCACTGTCATTGGGTTCCACTCTGTGTTCGACTGTAATTCTATTGACTAACAGTGACAGTGACAAAATGACATCTTCCGCCATAAAGTATTTTTGATGTGTTTTTGCATTATATTTATTGTTCCCTTCAGAAAACAAAGCGATTTTAAAGAAATTTAATAATTAGAAACTGTTTATCGTGTCTTTATCTATCTTTTGGTACACAGACGTGGGCCAGAGTTCATAAATTTTTGGCCATCACCTTTAAAAAGTCTAAGTAATTATTCGGCGGGGTTATTACCTATCTTTGCAGCAACAACGCAACAGCGATAATTGCTTAACGCGTCACGTATCACTATAGCAACCTCACGATTGCTATGTGTGACACTTGCGGTGGCTATGGTAATACGTGCGGTTGCTATGGTGACACTTGACGTAAAGCAATTATCGCTGTCGCGTTGCTGTTGCAAAGATAGGTGATAACCCCGCGAGCTGGGGTCGTTGGGGTTAGTTTAACTCTTTGTAAAGTATTCCCTTACTAATTTTCTTCTTTTATTAAATATATTTCAAGATTGTAGATTTGTGTTTGGCAACAACATGTTCCATTGTAAATGTTGTTGTTTCTGCTAAGGCTGATAAGTTTCTTGCGGCCGTTCTTCTTATCAGTTAAAAGATGTCCTGAATGGCTGGTAGGGAAAAAAATGTTGGACTATTCGAAAGTACTTATCTATAAGTCTATTTGAATAAAAATCTTTGACTTTGACTTTGACTTACCCAACAATAGTCTTGTGGTGAATGCATACAGGTCTTAAGGTGGTATTCCTCTTATCCAAAATCTCGGTTAAATTTCTTTGTCCAATATATAAATGACACATACGCAATAGAATGCCAGTCATTACATTTGATGAAGTCGTCCAATTTCAAAATATTATTTTGATAAAAGAATTATGTGAATTGGGCCAATTTTTCTTTTTTTATGAACGACGGGGAGATTCTTAGCCTTCATCATGGTCCCGGGGTCCCGGGTTCGATTCCCAGCGGGGGTACATATTGTATTCGGTTTGGTTGGTGGTACTTGTTGTAAGTGGTAAGGTGGACTTGTTGTAAGTCCGCCTGGCTAGCTACTACCATCTTATCTAAGTCTGACGCAGTATGTTAGTGACACGTCCTTACCCGGTAGTAGTCCTGCGGGGAGTGCAGGCACCTGGCGGCGGCCTGCAGTGCAGCGGGCGGCAGTGACGTCACGCCCGCGCGCAGTATGTTAGTGACACGTCCTTACCCGGTAGTAGTCCTGCGGGGAGTGCAGGCACCTGGCGGCGGCCTGCAGTGCAGCGGGCGGCAGTGACGTCACGCCCGCGCGCAGTATGTTAGTGACACGTCCTTACCCGGTAGTAGTCCTGCGGGGAGTGCAGGCACCTGGCGGCGGCCTGCAGTGCAGCGGGCGGCAGTGACGTCACGCCCGCGCGCAGTATGTTAGTGACACGTCCTTACCCGGTAGTAGTCCTGCGGGGAGTGCAGGCACCTGGCGGCGGCCTGCAGTGCAGCGGGCGGCAGTGACGTCACGCCCGCGCGCAGTATGTTAGTGACACGTCCTTACCCGGTAGTAGTCCTGCGGGGAGTGCAGGCACCTGGCGGCGGCCTGCAGTGCAGCGGGCGGCAGTGACGTCACGCCCGCGCGCAGTATGTTAGTGACACGTCCTTACCCGGTAGTAGTCCTGCGGGGAGTGCAGGCACCTGGCGGCGGCCTGCAGTGCAGCGGGCGGCAGTGACGTCACGCCCGCGCGCAGTATGTTAGTGACACGTCCTTACCCGGTAGTAGTCCTGCGGGGAGTGCAGGCACCTGGCGGCGGCCTGCAGTGCAGCGGGCGGCAGTGACGTCACGCCCGCGCGCAGTATGTTAGTGACACGTCCTTACCCGGTAGTAGTCCTGCGGGGAGTGCAGGCACCTGGCGGCGGCCTGCAGTGCAGCGGGCGGCAGTGACGTCACGCCCGCGCGCAGTATGCGCCACATTCCCGCCGCGCCGCGCCAGCTGCACACCCACAATCAGATTCTCAGTCCAGCCCCCTAATTGTCTAATTTAAAATCTATCACAATCCCTTTCAGAGATATTGTGATTGTGATATTTTCGTCTGTCATATTGCTTAGACAGTTCAATTTCGTTTATTCCATACCTTTTAAATAGTTTTGAAACGCGTCCCGATCACAATCCCTTTCAAATGTGAAATATTGACAGCCTTCGTAATTTGAAAGATATTCAGGCCGTCACTATTTGACATTTGAAAGGGATTGTGATCGGGACGCGTTTTAAAAGGTATGGAATAAACGAAATTGAACTGTCTAAGCAATATGACAGACGTAAATATCAAAATCACAATACCTCTGAAAGGGATTGTGATAGATTTTAAATTAGACAATTAGGGGGCAGATTCTCAGTCCAGAATTCACTTGTGGCCGAGTTGTTTTTTTTTCATTATTTTTCTATTCAAAATTTATCGTAAATGAAGAAGTGTGTTTAATGATGTGACCACCAATGCACAGTACAGTACCCGGCGATAAATATTGCACATCGACCTTTGGAAAGAGACAATCGGCTAATTCCAGCTTCGTAGAGAGTTATCTCTGTCGCACGAGATACAAACAGTCCGGTATCTCGGAGCTGTTAAAACAATTATGATTTGCTTCTTTTGATAATTTCTTTTTATTCTTTGTATAAAATACAAAATCCAAAGATCGATGTGCAATTTTTATCGCCGGGTACTGTACTGTACATTGGTGGTCACTTTATTAAACACACTTCTTCATTTACGATAAATTTTGAATAGAAAAATATTGGAAAACATCAACTCGGCCACAAACAAGTAAATTCTGGACTGAGACTCGAACCCACGACCTTTGGAAACCCGGTCTATTCAAAGTCAATATCATTTATTTAGTCTAGGCTGTTACAAGCACTTATGGACTATGCTCTAACCACTGAGCTACTGAGACTTGCGGACTACTGTCGAAATTCTCCAATACCTTTATATTTTTAATACGCTGTAGGCCAACGTTGTCACATCAATGCTAGGAATATCCTTGCATTGCAAAAAAACATCTTTTCAGATGTTCAACGATCGATTAAAATGCAACAGCCAATAATTTAGGATTTTTTAATTTGGTTTTGCATATTTCAATGCTATTTTTACACTTATGATAAATTTTAAAAATTCACTCATGACCGAGTCGACTTTTCCAATATTATTCTATTTAAAATTTTTCATAAATATAAAAATAGCATTGAAATATGCAAAACAAATATTTAAAAAATAACATCAATATCATTTATTCAGTCTAGGCTGTTACAAGCACTTATGCACGTCAAAGAAGCTACGCCATCGGTTTACAAACCCAACGGCGGGAGACCGCGTAACGAGAAGAATCGGCAAAAAACTCGTCAAGGGCTGTTTCTTTCTCCATGTTTTATTTCAGACTCGTCAAATTTAAAAGTGACCTTAAACACATAGGTAAGATCAATTTTCATCACATAAAAAATACTCAAATAGTAAATTTTATGATTATCCTACCGTAAACAATTTTTGACTCGCAAGGTAGGTCTTACATTACAACATTTCTCGCATTACAAGATTACTGGGCCCGTAGACAAAGTAACATCGTTACGTAGCGAAACGATAATTCGATTCGTTATTGTCTATATTCGCCAATCAACTTGCGGTAAGACCACGTGATTTAGCGCGGCCTATGCCAATCCGCCAATCCCATAGATTTAATTCTTTTCGAACTTCGTTATCGTTTTTTAATTGTTACTTTGGCTAAGGGTTCAGTACTGCAAGTTGTGACGTACATGCTAGCCGATTTTCATACAATCGAGGTAACATTATTAGAGCTTTGGTTCTCTGTCAAGGATTGACTGAGCTGTGCTGTGATCTAATAATGGCCATCCAGGGACTTAACTGACTTCGGCAAATTAAATAATTTGCCAAAGTAATTATTATTTATTTTATTTTTTTATAATCTATTGCAAACTAAATCTAACGTAGACAATGCAACCAAATACATTTAATAATTTTAAGATAATGATCTTTAGGATTTCTCGAATGCCTTTGATAAAATTTACTACACCAAATCACAAAGAACTACAAGCATTTTTTTTTATAAATAATTTTTTACTGATACATTAAATTATGAAAACGCTTTATTAAATCGTAGTGCATGAATAAAAAATCTAACTCAACTATCCAAACTTCTTCATTAAGCATTCCGCAAGGATCTCATCTGGGTCCAAAACTATATAAGTTACATAAACAAATTTTTTATGTGGTAATTTATATTTTTTAGACATATATTTACCGGCAAGTAGCAGAACACAGCGTTGTCACCCACATTCGCCACTCGCGGCTGCGCTGTGCCTCGGGCGATAGTGTTGTGAAAGCGAATCTGAGAAGGATAGCATTGTTGTTGAATGCAACATTACTAAAATAATAACTTAATTTGTTTTATTTCGATATTTTCTGGAGACACAAATCTGTATTAAAATATTACTGAAGACAGTCTTCAACTTTATAGGATTGTCGACGATTTGTCGTTGAAACTAAAAAGTTTTGGTAGTAGAGGTTACTAATAGAGAAATATGAGTAGAAAAGATTTAATTTCTATTTTTATTTCTAACGAAGAGATGATAGCCATTTGATGAAATCGACTTTGGCGGAAAAAAAACATGGCCTTATACTGTTTCAAACTCAGATTGAAAAGAAGAATCAAGTAAATATAAAATGCTACCATATATGGAAAAAGATAAAAATAGAAAAATGTTGAACTAGCGTAATCCGTTTGATAACGATCTGAAAGCAGCTTAAGTTGTAGTTTGTAATTATGTGTCAATATTTGTTGTTACTTTGCTGACGATTCTAGTTTTTTGTCCCTTTATATTTTTTACCGGTAGTACAGCCAGTCGTCCAGCGGCGAGGCCAGCGCGGCCCACAGGGCGCGGTGGCGCAGGGATGCCCTTATACATGAGGGACCTGTGAGGTCGGCATAGTGACAGTGGTCGGCCACGTACCGGTAGTACAGCCAGTCGTCCAGCGGCGAGGCCAGCGCGGCCCACAGGGCGCGGTGGCGCAGGGATGCCCTTATACATGAGGGACCTGTGAGGTCGGCATAGTGACAGTGGTCGGCCACGTACCGGTAGTACAGCCAGTCGTCCAGCGGCGAGGCCAGCGCGGCCCACAGGGCGCGGTGGCGCAGGGATGCCCTTATACATGAGGGACCTGTGAGGTCGGCATAGTGACAGTGGTCGGCCACGTACCGGTAGTACAGCCAGTCGTCCAGCGGCGAGGCCAGCGCGGCCCACAGGGCGCGGTGGCGCAGGGATGCCCTTATACATGAGGGACCTGTGAGGTCGGCATAGTGACAGTGGTCGGCCACGTACCGGTAGTACAGCCAGTCGTCCAGCGGCGAGGCCAGCGCGGCCCACAGGGCGCGGTGGCGCAGGGATGCCCTTATACATGAGGGACCTGTGAGGTCGGCATAGTGACAGTGGTCGGCCACGTACCGGTAGTACAGCCAGTCGTCCAGCGGCGAGGCCAGCGCGGCCCACAGGGCGCGGTGGCGCAGGGATGCCCTTATACATGAGGGACCTGTGAGGTCGGCATAGTGACAGTGGTCGGCCACGTACCGGTAGTACAGCCAGTCGTCCAGCGGCGAGGCCAGCGCGGCCCACAGGGCGCGGTGGCGCAGGGATGCCCTTATACATGAGGGACCTGTGAGGTCGGCATAGTGACAGTGGTCGGCCACGTACCGGTAGTACAGCCAGTCGTCCAGCGGCGAGGCCAGCGCGGCCCACAGGGCGCGGTGGCGCAGGGATGCCCTTATACATGAGGGACCTGTGAGGTCGGCATAGTGACAGTGGTCGGCCACGTACCGGTAGTACAGCCAGTCGTCCAGCGGCGAGGCCAGCGCGGCCCACAGGGCGCGGTGGCGCAGGGATGCCCTTATACATGAGGGACCTGTGAGGTCGGCATAGTGACAGTGGTCGGCCACGTACCGGTAGTACAGCCAGTCGTCCAGCGGCGAGGCCAGCGCGGCCCACAGGGCGCGGTGGCGCAGGGATGCCCTTATACATGAGGGACCTGTGAGGTCGGCATAGTGACAGTGGTCGGCCACGTACCGGTAGTACAGCCAGTCGTCCAGCGGCGAGGCCAGCGCGGCCCACAGGGCGCGGTGGCGCAGGGATGCCCTTATACATGAGGGACCTGTGAGGTCGGCATAGTGACAGTGGTCGGCCACGTACCGGTAGTACAGCCAGTCGTCCAGCGGCGAGGCCAGCGCGGCCCACAGGGCGCGGTGGCGCAGGGATGCCCTTATACATGAGGGACCTGTGAGGTCGGCATAGTGACAGTGGTCGGCCACGTACCGGTAGTACAGCCAGTCGTCCAGCGGCGAGGCCAGCGCGGCCCACAGGGCGCGGTGGCGCAGGGATGCCCTTATACATGAGGGACCTGTGAGGTCGGCATAGTGACAGTGGTCGGCCACGTACCGGTAGTACAGCCAGTCGTCCAGCGGCGAGGCCAGCGCGGCCCACAGGGCGCGGTGGCGCAGGGATGCCCTTATACATGAGGGACCTGTGAGGTCGGCATAGTGACAGTGGTCGGCCACGTACCGGTAGTACAGCCAGTCGTCCAGCGGCGAGGCCAGCGCGGCCCACAGGGCGCGGTGGCGCAGGGATGCCCTTATACATGAGGGACCTGTGAGGTCGGCATAGTGACAGTGGTCGGCCACGTACCGGTAGTACAGCCAGTCGTCCAGCGGCGAGGCCAGCGCGGCCCACAGGGCGCGGTGGCGCAGGGATGCCCTTATACATGAGGGACCTGTGAGGTCGGCATAGTGACAGTGGTCGGCCACGTACCGGTAGTACAGCCAGTCGTCCAGCGGCGAGGCCAGCGCGGCCCACAGGGCGCGGTGGCGCAGGGATGCCCTTATACATGAGGGACCTGTGAGGTCGGCATAGTGACAGTGGTCGGCCACGTACCGGTAGTACAGCCAGTCGTCCAGCGGCGAGGCCAGCGCGGCCCACAGGGCGCGGTGGCGCAGGGATGCCCTTATACATGAGGGACCTGTGAGGTCGGCATAGTGACAGTGGTCGGCCACGTACCGGTAGTACAGCCAGTCGTCCAGCGGCGAGGCCAGCGCGGCCCACAGGGCGCGGTGGCGCAGGGATGCCCTTATACATGAGGGACCTGTGAGGTCGGCATAGTGACAGTGGTCGGCCACGTACCGGTAGTACAGCCAGTCGTCCAGCGGCGAGGCCAGCGCGGCCCACAGGGCGCGGTGGCGCAGGGCCGGGCGCGGGGCGGCGAGGGAAGCCCTAAGGGCGGCCCAGGCGGCTCGCCACGCGGGGAGCCCGCCCGCTCGGACCCCCGCTGTAAATGCCGCCTACAAAAGACACAAAAAATTACGCTTAATACGCTGGAATGGTAGCAAAAGTAAAACACTTCGGTCGGTGTCGTCTTTCGAAGGTTCTGTTTTCCCCATTACACCTACTTTGTTCATGCCTATCTTATTAAGGCAATAAATAAAAGCAAGTTTTGTAGAAAAAAAAATCTGCGGTTGATATTTTTCGAGTTTCTTGACACGTTGAAGTTTATTTCAGTTTTTAGGGTTCCGTAGCCTAATGACAAAAAACGGAATCCTTATATATTCGTCATGTCTGTTTTTCTGATGTATGTCACAGCCACTTTATTCCAAAACTATGTGGATTAGACAGTTGAAACTTGGTAGGTAGATGTAATCTGTAAGCCGCTTTACGATTTTTACACAAAAATAAAAAAATATATTTAATAAGAGGGGGCTCCCCATACATGGAATTAAAACTGAAAAAAATTTTTTCATCAAACTTATACGTATAGAGTATCTATAAATAGATCTTTAAAATTACATTGAGGTTCCTAAAACAGTTTTTTCTCAAAGTCAACCATTTGAAAGATATACACTTCCAAAGTTGTAAAAAGTCACAGCCACTTTATTCCAAAACTATGAGGATTACACAGTTGAAACTTGGTAGTTAGATGTATTCTCTAAGCCGCTTTACGGTTTTTACACAAAAATAAAAAATAAAATATTAAGGGGGGGCTCCCCATACATGGAACTGGAACTGAACAATGTTTTTTTCATCAACCTCATATCTATAGATAGGTCTTTAAAAATTACATTAAGATTAAAAATTAGATACCGCGCTTCATACAAACAACAGGTCAAAAAATGTGACCACAAATTTTGAGGTTTCTTTTCAACTAACTGACTCGGTTGCTATGGATGATTGTTGATACCGTATGCCGTTGTCACAGTAGACTGTGCCGTTTTTGGGAGAGTAAAACGGTTCTGAAATAAACGTTTGAGTGCGGTAACTAGTTGGAGCAACGCGAAGACCGATGATAGATCTATGCTTCACTGGATGAAAAGCGTATAACGGTGAACAGACAGGTCATATTCGAAACTATTGTAGACGATAGACTGGCAGCCTGCACTATTTCACTGGACAATATCTTAAGCTCAATCGATGCAAAATAAAAAAATTAAAAAAAGTTTATTTCAGGAAATGAGTTACACTGTTTCAATAACATGTTTTAAGACACAATAAGGCTTGTATAACTTAGAATTGAAATTGGTGACTACTGTTGCCTGTGGTAGGTTGAACCACCCCTGAGGAGCTTGCTGACGTAAGAAGGAGGGCGGCGGAGGACATTATGGCTGACTGGAAAGATCTACTGCTGACTCCTGTTGCGGGGGCCAGGACAGTGGAGGCTATACGCCCGCTGCTCCATGAATGGCGGGACAGGAAGCACGGGGTACTTACCTTCCGTCTAGTGCAGGTACTTACTTACTTCGGTAAGTTCCTGCACCGTATCCGCCGGGAGGAGCTGCCAAAATGCCACGGGTGCGACGCGGAGCTGGACACTGCACAGCGCACACTAGAAGTGTGTCCTGCGTCGTCAGCGCAGCGTCGGGATCTCGTGGCAGTGATGGGAGGGGATCTCTCCCTACCCAGCATCGTCAGTAAGATGCTGGGTAGTGACAGATCATGGGAAGCGGCAGTTTCCTTTTGCGAGGATGTAATCCTCCAGAAGGAGACAGCGGAAAGGGCTCGCGAAGAGGATGCTCGGACGGCCCTTCTCCGCCGCAGACGGCTGAGAGGAAGGAGGCGACAGTTTGATCGCCTAATTCCTCTCTAGGTAAACCAAGCTAGCGATGGTGGGTGTGCCATCGCCGGCCTTGCACGGTTTCCATCGTTTGGGAAGATGGCCAAATTTGCTCGGCCATCTTTCAGCTGTGAGGGGGCCCGGGTAACCGGGCCACGGCCGCCTGGTCTGTAGGGGTGATTGCGAACCCTACCCCCCGTGACCAATGGCGGCCTGGAGGGCAAGTACTAGGAGTTTTAGTTGGTAGTACTCGCCCGCCTCCCGACCCCACTTTCCCATCATTAGGATGGGAAGGTGGGGATACAAGGGGATATATACCCCTTCCGAACCTCCACCGAGCTCACACGCTGGGTACGGGAGGGGCGTGGGATGGAGTGCGTGGTCTATATGTTTGTATAGGCCGTGTACTCCAAGTGAGTCCAACATTTCGAATCGCCCCTGCACCTGGGGGCGAGAGATGAGTAAAAGCATTTCTACTAGTATAAAAAAAAAAAGGTTGAACCTAAGGCCCCTTGACATAATTAAGACATTGTTGCCTATTGGAGTTTGTGTATAGGTATTCTGAAGTTACTTAATAAGAAATGAAAAGAAAAATTTATTGAATAAAGAGTGAAAAAAAATATGTATATAGTTGAAGTTTGACTATGAAAATAAGTGTAGCCACCAAATAGTAAAACGCGAATAATCAAGTAGTAGTATTTAATATTGGCCGGCAAACTTCTTGACACGCGAGACAGAAGAATCAGCAGGGCTATCGAGTAAAAAATCTGGGTATGGATATAGGCTTCATTTGACAGTTGAAGCTCATAAAATTACCATATATGGTCAGTTAACTGTCAAATGAAGCCCATGTCCATATCCATATTCTTTACGCGATAGCCCCCCAGATGCGCAGTGACTGGTTTTTATAGTTATTGAACATCTTTTGTCTCGCCGCGCGAGTGTCAAGATGTTAGCCGGGACGTATATTTTCTATTCGAGTAGAAAGATAAGCGGCAGCAAAGCGAAACCATTTAAAAAGATGCGTTTTCATTGTCTTTAATTAAAAGTCTAAAGCAAACGCACATTTTAATAAAATGATTAAATATTGATTAGCAACACACGACTATAAAGTCACACAGTCTATAACACGATAGATATGCCGGTCTTGGTGCTTCTTCTTCTTCTTAACTTATAAGCTTATAAGATGGTAAATTTTAAATAGAAAAATATTGGAAAAAATTAACTCGGCCACAAGTGAATTCTCAGGCTGGAATCGAACCAGCGACCTTTGGAAATCCGGTCCAATGCTCTAACCGCTGAGCTACCGAGACTTGCGAACCACCGTCGAAATTCTCCAATACTTTTATATTTTTAATACGCTGTAGGCCAGCGTTGTTACATCAATGCTAGGAAATATCCTTGCATTCGAAAGAAACATCTTTTCAGGTGTTTAACGATCGATTAAGATGCAACTGCCAATAATTTATGATTTTGTAATTTTTGCATTTTTCAATGCTATTTTTATACTTATGGTAAATTTTAAATAGAAAAATATTGGAAAAAATTAACTCGGCCACAAGTGAATTCTCAGGCTGGAATCGAACCACGACTTATAAGATGTTTAATATGTATATTATCTAATGTATTTACAAAAAAAAAGTATATAAGTATGTTTATCCGCTATCGAGTATCCATAACACAAGTTCTTCATGATACTTAACGTGGGCTAGATAATTGGTGTGATTGTATGGGAATATTTATATTTAAGTGGGCACAGTGTTATGACTTATTAGAACATTGTTGCAAAAATTGTACACAGTTTTAGGCAATAAAAGCTATTCTATTTCTAAGAATTAGTGGCCACCTCTGGTGTCAGAGTTCATCAAGCCGCCTATATAAGACCTGGGGCCGTACCGCGCAAGTGGCGTCGGCATCGAAACCGGTCTCATTTGACAGATGGATGTGACACATTGCTGCTTCTTTTTGACACAAATGAAAACTTACCAAAGACTAAGAGCAATGTGTCACATCCATCTGTCAAATGAAGTCGATGTCGATGCCGACGACACTTGCGCGGTAGAGGCACTGACTGTTTAACGACTGTGGTCGGATGATAACAGCCGGGACCGACGGTTTAACGTGCCCTCCGACGCACGGAAGCGCTCAGTTATAATGCCACTTTACGGTCACCCATCCGACACCTGACCGAGCCGAACGTTGCTTAAAAAAGGTGATCGAATACGATCAGTCTGTCAAGCGCGGCTATGAGCGCTTTGATACAACAAAATGATGTAACATATAAATGCGAATGCAAAGTCATCTGTTACTTATTCATTCACGGCTCAACCGCAGAATCAAGTTCACTGCGCATCACCCACAATCGGCCCGAAGAGGCGGTGCAGTAAAAACCAGTTTTTTCTTACTCTTGTGGATCGTTTCTATAGAGAATTCGACAGAGACAAATATAGTTTTCGGTTTGTGAGTACAAGTGAAGAAATAAATCAACAAAATATTGCGGCGGGCCTTTGTGGACCCCCCCCGCACCGAGCCTAAACAATAACCGTTAACAGTCATCTACCAAAACAGCCCACCACCGCACGAATAAACGACGTTGTTTTCTCACACAGTGTACGAGCCAGCACGTACAGTTTTGTCTTGTAAGCATTTAACGCCACTTTCGATAATTTAGGTCATTTTATTATTGCATATGTTAGTTCGTCATCAATCGTCGTACTCATCGCGCGCGTACTCATTACCGCATATCATTAATAGCATTAGTTACGTTTATCAATATATTATCATTTTATTTTCTATCAAAGACTTTCATTCATATCAATTATCACAAAAGATCGTACATAACCCGTACACACAGTGAACGTGTTAATAAAGTAGTAACATAAGTGTACCTAAATATTTTAAAGTAGTTATTTTCAATTACATAGTTATTACTCAGTTGACGATTCCTAGGTCATAAACTGTAATCTATTGATTATTTAATATTATTAAATTAAATTGACACTGTATTGGCAGGCAATTATTATGACGTCTAAGGTTTGACATTATATTCATTTGACATTATGAAACTTTGACATTGTATTATTAAATTATTGAATTTTATTTAGACATAAATATTTATAAATTGATCAATGTATGAATGAGTGGTTGTAATTAATGTTTAATTTGATTTTTATATTAAATATTTACTGATTTCCACGCCGAACGAAATCAGTTTCATTAACAGGCCTCAGGGGTAACAGTCCTGAAAAGGTTAGTAACTACTGATCTAGACCTACCTCTTGATAGATTTCCGGTATGCTCTGATTCTTCTTCAACCAAGCATCGAACAGTTGCTCCGCCTGCTTCGTCACTTGCGGATTTTCCCACTCCACGCCGGCTGTCAGTAAAGCGCCGCTGAGCCAGCTGCAATTTAATTATGTTGAACGTAACTGGTATTTCTTGTTTTATTTTTATACAGGGTGTTAAAAGCGTATCGTCGTCTCAGCTACATAACACTCAATGCTGGGTATAGGCCTCCCCCAAAGGGGGGGTTTGCCATAATCGCCACGCTTGGCAGGCGGGTTAGCGATCGCAGTATGGCCAAGTTTGTAGGAGACGCTGCTGCCCGTCTCCTGAAGGCTGAGTCCCTTAGTCGCCTTTGACGACACCCACGGGATGAGAGGGGGTAGTGCTATTCTAAGCCGACACTACACAGCTCATAAAGCGGATACCGAAGCCGTAATATATGCGTACTTAGTGTACATCAAACTTAATAAGAATATGTGAAAATAATTGCTGGGAAACGACTTGAGTCAAAGGTCAGAAAAACTTTTTTCTCAAGGGACCCCAGTGAGTACACGTGCGTAGCACGCGCTTAAGTCTAGTGTGATATAAATAGGACGGCCTAAAAAAAATATGATATGGCGCATGAAGCTGTCTTGCTTACACCGCTAAATGGCTCTGTAATCAGAGTATAGATTTTTGTGTCTAAACAGACACTTGGTCAGCAGATAGGACAGTGAGATTAGTATAGACAGCTACAGAAGGGTCTAAATGCCTCAGTACTAATCATTGAAAAGCGGGCATCATGTAAGAGAGATGGCTGTGATTTTGTGTTTTGTAAAAGAGTCTATTAATGATATCACAGACCTATATCGATAGACGGTAAAAGTGTACCTACCTTGCGTGTCAAAAGTTTGATCCACGGTCAAAGTTTTACGATCTAAGTTAGTCAGCTCGAGACCATTGCTATGAAACGCGTCACTCAGAAACGAAAACGGTTAATTGTGCAGTGCTTTCTTGCAAGAGTTCGTCAATAACAATTCACATCACACATCATCAGCCTGTGGACGTCCACTGCTGGACATAGGCCTCTCCTAGCTCATGCCTATTGTAGCGTTCATAGCAGGCTATAGCCTACTGCTACCACGCTGGCCAGACGGGTTGGTAGAGGGTTTGTTTCTAGTGTTCCTTCTCTAGCACAGGTGTTCAATGCGTCGAGCCTCTTACTCTTACGACATCCCAAGCATGTAAGGGAGTGGTGACACTTGTATTCTTAGGCCGTCACCACACGGCACCAATAACATTTACACACCACCAAATCTCGCTGTGACGCCATCGTAGGTACGAAAAATCCGACAGGTAGGTCTTTCCGTTTATCTCGATATTGATCTGTGAATGATATACTTACACCTGATCAGCGGATAGCCCCGTGAGGTTAGTGTACACGGTGACCGCCGGGTGCAGATGCCTCAGCAGGCGCTGTAACCTCGGTCCCGAGGCGCCGAGTCGCAGCAGCTCGCGCCAGGCGCCCGCGTGGGACAGCGCCACTCGCCAAGGGGCCCAGTGTTGTTCGGTGCTGAGACGCTCTGGAAACAATCAAAGTCGACATTTTGCAATCACTGCCGGCAACGCATATATGCGTTTTCGTTACTTTCACCCAGTGCCCACTGATGGCGTGGCACGGCATGGCTCGGCAGGTTGTGCTGTGGCAAGCTACCCCCCCCCCCCCCCTCCCGATCCCCCATTCAGCCTCAGGGATCGGGAGCCGGTGGTCCCTCCCTTCTCCTGTCCTCCCGCCGAGCCCACCAGGCTCTGCGGGGTGTCAGGGATAGGGTGTTGGACTCACGAGTCCGGTATTCTATGTGAGCCCAGCATAACCGATTGGTATGCGTAAAAGCATTCCCCTCACTCAAAAAATAAATAAAAAGTTGTGCTGTGCATGGCATAGTGCGTCTTCTCCCTCCCTTGCCCCAGCGCACCGACCGGACTGCGTCCCAATAACCGAAATGACCGCTGCACAGTTTCAACATTATTTCAACTAGTTTAGCAATCATAGTTCCTCGACACAAAGTAACCCATACGTCTCGTCGGCATAGAAATCGGCTTCATTTGACAGATGGATGTGACACATTGCTGCTTCATTTTGACACAAATGAAAACTTACCACAGACTACGAGCAATATGTCACATCTATCTGTCAAATGAAATCGATGTCGATGCCGACGACACTTGCGCGGTAGTGCTACAGGTGAATATGAAGAGCCTCCCCGCTAATCATAATAAAATCCTTAATATTTATAACTAAGATTTTCCGTGGAATTCTGATACAGATTTGTGGCTCTAGAAAATATCGAATTCAAGATGTCGCAGTGCAAGAAAATCAGTGCTGTCTGCGCACGAACATAGAATCCTTCCTCAGTCTCGTCTATTTATAAGTCATACATACTTGCCCAGTGCCTTCTGGTGATCTTCTTAATTTCAACATTTTCTGGAGCCACTAATTGGTTAATAGGAATAAATATTTCGATCAGCAAAATATCTATTTGGTCAGCAAAATGTTTTTTTTTTGCAGACCAATTTATTATAGGTTAGGTTAGGTAAGAGTTTTCTTGCTTGATCCCGTTGATACCTAAAAGTTCAATGAAAAAATCTTCGACTGTTGAAGAACGTTGAGAAAACATTTTAACAGTAGGAGACTTCACTCACATTTCATAAAAAGAAATATGGCTAGAAAAATGACAATGTTGAGATGTTGCAGTGCCAGAATAAGCCCCCAATACAGTAGTAGGTCATCTTTACTCACTAACATCTGTCTGTAGATCATCCTTACCATGAAATAGCGTGTCCTTCCTTAACCGTCTGTCTCTGAGTTATCCATCCATTATTTACACTGTCTTGGGGGGTTACTCTCGACGGAATCGCGTTGAGATCGAGATTGAATGTCAATAATTATGACTGATTTACGACGTTGATTCGACTTTAATTGCCGCTAAAATCGATTACTAGCGTACAAAATTACTTCATTTACTAATTTCAAGTATTAATTTTTAGTTTAATTACTCATTTTAAGCTATTATTACTGAAGTTTGACATAATAATTCAATCTCGATCTCATTGCGATCGCGTCAAGAGTAAGGGGGCTGTTGTTTGGTTGTTTTGCCTGAAATAAATGATTATAATCCTTACCCAACGCAGCGATAGCACGACTAGCAGGCAGTCGAGCAGCGCGGCTAAGTACGAAGGCGTCGTCCAGTAGTAGGGCGCGTTCAGATGGACCACCACTTTCGTATAAAGCTGCGGCGCGTAATGCTGCTGCTTCGGCTGTCTGTAAGTCAGTCATTGTTATTTTTATAAGATACTAGCTGTGCCCCGGGGCTTCGCTCCCGTGGAATTTCGGGATAAAAAATAGATAGTAGCCGATTCTCAGACCTACTCAATACGCTCACAAAATTTCATGAGAATCGGTCAAGCCGTTTCGGAGGAGTATGGGAACGAAAACTGTGACACGAGAATTTTATATATTAGATAGATATTAAAAAAAACGAACAGAAAAATAAAATGCCTACATTTATTTGGAAGCACACAATGACAAAACAAATAATACACAATTCGTATGGCGCACGGGTACTAACCCCACCTTCTGCGCCAGAGGTCCCGGGTTCGATCCCCGGACAAGACAAATATTTGTGTGCATGAACATGTTTATTTGTCTTGGTCTGGGTGTTTAATATGTTTATTATGTATGTATTTACAAAAAAGTATATAAGTATGTTTATCCGTTATCTAGTATCCATAACACAAGTTCTTCATGATACTTAACGTGGGCTAGATAATTAGTTTGATTGTATGGAAATATTTATTTATTACTACAGCGCGTAAGGCTGCTGCTTCAAATCGTCGCTTTTTCGTATTTTAGCCGACTTAAAAATAAAGGAGTTGCGTAAAAAAATAAAAATAAAATTTTGCGAAGGCAAGAAAAATTACAGTATTAAAGTGAAATGGACCATACCGATGTCTTGGCTGGCCTAGCACCGACTCAAAAACGCATTTTTTTTCTTTCGGTCGGTTTAATTATTTTATAAAAAGTTTTTTCATTGACAATTGAATAAGTCACGTACTTACCTACACAAAAAATCGGGCTGTTAGTATTATGCCATCTAGGTAACGAAAACGAAAGTTTTTTCAAGTTTTTTTTTTATAACAACTACTTAAACCGATTTAAAAAAATGTGACCAATTTGGGAACAATGCTGGACCTCTATTTTTTAATCACTCGTCGCGCGAGTGGCGAGCCCGCGAGGCGAATGAGGAGGCGATCAGGCGATTAGCGACGTTGCAGGCGTGAACATAGCACGCTTTTCGCTTTGCCCCTCACGCGCTCGCATTGGGAGGCGGTACTAAAGGCGAAAAGCGAAGCTATGTTTATACAGGCAAAGTCGCTTTTACGGAATACGGAAACTCAAATGTCGCACGAATATCAGTGAATCTTTGAGACGAGTGAATGAAAAATAGAGCTCCAGATGTATACAATAACGTTTAAATCATTCCTAATTCCAATACGACATAACATACATTAAAAATATATATACCTATGAATTGATAACCTTCTTCTTTTATGAAGTCGGTTAAAAAGTTAAATGTACGTATGCCAACTAACCTCTCCCTGAGTGTGTTGCGGCGCGACGCGGTAGAGGCCGCGAGCGCCAACATTGTAGCGCACCCAGGCGTGCTTGCCCAGGTCTGGGATTATCACTGGAAGAGAAAGGTGATGTCCAGAAATGTATGAAGTCTGGGCCACGTCTGTGTACAGTATACCAAAAGATAGATAAAGACACGATAAACAGATTCTAATTATTCAATTTCTTTAAAATCGCTTTGTTTTTTGGAAGGAACAATAAATATAATGCAAAAACACTTCAAAAATACATCATGGCGGAAGATGTAGAGATGATGGTGGAATTATGGAAAAGGGAGGTAGATGGTAAGCCACTAGTAGGAAGGTCGAATGTTGAGCTCTTCCTCCGGACTGGGTGTTAGTGGTCCGGGGACCGCGGTCCGACAGATGATCGTCGGATGTTGTATATATGCGAGTGTCTCGGTGAAACGTCGCTTGTGTGATGTAGGTATCCATACTACCGGGGGGTAGTATGGATACCTATGTAGGGGATGCCTGGACGCAGAGGAAACAGCCGCCCACGTGATCCTGGAGTGCGTGGGTTTGGCCGCACAACGGGGAGAAATCTTCAAAGACGTGAGGTCGCGCCTATGAACGCCCCAGGAGGCTTCTGCGCTTCTGGAAGGAGCTGGGATGGCTTGACTAGCCATACCGATGCTATGTTCACGCATAACGGACCAAATGGGAGTCTAAATGCGGAGAAAAGAGCCCATCACCAATACCAATACGTGTTATTACGAAAAGAATTCGGGTGAAACTCCCGTTAGTAGAATTACAAGTCGAACGAGTAGAACTCAATAAAGTGACTCTGACAGTTATTTTTTACGTGTAGTTGTCATTTTAATAAAATTTAACCCATATTTAACCGCTTTCGTAATCTCTTGCGTTTGATGAAAAATGATTAGTATTTGTTAAGTATAAGTAGTACCAACCTGACTTCACGTTGTAATTTTGGAATTTGTCAAAATGTTTCTTTTTACCGTTTATTCAAATTAACTTAGTACTTACCTTTTGATTTGTATAATTTTGTTACCTACTCAACATAATAATCATGTTTATTAGTGGAAACTCTTAGGCTATTGTAACATTATATATGTTATTGATTCCTTTGTTATGTATAACAGCTGTTGTTTTCCTAAATAAAGAAAATAAAAATAAAAATATTTGACGCCATTTTCCAAGTAAAAAATATTGATTTGTTTTTAATAAAAACCACATAACCGTGCAATTTATAAAATTAATTGTATTTTTCTCAGAATCAGTAAATTTTTCTCTATCTTTAAGGGTGGTGTACATAGACGTGGCCGATATTGGGACATTTCCTTTTTAATTCAGTAAAGTAATTTGACAGATGCCAATGTCATTATGTAAAAAGAATGTTGCCGAGTTTCAAGGTCGGAGTCAGGGTCAGATGCAAGGTCAAAGTCAGTGTCAGCGTCAGCATCACTACAAAGCTGTATGAATGTTTGACTCGTTTGTCAGAATGTTTTCATTTCTTGTCGAATCAAGTGATCATAGTGAGAGTGTGTTATTGTCAGTATCAGAACCTGTGTCAGCCTGTGTCAGTGTTTGACTCGTCAGAGTACTTCCATTTTAAGTCGAATGAAGTGGTCATGATAAAGATAGTATCTATGTAAATAACCTTAAAAGTTACTCACTCTCTGTGTCGTTCATCCAGACTAGATGAACCTCGTTCTCTGCCCACCGCGATTTCTTTAGCGGCCGCGTGTCGTTCACTATGTCGTACCTGAAAGAAGATTAAATTCAATATTGTCTTTTTTATATCATTTTAGCTGTATTTTGCAAATGATCTTAAATTAAAAAATATTGTAACTTATACTTACCTAAAGATAACGCTCTCACCTTAGCAGGGTAAGCGAGACAGCATCATGCGCCATATTATATCGCGTGATATAGCGGTGTTCATGCTAGGGGGCAGGGTGTAGGCACCTTCGGTGTTAGCTCGCTCCATCGTAGATCCTGTTTTGGCCCTAATAGTAGAGGAGCTTAGCGACATAAACGCCCGACCCCTTACATTTTTTGGCACAAGTATGAAACTTGGCACAGTCGTACCCTGGGTCAAAATAAGCCGATTTAGATCGGAAGCCCCCTGTAGCTACCCCAGTAGGTCATGTTTGGTATCATTTTCGTATAAATCGCTGACGAGAAATTCCTTTATACGAAAATGATACCAAACTTGACATGTATAGTTATAATTTTTGGAATGGATTGGCTTATTTGACCCAGGGAACAACTGTGCCAAGTTTCATACTTGTGTCAAAAAATGGATGGGTAATGCACTAAACTCCTCTACTCTACTATAAGGTTTTGATTGGAATTAAGAGCGAACCCATTCTTATCTAAGTCTGACGGCACAATGTTACAACATTTTTGTGTTCCGCCAGTTCCTCAGTGGTTGAGGATTCCGGCAGAGACTCGCCTCCATCTTCAGCCTTATCAATACTTAACATCAGGTACGATGAAAACTAAGCGTCTCCCTATTGTCCATAAAAAAAACTAAATTCTAACTCACCAAGTACTACTAGGAGTAGTTTAGTGAGTCAGTAAAAGGGGTAACGATAATGGCAAATACTATGATGACTCTAGCTAGCGAGTTCATACTCACAACTTCGAAAGTTTTTTTAAATTTTTTATTCATGACGGGGAGACTCATAGCCTTCACCATACCTGATGTTACGTATTGATAAGGCTGAAGATGGAAGCGAGCCTCTCCCGGAGTCACGTCAAGTCCCTATGGTCGCTCTCAGATGGTGTTGTATAAGAAGTTGCTAAGTCAATGTATGAGAGCCAAGTAACGTCAAGAGCAGAAGAAGTATTTTTGAATCATTCGAAATTCTCATTCGCATTGAAATTTTGTCACATTTTTTAATCACTCGAATACGGTGTTATTCGAAATGTTATCCGAAAACCGGAAACTAACTTTTCATAGATTTTTAAAAATCGATACTGAATCGGACTTGAATCACGTGATACGAAACGTTTTTAAGTTGTCAAACTATCAGTCATGTCAATGTCAATTTGAAAATGGCATTAAAGTGCTAAACGTCAATCTTTATATCGCTCGAATAAAAAAAAGGGTGGTTGGGATCAATCGTTGAGAATGCGTATGTGAATTGGCATTCGAATGATTCAAAAATATGTGTCCTGTGTGAATTATCATAATTTTTCAAGTAATAGTAGGGATGGCGTTAAGTAGTAAAGCGCATGATGCTGTCTTGCTTACCCCGCTTTGATTTGAGCGGGACAGCACGAGCTATGAGAGTCCATAAAAGTCACTCCTGCCTTCTGCATATTTTGGAGTAAATCTAACTCACCAAGTCCCATTCTGCATGTGCTCCGTAGCATTTCTCCAGAGCTTGGTGATGTTATCGAGGTCGTCATCTTCCCCCACCGGCCCCACCATGAACGTGAGGGAGATGGGTGACTTGACCCCAAAGTGGGGCATGTTAAGTGGTCGTGATGAACTGTTGAGACACTTTTAGTGGTCGTGGATGTGCACTTTGAGTGGTCGTGGTGACGTTTAGTGACTGTGGTGTGGTGGTACATGTTTTGTAGTCGTGGTGAGACACTTTTTAGTAATTGTGGTGGTGACATGCTTAGTGATCGTGATGGGACATGTTTAGTAGTTGTGGCACAGAATATATATTAGTACCTTACGGTACAGAAATTTCACTCCCGAGTTTAGGTATGATAAACGCAAGCGTCCGGTCACCGGGCTCGGACTAGTCTCAATAGGCTGGCACTCGCTCGACTAGTCGCACACGCAGCGCACGCATCCGCGAAACAAAAGTAAACTGTTAGTACCTCTGACAGCCCTAGCAGATTGAAGCGAGACGGCAGACAGTTATTGTACTATGAACGCTATACGCAATGCAAAAGGTAGAAATTAGGTTGTTTTCCAGAATAGTAGGTAAATATCTCGGGGATTTTGCGCCGCTTGTATGGAAGTGAGACAGGCCTGGTTGTGGTGGGGAATGTTTAGTGGTTGTGGTGTAAATCTAACTCACCAAGTGCCATTCTGCATGTTCTCCGTAGCATTTCTCCAGACCTTAGTGATATTCTCGAGGTCATCGTCTTCCACCACCGGCCCCACCATGAACGTGAGGGGGATGACCCACTTGACCGCGGGGGGCGGCTTGGTGGTGGGGACGCGTTTAGTTGTCGTAGTGGGGGGGACTGTTGTGGTCGCGTTGATGTCGTCTTCTGAGGATTCTGTGACGTTTTCTGCGAGAAGAATAACTTAATTGTATTGCATGTGCACCTCATTTACATTGCATTTACAACGCCGTCATTACAAAGCCACTACAAATGTTCATTTATGGACCATACGGTTGATACAATGACATTAGGGAACATGACCTAAAATCAATCGGGTTTTGAGACCTCATCTTGAAATTCAACAGGGCAAATTATTTGTCTTTGTCTTAGAATAATATTACTAAAAGTGGGAATTTTAATCACAAAAGGCTTAGTTTTTATCCTCACAAATATATTAACCTGACGACGGTAGTCCGCAAGTCTCGGTAGCTCAGTGAGCATTAGACTGGATTTCCAAAGGTCGTTGTTTCCAGTTGTTTTTTTGCAATATTTTTCTATTTAAAATTTATCATAAGTATAAAAATAGCATTAAAAAATGCAAAAATTAAAAAATCATAAAATATTAACCTGAGTGACATGCTAACCCTCAGTTTCCAGCGGCAAATCATTTGCAAGAAAACGTGTTGTAAAATATAGTGCAGCCGCTGAAAAGATGGCTTTTAACCGCCTCTGTGGTCTAGTGGTGCAATCACCGGTATCAGACCCAGGGGTCCCGGGTTCAGTTTCCAGCGGGGTACATATTCTATTCGATGTGGTTGATGGTAGGAATTGTTGTGAGTCCGCCTGGTTAGATACCACCATCTTATCTAACTCTGACGCCTTAGCAACAATGTTTTCAGCATTGTTGTGTTACGGCAGTGAGAGATAAGATAGCAAGTTCCTCGGTGATTGAGGATTCCGGGAGAGGCTCGCTTCCATCTTCACCCTTATGAATACTTAACATCAAGTATAATGAAGGCGAAGAGTCACCCCGTCGTCAATAAAAAATAAAACTTATGACCAATGGCTCTTGATAGGAGCATAGGATAGAATAGGAGGTCAAATAATGCATTCTCTCAGAGGCCACATTGTACGTTTACAACATGTTTTCTTGTGATTGTTTCGCCAGTGGAAACGGGGGGTAAGAAGAATGAATATCTTACCAGGTTCATAGAACAGCTCGTCGAGATCGTTCCTCAGATCTAACGTTAGGAGACTGTCCACCATCTGCGCGTCTGAAGGTGGCGGATCTGCGTACATCACGAATCTGAAACAAAAGGCTGATGTTAAAAGGCCCGTTGAACACGCTTAGGAGAGGCAAGTGTAACCTCATTCCGTCTTCTTTCCATCGGGATACCAGACGTACTGCAGGCTATCTTTGATACTTGGTTGCCATTACAATCTTACGCACAGAGCGCTTTAAGTCCTGTTTTATCATGCGAACCAAGGAGTGAAATGCCCTGCCGACGTCTGTTTTCCCCAGCACATACAAACCAAACCTCTTCAAGGTGCAAGTGAACAGGCTTCTTTTGGGCGAACTCGCTGCACCTTAGACCTCATCTACGCCCTTCGACCAGATTGTTGAGTAGAGTCCGCGCCACGAAAGAAATCCCGCGGAATATTACTTGCGGGAACTAAAATGTCACCAACAGCTCGCCACCAGCTGCCCTGTGGGTTTATTATTATTATTATTTAACAGGCAAGCAGTGATGCACTGATACTGCCTGTGTCCTGATAGTGGCATAATCGATTCAATCCATGTTTTGTTGATATTTATCAAGTGTGTTCTTGAATTGGTTGATGATGGCAGCTGAAACAACATCTTCTGGAAGCTTATTCCATTGTTTTACAACTCTGTTGCAAGAGATGTTTTTAAATGGATTACTTCGCGACGCCGGTACATAGTTTTAGATTCTGACCTCTAAGCCTGCTGTTTTCATTACGCTTAAATATATTGTGTATATCAAAAAGGTCGTAGTGTCCACTTAGTATTTTAAATGTCTCAATTAACTCGCCACGGTTTCTGCGGTCTTGCAGTGTTGTGAGGTTAAGCACATCCAGTCGCTCTTCATATGTGAGTCGTTTCAGGATCTAGGTATTTTGGTAAAGCTTCTTTGTACTTTCTCCAACTGCTCAATATCTTTGACAAAGTAGAGACTCCAAACCTGAAACGCGTACTCCAAAATGGGTATGAAGTTTAATAGATCTTCAGCATCATCCCAGGAGTCAAAGCCCCAAAAGCTTTCCTTATTAAGTAGATCAGGCTATAAGCTTTTTTCGATATTGATGTAATGTGATTCTCCTATTTCAAGTCTTCATAAAATTTCACTCCTAAGCCCGTTAGTGCTTTGACTTCTGTTAAAGAAACATTTTCTAATTTGTAAGACAGGTAAGGATTCCGATTGCCCATGTGCATCACCGTGCATTTCGAAGCGTTAAGCTTGAGAAGCCAGTCTTTGGGCCAGTTATCTATTGCGTTCAGATCTGATTGGAGTCGATCATAATCATGTAGCGGGTTCGCAAACAACTTACAATGCAAGTAGCGTGGAAAATAGAATGCATAGATTATGAATAGTACCGGACCAAGGACCGAGCCCTGTGACACGCACTGAGCATTTCACGCTGGTCAGAATTCTTAAGGAATCCAATTCATATGTAATATACTTTTCTCAAACATGCTTGGAAATATGAGCATTTTTTTGCTCATGATAACCTTCTTCGAGATAAATCGATATTGTTGTACTGGCCAAATACATGCGAGCAGCGTCCGGCAAAAGTTGTATGAAAATCCATATCTGTCGTGGTTTAGCGGCCAAATAAATTACATAGTTAACTTATTATATCTGTCGTGTAATAAAAAAATGGAACGATCTTTTTTACTCCGAAATATGGCAACCAAGGAGGTTGACCAAGGTTTAATTTAAATTTCGAACTGGCTTGCAAATTGCAAATAGAAAACTGTTTAATGAAAAAATTTAAAATAATTTAAGTTTGAGAAATGCGATTTTGTAAAAATATGTCCATTATGTAATTTTTTTGCACTCCGTTAGCTTCACGTTTTCAAATTTAATTTAACATACTTAGGCTGTGGTGTTATACCAGTTAAAATGTCAGCGCCCATTAGTCTGTGGGATTATGCCATATATGGCAAGGACTTGCAAGCTAGCTAGGCTAGCCGCATATAAAGAAGACTTTTATTTAAATCCAAGATTGACATTCCAATTTCCGTCTGTCAATCTCTTCAGTGTGCTTTGGAATACCGAAGTCGGTTGTACGCTCTTCTCGCGAAAGTTAAAATTCTATACTGGACCTCGTGAAATAAGTGGGATCTGAAGTACCACTGTGTGCGCCGCCACAAATATCTACGCCGTCCTGAGAACGTCCCTATTGGCTCCTGGTGTAATACATCGTTCGCGGTGTAGCTATTTACAAGCCACACCACTTTTAAATGGCTTTTTTTAACATTTCAATCAGCCTATTAAACACCCCCTAGCTTTTAAACAACGGCCTTTTAAACACCCCTGCGCTTTTAACACCCCAATCAGTCTTCTTACCCAACTGGCTTTTAAACAGCCGTATCAGGCTTTTTAACACCTGAAACAGCCTTTTAAACACTCCAATCATCCTTTTTAACACACTATAGTGTACTTACCTCTCCTGTTTGAGCAACACGTCGTCCCTTGCAGCAGTGGCGCTGACCAGAGGGTATCCGGGCCTCTCGCACCAGCCGTCCCACGCGTGGGCGCGCGCGGGAGTGGGGCTGGCGGCGTCATGTTGGAGGGCGCGCCATAAATCCCTGATACACACAATAAAAAACTTATCACAAAATCTCTCGCCATTTTTGAAAACCCTAATAAAAAGTATCCTACGAGGGCGAATCGATAAGTTCTTATAATAAAAAAAAGCACCAGTTAAATGGCACAAAAATTATGTATTTTTCGACGATATCTCTTTCTAACTCTATACCTTTGGTATAATGCTTCTTCACCTTTTTTTATTTCCTCCGAAAAAAAAGAATTTCCTTGTCTCTCGAAAATTATTACCGCGGCCATTACCGCGTCATTGTCGTGAAATCTTGTCCCATGGACACACTCTTTCAATATGTGAAAATCACTAAGGGATAAGTCCAGTAAATATGGCAATCTTACAAAGCAATACTTACGGATTGCCGTGTGTGCAACGTCTGAGCGATCCAGTGAAGCGTTACCATGGTGAAACAAGACCCAAAAGTTTTTATGAAAATGGATTGGAGACTACCACATGAAATCTTTAGGGTCTCTGCAGGTTATTTAAGAGAGTTATCAAGTAGCATTCTTTCCATTTTTTTTGGCATTTTCTTAGTTTAAAGAAGTGGACGTTCGACCAGAACGAGAATCCTCTTCACAGCTCGATTTGCCTCTTATAAACTCGGCTACCCAGTAAGTTACCATGGAATAAGGTACGCACCATCAGTCCCTAATGACTGCTGAATATATATATTTTTTTTATTCAAGACGGGGAGACTCTTAGCCTTCATCACACCTGATGTTAAGTATTGATAAGGCTGAAGATGGAAGCGAGCCTCTCCCGGAATTCTCAACTACTGAGGAACTGGCTATCTTATCTCTAACTGCCGGAACACAACAATGCTGAAAACATTGTTGTTATGGCGTCAGACTTAGATAAGATGGTGGTAGCTAGCCAGGCGGACTCACAACAAGTCCTACCGAATAAATATACGTTGTTGACAATTTTTTAAGGCACTGGTACTTTATCACCGCGCGTATCTCGTTTTTATCCTTGTTTGGTAGACTTTTTTAATTTGTTTTACAAAATAATTAATAAAATAAAAAGGACAAGACGGAATCAATTGATATTTAGCATAAATACTAAATGATAATGACACTTAAAATAAAAATAAAAACTTTCACAACAAAAATTGTGTATCCATTTCTAAGATCTTTTTGATTCACCCTCGTATGTTTTAAATCATCATCATCATCTGTGTTCCAAATATCCAAATCCGTTCAGTAGTTTTTGTGTGAAAGATAACAAACAAATAGACCGACATCTTTCGCATATATAATTTTTAGTAAGATTAAAGATTGATTTGGCGTTGTCCATTTTAAGCGTTTGAGCCTTTTAGTTAACTAATAAAGTATGTAGGTACATCGATGCATTTTTATTGTTTAACATCATTGTCTGATTTTCAATTCGACGGAATTCTTTAATAAATTTTCGAGAGTCAAGGATTTTTTTTTCGGAGGGGATAAAAAAGGTGAAGAAACATTATACCAAATGTATAGAGTTAGAAAGAGATATCGTCGAAAAATGCATTATTTTTTTGCCATTCAACCTTGGACGAATTAGTGGTTAATTCGTCCAAGCATTCAACTGATGCTTTTTTTTTAATTCTAAGAACTCATCGATTCGCCCTTGTAGGATACTTTTATCTTTTTATCTAATTCTATTTATAAAAGTTGGACAATGTAACCTATAATAAAGAATACATAAACGAGTATTTCTAAATTGTGTACTTAATAAAACAGTACTCTCGGTAGCTCAGTGATTAGAGCATTGAACCGGATTTCCGAAGGTGGTGGGTTCGAGTCCCATTTGAGAATTCATTTGTGGCCGAGTTGATCTTTTTCAATATTTTTCTCACATATTTTAAGTTTATCATTAGTATAGAAATAGCATTGAAAATGCAAAAACAGTACTTTTGAGGTAAAGTATGGGCGGTTTGTTCACAAACATTATTTCTGTAAGATGCTTGAAGTATTGGGTTGGTCCGCCGCTTCGCCCGCCTTCTATTTCCATCAGGGTTGCCAACTTTTCCAGCCGCCATAACCGGACAACAAATTTAGTCTAGGGGCTAATTGTCTAATTTTAAAATCAATCGCAATCCCTTTCAAATCGTCATGTGAAAGATATTTAGGTACATACTTCAAATATACTAAAAATAAATAAATAAACATTCACTATTTGACATTTGATAGGGATTGTGATCGGGACGCGTTTTGAAAGGTATTGAATGTACGTAATTGAACTGTCTAAGCAAAGTGGCACTCGAATATATATTTTTAAATGTATGGAGAAGTGTTAAATGAAGTGTCATTTAAAACACCATTCGTTCCGAAAGGGATTGCGACTGTAAGCTACACAATTCCTTAAATCACTATCACAATCACAATACCTTTGAAAGGGATTGTGATAGATTTTGAAATTAGACAATTAGGGAGCTGGTCATACTTGGCCACAATCGTAAAAAAAAAGTATTAATGAAAGAGTTTTATTAAAAAAACAACTAACTACCTACGCCGCCGTCGCCGGTGAATTAGAAACGTCGCGTTAACAATTTTATTTGACCGGACAAATTGCATCCGGTTGGAAGTTAGCGACCAGGGGGCTAATTGTCTAATTTAAAATCTATCGCAATCCCTTTTGATTCGTAATTTGAAAGATATTTAGGCCGTCACTATTTGTCATTTGAAAGGGATTGTGATCGGGACGCGTTTTAAAAGGTATGGAATAAACGAAATTGAACTGTCTAAGCAATATGATAGACGAAAATACCACAATCACAATACCTCTGAAAGGGATTATGATAGATTTTAAATTAGACAATTATGGGGCTGACCTCAACAATTCCTTCTAAAACCCAACAGTCCGGTCGAAAACCGGACGGTTGGGAACCCTGATGGCCATACGACATATTTTATGATTAGAACTTTATATTCTAGAGAAGTAATATAATGAAAATAAACAGTTTTAATCATCCATACCACTTAGTAGATTATAGCCCTTGACCATTGACAAGAGCTATTGGAGTTTTAACTTTAGTAACAGGAATAGTAAATTGGAGCGTGATGGTGTCTAGCACAGACCTATATCGAGATAGACGCTAAAAATGTACCTATCTTGCGTGTCAAAAGTTTGATCCACGGTCAAAGTTTTCCTACTTAAGTCAGTCCGCCTGCCACGCCTGACACCATTGCCAAGAAAACACGCGTCACTCAGAAACGAAAATGGTTAATTGTGCAGTGCAGTTTCACAATTATATTGACAAAGGTTTCGAGACTTTCAAATGCACAAAATGTATTTGTATTGACATTGTTGTAATTGTAGACTGACATGAGAATTTAATTGTATATTGAAATTAATTTATTTTATTTCTTATTTGACATTTATTATCATACATTTGTTTTTTATTAATTTATTTCTCGATTTTATTTTATGACATTTCGATCAGTTTCTTAATGTTAATCTAATTTAAATCATTTTATTATATATTTGCATGCTATGTAAAATGGCTAAATAGGTTAAGCTCCATTTTGTTTTCACAATTGTACTAAACAACATTTACTGTAACCCTATTTAGAGCAAATAAAAATATTTGTATTTGTATTGTATTTGCCTTCTTGCAAGAGCTCGTCAATAACATTTCCTCATCACTAAATCTCGTAGGTACGAAAAATTCGACACGCTAGGTTCTCATACAGTTTGAAGCGCTCTTTTCGTCTATCTCGATATAGATCTGTGGTGTCTCTTGCTTTCCCCGCTAACATGCGAACGAGACAGTGACACATTATCGAGCCACGAGTGCCGATAAAAACCGCTCATGCTTAGAACTACTGTGTATTTTTGAGCGCCTCTGTGGTCTTGTGGTAACAACCGCCGGTTCACCCAGGGGTCCCGGGTTCGATTCCCAGGGGTACTTATTGTATTCGGTTTGGTTGGTGGTAGGACTTGGTGTAAGTCCGTCTGGCTAGTTACCACCATCTTATCTTAGCCTGACGATTTAACAACAATGTTTTCAGCATTGTTGAGCAGTTCGACATAAGATAGCCAGTTCAGTGGCTGAGGATTCCGGGAGAGGCTCGCTTCCATCTTCAGCCTTATCAATACTTAATATCAGGTATGAGTAACCCCGTCATTCATAAAAAAAAAATTATGTGTAATTTACCTTGCATCAGCGCTGGCAGCCCTGTGGTATTTCAGTAAGCGAGCTAAAGCTGCTCTTCCTGCTTCTTCACCCGCTGCTTCTATGGCCATGCTCACTATGGCCGCGCCCTGAAACAATCATTATTATCATCATGACATCAAAGAAAGAAAGAAAGAAAGAACTTATTGGCTAACAAACAGTTTTACACATAGTAATAGTAACAAAAAATATCGTAGTAGCCGAAATGGTCTCCGACTTCAGCTTCTGTCACATATTAATGTGACGCTGGTTTCCAACGGAGCCAGAAAGTAAATGGAGGCACAGCCAAACAATGATCATTAAGCTCAAATTAAAACGTTAACTATTACAATAACTAATTATTTAAACAAAATAAAATTTAATTAAAACACACAAACTACCTACATTAAATAGTTATAGAAGCCAAAAGTAGCTGGAAGGACCACAGATTGACGGGCATTTCACGCACATTGTTGGACGATCTCCGTGGTAGTGTGGTCACAGATTACTGAATAGTTACTACGTAACAGATACTTCACTCAGTGGAAAATTTCCAATACCTACTGCTATAATAGCCTACTCCTTCGCGTCAGCAACCGCTGCATGCTAAAATGTGCCTAAATGCTCAAGCGTACAGTAGTGATTGCTTCGCACCGCGCGATCCCATAGCAATCGCAGGGCTGCCTCTTCAATAAAATTTAATTAACATAACTTTTTGTGTTTATGTTATTGAGAACTGTAAATATGTTCTGACTATTAGGTGGTAGTTTAAAATTGTATCGTTTAAGTATACTTTTTTTTTATAAATGTGTGCTGACTGTGCAATACATCTAGATAAAACATTTATATCGCAGCCATCTGGTTAAATCAGCCGTTTAATATTGAATGAAACGTTTAACGACTTGGCTAAACGTCATATTTAGCCGCTTTGTTAAATGGACTAGGGTAAAACTACTTAATGGACCCACTATTTTGGTAGTTTTGGGGGTATAAGCAAAGAGATTTCTATGGTTAGAAAAAAAAAACCTCATTTCTAACCTATAACGTGACCTACAGGGCTAAGGCAGCACAAAAAATACTTTAATTACTCAATACTCAGTACTCAATAGTTTATTGCAAAACCATAATGTACATGTAGATGTTATAAAATAATGTAAGACCCGTTTGGGTACGCAATTAGAGCTAGAAGAGAGGGGCCTTATTTCATCTGAGAAATTATATGATGATAATTAGAATTATAATTATCATTTTGCAGAACCAATATATGTATGATCAATAAAATATTCATTAACACTATAGTTACGTACATCTTATGTTTTGGCGCGCACTGTTCATTGAAATAAAACAACTTTTACTTGTTATTTTTAATTGTTATTTTAATAATAAAGAATTAAAATAACAATTAAATCAAAATATCAAATCAATAATAATTTGTGCCATAGTAAATGTCTAACCGTATCCGAACGAAAATAAATTAACTTTTCGAGGGTAGACTTATAAGTAGCCAGTCATCCCGTGACAATCGTCATCGAAATGAAACGTCGGGAAAATCAAAAAACCCCTAAAAATCCTAAAAATACGGACAATTACAACTATAGTTACATTTACTAGTTATAGTTAGTAGCTCTTTTAATTTTCGTATAAATATAGCATCACTTTTTTCATTTTTTATTATATCGGGTAATTTATTATCTTTATAGATTCTCAGTAGATCTAATCAACAAAAAAAAATGCGAATTTCCAACGAAAAAAGCATACAAAAACATTGTTAGCTGAGCGAGCTATCAGACACCATATTTGTTTTGGTGACACCAGCGCCGCAGTGGTTAAAAAAATAACTAAAATAATTCACGTCAGCCATCTTCAATGGGCTAGCTTACAATCAGCCAACAAGTTGAACGTTGAGTGGTGTTATTTTAATCAATTATTGGCCTAGGCATTCAATTGAATGCCGGCGTTTAATGAATGGGCTAGCCTTCCAATTGAATGGCTGATTTAACGAGATGGCTGCGACATATACATGTCATTGCTCGTGCCTGACTGTACACCGGTTTCAAGGCGTCGCCTGCTTTGAGGTCCGGGTTCAAATCCCGGTAGGGACAAATGTTTGTATCATGAATACGTGCATTTGTACCTAAATCATGGCTGTTTAAATACAGGTGGAGGAAAAAGATGGTCGTCGGAGGGAAAGTACCCTTTACACTGATGATAGCAAATTATGTTGAAAGGAAAAAATCCTTTATTCTCAAAAACAAGTAAAAATGCATTTTATTATTTTTTACTTGTCTGTACCGGGAATAGAACCGGCCTAAATTGAAAAAATATCACCTGTACTGTTATGGATACCGATCGGTAGTGTTAATCATAAGGATCAAATTAGTTTAAGTAACATAGTATCTAAAATCTTCTCTATATATAAGGCCCGTGTTATCCATTCTAATGTTCCCTCCAGCGCCATGAGTATAACACCTACAGCCTTCACTAATAGCTTCAAAAATCACACAAAAAATGTAGACGGCCCGAAAAATATATATTTTTTTTTAAATTGACCTTATCAAGGTCAAAGGTCAGAAAAACTTTTTTTTCAAGTGACCCTAGTGAGTACACGTGCGTAGCAATAGTAATATAATTAGTTAAAATTCATACGTAGTATAGGATAAAGTATGGTGAGCTATAATGTTATTTTGATCTTTGCATGCTCTGTTTTTAATTTTAGATACTATGTTACTTAAACTAAATTGATCCTTATGTTATGGATGGTTAAGGAGAGTAGTCCATGACCCACCACGCGGCCTCTTCCTTATAGATATATAGATAGGAGCGCTTACGCACTATGTCCGAATTCGTGAAAAACGTATCGTTTTTGCCTTTAACTATCTTTATATAGATCGTATCGAATACGTTGTACCCAAGTTGTTAAAAAATACTATTTCAAGATAGTTAGTTAGAGGCAAAAACGCTGAGATAGGCTTTTATTGACCCCACACAATTATTTTACATTCTTAGTTATATTTTGTTGTCCTTTTGTTTATTAAGGTGGTACGACTTCTATACAAACAAACATTACACAATTATTGGTTCATCATACCTTAATAATACATAAATATATGCGCAACTAACTCGTTTCAGTTATTTGTTTGCGCAAAATAATTAAAAAATTGTACATTCATACATAAAACACGAGTAAACTAATATCTTTTAATTTCAATAATTCTACGTATGCGTGTGTGACAGATCGCATTTATATAGCTCATGTATGAAAGTACATTTTTTTAATAAATTCGCGCAAACAAATAACTGAAACGAATTAGTTGCACATGTATTTATGAATTATTAATGTATGATGAACCAATTAATGTGCAATGTTTGTTTGTATGGAAGTCGTACCACCTTAACTTGTTGTGTGTTTTTAAGTGCTATAAACCTCTGTGGATTTCTTACGCTGTTTTATTTTTCAATTATTGTAAAATTATTTTTTTATACGGTACCTAATAAATGAAAAAAAGTGTTTGTTATGGTTATTTTATTTTTATAAATACTCTTTTGAAGTGAAAGCTTTTTTAGCGGCGTTGTGCACATCAGAGTTTTAAATTTTTGTGTTGGGTAAAAAATGTTAAAGTCGCGTCAGGACACGTGACCCTGATCGAACATTCGTAAGACCATTTACCGTTGCCCTATTTCAAATTACATAAAGTATCACACTTGAAAGATCGACGTATATTAGTTAATTACCAATATAAAGATCTCTCTTTACTACCAACTTTCATATTGCCAGGTCAGTTTTGCGAATTTTATTTCAAGGGAGGAATATTCTTTTCTTTTATTACAACGCCATCTAGATATAGTTGCCACTAAGTTTTTTATACTTGATGACATTAAGTTGGTACCTTGAGAGAGAATTAGAGTTTCATACTACGGTACCAAATGGCGTTTATATAGTAGATTCATTATTCATAAATAACTATTGTATTTTTAATTAAATTAATTATTTCAAAGTTTTTATTATTTAAGCGGTTTTCACTAACTTCTGCCGGCACTCTTGGAGTGCAACCCGTTGTTTTTTTCTCCTCTTTTCCATTCTCATTGTCTGTATCATATGTGTGTGTGTGTGTGTGTGTGTGTGTGTGTGTGTGAATAAAAGTGTCTTCTTCCTTTCTTTCAAATAAAATTAAACTTACCTTATGTAGTGACAATTCATCTGACGCAGCCTCTATGTCTGCTCTTTCCAGTCTTGGCGACGCCACTGCCCTCACCGAGTTACTGGAGTCCAATCTGAGGAAAAAACAATTACATGTAGCTGTGAGTTAGTAAAGGAGCTTTTTGTATGGAGGCTGGCTTCGTCCAAATCCGTACCTAGTATGTGACGCCATTTTGTAATTTTTTATTTGTAAATTCATTTTATAGATATTATCGTGCGTGAAAATATTCCTTTGGAGTCGGTGCCAGCTCAGTTTATACTTTTATTTTTGCTCTTTCGACGGAGAGATTCTCTTAAGGATTTATTTAAAGAGATTAATATACTAACTTTGGCGGGACAATACATCTATTATAATAAAGTAAGTATATGTAAGGAAACATCTTGATTTATTTATTAAGCATAACGATGTGCATAATTTTAATACTAATAAGAATAAGCTTGCCGTTCCAAGATTTCGACTTGAAAAATGTAGACGCTCGTTTTTGGGGAAAGGCAAAGCTTTTTTTAATAAAGTTCCACAACAAGTGATTGAGCTGCCTTTGTATAATTAAGATTTAAAATATATGTTAAAAAGACACTCTTAAGCAAAGGTTATTACAAGGTAGATGATTATTTAAAAGACCAAAATGCATGGATGTGATACTTACATAAAACATAACTATTGTAAATTGTATAAGAGGAAAATATTCTAATAACTGAATATGAGAAATTGTTACTACTAGACCACAGAAGTTATTTAAAAAGTTACCTGAGTGCGGGCAACACGTAGGTAGTCCAGTAGCAACGCGTCGCGTTGCGGTGGCGATGCGTTGGATAGCGTCTCCATCAGCAAGGGTCTGCTTCATATCTCTCTCTCTTTTCCCTCTCTTTCATACCTTCGAGGTGGCAGCTGATTTTTGTTGTAAAGAAAACTCTGTCTCTCTCTCTCTCTCTCTTTCTAACCTATCTGAGAGTTGGTAGCTGGTCTTTTGTGTAAAAAATATATGGATGGATGAATGATTCGATTTACTATTAAATTCAATGCCTCCGACTGTATGTTATTACGTTGAACAATTTTTTGTTATATTTGATCTTATTTCCATCTTTTCAGTTGACTTGTCTTTTTTTTAGTTTTTAAAACCATATATTATCCAGACAAATAAATTAATAATATACATATAAGCATACTAACCTTTTCGTTCGCGTTTTCTTGTTATAGTTACCTTATACTAACTATAACAAGAAAACGCCGTCCAACTCGCAGCCGCGTAGCATAGTACCGAGAACACTGGCGCTGCTGCCCCGCTGAATACATTTTAGTTTTTTAAATTTATTTATTTTTTATTTATATCTTTTTAATTATTTATCGGTCATGATATACCTTTTTGAAATCCTTAAGACTGGCTTCTTAATTTGATACCCATATTGAAGTATTCTAAAAAAAACTCTTCAATTAATAGTCATTAGTCTTCAATTAATGTCAGATTAATAGATTTTATTAGCAAGAACAAAATAATCAATAACAATCAGTTCGGCTTTCAAGAAGGCAAATCTACATCATTGGCTTGTTTTACTTTAATAGAAAAAGTTACAGAAGCTATCAACAACAAAGCTTTGGCCATAGCTGTTTTCCTAGACATGTCAAAGGCATTTGATTGTGTAAATCATACAATCTTACTAAAAAAGCTTTTTGACTATGGCATTAGAGGCACAGCTCACAGCTGGCTAACAAGTTATCTGAATAATCGAAAGCAATGTACAGAAATTACTAGAGTAGAAAATGAAACCAAAGTGACATCAAGATCTAAATATCGTCAAATTGAATGCGGTGTACCACAAGGTAGCATCTTGGGACCTTTACTGTTTATTTTATATATAAATGACCTACCTGACATAATTAATAATGAATGTATTCTGTTTGCTGACGACTGCACATTGCTATTTGAAAATAATAATAAAAATATTGACGAACTTGAAATTGACATAAATAATACACTATCTGACGTTATTAATTGGATGGACAAAAATAATTTAAATGTTAATATTAATAAGACAAAAGCTATTCATTTTCATACTTATAAATCACATAAATTAAATCTAAATATACAATATAATAATGAAAAAATAGAACTTATAAATTGCACACAGTTTTTAGGAATAACTATTGATGAGCATTGTAATTGGAAAAACCACGTTGACAATCTTTGTAAAAAAGTTAATAAGTTTGTATACGCACTAAAAAGATTAAAAAAAATAGCTTCCTTTCAAGTTGCTTTGCAAGCTTATTATGAATACGTATCATCCATATTACGATACGGCATCATAATTTGGGGAAACAGTGTCGACTTCGAAAGAGCTTTCAAAGCCCAAAAACGATGCATTCGTGCACTATGTGGTCTTAGAAGTAGCAGGGATACGTGTAAACTCTGTTTTAAGCAAAATAAAATACTGACTCTTCCCTGCATTTACATAGCCGAGATGTGTATGTTAGTAAAAAAACATCCAGAGTATTTTACAAAAATTGATGATGTTAAAGAAAATGTACGAGACTCCAGAAAAAATAAATTATTAATACCGCATTGTAAATTAACATTATTTAAGAAAAATGTATATTTCATGGCAATCAAATTATATAATAAACTGCCATCTGATCTCGTACAAGTACCGCTAGCCAAAAATAAGTTTAAGCATTGTTTGTTACGCTGGCTTATCGAAAACAACTTTTACTCTGTAAGTGAATACTTAGACTACAAACAAGTTAACAATAAATTTTGAGGACATTGACTCAGGAATATGACAATAAAATGTAACTATAATGTAATTATATTGTATTAATTTCTTTTTTTTTTTTTTTATATACTGACACTATCACGAGTTGGAATTTAATTAATATTTAATAATCTGACATTGTACAATTTAAATTAATATATAATTTTTGCATGCCTACAATATTTAAGGTAGAATACAGTAGACCACAGTAAACACACATTGTCATCCATCTCAATGAATCACACTGTATTGAGCAAATAAATGATTTCTTTCTTTCTTTCTTTCTTTCTTTCAAATACTAGCACCTCACAGGCGCTATGTTGGTTTTTTAACATCACTAACCTAAGAACACTTTTGCTGTCAAGGCAAACCTAGCGATGTCTAATTTACCGAAATCCGTTCAGCCGTTTTAGAGATAAGAGGTAATAAAGAATATTTTATATAAACAAACAAATATACATAGAAGATACGCGCGAAAAACATAACCCTTTTTTATTACTTTTTAATTTTTCATTTTACAATGCTATGTTTATGTGTTATATATTAAACAAGAAAATATTGTAGGAAAAAGTTACTTGTCTCATGTCGCTCTGACGGGATTCTAACTCGCATCCTTGGGAATCCGGCCCAATGCATTAACCAATTATGCTACAGATACCTATGAGGACACGCCGAATTTTTCCATGGTGTTGGCCACCGTCGTTTCATCAATGAGAGAATGAATACCCTCGCATTCGTCGTATCCCGTCAGAGCGACATGAGTCAAGTTGTTTTTTCTAGTATATTTTCTTGTTAAATATTTATAACATAATACTTCTTTGCAGTAGGGTAAAAAAATCTCTATCACACTCACCCGAGTTCCATTCTAATTACGTTGCGCACATTTGTGTAAAACAAACTAACATTTTTGTAAGTTTAAAATTTATCACATAAAATAGCTTTGTAAATGCAAAATGTGGTCACCATGTGGTCCAGTAGATCCGTATATTTGTGTGAATAAAAGTTCTCTCTCTCTCTCTCACCTGAGTGCTGGCAGCTCGTGGTTCAATCAGCATGGCGGTGCATAGATACTATAGTTTGTTAGTGTATTAGTCAGATATGAGTAGACACAGAGCCGTGTGGTGACGGCCTAAGAATACAAGTGTCACCACTCCCTTACATGCCTGGGATGTCGTAAGAGTCGACTAAGAGGCTCGACGCATTGAACACCTGTGCGAGAGAAGGAACACTTGAAACAAACCCTCGACCAACCCGTCTGGCCAGCGTGGGAGCAGTAGGCTAATAGCCTCCTTTGAACGCCACAATAGGCGTGAGCTAGGAGAGGCCTATATCCAGCAGTGGACGTCCACAGGCTGATGATAATGATGAGTAGACACAATTGTGTATAAAAAATCTCTCACCTGAGCGCTGGCAGCACGTGGTTCAATAGCAGCATGTCGGTGCAAAGATACTGTAGTATGTCAGTGTATTTATTTGTCAGATAAACTGTCTCACCTGAGTGCTGGCAGCACATGGTCCAGCAGCAACGCGTCGCGTTGCGGTGGCGGTGCATAGATACTGTAGTATGTCAGTGTATTTATTTGTCAGATAAACTGTCTCACCTGAGTGCTGGCAGCACGTGGTCCAGCAGCAACGCGTCGCGTTGCGGTGGCGGTGCATAGATACTGTAGTATGTCAGTGTATTTATTTGTCAGATAAACTTTCTCACCTGAGTGCTGGCAGCACGTGGTCCAGCAGCAACGCGTCGCGTTGCGGTGGCGGTGCATAGATACTGTAGTATGTCAGTGTATTTATTTGTCAGATAAACTGTCTCACCTGAGTGCTGGCAGCACGTGGTCCAGCAGCAACGCGTCGCGTTGCGGTGGCGGTGCATAGATACTGTAGTATGTCAGTGTATTTATTTGTCAGATAAACTGTCTCACCTGAGTGCTGGCAGCACGTGGTCCAGCAGCAACGCGTCGCGTTGCGGTGGCGGTGCATAGATACTGTAGTATGTCAGTGTATTTATTTGTCAGATAAACTGTCTCACCTGAGTGCTGGCAGCACGTGGTCCAGCAGCAACGCGTCGCGTTGCGGTGGCGGTGCATAGATACTGTAGTATGTCAGTGTATTTATTTGTCAGATAAACTGTCTCACCTGAGTGCTGGCAGCACGTGGTCCAGCAGCAACGCGTCGCGTTGCGGTGGCGGTGCATAGATACTGTAGTATGTCAGTGTATTTATTTGTCAGATAAACTGTCTCACCTGAGTGCTGGCAGCACATGGTCCAGCAGCAACGCGTCGCGTTGCGGTGGCGGTGCATAGATACTGTAGTATGTCAGTGTATTTATTTGTCAGATAAACTGTCTCACCTGAGTGCTGGCAGCACATGGTCCAGCAGCAACGCGTCGCGTTGAGGTGGCGGTGCATAGATACTGTAGTATGTCAGTGTATTTATTTGTCAGATAAACTGTCTCACCTGAGTGCTGGCAGCACGTGGTCCAGCAGCAACGCGTCGCGTTGCGGTGGCGGTGCATAGATACTGTAGTATGTCAGTGTATTTATTTGTCAGATAAACTGTCTCACCTGAGTGCTGGCAGCACATGGTCCAGCAGCAACGCGTCGCGTTGCGGTGGCGGTGCATAGATACTGTAGTATGTCAGTGTATTTATTTGTCAGATAAACTGTCTCACCTGAGTGCTGGCAGCACGTGGTCCAGCAGCAACGCGTCGCGTTGCGGTGGCGGTGCATAGATACTGTAGTATGTCAGTGTATTTATTTGTCAGATAAACTTTCTCACCTGAGTGCTGGCAGCACGTGGTCCAGCAGCAACGCGTCGCGTTGCGGTGGCGGTGCATAGATACTGTAGTATGTCAGTGTATTTATTTGTCAGATAAACTGTCTCACCTGAGTGCTGGCAGCACGTGGTCCAGCAGCAACGCGTCGCGTTGCGGTGGCGGTGCATAGATACTGTAGTATGTCAGTGTATTTATTTGTCAGATAAACTGTCTCACCTGAGTGCTGGCAGCACGTGGTCCAGCAGCAACGCGTCGCGTTGCGGTGGCGGTGCATAGATACTGTAGTATGTCAGTGTATTTATTTGTCAGATAAACTGTCTCACCTGAGTGCTGGCAGCACGTGGTCCAGCAGCAACGCGTCGCGTTGCGGTGGCGGTGCATAGATACTGTAGTATGTCAGTGTATTTATTTGTCAGATAAACTGTCTCACCTGAGTGCTGGCAGCACGTGGTCCAGCAGCAACGCGTCGCGTTGCGGTGGCGGTGCATAGATACTGTAGTATGTCAGTGTATTTATTTGTCAGATAAACTGTCTCACCTGAGTGCTGGCAGCACATGGTCCAGCAGCAACGCGTCGCGTTGCGGTGGCGGTGCATAGATACTGTAGTATGTCAGTGTATTTATTTGTCAGATAAACTGTCTCACCTGAGTGCTGGCAGCACATGGTCCAGCAGCAACGCGTCGCGTTGAGGTGGCGGTGCATAGATACTGTAGTATGTCAGTGTATTTATTTGTCAGATAAACTGTCTCACCTGAGTGCTGGCAGCACGTGGTCCAGCAGCAACGCGTCGCGTTGCGGTGGCGGTGCATAGATACTGTAGTATGTCAGTGTATTTATTTGTCAGATAAACTGTCTCACCTGAGTGCTGGCAGCACATGGTCCAGCAGCAACGCGTCGCGTTGCGGTGGCGGTGCATAGATACTGTAGTATGTCAGTGTATTTATTTGTCAGATAAACTGTCTCACCTGAGTGCTGGCAGCACGTGGTCCAGCAGCAACGCGTCGCGTTGCGGTGGCGGTGCATAGATACTGTAGTATGTCAGTGTATTTATTTGTCAGATAAACTGTCTCACCTGAGTGCTGGCAGCACGTGGTCCAGCAGCAACGCGTCGCGTTGCGGTGGCGGTGCATAGATACTGTAGTATGTCAGTGTATTTATTTGTCAGATAAACTGTCTCACCTGAGTGCTGGCAGCACGTGGTCCAGCAGCAACGCGTCGCGTTGCGGTGGCGGTGCATAGATACTGTAGTATGTCAGTGTATTTATTTGTCAGATAAACTGTCTCACCTGAGTGCTGGCAGCACGTGGTCCAGCAGCAACGCGTCGCGTTGCGGTGGCGGTGCATAGATACTGTAGTATGTCAGTGTATTTATTTGTCAGATAAACTGTCTCACCTGAGTGCTGGCAGCACGTGGTCCAGCAGCAACGCGTCGCGTTGCGGTGGCGGTGCATAGATACTGTAGTATGTCAGTGTATTTATTTGTCAGATAAACTGTCTCACCTGAGTGCTGGCAGCACGTGGTCCAGCAGCAACGCGTCGCGTTGCGGTGGCGGTGCATAGATACTGTAGTATGTCAGTGTATTTATTTGTCAGATAAACTGTCTCACCTGAGTGCTGGCAGCACGTGGTCCAGCAGCAACGCGTCGCGTTGCGGTGGCGGTGCATAGATACTGTAGTATGTCAGTGTATTTATTTGTCAGATAAACTGTCTCACCTGAGTGCTGGCAGCACGTGGTCCAGCAGCAACGCGTCGCGTTGCGGTGGCGGTGCATAGATACTGTAGTATGTCAGTGTATTTATTTGTCAGATAAACTGTCTCACCTGAGTGCTGGCAGCACGTGGTCCAGCAGCAACGCGTCGCGTTGCGGTGGCGGTGCATAGATACTGTAGTATGTCAGTGTATTTATTTGTCAGATAAACTGTCTCACCTGAGTGCTGGCAGCACGTGGTCCAGCAGCAACGCGTCGCGTTGCGGTGGCGGTGCATAGATACTGTAGTATGTCAGTGTATTTATTTGTCAGATAAACTGTCTCACCTGAGTGCTGGCAGCACGTGGTCCAGCAGCAACGCGTCGCGTTGCGGTGGCGGTGCGTTGGCCGTTAATGGCGGCGCTCGTTCTCCCAGTACTGAGGTGAGCGCCTCCATCAGCCACTGGGCGCTCCACCAGCGGGGAGACACGAGGCCGCCGAACCACTGGGACGGAAATTATGCAATCAGAGGGCTAATTGACAAATTTTAACATCTATCGCAATCCCTTTCAAGAAGCGCTCATGGCCGCGCTTGACAGACTGATCGTATTCGATCATGTTTGTTAAGCAACGTTCGGCCCCGTCAGGTGTCGGATGGGTGACCGTAAAGTGGCATTACAACTGAGCGCTTCCGTGCTTCGGAGGGCACGTTAAACCCTCGGTCCCGGCTGTTGTCACAGTCGATTTGATTACAGTCGTTAAGCCAAGTCAGAGGCCTTATAGGCGGCTTGATAAACTCTGACACCAGAGGTGGCCACTAATCTTCACTCGATAAGAAGAAGATCCCTTTCAAAGGTATTGCAATTGTGATAGCGATTTATGGAATTGTGCAACTTAAAGTCGCAATTCCGTTCGGAACGAATGATGTTTTAAATGACACTTCATTTGACATTTCTCCATGTTTGAAAGATATTTTCGTCTGTCACTTTGCTTAGACTGAACAATTTTGTTCATTCAATACCTTTCAAAACTCGTCCCGATCATAATCCCTTTCAAATGTCAAATAGTAACAGCCTGAAGTATGTTAATATCTTTCAAATGACGAATTGAAAGGGATTGCGATAGATTTTAAAATTAGACAGTTAGCCTCTGTTTGGCGCAGGGGTACTAAACCCACCTTCTGCGCCAGAGGTCTCGGGTTAAATCCCTGGACAAGACAAATATCTGTGTGTATGAACATGTCTATTTGTCTTGGTCTGGGTGTTTAATATGTATATTATGTATGTATTTAAAAAAAAAAAGTATTTATGTATGTTTATCCGTTATCTAGTATCCATAACACAAGTTCTTCATGAAACTTAACGTGGGCTAGATAATTGGTGTGTTGTATGCAAATATTTATTTAAAAAAACTCACAAAAATGTAAATATCGCATTATAGCGTGAACACTGATTATTTATAAATCATCGAAAAATCATCTGTTTTATTGCAAATTCAATTGTCCGCTTACAATAATCCGACGGTTTATAAATGCGAGATTATTTACAAACAACCGGCACCCCGATCTCCTAACGGCATAGCTGTATATATCGCTATAGCTACCAAACATGTTGCAATAAATGTTATGAACTTCAAACTCTCATAAAACGCTTCAACGATAGGGTTTTTGCCTATTCCTACATATTTTAGTTTTGATTCTGGCATTTTTTGTTAGTTTTAGTTTATACCATTTTGCCTCTCTGGTTAAACCTTGTATTGTAAATAGTGAGAGTAAGAGCACTGCACCTGAGATACAGGTTTCCTAGTTCGGGTGCAGATGTTTACCATTGGCTTGTTTCAATCAATGGTTTATTACATGTAAGAACTAAGTTATGTTTACAGTTGTCTTATTGTAACTTGCCAAACAATGTATTTTTTCTTTGGTGAAATAAAATATATTATTATTAATATATTATTATTTCTATTCATCTATTGTATTCACTATTGCATTTTTAGTATGAAAGTGATAGCGTAAGCGAGAGCCCTTGTAGTATTTTTTTTTATGTATGACGGGGAGACTTCATCATACCTGATGGTAAGTATTGATAAGGCTGAAGATGGAAGCGAACCTCTCCCGGAATCCTCAATTATTGAGGCTATCTTATCTCTAACTGCCGGAACACAACAATGCTGAAATTGTTGTTATGGCGTCAAACTTAGATAAGATGGTGGTAGCTAGCCAGGCGGACTTACAACAAGTCCTACCACCAACCAAACCAAATACTATATGTACCCCCGCTGGGAATTGAACCCGGGATCCCTGGGTCTGATACCGGTGGTTGTACCACTAGACCACAGAGGCGGTTAAAGTAGAGGGTTTGAAAAAATCGATAGCTATAGCTATAGCAATAGTACAAGCTATACCGTTAGGCGATCAGTTCTTACTAAAAGACGGTGACAGGTACGTCAAAATTTTTACTAATACACTTTATTAACATTTTCACTGACAGTTAATGAGACACAATAGATAATCATAATCATAATCACAACATTTATTTAGTACAGGCGAAGGACATAGAAGTGATATTAACATAATACAATAAAAAAGATACTTATCAAAAAAAAATATACTTAATTTTAAGTTACAGTATTGAATAAATTGTCCCACGGCTGCACTAAAAGGGACCTAGTTCAGCATTGTGTCAGTATTACACTGACGCTGGTTTTCAACTAGACCGCTTTTAGTTTATTGACACCTGGATGTCTTATTGTTATGTCTTATTCTTATGTCTTATTGTTAGATAGATGTTTTATGGGTTTGTCCCATCGTATTATAACGACACCGTAATTTAGCAGTATTAAGGTTACAAACAAGTTAACAATAAATTTTGAGGACATTGACTCAGGAATATGACCATAAAAATGTAAATATAATGTAATATACTAGAACAATGACCCTAAAACTAAAACCTTAAAAATATAATATAAAAACTAAAATATATTATTAAAAGGAGTCCCTTTAGGCAAGGTTCCGAAGATACTGATGTTTTATTGTTATAACGTCTATAGCTGATCACTGTCAGCGAAAGTGTCAATTATCTATATATCAGTAGGTATGTAAGTTTCCTACCTGCTGTGCCAGTAATCTCGCGATAGTCTTCGTATCAGAGAGAGTGGCCGGCGACAAGGTTATCAGCCCCCACCCCTCAGAAAACGGGTTACCGCTATCAACCACCACGATGTCTGCAACAAAAATACGATAAATTTAATCTATACTATATTTATCTCACGAGTTTGTTTACAATTTTGTGAGAAATCTGAACCCAAATCCACATGTGTGTAATATTTATTTTGTGTTAATATTTTCATTTCCGTATTATCTTTCTGTTGTGTACTAGTTACTGTAAGTGGCAATATTTGCCGTTGTAATTAGATAAATAATAAAAAAAAAAAAAAAAAAAAACGTATACTAATATTATAAAGCTGAAGAGTTTGTTTGTTTGAACGCGCTAATCTGAGGAACTACTGGACCGATTTAGAAAATTCTTAAACCATTAGAAAGCTACATTTCTCCCGAGTGACATAGGCTATATTTTATCCCGATATTCCCACGGGAACGGGCACCACGCGAGTAAAACCGCGAGGATCCGCTAGTAAAAAAAATAAATAATTGTCACTGTCTTTTTCTCAACATGCAAAGAGAAAGAAAATAACTTCACTAAGCGTTTTTCGGAGTGTTTCGTTGTAATTTGCATCAAAAAATAAAAATCATCAAATACATCATTGAAGCAACTTCTTGTACTTTATACTGTACTAGCTGCCGCCAGCGGTTTCACAGGCGTGGTTCCCGTTCCCTTGGGAATATCGAGATAAAAAGTAGCCTATGTTGTAAGCCAGGCTATCTTCTAGCTGTGTGCCAAATTTTAACGAAATCGGTTCAGTAGTTTTTGCGTGAAAGAGTAACAAATATCCAAACATCTATATACCCTCATAAATTTTCGCATGTAAAATATTAATAGGATATTGATGTAGAATTCAATAGGTTTAGCTGCTATTATTTACAGCAAAACGCTACGCTACGCTAGTGCTTTTTAGGCGTTTTTAGTGATCTGGAGCTCTATTTTTGATTCACTCGTCTCGAGGATTCTACTTATTTTTGTGCGACGTTTGAGTTTCCATATTCCGTAAAAGCGACCTTACCCGGTTATACATAGCTTCGCTTTACGCCTGTAGTACCGAATCCCAACGCGAGCACGCGAGGGGCAAAGCGAAAAGCGTGCTATGTCTACGCCCCGGCAACGTCGCTAATCGCCTGATCGCCTCCTCGTTTGCCTCGCCACTCGCGCGACGAGTGATTAAAAAATAGAGGTCCAGTTTTTTACGATAATCTGTGAGGTTTATTCTACGCAATTCAATTTTTGTAGCAACTAAAGAAACTCCTTAGCTTGTCATACTGTTTTTTTTGTTCAACATCGTAACACGTCGTAGCAACATTATTCAATAGTCCGTAGCAGTTTCTACTGCTACATTTCAACATCACCATTATTCAATATTCCGTAGCAGTTTCTACTGCTACATTTCAACATCGTAACGCCTCGTAGCAACATTATTCATTAGTCCGTAGCAGTTTCTACGGCTACATTTCAAAATCGTAACGCCTCGTAGCAACATAATTCAATAGTCCATAGCAGTTTCTACGGCTACTTTTCAATATCGTAACGCCTCGTAGCAACATAATTCAATAGTCCGTAGCAGTTTCTAATGCTACATTTCAACATCGTAACACCTCGTAGCAACATTATCCAATAGTCCGTAGCAGTTTCTACGGCTACATTTCAACATCAAAATTATTCAATAGTCCATAGCAGTTTCTACGGCTACTTTTCAACATCGTAACGCCTCTTAGCAACATAATTCAATTGTCCGTAGCAGTTTCTACGGCTACTTTTCAACATCGTAACGCGTCGTAGCAACATAATTCAATTGTCCGTAGCAGTTTCAACGGCTACTTTTCAACATCGTAACGCCTCGTAACAACATAATTCAATAGTCCGTAGCAGTTTCTACGGCTACTTTTCAACATCGTAACGCCTCGTAGCAACATTATCCAATAGTCCGTAGCAGTTTCCACGGCTAAATTTCAACATCGTTACGCCTCGTAGCAACATAATTCAATAGTCCGTAGGAGTTTCTACTGCTACATTTCAACATCAATATTATTCAATAGTCCGTAGCAGTTTCTACTGCTACATTTCAACATCAATATTATTCAATAGTCCGTAGCAGTTTCTACTGCTACATTTCAACATCAATATTATTCAATAGTCCGTAGCAGTTTCTACTGCTACATTTCAACATCGTTACGCTTCGTAGCAACATTATCCAATAGTCCGTAGCAGTTTCTACGGCTAAATTTCAACATCGTAACGCCTCGTAGCAACATTATTCAATAGTCCGTAGCAGTTTCCACGGCTAAATTTCAACATCGTTACGCCTCGTAGCAACATAATTCAATAGTCCGTAGCAGTTTCTACTGCTACATTTCAACATCAATATTATTCAATAGTCCGTAGCAGTTTCTACGGCTAAATTTCAACATCGTTACGCCTCGTAGCAACATAATTCAATAGTCCGTAGCAGTTTCTACTGCTACATTTCAACATCAATATTATTCAATAGTCCGTAGCAGTTTCTACTGCCACATTTCAACATCGTTACGCTTCGTAGCAACATTATCATTGCCGTAGCAGTTTCTACGGCTAAATTTCAACATCGTTACGCCTCGTAGCAACATAATTCAATAGTCCGTAGCAGTTTCTACTGCTACATTTTAACATCAATATTATTCAATAGTCCGTAGCAGTTTCTACGGCTAAATTTCAACATCGTTACGCCTCGTAGCAACATAATTCAATAGTCCGTAGCAGTTTCTACGGCTACAGTTCAAAATCGTAACGCCTCGTAGCAACATAATTCAATAGTCCATAGCAGTTTCTACGGCTACTTTTCAACATCGTAACGCCTCGTAGCAACATTATTCAAAGTCCGTAGCAGTTTCTACTGCTACATTTCAACATCGTAACGCCTCGTAGCAACATTATTCAAAGTCCGTAGCAGTTTCTACTGCTACATTTCAACATCGTAACGCCTCGTAGCAACATTATTCAAAGTCCGTAGCAGTTTCTACTGCTAAATTTCAACATCGTTACGCCTCGTAGCAACATAATTCAATAGTCCGTAGCAGTTTCTACTGCTACATTTCAACATCAATATTATTCAATAGTCCGTAGCAGTTTCTACTGCTACATTTCAACATCGTTACGCTTCGTAGCAACATTATCCAATAGTCCGTAGCAGTTTCCACGGCTAAATTTCAACATCGTTACGCCTCGTAGCAACATAATTCAATAGTCCGTAGCAGTTTCTACTGCTACATTTCAACATCAATATTATTCAATAGTCCGTAGCAGTTTCTACGGCTACATTTCAAAATCGTAACGCCTCGTAGCAACATAATTCAATAGTCCATAGCAGTTTCTACGGCTACTTTTCAACATCGTAACGCCTCGTAGCAACATTATTCAAAGACCGTAGCAGTTTCTACTGCTACATTTCAACATCGTAACGCCTCGTAGCAACATTATTCAAAGTCCGTAGCAGTTTCTACTGCTACATTTCAACATCGTAACGCCTCGTAGCAACATTATTCAATAGTCCGTAGCAGTTTCTACGGCTACTTTTCAACATCGTAACGCCTCGTAGCAACATTATTCAATAGTCCGTAGCAGTTTCAACGGCTACTTTTCAACATCGTAACGCCTCGTAGCAACATTATTCAATAGTCCGTAGCAGTTTCTACGGCTACATTTCAACATCGTAGCAACATAGCAATAGTGAACTATGCGTAGCAGCTTCTACATACTGTTTGATTTCGTAACGCCACGTAGCAACATTATTTTGTCCGTAGCAGTATCTACGACTACATTTTATCTTGGAAGCTATTAGACTTAGAAAATTGGATTAGGGTTCAAACTGTCAGTAATTTTGTTGATTTAAAAAAAGTAATAGTGACATTTCTCATCAGAGATTTTCAAAGTCGTTTTTTTTGCACAGAACTAAAAAAAAGTGGTTTTACAGCAATAACTCAGCACACTTACATTTTAGAAAGCTCCGAATCTGGATAAATACTATCTAGGTGGTGCCAAACAACATACTCAAAATGCAGATGTATATTTCGAATGTAACATGTGGCTGGTTTAAAGGTATTATTACTGTTCCAAAACCAGTTTTAGAACAATACTCAAGTTTCTCGGTGGTACATACATTGACAACATCAATACCAAAACAAAATACATGTTCATACACACAAATATTTGTGTGTATTTCACACAACGACGACCTGTTTGGCGCAGGGGTACTAAGCCCACCTTCTGCGCCAGAGGTCCCGGGTTCGATCCCCGGACAAGACAAATATTTGTGTGCATGAACATGTCTATTTGTCTTGGTCTGGGTGTTTAATATGTAAAATAAGTATGTATTTACAAAAAAAAAAGTATATAATTATGTTTATCTGTTATCTAGTATCCATAACACAAGTTCTTCATGAAACTTAACGTGGGCTAGATAATTGGTGTGTTAAAAAAAAAAATGTCCTGGAGTCGAACCCATGATCTATGAGCAGATGGCGGGTAACACAGGGAATAAAATATTGACTTACCGAATTTAGGCAGTGGATACGAAGTGTTCAGTTCAAACGCTAACTGCTGAATCGTTTTTTGCACCCATTCTAGCAGAGGCCTGTAACAAATGAAATAAATGTTTAATAAGAGACCGGTATCAGACCCAGGGGTCCCGGATTCGATTCCCAGCGGGGGTACATATGTATTCGGTTTGGTTGGTGGTAGGACTAGTTGTAAGTCCGCCTGGCTAGCTACCACCATCTTATCTAAGTCTGACGCCATAACAACTGTTTTCAGCATTGTTGTGTTCCGGCAGTTAGAGATAAGATAGCCAGTTCCTCAGTGATTGGGGATTCCGGGAGAGACTCGCTTCCATCTTCAGCCATATCAATACTCAACATCATGTATGATGAAAGCTAACAGTCTCCCCGTCGTTAATAAATAAATAAAAAAAACCAAATTATTATTATTATTAATTATAACTAAAAGAGTGTCGTCTGCCTTCAGGAAGAACAGCCCCCTAATTGTCTAATTTCAAAATCTATAACAATCCCTTTCAAAGGTATAGTAATTGAGATAGTGATTTATGGAATTGTGTAACTTATAGTCGCAATCCCTTTCGGAATTAATGATGTTTTAAATGTCACTTCATTTGACACTTTTCCATACATTTGAAATATATTTTCGTCTGTCACTTTGCTTAGACAGTTCAATTTCGTTCATTCAATACATTTCAAAACGCGTCCCGATCACAATCCCTATCAAATGTCAATTAGTGACGGCCCGAAGTATGTAAATATCTTTCAAATGACGAATTGTAAGGGATTGCAATACATTTTAAAATTAGACAATTAGTCTACAGTTTAACAAAATATAAATTTTATCTATACTAATATTATAAAGAGGAAAGAATTGTTTGTTTGCATTGAATAGGCTTCGAAACTACTGAACGGATTTGGATGAAATTCGGTACACAGATAGTAGATAGCCTGGTTATGAACATAGGATACTTTTTATCCCGATATTCCCACGGGAACGGGAACCACGCGCGTGAAACCGCGAGCGGCCGATAGTTATTATTAAATTGTATTTCAGTAGGTACCTTACTACTTTTGCAAAACTTAACGACGTTTTGTTATCTTTAAAAGAATTGTACGACTCTTGAAATATGGGATGGCGGTAATATAAGTGGACTGTATAGCGGCTAGCGGGGCGGTTTGTGACTTTGGTTCAGGAAAAAAAATTATGTGGACCTTATAGATATTATGACGAGGGAAGGGGACTCTCCGAGCGCGATTCGATTCAGCTTCTGGAGTATCTTGCCTTCAGGAAACTGTCACTGTCTCACACATGCCGGATGGACAGGAACCCTAGGCCTAGGTCACTCTGCCGGTCGGCTAAGTTCCACACACTTTAGAACACTGAATCACTCATCACATAGTTTATTGTTAATTCAAGCTGCGGTTAATGCATTTTATTCTAAATTATATCAGGAGCCGCACGCACATTGCGGCGGCGCGGCTCGGTCGTCGAAGACGGAAGGACTGACGCGACGAATCACAATGCACTCTGCACTTGCTTGATTAGCTCTCTCACTCTGCGTACGATGGTGTGAGCAGGAAAGGGGTAGGAAGTAAGGAACCACATCATGAAGCTCGCGAATTTAAAATAGGGAAGCCGGAAATGGCGTAAACAAAATATGTTGATGAAAAAAGATAAATATTAATTTTGCTACTAGTGGTACTGATATGTTCCTAATCTAGTTCCACATGAAGTGCTTGCATTCAATTCTGCGTGTTAAGTGGCAGGATCGCATTTCGAACGCTGAAATATTGCGCAAAACAAGTATGAAGGGGAACGAGGCACTTCTCATGACAGGACAGCTTCGATGGTGTGGATCACAGGAACCTTGTGCGCATGGACGAGACTCGACTTCCAAAGTCTGCATTCTATGCTGAGTTGCTAATCGGCAAGCGAAATGTCAGTGGACAATATCTCCGTTACAAAGATGTTCTCAAAAGAAACTTGTCAGCCTGTAACATCTCGCCGAATGACTGGGAACATCTCGCTTTGAAACGGTTCGAGTGGCGTAAAAACGTGAAAGAGGGTGTGAAAAACTCAAAGATCTCGACGTAAAACGACAACTTAAAAAGTCCTGACCGAAGCAAACTTATATTTTTACTTATGACGCCAATGAGCAACTATACTGCTCGAGCTGCGATCGTCGCTTCAAAACTAAGTTTGGCTTCGCAAGTCACATGCGGGCTCATGCTAGAAATAGAAATAGAAATATTTATTTGCTCTTAAACATGGTATGATATAAACAGATCTTAAATAGGTATAACATTGTTCAGCATGTTTTGCCAGTTGCCAGGCATGCAAAAAATTATTGAAATTAATTGTCGTAATACAAAATAAAAGTGAAATTATTAATTTTAAAATGAACATAATATTATCATAATTCATTCAATATTAAGCATTAAAATGTCAATTCAGTTTTAATTTTACATATCTCTTAATAATTCATATCATAGTATTTAAATTCATTATTCATTTTAACATAGTCAAATAGCAAAGCTAAAATTACATTATAAAGGAAAATAACCATTTAAGCCTACATATTCAAGTATTCTTTCACAGAGTAAAAGTTTTTTTCTAATAGCCACCTCAATAGGGATTTTTTAAATGAGTTTTTATCCATAGGTAAATCTCTAAGGTCCTGTGGAAGCTTATTAAATATTTGTATGGCCATAAAGTATACGTTCTTTTTAAATAGTGTTAGTCTGCATTTCGGGATTATTATTTTATTTTTTCTACAACTTCTTATATTACTTTTAATTTCCGAGTTGTACACAAAATATTCAGGGTACTTTTTTACTAACAAACATAATTCAGCAATGTAAATACAAGGAAGTGTCAATATTTTGTGTTGTTTAAACAAAGGCTTACAAGAAACTCTACTACTTATTCCACATAGTGCCCGGATACATTTTTTTTGCGCTTTAAATGCCCTTTCAAAGTCCACACTGTTGCCCCACATTACCACGCCATATCGCAATACTGAGGATACAAATCCAAAATAGGTTTGTAAAGCAATTTGAAATGTTGTGACCTTTCTGATTCTGCTTAAAGCATACACAAATTTATTTATTTTTTTACAAACAGCGTCAATGTGCAATTTCCAGCTACAGTGTTCATCCAGAGTTATACCTAAGAATTGGGCAGATTTTACCAAGTCAATATTATTATTGCTATGTTGTATATTTATATTAATTCTTTTTGCTTTATTTGTGTGAAAATGTAATGCTTTAGTCTTATTTATGTTAATTTTTAAATTATTTTTATTCATCCAGCCGATTATGTCACTAAGTGTGTTATTTATGTCTAATTCTAATTTGTCAATATCTTTACTATGGAATAGTAACGTACAGTCATCGGCAAATAAAAAGCATGGATTGTCTGTGATATCAGGTAAATCATTTATATACAATATAAACAACAGGGGCCCCAAAATACTGCCCTGTGGTACGCCATTTTTTATTGTACGATATTGTGATCTGCCCATTATTTTAGTTTGTTTTTCAATTTTAGTAATTTCAGTACACTGTTGTCTATTTGCTAGGTAGCTTTCAAGCCATTTATGTGCGGTTCCTCTCATACCATAGTCGTCAAGTTTTTTTAATAGAATGTCATGGTTAACGCAGTCAAAAGCTTTTGACATGTCTAATAGCAAGGCTACAGTCAGATCATTATTATTAATAGCCTCTGTTACAGCTTTTATCAACGAAAAACAAGCGAGTGTTGTGGATTTGCCAATTTGAAAGCCAAATTGTTCCATTTTTATTATTTTGTGCTTAACAATGAATGAATATATCCTTTCCGCCATAATTTTTTCGAATATTTTAGCTATTATTGGTATAAGTGTGATGGGCCTGTAGTTTTCCATATCGTCATCATCTCCTTTTTTGTGTAGAGGTTTAACGATAGAATATTTCAGTTTTTCAGGAAAAACTCCGTTTTCTAGAGATAAATTTATTATGTGGGTTAGCGGAATAGCAATTTTTTGGCAGCATAGCTTTAATATTTTTGTATTTATACCATCATAGCCTACCGAGTTGGTATTTTTTAAATCTCTTATGATGCGTATAACTTCGTTTTTGGATGTTGGATATAAATAAATAGTATTTTTTAATTTTGTTTTATTTGTATTTTCTTTGTTATCGTTAGTGTTTTCTGTCAATTCTATAAAATAATTATTAAAGGCCTCCGCTATAGCATTTGCGTCACTAAGAGTTTTTTTTAAAGTACACTACATATATTTTGATGAAAGAGATGAAAGTTATTTATTTTCTCTTTCTCGAAAAAACTGTTCACTAACATTATTCTTTTTGAAATAGAATGGAATAGTTCCTTTTTTTTCAGCAATCAGGGTTGAAGCCTTACTTGAGTCCTGTTGTTTAACGTTGTTAAGGTTTTCTAATCTTTTGAAGTAGTACGGTATCGTACCCTTTTTTTGATAGAGTGCTTCAAGTTTGGACTTTGTTTTAATTGACTCTTTTAGTTTTTGTATTGAATTTTTCATATAATCTATTGTGTCCATTTCTAATAATAATTTATAACATATGTCATTCATTAAAAGGATTTTTTTACTATTTTTAGTATATTCATTTTGCGTCAAAGATATAAATTTCCAATTTTTATAATTATTAGATATTAGTTTTAATTCGTTAGTTAACATTTTAGTATTTAGATATGAATTTTCCACGGTTTGTATTAGTAAAACTTGTGTGTTTCGACACTGGGCCAGAGCAGCAGACAGTTCACACAATATCCCTGTGGGAGTTTTTTCATTTGCCCCAACGAATAGAATCAGAAAGTCATTTTTGGTCAAACTTTTGTAAGAGTTGGTATTTAGTACCGTATGACAATCAGCACCAGGCTTCACAAATGACGTAATTGCGCGGTTACAACAGTTTGAACTTGTATTTTGTTTTTTGCATAGTAATTTTGATAGACCTAGAGCTTGTTGGTCACCAAGTATCAACACTTTTTGTTTATTACTTAAACTAGGGTTCGTTCTTTCAACGCTAATATTATCAATGTTACTGTCCTTTTGTTGATATTTTCTAGGTAACGCTAATTGTTTGGGACTGGAGTCTTCTTGTAATTGTAACTCTTGCTCTTGACTTGAGAAATTCTCTTGTAAGTTTTTTTGAACAATGCAGTTTGCGATAGGTTGTTCGTTTAACATGTCTTTCTCCTTCGGACAGTGTTTCGGTGTTAAATTGGTTCTTATAAATATAGGCAATGGTGTTACGGCACAGTTCCTTTGTGTCGCTTTTTTTGTAGGCGTATGATAACGTTTACTATCGGTAATCATTGTTTTATATATCTTAATTTGTTTCTGATATTTATCCAATTCCGCTTTAAGACTGCTATTTTCTATTTCTAGGTTCGCCGAAGTAAGTTGGGTGTTTAAGTCTTCAATTTGTATCTTTAATTCTGTGGTGGAGCTGTTGTCTAACGATGACTGGTTCGGTAAGCTTCTCATTGTTGCATCAAAGATTGTGTCGCTTATATTGCGAATATCCTCGATAGACCGATAGGGATAAGTTTTGAGGTTTCAAAAATATTAAAGTTCTTGATTTTTGGTATACAGTTCCAGGACCATTTACTTAACCTAATATATGATTTTGTGTCATCTTAGGTGCAGGGATAAGTTTATATTGACGTTTTTGTCTTTTCTGACATTATCGGCCGGAAAGAAAATTAGAGACGATAATTTTACTTTCATGGGGATTAGAAAGTCGTAAACGATGTACACGAGGTTTTTGTGTCATCTCTCTCCACGGGAATACTGTTATTTAACCATTACCTAAGATGTCGCCTCAGTAGCTCAAAAGAATATTAGAGTTGGTGAAATAAGCGTTATAAGTTTTAGATCAATTGTATCTTTTGTTTATAATGTTTTGTGTCAGATTCCTCCATGGCATTTTCAGAAACTTTCCTTTTTTTGTTCATAACGCTGTAAAAGTCACAAAAGAAAATTCAAGTTATTAGAGTTTATGTTTTTATTATCTTTATGATATAACGAAACACTATTCAAAATTTGTGTCGTTTTTATCCATGGAATCTTATATTATTAGATTCAGTTTAAATCCGGAACATTTTGAAATTTGCCGCTAAGAGCAAGCGCATGGGACGCGACGCGACACGCGAGCGGTGTGTGTGACCTTGAGAGCGCCCTTACGTCGCTCGTCGGTGGTTTTCGTTGTGCAAATGTAAAGCCGTACGTGCTGTTGACGGTACCTACATTGCTAGTCAAGAAGGTACCTACTTAATTATTTTTAAGTATGTTGATGACCAGACTAAGATGTTTTTTAGAAGTAGGTAAACATTAAATAAAAAGCAAAAAAAGAAAACAGGACATATATCTGATCTAGGCAAGTAAGTAAGTATAATTTGTTTTTACTTTATACCACCTCAAGTGCCACTATTCTAAATGACAGCCTTTCTGATTGTTAAAATTGAAATTAGAAATCATGCACTGTCAATCACTCGTTTAATACATTTTGTTTTATAGTTTTACATTTCTAACCCATTCATTATTATTAATGAGAACCAAGAATACTGGTTCTTCTATACGATGGTACCGGTGTCAGTTAATTTGCGTCAGTACTGGGAGTCCCGGGAAAAAAAATTAACTTTGAATTCCCGGTACTTTTCCCTATCTCGAACTCATTCATTTGAATATATTTATATTGAAGTTTACTATTAATGAGAACCGGTTCTGCGATACCATGTTAAAACCGATGCCAGTTAATGTGCCCCAGTAAGTACCGTATCGGGAATCTCGGGAAAATTCGTAACCAGGAGTTCCTGGGACTATGCCCTAGCATTATTTATCGATGTAATATAAACATTATCTGACTTCTGACCTTTCCTTTGGCTAGCCATATTTGCATTGCAATCAAACTTTCTGGTTTTGGGGGGATTGTGGAGACAGGTTCATTTGCCCAGGTAGCTACTAATTAAGCATCTTATCGTTGTTCACAAGTATGGAGAAAATTGAATATCGGGTCATCATTCAATGCCTTCCTAGCAAAGAAAATCCAGTATCCAGCCGTAGGGTTTGTGAGCCGATGGCGTAGCTTCTTTGACGTTCATAAGTGCTTGTAACAGCATAGACTGAATAAATGATATTGAATTTGAATTTAAATTTGATGCACGAGCCCCTACTGAACTGGTTTATGAACCTGTCTCCGCAGGCAGACTCTTAATAGCGCAATACAACTCTGCCCCCTTGTCATGTAACCCAAAAAGCTTCAGTTGACGACCGAGCAAGTCTATAGCTTTTATTGATATAGATGTAGAATCGTTAAATTTTTTCGCCCTGGCCTTTAATGAAATAGCCACGCCAATGCTAACTTACATCTTGTCCCTAATTCCCTAATTCGGTTGTCCACTGAGGCTGTAAGATTAACAGGATAAGAAACAGGTCAGTCCTTTCAACCTGAATCCTACTTTGAGGGATATGCTTGCTGATCATGCGTGTCATTTTCATTAAGTTTCAACTTTTAATATTTCATTAAAATTTTAATTAGCATGAAAAAAGCTTTGCTTTACTGGCAAAGGTTTTTTACGCTGAAATGATTCCTCCAACTATACCAAACGCAAACTCAGTTGTTTTCGAGAGTCATAACGAGTCGTCTAGCTCGCAGGTTCGACGACTTCCTCACGAACAAGCCGGGTTCTGAAAAGGCTTTAGCACCAAAGACCACATCCATACGCTTCGGCAGGTTATACAGAAGACCGAGGAGTATAATTTGCAACTTTGCTTGGCGTTTGCGAACTATAAGAAAGCCTTCGATACGATAGAGACCTGGGCGGTGCTGCATTCTCTCCAGAGGTGCCAAGTGGACTATAGGTATTTCGAGGTGTTGAGGTACTTATACGAACATGCCACCATGTCGGACCGATTACAGAACCAGAACACAAATCCCATCCAACTTCAGCGAGGTGTGAGACAGGGAGACGTCATTTCTCGGAAACTGTTCACAGCTGCGTCGAAGGATATCTTTAAGCTCTTGGACTCGAAAGGACTCGGCATCAACATTAATGGCCAGTATCTGACACATATTCGTTTAGCCAATGATATAGTAATTGCGGCTGAGACCTTGGAAGATCTGAACACATTGCTCAAAGATCTCCGTAGTGCTACCCAAACATTGGGTCTTAAGATGAACATGGAAAAGGCGAAAATCATGTCAAATTCCCATGTTATACCCCACTTCAGGTCACGTTGGGAACCCTACACTCGAAATGTTGACCACTACGTTTACCTTGGACAGACAATCCAGTTAGGTAAGTCCAACTTCGAGAAAGAGATCTCCCGTCGAATCCAACTCGGATGGGCACCATTCAGGAAGCTCCGTAAAATCATCGCGTCCAACTTACCGGAGTGTCTCAAGACGAAAGTCTATGACCAGTGTGTGTTGTCAGTGATGACTTACGGTAGTGAATCGTGGTCGCTAACTATGAGTATGCTCGGCGTTTCCCTACGTGATCGAATCTGATATGAGGAGATCCGTAGGAGAACTAAACTGATCAAAGCAACGACATCGCTCGAAGGATTACTCGGCTGATATGGCTGTGGGAGGGGCACATAGAGAAGAACCGATGGCCGCTGGGGCGGAAAGGTTCTAGAATGGCGACCGCGCACGGGACGACGCTACGTGGGTAGGCCTCCGACAAGGTGGACCGACGGTCTGGTGAAGGTCAAGGGAAGCCGCTGGATGCGGGCAGCGCAGGACCGATCGTTGTGGAGATCCTTGGGGGAGTCTTATACCTAGCAGTGGGTGTCATGTGGCTTAAACGATGACTACGACTTGATGATCGAAGTTTAGATTCAAACATCTTTAAGGGCGCTTTCAGTTTAGACGTTTCTTGTCGGATCGCTGCGGTGCCGAAGCGGTGCATTTGTCGTTTTGCGCGCAGTGCGGTTACAGTGCGGCGTCGGTATCTATCTATTTTTGTGGCGGTACCGACGCCGCACAAAAGATATTTTTGTTATAAGCTTGAACGCAAACCCCTTGAGAAGAGACAGAAAGTAGCGTTGTTGCGAGCTTAACGCTTTATTATCTGATATATTTCGGTCTGAAATGGACAGCTATACTCTTCCCCTGCCATTAGACAAGCATAAATACGAATATGTACTTCACAATATATTCCAAAGACTGGCGTTCAATGCGTCGAAATCGGCTAAGCGTTTTGATTCTTTTATCTTCTGTACCGCGCTAGAGTGTAACTTCTTACCTTTTCTTGTGTTTCCGAATACTTACAAACCCGGGGATTCTAAATTCCTAATGAATACCTTCTAGGCTCATCGTTGATTGTATGATACTCCTAGCTTATCATTAGGCGGTATAACAGGGCAGTGACCTATTTATCAGAGTGAGACAGCAATAGCCAGACAGTAATATGACCGGTAATATGAGCGTATTTCAATAGTACGTTATAGTATAAAAGCTGAATTTTGTGTGTGTTACGCGGGGAACTACCAAAAAATAGTTTCACAGCAGCAGCACTTTCTATGGTTCTTTCAACTTGCGTCTAACATTTTCATTTATGCACACATTTTAATACAAAAAACCTTTAGGGGTTTCTCAGTACCGGGAGTAGCGATATTCCCGGTTCTCTTAACGGAGTATCGGACCCGGTTCCTGTAAATCTACGACTATGCCGTATTTAGTAAGTATAAGCTATAAATTTTGTTTTGCTGACTCTACTTAAAGCAGAATACTTTTTTTATATGATAAATAAAAAAATAAAAACTACCGAAAAGCGATAGGTACCTGTAAGTAAAAGTGAAAATCTACTAAATAACTCATATAGGTATAATGTCTGCTCTGCTATGCGACCGACGACCCGGGGGGCTATCGCGTAAAAATTCTGGGTATGGACATGGGCTTCGTTTGACAGTTGAAGCTCGTAAAATTACCATATATGGTCATTTAACTGTCAAATGAAGCCCATGTCCATATCCATATTTTTTACACGATAGCCCTGCAGGACAGGGACACCCTGTCATTCTTTCACTTGTTTGCATAAAAGTAACAGTATTGAAAATTAGATGTGACCTGCGTCTGCATAGTAGATTAACGCTTAATATAGACTGTGATGATAATCTCTACATAACCGAACGACGGCGTGTGTTCTTTCGTTCATCAATTCCTTACCTAATCTGATCTAATCACGGGATAATCTAATTACCTATTATAGTAGGTACCGAATATAACCCGACTGAGACGGACGCCGCGATGTCACACGGTCCACGCTTATAGGTAGGTCGACCGCGCCGGGCTTGCCGCCTGCGCTTCGTTCGCATCGCGCGCTATGTACCTACTAACTTCGTGCGCTTTTTTGATTTTTTTTCTTAATTAATAATGCTGTGCATTAATATGACACAAATTCACACTGTCCATCAATCATGCATTTTTAATATCAAATAAGTAAATTCTAATAATTGTAATATTTTTTTAAAGCACTTATAGCTCGGTCAAACAAAAAAATTGAAAATACTAAAATCCCATGCCTGAATCTGGCACAAAATTATTTCATGGGTTTATTTAAGTTATCTGCAGATTATGGTACTAGTTATTTAAACTCTAATTTTTTTTTGCCTTAGTTATTAATGTACTGACTTTAAGTCACTTTCCCCTGGACGAATGTGACACAAACTAGGTTTGTACACTACTCAGGCTATCTTAAATTCAATACCATTGCGTTTTTTAAATTGAAATCAATTTTGTAAGTTTTATTTTGAATTATTAATATCTACCACAAATATTCGAATTTCTATAGATGCATAGGCAAGAAATGACACAAAACGCAAAAATAAGCTTTTTATATGCAAATACATCCACAGGCAAGTTTTTATAAACTTTAGAATTTTTGAAGGTTTTGCCTACAAAATAACTCAGCGCGATCGGTCTACGAGACTTGAGTTGTAGAACCTAACTGAATCTATTGATTTCGATCTCTGTGCTCGTCGACGTTGTGTTATATTGTCTTGTGAGTCATCCATTGTGTAGAATTAAGATTTTATTTGTGTAAAAATAATTTTTGACCGTCGTAGGATCGAACTGCGGGGCCCTTAGGAGGTAAGTATCTCAAGTCCGTTCTCTGGACTGATGCGCCAGCGATGATATAATCGAATTGTCAAAATTTAGCTACCGTATGCGGTTTAAGATAAAGATATTTTAGCAAAGCAAATGCAAAGGGAAGCAAAAAAATATACATTAACCCGTTACAATGTTCACTAAAAAGCACTTCACGATGTCACTGTTTCTATGAGATACTTAGAGACTTATGCAAATTAATGTTTATTGAAAGCACTGTACGATGCCACTATTTCGAGCAAATAACTTGCTATTATGACAGATGGCAGCACTGTAGTCAGTTTTTGTCAGAGCAAAATTCCCCTTCAGTTCAAATATTTAGAGTTGATTTTATCTTTTCACGGAAAACGTTTTTGAATAACATTAACTGCCAGTGTTTAATATATTTAATGATTTTTAAGTTTTTCAATTTCACGACACATAATTGTCTTCACAGCACTTGCAAAATCGTTTAGATGCATCCGAAGCTATATACGTTTCGGCATCGGTATGTTATATTACACTATATACTGAAGTTTTTTTGAAAATTGTCTTGATATTTTTAGTCCAATTTCACAATCACAGGGTCACTCACAGCGAAGATATATAACATTTGCACTTGATAGTTAGACGTCACTCTTCTTAATAATCACAGTTTTAGTGGATTTATTACACTTTAAAAAAATATATACTTAATTTAATACGGAGTCAATGTTTACTTGTGTGCGCCATCTAGCGGAATCTAGAAGATAAGAAAATAAGCCAGTGTGTCGCCGTCGACGGATACGTAGAGGAGGACATCAATCTAGTAGTCGTTGTACGGTGAATGACCGTACATTACGCCGTATCAGCATTTCCTCGATAAATGTATTTTATTTTATAATTTTATTAATCTTGTATGTAAGCATTTTTAGTTCACAATTAGCAGTCGTTACGTGTACTCATTCCATCATAGCATATACATATTTTTACAATTAAATAATTTATCATCTCAATCAAGTATCATTTCTAAAGATTGTGTGGAACACCATACAGTCGTCATCAGCCATTTTTAATGTCCCCACTGCTGCGGCACTGGCCTTCCCTAAGGATGGATAAGGAGAACGGGCCATGACCCACCACGCGGGCCCAATGCGGATTGGTGGGTTTTAACGACTGCAAACGCAGCCGGGACCAACGGCTTAACGTGCCTTCCGAAGCACGGAGGAGCTCGAGATAGTAAATTTTTGGTCACCCATCCCGTGACCGACCATTGCGAAAGTTGCTTAACCTCAACAATCGCAGGCCGAGCGCGTGAACCACAATCTAGTAATCTATTAGTACGGCCAATAATTTTTTCCCCTGATACGGTTTGCGGCCAGCGAGAAAATAAGGACGCAGCTTGCTATGAAATAGCACATTACTGCAGCGGCCAGCAAAAGACGCATTGATGGACGAACGTGTAAATACACATACGTAAGTCGGCGGTAAGGCTTGTACAGTACTTTTCACAAATATTGCGCGGAAATTAAAACTACTTTTCGAAATCCGATGAACAAAGAACAATTTTTTTCACCTCACACGCTCGGAAAAGGAGGTTTTGTCAATCAGTTTAGGAGTAGAAAATCGTTTTTAGCAGCCTAGCGCGGCAAAATATTTTTTTTAATTTAATGCCTTAAAATATGTCATAATGCGTTCCGAATCGCACTATTGACTTTTTTGTTACATTTTATTCTTATTTTAAATAGCTTTAAATTAATTATAATACTCCGTCTTGGTTTTATTATATTATTTTAGTTCATTGAATCATAAAAACAATAACAATAAGATTAAACTATTTGTTATAAGAATTTTATATTAGGCTGGGTGAGATTTCACAACCTATAATTATGTTTTACACAACATTAAGTTTGGCTCTTTGGCTAATCAATTAGTTTTTAGACACACTCGTTGCAAGTCTAAAGGAGGACTTGTCGCAAATTCAGTAGAAATCGCTAGACAAGTATAGAAATTGCAAGATAAAAAATAACTCACCCAGATTCATCCAAAATGACTTGCTGGTCGCTATACAGACTGATCTCAGGCGGCGGCAATATCTCCTCGTCGGGTTCATCAGTAGTCACCCCAGTAGTCACCGCAGTAGTCACAGTAGTAGTGACTACCTCAGTAGCGGTAGGTATGTCAGTGGGGGGTGGAGGGGCGGCGCGGCGTTGTAAACGACAAACGGCCAGAGCTACCATGTGGGGGGGCATTGGGGGAGACTGGGCGAATTCGTCTTGGAGCTGGAAAAGAAATAAATTAATAAATATTTTATTTTGTTCGTCGTCTCAGACACATAACACCCACTGCTGGGTATAGGCCTCCCCTAAAGGGGGGGTTTGCCATAATCGCCACGCTTGGCAGGCGGGTTGGCGATCGCAGTATGGCCAAGTTTGTAGGAGACGCTGCTGCCCGTCTCCTGAAGGCTGAGTCCCTTAGTCGCCTTTTACGACACGCTAGTGCTGTTCTAAGCCGACAATATGCAGCAGGCAGCATTTTATTTTGTTACTTGTGAAGTATATTTATTAATTTAATAAGAAATTATTTTGATTAAATTGAGTATAAAAAACATATTGTTGCACGTGGTTCCCGTGGGAATATCGGGTAAAAAAGCCAGTTGCTCAGTGGTTGAGGATTCCGGGAGAGGCTCGGTTCCATCTTCAGCCTTATCAATACTTAACATCAGGTATGATAAATAATATCTTTTCATGTCTCATATTGTGAAAGTAACTCATAACTTGCCTAAAATGCGGGTTGAAAGTGATATGTGGCGGCCCTAGGGCTGTAATAAATTTGAAAAAAGAATAGGGGGTGTCATGTCAAATCGATATCTGTAATCTCTTTGGACTTTTATTTACCAAAGGTATGTAGGCAAAGGCACAGAAGCCTATACAGCTTATTTTGCTACCATTATAAAAACATTTCATTATCATTTAGTAATTGTACGATTCAAACCATTAATTTTAAGTAAATTTTTAGGTGTTTTTATTTTTGTAACATTTTTCTTATTAAATATTTTTTTAGAATATTCTGTTTGTTTTTACTTTCCTCATATTCAAAATGAAAAGTAGAGTGTTTACTTCGGGTGTATGGACCCATAACAGTCTCGAACTATCGGCGCCCTCACTTCGTTTGGGCGCCAGAACACTCGACTGTTATGGGTGTCATACAGCCCTTGGTAAACAATCTACTATAGTACCTTGAAAAGATGAATTTATAATAACATTAACAACTGTAACTGTAACATTATATTATTATGTTATGTACTACTATTATAAATTTGTGGAGATAAAATGAATATGAATATGAAGGCTAAGAGTCTCCCCGTCATGCATACAAAAATGTAACTATATTTAACTAATTGTTGACAATTATAACTATTACGATCTGTATGGTGGATTGCTGGGGTGGGATTACTAAAAGGAAAGCCGATGGAAATCGGAATGTAGGACCCTTCGCCAATGCTGTATATATTTGAATACTTACCAATCTATGTCCGAGGTAGAAACCTGCCTCTTCAGTGGCCATTATAGGCATATTCGTTAATGAAACGTGGAACCTGGAAAACGAAACTTTTGTTAATAAACCTCTCATTTTTACACAAAAAAGAAACCTACAGTAATTATAATAGAGTTTTTGGTCTGAAATGTATTATAATTATTGTTTTTAATTGGTAACTAAACATTTTCATTCTTATCTATGGCCATTAATACATATCCGGCTCGTAGGACCAAAAATTAATGCAGATTTTGTATGTTGTTTAAACTTCAAACAATTAAAAAGACGTTTAGTGCTAATCGATCAATTTACCAGTCGGTAAAAAATGGGTCTTAGTAGTAGAATAAATATTAATTAAATGTTGGCGAACTCAAATACAAGACATAAGTTACCTGTCTCTCACAATAGTGAGTTTGAATGTAGCTCTCAGATGTGGTTCGTCGAGGCAGGGGAATGCTGAACGCGCATGCGTCAGCCAGAACCGTGACACTGCGCAGCGGCTAAACAACGACAATAGTTAGATAGAGATAGTAACAGATCTAACTATATCGAGATAGACGAAAAGAGCGCTTCAAACTGTATGAGAACCTAGCGTGTCGAATTTTTCGTACCTACGATGACGTCACGAGAGAGATTTAGTGATGAGGAAATGTTATTGACAAGCTCTTGCAAGAAAGCACTGCACAATTAACCATTTTTGTTTTTGAGTGACGCGTGTTTTCATGGCAATGGTATCAAGCGGACTGATTTAGGTTGGAAAACTTTGACCGTGGATCAAACTTTTGACACGCAAGGTAGGTACACTTTTACCGTCTATCTGGATATAGGTCTGTGACTGCCATAATAAATGACAACGTTTGTCTGTGTTGATGTGGCATATAATAAATGACAACCAAGTTAGTCTGTGTTACAGTGGCTGTCAAGTTGGTCTGCGACACACTTATTGGCGGCAATCAATGCGACGAGAAGCCATATCCCGGACTAATGCTGTATTACCAAGCATTTCGCTGTGTTTTATTTATTTCAACATGTTTGTGGTGGAAACCACAAACACTACAGTTATAAAAAAGTTTTCGCATTAACAATTTTCGTATAAGATATAACAAAATATTAAACTATAATTTTATAGTAGAAAATAAACTTCTCTCCAAGTTGCTAAGACGGGACTCGGAACCCGCAACCCATAAGAGTTCGGTCCAATGTTCTCGATAAATATACTAAAAAAACAACCTGTCCTCATATCGCTCAGACGGGTCTCGAACACCCAACCTTTGGGAGTTTGGCCCAATACTCTTGGGAGCGAAACAGGTACGGATTGATATTTTCTGGTAAATTTTGAACTAATTTTGAAAACTGAATAAATTGTTTTTTATTCATCGCATGTTTAGTACAAAACTATTCATAAAACACATGACGTGTATTGTTTTATTTTAATAGAAGCAACTGAAGTCGCTATAAAAAAAATCGATTCATTTTAGCCAAGTCACTATCTTATGAAGTCGTTGGTTTTGTCATTATGTTTGCCTTTTTAGCATCCATAATGATGCTTCAGATGTAACTGTTTGGACATTTTGTAACATGAGAAACTGATAACTAGTAATAACTTACCTAATTCTCATGTTGCAAAATATTTCAAACTGTTGTAAACAGTTGCAAGCACAGGCATAAGTATGGGAGTACCAGAAGAAAAGTGCCCCAGTAGTGGCCACTCCGACATAACGAAATACCTGATGATGATGATAACGAAAGCTATACACATACAGGGAGAAAAAAAACAGCTCGTCAATGGCTCCTTTTTTTCGTTAGGTCTGTTCTTGCCGGTTCTTCTCGTTACAAGGTTTCCCGCTGTATGGTTTGCAAACCGATGGCGTAGCTTTTTGACATTCACAAGTGCTAGTAACAGCCTAGACTGAATAAATGGTATTCTGATTTCTTTAAATATACTTACTGTTTCTGCGATCCAGTTAGGAAAAACCCTCGCTGTCGATCGTTCCTCTCCAATTTTGTGATGAACCGAAGACTGAGTGTGTAGTTGTACTTGCGACGGAGTTTTTCCTGTGAGCAATTAATAATAAATAAATTATCTAGTCTAAGTTTCATCTAAGAACTTGTGTTATGAACAGAGGTCGGAATTAGGTAGAGTTATATACAGGATATTAAAAGAACCATAACGAAAACGAAAACCACGTATTCTACCTATTATTACAATCATTTTCTTGTATGGGGACAAATCTGGGAACCTGATAGTTAAGGAGTTATTGAGGATCAAAGTCACTATTTATTTTTAAATATTATCGTTTATAGTTACAAAACCGCAATGAATATCTAAACCAATCAAAGAATCTGGATCACGGCTACCTACTCGTGCCCTCTAGATACGCATACGTTGTTGCACGCGTTTTTTTTTTGCGTGTAAAAATAACACCCATTTTTTAAAACGAAAAATAAAAGTCGTTTCCCAGCAATTATTTTCACATATTCTTATTTAGCTAGATGAACACTACCCAAATATTACGGCTTCGGTATGGGTCTTTTAACACTCTGTATGTACTTACACTGATTTAATTTCATGCAGCGAAAGAATAAAGTGGATATGCCTCAAATCCCGAGATTAATTTTAAAGTGTAGAGTACTGTCGGGAGCTAACACTTCAAATCTGAATGGTACTTTGCATGAATCGGACAAGGATTCTGATGGGCAGTTTGAATAAGCAAAACCTCACGACTCTAGGCTAGAAGCAAAAGTATTTGCTCGTATTTATAAAAAAGACGAAATATAAGTATGAGAATTTGCTTATGACTGTATTAATAATTTGTATTGTGAAATAATGTGAATACTAATAAAAATTGCATGTTAATTATCTTTGTTTTATTTGTCTTATCTATCTCTGAGGTTTATATTATTATTTATTTTCAATATTGTTGTCCAAACGGGATTGCCCATTAGAAATCCCGGGAAGATCCATATTATTATCAACATTTCGATGCAAGTACAAAAATAACTCTACCTAATTCCGACCTCTGGTTATGATGTTAAAATGTTGTAGTAACTACTTATGTAATAAATCATCGATAAAAATTAAACGGCACTATTCGCTATTGCAAACACGGAGGGAGACCAATCATCGATGTTACATATTTTTTTTTTTTACCAAATAAGTTTACTTTAACTTTTATACCTATCCATGTAATTGCTCTTAACTTTTTATTATACATAGTTTCACAGCCCCTTTTTATACTTACCTACAAATTCACTGTAATTTTCATGTACTTACATTATCAAAAAAAAATCATAAAATTTCACAACACTTATTTACCCCTATAACTACACTTAACTTTTTTACACATAATTTTGTCACTTATCTCTTTTTTTTGCACAACTTAGCTTACCTTGAACTCTGTATAGGTAAGTCTAGGCAAGTCCAAAGCCCTCGCTACTTTAGGCCCAAGAGCCCCTCCCGTATTATTCAACGCTCGTTACGTTCATGTCACGCACGTTTAGTACTATGAAACCACATTACTTGACAATACTTGCTTTATCCATAAGTGTACATTTTATCCATACAATTTTACTTAACTGTTTATCCACATATTTTATCTATATTATTGTTACTTATATATAATCATTAATCACATTCATTTTTTATCCATATAGTTTCACTTCACTTTTTTATTCACATCATTTCGTCGCTGTACTTTTTTGCCCACATAATTTCGCAATAGTTTTTAATTTTTCATATAGCTTAGCTTTAGCTTACCTTGAATTCTATATAAGTCTGATCTGCCGCAGGGTAATCCAAGGCCTTCGCCACTTTAGGCCCAAGCGCCCCTCCCGTCTTGAACAACGCTCGTTCTGTTACGTTCATGTCACGCACATTAAGTACTATGAAACTCGTGTCACGGTCCAGTTTGAAGTCTATTGACACTTCGCCTGTGGACAAAATGGGATTTTGTTAACAGAGTCATAAAGAAGTGATAATAAAGTGTATACTAGAAAAGAACCTAGTCAATACAATCAACTAGTTATATGTTTCACCAGGTTAGGGTGCAACCCAAAGTCCTGTAGTGCCGCTGTATCACAGAATTGTGTATGTGTGTGCGTGCGTGAGTGTATATTATTAGTGTGTAGAGGTCGTCCTTGGTAAAGTTGAGGATTGCGCATGCGACTTTGAAAGAGAATATATGTGTGAGAGAGGGTATAAGTATGTGTGAATATGTGTGTGTGTGTGTGTGTGTGTGTGTGTGTGTGAGAGAGAGAGAGAGAGAGCATAAGTGTGAATGGGTGTGTGAGAATAAGGAAGATTATATGCGTGTGTGTGTGTATGTGTGTTTGTGTCAACTCACCTTCTGAGCGTGTGAGATAGTGATGTATTTGAGTGTATTGGTGTTTGTTTTGTTTGTGTGGACTCACCTCTCAGCTCGCCTGTGGTTAGATTGGGGTGTAACCACAAACTATAGTGGCGCGGTATAACAGAAGTGGGAAGCCGCGCGCCGCGCCACGGGAACACTTGTCCGTTACTTGCTATACGATCTCTGTAGGGGTAAAGAAAAATAGTGTTTTTCAAAATATACTTAAATCCCGTTATATTTAAAAAATGCATTTAGTGCTGAAATTCAATAAAGAGAAGTGCTAGCCTTCGAGTAGCGCTTGCACACACACAAACTTACACATAGGCAAAAGGTACATGTTCTTACTTGTTAGCAGCAGCTGTGTTGGTCTCCGCGTCAGTGGGCGGCTGGCCCGGTATCAATGGGCTCTCACCGGCGCACGGACAGTCTATAACAAGACAATATTAAATTACGATTGGCATTTTTGTACCACTGTTTAGTTGGACAGCGCGGAAACATACACATGGCTGAACAGCACAGGTACAAAATTGTGAAGAAGATGTATGAGGATTTATGGAGATATCAGAGTGTAAAATCTGACACAACTCCATAGCTTCGTACATCAATGTCATGGTCAATGATATTGATCATTGAACACAACACTATATAAAAACACATCCGTGCGGCGTAAACCATTAGTAGCACGGTCGTAACAATGCTAAAAACACCTACTACCACAAACTAATTTCTGGATAGCTACAAAATGTTTGGGTTAATATCAATTATTACCATAAGTCGGCGCAGCGTAAATCACTAGTAGCGCAGTCGCAAACATAACTGAGAGCACCAGCGCAGCGGGGTACAGCTCGCGCCTTATTAGACAGTTGTCTAATCAGAGTGTGGTATAGTGTAAATGTCTAGCAACGTGGTGACAAAAAGACTGAGCAGCACAGCTACAAAATTGTGAGTTTGGTTGGTCTCAAAATCATTGAATTTGCCACAGGTGAACTACGAGCAGCGCGTTGAAATATGACTGAAAATAAAAATATCATATTGTGGATGTTGCAAAATAGTACAATTGTGCAGTCTTAACAGAATTCGGCGCAACGTAAACCACTAGCAGCGCAGTCGCAAACATAGCTGAGAACACCAGCGCGACGAGGCTAACAATTTTGGTTAATGTCATTGTATAGTTAGTTGGTTTTAACTTCTCAGTTGCAGTTGCAGCACGGTGATATTTTTTTTTAGCTTTGCTGCTCAGTTATTAGTAGCACAGTTAGAAAATGGTTGGGTTAGTATATGTACTAAATTATCAATATGGTACTCATAAAATTCTTACCAGACTTCGGCGCAGCGTAAACCACTAGCAGCGCGGTGGCAAACATAGCTGAGAACACCAACGCGGCGAAGCACAGCGCGCTTCATTGCGATCATTCAGCTGCCATTCTTATTAGATAGTGTCTTCATACCAGTTCGTGATGTAATGTAGTGTCAATTTCTAGCAGCGCGGTGACAAATAAACAAAGCAAAGCTACAAGATTCTAAATTTTATGTAGCGCGGTGACAAACATGTGCAGCGCGTTGACTAATATGACTGAAAATAACAGAGATTGTTGACGTCGTAGAATTGTACAGTCTTACCAGAATTCGGCGCAGCGTAAACTACTAGCAGCGCGGTGGCAAACATAGCTGAGAACACCAGCGCGGCGAGGCATAGCGCGCGTCGTTGCGAGCAAACGGCGACAGGCGCCTCACGCAATTCGCGCGCCTCTCGTGCTTTGTCAGAGTCTGTGAAATAGGTGTTATAATAGAAAAGGATTGAACTTTTTTGAATGAGGCTGGCCTTGTTTTTTGAAAATTTTTCATTATTACGTCGCACGATAATACCTTTTTTTTATGAACGACGGGGAGACTCTTAGCCTTCATCATACCTGATGTTAAGTATTGATAAGGCTGAAGATGGAAGCGAGCCTCTCCCGGAATCCTCAATCACTGAGGAACTGGCTATCTTATCTCTAACTGCCGGAACACAACAAAGCTGAAAACATTGTTGTTATGGCGTCAGACTTAGATAAGATGGTGGTAGCTAGCCAGGCGGACTCACAACGAGTCCTTTCACCAACCAAACCGAATACAATATGTACCCCCGCTGGGAGTTGAACCCGGGACCCCTGGGTCTGATACCGGTGGTTGTACCACTAGACCACAGAGGCGGTTAAAACCTATATAACTGAACAAGGGACACACAGAGGAACACAATGTTGTGATATATAATGCCCTAAATTTTCACGTTTGTCAGATAATTAGAGTTAAAAATTAATAATGCCGACCCAAAGAATCTCCTTTGTATCTTTAACTTCAATTATCTCACTAACCTGACGCTTTAGGGCATTATGTTGCCTAATATTTGTTATTCATCTTTACGTTTCCTATTCATTTATATAGATATAACTGTGCAACGCAATAAAAAAAAACAAAATGGCGGACCGGTGGTGACGAGGCCAACAGGTTCAAACCCCAATTTATATTTATTTTATATAAAATCAACTAACTGGCCAACAGAATACCTACATATGTAATGTAATGTAAGGTAATTATATGTAATGTACGGTTTGTCCTCCAACGCAGGAATGAAGGAAAAACATAGATTACAGCCAACGGCTCTAGCCAAAGTAACAATTCAAAAACGATAACGAAGTTCGAAAAGAATTAAATGTATGGGATTGGCGGATTGACATAAGCCGCGCTAAATCACGTGGTCTTTCCGCAAGTTAATTGACGATATCCAATACTAGCGGCCCGCGGTTTCACCTGCGTGGTTCCCGTTCCTGTAGGAATATCGGGATAAAAAGTAGCCTATGCTCACAACCAGGCTATTTACTGTCCTGTGTACCTAATTTCACCCAAATCCGTTAAGTAGTTTCGGAGTCTATTCAATGCAAACAAACAAACAATCAAATATTTCCGCTTTATATTGTTAGTATAGTAAGACAATAACGAATCGAATTATCGTTTCGCTACATAACGATGTTACTTTGTCTACCGGCCCTTATGCGCATTTAGTTTCACATGTGCATTTAGCAATAAAGAATGTATAGTTGGGATTCGCATCAGTGGGCCTACCATGAGTTTTTCTTTCCCACAGAAGACGACATAACGCGTCACGACACACCACACCAAAAAAATGTGGTTCCGCATTGACAAGATTGTGCTCTAACGATGTGACTTCAAAGCAGTAGCGAAGGGTAACATAGCGATTCCCATCGACTAAGTTAATTCGGTACCCCCACCGAAAGTGGCGCCGCGTTGAATTTTATTTAATATCGTAATTCTAATTCACAATTTTAATAAAACTAAACTTGGAATTTTTAGAACCCATTGTCTTGTATTTTTAGAAGGTATCGCTACATCTCGTCAAAGTCATTCGTAAAAGTAGATAGCAAATGTGTCAAAAACGGCCACTTTTAGCAGTTTTGCTATCTACTTCTAGCAGTGACTACGAGGGAATGTAATGATACCGTCTAAAAATACTAGACTATGGGCTCTAAAAATTCCACGTTTAGTTTTATTAAAATTGTGAATTATAATTACGATATTAAATAAAATTCAACGCATCGCCACTTTCGGTGGGGGTACCACCTTAAGATAATTTTTGGAGAAATTTTTGGTCGACTTACCTTCGCCATAAATCGACCCTTCACCACTGCTATATAGTGGTCATGCCTATTGCGTGCATCTGACACTTCTCCATTAGATTTTATCTGCTAATTTTAGTAACTACAAATCTAATTCGTCAACCAGAATTATTCATGGTTATAAATAAGCCCGGGTAAAGTAGAAATAGGTTGAGTACTTAGTTATTTATTCAGAAGAGGTTGAGCGAGGTCGGCTTGGGTAATAAATTAATAATGAATAAACTAATTGTTTATTTTCGGGAAAAGTACCTAAGTATTAATAATGGTTTTATTTGTTCTGTCCACAGAATAGAGAAAAGAGGGAAGTTTTAAGTTGTCTGCGTTTGTTCTCAACGAGTCACACCACAATTTTCTTTTTATTGTTTTTTTTATTAACGACGGGGAGAACTGTTGGCCTTCATCATACATGATGTTAAGTATTGATAAGGCTGAAGATGGAAGCGAGTCTCTCCCGGAATCCTCAACCACTGAGGAACTGGCTATCTTATCTCGAACTGCCAGAACACAAGAATGCTAAAAACATTGTTGTTATGGCGTCAGGCTTAGATAAGATGGTGGTAGCTAGCCAGGCGGGCTTACAACAAGTCCTACCACCAACCAAACCGAATACAATATGTACCCCCGCTGGGAATCGAACCCGGGACCGGTCTGATACCGGTCGATGTACCACTAGACCACAGAGGCGGTTAACGTTAAGTAATGTTACTCGTTGGAAATAAAATCAAATCGAGTCACAGTGTTTGAATGTGCAGTCTTTACTAAAGCAAATATAGAAATGTTTGAATTCTTCTCCGCGGCGTGACATAAAGATAAACTTCGCATGATTCCAAATAAATCAAAATTGCTGAGTGATAGCGTGTTCTGTAATGCATCGCGCATATATAACAAAATACCGGTATCAATACGAAATTGTAATAATGACATGAATTTATTTAAGCATAAGCTGAAGGCATTTCTGATTGACAAATGTTATTACTCCCTTAATGAATTTTTGACTGACCGTAATATATGATTTTAATTAATTGATTTATATTTTAGGCTATTGTTATGTAGTAAATTTAATTTAATGATAATGACGTTTAGTATATAATTAATTTAATTTATATTTTTAATGAGTAATGTTTCATCTATAAATAATGGGCTTTTTAAAACTTTGACATTGTATTTGAATTTAAATATTATTGTATGTCACATCGGCAGAAACCAGCTGAACCATTTTATATATTTTTTTACAACCACCTAATGTACCTACCTGTGTTTCACAATAAATAATTTTGACTTTGACTTTGACTGTGTTACTCGTTGGGAGAACAATTTATAAAAAACTGCGTTACAAAAAAGTGACTCAAAAACTAAAAAGCAAACAATAAGCCTTTTGGAGTCGGTGCCGGCCGAGGCAAGAAAAATAAAAGAATAGGAGCTCAAAGTAGAATGTCTTGGCTGTCACCTACTCCAAAAGGCCTTTTTTTTACTTTTAGTGTCTGTAATAGGTTGTTTTGTAAACTACAGCAGGGTTTTTCTAGATTAGATTAGATTAGGTTTCATGTACATTATAAACAAAATTATCGTAAAAATTACGTCGTCCAAGTTAACAATTAAATGAAATATATAAAAATGCTCATAACATAAAAAGTTCTGGGTCAAACTAAACCAAATTTTTATGGGATCAATTGGCAACTATTCTGCATCGAACAAAAAAAGAATCACGGAAATCGGTTCAGAAATCTCGGCGTAATCGGTGTACATACATAAAAAAAAACAACCGAATTGAGAACCTCCTCCTTTTTTGAAGTCGGTTAAAAATAATTCCCAACGAGTACACACCCCGAAGGTACGATATGATATTAGGCGTTTGGGAAAAAATCTTCTTAACCTGTTACACTCTGAACAAGGACTTAGTAACTGTTCAAAACACCTAAAACAACTCCAGGAGCTCTATTTTTGATTCACTCGTCTCGAGGATTCTACTGATTTTCGTGCGACGTTTGAGTTTCCGTATTCCGTAAAAGCGACCTTGCCCGTATATACATAGCTTCGCTTTTCGCCTGTAGTACCGCCTCCCAACGCGAGCGCGCGAGGGGCAAAGCGGAAAGCGTGCTATGTCTAGTCTACGCATGCATACGGTCGCTAATCGCCTGATCACCTCCTCGTTCGCGTCGCCACTCGTTCGACGAGTGATTCAAAAATAGAGATCCTGGGCCCCTAGCCAAAGTAACAATTCAAAAACGATAACGAAGTTCGAAAAGAATTAAATGTATGGAATTGGCGGATTGGCATAAGCCGCGCTAAATCACGTGGTCTTACCGCCAGTTAATTGGCGATTATAGACAATAACGAATCGAATTATCGTCTCGCTATATAACGATGTTACTTTGTCTACGGGCCCATGTCAGCTATGCTTTCACTTAAAAAAATTCCATACCTTCAGGGTGAGACTCGTTGGGCATTATTATTATTTATTATTCTCCTAGTAGTCTCCTAGTTTTTAACCGCTTCTGTGGTCTAGTGGTACAACCACCGGTATCAGACCCAGGGGCCCGGGTTCGATTCCCAGCGGGGGTACATATTGTATTCGGTTTGGATGGTGGAAGGACTTGCTCGAAGTCCGTCTGGCTAAATACCACCACCCTGCGAACATCCACCATCTTATCTAAGTCTGGCGCCATAACAACAATGTTTTCAGCATTTTTGTATTCCGGCAGTTACAGATAAGATAGCCAGTTCCTCAGTGATTGAGGATTCCGGGAAAGGCTCGCTTCTATGTTCAGCCTTACAAATACATCAGGTATGATGAAAGCATACCTGATGTTAAGTATTGGAATTGGAAGGAAGAGCCCCCGTCGTTAAAAAAAAGAGTAGTAGCACTGTATAACTCGATGGGATTTTTCTCCAACGAGTATCAATGTTGTCGTTCGTTGGGAACAAACGATTGTCTATCATAGGTCGTCACGGCACCCCTTTACGCGAGAATCAGAAGCAGCTTATACATTTTCCTATGTACGATTCAAAATTTATTCCAATTGTCACCGGTACGTCGCTGTTTTTAACCGACTTCAAAAAAAGAAGATGGCTATCAATTCGACGCGTATATATTTTTTTGTATGTTTACAGATTACTCGAAGACGGCTGAACCGATTGAAATGATGCAAACGTAACATACATACAATACATGCAAATAACATCAGGTTTGTAGTTCGTTCCCATTTTTTGTCATTTTTTTAATCGTTTAAAAGTTATCGAGAATTCTTAAAGAAACTGTCGGTTTCGTTACTTTTCAGCCCGATTTTTAGTGTAAGTACGGGACATATTCTAACTTTTAAAATAGTGAAATAAAAAACCTTTTATAAAAAAAAAAAACTTCCAAAAGTCATACCATAATAGGCCTTTTAGAGTCGGTGCCAGCCAAGGCATCGACGGTGCATTCTTAAATTTTACATTGCAATTTCATTTTTCTTGCCGTGCCTGGCACCGACTCCAAAAGGCTTATTTTTGACCTTTTGAAGTCGGTTTTTATCGTGACACTACTTTTAGTAGTTACGATTTGATTGATTTAATGTTAACATTATGGAAAACGCGTAAGAAGGCTTCGTCTCCCTGTAGTAAATTTATAATTTATTCTTTACATATTCATAATCAAATCATATTTTTAATTGTTATATTTTCATTTTATTTTAATACTATTCTAATACTATTATCGATTTTTTTTTAATTGCATGTTTTATCTTATGTTTTTTGTATTAAATTTAATAATGAACGTCCATTAGTTAATCATTTATTTTTCACCTCAAACGCTCTGAAAAGGAGTTTTTATCAATCAGTTTAGGCGTAGAAAATCGCTTTTTGCGGCCTAGCGCGGCGAAGTACTTTTTTAATTTAATACCTAAAAATATGTCATAATGCGTTATTGACGTCAATCGCACTATTGACTTTTTGTTATATTTGATTCTTATTTTAAATAGCTTTAAAATTATTATAATACTCCGTTTTGGTTTTATTCGTTAGTTCATTGAATCATAAAAACAATAACAATAAGATTAAACTATTTGTTAAAAGAATTTTATATTAGGTTGGGTGAGATTTCACAACCTATAATTGGATTTCGGACTGTGACATAAATCTTTATTTTTAAATTGTCTTTGTCTTGTACCTCATGTCAGTGTCAACATTTACATTTATTTATTTTAATCGTTTTTATTCTTATTAAGTAGCAATATATTCTTACTTTAAATAACTTTGAATTAACTATAATACTCCCTTTTTTATTATTTTAGTTTTTTATATCATTAAAACAACGAGAATAAGGTATATTTAGATTAAACTTTATGTTTAAAGATTTTTTTACCGGAAGTTGACCGCGGAAACAACCATTAATGTTACTCGCTGTTTTGAGGTGAAAAATTGTGTGTTGCGCTCGGCAGAAAAGTTTTTAACGTCTTGTACCTTTGAAATCCTCGCTTCGCTCAGGATTCAATAGAGGTAACTCGCTTTTAAATAACCAACTTTCCAGCCTTGCAGAACAAATAACTATTAGTATCGCATACGTCTGTGTCGTACACGTGGATTCGCGCTCGCTCTAGGCATAAACTGAAAATCAGTGCTTTGCTGTTAAGTAAAGGTATCACTGAGTTTTTGCCTTTTTCTATCGATGCGGCACACAGATTGAGATGATATAATCTTATTTGTTTCTTAGTTTTTGTGTTTTATTCTTGTTTGCATGATGGAAATAAACATTTATCTTTTCCTTTCTTATCTTATCTAGTAATACAATAGTTACTATCGGATGTATCGGTAAAGCAGTCGATGGATATGAAAAAGACAGAGCGACAGTTATCGAAAAATAATATACCAATACCTAGTTTGCTAAACTGGTACTAGCAGTACTAAATACTTTTAACTCCATCTAATCTACTTATTTCGTTCTGTAGTATATTTAATTAAGTTCTGTCCTACAGTTACAGTGGGGCTGCCTCGCTTTTGTAGCGCATATGCTGTTTGAGGCAGAGTGCACGGACAGATTCGCAACAGTTATGAGCAAGAAAATGGTATCCTTGCTAAACAGAGTGAAAGACAGCTGGTGAAGACGAGGCCGCTGTCGGCCACAGCACCGCCACGACCGATTCCGTTTTTTTTTTTTATGAACGACGGTGAAACTCTTAGCCTTCATCATACCTGATGTTAAGTATTGATAAGGCTGAAGATGGAAGCGAGCCTCTCCCGGAATCCTCAGTCACTGAGGAACTGGCTATCTTATCTCAAACTGCCGGAACACAATAATGCTGAAAACATTGTTGTTATGGCGTCAGGCTTAGATAAGATGGTGGTAGCTAGCCAGGCGGACTTACAACAAGTCCTACCACCAACCAAACCGAATACAATATATACCCCCGCTGGGAATCGAACCCGGGACCCCTGGGTCTGATACCGGTGGTTGTACCACTAGAACACAGAGGCGGTTAAATCATCCGTGCCCATCAAGGAGGGGGAATGACGCAGAGGAACGACGGACGACGAGGACTGACGACGACGGACACTATTGCTTCCGCACACGACTTAGCAATACGTCACCAGTCGCACTTATTGTCGGGCATCTTGTACATATTTTCAAAGTCTGATTAATAACTACAGAGTTGTACAGTCCACTGTTCTTTCAATTACCACCACTAGGACAGGATTCCCTTTTCTCCAATAATATAGAAAGGGCACTGGCCCCAACAGCAGCACCAACACCATCCTGAGGGTCATTGCGAATAGGCAACACGTTTGCCCTGGGAATATGGGACAAACCACCACTTCTAAATTAGTCATAGAATACTAACATAGTTTGTAAGGCAGTATTGTAACTAACAAAAAATGGATCTTTGTTGTGTAAATAAATAAATAAATAATAATAATAAAATATACGTCCAGGGATTTCCAAAGTAGTCCTTAAGTCTACCCCAAGGGTTCGATACTTATTGGGTTCCCAAAAAAAAGGGGTCAAAATAAAGGAAAACTGATTTTTGGGGTCGACGAGGTCTAAATCCCCAATTTCATGAATTAACACAAGATCTTATTTTTTTACTTTCAAGATAGTAAAACTAGAGGTAGGATTTTTAAAGTAATTTGGCTATGGGGGTCTAAGGTATCGGATCATTTTGGAAAAGGGGTCTCTTGCCCAAAATACTTTGGGAATCCCTGGTATAGTCCCTCAAATTGCGGTCTAACACTTTAATCTGGGAGCTTATACTTAATTAAAATATGATTCCATGTTCCTTAGCTTGTTAAGCGAAATTTTTAATAAAAGGATTTTCATTGAAATAAAACAACTTTTACGGATATCAAACGCGCTATATTTCCACGAACTAAGTTGTAATTGTCCGTAATTTTTAGGTTTTTTAGGGGTTTTTTGATTTTCCCGACGTTTCGGCACCTTTACAGCTGCCGTGGTCACGGTCACATCCCGTGACCACGGCAGCTGTAAAGGTGCCGAAACGTCGGGAAAATCAAAAAACCCCTAAAAAACCTAAAAATTACGGACAATTACAACTTAGTTCGTGGAAATATAGCGCGTTTGATATCCGTAAAAGTTGTTTTATTTCAATGAACAGTGCGCGCCAAAACATAAGATGTACGTAAAAGGATTTTCATTAAGGTGGTACGACTTCTATACAAACAAACATTACACAATTATTGGTTCATCATACCTTAATAATTCATAAATACATGCGCAACTAACTCGTTTCAGTTAGTTGTTTGCGCGAAATATAAAAAAATTGCACTTTCATACATAAAACACGAATATACTAATATCTTATAATTTCAATAAGTCTACGTATGGGTGTGTGACCAATCGCATTTATATAGCTAATGTGTGAAAGTAATTTTTTTTTATAATTTCGCGCAAACAAATAACTGAAACGAGTTATTTGCACATGTATTTATGAATTATTAATGTATGATGAACCAACTAATGTGCAATGTTTGCTTGTATGGAAGTCGTACCACCTTAAGGAATTATGCTCGGATTACAATGACTTAGTTTGACACGACGATATATAATTAAAAATTAAATAAATGGTATTCTTTTAAAAATATATTAGTACTGGCAGGCCTGATTGCGCAGTGGTATTATCCTGCTGCACTAGGATCGTGGGTTCGATCTCCCCGAGACAAATGTTTAGGTTTGTGATGAACACCGATACGCGTAACCACTAACAAAATTTTGACGAATTTTAGTATAGTGACAAATGGTACCTTGAAATTGTGCCTGCATGAGTAGGCCTCCTGCAACGTACTAATATGAGCGGGACAGACATCGCGAGATAAGGGTCGAGACGAGTCGCGGGGCGCATGCTACGCTGGCTGGAGAAGAATATAGGCTATATATTGTGTCACTAGGAAATAACCCAAGGAGTATCGTAGGTCTAACCGAATTACGTGCCACGCGGCAAAATTCGCGGGTTGAAAGAAAAAAAAATCTAAGTTTGCGCTCGGTATATAAGAATTTTTGCCACCCGTTCTGTGAGACCACTGCGCCCCCGAACTCCTCGTAAAATCGTTAAAAAGAAGAATACAGTACCTACTTTATAATATTATCATTTATTTTTTAAGCTATTGCATAGCTTTTATCGCGGGCTTTGAGCGTGGCGACCGAATCAAGAAATTCCGTAACGAAAAAACCTAACACCACTCCGTGTCATAGATTTTGGTTGCTTAGTTACGATTGTGATTAACTGATTAACAAAATTGTCAAAGATGAAAAAAATTTTTTTTAATCTGGTACCGCATGCATGGTCTGGTCCAGATGCGGTACCAGATTTTAAAAAGAAATTATATTTTCACACAAATTTTCATACAGTTTTTTTTAACTAAGCAACCAAAATCTATGATAAAAAATGCTATGCAATAGGTTTACTGTGGCAGTCCCCGAGTGCCACAAGTATTTTTTATTTCCTATGGAATTTGATTATAGTAAGTTTTCTTGCCTTCAAAAAATTAAAAGCAAATTCGGTTACACTGACACTGAGACACCGTTGTTTTTGGTTGGTGGAAGGATTTGTTGTAAGTCCGCCTGGCTAGCTACCACCATCTTGTCTAAGTCTGACGCCATAATAACAATGTTTTTAGCATTGTTGTGTTCCGGAAGTTAGAGATAAGATAGCCAGTTCCTCAGTGATTGAGGATTCCGGGATAGGCTCGCTTCCATCTTCAGCCTTATCGATACTTAACATCAGGTATGATGGAGGATAAGAGCCTCCCCGTCGTTAATAAAAAAAAAGACAGTTCTAAAATCATACAAAATAAACAATTAGATGAATTGTTAGGGAATTCATTTAGCAATATTGGGTTAGCGCCCTTTTTATAACTCTGATAAGAGGAGATCACATTTAACTCTCAACTAAGCATAAGTTGAAACCTTGACATTTGACTGGGCAAAATCAAGTGCTGAGTTGAGGGGAGAAGTCATTTAAGACTTAAGTGCGCACTTAAGCTATGCTTGAGTCAGCTTTGACTAAGGTACTTGAGGTTTTGAAGTGGTTAACCTACTTTTTCTAAATGACATAAGCGTGAAATTTTGCTTCGTGGGTTAAACTAGTTATGTTTTTATTCATAAAATTAAGGGTTTTATTTAACCACCGAAATAGCTAAATTCTCACCAAATTATAGTCACATCACACTTTGGTGTCTAAAGTAGTTAGTTTTCCTGGGTACCTACGACAATTTTTGGAGCTCGAAAATTATTAAACTCTATCCCTATTTTAAAATTTTTGGGATGGGTAAAAAATGTGAGCGTCGCGTCAGGACATCGTGACCCTGATTGAACCTGATCGAAAATTCGTAAGACCATTTACCGTTGACCTATTTCAAATTACATAAAGTCTCACACTTGAAAGATCTAGAAAGGTATATTAGTTAATAACAACCATTATATAAAGATCTGCCATTACTACCAACTGTCATATTGATGACAGGTCAGTTTTAATGGATTTACCTGCCAAATCAAGTTGGTCTCCGTTTTCATCAACTTTTTATGAAGTTGTGGTCAAGATATAGTGGATTTTGATCGTTATTTTCGTTTAAGCGGTTTTCACTTCTGCCGGCACTCCCAGAGTGCAACCCGTTGTTTTTTTTACCATTAACTAGTTGATTTTGACATGTAATCAATTTTGATATCAATATTAATAATAATAGTATTTTAAATTGACATTCACAATGGGCGGGACATATTGATCCTGTATTTATTATGTTCAAAGTAAATAAACATTTTCATTTTATAACACAAGTTCTTCATGAAACTTAACGTGGGCTAGATAATAGGTGTGATTGTATGCAATTCTTTATTATTTATTTATTTATTATTTATCTATGGATATTTTCAATGGGCAGGAATAAGAAAACTTTACTTTGTAGAGGGTCATAGTATGAATTTGAAGAGTATTGAAAACAAAACGTTCTTATGTTATGATGGATTCTAAAAGATGACAGTAGGCCCCCAGAACTATCTTACAGTAAGCCCGTACATCTGTAAGATAGGTTTTTATATCCGGCTCGAAGGACCATCAAGAAACGTTGATATAAGACTATAAAAGAAAATATGCTTCTTACCAGCAAGGAAGGCGACATCGTCCAAATCTTGGTCTACCATGTTCCGCCAGGCAGCTGCTAGAAGAAACAAACGATTTAATATTAACCATAATATATTGAACTAGGACAGAAGACCCAGTTGTGGCCACTGTGAACCTTAAGATAGATAGATAGATAAATAAGATCATAAACGACTTTTTTCCCAGGGTAACGTATCAAGCATTACTCCAGCAAAATATGTTTTTATGAAATATCTTTAAAACTACAAGTCACACAAACTTTGCTATTAGTTAACAAATTTCTCCTCCTGACACGCTAATTATCTGTCATAGTCTCACCTCTCTAAACCACAAAATTTTGCGGGGGTAACGCACTCGTTGCAGTTGACTCGTTGCCAGTGAAATAAAGCTAGCGACGCGACTTTAAGTCGTATGCGTCAACGCTATGTCATACTAACGATTCTTTTAATAGAACCTCAAAAACAAAAATAAATATACTTTTATATTCTTAATACACTGTAGGCCATCGTTGTCACATCGATGCTAGGAATATCCTTGCGTTCGAAAGAAACATCTTTTCAGGTGTTTAACGATCGATAAAGATGCAACAGCTAATAATGTATGATTTTTGTTTTTTGCATTCTTCAATGTTTTTTTTATACTTACTTATGATAAATTTTAAATAGAAAAATATAGGAACTGGACTCGAACTTTTGGAAATCCGGTACAATGCTCAAATTTCCCAAAAAAAAGTGTTTACCCTTAGCGGACCCGTTGCGATCAGCTTTGTACTTGCCGATCGGTTCCATCTGAATGCCATCCATCTCACGCGCACCGCCGCATACCGCCGACCTGCAACAATAGACAACATTGATAAGCACCATCTATAGTTCTGAAGATGGTTAGTAATATAACAAAATGGCACTGCAGTACCCTGTACCCTGCGCAGTCATGGCGGAGCATAAGACGGCACACCCAGCGACCGACCACACCTGCAGGTAAGCACGCACAATTCTTCTGCGCAGTCCTCAGTGTTTAAATACAAATCCAAACTTTTTTATTTGGTACCAAGCACAGGACATTTTACAAATTAACATTATATTTTACTCCTAAGTATAACAAAGAGATGCGGTACAAAAACATGAAACATTTAAAGATATAAAAGTACAAGGAATTTAGTGTCCCACGTCAGTTACAAATGGGTATCCAGTTCAGCATTGAGGCAGCAATAAGGCTGACGCTGATTTTCAACTGGATTCCTTTAAAAAATGTTTTATTGACACGTGGACGTCAATGCGATAATAAAAAATATATACTACGGCAAAGATAATTAATAAATAGGTAATTAAAAAGAGGATCCAAAAACGCAAATGTAAACTAATAAATTTAAAAAGATTATAAAATAACAACGGATAAATAAACTACATATACTACAGTACTCAGCAATAGACTGGCATGCCCCAGACCCACTATTAAATGTGAGATTATTAAACGTTGGATCATCGGAAACAATTTTGACGGATGAGGCGCGGACTGAAGCGCGGGCTGAACGCCCGGCCATACGTGCAGGCAAAATCGTGCAGTCCAAATCTTTAGCAATTCAATGACTACACAAGCCGCGCCTTCAGGACTGCACGGGATTTTATTTATTTATTCAATATACTTACAGGCTGACAGAATACTCCAAAAGGCCAGTAAATTACTAACAAATATTATAAGGTGTTAATTTATTAAGTGCCGATCAAGCAGGTCGTTAAACTGCTCAGGTCAACGATATAGAACACAAAAATTAATTATAAAATCTTGTAAAAATAATATTAAAATTTATATTTTAAGCATTAAATACCTATTGAATATTCAGCATTAAGCAATTTGTTTTAAGTAAGTAACCAAGGAAATGGGTAAATTATCTATTTGAGTCGGCAGCGGTCGAAATCAGAAAATGATTAATTTTTTTTTTTGCCATAATTGTATTCTATATCATTGACCTGCACCCCGACCGCCTAACGGTATAGCTTGTCCTATCGCTATAGCTATCGATATTTCAAACCCCTTACAAGGGCTCTCGCTGACGCTATCACTTTTATACTAAAAATACAATAGTGAATCCAATAGATGAATAGAAATATGTAGGAATTAGACAAAACCCCGATCGTTGAAGAGTCTTATGTAAGTTTGAAGTTTGATAGCCATAGCGATAGCACAAGCCGTTATACCGTTAGGCGGTCGGGGTGCCGAGCAGCCCCTGTTCGATCGGCACTTGATAAATTAACACCTTATATAAATGAATGACATGGGACACCTGTCTTGCCGGCTACACGCTTCGTTTTACTTGCGCAAACCGGTTTGTGAAGGCATGCTTTCAGGTAAGACGTTGCGTGTGGCCGGTACATAAAGTTGCACGCTATGATGGCCGTTTTGACACCTCACTTGTGTAAAGGAATGTTCCTTTACGTCGTCAATAGAATTACAGTCAAGAAAACACCATCTAGGATTTTATGTATATTACTCAACTTTGCCCTACCAAGCGGTGGGGTAGTTTCCACTAGCTTAAAATTTGATTTTGACCCGGCGGCACTGGCACTTTATAGACGTAATATAGAAAGCGCCCTAGGCACACGACAGGGCACTCTGTGAAAAAAATATGGCGCCTAAAGAACGAAATATACTTGGTTTCGTCGCGGGTTTGCGGCCGAGCTACATTATGTATTTTTCTCAAACATGCATGGATACTATTATTTTCGAAAAAAGAACACGCGAAGTATCGAATTTACGAACAAAGAAAATCAAATCCATTACAGGAGCGTTTTTTGAATTCGGAACATTGCTGGAGCGTTGAAATGTTCCAAATTAAAAAAACTCTCCTGCAATGTATTTTATTTTCAGCCATCTACCACTCGATCCAATGCCCACCTGCAAACCTCATCAGAAGTTCAACAAATAAACATACATGTACCGGGGAAATCAATAACATTTTCTTTTAGCAATTGCCCCAATATAACTAATGTAACTTTTGATATTAATTAAATTAAATAAATAATTTAAAAAGTATGTTTTATTTCCCTGCATTCTTTTGAGAAAAACACTATTTCTCAAATGTGTGTGTCTACAGCTTCCTCATAAGACATAGAGAAATTCTAAGCATGCCATATATTAGTGCATATTAGGAGCAATAAAAACGTGTCAGTGATATTTTAGGTGCAACCATAACTTCGTTACTAGGAGTTTTTTTTTGTGTGTTAGCTGGAGAAACGTGTCCCCAGCTGACACATGCCGTTTTGGGGCAAACCAGTGAGGTTAGGGCTTTAGACTATAGTCAGGAATTTAGTGCACAATAGGAGCAATGAGAACCAAAAAAACTAACCGTCACACTCAATTACTGTTGAAACTGCGATCATTAAAGTGTGTGTTAGCTGGAGACCCGTGTCTCTGGCTTACACACACCTGTATCTTCGTAATTATTTGAGGTAGGATTATGTTTTGTACCTCAAATTTTTGAGTCGAATTGGAGCAGTAAGCTCCAAATGTTTCTAATCTCTAGCTCGAATAGTTTTTAAGCTACGAACCGATAAGCATGTGTAAGCTGGAGACACGCTACACGTTTTGAATCACTGTAACCGTATAAGTTAGAGTCTCGTATTAAGAATCCAATGATACCTTATAATAGGTGCACACGGCATGCAAAATTTCAAATCACTGGGCTTCTTAGTTTCAAAATTATAGGCAAAAAACTGGTTTCCCGCCAAAAAATTCAAAATAAATGGCTCAGACGCATCTAAAGCGCGGTTGCCGTTCCGTGCGCTACACTGTTGCAATCGACTTTGAACCTAACGGCTGGTATTAATTCGAGTCACTTTAGTTTGCGCTTTCGATCGTTTTAATTTCTGTTTCGAGAATTTCAGACCAGGAGCCGTCCGATATATCACGCTGATTACAACCATCTATGGTAGTTATTTATAATTGAACTATCTGATTCTCATAAGAAGTAGTTGTTAAATGTTAGTGTTAGAAAATTCACAACATTTGTTGATATAGGGCATGGATGATGGGCAATTTTCTATGAAACCTGGGCGTTAAACCAACAGAAATGGAACTACTATTTAGTACTTAGTACTAGAAAATATTTTCTTGTTTATTAATTAACATAAGCCCCCAGGTTTGCTAGAAAATAACCAGAGCGAAATACACTATCTGCACCTAACTATACCTTTTTCTCTCTTATTAATTATGAAATGACAAATTGAAAGGGATTGCGATTTTTAAAATTAGACAATTAGCCCCCTGGACTTGAAAAAATTTTGAGCTTGTTCTTTTGGACTTTTTATCATGTCAATTGATGCTGAAAGGGGGTTTTATGGGTTTCGTAGGGGGTCAAAAAATACCTTATTTTTGTGCTACGAATCGTACATGATTTACAATTCGTAGCCGTCGTCATTTCAAAGATATTTACATACTTCAGGCCATCACTATTTGACATTTGAAAGGGATTGTGATCGGGACGCGTTTTGAAAGGTATGGAATAAACGAAATTGAACTGTCTAAGTAAATGTGGCAGACGAAAATAACACAATCACAATACCTCTGAAAGGGATTGTAATTGATTTTGAAATTAGACAATTAGGGGGCAGTTTTCATAGTAATTTCACTCTAAAATTTGGATAAGTCGCTTGCTATACAAAATCGATCGATATTATTATTATTATTGATATTTGATGCTGAAAGGGGCTTTTATGGGTTACGTATGGGGTCGAAAAATACCTTATTTTTGTGCTACGATGCACCATTTCCAAGATATATCAAAAAATATAGAAGAGCAGCGGAGAACTTCGATACTGTTTTTATATTCAGCAATTATTTTATTATTTCACAATATTTTAAAATATTTATTTGACAAGGCAACTGTATCTACGCACGACGGGATTCTCTTGCTTAATTTTATTAAAAACAAAACCAGCCAGCAACGGCGGTGTTGCGGCCTCCTTGTAGTGCGGAGACATGTATGATCTCCACAGTACTAAAGGTACTTCTAGATTAGATTAGGTTAGAACTGTGACAAAAAGACGCGCGAATCGAGCTAGAAAAGCGAGTGTGCCGCGGCAGTGGCAGGCGAAATTCCAGAGACGACAGTTTTTTTTTATTAAAGTACTAAAATATGAATATGTAACCCCTTTTGCAACACCTGGATTGCGAGTCCCGGATTATTTTATAATAAGTACCATAATGCTAAAGTCGTTGTTTCCACACTATGTTATCGACTACTTTTGCATTCCCGAATTTTTTGGAATCCTGGGATTAATATAAAAAAAATAAATGTTTTAAGATCCACAATTTTTCAGCCAAAAATTTTCTTTATCCGATCACTGGTTATGGTGAATATTAATGAAATTTTAGGAAATTAAAATCACGTGAACCATGAAAACATTCTAATTATTTTTGAGCAGTTGTGTCAAAACGAAAAGCATTTATAATTTAAATATTAATAATAAGGTGTTAAAGTTCGCCTAATTAAATTACCAGTTTTACCGGAAAAAATAGTATTAAGGAAGTCTCCGATTTTTGTCTTTGTTCTTTGTACTCAGCCTATTCCGATCACTGAATTAATAAGAGAGAAAAAAGTATAGTTAGGTACAGATAGTGTATTTCGCTCTGGTTAAGAACAAGAAAATATTTTCTAGTACTAAGTACTAAATAGTAGTTCCATTTCTGTTGGTTTAACGCCCAGGTTTCATAGAAAATTGCCCATCATCCATGCCCTATATCAACAAATGTTGTGAATTTTCTAACACTAACATTTAAAAACTACTTCATAAGAGAATCAGATAGTTCAATAAGTAACTACCATAGATGGTTTGTAATCAGCGTAGATATATCGGACGGCTCCTGGTCTGAAATTCTCAAAACAGAAATTAAAACGATCGAAAGCGCAAACTAAAGTGACTCGAATTAATACCAGCCGTTAGGTTCAAAGTCGATTGCAACAGTGTAGCGCACGGAAAGGCAACCGCGCTATAGCTGCGTCCAAGACATTTATTTTGAATTGTTTGGCGGGAAACCAGTTTTTTGCCTATAATTTTGAAACTAAGAAGCCCAGTAATTTGAAATTTTGCATGCCGTGTGCACCTATTATAATGTATCATTTGATTCTTAATACGAGACTCTAACTTATACGGTTACAGTGATTCAAAACGTGTAACGTGTCTCCAGCTTACACATGCTTATCGGTTCGTAGCTTAAAAACTATTCGAGCTAGAGATTAGAAAAATTTGGAGCTTACTGCTCTAATTCGACTCAAAAATTTGAGGTACAAAACATAATCCTACCTCAAATAATTACGAAGATACAGGTGTGTGTAAGCCAGATACACGGGTCTCCAGCTAACACACACTTTAATGATCGTAGTTTCAACAGTATTTGAGTGTGACGGTTAGTTTATTTGGTTCTCATTGCTCCTATTGTGCACTAAATTCCTGACTATAGTCTAAAGCCCTAACCTCACTGGTTTGCCCTAAAACGGCATGTGTCAGCTGGGGACACGTTTCTCCAGCTAACACACAAAAAAAACTCCTAGTAACGAAGTTATGGTTGCACCTAAAATGTCACTGACACGTTTTTATTGCTCCTAATATGCACTAAAATATGGCATGCTTAGAATTTCTCTATGTCTTATGAGGAAGCTGTAGACACACACATATTTCTCAAACATGCTTGGAAATATGAGCATTATTTTGACAACCTTATTCGAGATAAATCGATATTGCTGTACTGGCCACATACATGCGAGCAGCGGCCGGCAAAAGTTGTATGAAAATTCATATAAATTACATAGTAAACTCATATCTGTCATGTAATTTAAAAATGGAACGATCTTTTACTCCGAAATATGGCAACCAAAGAAGTAACTTACCGAAGGTTATCAATTTCGAACTGACTTGCAAATAGAACTAAGCTGTTTTAGAAAAAAAAACAACAAAGAAACACTTTAACTTTAAAAAAATGTTGTTCGTTGTTAGTCTAATTTCGAATTAAGTAATTTCCGCGCATTATTTGAGAAAAATACTATACAAGCCTTGGCCACAACTAGGCATTGATGGTCTTACGTAGGTGTACCTCGGCTTCGCCTCGGCCCACATTTACACGTTCGTCCATTAATGCCTCTTTTGCTGACCGCTGCAGTAATGTACTAATATATGCCTTGGCGGAAATGGCAATTGCCTGTCTCGTATTAGTGAAGTCCTCGCCTACGGCTCGGCCTTCAAACTCATACTCGACCTGCAATTGCTTGTTTCAACGGCCTTTGCAATAATGTACTATTATTTCACAGCGCAGGCAGCGGGCCTGGGGGCTTTCTATTTTTTTATATATTTTTTTTTACAAACAAATTATCTAGCCCACATTAAGTTTCATTTCATTGTAATTTTTGCATTTTTTTCAATGCTTTTTTATACTTATGGTAAATTTTTAATAGAAAAATATTGGAAAAAATTAACTCGGCCACAAGTGAATTCTCAGACGGGAATCGAACCCGCGACCTTTGGAAATCCGGTCCAATGCTCTAACCGCTGAGCTACCGAGACTTGCGAACCACCGTCGAAATTCTCCAATACTTTTATATTTTTAATACACTGTAGGCCAGCGTTGTTACATCCATGCTAGGAATATCCTTGCATTCGAAACAAAACATCTTTTCAGGTGTTTAACGATCGATAAAGATGCTACTGATGATTTTTTTCAATGCTATTTTTTACTTATGGTATTCTTGATTCCCGTCTGAGAATTCACTTGTGGCCGAGTTAATTTTTTCCAATATTTTTCTATTTAAAATTTACCATAAATTTCATTAAGAACTTGTTATGGATACTAGATAACGGATAAACATACTTAAACTTACTTACTTTTGTAAATACATACATAATATACATATTAAACACCCAGACAAAGACAAATAGACATGTTCATGCACACTTATATTTGTCTTGTCCGGGGATCGAACCCGGGACCTCTGGCGCAGAAGGCTTGCACACCCCGCACCAAACAGGTCGTCATCTCTATACATGTTCTATATCAATAGCCTAAGGTACTATTTTGTATTCTGTGGGCTAAGCCTAAACCCGCAATGTTATGTCCTGTTCCGGCAGTTAGAGTGTAGCCGAATGGCTCAGTTGTTGAGGATTCTGGAAGAAGCTACATTCCACCATCAGCCTTATCATTTCTTAACATCAAACATTATGAAAGCTTCGCTTCACCTTCGTTGATCAAAATTAAAATATAGTTCATGTTGGGGCATGACAGAAACGCCAAAATGTTGATGAAACAAAATTCTACGAGCTACGAGATTATAGAAAAACGCTACGGGACTTCGGATGCCACGGATAGATTCGTAGACATTTTCGAAGCTACAATACTCTCAAAAAAGTATTGTATTATTTCTTAACGTTTTCAATGGCAATGTGTCTATTTTCGAGATATCAAATACGTTTCACATAACTAATGTGATATCTTTTAAAGCGGTCTTTGTAAACACCGCCCTAGGGAGGAATTAAAGGGCTGACCAAAGAGGTTGACCATAAAAAAAAGCTTTTTGTTCCAATTTTTTTTCTTTCCGTTTTAAACCGTTTCCCTCCAACACTACACCGCCATGATGAATACAGAAGATATAAAACACAGCAGAGGAACAAAAGATCATTCAGCCAGCTTTCATTAAAACCTGAATAGCACGCACGCATGTGATCGCTCTATTGTACCGCCATTTTGTATTTTTACGCGCGCTTTTAAACGCTTCCCTGGTGGCCCATTGAGACGAGATAGGTGGCTAAATGCCTTTTTTATGGCAGGGTTATTCATGATTGTGAAGAAAGAAATATCAATAGGTCTGGTGATCAATCCTAATCATAATCCTAACTAATATTATAAATGCGGAAGGGTATTTATTTGTCCTTTCTTGGCGCCTTAACTAAGCAACCAATCAACTTGATTTTTGGCACAAAGTTAGTTAAAAGGACGTAGAGTAATTAATAAAAAAAAATTTAGGATATGGGCTATGCAGCTCCAGTTGAAACTAGTCACTGCGACCTATAAGATCTATTGTAACTCGCCACCTTGTTATAGTATCTCTTTTAGCCTGGCGGCCTCCAGGAAGCCTAAAATCTTTCCAGCTCTGAGAGATTATAGTTGCTCTGGCCGAATTATATGCCGGCCCAGGTGGATACTGCGTTTGTGAATTAGGGGTCCGCAGTCACATAGGAGATGTTTGGGTATTTCTCTCTCTAATCCGCAGTAACGGCAAACGTCAGTGTCACTTAATTTCATGTGAAATTGGTGCCTTTTTAGTTGCAGTGTCCAGTTAAGGCTCTTGCTATCGCACTTATGTTTGCTCTGCTGAGTTCTAGAAGTTCAGCAGTTTGCTTTTGCGAATAGCCTTCAATAATGGATTTGACGTGTACTAATCCTGGTTGATTTAACCAGTATTTTTTTGACTCGCTAAATAGGTTGCCCTTGAGAAGTTGCATGACCTGTTCCTTTGAGATACCACAGAAAGGCTGGACCAAAAGCTAGGTCCAAGCTTTTGGCCCTGAGCTCCGGCCCTTGCAAGTTCATCAGCTTTTTCATTGCCAATGATTCCTGAGTGACCTGGTACCCATTTCAGAATAATTTTATTCCGTTGTCTAAGCTCATTCAGCTTATCGACGCAGTCCTTCACCATTCGAATGTATGACATTCGAATTGAAAGCGCTGAGGGCTGCTTGACTATCTGAGAAGATAAGAGAGTATCTTAGGGTACTTTTTATCTCGATATTCCCACGGGAACGGGACCTACGCGGGTAAAACCGCGGGCGAAGCTACTCATATCACATTATATTTAGAACTTGAGTTGGTCTCATCTAATCTAACTTGAGTGATACAGATGTTCAGCTGTTTCCTAACAAAAGTCTTCCAAGGTAAGCTTAACCAGTCTACTCATATTTTTTACTACAACGAAACTTATGTACTTATTCACTATAAGGTACATAAGTACATTATGAATATAATAAATGTCCTCGCCATCTTCAATTGATCAGTGTAATTTCCTCTATGTTTGGCACATCAGTCATGATGATCACAGCATGTAATGATTAAGTATAAAATAATTCGTCATCAGCCATTTTTAATTGCTGGGGCCAACGCACCGCCACCGCAACGCGACGGATCTACTGGACCATATGGTGCCGGCATTCAGATAGGTCGTCATCAGCCATTTTTATTGGTCTTCCTTATTGATGGATAAGGAGAACGGGCCATGACCCACCACGCGGGCCCAATGCGGATTAGTGGGTTTTAACGACTACAAACGCAGCCGGGACCAACGACTAAACGTGCCTTCCGAAGCACGGAGGAGCTCTAGATAGTAAATTTTTGGTCACCCATCCCGTGACCGACCATTGCGAAACTTGCTCGCAGGTCGAGCGCGTGTACCACTGCGCCACGGGCTCCTCAAGTATAATATAATAATATAACAAAAAAGAAGGAAATAGTAATTTGTGACGAAAGGAAGAAACATTTATTGACCTCACGACATAACATTATACATACAACAAAAGAGACAAACAGTACACAATGGTTACAAAAAGTACAACACAAATAGCGGTACCTACTAGATAGAATTAATGTGAGGCCAACAAATGCCACAAAGGCGCTAATTTTCATACAGCTCCTTGAATGAGTGATGGATGGACTGTATATTTAATAAAATAGTATAACATCAATATAACAAAAGATAAAATTTAATATTATAAATTAAGGACATACTAAGATAAATATAAAATACAAAAAATTTGTGATCGAGATATTTAACTGTGCACTGAGATTGCCTGAGACCAATCGATGTGGAGCATTTATTGCGACAATATCAACGCAGACATTTATTAAAAAAGTACGAAAATAAAAAAGGCAAAGGCACAAAGTGTCATTCAGCCACCCTCATCATAAAGTTTAAAAGGCAGAGTGCGCGCCCGTGTGATCACAGGCACATTGTGCTGCCATGTTTACGCTTTTACCTGGCTTCCCCAGTGCCCTATAGAGGGGATAGTTAACAAGTTGTCTATAGTGTCAACATTCTATACAGATTTTGCACTATTGGATTATTTTTTATTTCCATGAAAAAATTAAAACCTTGTTGTTTAAAATAACGAAACGAAGTCTACGCACAATCGTTTTTTTTTTCCAAATTAAAACTTAAATTAGCGATAAACTTTCTAAACAACCAAATTAGGCTGAATATTCCACATTTCTTTGCTTCAACATTATCTCGCTAGAAAAAAAACAGTCCGCGCCATATATTCCTGTCATAAATTAGCGCGGGGAGGCGCCACGCAGTCCTATCCTATTCCAGGATTGGTAATATCCGTTATGGCAGCACGGATATTAACAATTATTACTAACGGAGTCCGTTTTGAACTATTCGTGCACAATCAATTTTCAAATGGATTAACAATTAAGTTGTTTTGGTAAAAAACAGCTTTTGCGTGATTCCTGGTAAAGATGTCGTGTACAGAGACCTATATCGAGATAGAAGAGAAAAGAGAGCTTCAAACTGTATGAGAACCTAGCGTGTCGAATTTTTCGTACCTACGATGACGTCACGAGCGAGATTTAGTGATGTGGAAATGTTATTGACGAGCCCTTGCAAGAAATCACTGCACAATTAACCATATTCGTTTCTGAGTTCCGAGTATGTTTTCATGGCAATAGTCTCAAGCGGACCGACTTAAGTCGAAAAACTTTAACCGTGGATCAAAGTTTTGACACACAAGGTGAGGTACACTTTACCGTCTATCTCGATATAGGTCTCTGGTCGTGTAATTTGGTCTACATTTCTTTCTTATCCTACATCGGGAAAAGAAGCTTTAACGATTGTAAACTAGCGGCCGCTCGCGGTTTAACTCGCGTGGATCCTGTTACCGTGGGAATATCGAGATAAAAAGTAGCCTATGTGTCTACTACCTGAAGTCTCTACATACCAAATTTCATCCAAATCCGTTCAGTAGTTTTTGCGTGAAAGAGGAACAAACAAAGGCATACTTTCGCATTTATAATATTAGTAGGATAAAGTCTGGAATTCTCAACCACTGAGGAACTTAGCAGTAACTTAATTTACTACAATTAATCGGCTTGATATTGCAGCCTGTATTAGCCCAAGTAGCATTTTTGGCTCTATAGCGGTTGACTAATGGTACACATTTATTCTTTGAGCGGTCTAAGTAAGCGGTACAAGAGCTGTATAGCAGGCTATACTGCCCTTCTATCGACGGTTTGGGCACAAATTATTCAGCCTTGAGGTCACAAAAGGTACACAGTAGCAGAATAGTAGCACTTTAATGGCAGTTTAAGAGAGAACGGTGCGCGGTGGTCTTAAAAGCTGATCAACGGCACTACATAAAATTCCGTGTGGTACTTCATACAGACAAGAGAGTTATAACAAGTAACGAGTGAACAATTATACAGCCTCTATAGTAATTAAATGTCACAAGTTTACCCTAAAAACTAGTAATCGGCCGCATTTTCTCCAAATTATCACCTGAGTGCCACATTTTGTAATAATATTTTTTTAAGAAATGGCTATTGCTCCTCGTTAGGTTGCCATTTTTAGAATGATTTGGTTATTGGTAACAAACTGGTAAAGTAAGTATATAATTTGTGTTATTATGTTATAATGTGTTAATATTATGGGTAATGTAAATTTATTGTAAAGTATATACATATTTAGAGTTAAAATTTGACGCGCCTCTGAAATATTCCCTTTTTATCAAAAAAATATATCTAAATATGCAGAGACGAACAAAGCATTTTTTCATATTTATGTTTTTATGGCATCAAAATGAGTCTATGGTTTTGTATTTAAACATTAACCACAAAATTAATCACGAAACCTCTGTAGTTTAAGATAAAATCATAATAAATTAGAAATATTATAGGTTATGAGTAATAAACAAAATGGTGGAGTTTATTATTATTTATTATTATTATCTCTAGCTACAGTGAACCATTGTAACTCCAAATTGATGTTGTAAGCTCTATAAAGTTTCACATGTGTACCATTATAATGTCGTGAGCTCTAGAAAGGTTCACATGTGTATCATGTCGTGTGTGTCGTCGTCCAAAGTGTTAAAGAAAACCACGTTCACATAATTATTCGGCTCAGAGGATAACAATGTGGTACTCGTGAACAAATAAACAGCTGCCAGTCTTACTAGATATCAAGAGTGGTGCGTGTAATACCTGCTTATATGTACATGTGGACTCATTTAACGCTCATTTACAGAATAACATAATAGCTGATTAATATATCACAAACTAGCCGACTTAAAGCAACAAGCTGAATAATGCTCCACACAAGGGATATTTAACAGCTGCCAGTATCACTAGATATCAAGAGTGGTGCGTGTAATACCTACTTATATGTTCATGTGGACTCATTAAACGCTCATTTACAGAATAACATAAATGCTGATTAATATAACACAAACTAGCCGACTTAAAGCAACAAGCTGAATAATGCTCCACACAAGCTTCTATTTAACAGCTTTTGGCTGCATTTATATTCACATGTGTTGTATTAAAATGCCAGCATTATAACACTGTACATGTGGACTCTTAAATAGCCAATGCCGTATTATTCCCCTGTCGAAATGCTCTTGTTCAGCTTTTAAAATTAAAGCTGACTAGAAGAGTAATGTTGTACTATTATAACACCAATAGTTACTTAATAGGCCAATTTTACACTCTTATATATGTATATGTGGATTATTATACAGCTTTAAGTGGATTTGTTCACTTAATTACAGCCAATGAACCTCGTGTGGCCAATGTTATTGCTTAAAGATCGCCAGTGAACTAAATGTGTACTATTAAAGAGAAAAAAATGCTACTTGGGAGGGACATTGAAAATACGGATTTCTCATTGGTTTTACAGGATTCTGACGCTGAGAGTGCAGCTAAATTGTTGGTTACTTTGATATCGAATTTTGTTAAATCCAACTCTCGCCTAGTTTCTGTTCCATCCAGAAAACGTATTGTCAAGCCGTGGATCACGCCAGGTTTGCTCCGCTGTATCCGTCACAGAGACAAGCTTTTTCGTAAGTCTAGACAAGATCCCACCAACGTTATTATTGCTGCGTCATACAAACGCTATAAAAATTTCTGCAACAATTTGTTGAAAAAAGTGAGACGTGAGTATGATCGTTCCCAGTTCGAAAAAAACAAAAATAGCGTAAAGGGCACCTGGAAAGCAATTAGAGAAATTACAAATTTGAAACAAAAGGATAGATCCGACGCTTTGTTATTCTTATCAGATGATCCAAAAAGTTCCGTTGACGCTGTGAATAGGTTTTTTATTGATGTTGGTGACAGATCAGCCAGTTTTTCCCCTTTTCAACCCGATTGCCGATCTGAGATACCCCAGATATCCTGTCAGGATTCAATGGGTCTGTTTGCTACTGACGAGTCAGAAATTTACTCAATAATTATGGGGCTTAAGTTAAATAGTGCTGTCGGATGGGACGGTATTCCAGCATCTCTCTTAAGGGCCACTAGACTAGTCATGCTTCCAATACTGAACCATGTTTTTAATCTCTGTCTCACAACCGGAGTATTTCCAAGTGTCTTTAAAAAAGCAGTTGTTCACCCTATTTTTAAGAATGGTGACAGGGACAGTGTTTCTAATTATAGACCCATTTCCGTGCTTTCCACATTTTCAAAAATTTTCGAAAAAATTATAAATAAAAGATTAATTTGTTTTCTAGACAGCAAACAAGCTATTTCAGCAAATCAATTCGGCTTTAGAGCAGGGAAATCCACCGAAGATGCTGTCCTTGAACTTACTGGATCTATAGTGAAAAACCTAAATAAGAAACTCAAGTCATTGTGTATGTTTTTGGACATTTCAAAGGCTTTTGACACTGTCTCTGTCCCAATCTTATTACATAAACTTGAACGCTTGGGGATCCGAGGTTTGCCTCTCAATTTGTTTAAAAGTTACCTCAGTATAACAAGTGATGAGAGATCTGTCACATCGGGAGTCCCCCAGGGTAGTGTGCTCGGGCCTACTCTATTTCTTGTTTTTGTTAATGGACTATGTCAACTGTCTTTACCAAATTGTAAAATTATTACCTATGCTGACGACACAGCGCTTCTTGTTCATGGGCAGGATTGGGAGGGGGCTCGTAAACATGCTGAACATGCTCTAAGAATAGTCACTGCCTGGCTCTCTTATAATCACCTACTTCTTAACCTTACTAAGACATGCTTTGTCACATTTGCTCCTAGACTAAAATCCCAACCTGACAACACATTCAAAATATCTGCGCACGAAAATTCTTGCACTTCAGTAGGTATATCGAGTCCTAATTGTGATTGTTTCAAAATCCAACGTTTAAATCACGTGAAATATTTGGGTGTTGTAGTTGACAGTGTCATGTCCTGGCATGAGCATGTCCAATCAGTATCTTCTCGAATCAGAAAACTGATATTTGTTTTTCGGAAACTGCGAGGTAGTGCTGATGAGGGTAGTGCTGATGAGGGTACTTTGAAGACGGCTTATATCACCTTAGCTCAATCAATACTAAGTTATTGTATTTCTGTCTGGGGCTCCTCGACAGTGACCAATCTCATACCGCTGGAACGGGCCCAGCGTGCGGTGTTGAAAGTTATGGCTTTCAAACCTATCTGGTATCCTACCGCACAACTTTATGAGCTATGGCAGGTTCTTTCCGTGCGTGAGCTAAGGTACAAATAGTGCCGACTGGTAAGCTTGGTAGAACATTTTTCGACTTTGAAGATTCTATTTGACAATCTTGTATTCAAGGCTAACTCAGGATCAAAATTACAAGATCTGTGTTTACGTAGAAGAACGGACAGTATTTCGTACTGTCCGTTCTTCTAGTAGAAGAACGGACAGTACGAAAGAAGTACAGACGGACAGTACGTACTACAAGACGGACAGTACGTAGAAGAACGGACAGTATTTCGTACTGTCCGTTCTTCTACGTAAACACAGATCTTGTAATTTTGATCCTGAGTTAGCCTTGAATACAAGATTGTCAAATAGAATCTTCAAAGAACGGACAGTACGAAATACTGTCCGTTCTTCTACGTAAACACAGATCTTGTAATTTTGATCCTGAGTTAGCCTTGAATACAAGATTGTCAAATAGAATCTTCAAAGTCGAAAAATGTTCTATCAAGCTTACCAGTCTGCACTATTTGTACCTTAGCTCAGTCCTATATAATAAAATTAACTATAAATTGCGTTTTTACAGCTTATCTTTTCGAGAGTGTAAGCAAGTTTTGTGCAAGTGGCTCCTTAGTTTAAAATATGAAGATGTCGAGTCTCTTGTTTAACAAAATGAATGACATTCAACACACATAACACGCATCACACACTCACGTTAACACACACACTCACCCACACAAACACACACACACAAACACACACTCACACGCACTCAAACACACACGCACACACACACGCGCACACACATTCCACACCCAAGCGTGCACCCGCGCGCGCGTACTTACTACACTTACATGTATAAGAAAGTTTTTGTTTTTTTCTTTTATATAATATAGTCTCTAGTTAGACCTTAGATTTCGGTTAATTTATTTGTATTTTTTGCAAATTTGTATAAATTCGAGGTGGGCGCTAATAACTGCGACACAGTCTTTGACTACTGTGGTTATTAACGATAATATTGTTTTTGTACCAGGCTTTAGATACAAATAAATTATTGTTATTGTTAAATTATTGTTATTGTTAATTCATACTGCCAGAAAACAACAATGCTGAAGCATTATTATGGCGAAAGACGCGGTGGAAGCCAGTCAGGTGGACTTGACACAAGTCCACCGAATAAAACCGACCAAACATGATATCAAATCGCAGCCATTTACAATACCGAGGAAAATTAACAACAAACGGCTATAAAATGCTATGAGAATAAAATAATTTTTCCCACTGGGAATCGGAAGAGTCCTAGGGACTCAACTCAGATCGAAATCTAAAAAATTGCATTCGGTCCCATTTTGGTTCATGAGTGCAGGTACAGTTCCTTTATGCATAACTAATGTACATTTGTAGATTCAGTTCTGAAAATTAGATAGCATTTTTAACCTACTTCAAAAACAATGAGTGTTCATTTCGTCGTCTCAGCCACATAACACCCACTGCTGGGTATAGGCCTCCCCCAAGGATCTCCACAACGATCGGTCCTGCGCTGTTCGCATCCAGCGGCTTCCCGCGACCTTCACTAGATCGTCGGTCCACCTTGTCGGGGGCCTACCCACGAAGTGTCGTCCTGTGCGCGGTCGCCATTTCAGAACCTTTCCGCCCCAACGGCCATCGGTTCTTCTCGCTATGTGTCACGCCCACTGCCACTTCAGCTGAGCAATCCTTCGAGCGATGTCAGTTACTTTAGTTCTCCTACGGATCTCCTCATTTCTGATTCGATCACGGAGGGAAAAGCCCTCTCCATTGCACGCTGGGTGAACTTGAGCTTTCTTATCAGAGCTTTCCCTTAAGTTACTATCAAATAATTCGAGGAAGATTCAAGAAGCTGAGAGAGAGAATAATGAAAACTGTTGACATTACTGACGGGAGTTAACAGAACGAGCGGAGAAAGTGTTGAACGAAGACCTGAGATTATAGGCTAATCGTAGAAAAAAATAATATCTAGGTGATCCCTGCCTGAAAAAAATTATATTATCGATATGGTCACCCCAATATGCATGTCACATTAATCGTCTCGAAAAGATCCAAAAGATTCTTATTAAACATCTTAATTATCGTTACGGTAAGTCCGCTGGTTCATATGTCGAAGCTTGTCTTACTCACAATTTACTTACTCTTGAAGATCGGCGTAAACTTTTGGATATGTGTCTTTTGCATGATATTTTGAACGGACGCATCGACTGCCCAGAGCTTTTGGCTGGCATAGTTTTTCGTACCCCTAAACGTCGCACAAGGCATACACCACTACTCCACGTACCATTATGCTCTACAAACTATGCTAAGAATAGTCCACTATCACGTCTTGCTATGTTGTATAATGAGAAGTTCAGTGATCTTGATATCTTTACATTATCTAAGCCAGCTTTCAAAAAAGCTGTGTCTGCTTTGCTGATTAGTAATTCATAAAATTTAATTCAATTATACTAATAAGGATTTGTTTACTACTAAATAATTTAAGGTCCCAAATCATATGGTAGCTGTTACAAGTTTTGGTATCTTTGGTACCTATGCTGCCTCACTGTCCGGTTTGTCCTTGTAGGTATTATTGTTGTAATGCATGAACACATTGGATATATAGATAGATATAATACAAGTTGAAATTAAAGTTGACATAATATACTTACATAATAAATAAATGATCAGTACGGTAACAATTAATTATTTTTTCAATGATAAGTCGACTATAATTAATAAGTTGGAAATAGGAAATAAATATTGTATTATTTACATTGCCATCGTTTAACTTTAAACCAACATCTGCGTTCATATTTGTTGGATTTTCATATAAGTTTTTATATAATTTTGCTTGTTATCATGTTTACTCTATTACGAATATTATGCTATTAACATATTATGTTACGTTAAATATTTAACTCTATTACGAAATACATTCATACATACACACTCACATACATACACGTACACACACATACACACACGCACACACTATGTTTACTAGCTAGGCTGATATTTTTGTGTCGTTGTTTTTTGTTCTATTTGAGTTATTGGCTTAAATTTTTAAGGAAACCTGTAATTGGTCTTACTATTATAGTGTACACAATTTTTGTCAATTATATTTGTAACACTGTTGGTTTTCAATAAACAAAAATTAATAAAATAAAAAATATTGGGCCGATCTCGTGCTTTGTTAGAACGATACGCAGGAAATAAGCAAGGTCCGATTCTGTATTCAGATGATTTTTTTTACAATGCAAGAGTACTCTGAGCAGGAGCTCTATTTTAGATTCACTCGTCTCGAGGATTCTACTGATTTTGCGACGTTTGAGTTTCAGTATTCCGTAAAAGCGACCTTGCACGTATATACATAGTTTCGCTTTTCGCCTGTAGTATCGCCTCCCAACACGACACGAGGGGCAAAGCGAAAAGCGTGCTATGTCTACGTTTGGTTAAGGTCGCTCATCGCCTGATCGCCTCCTCGTTCGCCTTCATAAATAGAGGTCCAGTTAAGTGATGCCCACAGCAATAAAGATGCTAGCGAATGTGTTTCTCGAGTCCAGAAGGCCAATCACCCTTCGCCAGTGATAGCTTGCCTCGGAGTGTCGTATTTTGGCCTAAAAGAGGTGTTTTTCGCAGAAAAGGGAACGTAAAACAAGAGCAATGTTCACCATAATACAGACCTGGCAGACGTCGTAGACCGCTTTATCGAACCACGTTCAAAACTCAAGAATGAGTCTTCATCAGGCTTCAGGGCCACATCACATAGCGAAGAGGACTCAAAATTATCAGGCCACCCATGAAACTAGACTTCATCGGGCACGAAGATTGACCATCCTTTAGCCCAGATTTCAATCCGCTTGATAATGAAATTTGGCCCCATTAGAGGAGAGAACCTGCGCTAAGCCACACCCAAAATTGAAGCCTCTCAATTAAATGCATCCTTCATTACAGCAGCCGCAAAAATCTACATGGCTGCGGCGCGTATTCCTAAAGTCTGTTTTTTCTTACTTGTCTTAAAATGTAAACAATATTTACATGTCTTTTTACAGCTTTCCTTAGAACATAAAACAGAGCAAGATATTTACAAAATCATCTTCGTACTCAATAGTTGTTTTGTCATGATAGGTTAGTTACATAGATTCACATTAACATGTATTTTTTTTCGTTACAATTCAATAATAAGTCTTGTCAAGATTGTTTAAATTTTAAGACAAGTAAGAAAAAACCGACTTTATAGATGCGTGGCCCGAAGGCCAAGGGCTTGCATCGAAAATTGGGCCAACCATTTCGAATCGCTTTTATCAATTAGTATCAACTATAGTGTAAGCTTTCTTTTCGATTACAATAAAATAAATATTTATTTAAAAATCGGTCTATACTTCACTAAAAACTCGTGACAGAACTTATGACCCGGCTTATTATGTATGTACTTACAAAAAATGTACCTATATAGATATATATGTTTATCCATTATCTAGTATCCATAACACAAGTTCTTCATTAAACTTAACTAGATAGTTGGTGTTTGTTTGCTATTGTGTGTCTATTTTATTATTATTATTTACATTCTCGATTTGAACCACTCGGGAACAAACCACAGTAGGCACAGATAATTGCATACAAATTAATGACCCTACAACGCACAACGTTCTAATATGGTATTGTCATATCATCAATTAAAAACAACATAAAAAATAAATAACGTTAACATTCGCTAAAAATATCTTTCTTTGCTACCACGAAATTCAATTATTTGCATATATCTTATTTTCTACCACACGGCGGTCTATTTCGCCATAACACCATGGATGATTAAGAACTTGATATAATTTTATGCACATACCGGACCTCTGAAGGGAAATCAGTCGCAGAATGAATATAAAAGTCCAATAGAACACTGAAGATGAAAAATCCCAACTATATTTCTTTCAAAACACTCAATATTTTTTTATTTTCATAAGAAAACACGATTTTCACTACCACCACACGCGTTCTCTCACGGAACTGTGAAAAATCGATTTTGGCGGGAAAGAGACGTTCCATTGCGCGAGAAAAGGATGAAGGAGTTTCCTACCTTTGTTGGAAAGGGAAGGAAGATGGTTCGGAACCGAGGGGCATATTTTGTTCGAGAGTTTTGGACCCTCGCCTCCAAAATAGGGTTGGTTATTAAGAGCTACTACAGTTTGCGGGGTTAATTTTTTTTTTTGCAAATCGAAAATTTTAGATGGAGTGTGGAAAGTTTTTTTGTGACTTCTTGGTAAGGAAATGAACTAAGTAAAACGGAACGTTCTTTTTTTTTGTGAAGTAAAAAGTTTCATCGCATGAGTGAAAATAATTACCTATAAAACGTCTTAAGTTTCGTTTTATTTGATTTCCATTTAGAAATATTAAATTTGTGTTGTCCGCACTAAACAGTGAGTTGTTGTACATAATTCCTGGCACTAAAAAAATATTGCGTTTTTGAGTCCGAAACGTCTCTAGTTTTTTCTCGTTCCAAGCAAAATACAAAAACAGGTGTTAAGCTAGTTTTAAGTCATAATATTTACAGGCAACTTACGCTTTTGAATGAATTAAAATAAAATATTAAGTAAATTATATTCATTTTTAAATAAAACCAGTGCTTCAGCACAAGCTCCTCGTACAGAAACACTGCATTTACATATTTTTTGCGAAACTTTTTTTTATTGTATCGGTCGGTATCGAGGATTCTGATGTTCACTAATTTGTTTATGATTAATATTACTAACCTTTAATGTATAATAAAACAAAAACTTAGTACCTACCTGAATAATTAAATCAAAATACGTACCTAAGTACCTATATATACCTACTTACTATTTTCGGTATAACTTTTTAAACATTAGACTCGATCGCAACTCACCAGTATCTCACTCACGTACTTAGTAGTGGTTTGAATGCAATTGACATGTTTTCATTGCAGTTTCCTCGCCGTATATGGAGCAGTAGGGGGATGCAGGGGTCGCGAGGCTGAGTGGTTGAAGATCCTTTGATTGAAGCAAAGAATGTAGGGGTTTTTTTTTTTGAGAATTTATATTGTAACACGCCTACACTGCTTGCTGGAAAAGAATTCAGAAACTTTTTTTAAGCACACTGCACTTCTTTTTTAGGCCGCATGATTTATTAGTAATGATGTTAGTTGGTTGGTGGTGGTAGGACATGTTTTGGTTGGTGGTACGACTTGTTGTAAGTCCGCCTGGCTAGCTACCACCATCTTATCTAAGTCTGACGCCATAACAACAATGTTTTTAGCATTCTTGTGTTAATAAGTTAATGAGATAGATGGAGCCATTGTATTTTTTGACACAGTATGACGGTATATAAACCGTCATACTGTGTCAAAAAAATTATCCAATTTAAACTAGTACTAAGTACAAGTACCTACAATTGACATGTTTTCATTGCAGTTTCCTCGCCGTTATTGGGAGAGATATTACTTTTGTTTTACTACGGGTCGGCGTTTTATTTTGTGACGTCATTGTATAACGCTTTGTATGCAGCTTGCGGCTCTCGCTTGACCGATTTGGACAGAGAGACGCCTTCTTTGAATGAAACTGAATACAATGACGTCACGCAAAGAGCGCGCGAAACTTGACGTTTGAACACTTGTGAATCCAAAACCGTGTTGAACAGAATCTGTGCCGTGTGGTGACGGCCTAAGAAGTGCCGTGTGGTGACGGCTTAAGAATACAAGTGTCACCACTCCCTTAAATGCCTGGGATGTCGTAAGAGTCGACTAAGAGGCTCGACGCTTTGGACACCTGTGCGAGAGAAGGAAAACTTGAAACAAACCCTCTACCAACCCGTCTGGTCAGCGTGGTAGCAGTAGGCTAATAACCTCCTATGAACGCCACAATAGGCGTGAGCTAGGAGAGGCCTATGTCCAGCAGTGGACGTCCACAGGCTGATGATGTATGAATCCAAAACAGTAGGTTATCGTATTTGAATAAAACAAATACAGTTCAGGGCCCTTGGAATGAAATCGGTGAAACAGGGCCAAGGAATCGGTAAGTGGTCATAGTGAATACGGCACCAGGGCCCTTTTTCACTATGACCACCTAGAAATTCCTTGCTCAAACCACGCTAATGTCGTACTTGGTTTTGACATTTTCAAAAGTTGTTTTCTCCATGATACTCTCAAATTATTACAAAAAATGTGTTAGTTATTAAACAAGTAAAATTACTTTTAGTAAGTAAGTATCATAGAGAAAACTAATTATGATAATTTAATACGGGTCCAGGGCCCTTTTTCACTATGACCACCTAGAGATAGCTTGCTCAAACCACGCCAATGTCGTACTTGGTTTTGACATTTTCAAAAGTCGTTTTCTCCATGATACCTACTCACAAATTATAGAGTTATTGTACAAATACATTACAGTAAAAAATGTGTTAGTTATTAAACAAGTAAAATAACTTTTAGTGAGTAAGTATCATAGAGAAAACTAATTATGTTAATTTCGAAACCAAATACGACATTGGCGTGGTTTGAGCAAGGAATCGGTAAGTGGTCATAGTGAATACAACAAAGTTTCAAGCGATTAACGCCCCCTATCTATAGATATAGTTTGGGCTATCTGAGATTGTTGCCTAGGATACTGGGTTTGTTGTCTGTAACCATATCGTTATTTCGGTCATATTAACAAAATATCCTTGACAACTAACTCGGATAGCCCTATCCATATCTACAGATAGGTTATTAATTTCGGCCGTTAATGAACCTGTTTAATCTCCATGGACATATGTTTTCATTGCAGTTTCCTCGTCGTATATGGAGCAGTAGGGGATGGAGAGGTCGCGAGGCTGAGTGGTTGAAGATCCTTTGATTGACGCAAGGAATGCAAGGGGGAAAATATTAAGAAACTTTTTTTAATTGGGTCGGTCGAGGGTACTGATTTTTCTACTTAAATAGTTAAGGATATTCACTTGTTACTTTTTTTCTTTTTACAAGAATATAATAATATACTTGCCTACTAGAAAAAATCAACTTGTCTCATCGCTCAAATGAGACTCGAACTTAGACCCTTGGGAGTTCGAATGCATTGGGCTTGGGCCAGACTTCCAAGGGTGTGGGTTCGAGTCCCGTCTGTGCCATATGACGCAAGTTGATTTTTTCAAGTACCCTTATAGTTTCTTGTTATTCATTCTACGACATCAGGAATTGAACTCGGGACTCAAGATCTGATACATGTGAAGTTACCACTAAACCATTAATTTTAATCGCTTTTTATTATTTTTATTGTAATGATTTTTTATTCTTTTTCTCCTTTAATTTTGTATTATAGCGCTAATTGTTTTTTATTGTAACGCCATTTGTTCCCTTTTTTTTCTCTGTTTTTCATTAATATTTGTTTATTTTTTTTAAACGAACTGTTAATTTGGCTCGCAGTCCCACCGAAACGGTACCGACGGAAGATCAGCGCTGGCCAAAAGTCATGCATTATGCTGAGTCGGGACCGTTTTGGGACAAACGGTTTTTAGTCTTATAGGTGTTTTTATTTTTATTCGTATGTACTGTCTTTTGTTTGTCCCAAATAAATTTTCTTTCTTTCTTTCTAAACCACAGAGGCAGTTACAAAAATACTAGTGGTCGCCCGCGATTTCACCCGCGTGGTTCACGTTCCCGTTCCTTACGCACCAAATTTCATCCAAATCCGTTCAGTAGTTTTAGCGTGAAATAGCAACAAACAAACCGACGTACTCTCCCATTTATAATAAGTAGGATTAAGTATGATTCATGCAGTTTTTGTGCAATAATCGCATTTTTCGTTAGACTCTATTGATAAATAAATAAATAAATAATTGCATACAAACACACCAATTATCTAGCCCACGTTAAGTTTCATTAAGAACTTGTGTTATGGATACTAGATAACGGATAAACATACTTATATACTTTTTTTTTTGTAAATACATACATAATATACATATTAAACACCCAGACCAAGACAAATAGACATGTTCATGCACACAAATATTTGTCTTGTCCGGGGATCGAACCCGGGACCTCTGGCGCAGAATGCAGGCTTAGTACCCCTGCGCCAAACAGGTCGTCAAACCGTCGTTGATTGATTAGAACTACGAATATACCAAAAAAACCGGACAAGTGCGAGTCGCACTCGCCCACCGAGGGTTCCGCACAAATTTGTAGGTACTGTGGCGGGGGCGTATGAAGGATGTTAATGCCAATTTAATGTACCACATTTAATGCAAATAAATTGTTCTATTCTATTCTATTCTATTCTAATAAGCACTCGCTCGATTGTTATAAATTATTTGTAAAATATTAATATAATAATTGGATTTTACATGAATAGTCATTTATTCGTAGTTCTAAAGTTTTCCCATCGGCTTGGTTGGTTTAGAATCAAAACTAACCAAGCCTTATGGAACTGCATCTTGTCGGACTAGTCTTGTCCGAACTTAGTTTTACTTTTACACTGAATACAATACCTACCCTACCTTATATTAAGTACATAATATTAAATATAGTTCAGGAATTGAGTCTCGCAGGTTTTTAAAGTTTTCCCGAAATTCAGTTTCCAAAACTTAAGACTATTTGTTTATGATTTAATTACAAAATCCCGGCTGTATTTGCAGTCGTTAAAACCCACCAACCCGCATTGGGCCCACGTGGTGGGTCATGGCCCATTGTCCCTATCAATCCATGAGGAAGGACAGCCAGTGCTCCAGCTTCAGTGGGGACATTAAAACTGGCTGATGACGACGACCACGAAGAGGGCGCCACTAAATAAATACACTCGCGAGCAATGAAGAAGTTCCAGTGACATAGCACCAAATTACTACTAAACGGGAAAGGCTAGTTTAATGACGCCGTCTGCAATGTTGAAGTAGGTACATTTAACAGCGCATCAGAATATTAATGTGTGATTTTTAATTAATTTTAGTTTATGAAGCTTGGTTTTATGTCTTAGGAGATTGTCGGCATTTTGTGGGTGGAACTTTTTCATTGCTCATCAGTGTGTTTAGAAGTAAACCTAATAAAATAGGTCTACAATTATAACAATAAAAATCCCATTGAACTGATAAAGATACTTTACTTATAAATTAAACTGATCACATGTCTACATTAGCTAGGTGTTCGCTTAGTTCTTGTCGCGGTAGTGCTTGATGTTGACAAGCACATAGGCGGGGATGGCAGACCAACCGATGACCATCAGGCTGGAGAGAAAGATGATCTCCTGGATACAAGATAAAATACTTTGTTTGAAATATACAAATCATTTATAAATTTTTAATTTTGCATTTTACAATACTATTTTTGTGTGATAATAGTCAAACATTTGTAAAGATGTTTCTTTCGAATGCGAGGATATTTCTCTCATTGATGAAACAACGGTGGCCAACACCGTAGAAAGGTGAATATACTAGAGAAATTGGACGTGTCCTCATAGGTCTCTGTAGCATAATTGGTTAGTGCATTGGGCCGGACTCAAAAGGATGCGGGTTAGAATCCCGTTAGGGCGACATGAGACTAGTTGCTTTTTTCTAGTATATTTTCTTGTTTAATATTTATCATACAAATATATTTTTTAAGAATTTTTAAAGTAAATTAAACTAATGTCTGTGATTGTTGAGGTTAAGCAACTTTCGCAATGGTCAGTCACAGGATGGTTCAACAAAAATTTACTAAGCTGTCGGTCGGGGTTTCCAGTGGGTCTAGAGAACAGCCCAGGCTGTCCTATCCATTCAACCAGGGTGGTCTGGCTCCGGAAAGGTTAATCTATTTGTTTGACAAATCAAGATAAGAGGAAATAGTGATACATAATTCTTGTACTTGTATATCAAATTCTCAATAAAATACAGCAAAACTTGGTTATTTATCTGTACTATCTACTGCTATAATTGCACAGGCTAATTTGGAGAAAAATAATCAGATTTATAGCAAATCTGTCTAAAATGTTCATTCGAACAAGGAAAAGCTAGGTTATCTTTGATATAAATTTTAAATTACGTAACACGAAAAAATCGCTTTAACCACTACCATTAATGTTGGAAATGGCATAATCAAACGCAGGATTTGCTTTGTACTTGATATTAGATTGCTAAGCATGTGCAACTAAAAGATTATTCGTAGTATTGATGTTATAAAGCACAAATTACTTACGCCTGTGGAAACCTTATTTCTAGCTGGGGTGGCAGTGACGCTCATATTTCTTACTGGAGCCACATTCTTGGCGAGTTGGACATTGCTTCTGATAAGGTTTCTGATGGCATACATTTTGATTTTTTGGAAATTTACGCCTTGTAAAACTACAAAATCCACACCTGGTAAATTGATTGTTGAGTGACACAAAAATTTACCACAAATTTACGACTTTGACTTTTCAACTAATTGTTGCCAGAACAAGACTACGTCTTCTTATGGTAAATTTTAAATAGAAAAAAATTAACTCGGCCACAAGAGAATTCTCAGACGGGAATCGAACCCGCGACCTTTGGAAATCCGGTCCAATGCTCTACGTCTACGTCTTCTCTTTTTTTAAACCACTAAAATGTTGCTACTAATAATAAATGAATACATAATTATAAATAGGTATCGATAGTTTATATTTAATGTAAAAAAGGATGTTTTAGACGAATTAATTTTTATCTTTAATTTAACCCCCGTGCAATCATTTTTAATATTTTTTTTCAAGATTTGACGTTTTGAAATGACTTGACTGACACTGAGAGACAGATTGATTTGACAGTGACAGTCAGTGGTCATGTCTTGTCTTGTAGAGATGTGTCGTTATAGCTTTTTCAAATAACGAAACGAAAACCGTGATGCGTTGTCATAAACCGTCTTGACCACTATCTATTTTTACAACGAAGTCGTCGCTAATAGTAATACACTCTGCAAAATGTATCAAAACTGATTATGATGCACCGCGCACGCTTGTATAGAACTCGAACACGCACGACACGACTGAGCAACAAATCAATAATTAATATTCAAAAATCGCCACACTCTAGTCTAAATACTTACAGAAATGTACACTTTGCAGGTGTCAAGGTCAAGAGTTCAACCAAAACAAAAATCTCTTTTTATTATTCCAAAATTGACTTACACTAAAATACAAAAGGATCATTATTCGATAGCAAACTAACGGTATAAAATCACGCAGGCACTTCCGTCTCACTCGCACTTGTGCTAACTAACGTGTAATATTTTGTTTCATTTCTTCTCGCGCAACGCAACTTCACGCAACCAATGAACGCGAACCAAAAAGCTAGCCAAATAGCTAGTTACACAACTATCTATGTTATATAGCGCCCATTACTATTGTCTTGTCATGTCATTGTCACAGCACAGTTGCATTGCTTTGCTTGGAGACGGGCTAGTTTGATCGATGCGGTTTCGGTTTTTAAATAAAACACGACATTATTCACTTAATTCATTGATACGGATTTTGTACACTCTCAACTATGGCTGTAAGTATAATTTAATATTTTTTTTATTCATAACAACGTTGTACTTTCATTACAAACCTCCAATATTTGAACATAACCTCAAAATTATTCGCTCAATTTTGTGTATTCACGTTTTTCATGCGAGTTTTCCGTTATTTGCTAGTCGATAGCAGCAGCTCAAGTGCAAGAAGTCCGCTCCATAACTCGAATAGAGCGTATCGGCGCTCATTCTCACATTCGAGGTCTAGGTCTTGACGATGCACTGGAACCAAGAGCTGTCTCCCAGGGTATGGTGGGCCAGAAGCAGGCGAGGAAAGCTGCTGGAGTCATTTTGCAGATGATTCGAGAAGGTTAGTTTGCCGTTGCTATGGTAACATGTAATTGTTGTAAGTTGTAATTGAGATAGTATAATAATACAACTCGCTATAGTGTCTATAGATAAAATATATTTGATAATACTTAACTGATTATATTAATGCAACATTATAACATGTTGTCTCGGCCACACAACACCCACTGCTGGCTATAGGCCTCCCCCAAAAGGGGGGGGGGATTTGCCATAACCGCCACGCTTGGCAGGTAGGTTGGCGAACGTAGTATGGCCAAGTTTGTAGGAGACGCTGCTGCCCATCTCCTGAAGACTGAGTCCCTTAGTCGCCTTTTACGACACCCATGGGATGAGAGGGGGCAGTGCTATTCTAAGCTGACACTACACACTATTACACACATTTACTTAAATAGGTACACTAAAATATATAATAGAATATCTAAATATATGAGCACAACATTGGATATAGTGCGGTTGTTTCTCTGTGCAGTGCAGCAGCAAAACAGGGTATAGGCTTAGTGTATACTCTAATTAAATCTAAAAGTAATGGGAAGGAAAAGGAAAGAGAGGGATCAATTTCATTTGAAGCAATGGTTTCTAAATATTGGATAAATACATTGTATGTCAGGTTATTTAGTTATGCTCTGCATTCCATAACTAATAAGCTAGTGATAAGAAATTTCTTTGTCCCAAGGTGCAATTATTGCAACCTACAATAATAAATACTATCACTAGATATGTTGACTAATTAAAAAACCAAAATATTCAACTATTCATATTATTTATTACTGACATAGCTAGGACAATAGATATTCTTTTGCTTTTGTGATTGTTTTGATTTAATTACATAATAAATGTAACAATTGGGTCATTCTACGTAACGGGTGTTACAGGTTGTACACTTCTAAGAATTAATTAAGCAAAGCAAACATATTTCAAGTTACGTACATCTTTTGTTTTGGCGCACACTGTTCATTGAAATAAAATAACTTTTACGGATATCAAACGCGCTATATTTCCACGAACTAAGTTGTAATTGTCCGTAATCCCGTGACCACGGCAGCTGTAAAGGTGCCGAAACGTCGGGAAAATAAAAAAACGCCTAAAAAACCAAAAAATACGGACAATTACAACTTAGTTCGTGGAAATATAGCGCGTTTGATATCCATAAAAGTTGTTTTATTTCAATATTTCAAGTTATTTAATGGAATACAGTGTTTCCAATTTAGGAAACAAAACTGCATCTGAGACAATACGTTTTGATGTCAGTTCAACTTTAGATTAAACAATAACAAAATATGTTTAGGCCTAGTTTTTCTCAAACTCGGATTATTTGGTGTATGATTATCAATTTAAGTTATAAAACTGTTTTAATAATCGAACTTTAAAAATATATGCGAAAGTCGCGTGTGATATGGAATTACCCAATTGCAAAAAATGCAACATATAGTAAGGTACATAAATTGTCCCGCAGGCAAGATCGCAGGCCGAGCGGTGCTGCTAGCCGGGCAGCCTGGTACGGGGAAGACTGCTATAGCAATGGGGCTGGCACAGGCTCTAGGGCCTGATACTCCGTTCACAAGCATGGCTGGTAAGTTAAGATTAGATTGTAGGTGTGCATACTCCACCTCCACACATATGTAAGACTAGCGGATCCTCGCTGTTCTACCCGCGTGGTGCCCGTTCCCGTGGGAATATCGGGATAAAATATAGTCTGTGTCACTCGGGAGAAATGTAATTTTCTAAGAATTTTCTAAATCAGTCCAGTAGTTCCTGAGATTAGCGCGTTCAAACAAACAAACTCTTCAGCTTTATAATATTATATTAGTATAGATTTCTTATGTCAGCTTGATATCTATCAGTGAAATGGTTCCAATTTTGTTTGCTTGCTGCCTTTGTTGCCTTGCTGGCGTCCCCTCTCCAAAAAAATAAAAAATCTATCAGCAATCTATTGTAACCCGTTAAAGCTCGAAACTTCCAGAGCAGTCAGTCGCTCTGTACCCGTGACATGTATCGTATGTATTATGTAATAAAACCGAATACATAAGTGAACACGCAATTTCTTTTGTGGTCATCTTTATCCTTCTGGTGGAGACCTTAAGTATCCACAAGATAATGTTGTAAATGCTGTTCAGCCGGGCCATTATCGCGCTGCAACATCATCTGTTATTTTCTGGAATCACAAATCTGTGTTAAAAATAGGATTATAGGATTGTCGAAGATTGTTGAGACTTAAACATTTTGACTGTTGTAGAGATTTCACTAACATATCTAATGGAAGTTATAGGTAGTAAAATGTCTGATTCAAAATTGCTTAGTGCAAGAATTGCCACTTGGAGCTTTACATGAGCTGTTAGGGCGTATGCACACCACGTTTTTTTGACGCGCCGTCCGTCGACGCGCTTTTATCTGTGCTTATGTCATACAAAGTAGTCTGATGCGCGTCGACGGCGCGTTTGTTATTACGTAAGCACTACAGAGGGGCGGGGTATTTGCTTTGCTTATTTTTCCTGACATGGGGGGTGGGGGGATCTAGATAGTGATTACGTCAGCAGTACTTATTGACTTTTTTACATATATCGCAACCCACACTTTGTTTACGCAGAAAACGAAATGCATTTTCGGGGATTACAGTCCTCTATTCCAAACCTATTCCTTATTTCTAGATTCTAGATTAACTGCTGCTCATAAATCAATCAATTGTACCAATGTTTACGTAAGCATGGGGGGGGGGGGAGGGGTAGGAACTTTGCTTACTTTTGCTGACGAAGGTGAGGGGTGGGTTAATAATTGCAATAAATCTGCTTACGTAATACTTAAACGGCCCCATAGGCTCTTAGAACAGACAGTATATTTGGGATACTTAACGCCCGAAATTAATAACCTATCTGTAGATATAGATTGGGCTATCTGAGATAGTTGCCCAGGATATTTTTGTTGATATGACCAAAATAACGACTGTTGCTAGGCAACGAAGCCAGTATCCTAGGCAACTATCTCAGATAGCCCTATCCATATCTACAGATAGGTTCTTAATTTCGGCCGTTAGACAACACAATCTAGACCCAATCTAATTATGTATTTTAAAACATTATCATAACATAATAATATATTTGTGTGTAGGTTCTGAAATATTCTCACTGGAGATGAGCAAAACTGAAGCCCTGACGCAGGCCATCAGGAAATCTATAGGGATTAGAATAAAGTAAGTATGATTTCCTTTCAAATCATTATTCAATTATTTTGATTACTTCTGTTTGGTCTTTGTCTGGAAAGAAATAAGTAAAAATTTAGCTTTTGTCAGAAATCAAGGGACTCAATGCGATATTAAAAAGTAGTACATAATGTACTTACATCTTCTGTTATTCTTATTAATCTTTACGTCTTCTAAAAGTTTATAAAATTAATTAACAGTCTTTTTCATAAAAATAATAATCCTTTAAATGCTTTTTAGCTAAATAGTCTTTCCAGACCACACATAGTACAACAGCTCTATTTTTGATTCACTCGTCTCGCGAGTGGCGAGGCGATCAGGCAAATAGCGACCTTGCATTTGTAGACATAAGCTCGCTTTTCGCTTTGCCCCTCGCGTGCTCACGTTGGGAGGCGGCATTTCAAGCGAAAACCGAAGCTATGCTACACGCAAGTTCGCTATTACGGAAATACGGAAAATGCGGAAACTCAAATGTCGCACGAAAATCAGTAGAACCCTCGAGACGACTGAATTAAAGATAGAGGTCCTGACTGCATACATTTTGTGACTCTTCAATAGTTTCATTCTGTCTTTACCAGAGAAGAATCAGAGATAATAGAAGGCGAAGTGGTAGAAGTATGCGTTGAGAGGGGTGCAGGTGGCGGAGGTGCACGGGTCGGACGCCTCACGCTGAAGACTACCGATATGGAGACCAATTATGATATGGGGGCCAAAATGGTGGACTCACTGCTTAAAGAAAAGGTGGGTATGTCGCAGGATAATTAGATAAAGCGATTTTTTGCGAAAATCCTAGGGATATTGCGAAAACACGGATAATTAGACAATGGTGTTGACATTTCTCAATCCTACTGAAAAAGGATAGGATTTTTGCGATAAACTGGTTGCCTTAGTAAGATTGCGAAAAGAACCGCTGGCTATTATGAAATAAGAACACTGATTGGCTGGTCGGATCGTCCAAAACAACATCTTCTCTGATTGGTTGACGACTTGACGTTTCAAATGTCAATCCATTCTCTCATCTCTCCATCCACCCAATAAGAATAAGAGTTAGCAAGCAAGCAAAAATTAAGCCAATCAGAATAAAGAATATCCAATGTTACTAAAGCAACCCGTATTTTTGCAAAAACTATCTTTTTTCAGTAAGATTGAGAAATGTCATGAAATGTTAAATATGTTTCAATATTGTAGATTTGTGTTTGGCAACGACATGTTCCTTTGTAAATGTTGTTGCTTCTGTTAGAGATGATAAGTTTCTTGCGGCCGTTCTTCTTTTCAGTTAAAAGATGTCCTGAATGGCTGGTAGGAAAAAAAAATTGGACGATTCGAAAGCACTTATCTCTAAGTCTATTTGAATAAAAATCTTTGACTTTGACTTTGACTTTCAACACTATTGTCTTATTATCCGTGTTTTTGCAATATCCCTAGTATTTATGCGAAAATTCTATTTATCAATTTATCCTACGACAGGTATATCACTTAATTTGTGTTTCATAAGGTGGAATGTTTTACCTTCTTCTGTTTTGAAATGTTTTCTCTCGTCTCTCTTTTCTCTCTTCAACTAGCTCTCTCTTTATATCTCTCTCTCTCACACATACACACACACACACACACACACACACACCACACACACACACACACCACACACACACACACACACCACACACACACACACACACGTAAGATACCAATAGCTCCTCATTAAGACTAGATGAAGTTACAATAGCTTCTCATTTAGACAGGGTGGGAAAAATTGTGCTTACATACATGACACATGACAGGTCTGTCGTTTAGTGAATGGGAATGAGTCACTATCAAATAGAGATAAACTAGGGCGGTTACAACCCGATACTCGGGTTCGTCGATCGACGAAAATTCCAAATTATGCGAAAATCTTTAATTGCAGTTTGTGATCATCACGTTTAACATTTTGTATATTTTATAGTTTTCGGAACAAATATACTCGAGTACCTTTAATTTGATACCTTACTCGGCCGCGTACTACGCGCCAAAGTCCCTATCGAGTCGTCACAAATTTTGCGAACCTGAATTAAGTATATAGATAGTACCTAAGTCATGAGTCTGTATTTTGAACAGCGACATATATACTTTGAGAGATATAAAGCTGGTTTTACGTTGCTGGTTTAACGTGTTGGCATGACTGAATGTATTATATCATGAGTGAAGTGATAGAAGAATGCGTGGGGCGATTGGGGACGGTTCACGCTGACCACTACCGACATGGAGACTAACTATGACATTTGGGCCAAGATGGTGAACTCACTGCTTAAAGAAAGTGCTAGTCTCTCTCTTACCTGTCAGATACCAATACCTCTTCATTTGGACAAAAGAAACTTCGTCTTTTATGTAGATTTGACTTTAATAAATAAATATTTCTTACACTCACACCAATTAACCTAGCCCCAAAGTAAGCACTGTAAGGCTTGTGTTATGGGATACTAGGGTAACGGATGTAAATACATATAATTATACATATATAAGTATTTATGTTTAGAAATATATATCCATGACTCAGGTACAAATGCTTGTATTCATCATACAAACATTTGCCCCTACCGGGATTCGAACCCGACCCCAGAGGAGGCGACACCTTGAAACCGGTGTACGAACCACTCGACCACGGAAGTCATCAAATAAATAATCTTTATAAATAGTCGTCGTTTAATATAGATAACAGGAAGACATATCTTTTAACCGCCTCTGTGGTCTAGTGGTACAACCACCGGTATTAGACTCAGGGGTCCCGGGTTCGATTCCCAGCGGTACGTATTGTATTCGGTTTGATTGGTGGTGGGACTTGTTGTAAGTCCGCCTGCTAGAAAAAACTTAATTTGCCTTAAAGGCATTGTCGCGGCGTCTAGCCTCCTTTGACTGACTGACTGGCTGACGAGTGACAGACATAAATATTACGAATGACAGACACCTATGACAGACGACAGGGCAGACAGAGGACGATCGACGACCGCCTGACGAGAACGGTGTTTTACCAAGCTGCTGCTTCGACCTGACTCAAGACAACCAGACAAACGACCAGACAGGCATGTTATGTTAATGATATATCTATTCCCAGGTACAAGCCGGTGACGTGATCACCATAGACAAAGCTACAGGGAAGATCAACAAGCTAGGTAGAAGTTTCGCGCGCGCTCGAGATTATGATGCCACTGGTAAGATACTTTGAATATTTTATTGAGGAAACAACTGACGACATGACCCCTTATTGTCTAATTTCGAAATTTATCACAATCCCTTTCAAAGGTGTTGTGATTATGATAGTGATTTATGGAATTGTGTCACTTATAGTCGCAATCCCTTTCGGAACCAATGATGTTTTATATGATAAGTTTGACTAAGCAAACATTAGCGCTTGGATCTGACCAAAGGTCAGAGGTAAATGACAAGTGGTCAAAAATTTTAATCAAATCTTTATCTATGTTAGCATTTTTTCCATACAGCTCCTTGCACACAAATTCAGTGAAAAAGTTGCGCCCTCTGAAATTGAATCTCTTGTATTAGTCTGCAAAAACCGAGTCCTTCCACAAAATTATTGCGTATTAATCATCAATCATTTCTCCATGAATTTTATTCAAGTTTAAATTGTTGACATCCCTTTTCTTTTCTTGTTGCGATTTCGCATCGCATCTATTTATGCGGATCTCTAAATCTACAACATCCCTGTTTTAACCACTACAACAACGTTGTATATTTTTTTATTAACTAGCTTTCGCCCGCGGTTTCACCTGCGTGCTTCCCGTTCCCGTGGCAATATTAGTATAAAAAGTAGCCTATGTTACTCCGTCCTTTAGATAGATAGATAGATAAAATATTTATTCAGACGCCACTACAACACATAACAACCAAAATACATTTTTGAGTCATTACTTAGAAACAAAAGAGAAAACAAACAAAACTTAAAACTAAGAAATTCTGCTTAAAATTAATATACCGGGGTGTGCAGCAGCGGCAGTCTGAAAAGGAACTCAGCTCAGTGTTGATGGTTCCAAGGAACCAGACACTGATTTTCAGCTGCGTCCCTGTCATCGTTTGGTCGCAAGCAAAGCAATAACACAATGCAAAAAAGTGTACTTAAATACATACACATATAACATACAAACATAATTGTAAAACATAAAAAAAGAAAAAATAAACATAAAAAAAGAAAAAATATGTGCATAAATAAAAAATACTAAAATATAACATAAGCAAGTAATACATAAAGCACAGTGAACAACAAAGGGGCAGTAGCAACAAAATTATGATCAAAATATGACTTAATGACAATAACATTAATATTAGTTTTGTGAAATCCCACCTAAATACAAGCAAGCAACATCTGAAGCTCTTAAAGTTAGTCATAGACTAATCCTATTTTCTGTTTATTTAAAAATTAAATTTTGAGATACTTTATGAGAGAGGGTTTGCCCTTACGTCTTAGAGGGGGTGGAATGTTGTTCCAACATTTTGTAGCTTGGTATCGGAAACTACCAGTAAAAGCCACCGTCCGGTGCTGCTGAGTAGACAACACTAAGCGCCTGGGTCTTTTACTGTCACCACCACGACCTTGAATAAAATTAAGTTTGGAAAAAAGATACTGAGGCTCATTAAATTTAATGATGTCAAATAATAAGCTAGCAAAACTACTAACTTTTCTACTAACTCTATGCTAACAATCAAGTCCATTGGTTGCTTAGTTTAAGTGTGAAGGAAGGAAAAACAACCACACTTTCGCGTTTAATATATATGTAGAATTATCTTCGTAGGTCAACAAGCCCGCTTCGTCCAATGCCCGGAAGGCGAATTGCAGAAACGTAAAGAAGTGGTTCACACGGTGACCTTGCACGAGGTGGACGTCATTAACTCCAGGACGCACGGGTTCCTCGCTCTGTTCTCAGGTGAGGCTATTTTTTACAGAGCAACTACGGCTATTACAAATTTTAAACCAGATGAAATTATGATCCCTTAAGTGTAAGAAGAGAACATAGAGATATAACTTTACTGTATAAAATCTTAAATAATTATGTTGATTCATCTTACCTTTTAAGTAAAATTTCGCTTAAATGCACAAGGTCATTGCGTTCTTGCAATACTTTTTCAGTTTCTTGGTGTCGTACCAATTATGCAAAGAATCGTTTTATTCTAAGAGCTTTGGATACTTATAATAAAAAATATAGTAGCATTGATATCTTCAATATTAAGCTTTTGAAATTGACATCAGAACAAAAAATTGTGTAAAAGTCTTTTCCTGGTTTATACTTGTAATGCTATTACCTAGTAACTGTATACTATTCACTTTAGTTTGTACTTAACGGCTATAATATAAATTATTATAAGTGGAAACTCTTTTGGCAAATGTGTCACCCTAATGTAAGTTATAAATTATGTAATATGTAAGGCTGTTTGTTTCCCAATAGAAAATAAATAAATAAATAAAATGTTAAAGGAGAGTAGGCGGGTCCTACCCGAGCAGTGTATCAAGTTGTGGTATTTGTCATTTAAAAGCTCTTGAAAATAGCTTCAGTTTGTATTTGTTTTGTATGGCACCAGCAGCGAATCTCATGCAGGGAAGGACTATGATTTTTTATAAGCATCTTAAGTTTCTTCACGCACTCATAATTGAAATAAAACAACTTTTGTGGATTAGTGAGTGCGCTGTATTTATCCGATGGTGACGGCCTAAGAATACAAGTGGCACCACTCCCTTACATGCCTGGGATTTCGTAAGAATCGAATGAGAGGCTCGACGCATTGAACTCCTGTGCGAGAGAAGGAAAACTTGAAACAAACCCTTTACCAACCCGTCTGGCCAGCGTGGTAGCAGTAGGCTAATAGCTTCCTATGAACGCCACAATAGGCGTGAGCTAGGAGAGGCCTTTGTCCAGCAGTGGACGTCCACAGGCTGATGAAGATTTTATCCGAAACATATATACTGGTACTATATTTTTGCGGTTTTTTATGGTTTTTTTTTGGTTTTCGTTTCGGCACCTTTTCAGTTGCCGTGGTCACGGGTTGACTACGTACTAATAAGTCTCAAAAAGATGATTTATTAGCTGACTTAAAAAAGCAGGACTTTAGATTAGGTTAGGTTAGGCAAATTGTAGAAACGCAAAGAAGTAATTCACACGGTGACTTGCACGAAATTGACGTCATCAACTCTAGGACGCACGGGTTCCTCGCTCTGTTCTCGGGTGAGGCAAATTGGAAAAAAATGTCTATGTTTTCAGCATTATTGTGTTCCTGCAGAAGGTAAGATAGCCAGTTTCTCAGTAGTTGAGGATTCCGGGAGAGGCGCGCTTCCATATTCAGCTTTATTATACTTAACATCGGGTATGTTGAAGACTTAGCTTCTCACCATTCATAAAAAAACAGAGTGGGCTTGCAAGAGGTGGACGTCATCAACTCCAGGACGCACAGTTTCCTGGCTCTGTTCTCGGGTGATGCATTTTAACCCATTCAATGCCGACAACTCTCGAGTCAGACAATACATTTTTAATTGATAATTTTTAATCAAGTAAATATACTAGAAAAAAGCAACTTGTCTCATGATGATGTTTCTTTCGAATGCGAGGATATTTCTCTCATTGATGAAACGACGGTGGCCAACACCGTAGAAAAAGGTGAATATACTAGAGAATTTCAACGTGTTCTCGTAGGTCTCTGTAGCATAATTGGTCAGTGCATTGGGCCGGATTCCCAAGGATGCGGGTTCGAGTCCCGTCAGGGCGACATGAGACAAGTTGCTTTTTTCTAGTTTATTTACTTGATTAAAAATTATCACATAAAAATAGCATTGTAAAATGCAAAATTAAAAAGTTATAAGACATTTTTAATTGTTATAATATCTTGGGCATGGAAGTGAAATCTTTGCATACATACATAGGTAACCTCAACAGGGACGGTTTTACAAAACTGTTAATCTCCAATTGGTTGGTGGTAGGACACGTTCTTAGTCCGTCTGGCTAGCTACCACCATCTTATCTAAGTCTGACGCCATAACAACAATGTGATCTTCAGTATTGTTGTGTTCCGGCAGTTAGAGATAAGATAGCCAGTTCCTTAGTTTTTTTGTCACTGATCTACGCAATTTTGACCTTTGTCATAATTGCAGAAGGTAGGTTTTCTAATCATCAAGCAATCATACATTATAAAGTTCTCTTTTTTTAAATACTATTACGAACTCTTTCGATCATGTGAGAATTTATAAAAGAAAAATAGTCACTCCTCATCCTGACATAGACCAAGAATGCCTATAAAAATATGCGACTATTTGACAAGTATGTCGGATTTTCCGATTACAGATAAGCCAGACCAAATGTTTTATGAAATGTTAAATTGTAGAATTGTCGCGATAATTTGACAATTACGTCGGCTTTTCATATAGCACCAATGTTTTATGAAATCTACAATCGTCAAATTGTCACCTGTCACCTGTCGCTGACTATTGTAATCTTTATGAAGATATGATGAAGGCTAAGAGTCTCCCCGTCGTTCATAAATAAAAACAACTTTGAACTTTAAGACGAACTTAACTTTGAGTTCGAAATTGTCTGAATAAACTTAACATTTTGTATAAACCGTAATTTCCGCTGTTGTACATATAGATCGCCTCTTTCCACTTAAAACGGATATTACGGTTTGAAACGGAGGTAGACACCGGCCATTCCCGTTTTTTTTGTTAGCTGTTTCTCGAAAGGAACTTTTGTGAACTGACAGTCAAGTCAGTAGATCTTTGTTATAAGCTTTAGTTTAGGACTTTCTTAAACATCATTCATCATTCTGTCACTTTAAATGTCAAAGGTATTATAAAGACGGCATGACGAAACTCTGCCAGTTATGATTTAAATGAAAAATATAAATATGATGCAACTTTTTTATTCATTTTTATTTCATATTCATTTATTCACAAAAAACACGGTACAATAAATAGATGTTTAAATAAAAAGGATGTCCATACATGTTCCGCTAAGATTAGAATGCTAATGTCAGTTTATATTAAACATTGACAAGAAATCAAATAGTTTACTATTTGTTTTTTAATATTTATCATGTTCCATCCCGTCAGAGCGACATGAAACAAGTTGCTTTTTTCTAGAATATTTTCTTGTTTATATCTATCTATTGTGTCTCATAATCCTGGACCTGACAGGACCTGAGAGGTTAAATAATTATTTACCTAGTTTTTCTGAAAATCCAGCATGCTCATTTGCAATTTAATATTTTAACGAACAGTCAAATAATTACTACCAAAATAGTAGTATTTAACAACTCTTTTATCTGGCAACACAGGCGACACGGGGGAGATAAAGTCGGAAATTCGCGAGCAAATCAACAGCAAGGTAGCGGAGTGGCGCGAAGAGGGGAAAGCCGAGATGATACCTGGTGTGCTGTTCATTGATGAGGTAAAAATAGCATTTTTATCTACTACAAGAATAGAAAAGCTTATGGTCGACTAGCGTCCGCCGACGGTTTTACCCGCGTAGTGCACGTTCCGGTGGGAATTTAAAAAAATCCTTTCTTATTGCTCGTCTACATCGTTAAATTTAATTTAGTTCTATTAGTTCCTTATGTAATTAAAATAGAGTTTATTTATCGAGCATGCTGTGTTCACCTATAAGTGGTTGTACATTAAGTTAAGTCTTTGATTAAGTATTTATTTCTGATGTATCATTTTATCAACCGTTGGTGATCCTAATAAAGAGAAGAAAACAAAAGAAGAAATCCGTATGCAAAATTTAGCTTAATCAGTTTACCATTTGAGCTGTGCGTTGCCTGTCAGTCACGGTGTTATTTTATTAGTATAGATGAAAATAACATTTTTTACTATCTTCATGGTAGAGTGCACAAGTGGTCTGTACACCGGGTTTCAAGGTGTCTCAAGTCACTCGTGTAATATTTTTTTATATAATGAACTCTGAAATTAATGAGCTTTTAACTGGCGCATAAATGTTTCAAAATTGGTCCAGTAGTTCCAGACTTTACTTCCTACAAAAAGAAAATACCAAACTTCCATATTAAGTTTACCACTTAGTAATATTATCATGAAGTATTAGTATTGACTGTAAATAAACCATGATTTATACAGGATGTTAGCCGTTCAAGTATTACGTAAGCACTACAGAGGGGCGGGGGTCTTTGCTTTGCTTATTTTTAAAGACGTGGGGGGGTGGGGGGATCTAGGTAGTGATAACGTCAGCAGTAATAGGCTATTTGACAGGTTTTGAAAATCCATTTTATTTTATGAAGTGGAGTTTAAGGAACCCAGTAAAAGTTGTTTTTTTTTATTCTGGTACATATTTGCTGAAAAATATCAAATTAAAAATTCAATATTTAAATAGCGCGCCAAAACGCTACTTTGACAATATGGCGCTGCAATGGGTTCGGTGACGTCACTTGCCTGTATTCTGCGTATCATCCACATACGTAGTCAAACGATGTTTACAAGCAGGGGACGTCATTATAAACTCGACGAATCAGGGCCCGTAGACAAAGTAACATCGCTATGTAGCGAAACGATAGCTCAATTCGTTAATGTCTATATTCGCCAATTAACTTGCGGCAAGACCACGTGATTTAGCGCCGCCTACGCCAATCCCATACATTTAATTCTTGTCGAACTTCATTATCGTTTTTAGATTGTTACTTTGGCTAAGGGCCCAGGAGCGTTTTGTGTCACGTGACAAAACGTTTAAAAATTTTTTATTTACGGATCAACTTACGTTAATAAAAAACCATTTTTAAACTCATAATTTATACTGATAACAGTAATTGACACTTTATTTTTCGCATTGTCAAATAGCCTATTATTTACTTTTTTACACATATCGCAACCCGCACTTTGTCTATGCAGAAAACGAAATGCATTTTCGGGGATTGCAGTCCTCTATTCCAAACCTATTCCTTTTTTCTAGACTTATAACTGCTCATAAATCAATCAATTGTACCAATGTTTACGTAAGCATGGGGGGGGGGAGGGGTAAGAGCTTTGCTTACTTTTGCTGACGAAGGGGAGGGGTGGGTTAATAAGTGCAAAAAATCTGCTTACGTAATACTTGAACGGCCCCTTAAAAGAGCCATAACGAAAACGAAAACCACGTATTCGCCCCCGCCGTTACTATAATTTTCTTGTATGAAGCCAAACCTAGGAAACTGAGAGTTAAGGAGATATTGAGGGTTAAAGTCATTAATTTTCTTTTCACCTCAAACGCTCTGAAAAGGAAGTTTAGTCAATCAGTTTAGGCGTAGAAAACTTTTTGCGGCCTGCGCGGCAAAGTACTTTTTTAATTTAATACCTAAAAATATGTCACAATGCGTTCCGAATCGCACTATTGACTTTTTTGTTATATTTGATTCTTATTTTAAATAGCTTTAAATTTATTATAATACTGCGTTTTGGTTTTATTATATTATTTTAGTTTATTGAATCATAAAAACAATAACAATAAGATTAAACTATTTGTTATAAGAATTTTATATTAGTCTGGGTGAGATTTCACAAACTATAATTGGATTTCGGACTGTGACATAAATCTTTATTTTTAAATTATCTTTGCTTTGTACCTCATGTCAGTGTCAACATTTACGGAATCGTTTTTATTCTTATTATTAAGTAATAATATATTCCTACTTTAAATAACTATGAATTAACTATAATACTCCCATTTTTATTATTAAGGTTTTTTATATCATTAAAACAACGAGAATAAGGTATATTTAGATTAAACTTTATGTTTCAAGATTTTTTTACTGGAAGTTGACCGCGGAAACAACCATAAAATGTTCCTCGCTGTTGTGAGGTCAAAATTGTGTGTTGCGCTCGGCAGAAAAGTTTTTAGCGTCTTGTACCTTTAAAATCCTCGCTTCGCTCAGGATTCAATCTTTGAACCTAGAATCCTTCACTTGCTCAGATTTCAATAGAGGTAACTTGCCGCTAAATAACCAACTTTCCAGCCTTGCATAACAAATAACTATTAAAGATTATCGTTTAAATAAATAAATAAATATAAATATTTGCATACAATCACACCAATTATCTAGCCCACGTTAAGTTTCATAAGGAACTTGTGTTATGGATACTAGATAACGGATAAACATACTTATATGCTTTTTTTTGTTGTAAATACATACTTAATATACATATTAAACAGCCAGACCAAGACAAATAGACATGTTAATGGACACAAAATATTTGTCTTGTCCGGGGATCGAACCTGGACCTCTGGCGCAGAAGGCGGGGTTAGTACCCCTGCGCCAAACAGGTCGTCTAACGTAACAAAACCGCGATGAAAATCAAAACTACTCAATGATACGGAGCCCCGGTCGCCTACTCGACACACGCAAACGTTGTTGCACGCGTTCCATTGCGTGTAAAACAAAACCCACTTTTTTAGGGTTCCGTAGCCTAATGGCAAAAAACGAAACCCTTATAGATTCGTCATGTCTGTCTGTCCGATGTAAGTCACAGCCACTTTATTCCAAAACTATAAGGATTCCGCAATTGAAACTTGGTTGGTATATGTATTCTGTAAACCGCTTTACAGTTTTTACACAAAAATAAAAAAATATATATATTAAGGGGGGCTCCCCATACATGAAACTGAAACTGTTTTTTTTTTCATCAAACCTATGCATGTATTGCATCTATAGATAGGTCTTTAAAAAATACATTGAGGTTTCTAAATCGATTTTTTCTCAAAGTCAACCGTTTGAAAGACATTTTACCACACATTTTACCACTTCCAAAGTGGTAAAATGTGTGTGTTAATTTTTTCCAATATTTTTCTATTTAAAATTTATCATAAGTATAAATTGCGCTGTAGAATTTTATCAGCTCGCGGAAAATATATACAGTCGGGGAATTTCTCGGTCGTCCACAAGAGTATTTTTAGGAAGCATTATTTCAAAAGTAATAGTTAAGTGTAGAAAACGTTTACATCACACATAGTAGAAGTTATTACATTTCGAAAAACGTTTCCCAAAATACACTACCGATCAACCGGAAGTTCCCTGATTGTACCTAAAAATAGCATTGTAAAATGCAAAAAAAAGAAAATCATAAAAAAAAAAAAAAAATATATATATAATAATAATGAATAAAAATAAAATAATACTGATAATTATGATATTTTACTTTTCGGGGGGAAATGAAACGATGGGGAGAATACGTGGTTTTCGTTTTCGTTATGTGTCTTTTAACACCTTGTATACTCTATCGATTGAACAAGGCTTGAATGGTGTGCAGGGATCTTCAAAAAGGTTCCAACCCTCATTACATTTGTAGCGTTGTCCTTTATCACATAACTTAATAAAATATCTAACAATCCTTTATTTCTCTACACAGGCACACATGCTTGACATAGAATGCTTCTCATTCCTAAACCGAGCGTTAGAATCAGAAACGGCGCCCGTAGTGATGATGGCTACCAACCGCGGTATCACCCGCATACGAGGAACGAACTACCGCAGCCCACATGGAATACCTCTAGATTTACTCGACAGGATGATTATTGTACCTACCTCTCCATACTCGCAACATGATTTGAGGGAGATTCTCAATATCAGGTGAGTCAAACACATAAATCCCTATTTAATTGTCTGCCTGACACACTAAAAACTACTAATATAGACCGTGTGACAAACTATTACTTCTAATATAGACAGCGTGACAAACTATTACTACTAATATATACCGCGTGACACTCTAAAAATATTACTTCTAATATAGACAGCGTGACAAACTATTACTACTAATATATACCGCGTGACATTCTAAAACTCCTAATATTGGCCACGTGACACATTATCATTACTAATATTGACCGTGTAACAAACTAAAACTACTTAAAATAAGGTACTTTAATGAGTCGCCTAAGCGCGTAATAAAGTACGGTTGACACACTTGAAACTCTCAATATTAGACATAGAATGCTTCTCATTCCTGAACCGATCATTAGAATCAGAAACAGCATCCGTAGTAACCCTACCAACCACAGTATTACACGCATACGAGAAACAAACTACCGCAGCCCGTATGGAATATCTCTAGACTTGCTGGCTAGAATGATTATTGTTCCTACCTCTCCGTACTCGCAACATGATCAGAGAGAAATTCTCAATATTAGGTAAGTAACATTTGTTATTTATGACGAATTCCTCACAAAAACGCCCAAGATAGACCGCGTGACATACTGATACTACTAATATAGACCACGTGACACACTAGTACTACTAATATAGACCGCGTGACACACTGAAACTACTAATATCGACCGCGTGACACCAACATTACTAATTTAGACATCGTGACACACTAAAAGTCCTAATACAGACCGCGTGACACTAAAAACCCCTAATGTAGACCGTGTGGCACACTTGACCATTGTCGTGTCACAATATAATAACAAAAATGTCGCGGACTTACTCATAAGAACGCAAGCATATTCCGTGTTATTGTATGTCTTTTTGGATAACTGATTAAATAACGCGTTTTAATCCCTGAATTGTTTTATACTATAGACCATTTTCTTCTTACCACATTATTTTTGTCAGTAATCCTCCTCCGTGGACGACCTCCGTGGTAGAGTGGCACGTACACCGGTTTCAAGGCGTCGCCTGCTCTGAGGTCCCGGGTTCAAATCCCGGTAGGGGCAAATGTTTGTATGATGATTACGTGCATTTGTACATACCTGAGTCATGGCTGTTTATATTTATTTCAACAAAAATATATTTATATATGTGTTATTAATATGTATTTCTATCCGTTATTCTAGTATCCCATAACCAATGGTCAGATAATCGGATGTATATTTACATAAAGTCTAAAAGATATATCGATTTTGTATGGATTAACCGAATTTTCGAGTGAATTTAATATGGAAACTGAACTTGAAAAGAATGTAGAAATTTTCTTTTTTATGGTTTAAGACATTTATTCTCATAAGAATTAATACATTCACTTACAATGAGAAATACATTTAAGAAACAAAAAACAAATAAGAATACAACGGTCACCGAACGTGCCAGGCAGTGAATATTACAAAGTTAAAACATACTTATTTACTAACAATAATGTGGGTAAGTTGATTATTACAAATAACAGGCAGGACTGACTATTCACGATGCAAGAAACAACAACAAAGCCGGCCAACAGATACACGGATCTAAAGAAGATCAGCTAGATGCGGTTGCTTGACAGACGTTTTAGAGTTATTTTTATGATTTCAATGTTTATGTACTTATTAAAATCATAATTATAATTTGCTTTTTATAGATATATTCTTTTTAATTTTTTTTTTATTACTTATTATTCTTATTTGTAATTTTTATAAGTTATTATTTATACAATTCGGTTTAATTTTTAATTTGTAAATATCTTTATGTACACATCACTTACATAGATGCAATTTATTGTTTATGATTTTGTAAATATGTTTTTAATTTTTTTTTAAATGATATCATACTTTTGGCTTCTTTGATATCTTTAGGAATTTTATTGTAAAGTTGTGCGCTTTCGAATGTTATATTTTTTTTTCCGTAATTAGTTCTTGGTGGTCGAAGAATTAAATTATTAGCACTTCTTAAGATTTTTGTTTGTATAGTTTTTTTGAGAGTAAAAGTTATATTTGTATGGATATATTTATTAAGAATTTTACGTATTAATATGCAAGAATAGTATTTGTAAGTTTGCTCTATGTTTAAAATTTTAGTATCTTTATATATTTTTGCTGTGGGTGTGAGGAAATCATAATGAAATAGTATTTTAATCAATTTGTTTTGTGCAATTTGGACAATATTGAGGTTCGTTCTGGCAGCTGATCCCCAAATTTCTACTAGGTAGTCAATGTGTGGCTTAGCTAAGGTATTGTAGATAGTGTACCGGACTTGTTGTGGCAGGCAGCGAACTATACCACGTAGTGCTCCAGTAAGTGACATTAGTTTTTGTTTTATATTAGTTAGGTGATCTTTCCAAGTTAATCGGTTATCTATAGTTAGGCCCAAATACTTTTCCTTGTTTACTCTGTTGATTACAATATCGTTGATTTTTAAAGGTATGAGATCAGGTAGTTTTTTATTCTTAGCTGCAAAGATCACATACTTTGTTTCGGCTACGTTTATTGTTAAAAGATTTGAGCTAAACCACATATTAAGAAGATTTAAATCACTTTGTGCGTCTTGATTAATTGATTCGACATCATTACCAAAAACTTTTGAACTGTTTATTATTTAATTGATACTAAAACGGGAGTTTTATGGGTTACGTAGGGAGACGAAAAATAGCTTATTTTTGTGCTACGATGCACCGTTTCCGAATTAAGTAAAAAATATAAAAGTCAATTTCGGGGCTAGGCTAATTGGTGGCAGTGTAAGAAATATTTATTTATTTATATTGTTCTATTTGTCAACAGATGTGAAGAAGAAGACTGCCAGATGTCGGGCGATGCTCTAACGGTGCTGACCCGCGTGGCCACCGAGACCTCCCTGCGGTACGCCATCCAGCTGATCACCACCGCCTCGCTGGTGGCCAAGCGGAGGAAGGCCACTGAGGTTGGTCCTAATACATAACATACTATCCTGTTGAAAGTTATCCTACGACATATCTATTTAATAAGATCTGCACAACAGAGGTTACTTATATCTACAACAGCCGACGGCTACTTCCTACTAATATAAAAATGCGAAAGGCGAATGTTCGTGATGATAAATGGATGTTTACTTTTTCACGCAAAGACTACTGAACGGATTTGGATGAAATTTAGCACACAGATAGTAGAAAGGCAGAAAGAAAGAAAGAAAAGTAAGTTTATTTGGGACAAACACAAGACAGCACATCCGAATAAAAATAAAACACATAACAGACAAAAACCGTTTGTCCCAAAACGGTCCCGACTCAGCATAATGCATGGCTTTTGGCCAGCGCTGATCTTCCGTCGGTACCGTATTGGTGAGACTGCGAGCCAAATTAATTTATTAGATTTTAGATTTAGATCATTAGATAGCTTGAATTAAAATATAGGATAGATTTTATCCCAATATTCCCACGGGAAAGGAAACCACGCGACTGAAACCGTTGACTGCCACTAGTAACATTAAATGTGAAAGTTTGGATGGATGGATGTTTGTTACTCTTTCACACAAAACTACTGAACAGATTTGGATGAAATTTGGCACACAGCTGAAGATAGCCTGGATTAAAAAAATTGATAATTTTTATCCTGATATTCTAACGGGAACGGAAACCACGCGTGTTAAACGGCAGGCGGCCGCTAGTGTAGAGTATTCTTACTCATAAGGCCACCAAGGTAATGTATATGTCGCAGCCAACTAGTTAAATCAGCAATTTAATTGGAAGGATAGCCCGTTAATTAAACGCCATCATTTAATTGAATGTCTAGGCCGATAATTGATTAAAATAGCATCACTCAACGTTCAACTAGTTGGCTGATTGTAAGCTAGCCCATTGAAGATCGCTGACGTGAATTCAGGCAGGTGATTTAAATTTAGTTATTTTTTTTACCACTTCGGCGCTGTTGGCACCAAAACAAATATGGCGTCAGATAACTCGCTCAGCTGACAATGTTTTTGTATGTTTTTTCGTTCGCATTTTTTTTAAACTAACTTTTACTGACAATAATTGAAGTATTTTTGTACTCTTGCTGCCTTAGCCTTGTAGGTCATGTGACAGGTTAGAAATAAGCTAATAAAATAATTTCCGGGAGCATATGCATGAGTTAATATGGAAAACACCAAAATCGCTATAGGAGTTACTATAATATTTGAAGAGTTCCCTGGATTCCTCCAGGATCCCATCATCAGATCCTGACATGTAGTCAATGGGGCCACATGGGAAGTATATCCTTTCGATCAAAAAAAAAATTACTTAAATCGGTCCTGCCGTCTTTGAGTAATCGAGTAACATACAAAAAAAAAGATTCCGTCGAATTGAGAGCCTCCTCCTTGTTTTTAAGGCGTTTAAAAATATTCAAAAAACTTCAGGAGAAAATCAGGTGTAGTACCTAATAAACTCCAAAGTCTAATGACCTCAAACCAATAATAATTTTGAAGCAGAAGAAATAAAAGTCGGAACCTAGAATGAAGAGGCAGTTTCTAAAGTGTCAATAGTTACGAGGGCTGATTGATAAGTATCCGAAACAACGAACTTAAAAAAAGTAACGCAAAAAAAAAAACATTATATTCTGGCATATTTTCGAAAATAAAACGCCAAACTTGGATTTGATTGAACTTGTGGAATTTGTATGACAGGACCTTGAAGTTTCTGTGTCGTGAATTTTCTTACGCGCCTATACACTCGCCTATGGTTGCAGTCGCCAAACTCCTGAATGAATTGCGGTTCGAATTGCTACTGCATCCACCCTATTCCCCAGATCGCCCCATGCGACTTCCACTTATTCCCAAACTTGAAGAAAGGGTAAGGTGGCCAGAGATTTTCAACAAATGATGAAGTCATTGTTGCCGTAGATGAGTATGTTGAGGGGTTGGAGAAAACATTTTATCAAACTGGTGTAACGGCATTGGAGAAGTGCTGGACTAAATGCATTGCTACTTAGCTTCTTGTCTTTTATCTTTAATGTTGCGTATGATAATTTGATAAATAAAATTTTCGCAAAAATCCTAGGGATATTGCAAAAACACGGATAATTAGACAACAGTGTTGACATTTCTCAATCATACTGAAAAAGATAGGGTTTTTGCAAAAATACGGGTTGCTTTAGTAACATTGGATATTCTTTATTCTGATTGGCTTAATTTTTTGCTTGCTTGCTAACTCTTACTCTGATTGGTTCAAAGACAGTTTACTATAGGCGAGAGAGTGAATTGACATTTGAAACGTCAAGGCGTCAACCAATCAGAGAAGATGTTGTTTTGGACGATCCGACCAGCCAGTCAGTGTTCTTATTTCATAATAGCCAGCGATTTTTTTCGCAATCTTACTAAGGCAACCAGTTTTTTCGCAAAAATCCTATCTTTTTTCAGTAGGATTGAGAAATTACAACACCATTGTCTAACTATCCGTGTTTTCGCAATATCCCTAGGATTTTCGCAAAAAATCGATTTATCTAATTATCCTGCGACACGTATACAACATGGCCCATCTCAAACAAACATATTTATTTCCGTGTTTGTGCTTTAATTACGGATTTGCTTGCAGGTGAGCATGGAAGACGTGAAGAAGGTGTACTCCCTATTCCTGGACGAGCACAGGTCCGAGCAGTTCCTGAAGGAATACCAGGACGAGTTCATGTTCAACGACGGATCGGGAGGTACATCATACTGTAAATAAATAAATAATTGCATACAACACACCAATAGGCTATTTGACAATGCGAAAAATAAAGTGTCAATTACTGTTATCAGTATAAATTATGAGTTTAAAAATAGTTTTTCATTAACGTAAGTTGAAAATAATTATACATTTATTTAAAAATCCGTAAATAAAAATGCATTTTTTAAACGTTTTGTCACGTGACACAAAACGCTCCTGATTCGTCGAGTTTATAATGACGTCACCTGCTTATAAACCTCGTTTGACTACGTATGTGGATGATATGCAGAATACAGGCAAGTGACGTCACCGAACCCATTGCAGCGCCATATTGTCAAAATAGCGTTTTGGCGCGCTATTTAAATATTGAATTTTTATTTTTCAGCAATATGTACCATAATTAAAAAAAAAACATATTTTACTGGGTTCCTTAAACTCCACTACATAATATAAAATGGATTTTCAAAACCTGTCAAATAGCCTATTATGTAGCCCACGTTAAGTTTCATGAAGAACTTGTGTTATGGATACTAGATAACGGATAAACATACTTATGTACTTTTTTTGTAAATACATACGTAATAATTATATATAATAAACACCCAGGCCAAGGCAAATAGACATGTTCACAAATATTTGTCTTGTCCGGGGATCGAACCCGGGACCTCTGGCGCAGAAGGCGGGCTTAGTACCCCTGCGCCAAACAGGTCGTTTATACTATACATTATACGCGTTACTTAGAATACACTATTGGAAATTAAAAGGCGCATTGCACATGGAGCAACTATCTGTTTACACATATTTCAATTGAACCGCGCACACATAAGCAACTCGAGTTTCGTGTTCCGGTAATCGTCAACAGTTTTCAGTTGCTGTAATCGATGACTAAGTTAGTTCCTAATAGGCTATTTGACAATGCGAAAAATAAAGTGTCAATTACTGTTATCAGTATAATTTATGAGTTTAAAAATGGTTTCCTATTAACGTAAGTTGAAAATAATTATAAATTTATTTAAAAATCCGTAAACAAAAATGCATTTTTTAAACGTTTTGTCACGTGACACAAAACGCTCCTGATTCGTCGAGTTTAATAATGACGTCACCTGCTTGTAAACCTCGTTTGCCTACGTATGTGGATGATATGCAGAATACAGGCAAGTGACGTCACCGAACCCATTGCAGCGCCATATTGTCAAAGTAGCGTTTTGGCGCGCTATTTAAATACTGAATTTTTTATTTGATATATTTTTTAGCAAATATGTACCAGAATTAAAAAAAATCCTTATACTCCACTACATAATATAAAATGGATTTTCAAAACCTGTCAAATAGCCTATTGCCGCAACTAGCAACTGTTAAATATTATACCGGTTTTTAAAGTTGCCGGTTTCCTCAACCGTCAATCGCAACTCGTCAGGCGATTTCACCCCCTCCCTCCCTCTCCCTGTGCTCTCTCTCTCTCTCTCTCTCTCTCTCTCTCTCTCTCTCTCTCTCTTTTTAACCGACTTCAAAAAAAGGAGGAGGTTCTCAAGTCGACTGTATTTTTATTTTTTTTATGTATGTTCCACCATAACTTCGCCAGTTGTTAACAGATTTTTATAATTCTTTTTTTATCTGAAAGAAAATGGTTTATGTGTCCCATATAATTTTTACGAAGATCTGGCTAGTAGCTTTTCATAATCCTGAAAAATATCAATCACCTTTTGGCAAGTAGTCGTATACCTAGATGACATCATTGTTGTGTATGGGCTGATTTTTAGTGTAAGTAACGGCACATAATGTAACAAAAAAATCTAAAATAAAAACATTTTATAAAAAAAATCAAACTATAGTATATAATAAATTGGGATAGATCTAGAAAAAATTGCCGCGAATAATTTGTCTTCGTTGGCGCCGTCGACGGCGACGACGTAATAAAATGAGAGCAAGTGCTGCTTCTTCGATATCCATCGTCACACTGAACGCTGATCGCGTAGAATTAGCAACTCGGCTATGAAAGTTGCTCACAGATTGCTATAAAATTACGGCAACCGTAAACGTTATAGCAACTATCAACTTTTTACAGGAAACTTTTTAAATGTTGATAGTTTCCTCAACTGAAGTTACTCAATGTGCAAAGCGCCTAAAATTATAATAGAACAACTAAAAATCATGCTCAAATGGCACGTAAAAATACTTATAGCCGGTTGCACAGAAATTGATTTTACGAATTCGTAAAAAGTACATCGTAATAATAATAATAATAATAATAAACACTTTATTGCACACAATACAAAAGCAAACACAAAGAGAAAATTACAAACAGAAGAACATACAATAGGCGGCCTTATTGCTACATAGCAATCTCTTCCAGGCAACCTTAGGTGAAAGAGATATATATAATTAATAAGGTAATAGGGGATTGGGTGCATAAGAGGATGGAGAAACAGATACTTATATACTACAAATAATCGTAATTTGCTTGACAAAGCTAATAAGTCTAGTAAAGGTCTAGTGGTACAACCACCGGTATCAGACCCAGGGGTCCCGGGTTCGATTCCCAGGGTACATATTGTATTCGGTTTGGTTGGTGGTAGAACTTGTTCTAAGTCCGTCTGGCTAGCTACCACCATCTTATCTAAGTCTGACGCCATAACAACAATGTTTTCAGCATTGTTATGTTCCGGCAGTTAGAGATAAGATAGCCAGTTCCTCAGTGGCTGAGGATTCCGGGAGAGGGTCGCTTCCACTTCAGAATTAGAATTAGAATTAGAATTAGAATTCATTTATTTGCCTTGAATAGGGTACATTACAGATGGAACAATATTAGATATATGTCGTTCATTGCCTATACAGCTATAACAATAGCATGCAAATGTCAACTGAGAAGAATACAATTTCTACAATGATTTTTAGTCAATGCATTTCTACCATTTCAACAATAAATAATTAATATCACACATCACAATAATATCACAATAACAATAATATTTAATAATCAAAATAATATTTAATAATCAAAATAATAAATTAATTTAAAACATGTCTAAGTAGGATACAAAATTATAATATCATTGCAACAATAATAAATATCAAAATAATAAATGTACTTAACTATAAATAACCTTCAATCCTTATAATTTAAAAACTCGTTAAGACAGTAGAAAGTGTGGTCACTGAGCCATTTATGTAGTGTTTTCTTAAACATATTGAAAGGCAAGTCTCTAATTTGTTGATCTTGTTATATATTTTAATGCACATAAAGGAGCAGTTTTTTTTAAACCTAGCACTTTTTGCGACAACATCAAGGACTAGTCTGTTTTGATTTCTTGTGTTTCTAGAATATACGTCTTGTGCTTGTTTGAAATAATGAGGATATAATTTTACAAATTTTGCTACTTCAAATATATAAAGGCAGGGGAGAGGTAGTATTTTAAGTGATTTGAAGAGAGGTCTACATGATTCATCTGTTGCTAGACCGCATATTGCTCTTATACATTTCTTTTGAGATATGAATACCCTATGTACATCTGTTCCGTTTCCCCAAACTATTAGACCGTAACGAAGAACTGACTGAACGTAGGCAAAGTAGGCAGTTAACGCAGTATTTTTAGTCGATGACTTTGCTAATTTAAATAATGCGTAAGAAAATCTATTAATTTTATTACAAACATTTTCTACATGTTGTTTCCAGTCTAGTTTTTGGTCTATTTCTAATCCTAAGAACCTAACGTTATTTGCATTTCCAAGTTTTAGTCCATGATAATTAATGTCCAATTTATCTATTGAATTATTGAAATTAATAAAGTATGTCTTGTCAATATTTATTTCTAGGTGATTTAGCTTAAGCCAGTTTACTATTATCAATATTGTATTATTTACTTCTATTTCATGTGTTAATTTAGTGTCTTTAATGTCAGTAGTAACTATCACCGATATGTCATCTGCAAACAATGTTACTTTATGGTGTGTTATATTTACGATGTCGTTTATATAAACAAGGAATAGCAGTGGACCAAGCACGCTTCCTTGCGGGACGCCAGAGGCGTTGACCTTGAAGCTTGAATAATACTTTTGTTCTACGCTACTAGGGTCCAGTTGAGTAATTGCCACTGATTGCGTTCTGTTTTCCAAGTACGTTTTTATCCAAGCCAAGGCTGTGCCCCTTACTCCACTGTTTTCTAGTTTTTCCAGTAATCGATTATGGCAGACATAATCGAAAGCCTTTGACATGTCAAAGAAAAGAACCGTTACATACCTATTTTTATTTACACAATGTAAGACTTCATTTACTACTTCAAAAGCTGCTGTAGTGGTAGATTTGTTTTTCTGAAATCCATGCTGATTCTTTTTCAAAACATGATATTTATTAAAGAATGATGTTAGCTTCTCAAGCAATATCTTTTCGTAGATCTTTGAGAAAATTGGGATACATGTAATCGGCCTAAAATTACTGATAATGGTCCTTTTTCCCTTTTTGAAAAGTGGTTTGACGATAGATAATTTAAGACTGTCAGGAAATTGGCCTGTTACCATTGAGAGGTTTATCAAATATGTTAAAACTGACGCCAATTGATTTCTACATAATTTGACTACCTTTGTACATATATTATCATATCCTTCTGTATTTGTATTATTCAATGTCATAATTATTTTATTCACATATTGTTCGTCAACAGGGGTCAGAAATATTGAATTGTTTAATTTGTCAGTAGAAGTATTATTTGCAGCATTTATATAATTTTTATTATCCGAATTTGTTTTGGTCAAATTTATATAGTAGTCATTAAAGCAGTGGGCAATTTTTGAAGGATCAGATATATTTTCACCGTTAACCTCAATCTGATCTATATATGTATTGGATTTTGTGGCGGTACCCGTTTCATTTCCAATTACCTTCCAGGTAGCTTTACATACATTTTTGCTTTTTATCACATAATTATGATTAGTATTTTGTTTTGCTTGGAATATACATTTTTTCAGAAGATGTGAATATTTTTGGTATTTTAATTTATTAAATTTTTTTTTTTTTCTTATAATAGTTGTACCGTAGCAGTCTGCTTCTAACGCAACTCTTTTTTAAACCTTTAGTGATCCATGATAGTTGTGATCTTGAACCATTTATTCTTCTTATCATGGGAAAGCACAAATTATAAAGTAACCGAAAAAAGTCATAAAATTTGTTAAAAGCTACATTTGGTTCTGTTTCGTTAAAGACCTCCTCAAATGATAAGCACTCTAAATAGCTTTGGAACCTTTGAATATTTTCAAATGAGTAACATCTATTAAATGAGTATGTGGTCTTTGGAACTGATAATTTTCGTCCAACCTTAAAACTTAACAACTGCGCCGTGTCGTGGTCAGACAGGCAAAGTGGAAGCACGGAACCAGTGGCTCCCTTAACGTTGCTGACAATGTGATCTAAACATGATTGTCCTCTAGTAGCCTCAGTTATGTGTTGCGTCAGATTGTAGTTTTTAAGTATATCTGTAAAGTGTTTGGACACAGAATTAATTTGTAAGGTGTTCCTTCAGCCTTATCAATACTTAACATCAGTATGATTAAGGCTAAGAGTCACACCGTCGTTCATAAAAAAAGGTAGATCGAACTATTAATTTGTTAACGACTTGTAACCCAGTATTAGCAAATAAATAATTCCATTACGTACTATTTCTAAAAAAATAAAAATGTATGGAATTTGAAGAGGTATTCGGAAGCGCACCTGACTCGAGGAATCAAGTAAAAATATCAATTCAATTCAATCATTTTATTTCTTTCCATAAGTAGGTACAGGTGTGTTAGTGTGTTAGGATCTTATGGGCCCTGAGGGGCATAACAATTTTGGTAAAAGGGAGGCTTATAAATCATACAATTCACTTATATTATTTATATTATATCTATGTTCAAATTTTGAATAGTGAAGAGTACTAACTGAAAAAAACAGCTATTAAGTACTGCATATTACTTTTTGGAATACGTCACACTACCCTATGGTAGTGTGAAGAATTCTAAAAGAAATACGTATTATTAGTAAAATATTTAACAAAAAGTACCAGAGCAGCATAACCAACCATGAGTTATACTAACTTGAAAAGCCGCTGGCTGCCTATAATTAAATTAAAAATGCCTTAATATATAATCAGAACTTCTCCAAACCTCTAAAAATTACTCTTGGTTACCTACTTATGCGACCATGGTACTTTAAACTAAAAAAAATAATTAAAAAGGAGTATTAAAACTTCTGTCGATATCATAATATATTACGATTCTTTGAGGCTTAAAAGTACTATATTTTAATTGATTCCTCGAAGCGCTTCTAATAGCTGCGCTTGAGTTTAGATGCGCTTCGAGGAATACCTCAATTTGAAAGCTTTGACAAGCGTATTACGTCATACTTTTTACGAAATCGTAGAAGGAATTTTGGTGCAAACTGCTGTAAGCTCATTGATGTGCATATTGAACTGTGTAATAACTATAGTTTCTGGGACTTTGTCCAGTCTAGAATATCATTTGCTATTCTTTTTTGTATGGAGGCTTGCCTTGTCCAAAAAGACGCCATTTTGTAAATTTTTCAATATGATGTCGCACGATAATACCTATACTCTATTCAACTTCCTCTGAGACAAAAGGTAAACAAACCAATCAATGATTCTCAATTTTTTTTATTATTATTGGTACCTATGTTAATAAAATTGTCTATTAGTCACCTATAACTAACTTTGTTTTCTTTAATAATTCTATGAACGGTACCGCGTGATATTCGTACTATCTCTGCTGTTTTATTGACCATATCACTTTTGTAAGGATAGGAATCCTTGGGCCAGGTCTCCTCAACGTGTTTAAACACATTAATAACGGCAACTTTCTCAGTAGAACGCAAAGGAGTGTTCTTGGAACGCTTTTTCTTCGGTGAAGAAAAAGTACAGGCATTGCTTGGTCCAGGCTCACTCATAATTATAGCTTTTATAAGCAAATAAACGTCATTATAACAACAAACAAACAATTAAAAACTTAACAATAATAGGAAACAACAAACTTAACAAATGGAATAAACGAATAACAAGAATTTAACGAAATTATTTGAAAACACGGCACGCACGAGTCAACTAGTTTAACGAGAGTTCACCAGACTAATTACAAAATTTCTAATTTTTCCGTAAATTGTTTGTTTTATCACTACTCCTTAATTTAATAGTGTTATAATACGTTAAATGCTTGGGAACAACTACAGTTTTAGCTGCTTTTAATGTAACTTTTTTTCTAATAGATTCTAGATGCATATAAAATTTGACCTATTAAAGAACCTATTTCTGGTTTGTTTACCTTTTGTCTCAGTGGAAGTTGAATAGACTATATATAAATGAACAAAAAACGCCCAGAGGAACAAAAAATTTTAAGATATATAATGCCTTATAGCCAGGTAATTAGAGTTAAAAATGAAGGTACCACCTTTGTGTCTTTAACTTTAATTATCACACTAACCTGCTACTTCAGGGCATTATGTTGCAAAATATTTTTTTGCTCAGCTTTACGTTCCCTATTCATTTATATAGGTACTAGCGGATCCTCGCGGTTTTACCCGCGTCGTGCCCGTTCCTGTGGGAATATCGGGATAAAATATAGCCTATGTCACTCGGGAGCAATGTAGCTTTCTAATAGTCTAAGAATTTTCTAAATCAGTCCAGTAGTTCCTGAGATTAGCGCGTTCAAACAAACAAACTGCGATTTTGGAAAAATTTTAAAATGGCGGACCGGTTACGAGGCCAAAAGGTTAAGACACCAACATGCTACAGCAAACTTCACCCAACTTTACGCTAAAAAATCGCGCTCCACAAATTAAATTACTCAAACAAATCTATGCCAATTTTCAAAATGAGCCAAAATCTGTTGAAAAATTCTACATGTACGCAAGAACAGACAGACGGACAAACTAAAGCATTTTTTGGCCGATCTTGAAACTTAGACACTTTGCTCTATTCTACTATTAAAATAAAATAATTATGCAAAATTGGTTTGTCCACAGATGCACCACAAATGATGGAAGTCGCTCAATGAACAAAGAAATTAAGTTTTACTTTAAAGTAAAGACACAGTCATTATCATTACGCCATGATATGATGATTTAAACAGGCTTTACAAAAAGGAAAAAAATTACCCGTGGTTCATCGGCTTGTGCCCCTGGTGGGAAAAAAAATATCCCTGGATGAGTCCAGCCCCCTAATGAGCCGGGGGATAAAGCAGTTGGACCACTGGTAAAGCCTGGATTTAAATAGTATTCCATTCCTATTGCATATGGAATAGTTTGCTTGGCATCGATCGTACCTCTATAACATAACTGAATATTAGATACGCACATCTTATGTTTTGGCGCGCACTGTTCATTGAAATAAAACAACTTTTACGGATTTCAAACGTGTTTTATTTCCACGAACTAAGTTGTAATTGTCCGTATTTTTAGGTTTTTTAGGGGTTTTTGATTTTCCCGACGTTTTAGCACCTTTACAGCTGCCGTGGTCACGGAATGACTGACTCAGTCATCTTTCGCATTTTACTGACTCAGTCATCCCGTGACCACGGCAGCTGGCAAAATCAAAAACCTAAAAATACGGACAATTACAACTTAGTGTGTGGAAATATAGCGCGTTTGATATCCGTAAAAGTTGTTTTATTTCAATGTATATTAGATGTTAAATCTACCAGCTGTAACCACTGCAAAAGTCCGTAGTAGCAATTACTGTGTGTAGTAAAAGTTACGCGCATTACATTGTCCTTCTCTCACAAACGATTTTGAATAGTGCTAGAGCGAGAGACGAATACAGTTTACAATCCCTAGTATTGAATTAAATCCGTAGCAACATTTAGTAGTATCCGTAGCAAATCCTAAAATGGGAAGGTTAAAAGTTTGTTATTAAAATTAAAAAACAACGGGTTGCACTCTGGGAGTGCCTGCAGAAGTGAAAACCGCTTAAACGAAAATAACGATCAAAATCCACTATATCTTGACCACTACTTCATAAAAAGTTGATGAAAACGGAGACCAACTTGATTTGGCAGGTAAACCTATTAAAACTGACCTGGTATCAATATGAAAGTTGGTAATAATGAGAGATCTTTATAATGATTGTTATTAACTAATATAAGTAGATCTTTCAGTGTGAGACTTTATGTAATTTGAAATAGGTCAACGGTAAATGGTCTTACGAATTTTCGATCAGGGTCACGTGTCCTGACGCGACTCTAACAATTTTTACCCATCCCAAAAATTTAAAACTGATGTGCACAACGCCGCTAAAGAAGTTTTCACTTCAAAAATCAAACGTTGAATTGTGAAGAAATGTAGAATCAGGGTAAAGTACGATTGTAAACACGACGCGCAAGCGTGACGTCACACATACGTGAGACAGCAGCGAAGGATTTAAAAGGAAACATAAATTGCGCTTTTTTTTGCATTTTCAATGATAAATTTTAAATAAAAAAATATTGGAAAAAAAACAATTTGGCGCAAGTGAAATTTACCTGTCCTGTAGCTGCGCTCTGCTGGCCTACAGCGTATTAAAAATATAAAAGTATTGGAGAATTTCGACAGTGGTCCGCAATCTCGGTAGCTCAGTTGTTAGAGTATTGGACCGGATATCCAAAGGTCGTGGGTTCGGGTCCCATCTGAGATTTCACTTGTGGCTGAATTGTTTTTTCCAATATTTTTCTATTTAAAATTTATCATAAGTATAAATTGCGCTGTAGAATTTTATCAGCTCGCGGAAAATATATATTATAATTTCTCGGTCGTCCACAAGAGTATTTTTAGGAAGCATTATTTCAAAAGTAATAGTTAAGTAATAATAAATAATAATAAATGTCTTTATTAACACAAATCATACATTATTAACATATAATGAAACAACCCCAGTAAGTAATTCTAAAATACTTGTGTTGGGGCGCTTCGCTCAATGCCCTTGCAACTTATTATAACTTATGTTAACAAAAACCAAAACTAATATAAAAAAATGGAAAGCTATGTAAAAGTATCATTTTTTTTTTTAAAGATAAGTGTAGAAAACGTTTACATCACACATAGTAGAAGTTATTACATTTCGAAAAACGTTTCCCAAAATACACTACCGGTCAACCGGAAGTTCCCTGATTGTACATACTAGTTCTACCTAAAGCAGGCCTGTCTCACTTCCATACAAGCGGCGCAAAATCCGGGAGATATTTACCTACTATTCTGGAAAACAACCTAATTTCAACCTTTTGCATTGCGTATAGCGTTCATAGTACAATAACAGTCTGCCGTGCGACTAGTCGAGCGAGTGCCAGCCTATTGAGACTAGTCCGGTGACCGGACGCTTGCGTTTATCATACCTAAACTCGGGAGTGAAATTTCTGTACCGTAAGGTACTAATATATATTCTGTGCATAAAGTTTGTTTTTTCTTACTTGTCTTAAAATGTAAACAATCTTTACATGTCTTTTTACATGTTTCCTTAGAACATAAAACAAAGAAAGATATTACAAAATTATCTTTGTACTTAGTAGTTGTTTTGTCATGAAATGTATAGATTGACATTAATATGTAATTTTTTTCGTTACAATTCAATAATAAGTCTTGTCAAGATTGTTTACATTTTAAGACAAGTAAGAAAAAACTGACTTTACAACACCTAGCTCGGAGAAAGTACTTCCCTTTTCGCTAACAAACTGGTAAAAAGTTTGTTGGTTTGTTAGTCAACCGCTCCTAAACGGCTGAACTGATTTTGATAAAACTTTTCACACAGATAGACTGTGTTCCGAAAAAGGAATCTCGATGTACTTATGGACGTGTTTGAAAGTTAGTTTAACAGAAAATGTCTAATATTCAGGTATGTTATGTGATCTTTCAGTCATTTCCATTTATTATTGTGATGAAACAGAAATGTTATACTTTAAGTTTGTACTAAGAATTACATTTAAGTTTTCTAAATAAATGTTTTTAAATAAAATTACTGCTTTTATTTTAAGAGTACCGATAAAAAAAATTATTGATAATTTAATAGTATTATTATATCTTATTTATTAATAGTAAAGACCGTCGCAAGTAGGTGGTGTTAGTTCTTTTTTTGCCACTTACAATAAAAGCCTTGTCGCACGTGCATCAAGGTACATCATTGAGGAGCTGCAGAGCTTTTTTTTATAAACGGCGGCGGTGAGACTCTTAACCTTCATTATACCTGATGTTAAGTACTGATAAGGCCGATGATCAGCGAGAGTCCGCTGTGTAGTGTCGGCTTAGAATAGCACTACCCCTCTCTCATCCCGTGGGTGTCGTAAAACCCTACTAAGGGAGTCGGTCTTCAGGGCAGCAGCGTCTCCTAGCACTTATCCAGCAGTGGGTGTCATGTGGCTGAGACGACGAAGGCTGAAGATGGAAGCGAGCCTATCCCGGAATCCTTAACCACTGAGGAACTGGCTATCTTATCTCGGACTGCCGGCACACAACAATGCTGAAAACATTGTTGTTATGGCGTCAGACTTAGATAAGATGGTGGTAGCTAGCCAGGCGGACTTACAACAAGTCCTACCGGTGGTTGTACCACTTAGGTACCTACGATCATCATAATCCTTATCGCACTATATCCTGCTTACTGAGACGGGTCGTGGGTTCGTTCCTAACCCAAAACAAAACATTTATGTGGTGAGCATTTATGTTAACAGCTGAAATTAATAACCTATCTGTAGATTTGGATAGTAATATCTGAGGTAGTTGCCTAGGATACTGGCTTCGTTGCAACCGTCGTTTATTTGGTCATATTATCTAAAATATCCTAGGCAACTATCTCAGATAGCCCAATCTATATCTGCAGATAGGTTATCAATTTCGGGCGTAAGTGGTGTCCCTATGTATGTTTATTATATATGTAAGTAATTGAATTTATAACATATTTGCTTGTAAAGGGTCTCTTATGACACCAATTTCAATATCGTATTGTATCTCATTACGTACTTGTGCGTTATTGTAATGTAAAATGCACGGTTTATCAAGATGCTCCGTCTAAAACGAACGGTACTTTTTTAAATCTTAGCAAAGAGTTTTTATGTTCGAAAAGAGGTCAACATTTTATGACTTAAATTAACTTTGGGAGATAATAATAATAACTTGACAACATTAAAAATGCCAACTGGCAACGTAATAATCAATATTACAAATTGTTATAACTGCTTTATCAAGTGATTAAAAATTTATTCTTATGGTAAATTTTAAATAGAAAAATATTGGAAAAAATTAACTCGGCCACAAGTGAATTCTCAGTATAAAAATAGCATTGAAAATTGCAAAAATTACAAAATCATAAAAAAAAAGTATTAGTTTAAGAAAGTCCGAGTTTTATTTATTTCCTCGCAAATATGTTATAAAACGTCGTATGACATACGTGCGTTTGATAATTACATCTGCTTTCTTGTACTGTACTCGGCTGTAGTTTTCAACTTACCGCACTTATATCATAATGTACTATAATAACTTACCTAGGTACTTACGTGATCTGTGATTTTCATAGGACAGGTTAATAATAATGAAAGCATGAAAGATAATAGTATTTTCCTATATTAATATAAAATAAAAGGCATAATATTATATACATGACACGTGTTTTTACAATTTGCACTTAAAATTAAGACGAGAACCACAGACTAAATAGAGTGATGAACAAAAATGGCGATGCCTTAACAAAGATGGCGGCGCTTCGAATTGGCGCGCATTCCCTCTCCAGCCATTCGAAGTCATCCATTAGATTCCTCTCTCGGAGGATCGGGCCCAATGTGGAAAGTACTCGGGCGTGGTAATCGTTTATGAATTTAATCTGTGGAAAAGAAAACATAATTATTGTGATGATCTTAGCTCTAACTTAGGTGTGCAATGCAACTTAGGTGTGCAATGCAGTCTTTGCGTTTTGTTGCGTCATAAGCAGGGTACTTATGTATTTTTAAATGTGGTGGGGGTGTAACTGTGTTCTTTTGGTATTTTAATCTGAATGTATTTGGTGGCGAAAATATTTTCTCCCTCGTTATCTCGCTTTGACTCTCTCTCAAAATTAGTTTTATAGTTCTGGGTTCGTTCCCCAGTGGGGCTACATAGATATTCGGGTTGGTTGGTAGTGACTTGTAAGTCCACCTGGCTTTCAGCATAGTTGTGTTCCGGAAGCTATGTATACCCTCAGTGGTTGAGGATTCTGAGAAAGACGTGCTTCCACCATCAGCCTTATTATTACACTAGCGGATCCTCGCGGTTTTACTCGCGTGGTGCCCGTTCCCGTGGGAATTTCGGGATAAAATATAGCCTATGTCACTCGGGAGAAATGTAGCTTTCTAATGGTCTAAGAATTTTCTAAATCGGTCCAGTAGTTCCTGAGATTAGCGCGTTCAAACAAACAAACTCTTCAGCTTTATAATATTATAGTATAGATAACATCTGTTCATTATCATTCAGTCATTCATCCATTTAACATTATGGTTGCAATAAATAAACATATTGAGTAGCATCAGGGGGTCAATTCTGCTAATGCTTAGTCACAATCGTCTCTCAATGGTGTTTCAACAGTAGTGCTTATTTACACAGTTCTTAAATTTTACTCTGACGCGATGTCACAATCGTCTCTCAATGGTAGTGTTTATTTACACTGTTGTAGTTGTAACACAGTTCTTGGTATGTGTAAATAAACACTACTATTGAAACACCATTGAGAGACGATTGTGACTAAGCATTAGCAGAATTGGGCCCCAGGTATGAAGAAGGCTAAGATCCTCGTTGTATCTACATAATGAAAGTGAATTAATATACTTTTATACTGATATTTTTATTTATTTAAAAGATATTGGAATAAATCAACTGTGCCACAAGTGAATTCACAGATGGGACTCGAAGCCACGATCCACTTGTGGCCGAGTTGAATTTTTCCAATATTTTCTATTTAAAAATTTATCAATTATGTATAAAATAGCATTGAAAAATGCAAAAATTCTAAAATCATAAATAAAGTCTATACTTTTGTCAAGTGGCGCCCCTTTCCCCATAAACCCAATTATTTAATTACCTACCTCCAACTCTGTGAGTAAGCTGACATCCAGGCAAGCGGTCTGGTGCGGCACCAGCGATATGAAGTAGAAGCCGAGAGCGCCCGCGCCTGTGAAGTCCCCTACGAGGCCGTTAGCCTGAAAATAACAAAATACTAGGGCGGTTACAACCCGATACTCGGGTTCGTCGATCGACGAAAAATTCCAAATTATGCGAAAATCTTTAATTGCAGTTTGTGATCATCACGTTTAACATTTTGTATATTTTATAGTTTTCGGAACAAATAGACTCGAGTACCTTTAATTTGATACCTTACTCGGCCGCGTACTACGCGCCAAAGTCCCTATCGAGTCGTCACAAATTTTGCGAACCTGAATTAAGTATATAGATTGAATAAGATATCAAAACTATTTGGAACGACCATTATTGAATCACTCGTCGCGTGAGTGACGAGGCGAACGGGGAGGCGATCAGAGGGTCTAGTGTGAATTTGCAAATGTTCAAACGAGTAACCTTTAACCACCTCTGTGGTCTAGTGGTACAACCACCGGTATCAGACCCAGGGATCCCGGGTTCGATTCCCAGCTGGGGTACATATATATTGTATTCGGTTTGGTTGGTGGTAGGACTTGTAGTGTGCCGTATGGTGACGGCCTAAGAATACAAGTGTTACCACTCCCTTACATGCCTGGGATGTCGTAAGAGTCGACTAAGAGGCTCGACGCATTGAACACCTGTGCGAGAGAAGGAACACTTGAAACAAACCCTCGACCAACCCGTCTGGCCAGCGTGGTAGCAGTAGGCTAATAGCCTCCTATGAACGCCACAATAGGCGTGCGCTAGGAGAGGCCTATGTCCAGCAGTGGACGTCCACAGGCTGGTGATAATGATGATGATGATGATGAGGACTTGTAGTAAGTCCGCCCGGCTAGCTACCACTATCATAACTAAGTCTGACGCCATAACATCAATGTTTTCAGCATTGTTGTGTTCCGGCAGTGAAAGATTAGATAGCCAGTTCCTGTGATTGAGGATTCCGGTAGACGCTCGCTTCCATCTTCAGCCTTATCAATACTTAACATCAAGTATGATGAAGGCTATAAGAGTTTCTCCGTCGCTCATAAAAAAAAGAGTAAAATTTTGACAGATATTCTTAATACAATAGGAATAAGGATGAAAATTAAACTCTATTCGCAAACATCGACGTAAGCGAGTAAGGGCCCCTAGCCAAAGTAACAATTCAAAAACGATAGCGAAGTTCGAAAAGAACTAAATGTATGGGATTGGCGGATTGGCATAGGCCGCGCTAAATCACGTGGTCTTACCGCAAGTTAATTGGCGCATATAGACAATAACGAGTCGAATTATCGTTTCGCTACATAACGATGTTACTTTGTCTACGGGCCCAGGTAAGACAACTCACACTAACACTCACACACGCGATTAGCGACCCTGCACGTGTACGCATAGAGTTCGCTTTGCCTCTCGCGCGCTCGCGTTGCGAAGCGGTATCACAGGCGAAAAGCGAAGCTAGGAAATATCTATGGAACTACCTTAAGTACTTTAGTTAGCTCATTTTACTGAAAGGAAACATTCTTTTTTTAATTAAAGGAAACAAAATGGCATTCTAAAATGTTTGTATTTATGTCAAAAAAAGCCTTGAATATTAGTTCCTCTTAGTCGACTCTTACGACATCCCAGGCATGTAAGGGAGTGGTGACACTTGTATTCTTATGTTCTTGTGTTATATTATTGCTTTATTATAGCTGTTGGTCGTCCGAAAAGTAAATAAATAGTTCTTACCAAGATGTGATCTGAATCTTTATTCAGCTCGATGACTTCCACCAAGTCTTCATGTCGTATACCGTACTCTCCCACCTCGTAGTAACCTGGCTCTGGAAAAAAAAGACTGATGGGTATCTCTGAGCCTTAGATCCTACCTGAATCGCTTAATAGGCTATTTGACAATGCGAAAAATAAAGTGTCAATTACTGTTATCAGTATAAATTATGAGTTTAAAAATGGTTTTTTATTAACGTAAGTTGAAAATATTTATAAATTTATTTAAAAATCCGTAAATAAAAATGCATTTTTTAAACGTTTTGTCACGTGACACATACACATTCGTAGTCAAACCTCGTTTGACTACGAATGTGTATGATATGCAGAATACAGGCAAGTGACGTCACCGAACCCATTGCAGCGCTATATTGTCAAAGTAGCGTTTTGGCGCGCTATTTAAATTTTGAATTTTTAATTTGATATTTTTTTGAAAATATGTACCAGAATTAAAAAAAAAACAACTTTTACTGGGTTCCTTAAACTCCACTACATAATATAAAATGGATTTTCAAAACCTGTCAAATAGCCTATTCTTATCAATAAATAAATATATAATTTTCATACAATCACACCAATTATGCAGCCCACGTTAAGTTTAGAACTTGTGTCATGGATACTAGATAACGGATAAACATACTTATAATATTTTTTTGTTGTAAATACATACATAATATACATATAAAACACCCAGACCAAGACAAATAGACATGTTCATGCACACAAATATTTGTCTTGTCCGGGGATCGAACCCGGGACCTCTGGTGTAGAAAGCGGGTATGCGGCCTGCACCAAACAGGGGGATAATTGTCTAATTTAAAATCTATCGCAATCCCTTTCAATTCGTCATTTGAAAGATATTAACATACCTACTTCAGGCCGTCACTATTTGACATTTGATAGGGATTGTGATCGGGACGCGTTTTAAAAGGTATTGAATGAACGAAATTTAACTGTCTAAGCAAAGTGACATACGAAAATATCTTTCAAATGTATGAAGAAGTGTCAAATGAAGTGGCGTTTAAAACATCATTCGTTTAAAATTGCGACTTTATGTTACACAATTCCATAAATCACTATCACCATCACAATACCTTTGAAAGGGATTGTGATAGATGTTCATATTAGACAATTAGGGGGCTGGTCGTCAATATAAGTTTATTTGATTAAAAAGTTTTTGACTTTGTGTTTTCTTATATAAACTTTTATATATTCTACACTCACCGGCACATCAAACCGCCCACCCCATCATTTTCATACAAACATGCTCACTTTGCGACTCCATACATAAAAATTTACAACATATTTCTGCAAAGATCTGTATGCTCATGTTAAGGTTAGGCATTTGACTGTTCGACGAGCACTTCCAAACCAAGGGCTAAGCGTGCCTTCCAGAGTGCGGAGAAGCTCGAGATTACGTATTTTGGGCACCCATCTCATGATTGACCATTGCGATAGTTGTTTAACCGCTACAATAGCAGGCCCGCCGAGGTTCCAGGGTTGCCAGTTGGGTTATTAATAAATAAATAAATAAAATCATTTATTTCGAGCTTCTTGGGTTCAGATGGTTAGTAACAATGATACTTATAGACCTAATGTTAGTATGACAAATTACAATTAACAGAAACACCACAGCACTAAACATTTATATGTACATGGACCATACAGCAATGGTTGATGTACCGGCAGACTAGCCTGCTCGTATTGTACGGCTTGGTTGGTGTAAGTCCGCCTGGCTAGCTACCACCTTAATATAACGTCATAACAAGTTTTTTTGTATTTCGGCAGTTAGAGAGCCAGTTCCTCAGTGGTTGAGGATTCCGGGAGAGCTTCCACCTTCAGTCTTATCAATACTTAACATCGTATGATCAAGGCTATGGGTTCCCGTCGTTGTTCATAAAAACCTCATTTTCAAAACGAACATTTCCTATACAAGTAAAATCTTACCGTCACTAAAGATCATCCCTGCGGAAATCCCGGGGTCGCTCGCCAGTGGGCCGGACAGTATCATCGACGGCCCCTCGTGCACGTTCAGGAAGTGCCCCACGCCGTGGCCCGTCCCGTGGGCGTAGTCCAGGCCCACGTCCCATAGAGCCTTGCGGGCGAACGATTCTAAGGTGTGGCCCTGAAATTATTCGCAAATTAAGTTGTTTAACTATACCTATATATGAGAATGCATTTTCGAGAGGACCGTCAAGCCTAGTCTAGAAAAGAAAGAAAGAAAAATATGTTGATTCAAGACAAACAAACAGACGATACAACCGATTAAGAACATGTAAACAGAATAATAACTCAGAATAATGTTTAGCTTTTAACCAGCGCTGATCTTCTGTCAGTACTGTGACGGGGGCGTATTTCTAGATGTAAATAAACACTCGCTTGGACTGTTATTATCGTTATAATTATTAGTAATATTGTTAATTTTACAATTTATAATTTATTTTTATCAGACAAGGCGACCGCCAATATCTACGCACGACGGGCCTCTCTTCTTAATTTTTATAAAAGCAAAAGCAGCCAGCAATAGCGGGGTAGCGGCCTGCTTGTAGTGCGGAGTTATATACGGTCTCCACAGTACCTACCGTCATTAAATATCGACTATCCGAAAATAGTACATTAATGCGCCAGCAAGAGCCATTGATGGACGACCGTGTAAGTCCATCAATACCTAGTTGTGGCCAAGACTTGTAGGTATAGTATTTTGCTCAAATAATGCGCGGATATCAAAACTACTTTTCGAAATCAGACGAACAACGAACAACAATATTTTTTCCCGCGTTAAAGTGTTCATTTTGTTGTTTGTTATCCTAAAACAGCTTTCTATTTGCAAGCCAGTTCAAAATTTAAATAAAACCTTTGATAAGTACCTCCTTGGTTGTCATATTTCGGAGTAAAAGATCGTTCCATTTTAAATAACACTACAGATATGAGTTTATTATGTAATTGATTTGGCCGCTAAACACGACAGACATGGATTTTCATACAACTTTTGCCGGCCGCTGCTCGCATGTATGTGGCCAGTACAGCAATATCGATTTATGCGATAAATATTAAACAAGAAAATATACTAGAAAAAAGCAACTAGTCTCATGTCGCCCTGACGGGATTCGAACCCGCATCCTTGGGAGTCCGGCCCAATGCACTAACCAATTATGCTACAGAGACCTACGAGGACACGTCGAATTTTTCTAGTATATTCACCGTTCCACGGTGTTGGCCACCGTCGCTTCATCAATGAGAGAACATATCCTCGCATTCGAAAGAAACATCTTTACAGATGTTTGACTATCGATTAAGATGAAACAGCCATCTAATTATAACTTTTTAATTTTGCATGTTTGAGAAAAGTAAGATATCCGAAAATAAGCTTTTCGTACCACTTGCTCAAAAAAGTGACATTCTATGCCACAAAAAGCGAACACAATAGTCATTTTTAATCTGTTAAAAACAGGGAAAGAAAATTGTACTGAATTTCATTCATCCTCTAGGAGGAGAATGTGATTTAAATTTGGAATTTATACTGAACTACATCTGTGTTTACACTATTGAGTTTGTATATAAAGCATTACACATCTTTTTGAAAAAGGAATACGCATTTATTATGCAGTTATGATTATTAAATAAAATTACGAAAACCGACGAGGCCGTATGAGCTTGATGCCTTTGCTTTTCCGACAAAAAAATATTAGTTTAGGAATTTGCCGCGTTTTTGTTTTCTTCAAATACATCTCATATTATTATTGTGTTAATTTTTTCGCAAATGGTACGAAAAGTAGAGTATTTTCCTAGGTGATAAAGCTGTCTTAGGCTTGGGTGAACTTAAATCCCTCGCTACACTCAGGACTCGTCTTAAAGTTTTTAACACCCTCGCTACGCTCGGGAGTAAACCTCGAGTCCTTCGTTACGCTCGCGATTTTTCAAAGTCAAAGTCAAAGATTTTTATTCAAATAGACTTATAGATAAGTGCTTTCAAATCGTCCAATTTTTTTTTCCTACCAGCCATTCAGGACATCTTTTAACTGATAAGAAGAACGGCCGCAAGAAACTTATCAGCTTTAACAGAAGCAACAACATTTACAAAGGAACATGTCGTTGCCAAACACAAATCTACAATCTTGAAACATATTTAATATAAGAGGAAAATTTTCTTATACTCAGTTATTAGAATATTTTCCTTTTATACAATTACAATACCTTGTTTAAATTTAAATCGTCACCCGCGACAGAAGACACTGCTTTATCCCCTTGGTTAATAATCTACTATTATCTGGGTCAAATGTTCCCTAGGGGTTAAAATAGAGTGTAACCCTGCGGCGCCAAAATTATCCAAAGTACCATTCACCCAGCCGGTATAGCTAATTTCTGTAGTGTAAATAAATGTAAAGTGCAAGCTAGATGGTGCTGTGTTAAAATGTCCCAGATTTTTTAACTTTTTAACTTCTTTTCCCATGAAAGTATTGAAATCTGGAACTGGAATCGATTGAAAACCGTGCCAGGAAACTCATTGGAAACTCGGTATTGGCCACGGCGGAACTTCAGAGCCTCAGTAGGTAGAGCAAAACTAACAATTCAAAAATGCATGTAATTTTCATTTTCAGTCACCGCCGCAAAGTTGCATGTTCTTTTATAGGATACACTTTGAAGTGTGTGCGAGAGAACTGCACGACCTTGTTCCTCCAGCCCCCTTCCACCATCAGGGTACCAGACGCAGGTTAGCTTATCACCTGTACATCGCAGACATTCCAGCGATCCATACCAAGCGCTTTGCTGACACATTTCTTATGCGAACCGCTAAAGAATGGAATGCGCTGCCTGCTCATGTGTAATAAATAATAAATAAATAATTGCATACAAACACACCAATTATCTAGCCCACGTTAAGTTTCATGAAGAACTTGTGTTATGGATACTAGATAACGGATAAACATAGGTAGGTACTTATATACTTTTTTTTTGTAAATACATACATAATATACGTATTAAACACCCAGACCAAGACAAATAGACATGTTCATGCACACAAATGTTTGTCTTGTCCGGGGATCGAACCCGGGACCTCTGACGCAGAAGGTGGGGTTAGTACCCCTGCGCCAAACAGGTCGTCGATGCATGCAACACCTAGTCCACATCCCGTTTATTACGGATGATGGTGGTACGATGGTGGTTAAATGCCTGACCAGTTATTACTTCGTCGTCTCAACCATATAACACCCACTGCTGGGTATAGGCCTCCCCCAAAGGGGAGGTTTGCCATAATCGCCACGCTTGGCAGGCGGGTTGGCGATCGCAGTATGGCCAAGTTTGTAGGAGACGCTGCTGCCCGTCTCCTGAAGGCCGAGTCCCTTAGTCGCCTTTAGCGACACCCACAGATGAGAGGGGGTAGTTCTATTCTAAACCTATTAGTTATTACTTATTAAAAAAAAAACCGGAATAAAATGGGAGTTTTAATCCAGGCTATTTACTATATGTGTGCCTTATTTCATGCAAATCCGTTCAGTAGTTTTTGCATGAAAGAGTAACAAGCAACCATCCAACCTTGCCGCATTCAAAATCAAAATCAAAATCAATATTTATTCAGTCTAGGCTGTTACAAGCACTTATGAACGTCAAAGAAGCTACGCCATCGGTTCACAAACCCTACGGCGGGAGACCTTGTAACGAGAAGAACCGGCAAGAAACTCGTCAAGGGCTGTTTTTTTCTCCCTGTTTTATTTCATACAGAGTCGTCAAATTGAAAAGTGACCTTAACATATCAGTAAGGTCAATTTCCATCACAAAAGGAAAATACTAATGAAAATATTACATTTTATGGTTATTGTAAACGTAAACAATTTTTAACTGGCAAAGAAAGACTTGTCTATCATACATTACAACATTTCCCGCACCACAAGACTACTACACTGCAAGTTGTGAGGTACATACAGGTCAGTATCAATTTATTTTAGATAAAAATATTTAGGCTTTAAGCACAGCATTAAGATAAGCAGACTGAGGTAGACCCATTTCCGCTGGCGGCACCCGTTCACGAGCATGACGCATGAACCAGCCATCGCTTCGCTCAACCATATTTTAGGGAACGTAACGACCCGCCTCACACGACACCGCCGAAGAAACGTTTGAGTGAGCATGACGTACTTCAGGTACTTATGTTAAGCTGCATAAATATAAAAAAACACAATGGCAACAGCAAAAAAAGAAAGATAAAAGTGCCTTAATGTAAGACACAACACAACCTACAATGTCACTAGAAGACGCATCAGCTGGGTCACAATCTCAATCGTAATTAAAGTTAAAAAAATAAATAAAAAAAAGCTTTTATATATTTGGAATAATTGAAAACATTATTTACCTTTGTTTACTCTGATCAAGCAGTGCCACGCATCTCAACTCAAAACATCATAAATAACATAAAATCAAAACAACATATATCTCTACACATTTTAACACAAGCAAACATGAGCAGACCCATCCCGCTGGCAGCACCCGTTCACGAGCATGACGCATGAACCAGCCATCGCTTCGCTCAACCATATTTTAGGGAACGTAGCGACCCGCCTCACACGACACCACCGCAGAAATGTTTACAGAGAGCATGACATACCCAAGCAACCTGTGTTAAAAGTTGAATCTAATACTTTACTAAACATTAATTGAATGACACTACAATTTCGAAAAAACAAAACTAAATATTTATGACCAAGCTGTCTCGTCATTCAAGTAATCTTTTATAGTATAATATCCTTATATCTTTTATAGTCCAAATCAGCGGTGGTTTCCAACGGTATGTTTATAAAAAAACTGTCAAAAATATTAGCAATTTCTGTTTTCGAATTTATTTGGACGTTATTGATGTTAAGTGTGAAACTATTGTCACGTGGTTTAGATTTGCCAGTTTCACGCTTAATGATGTCCCATGTTGTTTTTATTTTATTATTAGAATTTTTAATTTTTGCTTTATTATAATTTGACTTTGCTATAGAACATGTCTTTTTGAAAATCTTGGAATATTGTTTGACATGTTCTATGAAACTAGGGCTGTGATTGGTTTCTCGTAAGTTGTAAAGTTCATAAAGCCTGTTTCTACTTTTATAAATTCCTGTCGTAGCCCATTCGCAAAACTCTAATTTCTGGGTGCATTTAATAATTTATAATATTAGTTACCTATATGACTATTATGAGGAGCACGTGGAGCAGTGGTTCGCGCCCTCGGCCTGCGATTGTTGAGGTTAAGCAACTTTCGCAACGGTCGGTCACGGGATGGGTGACCAAAATTTTCTTATCTCGAGCTCCTCAGTGCTTCGGAAGGCAGGTTAAGCCGTTGGTCCCGGTTGCATTTGCAGTCGTCAAAACCGCATGGGTCATGGCCCGTTCTCCTTATCCATCCATATGGAAGGCCAGTGCCCCAGCAGTGGGGACATTAAAAATGGCTGATGAAACATTTTTAGTTTAGTTAGTTATATGACTTACCACGGTCCCCTTAGGAAACACAGCAGTTCCCAACATGATCTGTCCCTTCAGTACCCTCGTGAAGGCCAGCCGCTGCGCCGGGGTCGGAGATGAGCTCATGTGCCGTGTGCGGGTTATATCCGTTGTGCCGTCTCTATGGAGTTACATACAAGAAATACAAGAAAGTATTAGTGTCTCGTCTATCTCAAGCGCGCTGGCAGTATCAAAAAAAAAACATTTTAGTCAATGGACTGGATTGCTGGATTCACAGACCTATATCGAGATAGACGAAAAGAGCGCTTCAAACTGTATGAGAACCTAGCGTGTCGAATTTTTCGTACCTACGATGATGTCACGAGCGAGATTTAGAAAGAAAGAAAATCAATTTATTTGGGACAAATTACACGTTAACGAAAGGCAGTAAAACATTAAAAGAACATTAAAATTTGTCCCAAAACGGTCACGACTCAGCATAATGCGTGGTCTTACGACCCGCGCTGGTCTTCCGTCGTGACCGGTTTGATGACGTTCCGGACAACAAAAACAAAACAACATACCATACTACAATTTAAACAGACAAGTACAATAAATTAAAAAAAAAGAAACAGAAAAATATTAATTAACAAAACAAAACGATCACAACACAACGATATAGTGTGATTATACAAAAAACATAAACTTAAGCTAAGCTGAATGGGCTCGATCCTAGTGATGGGAAATGTTATTGACGAGCTTTTCGAGAAAGTACTGCACAATTAACCATTTTCTTTTCTGAGTGTCGCGTGTTTTCATGGCTATAGTATCAAGCGGAGGTCAAAGCGGAAGTCAGTCCGCTTTGACCGTGGATCAAACTTTTTACACTTACCACACACTAGGTACACTTTTACCTTCTATCTCGATATAGGTCTGTGGCTGGATTCAAGCACTGGTTACGTTCGCTGGAAAACGAGACTTGTAGTGTCCCCTCGAGTTCACCAGTAGCATATCGTCCTTCCCTATGACCCTGGATTCTTCTGTAGGTGGTTTGTAGTGTATGTTAGCCCCGTCCTCCCCCGAGCCCGCTATGGTTGCCGTCAAAACATGGCTGATGATGTTTTGTTTTTATAATGTATAGTAGCAGCTGTGTAGTGTCGGCTTAGAATAGCACTACCCCCTCTCATCCCGTGGGGGTCGTAAAAGGCGACTAAGGGACTCGGCCTTCAGGAGACGGGCAGCAGCGTCTCTTACAAACTTGGCCATACTGCGATCGCCAACCCGCCTGCCAAGCGTGGCGATTATGGCAAACCCCCCCCCCCCCTTTTGGGGGAGGCTTATACCCAGCAGTGGGTGTTATGTGGCTGACACGACGAATGTATAGTAACCTATACATTATAAAAACACGCGCTTACGTGCTTGACCGCTATCTCGCCTGATGGTAAGCAATGATGCGATCTAGGATGAAACGCGCTTGTCTAGAATATTCACACGCGACTTGAAGCCCCCCAAATTGTAAGTATCAGGAAACATAGGCTCAGGCAAAGAATTCCACTCTCTGATAAGGTAAACATATGGGCATCCAATAGCCTGATGAAAGCAAACTGGCAAGTCAGAAATCTCCAGAAAGACAGCAGGCAGCGTAGACTCCTTGACTATTCGCACTAAAAAAGGCTTTCAAAACATTTCATTTTTGTCAGAGGACTGGATAGCTAGATTTAAGCACTAGATTCAATCTTTGGACTGGAATCCTATGGAATAGTGTAAAGAGACTTACTTGTATTGTCCCCCCGAGTCCACCAGCAGCATATCGTCCTTCCCTATGACCCTGGATCCTTCTGTAGGTGGCTTGTAGTGTATGATGGCCCCGTTCTCCCCCGCGCCCGCTATCGTTGCGAAGGATGGGCCGTGGGAGTCCGCTTCTCCACTGCAAAATAAATAAAATATTAAAAAACCCGATTATTTCAGACCATAAGCACAGACTTGTAGGGATGATGGTGGATTTATGGAAAAGGGTGATGGTAAGCCAGTTGTAGAAAGGTCTTATGTTGTGCTCTTCATCCGGACTGGGTGTTGGGGTCCGGGGACCGCGGTCCGGTATGATCGTCAGATGTTGTATATATGTGAGTGGCTCGGTGAAACTTCGCTTGCGTGATGTAGGTTTTCCATACATGTTGTTCCATTCCATACTGACTTGCTGTCAGCGCCATCTGTTGACACGGTAGGTGAGTGCCGTGTGTAATAGTATGTGCGGCGTCAGGTAGGTGCCGCCACAGACTTATTAATTAAGGGAATGCCAAGTTTTTACAAATGACGTTGGAAATAGGTTAACTGCGACCCCACTGTACCATTTTACTTTTACTATTTACTTACTTTTAGGTTTATGGCATAGGCTGGCAATTGAGGTAGGATTTTGCTTCCGATTGTCCGATCAGACAATCTGATCGGATTCACTCAATACACGTCCGAATTCATTTTGCGTCCGACTTTTTCTAAACTCAGTCCAAAGAGTCAAATAATATGGGCTAGAAAGTCAACTGGCAAATCGGAAGGAGAGTCGGACGCCTTCAGACAATTGGATAAGACAATAAAATCATAAACGCGTAGCGTTCTTTCCGACTCGGACGTCCGATCCGACTATCGGATCGGATGTGTATTGAGTGTTCAAACAAATGTACGGCATTAGCGCCTTATTACAACCGTAAAAATAGCATGGTGCAACACACAGTTTGGCTTGAGGCGCGATTCTCTAAGCAACATCTTTTGAAGCGGCAGGTGCAACGAAGACTGAGTTTATCATTTCTGTTTGTTTGTCCTTAGCTTTTTTATGAACAACAGGAAGATGCTTAGCTTTCATCATACCTGATGTTATGTAGGTAATGATAAGGCTGAAGGTGGAAGCACGCCACTCCCGGAATCCTGAGGAACCGATTAGCTATCTTTTTCTAAAACTCAATAATGCCGAAACTATTGTTGTATGACGTCAGACTTAAGATGTCCTATCACCAACCAAACCGAATACTATTATATCTACTGGGAATCGAACACAAAACCTCTTGGTCTGATACCGGTGGTGTTACAACTAGACGAGAAAGGCGGTTAAATACCTATTATTGATAAAGAAATACCTACTTAAGTTTATATATTTAAGAGCTGTGTGCATTAACTAGTTTCTAAAGTATTTACTAGAACCACAGACCTATCTAGACCGAACTAAGTCAGACCGCTTGAGACCATTGCCATGAAACACGCGTCAATCAGAAACAAAAATGGTTAATTGTGTAGTGCTTTCTTGCAAGAGCTCGTCAATAACATTTCCACATCACTTACTCTCGCTCGTGACGTCATCGTAGGTACGAAAAATTCGACACGCTAGGTTCTCATACAGTTTGAAGCGCTCTTTTCGTCTATCTCGATATAGGTCTGTGGCTAGAACTATTTACCGTCTCAGCTCCTCTAGTTTGTCAGACAGGTCTATCTCGGTGCCAGTCTGTCCAGAAGCCACGGTCTCTTGCTTAATAGTACAAGTATATACTACTTTGTAAAGTATTTGCTAGAACTATTTACCGTCTCAGCTCCCCTAGTTTGTTAGACAGATCTATCTCGGTGAGATTCTGTCCAGAAGCCACGGTCTCTTGCTTAATAGCACAAGTATATACTACTTTGTAAATTATTTGCTAGAACTATTTACCGTCTCAGCTCCTCTAGTTCGTTAGACAGGTCTATCTCGGTGAGAGCCTGTCCAGAAGCCACGGTCTCTTGCTTAATAGCACAAGTATACACTACTTTGTAAAGTATTTGCTAGAACTATTTACCGTCTCAGCTCCTCTAGTTCGTTAGACAGGTCTATCTCGGTGAGAGCCTGTCCAGAAGCCACGGTCTCTTGCTTAATAGCACAAGTATACACTACTTTGTAAAGTATTTGCTAGAACTATTTACCGTCTCAGCTCCTCTAGTTCGTTAGACAGGTCTATCTCGGTGATAGCCTGTCCAGAAGCCACGGTCTCTTGCTTAATAGCACAAGTATACACTACTTTGTAAAGTATTTGCTAGAACTATTTACCGTCTCAGCTCCTCTAGTTCGTTAGACAGGTCTATCTCGGTGAGAGCCTGTCCAGAAGCCACGGTCTCTTGCTTAATAGCACAAGTATACACTACTTTGTAAAGTATTTGCTAGAACTATTTACCGTCTCAGCTCCTCTAGTTCGTTAGACAGGTCTATCTCGGTGAGAGCCTGTCCAGAAGCCACGGTCTCTTGCTTAATAGCACAAGTATACACTACTTTGTAAAGTATTTGCTAGAACTATTTACCGTCTCAGCTCCTCTAGTTCGTTAGACAGGTCTATCTCGGTGATAGCCTGTCCAGAAGCCACGGTCTCTTGCTTAATAGCACAAGTATACACTACTTTGTAAAGTATTTGCTAGAACTATTTACCGTCTCAGCTCCTCTAGTTCGTTAGACAGGTCTATCTCGGTGAGAGCCTGTCCAGAAGCCACGGTCTCTTGCTTAATAGCACAAGTATACACTACTTTGTAAAGTATTTGCTAGAACTATTTACCGTCTCAGCTCCTCTAGTTCGTTAGACAGGTCTATCTCGGTGAGAGCCTGTCCAGAAGCCACGGTCTCTTGCTTAATAGCACAAGTATACACTACTTTGTAAAGTATTTGCTAGAACTATTTACCGTCTCAGCTCCTCTAGTTCGTTAGACAGGTCTATCTCGGTGATAGCCTGTCCAGAAGCCACGGTCTCTTGCTTAATAGCACAAGTATACACTACTTTGTAAAGTATTTGCTAGAACTATTTACCGTCTCAGCTCCTCTAGTTCGTTAGACAGGTCTATCTCGGTGAGAGCCTGTCCAGAAGCCACGGTCTCTTGCTTAATAGCACAAGTATACACTACTTTGTAAAGTATTTGCTAGAACTATTTACCGTCTCAGCTCCTCTAGTTCGTTAGACAGGTCTATCTCGGTGATAGCCTGTCCAGAAGCCACGGTCTCTTGCTTAATAGCACAAGTATACACTACTTTGTAAAGTATTTGCTAGAACTATTTACCGTCTCAGCTCCTCTAGTTCGTTAGACAGGTCTATCTCGGTGATAGCCTGTCCAGAAGCCACGGTCTCTTGCTTAATAGCACAAGTATACACTACTTTGTAAAGTATTTGCTAGAACTATTTACCGTCTCAGCTCCTCTAGTTCGTTAGACAGGTCTATCTCGGTGAGAGCCTGTCCAGAAGCCACGGTCTCTTGCTTAATAGCACAAGTATACACTACTTTGTAAAGTATTTGCTAGAACTATTTACCGTCTCAGCTCCTCTAGTTCGTTAGACAGGTCTATCTCGGTGATAGCCTGTCCAGAAGCCACGGTCTCTTGCTTAATAGCACAAGTATACACTACTTTGTAAAGTATTTGCTAGAACTATTTACCGTCTCAGCTCCTCTAGTTCGTTAGACAGGTCTATCTCGGTGATAGCCTGTCCAGAAGCCACGGTCTCTTGCTTAATAGCACAAGTATACACTACTTTGTAAAGTATTTGCTAGAACTATTTACCGTCTCAGCTCCTCTAGTTCGTTAGACAGGTCTATCTCGGTGATAGCCTGTCCAGAAGCCACGGTCTCTTGCTTAATAGCACAAGTATACACTACTTTGTAAAGTATTTGCTAGAACTATTTACCGTCTCAGCTCCTCTAGTTCGTTAGACAGGTCTATCTCGGTGATAGCCTGTCCAGAAGCCACGGTCTCTTGCTTAATAGCACAAGTATACACTACTTTGTAAAGTATTTGCTAGAACTATTTACCGTCTCAGCTCCTCTAGTTCGTTAGACAGGTCTATCTCGGTGAGAGTCTGTCCAGACGCCACGGTTTCTTGCTTAAGAGCCATATTACATTTCGCGTAAAATGGCGTTCTTGATGTCAGAAACAAAAATACATTAACAAATTTGACTTATTGAATATTGCAGAATAACTATTGGCATAGTTCGTAGCGGCCTCGCTTTTTGTAAATTTTAATCAACTTTTTAATTAATCCTAAAATTGCAAAGAAAGATTGTGATAAAATGGGCGAAGGCACTTTTTTGAGCACCTGGATTAAAAAAATGTTTTTTTTTAAATATTATCTCTTATATGGTTGTATAGTTCGTAGTGGCCCCGGAATTTTTAAATATCATTGATTTAATATAGAAAACAAAATCGCTTTACGTTAACTGTGAATTTCTCCTGTCTACGATAATATTATTGAGCAAAATTTGTACCAGAATAATTGTTACATCATGAGGAATAAAGATTTTTATGTGATACATGAGACTAGTTGCTTTTTTCTAGTATATTTTCTTGTTTAATATGTATCACATAAAAATAGCATTGTAAAATGCAGAATAAAAAAGTTATAATGAATAAAGATTAAATATTTTTTAAGCATGAATTTATTATCCTATTTCAATAAACTGCAAAATTACTACAAAATGCGATGCACCGGCCGTCTGAACTCAGTACTGATACGCAGAGTGCAGACTTGTAATTTGGCTCTTAATAGGTATTAACTAGTTTCTAAAAAGTATTTGCTAGAACTATCTACCGTCTCAGTTCCTCTAGTTTGTCAGATAGTTCTATCTCGGTGACAGTTTGCCCAGAAGCCACGGTTTCTTCTACCCAGCGCAATCCTCTCACTAACGCTATGCCATCTTTTATGTGCGCTGAACGGAAGCCCTAGAAACAAACAGACTTCACTTATGGTGGAATGTACTATCTAAATTACTATAGATCTAACCATGGAAAAATGTATAGGATTTGACAGCTTTGACATTAACAAATCTATTGAAGTTAGCTCCAACTCAGCCTAACAGTTTGAAATGATTGTTAGTTTATAGATAACTATAGATCTCCATGGAAAAATGTATAGGATTTGACAGCTTTGACATTAACAATCTATTGAAGTTAGCTCCAACTCAGCCTAACAGTTTGAAATGAATGTTAGTTTATAGATAACTATAGATCTAACCATGGAAAAATGTATAGGATTTGACAGCTTTGACATTAACAATCTATTGAAGTTAGCTCCAACTCAGCCTAACAGTTTGAAATGAATGTTAGTTTATAGATAACTATAGATCTAACCATGGAAAAATGTATAGGATTTGACAGCTTTGACATTAACAAATCTATTGAAGTTAGCTCCAACTCAGCCTAACAGTTTGAAATGAATGTTAGTTTATAGATAACTATAGATCTAACCATGGAAAAATGTATAGGATTTGACAGCTTTGACATTAACAAATCTATTGAAGTTAGCTCCAACTCAGCCTAACAGTTTGAAATGAATGTTAGTTTATAGATAACTATAGATCTCCATGGAAAAATGTATAGGATTTGACAGCTTTGACATTAACAATCTATTGAAGTTAGCTCCAACTCAGCCTAACAGTTTGAAATGAATGTTAGTTTATAGATAACTATAGATCTAACCATGGAAAAATGTATAGGATTTGACAGCTTTGACATTAACAATCTATTGAAGTTAGCTCCAACTCAGCCTAACAGTTTGAAATGAATGTTAGTTTATAGATAACTATAGATCTAACCATGGAAAAATGTATAGGATTTGACAGCTTTGACACTAACAAATCTATTGAAGTTAGCTCCAACTCAGCCTAACAGTTTGAAATGAATGTTAGTTTATAGATAACTATAGATCTAACCATGGAAAAATGTATAGGATTTGACAGCTTTGACATTAACAATCTATTGAAGTTAGCTCCAACTCAGCCTAACAGTTTGAAATGAATGTTAGTTTATAGATAACTATAGATCTAACCATGGAAAAATGTATAGGATTTGACAGCTTTGACAATAACAAATCTATTGAAGTTAGCTCCAACTCAGCCTAACAGTTTGAAATGAATGTTAGTTTATAGAGTCTATACTAACATTATAAAGAGGAAAGATTTGATTGTTTCTTTGTTTGCAACGAAAAAAACTCAAAAACTACGGGGTGGATTTGGCTGAAATTTGGTACACAGATAGTAGACAGACTGGATTAAAACATAGGATATTTTTATCCCGATATTCCCACGGGAACGGGAACCACGCGGGTGAAACCGCGAGCGGTCGCTAGTTGTCGATAAAATTACGTAGCAAGTACGTAGTTTGGGTTTATGTATGACTAGCGGTCGCTCGCGGTTTCATCCGCGTGGTTCCCGTTCCCGCGGAAATATCCGGATAAAATGTAGCCTATGTTACTCGGGGATAGAGCAGCTTCCCAACGGTGAAAGTATTTTTCAAATCGGTCCAGTAGTTTCAGAGCCTATTCAATTCAAACAAACAATCAAATTTCCTTTTATACGTACATCTTAAGTTTTGGCGCGCACTGTTCATTGAAATAAAACAACATTTACGGATATCAAACGCGCTATATTTCACGAAATAAGTTGTAATTGTCCGTATTTTTAGGTTTTTAGGGGTTTATTTTTATTTTCCCGGCGTTTCGGCACCTATTCAGCTGCCGTGGTCACGGGGTGTCATCCCGACAATTACAACTTACTTCGTGAAATAAAGCGCGTTTGATATCCGTAAAAGTTGTTTTATTTCAATGAACAGTGCGCGCCAAAACTTAAGATGTACGTACTTATAATTTACTTACCCTCAATTCTACGTCATTCTTGACACATTTCATCATAGCAACTGGTGAAAGCGTTGACAATATATTGGCAGCACCGCTCTGAAAATAAAGTTGGAACAATTTCAACAAAAAGTGGTTCGATAAATATTAAACAAGAAAATATACAGAAAAAAGCAACTAGTCTCATGTCGCCCTGACGGGATGAGACAAGTTGCGACATGAGACTAGTTGTTTTTTTCTAGTATATTTTCTTGTTTAATATTTATCACACAAAAATAGCAATGTAAAATGCAAAATAAAAAATGTATAAAAAAGTGGTTCGGTTTTTACTTCTTATAATTTACTTAATTAGGCGGATAACGTGTTTACAAAATACATATTTCCTGGCTATTTCTTACATACTTCTCTTCCCTCGGGATGCCCCTCTAGTGGCCCGCTGATGGCCCCCAAGCGTCCTGTCGAGGTGCGGTTGGGCTTCATGGCGATCACCAAGGTGGAGATGGAAACAGTGGTGGACAGGCTGAAGAGGAAGAAGAAGTCCCCTGGCCTGGACGAGATCCCCGCGCGCATTTTACCACCGGCGCTATAACACCTTGGGGAGCCGCTTAGGGAACTCTCGAGTCGGGTGTGTTCCCAAGGCGGTGGAAAAGGGGGCGCTTATGCCTGCTGGTGAAGGAGGGTCGGCCGCTTGATTCCCCGTCCGCCTACCGTCCAGTATTGTTACTGGACGAGCTCGCGAAGCTCCTTGAGCGTATTATATTGAGAGTAAATATGTGTAATTCACAATTGCTTACTCCTGTTGTCCAATTTTGATAGATGACATTAGTTCACTGAAATGTAACGTGTTTGTGGAAAAAATACCAAAAATGCTCAAATGTTTGCTTACAAGCATGCTTTCCTTAAAATTATTACATGAAGACTTAAGGATTAGACTACGTAATTATATTTTTTAAGTAAAATAAACTCTTATTGTTTCGATACTTACAGATCCAACTGATAAGTAAACAGCTTGACTGGCATCTTGGGATAGCCAGACAGTACTGCCGATCGGGAGCTCATTCTGAAATAATTAAAAAACAATTAAGTTCATACATACATATAAGAGGAGCCCGTGGCGCAGTAGTTCACGCGCTCGGCCTGCGATTGTTGAGGTTAAGCAAATTTCGCAATGGTCGGTCATGGGATGGGTGACCAAAAATTTACTATCTCGAGCTCCTCCGTGCTTCGGAAGGCACGTTAAGCCGTTGGTCCCGGCTGCATTTGCAGTCTTTAAAACCCACCAATCCACATGGGGCCCGCGTGGTGGGTCATGGCCCGTTCTCCTTATCCATCCATAAGGAAGGCCAGTGCCCCAGCAGTGGGGACATTAAAATTGGCTGATGACGGTACATATACCCAATGTTTTAAAATAGACTAGGAACTCATTCCCGTGGGAACATCGGGATAAAAAGTATCATATGTTTTAAACCAGGCTATCTACTATCTCTGTGCGAAATTTCATTCAAATCCGTTGAGTAGTTTTAGTGTGAAAGAGTAACAAACAAAGTGATATACTTTCGCATTTATAATATTAGTCTGTGAAGCAGACTGCACACATTGATAATTGATAAGTAGGACTTAAACACGAAGAACCACGGAAGTAATAGAGATAGCAAATGGAATCGAACCACATATAGGGTCTTTCAATGTTGCACAATGGGAGCTCGGTTTTTTTTATATCGAATGGGTTTCCTCTTGATCCTAATCAAGCTAATATGATCCTAAATTATGTATACCCGGGTGCCTATAACCCTGGTATATTTAAAGCTCGAGTGAATAGGCTTTTACTAGGAAAGCTCGCTCCATCATAAGCCTCTTTAAGGCGGTACCCCCACCGAAAGTGGCGCCGCGTTGAATTTTATTTAATTTCGTAATTCTAATACACAATTTTAATAAAACTTTACGTGGAATTTTTAGAGCCCATAGTCTAGTATTTTTAGACGGTATCATAACATTCCCTCGTAGTCACTGCTAGAAGTAGATAACATTTGCTATCTACTTCTACGAATGACTATGACGAGATGTAGCGATACCTTCTAAAAATACAAGACAATGGGCTCTAAAAATTCCACGTTTAGTTTTATTAAAATTATGAATTAGAATTACGATATTAAATAAAATTCAACGCGGCGCCACTTTCGGTGGGGGTACCGCCTTAATTAACGATGCAGAATTAGGCCCAGAGTAAGCCTATTTAATATTAAAAAAAAAAAAAAAAAAACCGTTACCTTAGTATCCCATAACACAAATCTTAGGCCTCTGCCTCGAATCTAGCGGGCGGCGGCGCGACTATCGAAAACGGCGGTGCGCGGGTGGTGCGGGGCGAGCGTTTCCACAGTCGCGCCGCCGCCGCCCCGCTGCCCGCTAGATTCGAGGCAGAGGCCTTACAGTGCTTACTTTGGGGCTAGGTTAATTGGTGTGAGTTTAATAAAGAAATCTGTGGCGTAGAAGGTGCAGCTTCGGTAAAATTCGAGCAGCCAAGCGAAACCAGCCACCCTAGCGGCGTGAAGTTTTCACTATACAATACTCGAAGTATATGAAAACTATAAATGACGAAGATACAAAATAGTAAATAGTAGTTTCTTGTCGGTTCTTCTCGTCAAGGTCTCCCGCCGCCGTAGGGTTTGTGAACCGATGGCGTAGCTTCTTTGACGTTCATAAGTGCTTGTAACAGTCTAGACTTAATAAATGATATTGAATTGAATTGAATTGAATTAGTCACCCCATGCCGCTATACCACGTTTGAAGCCTAGCATGCGTTTCTAACGCACGCCCAACTCACCAAGAAGTTTCTACCTTTTCTACCAAAAAGTTATTTCTTCACTGTCACTTTTAGTTTTTTCGTTACTCTTTTGGTTTATTCTTTATTTTTTTATTTATTCTTTATTGCAATATAAAATATACAGCAAATTGCGGACTTAATGCCATAAGGCATTCTTTAACAGTCAACCAGTAAGGAAGTTTATAACTGTCATAACTTTTCTTATTATTGATTTTTTCTTCTTCGAAGGATTGCTCAGCTGAAGTGGCAATGGGCGGGACACATAGTGAGAAGAACCGATGGCCGTCGGGGCGGGGCGGTTCTGGAATGGCGACCGCGCAGGACGACGCTCCGTGGGCATGTGTGTGTCTACAGCTTCCTCATAAGACATAGAGAAATTCTAAGCATGCCATATTTTAGTGCATATTAGGAGCAATCAAACGTGTTAGTGATATTTTAGGTGCAACCATAACTTCGTTACTAGGAGATTTTTTTTGTGTGTTAGCTGGAGAAACGTGTCCCCAGCTGACACATGCCGTTTTAAGGCAAACCAGTGAGGTTAGGGCTTTAGACTATAGTCAGAAATTTAGTGCACAATAGGAGCAATGAGAACCAAAAAAACTAACCGTCACGCTCAAATACTGTTGAAACTACGATCATTAAAGTGTGTGTTAGCTGGAGACCCGTGTCTCTGGCTTACACACACCTGTATCTTCGTAATTATTTGACGTAGGATTATGTTTTATATCTCAAATTTTTGAGTCGAATTGGAGCAGTAAGCTCCAAATTTTTCTAATCTCTAGCTATAATAGTTTTTGAGCTACGAACCGATAAGCATGTGTAAGCTGGAGACACGCTACACGTTTTGAATCACTATAACTGTATAAGTTAGAGACTCGTATTAAGAATCAAATGATACCTTATAATAGGTGCACACGGCATGCAAATTTTCAAATCACTGGGCTTCTTAGTTTCAAAATTATAGGCAAAATACTGCTTTCCCGCCAAAAAAATCAAAATAAATGGGTCGGACGCAGCTAAACCGCCGTTGCCGTTCCGTGCGCTACACTGTTGCAATCGACTTTGAACCTAACGGCTGGTATTAATTCGAGTCACTTTAATTTGCGCTTTCGATCGTTTTAATTTCTGTTTTGAGAATTTAAGACCAGGAGCCGTCCGATATATCTACGCTGATTACAAACCATCTATGGTAGTTACTTATAATTGGACTAACCGATTCTCTTATGAAGTAGTTTTTAAATGTTAGTGTTAGAAAGTTCACAACATTTTTTGATATACGGCATTGATGATGGGCAATTTTCTATGAAACCTGGGCGTAAAACCAACATAAATGTAATTACTATTTAGTACTTAGTACTAGAAAATATTTTATTGTTTATTAACTATCATAAGCCCCCAGGTTTGCTTGAAAATAACCAGAGCGAAAAACACTATTATAAATTCTGTACCTAACTATACCTTTTTCTCTCTTATTAATTCAGTGATCGGAATAGGCTGAGTATACCTATATTTTATAGAACAAAGACAAAAATCGGAGATTTCCTTAAACTTTTTTTTTACCGGTAAAACTGGGAATTTAATTAGGTGAATTTTAACATCTTATTATTAAATATATCTTATATTTAAATTATAAATGCTTTTCGTTTTGACACAACTGCTCAAAAATAATTAGAATGTTTCCTGGTTCACGTGATTTTAATTTCTTCAAATTTCGTTAATATTCACCATAACCAGTGATCGGATAAAGTTAGTTTTTCGCTGAAAAATTGTAGAAGCAGCTTCTTAAAACTTTTTTTTTTATTTATTAATCCCAGGATTCCAGAAAATTCGGGAATGCAAAAGTAGTCGATAACATAGTGTGGAAACACCGACTTTAGCATTACGGTACTTATTACAAAATAATCCGGGTGTTGCAAAAGGGGTTACATATTCACATTTTAGTACTTTTATAAAAAAATCCATTTGGTAGATTAAGTTATGTAAACTAAATAAATAATTATGTGAATGAAGAAAAATAAATAAGATGTTAAAATGCACGTAATTAAAGTCTCGGTTAATTTACCCTAAATTTGTTCTAATGAAGTCACCGATCTTTGTCTCTGTTCTACAAACTGTAGGTAAATATACTCACTCACAAAGATGCCAAAAAACAGCTGTTTTATATAAAAGTACCTACATATACACTGGATGAAAATGTATGGAACAAACACCTGTTTTTATCGCGATATGGTTGTTGGCTCAATAATAAAAGTTGTTTGTATTGATGGATATTTCCACCCCTTGAAGTAAAAACTTCATACACTTAAACTTTTTTCATTAACGTAGTTTTGTTGATTACCATAAAACCTGTGTCATAGTATACAATGAAATAGTACTTGTATTAAGCTTTCATTTAGTACATATTTTGATTCTGTTGGACTTACGCCCACTTAGACCCTTTGGAATACTAATAAACATATAGGAGAACAGAAATATTCCTTAAACTTATGTACCTATTTAATACGAGAAATTTAACCTTCTTAATTTAACAATCTTGATATTTCTTTCATCATGAAATGTACTCAGGTATTTTAAAATATAAAAAGTACTTATTTCTTTTATTGTTACAAAACACATGAATAGTCTAAAATTATTTATAAATAATTTGTTAATACATTTATAGTGATATTTTAATGCATTAATAAAATTCTCACATAAAAAGACATAAATCATGATTATAAATACCATGGGCATTCAATCATTATTCAATTCCTTCTTACGCGAACAGATGGCGTGATTTTGTTTGTTACTGTTTATAGGATTTCAATTTTAGTCTAATGCCGTAGAAAATAAAACCCTGTTTGGTTGCACTGGCGTTAGATCGCGCGCGCACGGATTTAACAAAAACTCCTTGATGCGCGAACAGATGGCGTGATTTTGTTTATCACTGTTCATAGGATTGCAATTTTAGTCTAGTTACGTAGAAAATAAAATCGATGTTTGGTTGCACTTTTGCCGGAGCGCGCGCGCACGCACTGTTGCCAACTTAACAGACTAGGGCCAGGCATTAACGGCAGAAAATTTCAACTATTTTCATTTCTCCGGTAAATGAAGATAATTAATTAATTCACAGATGTGCTTGGTTACGAATTACGATGTGTAGCAGTGCAGTGCAATGATGGCCTTATTTTGTTAAGAGATTACGATTTAATTTAAGTCAATGTGTTATGATAGCGTATTTAAAATTAAGGTAAGTGGTTTAGTATATTCCTTAAATAAATTATAATTTTGTTAAACTGGTAAATAACTAATTATATTTATACATGAACTGTAATATTACGTTATGCAATATAATTAATTCGTGTTACAATTAGTTAACTCAAAATACAGACCTCAAGAACTTGTGGGAAGCGTAGGTACTATCCATTAAGCTACCTTGTAGTACCTATATTTATTACAACAATACGCACCATGTCAGTTTGCGTAGGTACTTATTAGAACATCTAAAATTTCAATAGGTACCTAATGATTGGTTGATCTAAATTGAAAGTAGTGGAAGTTGTAAATGTCGAAAGAGTGTCTTATCGAAGCTCATAAAAAAAAAATTACTATACCTATACACGTATTTTCTATAAATCTAAATACCTGCGGTATTCCTCGAAGCGCACCTATTTTCAAGCGCTCCTAATAAAGCGCATATAAACTATACCTCGAAGCGCTCCTTTTAGGTGCAATTAGAATATTATAAGTTTATTCCTCGAAGCGCACCTGTGTTCAAATGTTGAATAGAAATGGGAAAGAGGATAGTTCCTCTTTCTCATTTCTATTCAACATTTGAACAACTAGGATGTCGTTATTTATATTGTGACAAGGCCGACAAAAAAAATTACAAACATAAAGTACCAGCCCCTCTAGCATGAACACTACTATATCATGCGATATGATATAGCGCGTCATGCTGTCTTGCTTACTCCGCTCGATGTGAGCGGAACAGTGACACGTTATCGAGTTATCGAGTCGATAAAAGCCTCTCGTGCTAGGCCTACAGGGTAGCATAACAAAGCAGGAGTTATTAAACTTACTTGAAAAGCTGCTGTCCATAATCATTTATACATGTAGTAAAACTGCAAAATCTAATTTTTCTGTACATTGTATATATTTACCAAAAGCTTATTGGAGACGACGTAGTAACAATCAAAATTACGTTGAGACCATTTTTTTAATGTTTGTCTGTACACGCTAATCTCGGAAACTACTGAATGGATTTGAATAAAATCCGGTCAATAGTTTCCATGTAGCTACTAGGTCAGCCCCCCTAGCATGAACACCGCTATATCATGCGATATGATATAGCGCATCATGCTGCTTTGCTTACTCCGCTACAATGTGGGCGGGACAGTGACACGTTATCGAGTTATCGAGTCGATAAAAGCCGGTCATGCTAGACCTACTGGCTAACATATAGGCTAACCGAAACAATAAGTTTCGGTGAGCTTCATTAGGTGCGCTTGAAAATGGGTGCGCTTTGATACCTCAAAGATTTGATACATGTACCCATGTACTGTAACATACATAATGTTGCTTCTGCCACCTTAAAATAAATAAGGTTCAGCCAGGTTAATCAAGCGGAGTGGACAACCAGTATAAGCCTTATTTAATGAATGGTATGAATGATATAAATATTTATTCTTCAAAAATTAATTTCATAAATTAGACGGATTTATGTCATATGCTCAAGTTTTGTAATTGTGTCTCGTATACATCACTTATTTGTATGATAATGAATAATAATAATAATAATGAATAATAATACGATTTCTCAACAACCGACATTCAGTGATTTTTGTGAAATATAACCTAGTAGCGGCCGCTCGCGTTTTCACCTGCGTGGTTCCCGTTTCCGTGAGAATATCGGGATAAAAAGTATTTTATGTTTATAACAAGGCTATCTACTGTCGGTGTACCAACTTTCGTCTAAATCCGTTCAGTAGTTTCGGAGCCTATTCAATGCAAACAAACAATCAAATATTTCCTGTTTATAATATTAGTATAGATACATTAACCTTTTGAATGACCTATGAACATTTGAATATTTAACTATTGTTTTCAGATCACATGTCTATATATATATAGATGTATATACCTACGTTGCTTCTGCCAGATCGAATCAAATAATATTCATACGGGTTAATCTGGCGGAGTGGATAACCTTCGACGACTGAAACAATATTATCTAAGGTAAAACTCATATTTGCTTGTTATTAATATGAAAGATGACGTGCCCGTGGCGGAGTGGTTCGCGCGCTCAGCCTGCGATTGTTGAAGTTAAGCAACTTTCGCAATGGTCGGTCATTGGATGGGTGACCAGAAATCTACTACCTCGAGCTCCTCCGTGCTTCGAAAGGCTCGTTAAGCCGTTTGTCTCGGCTCCATTTGCAGTCGTTAAAACCCACTAATCCACATTGGGCTCACATGGTGGGTCATCATGGCCCAGTCTCCTTATCCATCCATAAGGAAGACCAGTGCTCCAGCAGTGGGGACATAAAAAAACTGATAATCATGAAATGAAAGGATGATTAATGTAAAAGATAATTGTACATTATTACTCGACAATACTGAAACAGGTCTATAATTAAATGGGTATCATTTAATCAATCACCAAAAAAACTCTAACCTAAGCTAACCAATAATTGATTGGTCAGCAAAAAAACCTATTTGGTCAGCAAGTACTAGGTAAGCCGAATAGAGTTGCTGACCAAATAGATAATAATTATGCTGATCAAAATATTTATTCCTTAATTAAATTAGTGTGGCTTAGATGTTAAATATGTATTTTGTTATGGACCTTACGCGTTATATCTATTTCGATGATTTTATAGGATTTACCTACAGAGTAACCAAAAAATTAATTTGTTTCGAGATCTGTTATAGGGTCATAAGATAAAAAAGAACCTCTATTATCAAGGTGGAATGCAAGGAATCAAGCGTACGGCATGCCTGTGATGGGAAGCGTACTTTCATTTTTAGGTTGCAATAACTCACCAGCTGTCTAAATACCTATCAAATATCAGTAATGAACTTTCTAGTCAAGATTTCTCTAGGGAATTGTTTTTTGGCTGCGGTTTCTGTAAGGTGTTCCATTCGGGCTGTCGCTGTACCCTACCTACTTCTCTTTAGATGTTTTATTCCGATTCTTACTTTTATATACTAAGGGCCGGTATTTCAATATCGACTTATCTTGAATTGATCTAGGATTGAAGATATGTTCCACTTATGTGTATTTCAATAAACGATTAAAGTTAAGTGACGCTTAAAGTCCATCCTAACTAGCCAATATTTAAGCTAAGGAATTCAGAGACTTAAGTGCCGATCCGGGATTCGTTGCTATGGTAACATATTTTTAAATGGCAAAAAGATATTTTAGTTTTACATTTAGGTATTAAATTTATTATCAGTAAAAAAAATGCAGTTGTAGCATAAAAAATATTATAGTGTAGAAATAATGGCAAATTACAAGAATATTATGCGAAATTTTGAAGATGATGCGAAATGTAATGTAAAAATTTAGAAGTGAGAAGAAATTCAAAAGTGATAATTTTTTTGGCGCTCTTTTTCATTGTGAAGCCTCCACAACGATTCTCATTGGTCGCTGAGCGTACAAGCGCAGCCAATGAGCGCTCAACGTCAGCAAATGACTACAAAATTCATAGACAATTATCATATTTTGTTTGTTATGTTGCAATATTGCGACGAATCCTAGATTAGCCAAGGCGAGGAATATCCGGATTGAAATACGCTATTGTCTTTCACAAGTGATACTTAGCTCAAATGTTGGACTTAACTTAAGTCATAAGATAAGGTGACATTGAAATACCGGCCCTAAGATAAAGAAGTGAACAAAGGTGAGCTTATCTCTATAAAAGATCTCCTTTAGTTAACTCTACAGCCAAGCTTTAATACCTACTCAATTGTAATGACATGTGTCCGTTGAAGCCCCTTATTTTTTTATTCTTGTGAATTACAGATCCATATTTACCTTTTGCTGTTTGCTGCTTTGCTTTTGATGAGGAAACTACGAGACGCCTTATTTCCACATTACACTAAAGTTAAGACGTTATAAGTACAAGTGTTAATTTTATATTTATTGTATTAATTTATTTGTTATGTTACTGCAACTTTTGTTATATTGGATCATATTTCTTTTCATAATATTGTTGATTGTATTAGCTAGGAATAATAAGTTTTTAGGAAAAAAACGGGGACGAAAATTTAGTATAGACCTGGAGCAACAAAGAGAAGTCTTCCAAAAATATAAAAATCGAATAGGAAATTTTATACCTCTAAATAATACAGAAAACAAGGCTTTATATAATGACCTACAAGATGCTTTTAAGTTTCGTATGTCCGCTAAAGCAATTTATTTCTCTTTAAAAAGAAACTTTGCTTACTTCTTTGATAACGATATTAACATACCTCCTACTCAATACTCTGACTCAGAATCAAAATCAGATAGCACAAGCTCAGAAAAACAAAATGGTCTTCATTTTGTTTTTCTGAGCTTGTGCTATCTGATTTTGATTCTCTAATATCTAATAGTGATTACTGTTCCAATACAAAACAGACTGATGCAGACGAAACATTTAAGTTTTACGTTGACACTCACTTTTGGAAGGAAATTGAACCTATAGTATACCTAACTAAACGGTCAGACTCTTCTGGTAGCTTATTTCAAAGACGACGATCGCTGCAAAAGAATAAATGGACAGATTTTCTAAGAGAAATCATATGGAAAAATACAAAATTAAAGTGCTTTTGGGTGTTTAAATCAAATATTATAAAACAAGCATCGGCCGCAACAATTGTTGTTTGTAAAGGGCATTGTTCATACCGTGAGTGTAAAGCTGCAATTGAAATTATAATGAAAAACAAAACAGAAAATTTCACAGAAATGCAATGTCTAGTTAGAAACATAAATCCAAATGTTAAGCACAGTTCCAATTCAAAACCAAAGTATAGGATGACGGGTTATAAATCGCAAACACTAGCAAAACAACTGTCAGGAAAGTCTGCTATCGAGGTAAGAAATTCACTAGCCAATGATACTATAAGTCAAACCGACTCCGAAACACCTTATTTCTTGCCAAGTGCAAATGCACTAAGACAGTTGAAAAAAAAAGATAAATCCTCTAAATTATTTCACAGTAATGTATTGCTGTCGTTATGGATTATGAGTGCAACGCCTCCTTTTAAATATTTTATAAAGTCAATATCATTGTGCCCTTTTATTTTGTACTACTGGAACAAATTGCAAACAACTTTTTTTAAAAAATATTTAGAACTAAACGAAAATATTGTAATTTCTATAGATGCAACTGGGTCCATATTCAAAATGTTATGTCCACCAAAAGTCAATGATTTCATAAAAAATATGAAGAAAAAGCATTTATTCTTATATATAGTAATGGCTTATAATAATTTTGGTAGTAGTGTGCCACTCTGTCAAATGATTTCAACTTCGCATACGGCAGATAGTATAGCAACTTGGTTGCAGACTTGGAAAAAAAGTTTGTGTAAATATCCTAATGAAATAGTAACAGATGATTCTAGTGCTTTAATAAAAGCTGTCGTTGAAACATTTACTCAATTCAAAAATACTGAAAGTTACTTACTAAATTGTTTTAAAATTTTAGAAGGCATAAAGGCAGAACGACCAAAATCTTACTTACGACTTGACACCTCCCATTTCATCAAAACTTTACATGATCAAACGATTTTTGTTTCTGTTGAAAAGCATGTAAAGTACTTTTATATCAAATGTATAATCTCCATTAAAAACAGTTTGGAATATTTAGAAGTCAAAAAAATTTTAACCAATATTATTATAATTGCATTAAACAATTTCGAAGACAGTCGATGTCAAAAGGCTATTCTGGCCTTAAGCCAATTACAAAATTCACAAAATGAAGATATAAATGAAGAGATAATCAATTCAACTTCATCAGATAAGACTAATAACAATGAAGACGATGAAATTCATAGTGAGACACTACTAGATTCTTGGTTTTTAAAGGAGGTAAACAAAGAATTTCGATTTTTTCAGATAAACCATCATATATAGAAAACTGGAGAGGGTACGTAAAAAAAAAGCGCAACACTATAAAACGAATACAAGGAGAGGGAGAAGATAAACAAAATTACGATATTGATTTTTTATCTCAAAATTTTACTACAAACCTTAAACAAATCGATAGCCAGAACGAAGAACAAAAAGAAATATCCTTGTCATTAAAACCTCAAGATATATGTTTACTCAGGAACGGCTCCAACATAGGAAAAAATATTTTGTATAACACTTGTGGGTTTGACAGTGTAGCACATCTGTTTGCAGTTATATGCACATGAAAGAAAAATATACTACAGGATTTACAAACTAGTAACGACTTATTTGCTAATTTAATAATATCAATTGTTCTAAATAGACCAGACATTTATGAAATCAGGGATAAACTTCTAAATTTGCACTTTAATCTTGCATCGAACGCATCAGTAATCAATTGTGAATGCAACGTCACTTATATTATTGAAAAATACCTAGTTAGTTCTAGTTATTGCAAAACAACATGGACTAAAAACTGCACAGAGATGGCTTGCTCTGTAAACCATGCGAATATTTCAAGATCAACAGGGTTTGTGCCAATCAATATACAGTCAATATTAGAATCAGGGCCACAGCTTTTACAAGATTCAGCTCTTGAATGCATGACTAAAATGTATATGTGCAAGGAAAAATCTTGTGAAGGCTACAATTATTACGTGTATGAATTTTCCCAGTTTATTGCAATAGAACTCAATTATAACTCTCCAAACACAGAAATTAGCCTCAAATGCGAACTTGAAAAATTTCCTACCCACCTCACTTTTTTTAATAAAACATTTTCTCATCCATGTGTAATTGAATTCCTAGAAAATAAAAGACATTATAGAGTACACTGTTATGTAGGAAACTCAGAATGGTTAACGTACGATGATTTAGAAGTAAGCATCGATAATCAAAACGGTAAAACTCTAGTATTACCACACTGCGTTATTTATTCAATAATTTAAATTAATAAATTATGCAATGTGGTAACACTAGACGCCATTTTTTTTTAATAATGGCGTCGCACTATAATACATATTTAAATGGACAGCGGGTTCATAGAGTAACAAAAAAATGTTATGATGTAAAATGCCAAGTGTCACGTTAGCCAGATAATTATAGTAAAAAATGAATACCTAATGCCTACCTTAAATATATCACCTTTGTAATCTAAAACTCTAATTATCTCACTAACACTTTAGGGCATTATGTTGTATGACAGGCGATGGCGACGAGGCCAAAAGTGATTGATCTGTGATAATTGAACTGTTTTATTAAGAAATGTTTTTGATTGTTATTTTAATGACTTAAATATTTGTCTCTAAACTATAATTTTATTTTTAATGAGTGAAATACAATCTAAGTCCTACTGCGGTGCGCCAGTTTATCTATCAGAATGGTTAGCATATATATGAGTTCTTACCTGTCTTGGAAGTTTGTGTACTTATAGTTTGATTGATGTAATCGAAAATAAAAACGGGAAAAATCTTGCCTTAGTTACACTGAGTTTTTTATTCAATCGTTTAGAAAAAGTTTTGTTGAATGAATAGAATTACTATCGTATACTAATCTGTGATTGTACTTATGTGATTAAAACTTTAATGATCTGTGATAATTGAACTGTTTAATTAGTTTTAAGAAATGTATTTGATTATTAGTTTTAATAAGCAATAGCTCAAATATTTGTCTCTAAAATATGATGTTATTTGTAATAAGTAAAACCCGACCGAGGCCCGACAAAGGTACGCCACTCTATGATAATGATAAGAATAGTTAGCATCTCTACGAATCCTTGAGTTGAAAGTGTGGTACAGTTTGATTGATGTAATCGAAAATCAAAACGGCAAAAATCTTGCCTTAGTTCCACTGGGTATTTTATTAAGTTAGATCAGGGCCTGATTTCTACTATAATCAAGTCATATAAGCCCAAAATAGGGGTCAATCTCGGAATGAAAGAGGACAAGCTGTAAAATCGTATACACCTTCATTTGGAACTGTAAAAGTTGTCTCAAAAGTCTCATAAAATCTATTCTCTGCGTCGTCAGTTATTCAATGTCAATGGTCATAAAAATCTATTTTTCTCAATCATACCGGTTACTATAGCTCCAATGATGTTAACATTTTTACAATTATTGTAAAGCACAAATTTTCTAAGCAATTTAGTCTAAAAAAAATTTCCCCGCAAACGATCCCGCAGCACCAGCCCCTTACTTTTGCCTGAATCGAGTTCACATTAGGATCAAACCAACTTTTAAGTTTGTTTTTTTGGTACTTTGAAAACGGCTGCTATGGTTTCCATAGTACCATATTGACATTATTTCGATCGTGGAGGTATTTCTCGAAGCGGACCCATTTTCAAGCGCACCTGAACTATTCCTTCCGCACCTTTTAGGTGATAAACAAATCAATTATACCTCAAAAAAATGCGCTTCGTTATGTGCGTTTGAAAATGGGTGCGCTTCGAGGAATCCTTTTGATCTGTGGTTGTAAAAGTACGAAAATCTTATTAATCTGTGATAATTGAACTATCCATTTGCGTTAGTTTTTAGAAAAAAAATACCTTCATTTTATACCCAATAGGTGGGCACTATTGAAGACAGGTGTTTTACGTTCTACTACTTATACATAACCTTCAGGAATTGCTTCTTGTTAAGTTGTTGTCCATTAGTAGTAGATCACCTGGATTTAATAGTAGGCGTACCTTTGTTACGTTATGTATGATCAATGACCTATATGTAACCTACCTATAAGCGATATTTTCTATTGCCAAACCACATATACATACAAACAATGTTATTTTTATTATGTTTAATAAAGCTTTTTTTCAATTTATAAAATGTTTTTATTTACCAATTGACATTTATGATCAGTCTGTACAGCAGTAATTTTTACTGAAATTTTCTATTTACAAAAAAGGTTATATGTTACCAAATTCTTCTTCTATATTTCAAATAATTTCAATGACTGACCGACCCCCACCCCTGTCAGAATAGTTGGTTTAGTTAAAGGCGTCGTAGGAACCGCTTTCTCGGCATCCACCGTTTACTAACGGGGAGTGGCAGACCAATAGGTATCAGGGTGTCCACTTTCTGGAAAATCGGGGATAGTCAGGGACAAGTTAGGGTAGATCAAGTGGTCAGGGACAGTTCGTGAAAGTGAGAGGCCACCTGGAAAGCCAGTAAAAAATTTAGATTGCGTAATATTATTGCCTTATATTGCCTAAGCTGTCATGGACCGTACCATACCGTGTACCATGCCGTACTATGAACGTACCCAGGAGAGAGAAGCTCGCAAGTTTTTGTTAAAAAGGTCTATGCTTGAGAAGTAACTATGCAGTCTCCAAATCCTTTCTAGTACTAAATACTAAATAGTACTTACTTTTCTATTGGTTTTACCTATTCAATATTCTGTGCCCCTGGATGTAAAACCACAGAATATTTAATAGTACAAGTACAGAATGTTCACTCCGCAACTTGTCAAACAAATAGCCAGTCTAGCTCACGATGTAATAAAGTCCAATTCACGTCGCACTGCGCTAAATGCCTAGCATTTTATTCACCTACAGTTCGCGTCTCTTTCTCAAATCAAATCAAATGTTCTTTATTGCGAATACAGGTTTATGTTCATACTCTATCGCGTAACTCGTATTCCTTGTGCCGCAGCTAGGGTTGCCTCTTTGTGATTTATTTATTTAAAGGTAGACTTTGTGTAGGCCTGTGCGTAGTATAATCAAAAGGTATATTACTATCAAAAGTAAAAAAATAACAAACCTATCTACTTCAATATGCATATCCTAAAATGCATGCACGCAAGTATAGTAAATGTTGTCGAACTTTAATTTGCAGTTGGTAATAATGACGTTATGTATGCGTTTATTATATCCGACAAAAAATACGAACTAAATATTCGGGAAGGTAGGTAGCTAGATCCACAACACAAGGTTGAACAGAACTATGGCGCGAGCTAGACTAGTCGTCAAAAATAAGTAAGCCCAATTCTAATACATATTTATACATAACTTTAAGATGTACTTAGTACGAACCTATTTCTCTAACCAAACATGCCATGCTAGTGAACAAAAACAAATGTGAACCTAACTAAGTAGGTAGGTGGGTAGGTAGTTACCTACTTATAACGACGAAATAGATCGTCAATCTCAAACATGAGAAATTCGTTTAAATCTGTCAAACTCGTGAAAGATTATTACACCAACCTAGTATACCTACGTTCCTACTTATTTTCTTATTTTCGTAATGTAAAGGTAGGTACCTTTTTTAATATTAAACCTACATAATCATTGACTTGTATTATTAAAAATCATTGTACATAATTAACCTAACATTAATGAGAATTTCATAATAATAATAACCACTTTAAAGTAGAACTTACCTTTCATCATCCTTAGGAAGCTTAAAAAAAGTTAACTTTGGTTCGCGATCCGTGTTTAAGCAATTAAACACTGCGCAATATTTACTACCTTTTTTTATGTGTTTCCATCTGAAATTTTACCGATTTTAAACTAGTTAGCTACGGAAAGTAGGTGACGAACAAAACTCGCGCGATCGTCACTGCTCGCTCGTAAGTCCCTGCTAGATTAGCAACGCCGGAGTTGCCGCCGCGCGTAGGTACGTTTTCGAGCCTACATGGGGAGTGAACAGGCCTGCCATGGGGTTAATTGTCTAATTTTAAAATCTATCGCGTCAAGTCGTCATTTGAAAGATATTCACATACTTTAAACTGTCACAATTTGACATTTGATAGGGATTGTGATCGGGACGCGTTTTGAAAGGTATTGAATGGACGAAATTGAACTGTCTAAGCAAAGTGACATTAAAAATATCTTTTAAATGTACAGAGAAGTGTCAAATGAAGTGTAATTTAAAACATCATTCGTTCCGAAAGTGATTGCGACTACAGGTTACACAATTCCATATATCACTATCACAATCACAATACCTTTGAGAGGGATTGTGATAGATTTTGAAATTAGACAATTAGGGGGCAGGTTTCATAGAAAATTGCCCATCATCCATGCCGTATATCAAAAAATGTTGTGAACTTTCTAACACTAACATTTAAAAACTACTTCATAAGAGAATCGGTTAGTCCAATTATAAGTAACTACCATAGATGGTTTGTAATCAGCGTAGATATATCGGACGGCTCCTGGTCTTAAATTCTCAAAACAGAAATTAAAACGATCGAAAGCGCAAATTAAAGTGACTCGAATTAATACCAGCCGTTAGGTTCAAAGTCGATTGCAACAGTGTAGCGCACGGAACGGCAACGGCGGTTTAGCTGCGTCCGACCCATTTATTTTGATTTTTTTGGCGGGAAAGCAGTATTTTGCCTATAATTTTGAAACTAAGAAGCCCAGTGATTTGAAAATTTGCATGCCGTGTGCACCTATTATAAGGTATCATTTGATTCTTAATACGAGTCTCTAACTTATACAGTTATAGTGATTCAAAACGTGTAGCGTGTCTCCAGCTTACACATGCTTATCGGTTCGTAGCTCAAAAACTATTATAGCTAGAGATTAGAAAAATTTGGAGCTTACTGCTCCAATTCGACTCAAAAATTTGAGATATAAAACATAATCCTACGTCAAATAATTACGAAGATACAGGTGTGTGTAAGCCAGAGACACGGGTCTCCAGCTAACACACACTTTAATGATCGTAGTTTCAACAGTATTTGAGCGTGACGGTTAGTTTTTTTGGTTCTCATTGCTCCTATTGTGCACTAAATTTCTGACTATAGTCTAAAGCCCTAACCTCACTGGTTTGCCTTAAAACGGCATGTGTCAGCTGGGGACACGTTTCTCCAGCTAACACACAAAAAAAATCTCCTAGTAACGAAGTTATGGTTGCACCTAAAATATCACTAACACGTTTGATTGCTCCTAATATGCACTAAAATATGGCATGCTTAGAATTTCTCTATGTCTTATGAGGAAGCTGTAGACACACACATCCGTGGGCCCCCGACAAGGTGGACCGACGATCTGGTGCACGGTCACGGACGCGGAAAACTACTGACTAATTTAGAATGATATTTAGCATACAGATAGAATATCTTAGCCTGCATTAAAACATAGGCTTCTTTAGATCCCGATATTTACAAGGGAACGGGAACCACGCGAGTGAAACCGCGGGCGGCCGCAAGTATTATAAATGCGAAAGTATGTCAGTTTGTTTGTTTGTTGCTCTTTCATGCACTAACTACTGAACCGGTTTGGATGAAATTTTGTTCAGGGATAGAAGACAGCCTGGATTAAAACATAGGCTATTTTTTATCGCGATATTCCCGCGAGAATGGGAACCATGCGGGTGAAACAGCAGGCGGATGCTAGTTTGACATATTTATTTTTATAGGTAAATAGAAATAGAAAATTCGTTTATTCAGCAAAAAAAAAACACAATCGGAACATACACACAAGAAACATTTTTGTTTTGCTGAAACGGCCTCAATTCAGCTAATGCTAATAGCTAAGGCTGCAACGGCAGCGCTGGTTTTCTAATGCAGCCGTTCAGTCAGATAGCGCTGTTTTAACAAATAAGTAGGTAGGCTGGTATATTTAATGTAATACTAATTAAGTATACAGATTATCAGGATGATATTAATGAAGTAACGACTGCCAAATCATCCAGAACTATCCAGAACTTTTCTGTCGGTGTTGAAACCGGCAATAAACAAAATACTCAACCATACTTCACAAACAAACAATACCCATACAATAAACAAATACACAAACAATACTCACTTCAACCATATTCTCCAGATATGAGAATATTTCACCGTACGGTCTTGATGTCCACTGGGTGTGCTCAGAAACAAGATGCGTTTGTATATCTTCGGAGAGATTGCCGTCGCCCCAGAACAAATTGACGTTGTTCGGGGAATTCTGAAAAGAGATATCTTAAAATTAACTTTTTTATTTAAAAAAACACTCACATCAACTAGCTAGGCTAGTCAAAGTCAAAGTCAAAGTCAATATCATTTATTCAGTCTAGGCTGTTACAAGCACTTATGAACGTCAAAGAAGCTATGCCATCGGTTCACAAACCCAAAGTTAACAATATAACAATATTTACGAATTCGTAAAAAATATGACGTAATCCAATTCAATTCAATTCAATTTTATTGCAATCCATAAATGATAACAAGATGGTAACATAAATAGGATAAGTACTCATTGTGGACCCTGATAGGGCACAGCAAATAGGTTTTTATAGAGGACAACAATTTTTTTTACAACTAAGTAAACAATTCTTCAAATTATAAAAAAAAATTTGCTTATCAAAGCTGCCAATCTCATACATTTTTAACAACTCTTGGGCTTGTTACGGGATACTATTTATTTTTATTTATTTATTAAAATTTTAATAATTAATTTAATTTTTTAAATTTTATTTTAACCCGTCTGGCCAGCGTGGTAGCAGTAGGCTAATTGCCTCCTATGAACGCCACAATAGGCGTGAGCTAGGAGAGGCCTATGTCCAGCAGTGGACGTCCACAGGCTGATGATGATTAAAATTTTAACAATATTAACACATTATAATATTACATGAAAACAGTGTCACAAGAACCTAGGGTAATTAGGGTAACGTATAGAAATACAAATAATAATAATACTTACATACTAAGTATTCTGTGATACAGTGGTGGTCTGTCTCATAAGTAATTAAAGACACTAGTCCATTTTTGGTTCTCTGCCAACCCAACTGATCTGATCTAATGTTGGCCTTGTTCGTATGAACATCGAAAAGTGAACAACCGCCTCTGTGGTCTAGTAGTACATTACCGGTATCAGACCCAGGGGTCCCGGGTTCGATTCCCAGCGGGGGTACATATTGTATTCGGTTTGGTTGGTGGTAGGACTTGTTATAAGTACGCCTGGCTAGCTACCACCATCTTATCTAAGCCTGGCGCCATAACAACAATGTTTTCAGCATTGTTGTGTTCCGGCAGTTCGAGATAAGATAGCCAGTTCCACAGTGGCTTAGGATTCCGGGAGAGGCTCGCTTCCATCTTCAGCCTTATCAATACTTAACATCAGGTATGACGAAGGCTAAGAGTCTCCTCGTCACTCAAGCCACCACTGTAGATAGGTAACTATTTTTTGGAGGAATAAATATTTGTTTTTGTCATAACAAACATCTGCCCTTATCGGGATTCGAACCCAGGGCCTCAGTGTAGGCGATAAATCCGTTGTTTCTATCAGCATCATCATCCATTTTAATGCGGCCCAGTAGCGGGGTCCACTGGGCTATAAATAGGCTATCCTTAACTCTTTGGTGTACAGTAAACATCTATAGCCGTTATAACAATTTAATAAAACTATTTTGTCACGTTTATTGTCCGCCAAAGTGTTAAGGATGGATAGAAGGTGCCATACACGCGGGACCAATACGGACGTTGTTAAGAACAACGTGCCTTCCTGAGCACGGAGGGCTTAAGATGACCGACCATTCAAAAGTTGCTGAACATTTTAAATGGAATAAGGGATTATTTTAGAAAAAATATTATCGCTAAAAATACTTACAACATCACTTCTGATAACTAGATAGGAGAAAAATACAGGATTGTATGGTATATCTGAGCCTCTGATGTTTAGTGTATCTGTAAGAAACAAAAATTAAAATAAAAAATTGTTCCCAGCATTTACTTACTTCTCGTCGTCTCCTCTCAGCCACATGACACCCACTGCTGGGTATAGGCCTCCCCCAAGGATCTCCACGACGATCGGTCCTGCGCTGCCCGCATCCAGCGGCTTTCCGCGACCGCGCACCAGATCGTCGGTCCACCTTGTGGGGGCCTACCCACGGAGCTATATCCGGTGCGCGGTCGCCATTCCAGAACCTTTCCGCCCCAACGGCCATCGGTTCTTCTCGCTATGTGTCCCCCCACTGCCACTTCAGCTGAGCAATCCTTCGAGCAATGTCAGTAACTTTAGTTCTCCTGCGGATCTCCTCATTAATGATTCGATCACGCAGGCAAACGCCGAACATAACTCTCTCCATTGCACGCTGAGTTAGCTTGAGCCTCCTTATCAGACCCATAGTCAGCGACCACGTTTCACTGCCGTAAGTCATCACTGGCAACACACACTGGTCGTAGACTTTCGTCTTGAGACACTGAGGTAAGTACTCGTAAGTTGGACGCGAATATTTTACGGAGCTTGCCGAATGCTGCCCATCCGAGTTGGTTTCGACGACTTATTTAACAATATTTTTTGTCATATAACAAAATACTGAATGTGTGCTATTACACTTGTTAGCAAATAAATTGAGCCACTGCGTTATTTTCATACATACTCACTTTATTACAGTCTCATTATTCAAAACGTATAAGCAGTTAGGTTAGCATTTGTATTGTACGTCGATGTATGAGTCGAATACTCGACTTGCGAATAACAGTTCCAAAAATTCAAGAAAACTTTCAGTTTTGTGCAAAGTAAGAAAAACAACTGTTTAATTTTTCATTCCATATAAAGTTGTATGAAACCGGATTGAGTGAATTTGTAATTCTTACTTTGCACAAAACTGAGTTTTCTTTAATTTTCGGGACCTTTATTAGTAAGTCGAGTATTTGACTCATACATCGACGTACAAATGTTTACACAACTGTTTAAATACGTTAAAGATAATTTATTTGCATTAAATATGGTACAATGAGATCTAATAAAGTATTTAATAATTCCACATATTTTGGAAAATTTTATTGGCGTGCGTTTTTATTGGCGTAATTATTTCTAGATAGGTACCTATTATATTAAATTTAATTACTTATTAAATTGATTTTATAAAATTTATATGCTAGTGTCCGTACATTTAATATGTCCATAACATGTCTCAATTCTGTTTAATTTAGGTAATTGTTATTTTCTAATTTCTAACTTTGTTTAATTTAATTGTTCACTTTGGTTTAATTCAATTCTAGCCTATTTATTATCAATGCATTTTTTTTTCTTTCTTATTATTTTATGTAGCAATCTCTAGTTTCAGTTTTTTTTGGAAGCTCTAGGCATGCATAAGCTCGGATTATGATCTAGTTCTATACCTAATTTAAATGTAATGACCCTGTATATGTGAATTGTGCTATAAAAATTATTTGTACTTATTGAAAAAAAAAAAATTAATTGACAAGTTTTAACATTCAGGAATTCAATAATTGCATAAAAACGTTAATTCGTTACCTATTCCACGAGTTTAATTCTAAACAGGTTAAAATTTTGTTCCCGAATGGATTTTGGGATCTTGTCAAACAGTTTAACAGTCATGTTATAACAACTTCTATGATATAGTTCCGATTTCATGTTAGGCAGTATTTTGTAGGATCTCTGGACACACGCTTTTTGTATTCCTTTGCCTTTTTAAATATCTCTGGATGTTTTTTTACAAATAGCCCAGGGGCCCGATTCTCGCGCCTTCGACATCTCGAATTCGAAATTTTTTTAAGTAGAAAATCTGTATTAAAAGCTCACTTAAAGCAATATTCGACATTATAGGATTATCAAAGATAATTAAAACTAAAGGATTTTGACAGTAGTAAAGATTTTACTTATATTTTTACTATATAAATTATGGGTATTAGAATGTCGAATTTGACATATTTCAGCGGGAGAATCGCCCTCCTGATTTTAGAATTAACAAGGAGGGTAATGTCAACAGCTTTATTTTTTTTTTAAATTTCTTTTCAAAAAATTCATAAAGTTTTGTATAATGAGACTGTAAAATTATGTTTGTATGAAAATAACGCAGTGGCTCGATCTATTTGCTGAGAAGTGTATTTGTTAACGATTGTCACTTTGAAGATCAAAGTTGAAAGTCATCATTTTTCTCGGTCGATTACTCTCGTTTCGCCTACTTACGTTTCTCTAAACTCTAGCTAGTTAAAACATGCAGCTTCGAAAGATATTGTACAAATAAGCGACACTAGCAAAAAGCAGCAGAGGTGAACGATTTTGTTGATTTGCGAGTAATAGGGGGTTTAGGGGGAAATCGGGGAGTGTGCAGCAGAATTGCACAACCTCATTCTACCATCCCCAATTTCATCGAACAACCAGACGCACAAACAGGTGCCACAATTATATGGTTGATATACCAAGAGTCGCACTAAGCGTTCTGACTCGACATTTATCATCCGTACCGCCGAAGAGTGGAACTCCTTGCCTGAATCTGTGTTTCCTGACATTTACAATTTGGGGGTCTTCAAGTCACGAGTGAAAAGGTATCTTCTAGGCAAGCGCGTTACATCCTAGATCGCATCTTCACTTTCCAACAGGCAAGATAGCGGTCAAGCGCTTTACCTAAATAATAATAATAATAATAAAAATTAAAATTAAAACTACACCTACAGGACCTAAATAATGACCTCAGCAGCTATGGCCGCTACCAGATGGCGCTGTTTAAGAGGTTGCCATGTAGAGTCTGTCGAGTCTGTCTCACGTAATAAGCCCCGCGGAACTAAAATAATGTCCATAATAATAAGAGCTTATTTTCGAATGTTGAACGAGATTGCAGCGCTACTCTCACGGGATTCTTTCGTGACACAGACTATAATACCTACTATTTAAGATGTACCACTATTGAGATATGTCATGAGAAATTACAATAAAATCCCATAATGCCATCCCTAATTGGACCTGTTTGGCGCAGGGGTACTAACCCCGCCTTCTGCGCCAGAATTCCCGGGTTCGATCCCCGGACAAGACAAATATTTGTGTGCATGAACATGTCTATTTGTCTTGGTCTGGGTGTTTAATATTTATATTAAGTATGTATTTACAAAAAAAAAAGTATATATGTTTGTTTATCCGTTATCTAGTATCCATAACACAAGTTCTTCATGAAACTTAACGTGGGACTAGATAATTGGTGTGATTGTATGCGAATATTTATTTATTTATAATAAGCCATTAATTCGACTGATGAGGCTACATTCCTGCGAGGCCTACAAAGGCCTGCACCTGGCCTACTCAAAGAAAAAATGAAATTATTTTACTCACAAGCGATATCATCTAGAGCAGTTAATACGAGTGCAGCAGCACCTCTGCTCTCCATTTGCTGTAGCAGCTCTGTGATCTTCTGGTAAGATGGTTTTCCTGCGAACAATAAAAAAAAGTATCGACCAATCAGCAGATATAGTTAGTTGTCGATAACGTAGACATTAATCATGTTTATGATAAATTTTAAATAGAAAAATATTGGAAAAAATTAACTCGGTCTCTGATGGGAATCGAACCCATGACCTTTAGAAATCCGGTCCAATGCTCTAACCGCTGAGCTACCGAGACTTGCGAACCACCGTCGAACTTCTCCAACACTTTCATATTTTTAATACGCTGTAGGCCAGCGTTGTCACATCAATGCTAGGAATATCCTTGCATTCGAAAGAAACATCTTTTCAGGTGTTTAACGATCGATATAGATGCAACAGCCAATAATTTATGATTTTTGAATTTTTGCATTTTTTAATCGATCGTTAAACACCTGATGAAAAAGATGTTTCTTTCGAATTCTTTCTTCGCAAAAGATTTCTTCAAAACTACTGAACCGATTTAAAATTTTCAAAAAATGGGTCTAAATTGGGAACAAACGCGATATTATAAAGGTTTATGTTTACTTTTTGATTTCTGAATTATATTTTGGTTATTTTATTTCACTTTTTTTTAAGTCAAAGCAGAAGCTGTGCCATTTAGTGAACTTATTTCAAAATAAACTTGTGGGTTTTAATTTTTGTATATTGTTTTTATTTCATAATTTTAAAAGACAAAGGCATAAGCAGCGCCATCTAGTGAATTTTATTGCCATCTTGCGGTTTTTACAACAGCATTTTGGAGATTTTCTGAAAAGTACTGAACTGATTTCGAAATTTTAGAAAATGAAACCCACATGGGAACACACTTGATCCAATAACGTTTGAATCATTACAATCGGTACAGCCGTCTTCAAGTAATCGATGTACATACATAAAAAAATATACGCGACGAATAGATAACCTCCTTCTTTTTTTGAAGTCGGTTAAAATTAACTCAAAATTTCAAAACTAAGTGTTGAATAAAAGCTTGAATAAACCCGTAAAAAAGTTAGCAAGGATAGTTCTAAAACTAGAAGTGCCCGACCGACTTGGGAGTAAAGCAGCAGGAATGGTTCTACTAATTTTTTAACTTCAAAAATCAAAAAGTAAAAAATAAACCTTTTGTTGGATTCGGTGCCAGCCAAGGAATCCTACGTTAAACTTTTATTACTTTTATTTTTCTTACCTTGGCTGGACGGACTCCAACAAAAGGTTTATTTTTTACTTTTTGATTTTATGGTTTTTCATTTAGGTTTTTGGAAAAACCGACCTGTAAATTCTACACCAAGAGCGATCAATGGGTTGTTAGGCCTGCCTGGCGCTGGGTCCCCGATGTCTTCCCGAGCAACGTCCACGAAGTTCTGAGGGGTAGCTGTTAAGGTGACGTTTACAGCGTTCAATTGTGCCTGTGAACAAAGTTTGGTATCCCTAGATAAGTGTTTTCTTTCCCCAGTGGTTGTGGACTCCGGGAAAGACGCGTTTCCATTTTCTTATCATCAGGTATGATGAAGGAGGAGCCCGTGGCGCAGTGGTTCGCGCGCTCGACCTGCGATTGTTGAGGTTAAGCAACTTTCGCAATGGTCGGGATGGGTGGCTAAAAATTTACTATCCCGAGCTTCTCCGTGTTTCGGAAGGCACGTTAAGCCGTTGGCCAAATTTGGTGGCATTTGGTCTTAACGTAATATTTTTGTACACTAGAAGTCCAATCCAATTTTGATAGAGAGAAAGAGATTATAGACAAATTATTTTTCTAGTAAGTAAAAACGTTTCTTAAATAAATAAAGTAAGTACGAAGCTTTAAAAAGTCTCTTAATTTTAACTGAAAGTATATTACCAGGGACGTTTTAAAACGTCGACCCTTTCCGCGCCGCCAACGACCAACTGCGTGATAAAACGTTCTTACCTCTATTGCTATTGAGTAGCGTCTTTTTTTGTATGCTGTTTTTGGCGTAAAAATTCGGCATAAATTCCCCGTTAATTCAATTTAAACACAGACTACAGTTTTAAAACGTTACCGGTCCTCCATAGGTTAATACTAAGAAATAAGATTTATATTACTTACAAAATATGGATGTATGATAATCTGAAATATTTTATGATTTTTTTATTTTTGCATTTTTCAATGCTATTTAATTTTATACTTATAATAAATTTTAAATAGAAAAATATTGGCAATTAACTCGGTCACAAGTGAATTCTCAGATGGGACTCGAACCCACGACCTTTGGAAATCCGGTCCAATGCTCTAACCATTGAGCTACCGAGACTTGCGAACAACCGTCGAAATTCTCCAATACTTTTATATTTTTAATAAGCTGTAGGCCAGCGTTGTCTTAATCGATCGTTAAACACCTGAAAAGATGTTCCTTCGAATGCAAGGATATTCCTAGCATTGATGTTTTTCTATTTATTTATTTTATTTTATTTATTGAAAAAGATTCTCCAACGACATATCTTTACACATTTGAATTTAAAAATTAAAACCTGACTAGGCCAAAAGACATGCCATTACAGGTGAATACAGCATTTTTTATTTTCTTATTAAATCAAAATAAAATATTTCACATTATATTTTATTATTTTTATAACTTTCTCAGATTAAAACGCGTCTTAGTTACATTTTATTTAATTTTGCGTGTTTTTCAGGACAAAATCTAGGAACGGCAAGCTTAATAAATGCAAAAATGTAAAAAAAAAGCACTTACTTCCAAAGAAACCCAAGCATTTCTCGTATAAGTGGTAGGATCGATGCCGACTACCGAACCAGCAGGCATGTTATCCACTAGCCACGTCGGTATAGTAGCATCTGTGCCTGTTAACAAACATGCATTTACTAGTATTATTCATACTTCCAAAAACATATTAAAGATTATATTGTTAATTATATTTTTTGAAATAATATCAAACTACATAGTTCTATACCGTTTCTAATCAGTTGTTCTAAAGGACTTTATCAAAAATATTGGACCTATAATAGAACACTTTGGTATAGAAATGTTATTTACAGGGAACAGGTCCAATATTTTACTAACAGGTAAAGTAATAAAGATCTCAAAATGAGAGAGACATCTCAGGGATCTATTTTAAGACTTATATTATTTGAAATATGACTAACCATGTTCTACAAGGCAGTACTTTAGGCCTAAAGTTTTTTAGGAAAAAGTGTTCTACAGAGAACTGTGAGATGTCCAATATTTAAGTCAAGGTGTCTCTCAGGGGTTTATTTTAAGACATATACTTTTTAAAGTATTATATCAACCAAACTTGTCTCATAAGTGTGAAAGACTCCTGATTGACCTACTGCTCGAACTGAGTGAAGTTACTTGTACTATTTAGTATTCTGTGGTGAAGTGCCGATCAGCGGTCCAAACGCGAGCTTCCGGTGACGTAAAATCACTTTGCGAAAAGTTACTAGTCTTATTTTAAGCCCACGTTTCTTTACCAAAAGTGTTCTACAGGGCAGTATTATAGCTCCAATACTTTACTTAAGGTATCTCTCAGGGTCAAGGGTCTATATAAGACCTACATTTTTTTAAATATAACTAAGCTAGTTCTACAGTAGTTTCTAGTTGAAAATTGTACAAGGGTGTACTTTAGGCCCATATTTCTTTACCAAAAGTGTTCGACAGGGCACTGCTATTGGACCACATTTCTTTACAAAGACTGTCTCTCAGGGCTACATTTTAAGACGTATATTTATTAAGTATTATTAGTTTAGTTTACTACTATCAACTTACCCTGTGTCACAAGTGTTAAGTATTCGTGAATGACCTTTTTTTTATATACTAGGAGAAATGCTTTTACGCATCCCTCGCCCCCTAGGTGTAGGGGCGATTCGAAATGTTGGACTCACCTGGAGTACACGGCCTATACAAACATATAGGCCACGCACTCTCTAGGGAACTACCAACTAAAACTCCTAGTACTTGCCCTCCAGGCCGCCATTGGTCACGGGGGTATTTCGTGATTGACCTGCTGTTACTCGAACTGGGTGAAATACCGACCGTGGTCCAAGCGCGAGCTTCCTTTGACGTAAAGTTAGTGGCGCTATTCTAAGTACTCAAAGGTGTTCTACAGGGAACTGTTATAGGTTCATCATTTATTTAGAAAAGGTGTTTAAGACCTATTTAAATATACAGGGTGTTAAAAGACCCATAACGGAAACCACGTATTCTTCCCATCGTTACTATCATTTTCTTGTATGGGCCAAACCTGGGAACCTGTTAAGGAGTTATTGAGGATCAAAGTCAACATTTATTTTTAACGATAATCGTTTAAAGTTACAAAACCGCAATGAATATCGAAACCAATCAGTGAAACTGGGTCCCGGCCTGGACCTCTATTTTTGAATCACTCGTCGCGCGAGTGGCGAGGCGAACGAGGAGGCGATCAGGCGAATAGCCACCTTGCTTGCGTAGACATAGCACGCTTTTCACTTTGCCCGTCGCGCGCTCGCTTTGGGAGGCGGTACTACAGACGAAGAGCGAAGCTATGTATATACGGGTAAGGTCGCTTTTACGGAATACGGAAACTCAAACGTCGCACGAAAAGCAGTAGAATCCTCCAGGCGAGTGAATCAAAAATAGACCCCTGCTCGTACCCTCTAGACACGCGCACAAGTTGTTGCACGCGCTCCATTGCGTATAAAAATGACACCCATTTTTTTTACCCGACTACGGCAAAACAAAAAAAGGACGGTTATGATTTTGACCGGTATGTATGTATCTGTACCCACATAACTTTTAAACTGCTGATTATATATTCACAAATAAGGTATCGTTGGAAGCGTCTCGATTATCCGCTGGATATAGGCTATGTCACGTCACATGAAATTGAATATGGCGCCCTCTAGACGACATAAAGCTGTGAACTAAAAACTTTCTTTTTTAAAGAATATCGTGTTTGGTGTCATATGTTAGCTGGTGGTAAGCACGTTAAGCACGTAACATATATTTTATTAGTTTTTGCTTGCGGCTTTGCTTGTATAAATCGAGTTTTGGTAATAATTTCCATAAAATTACGTCTTAGAAGGGAGTTAAACATAAAACGCTTTTCAAACTACATGCTTTACAACTTCAAAAGAATTTAAATAAAAAATACTTTTCCCTAGAATGTATTGTTTTGTTAGAGTAAGTGGCATACGTCCACGGCAATTTCAGATGAGAATATTTTCTTGTTTCATACTTTTTAGTACGTGATTTTTCAGTAGTCGGGTTTTAGTTTTTGAACCTATTTTTTTACTCAAAATAAAGATCGTTTCCCGGCAATTCTTTTTCATATTCTAAATTAGTTTGATGTACACTATGCATATATTAAGGCTTCGGTATGGATCTATTAACACCCTGTATACTATCCGACCAAGACAATTAGGCGCATAACAGCTAATTAAAACTAACAAAAACTATCTAAATAACCAAAATTTTAAGAAGCGGTAATCAATCAGGTAATCACTGTTTCGCTAATTAATTAGATAATAGGAGAATTGCGGTGATAGAAGTGGGCTGCAGATGCCAAAAGTGCAAAACCGCATCCTATCATGCGCCTAATTGTCTTGGTCGTATAGTATATCAACTTACCCTGTCTCATAAGTGTAAAGTATTCCTGGTTGACCTGCTGCTCGAACTGCGTGAAGTACCGTCCGTCCGTCCAGACGCGAGCTTCCTCTGACGTAACGACTACTGAACCGGATGATCCTTGTAGTCCTGATAACCATTCTCGACGCGCGTCTGTTGGAGCTATGTATTGAGACTGGATGGAAGATGAAAAGATAAATTTAACTTATGATTTTGTATTTTTTGCATTTTTCAATGCTATTTTTATACTTATGGTAAATTTTAAATAGTTAAATATTGGAAAAAATTAACCCGTTGAGCTACCGTCTCGGGAGCTCAGCGGTTAGAGCATTGGGCCGGATTTCCAAAGGTCGCGGGTTCGATTCCCGTCTGAGAATTCACTTGTGGCCGAGATATTTTTTTCCAATATTTTTCTATTTAAAATTTACCATAAATTTAACTTGTTTTTTTTTAAATTTAAGTAACAATAAGTCCTGCCCTTCGGTTTGACTCAAACTAGTAGTGTAGGGAACTACTAGTTTGAGTCAAACGGTTTGTGTCAAACCGCTTGACCGAAAAAACGACAGTTTATTTAAGATTTCTTTAAAATAACTGGACCGATTTCAAAATTTCAGAAAATGGGTCCATCTTGGCTTCAACCACGATGTTATAACGTCCTTTCAACTAACTCTATTCCAAAAATCAATTCGATTGGTTGCTTAGTTACGGAATGAAGGAAGGACAAACAAACACACATTCGCATTTATAATATTAATTAGAATTACAACTGTAAAATTGCCAATGCCCATAATTCGAGTTGACATTTACTGTCAACGTTTTTGACAAATATCGGGTGCTCTAGTCTACTCATATTGGTAAAGCTATCTATGGATTTGAAAGAAACAAAGCAATAGTTTTCTAAAACGATTGTAGTTAGCTAAGCTCACTAGGGGTACAGATAAGCTATCCAGAACTTAACTGTCGGTGGTGAAACCGGCCCTTTAGTCTGCGCCGAAGCGCTCATGGCCGCGCTTGACAGACTGATTGTATTCGATCACGTTCGTTAAGCAAAGTTAGGCCCGGTCAGGTGTCGGATGGGTGACCGTAAAGTGGCATTATAACTTTTTTTTTATGATCACCAACATAATACACGTTGACACAACACTTTATGAACGTAAATTATGAGATAATTTAACTTAATTACAATTATAGGTGAAGACCTCATGCACATAAGAAACAACCACAAAAATACAATAAATAAAAATGTTTAAAAATTATTAAAATTAAACAATACTAAATACGAAGCTTAACAAAAATAAATTAAAAATGTTGATTTTAATATACTAATACAATATGCTACATAACTGAGCGCTTTTTAAATTTGCGAATGCCATCTACGAATCTATAACAGTCATCTCTAATACAGTCATCTAATAAACAGTCGTTAAACCAAGTCAGCTTGCCGTGTGGTGACGGCCTAAGAATACACGTGTCACCACTCCCTTACATGCCTGGGATGTCGTAAGAGACGACTAAGGGGCTCGGCGCATTGAACACCTGTGCGAGAGAAGGAAAACTTGAAACAAACCCTCTACCAACCCGTCTGGCCAGAGTGGTAGCAGTAGGCTAATAGCCTCCTATGAACGCCACAATAGGCGTGAGCTAGGAGAGGCTTATGTCCAGCAGTGGACGCCCACAGGCTGATGATGGAAGCCAAGTCAGAGCCCTTATAGCCGGCCTGATAAACTCTGACACTAGAGATTGCCACTAATCCTCATACGATAAGAAAAAGAAGAAGTCTGCTCCATCGGACCCGTCTTTTATAAAAAAAGGTCTTTTAACTTACATTGTGGGCATCTGCTGTAGGTATGACATAAGCATCTACGCCATTTATCTCCAATACATTGCGAACGGCTGTGAGGCGTTCAAAGCTGTTGTCACGACTACCTTGAACGAACGCCGCATCGTATGACACTGCAATATAATTAATTAACATAATAATTTGACGAAATACGAATAGAAATGTAGATCTTATATTTAACCGACTTCAAATAATTGGGTTATCAATTCGTCGCGTCGTTTAGGTATGTATTACGTTCATACATCGATTTATTCGATAACGGCTGAACGAGATTGAGAAGATTCAGTTTCTTTCAAAGTTGTTTAGAATAGAATAGTCATTTATTTGGCAACACATAACACGTACCTACACAAAGCAACAAAAAAAAACAAACAAAACAAAACACATGAAAAAAAAAAGGAAAAACAAATACTGCAGTGCAGTGTTATGTGATGCCAAAACTGGTCTCAGCTCAGTATACGCAACAGAGAAGATCTGCTGCACTGGTATTCTGCTGAGTCCAGTTGTGACACCACGGAACAACTAAAATAACAAAGGTACCAACAACTATAACACATAATTTTCTACTACTTATAAAATTCTATAGCAAAAGCAAAACAGTAATACCTAAGTAATTGTGGTTAAAAACTAAACTGGGCCCGTAGACAAAGTAACATCGTTATCTAGCGAAACGATAATTCGATTCGTTATTGTCTTTATTCGCCAATCAACTTGCGGAAAGACCACGTGATTTTAGCACGGCTTATGCCAATGCGCCAATCACATACATTTATTTATTTTCGAACTTCGTTATCGTTTTTGGATTGTTACTTTGGCTAGTGGCCCTGACAACGATAAACAAAAAGTGCACTAAAACTACGGCAATTTACAAAGCCAAACTCCATATGAAAGCAAAAAGGTCAGAGATAGCTAATGGACTATGTAAAAGGAAGCAATGGACAAATTATATAGGTAAAGCCCTCACGAGGCGGCGTGAAACACAATACGATGAGTGAAATTAAATGAACTATAAAGTTTCTACTTTTTACATTCGGTTCAGTAGTTTGTCAGGAAATCTTGAAAATACTGTCGTTTTCGTAACAGTTACACAGATGACATCTTTGCATACGTTACGGGTCGTTACGTTTTCCCTAAAATGTGGTTGAGCGAAGCGATGGCTGGTTCATGCGTCATGCTCGTGAACGGGTGCCGCCAGCGGAAATGGGTCTACCTTAGTTTGCTTATTTTAATGTTAGTTTTATTTATTGTTAATCTAAAATATTTTTATCTAATATAAATTGATACTGAACCTGTATGTACCTCACAACTTGCAGTACAGTAATCTTGTAATGCGAGAAATGTTGTAATGTATGATAGACAAGTCTTTCTTTGCCAATTGAAAATTGTTTACGGTTACAATAACCATAACGTGTAATATTATAATTAGTATTTTCTTTTTGTGATGGAAATTGACCTTACTGATATGTTAAGGTCACTTTTAATGTGTAGTGTTTTACAATTTGACGACTCTGTATGAATAAAACAGGTCAAAAAACCGCCCTTGACGAGTTTTTTGCCGGTTCTTCTCGTTACGCGGTCTCCCGGCGTAGGGTTTGTGAACCGATGGCGTAGCTTCTTTGACGTTCATAAGTTAACGGCCTAGACTGAATAAATTATATTGAATTTTGAATTTATGGAACGATTTTAGTGTAAGTCCTACAGGACTTATTCTTACTTAAATAATTGTGTTGTTTTATTTAATATCGACTTTTAAAAGTAAAAAACAATTCTTTTGGAGACGGTGCCAGCTAGCCAAGGAAATAAAAGTAAAAAAGTGTCATGTAGAGTAGGATACTGGCACCGAGTCCAAAAACATTTTTTTGGACCAACGAAATAGTGATACGTCATTGTTTTGGCGTCGGTTTTTTTACTAATTCAGTTGGATGGAGGGAAAGCTTTGACTTACCATAAACAGGTGTGTCAGGTTCTGCCAAATTAAAGTGTCTCATGGGGATGTGGCCCTCGACGAGAATACATTTTAATCTATAAATAAAGTAAAAATAACTCAAAAATTAATTAATGTTACAGTCAACAATGTAACAGACTTAAAATATTTCGTTTAAACTTAATAATTTTTGTATGCAGCCCTAATTAATGTAAGTAATTGGTACGTATGGCTTAATTAATGATATGTTAAAAAGAAACATGAAAAAGTATTTTCCTTGTGGAAATTCGGAAAATTTGTGTTCTTTATGAGCAACGCTAGTAAAATCTAAGATATGCACGTTTTCTTCAATATCTTTATAAATTGTGTGTTGTTTTAAAACGACGGTAGTAACAAGTAGGCTAAGGGGACTCACAGATACACTGTGCCGGGCCCGAGCCGAGGCCGAGGCGAGGTTTCACTAATGTTCGTGAAACCTCGCCTCGGCCTCGTTCATATTCGAAAACGTTCATATATTTATGAAAAAAGGAAATCATTAGGGATATGCTAACGGCCATAGATCTTTAGGAAAAAAATATTGTTTCACCGGCATTATCTCAGGGATGAAATATGGGACTACGTCTTTTATTTTTATTTTTTATGAACGACGGCGAGCCTCTTAGTCTTCATCATACCTGATGTTAAGTATTGATAAGGCTAAAGATGGAAGCGAGCCTCTCCCGGAATCCTCAATCACTAAGGAACTGACTATCTTATCTCTAACTGCCGGAACACAACAATGCTGAAAACATTGTTATTATGGCGTAAGAATTAGAAAAGATGGTGGTAGCTAGCCAGGCGGACTTACAACAAGTCCTACCACCAACCAAACCGAATACAATATGTACCCCCGCTGGGAATCGAACCCGGGACCCCTGGGTCTGATACCGGTGGTTGTGGTGGTGGACCACAGAGGCGGTTAAAGAGGCGTTTGTATCGAAAAACGGCCATGGGGTTTCTTCTTGAGAGCCCGGTCACAACACTACGTTGCGACGTCGCACCGCCGAATTGACTTGTTTTCATTTTTATCAAGGTACCTCAAATCGAAAACCGAGCTTTTTCCATTTCAAACACCGTACACATTTTTTCGCATATTTTAATCATTAATTTAACGAATTATTTGGAATAAACCCTGTTTTATCGTGATAAAGGATTAATAAAGACTTCGTCCTTTGCGTAAAAAAATCCTCTTATTAAAATTGCTGTCAAGATGGCTGTGTGTGTCTGATATGATCTGTTATAGAGCCCGGCCCGCGACGACGGTATGGCAGCGCATCGGATAATCGGTTGCTGTCAAGATGGCTGTGTGTGTCTGTTATGGTCTGTTATAGAGCCCGGCCCGCAACGACGGTATGGCAGCGCATCGGATAATCGGTTGCTGTCAAGATGGCTGTTTGTGTCTGATATGGTCTGTTATAGAGCCCGGCCCGCGACGACGGTATGGCAGTGCATCGGATAATCGGTTGCTGTCAAAATGGCTGTGCGTGTCTGATATGGTCTGTTATAGAGCCCGGCCCGCGACGACGGTATGGCAGCGCATCGGATAATCGGTTGCTGTCAAGATGGCTGTGTGTGTCTGATATGGTCTGTTATAGAGCCCGGCCCGCGACGACGGTATGGCAGCGCATCGGATAATCGGTTGCTGTCAAGATGGCTGTGTGTGTCTGATATGGTCTGTTATAGAGCCCGGCCCGCGACGACGGTGGCAGTGCATCGGATAATCGGTTGCTGTCAAGATGGCTGTGTGTGTCTGATATGGTCTGTTATAGAGCCCGGCCCGCGACGACGGTATGGCAGCGCATCGGATAATCGGTTGCTGTCAAGATGGCTGTGTGTGTCTGATATGGTCTGTTATAGAGCCCGGCCCGCAACGATGGTATGGCAGCGCATCGGATAATCGGTTGCTGTCAAGATGGCTGTGTGTGTCTGATATGGTCTGTTATAGAGCCCGGCCCGCGACGACGGTATGGCAGCGCATCGGATAATCGGTTGCTGTCAAGATGGCTGTGTGTGTCTGATATGGTCTGTTATAGAGCCCGGCCCGCGACGACGGTAAGGCAGTGCATCGGATAATCGGTTGCTGTCAAGATGGCTGTGTGTCTGATATGGTCTGTTATAGAGCCCGGCCCGCGACGACGGTATGGCAGCGCATTGGATAATCGGTTGCTGTCAAGATGGCTGTGTGTGTCTGATATGGTCTGTTATAGAGCCCGGCCCGCGACGACGGTATGGCAGTACATCGGATAATCGGTTGCTGTCAAGATGGCTGTGTGTGTCTGATATGGTCTGTTATAGAGCCCGGCCCGCGACGACGGTAAGGCAGTGCATCGGATAATCGGTTGCTGTCAAGATGGCTGTGTGTGTCTGATATGGTCTGTTATAGAGCCCGGCCCGCGACGACGGTATGGCAGTGCATCGGATAATCGGTTGCTGTCAAGATGGCTGTGTGTGTCTGATATGGTCTGTTATAGAGCCCGGCCCGCGACGACGGTATGGCAGCGCATCGGATAATCGGTTGCTGTCAAGATGGCTGTGTGTGTCTGATATGGTCTGTTATAGAGCCCGGCCCGCAACGATGGTATGGCAGCGCATCGGATAATCGGTTGCTGTCAAGATGGCTGTGTGTGTCTGATATGGTCTGTTATAGAGCCCGGCCCGCGACGACGGTATGGCAGCGCATCGGATAATCGGTTGCTGTCAAGATGGCTGTGTGTGTCTGATATGGTCTGTTATAGAGCCCGGCCCGCGACGACGGTAAGGCAGTGCATCGGATAATCGGTTGCTGTCAAGATGGCTGTGTGTCTGATATGGTCTGTTATAGAGCCCGGCCCGCGACGACGGTATGGCAGCGCATTGGATAATCGGTTGCTGTCAAGATGGCTGTGTGTGTCTGATATGGTCTGTTATAGAGCCCGGCCCGCGACGACGGTATGGCAGTACATCGGATAATCGGTTGCTGTCAAGATGGCTGTGTGTGTCTGATATGGTCTGTTATAGAGCCCGGCCCGCGACGACGGTAAGGCAGTGCATCGGATAATCGGTTGCTGTCAAGATGGCTGTGTGTGTCTGATATGGTCTGTTATAGAGCCCGGCCCGCGACGACGGTATGGCAGTGCATCGGATAATCGGTTGCTGTCAAGATGGCTGTGTGTGTCTGATATGGTCTGTTATAGAGCCCGGCCCGCGACGACGGTATGGCAGCGCATCGGATAATCGGTTGCTGTCAAGATGGCTGTGTGTGTCTGATATGGTCTGTTATAGAGCCCGGCCCGCGACAACGGTATGGCAGCGCGTTGGATAATCGGTTGCTGTCAAGATGGCTGTGTGTGTCTGATATGGTCTGTTATAGAGCCCGGCCCGCGACGACGGTAAGGCAGTGCATCGGATAATCGGTTGCTGTCAAGATGGCTGTGTGTGTCTGATATGGTCTGTTATAGAGCCCGGCCCGCGACGACGGTATGGCAGTGCATCGGATAATCGGTTGCTGTCAAGATGGCTGTGTGTGTCTGATATGGTCTGTTATAGAGCCCGGCCCGCGACGACGGTATGGCAGCGCATCGGATAATCGGTTGCTGTCAAGATGGCTGTGTGTGTCTGATATGGTCTGTTATAGAGCCCGGCCCGCGACAACGGTATGGCAGCGCGTTGGATAATCGGTTGCTGTCAAGATGGCTGTGTGTGTCTGATATGGTCTGTTATAGAGCCCGGCCCGCGACGACGGTATGGCAGTGCATCGGATAATCGGTTGCTGTCACGATGGCTGTGTGTGTCTGATATGGTCTGTTATAGAGCCCGGCCCGCGACGACGGTAAGGCAGTGCATCGGATAATCGGTTGCTGTCAAGATGGCTGTGTGTGTCTGATATGGTCTGTTATAGAGCCCGGCCCGCGACAACGGTATGGCAGCGCGTTGGATAATCGGTTGCTGTCAAGATGGCTGTGTGTGTCTGATATGGTCTGTTATAGAGCCCGGCCCGCGACGACGGTAAGGCAGTGCATCGGATAATCGGTTGCTGTCAAGATGGCTGTGTGTGTCTGATATGGTCTGTTATAGAGCCCGGCCCGCGACGACGGTATGGCAGTGCATCGGATAATCGGTTGCTGTCAAGATGGCTGTGTGTGTCTGATATGGTCTGTTATAGAGCCCGGCCCGCGACGACGGTATGGCAGCGCATCGGATAATCGGTTGCTGTCAAGATGGCTGTGTGTGTCTGATATGGTCTGTTATAGAGCCCGGCCCGCGACAACGGTATGGCAGCGCGTTGGATAATCGGTTGCTGTCAAGATGGCTGTGTGTGTCTGATATGGTCTGTTATAGAGCCCGGCCCGCGACGACGGTATGGCAGTGCATCGGATAATCGGTTGCTGTCACGATGGCTGTGTGTGTCTGATATGGTCTGTTATAGAGCCCGGCCCGCGACGACGGTAAGGCAGTGCATCGGATAATCGGTTGCTGTCAAGATGGCTGTGTGTGTCTGATATGGTCTGTTATAGAGCCCGGCCCGCGACGACGGTATGGCAGCGCATCGGATAATCGGTTGCTGTCAAGATGGCTGTGTGTGTCTGATATGGTCTGTTATAGAGCCCGGCCCGCGACGACGGTATGGCAGCGCATCAGATAATTCTGCTGGGCAGTCTGCGGGTCGACACGCCGCAACGCAGTGTTCTGGCCTGGCTCTTATGCCTAATACAAAAATATATGTAAATTTTCCTTTTGTATTGTTTAAGTTTCTTTTTAATATATATGTTGCTGGCACTCTGCCCGTCGCATTCTCTTCAGTTCTCCTTAAAAACAAAGGTTGTCTGGAAGAGATCGCTTTCAGTTATAATGCCGCCTTGCTCACCATAGTTTTGAGTTTATGTGATTGTTCTCTCTTTTTGTAATGTGTGTGTGCAATAAAGTGTCTATCTAGGTATCTACAAAAAACGAATCACCAATCAATAAATGTAAGGAAAGTATAAAGCCTGAATTAGGGTAGAAAAAGTAGAAGCGGGTTGTGGCCACTTTGAATTTTAGCACTATGTAAATAAAGATCAAATGAACTTGTGGCCATTTTCATCGGGGCTTTTCGCGGGCAGAAGCCTGATTTTGTAACTTATTGCTATCAACTTTTTCACCTTACACGCTCTGAAAAGGAGGTTTTGTCAATTAGTTTAGGCGTAGAAAATTGTCTTTTTTGTGATATTTGATTCTTATTTTAAATAGCTTTAAATTAATTATAATACTCCGTTTTGGTTTAATTATATTATTTTAGTTCGTTGAATCATAAAAACAATAACAATAACATTAAACTATTTGTTATAAGAATTTTATATTAGGCCGGGTGAGATTTCACAACCTATAATTGGATTTCGGACTGTGACATAAATCTTTATTTTTAAATTGTCTTTGTCTTGTACCTCATGTCAGCGTCAACATTTACGGAATCGTTTTTATTCTTATTAATAAGCAACAATATATTCCTACTTTGAATAACTTCGAATTAACTGTAATTCTCCCTTTTTTATTTCATTAAAACAACGAGAATAAGGCATATTTAGATTAAACTTTATGTTTAAAGATTTTTTTACCGGAAGTTGTTCCTCGCTGTTGTGAGGTGAAAAATTGTGTGTTGCGCTCGGCAGAAAAGTTTTTAGCGTCTTGTACCTTTGAAATCCTCGCTTCGCTCAGATTTCAATAGAGGTAACTCGCCGCTAAATAACCAACTTTCCAGCCTTACATAACAAATAACTATTGATTTAAGCTGCAGTCACATTGCTGCTTTAGAAAAAAACAATGTGACAACTACTTTTCTAAAGCATTGCAACTGCAACATACGTCAATTTCAATCAAAATCTGTTAGCAACAGAGTTAAATAATAAACTACCAGTTACTCTACCCTATTACTATTATGTACGTATTCTGTGCCTATACCTAGTAGAGGTAATGCTATTTCATAGTTCAAATATAGGAGTTATCTCTGTTTAACAGAATAAATACTTACTGTACTTATTGACTGTATAAAATAGATCCTTGATAAATATTGCAGGATTAAAGTTTAGAGTACCTGGATATTTTTTGATTGGTTATCGTTCGCGGGGATCTCTTGTCTTGTCTTGATTAAACAACAACGGAGATCATTCTTTTTGGGCAGTTTCCTAAGAGTGCCGGCCAACAAAAAAAATGGTACGTATGGTACGTATGTATGGTAGAACTGGAGCTCTATTTTTGATTCACTCGTCTCGAGGATTCTACTGATTTTCATGCGACGTTTGAGTTCCCGTATTCCGTAAAAGCGACCTTGCCCGTATATACATAGCTTCGCTTTTCGCCTGTAATATCGCCTCCCAACGCGAGCGTGCGAGGGGCAAAGCGAAAAGCATGCTATGTCCATGCATGCAAGGTCGCTAATCGCCTGATCGCCTGATCGCCTCCTCGTTCGCTTCGCCACTCGCGCGATTGTGATTCAAAAATAGAGGTCCTGGTCGTTTGGAGCAATAATTGATATGGCACAAAAGTTGTAGGATTTCTCTAAGTCAAGGTATACAAGTTCAAAGATTATCCATTTTGCGGCGGCCATAAATAAATTGCGTGGTGCTGTGCCAACCCCACGAGGTATTTATGGAGTGAGGGTCCAGGCCGGGAACTTCCCGGTCGACCAGTAAATAAATAAATAAATATTTCCATACAATCACACCAATTATCTAGCCCACGTTAAGTATCATGAAGAACTTGTGTTATGGATACTAGATAACGGATAAACATACTTATATACTTTTTTTTTGTAAATACATAATATACATATTAAACACCCAGACCAAGACAAATAGACATGTTCATGCACACAAATATTTGTCTTGTCCGGGGATCGAAGCCGGGACCTCTGGCGCAGAAGGTGGGGTTAGTACCCCTGCGCCAAACAGGTCGTCAAATACCACCAGACCAGACCAGTAGAGTTTAGGGAATTATTTCTTTGAAAAATAATAAGGTTGAAGAAATCATTTATTATTTATATGAAATAACAATTTGTAAGTAATATCAATTTTGCAATTTACAATTGATTAAATACAAAATTCAAAAGTTCTTATTATATGGCTGTTTCTTTTTAATAGATAGTCAAACATTTGTAAAAATGTTTTTTTTAAATGCGAGGATATCATTTCTCTCTTTGAAGAAATGACGCTTAGTCCAGTCAAATTAGTCCTTAAAATAGAGGTAAGGTTACAATAATTCCCATAGAGCTAAAAATTGGTATGAATGTTCAGAATACCATTATAAATGAATTGTGAAAAGTCCCCATCAATCCCCCTTGTGCAAAAAATTTTATTGATGGTGAAAGTTTGCAAAAATAGGTTTTTCGCGTTTTTCAGCTAAACGGTGAGTTTTACAGCAAAAATAGTTCAGACAAAAATTGTAGATCATCCGATTCTCTACAAAAAATGTATCTACACTTTTTTTCATAAGTATTGCCATTTCCGTGATATAGCGGTTGAAAGAATTGAAAAAAATATTTTATTCGTAATATGCACGTTAATGTTCTTTTATATTCATTTTTGAACCGTTATATGAGTAAATACATGAGTCCCTATGTCTTATACATACAAATTATAAAATTCTTAGAATATAAATGAACGTCAAAAACTCCTCCCCTATTTTTATTTAGTCGCATGGCCTTGAGTAACATCTGTCTTCCATTCAATTGTCAGCGTGGCGATGCTCGTATACCTGCTCCGTTTCGAAGGTCTCATACTCAACAAAATACTGTTAGTCGTAAGCATTCCTTCGTAGTGACAACTCGTGGCTATCGCTTATATTTTGTAACAAAGTTTGTGCATTTTACTGTTTTAAAAAAAAAATGTCGCAATTCTGCTTTATTTGTAGTCAACCTTTGACTGAAAGTGGAGTTGTTACTGTTGATCGCGGCATGAAAGCATTAATTGATGCAAGTATTGAAAGAGGTGATGAGTTTTCGGAGTACCTGAAAGACCAGACATCTGTAAAAATTCATGTGCAGTGTCGAAAAAATTATACTCGAAAAAGTAGCATTGATGCCGTGAAAAGACGGCGCCAAGAAGAAGAAGCTGGTTCATCAAAAATAAGTCCTCCTCGTACTAGAGCACGAGTAAGTGAAAATACATTTTGCTTCAACCAGTGTTGTTTATTTTGCGGCAATGAATTAAATGAAGAGTTGGAGAAGAAAAAAGCACTGCAGTACCGACGTAAGATTTTTAAAGTGACTACACTTTCGTTCAAAGACAGTATTCTAACTACAGCTAAAACTCGTGATGATGTAGCCAAAGCTGTTGCTGCTCGAATTGAATTTGAATATGATTTAGTCGCTGCCGAGGCTAAGTATCATAACGATTGCTACAATTCTTTTCTGAAACCGACCACTGGGGGTAAAGTCGGTCGTCCTAAAGATGAAGCTACAAATATTGCGATGAGAGAAATATTTAAGTATATTGAAAATAGCGATGATTGTCAATTCACATTAGACGAATTGAAAAGTATTTGTAAAAAATCAACAATAGATAACAGAACCATTAAAATGCGATTGAAGTTGGAGTATGGTGATAGAATTATTATTACAGAAAAATCAGGATCCTCAACATTCGTATGTTTTATTGATAGTCACCATGATATTTTAAATCAAGCTTGGTACGAAAAAAAAAACCGATAAAAAAGAAGAGCGATTTCGCATCTTAGAAGCTGCAGCAGCAATTATTCGAGAGGATATTCAATGTGCAGTGTTAGATAATTCTAATTATCCTCCACCAGGTCGTATGTTTGAAGATATTGATACAGACATTCCAAAGTCACTGACTTATTTCTTACAGAAGGTCATTTTAAAAATAAACGCTCCAATTTAGAACATTTACAATTAGTATGCACGAATATTAGCCATAGTATTATGAGTGCTGTTCGGCCTAGGTCTTTCAAGTCCAAATTACAATAGGCCTACCGGGGAAACCACGTTAAAAAAAAGCGCCAAGCACACTACCTCAAAGGTGGTGTGGAAACGTGTGCATATTGCGAATAAAATATTTTTTTCAATTCTTTCAACCGCTATATCACGGAAATGGCAATACTTATGAAAAAAAGTGTAGATACATTTTTTGTAGAGAATCGGATGATCTACAATTTTTGTCTGAACTATTTTTGCTGTAAAACTCACCGTTTAGCTGAAAAACGCGAATAACCTATTTTTGCAAACTTTCACCATCAATAAATTTTTTTGCACAAGGGGGATTGATGGGGACTTTTCACAATTCATTTATAATGGTATTCTGAACATTCATACCAATTTTCAGCTCTATGGGAATTATTGTAACCTTCAAAGTCTTATTTGACTGGGCTAGCTGGCCAACAGCGTGGAAAGGGGAATAAACTAGAAAATTTTGACAGGTCCTCATAGGTCCCGGTAGCATAATTGGTAGTGCATTGGGCCGGATTCTTAAAATTGCGGGTTTGAGTCCCGTCTGAGCGACATGCGACTTAGTAAGGTGGTCAATATTAATTATTTTGTTGTTTTTTCATTCTGATTGGAAATATTAAAAGATAATGAAATTATAGCTTTTAGGGTATATAATTGCTTTATATACCATAAAATTTGCTTTATCTTCATTAGGTCATTAGGTGTAAAATAAAAACCGTATGCACACACCGTGAGTACAGTAAAACCGATTGTATGTATGTGTATGAAAAAAGAAATATATGAAAATACTTACAGCATAAACGATAAAAGGAGTCCTAAATAGGCGGCCATTTTGGCCGAAATATGAAAGTTCAATGGAATTATCAGAGGATTATAAACATAAACTATTTGTATTATCTTAACAATAAAGATAGTGATAATATGATAAAGATAAGTCTTTAATATGCTTGAATGCTATCGATTGCGCTGGTATCAAATAAATTGTGATGGAAAGTGACCTGAATTTTATATGCCGAGGCAAATTTTCATTGACGAAAAAAAAAGAAGAAAAAATATTTTTGACTAGTTTTAACTATAGGTAACCTTTTTCGTCATGTCTGTCTGTCCGATGTATGTCACAGCCACTTTATTCCAAAACTATAAGGATTACACAGTTGAAACTTGGTAGGTAGATGTATTCTGTAAACCGCTTTACAGTTATGATAAATTTTAAATAGAAAAATATTAGAAAAAATCAACTCGGCCACAAGTGCATTCTCAGATGGGACCATCTGAGAATTCACTTATGGTACACACACGATACAAAAACAAACACATAGGTAAAGAGAAAATGAAAAAAAAGAGGAACACGCAATAGGCGGCCTTATTGCTACATAGCAATCTCTTCCAGGCAACCTTGGGTGAGAGACGGAACCCTTCATGTGCGAGTTCGACTCGCACTTGGACGATTTACTATAAGAATGATAATAACTTTTTAATTTTGCATTTTACAATGCTATTTTTATGTGATAAATATTAAACAAGAAAATATACTAGAAAAAAGCAACTAGTCGCATGTCTCTCATCCCGTCAGGGCGACATGAGACTATACTTCAGCCATCTTACGGAAAGAATGTTTGTAAACAATTCGCCTATACTTAACCTCAAAAGTACTTTTTTATTACTTGTTCTAGAAATATGTGCAGTTCATCAATAGCTTACTTATGTTGTCCAAGTTTAATAAATGACATTAGTTATCTGAAATATAACGTTTCTGTGGAATAATTACGAAAAATGCTCAAATCTTTGTTTATAAACATTCTTTCCCTAAAATGGCTGGAGTGTAGTTGCTTTTTTCTAGTATATTTTCTTGTTTAATATTTATAAGAATGATGTTTTGTTAGCGACAGTTTCGTATAGAGAACGATAGCTGTCGCTAAGTTTTTAGATTTATTGATATAGGAGGGGTCAATGACACTTTTTGCACATTTATTTGGCACGGACTATACCTATTTCTATTTGCAACCCCTAGTACCCCATAACAAAGAACTTACAACTCTTTAGCTAGGGTAATTGTTACCTACACCAAATACCATAGCCAAAAAATGTACATAAGTAAAAAAATATACATCGTTCTTTTATGTTTACCATTTGTACAACTCGTCATACATTTTACCGCCTGTGGTCTAGTGATAACAACCACCGGTATCAGACCCAGGGGTTCCGGGTTCGATTCCTAGCGGGGGTTACATATTGTATTCGGTTTGGTTGGTGGTAGGACTTGTTGTGAGTCCTCCTGGCTACCTACCACCATCTTATCTAAGTCTGACGCCATAACAACAATGTTTTCAGCATTGTTGTGTTCCGGCAGTTAGAGATAAGATAGCCAGTTCCTCAGTGGTTGAGGATTCCGGGAGAGGCTCGCTTCCATCTTCAGCCTTACCAATACTTAACATCCTCACTAAAAAAAAAAAGGTATGATGAAAGCTGTCTCCCCGTCTTGAATAAAAAAAAAAACATAACAACTAATCGTCATACATCCATCATCAGCCTGTGGACGTCCACTGCTGGACATAGGCCTCTCCTAGCTCACGCCTATTGTGGCGTTCATAGGAGGCTATTAGCCTACTGCTACCACGCTGGCCAGACGGGTTGGTAGAGGGTTTGTTTCAAGTGTTCCTTCTCTCGCACAGGTGTTCAATGCGCCGAGCCTCTAAGTCGACTCTTACGACATCCCAGGCGTGTAAGGGAGTGGTGACACTTGTATTCTTAAGCCGTCACCACACGGCACACCGTCATACAGAGCAATAGAAAATTTTATTTGAACTCTGCTAAAATGTATGAAACAGCAGTTTTTTTTCGCGATTTCGGGGTTGCTTCCATACAGAAAGTTGTTCGTAATGATGAGTTCTACAAATGGTTTTGAGGTTTTTGGGCAAACATCAAATAACATTGTATAATGGAATGATATGTCCTTAAAATGCAAACTCACTTGTATAAAGAAATTTTTTATCCTAGCTGTATAAGAATTTACAATAAGTTACTTACCGCATTCCTTGACAGAGCTTCCCTTTAAATTGTTCAAAAGCGAATTATTCAAATTTCTTGTTAAAAACTGCTTTTACTCTGTTAAAGAATTTCTTGACTATAAATTGACATAAATGTGGAATTAATTAATTGACATGATCTTATAATAATAATATGATACTTAAATGGTTTAAATAATATTATGACATAATGATGTAATTTTTTTTAAAATATAAATTGTCTAAATATATTTTACGATGACTCTGTGCTTAACATTCACATGCCCGATGTTGGCAAGACAGACAAAATAAAAAATTAAACAAAATCATGGATTACTCTGTTTTCCGTGAATAAATCATTTCTTTCTTTCTTTCTTTCTTATAAATCATTTCATCTTGTCTAAGATCTCTCTAACCTTTACGACTTAGCGGAGGAAATGCCAGTATTTATAAAGGTCGGGGATTCCATTCGAGAGGAAAGACAGAAGTGTGGTACGATCGGAGGTCGACTCAGTTATAATATAGTAACATCTGTTTATGTTTCTTCCTATGGACGATACATAATGTTTTTTTTTGTACTAACTGGGCAGGCATTTGCCCACCATCGTGCTTAACAAACAGGATGTGGTCTAAGGTGTTGCATGCTTGCCCAGGAAATGTCTAGTCACTGTCAAGGGTCAATAATAAAATAAAACAAAATAATAATATAAAACAATAAGAAGGTATGTATATTTTCCAAAATGTTTATATTACATAAAGCGCGGTTAATCATTATTAATAAATATTATACTTTCACTGCTTATCATAAATTGCCTTTGAAAATATTTATTATTCTGCCAAATCTGTAACAAAGATATATTATTTAATTATTAAAGTAATAGCATAAATATTAAACAAGAAAATATACTAGAAAGAAGCAACTAATCTCATCCCTGACGGGATAAGAGACAGACAACATGAGACTAGTTGGTTTTTTCTAGTATATTTTCTTGTTTAATATTTATCACACAATAATAGCATAATTTTTTTTTTAGTTCTTCTTGAAATAAGATAAACTAATGTACATACATAACCAAATATTCTGCTTAGCTCTTCAAATCCGACTACATGTAGGTATCTAGGTCGGTCGGTTTCCAAATGCTGGCGCGTTATCAGTACTCATACTAATGCAATTAAATAACGAAAAGATAAATACACTATAGTAGCAAAAGCAAAACTATAACTGGCTCCTTCATACTCGTCAGATTGACCGCGCGCGAGAGAGACAGGCGACCATGCCGTGCAACGTCACGTACACGTACTACTTATGCCATTCAATTAAGAATACCGGACCGTTGGCTAACTTCAGATCCGAAAGTACCGTTTGCAAAAAAGTATTAATTCATCGATGTAACACTATTTTATATAGGTACAGATTGGACTTCGCAAAAGTTAAATTTACATTAAGAAACTATTGTCATGTATAATTAAAATAACTTTACGAAACTTTTTGATGTCGTGAAATTAATGCCTGCGTTGTGAAACTTGAAGTTTACACGTACATTTTTAATAACATATTTGCTCGTAAAGGGTCTCGTATTACTCTAATTTCAATATCGTATTGTATCTCATTACGTACTTGTACTTGTGCGTTTAACGCACGTTTTATCAAGACGCGTGTAACACGAACGGTGCTTTTTTAAATCTTAGCAAAGAGTTTTTATGTCAGAAAAGAGGTCAACATTTTATGAATCAAATTAACTTTGGGAGATAATTAATAATAATTTGACAACATTAAAAATGCCAACTGGCATAGTAATAATAAAATTTACAAATTGTTCAAATTCTTATAACTGCTTTAAAAAGTGATAAAAAATGTATAACGTCGTATGACATACGTGCGCTTTGATAATTACAGCCTCGCCTACGGCTCGGGCTAGCAATATCGCCTCGGCTGTAATTTTCAACTTACTGTACTATTATGAATATTAGTGCCGCGGCATTAATCTTATGCCACTAGTTTAGTAACTCTGCTTACATACAAATACATACTTTAACGAATTAAATTTTTTATTGCATTTTTGCATACCGTACTAAAGTGAAGTTAGTTTGACAGAATGACGTCACAAAATGGCGCATGTTTCATCCTATTCTTATTTGAATGGTACAATCGGGGAACTTCCTGCTTGACCAGTAGAGTTTTTTCGGGAAACGTTTTCTCGGAAAGTATTTATGTATTAACTCTTTATTGCACATATACAGCAAATGGCGGACTTAATGCCCTTAGGCATTCTCTACCAGTCAACCGGAAAGGATGTTAAAGGAGAGATCATGGCGGCAATGGAAAAAAAAACAATAAAAAGACAGTGATTAACAAGCTAACAACATTATAGATAAATATACACATACGTACATGAATGCATACATAAACGAATAATACATAAATATTAATAAATATATACATACATATAACTCATAAAAATACGATACATAGCGTATATTAGTCAGAAACGACGAGGTTAGGGTAAGGAACTCAAGTAATGCTCTCGGACCAGTTTCTTAAAGACAAACTTACTGGAGGCACTACGAATGTTCAGGGGTAAAGCGTTCCAGAGTTGTACTGCTGTAACGGAGAACGAGTGGGAGACGAAGCCAGAAGTATGGGGCGGAATTTTTAAAAGAAGATTGCTGCTGGAGCGAAGATCACGTTGATGGGAGTCACCCAGAAATAGAAACCGAGATTTCAGGTATTCTGGGGTAAGTGGATCGAAGAGGAGGTTGAAGAGAGTACACAACACTCTAAGGTTCCTACGCTCAGTACTGACAGGACACTGCCCTCTACACAGACACCTGTCAGTGATTAAAAGAACAGAGGACCCTATTTGTCCACAATGTAGAGAAAAAGAAGAAACAAGCTATCACTTCATGGCGGAATGCCCGATGTACGCATCGCTGCGCTGGGAACTCTTTGAAGTAGACAAGCTGAAAGAAGAGGATTTAAAGCAGCTTACGATAAGCCAGCTCAATAGGTATTGCAAGCGCACAGGTAGGTTCGAGGTCCCGACGCCGGTGGGGTAAATGATAACCCGCCCTCCCCTGATCTTTTCAGGGGACTTTGGGGAACTGGGCGAAATGGTTCCGACTATGGTGACTGATCGCCCGTCCGGCTTTGCCGGCGTCCCTCCTTCTAAATAATAATAATAATAAAGGTTCCTACGCTCACGGATTGGAAGCCATTTCAGTTGCTGACGGTAGTGAGAAATATGGTCGTATTTGCGCAACCCATATATGAACCGGATGCAGTTGTTGAGAAGACGATCCAACTTACTGAGAAGATTTTCATTTAGATCAGCGCTGCAAACATCAGCGTAATCAATAAATAGTAATCAGTATTAAAGTTAAGGAAATAATTTTATATTCAAATAAAATAACTGTTAATGTTCTATTATTTGTGATATAAAATTTTTCTATACATCTGTTCGGTTTATTACCGAACACTTTCATAGCTTAGGTGTTTCGATATACCTATTTAGCTACCTAAACTGACGTAGCGCGGCGCATGACCCGTTTCGAGATCAGCGGTCACTCGTCAATTATACCTAGTTTAACAATTATTATTAGTGCATATTTTATCGCGTTATCGATCGGATGTACTCATAAATATTGTCTCATTATCTTTATAACATTAACATTAACATTTTCATATAGTTTAAACAGTAACATTTTAGTGTAAACAGTTTTGATAGTTGAATAGAACCACAATAAAAGTGACTTTATATTTAAATAACATCTTATTCTGATCATTCCTTGATTCACATCACTCATCCCGAACACATCTATTACTTATGGTAAATTTTAAACAGAAAAATATTGGAAAAAATTACTCGGCCACAAGTGAATTCTCAAACGGGAATCGAACCCGCGACCTTTGGAAATCCGGTCCAATGCTTTTCTATTTAAAATTTACCATAAATCCGGTCCAATATTTTTCTATTTAAAATTTACCATAAGTATAAAAATAGCATTGAAAAATGCAAAAATTACAAAATCATAAAAAAAACATCTATTACTTTTAAAAAAAAGCTCCCCAAAAAAACTCTACTGGTCCACCGGGAAGTTCCCGACTGTACAGTAAATGTGTTGAACGTGCCAGCTGTAGTTAACCGAGCTGTAGTCTTTTTTTTTCTTCTTTCTTTTAAATAATTGATATGGCCAAGCATAATGGCCACCGACTAGCCTGATGGCAAGCGAGCAGTGGCGTAAGATCAGGCCTGTCTCACTTCCATACACGCGGCGCAAAATCCCCGAGATATTTACCTACTATTCTGGAAAACAACCTAATTTCAACCTTTTGCATTGCGTATAACGTTCATAGTACAATTACATTCTGCCGTGCGACTAGTCGAGCAAGTGCCAGCCTATTGGGACTAGTCCGGTGACCGGACGCTTGCGTTTATCATACCTAAACTCGGGAGTGAAATTTCTGTACCGTAAGGTACTAATATATATTCTGCGGTAAGATGGAGCATCCTTGTCCAACAAGTGTCTATTTACTGTATAAAGGCCGAAATTAATAACATATCCGTAGATATGGATAGGGCTGCGATAGTTGCCTAGGATACTGGCTTCGTTGCAGCTGCATACTAATATTATAAAAAGGAAAGATTTGATTGTGTGTTTGTTTGCATTGAATAGGCTCCGAAACTACTAAACGGATTTGGGTGAAATTTGGTACACAGATAGTAGATAGCCTGGCTATGAACATAGAATACTTTTTATCCAGATATTCCCACGGGAACGGGAACCACGCGGGTGAAACCGCGAGCGGCCGCTAGTGTCAAATAAAAGTGTTATTATCTATCTATTTATTTATAAGTAAACTAGCCTTTCGCCCGCGACTTCGTCCGCGTGGAATTTGGTTATCGCACGGACTTAGGTTATAATTAAAATAATAGTAATTAGATCTCTATCTCCTCAAAAATAATAGCTAGTTTCCCTTACCTATTCTCTGTGGATAGGCTTGCATTCTTTCTCCAGCCACTTCAAGTCTTCTGTCAGTCCTCGTGCCTCAAGGATTGGGCCCAAAGTGGCGAACACACGGTAGTGGTACGCATTCAGGTATGATAACTGAAATAAAATTGTTATTTGTTATGTAAGGCTGGAAAGTTGGTTATTTAGCGGCGAGTCCTGAGCGAAGCGAGGATTTCAAAGGTACAAGACGCTAAAAACTTTACTGCCGAGCGCAACACACAATTTTTCACCTTTGCTTCCGCGGTCAACTTCCGGTAAAAAATTATTTAAACAAAGTTTAATCTAAATATACCTTATTCTCGTTGTTTTAATGATTTAAAAAACTAAAATAATAAAAAAGGGAGTATTATAGTTAATTCTAAGTTATATAAAGTAGGAATATATTGTTACATAAAAATAACAAAAAAAACGATTCCGTAAATGTTGACACTGACATGACGTACAAGACAAAGACAATTTAAAAATAAAGATTTATGTCACGTTCCGAAATCCAAAGTTGTGAAATCTCACGCATTCTTATATATTTTTTTTATAACAAATAGTTAAATTTTTTTGTTATTGTTTTTATGATTCAATGAACTAAAATAATATAATAAAACCAAAACGGAGTATTATAATTAATTTAAAGCTATTTGTAAGCGACGTCGAACAATTAATGTAATTATATTTTTAAAATGCCCGCGCGATCATACGTTCGCGTCATAAGCCCGCGTAAATGAAGAAAAGCTTAAAACAAAGTCGCGCCGCCTTAAATACCTAATACGTCGCACAACGAGACAGCGCGGGAATACGCGGGAAGCTTCTAGCACTGAGCGAGCGAGACAGAAGAGCGAGAGAATAGATTCGGCCGCCCGCGGACAGTCAGGAACGTTCGAGTCATATGTATCTCGATCGTTCCAAACGATTCTCGACCTTCCGCGGGCGGTATAAAAGCGACGCTCAGCGCAGCGGGAATTAATTCAGTTTCGAACACAAGTTCCGAGTGCTCAAAGCGAAACCAAAGGAGACAATAAGTGCGAAGTGTTATTCTAAGTGCCTTGAAGAGTTTGATTAAGAGTTTAAATAGTGTTTTAATTAAAATTAGTAAAAATAAATATTTTAAAGTGCAGTTTTCTTCAATTAAGTTATTTAGTGTCCGCAGTTAATTTCGTAAATAAAAGTAGTTGTTTTAATTCAGTAAGTCATTTCCTTTAACTGTTTTAAGTGTCTTATTTAGAAGTGGTTAAATAAATAGCGTTTAAATAGTTATTTGTGTGTATTTGTTGCTACCTGGACGACATAAGGGTGTCAGGTCAGGAAGATTGACATTGTCAGACTTAGTGGCATATTTCCAGCCAGCGAATATTTAAGCGTCAGTTGTGCGACTAAGTGCTCGTCCACGACACTATTTAAAATAAAAATAAAATGTAACAAAAAAGTCAATAGTCCGATTCGGAACGCATTATGACATATTTTTAGGTATTAAATTAAAAAAGTACTTTGCCGCGCTAGGCCGCAAAAAGCGATTTTCTACGCCTAAACTGATTGACAAAACCTCCATTTCAGAGCGTGTGAGGTGAAAAAGATTTTTTTTAAAGATTTCTCACAACACCTGCGTAGTTATAAATAAGTTCTGCTCTGCATACGTTAAGCCAATGAAGGGGTCTTCAAATGCACAAATAGTTATCGTGGGTAACTATTAATGTTGTTAATGATAAATTTTAAATAGTAAAATATTGGAAAAAGTCAACTCGGCCACAAGTGAATTCTCAGATGGGACTCGAACCCACGACCCTTGGAAATCCGGTCCAATGCTCTCCAAGAGCATTTCCGATGAAACTGATTTACTTAAATTACTTACTACTACTAAATCCAATGGATCCATGGATTTCCACAGGTCGTGGGTTCAAGACCCATCTGAGAATTCACTTGTGGCCGAGTTGACTTTTTCCAATATTTTTTATTTTAAATTTATCATAAAAAATAAAAATAGCATTGAAAAAAGCAAAAAATCAAAACATATATTAATGTTTTATTACGGTTCCACTTCAATAACAATACTGACTCCAATTACTTACGGTTCATATTTACGTTTTCTATTACAAAGTAATTTTGAGTAAGTACTTAAGTTGCTTCGCAGCGGAAGGTCCAAAAAAAAACAATTTATTTAATAAAAACTTATAATTAAAATTACAATATAAAAGAAATGATGCTCGACCGATGGTAGGTACAAGAATGCATATTAAAATTATCCACGATGCGGTGAACGACGTCAGCGGCGCTGTCACGTTACGCGGCGTCAGCAACACGTGCATTCGGTTGTTGCCTTGTGGAATCGGGGCGATGCCTACTCGGCGAAATGCATATACTAGGGCTGCGTAACAAAGTTAATAATAAAAATATAAGCATACTACACTACCTTATACCTATAACAAGAAAACGCCGTCCAACTCGCAGCCGCGTGGCATAGTACCGAGAGTAATATATATATATATTTTTTTTTTTTATTAACGACGGGGAGACTCTTAGCCTTCATCATACCTGATGTTAAGTATTGATAAGGCTGAAGATGGAAGCGAGCCTCTCCCGGAATCCTCAACCACTGAGGAACTGGCTATCTTATCTCTAACTGCCGGAACACAACAATGCTGAAAACATTGTTATTATGGCGTCAGACTTAGATAAGATGGTGGTAGCTAGCCAGGCGGAATCACAACAAGTCCTACCACCAACCAAACCGAATACAAATTGTACCCCCGCTGGGAATCGAACCCGGGACTCCTGGGTCTGATACCGGTGGTTGTTACCACTAGACCACAGAAGCGGTTGAGGATATATTTTGAGTAAGTATAATAGTTAATATTACATTTTGATTAATGGCTTTCTAAACGTTATATAAATTATATAATAATTATTGTTAATAATTTTAGTATTTATAAATGTTTGTATGAAGTTATATAATATTATGTTTACCTATATATTTATACTTACTTTCTGCTTTTATATAAAAATAATGTTTATACACTTCTTGTTTTATTTAATATTTTGATAAAACGTATAGAAACAAAGGTGAAATTATGCTGCCTATACCAACTTCAAATGGTTCAAACACGTTTATACGGCATTTTACACCTTTTGATCCATTATCAGGAGCATGTTGGCTATAAATTGGCGTTGGTCCCATCAGGGTACTCGATGAGGTAGGTTCAGCTTGTCGGAAGAGCATATTTTATGGGTCTGCCAAGTGCGCAATGACAGACCTACTTTTTTACATAATTAATCAAAGATGAACTTCTGCCAGCACTGTCATTCAGGTACTAATGAGGAAGGTTTTACTAAAAGAAAACACGTCAAAAGAACGATTTTTTTCATGACCCAGCAGGATCTATCGGCCCTGGTAGACCTGTTTTTTTACGTATTTAAGTGTCGGTTAATCATCAAATGATAACCTTGGGGTACCTGATGAGATAGGCATTTTTGGGGCGGGCTCCCGTACTACTATCTCGATCGTGTTTCAATAAATTGTATGTTTACATTGCAGTAACAAGAATATTAATTAAACTGCTTTAACTTCAAATGCTTAGAAATGTTTGTTTATACTTTTGGCAAATTTTAAATAGAAAAATATTGGAAAAAATTAACTCGGCCGCAAGTGAATTCTCAGACGGGAATCGAGCATTGGACCGGATTTCCAAAGGTCGCGGGTTCGATTCCCGTCTGAGAATTCACTTGTGGCCGAGTTAATTTTTTCCAATATTTTTCTATTTAAAATTTACCATAAATATAAAAATAGCATTAAAAATGCAAAAATTACAAAATCATAAAAAAAAAGTTTGTTTATGTTTCGGCAAGTATACACCCATCACTTTAGGGTGTACGAGATTAGTATATGGCTCTCAAACAACACAAAAACAACAAGGCGGTGGGTGATGGCGGAATTTTTGAGATATCTCGATTTTAAGGCAAGACAGTGGTCCATAGATTATGAACATCGTTGTAAACGATATCACTTCTTACCTCTTAACATAAGGCGTGAAATCAATGACATGTGCTTCTTAGCAAAGCTCGCAAATGGTAATATTGACTGCTCTGAGTTATTGTCGAAAATTGGACTCCGTTCTAACCCACTGTCACTACGTCGGCGTCCTATGCTTCACGTACCTTTTGCACGCACGAATTACCGGCATAACACTTTTATGATACGAGGTTGTGATACCTACGTAAGGTATAGTACCGAGCACGACTACGATCTATTTTCTACCAGCACGGCAACTATTAGGCGAACAATTAGTCAAAACTTTTTTGAATAGGCAAAAATCTTTTGAATTGTTTTTTGCTGGGAATTGTTCTAAGTGTGATATGGGTTTATGGGTTTATGTGATATCTTTATTAGATTAAGATTGTTATAATGTAGTTTGTTGTTTGTTACATACCTAGTATTTATATGTGAGGGTTTGTAATTGGCTTTAAGTTGTTAGTTTGTAACTTACTGTGTTATTGATAGCTGTAAACCTTCTTAAAAAATAAAAATAAATAAATAAATAAAAATCACTACAGAACTTCTGAGTCCTCCAGAAGCTTTTCAATTCCGTCATCGTCGAGGGCAAAACGCCGAGGGCACGGAATATATGTGAGGTGATTTTGTTCTTCAAAAAAGGGAGATAACATCCGTTTGAAGAACTTCAGACTCATCTCACTTCTAAGCCATGTCTATAAGTTGTTTTTGAGAGTCATTACGAATCGTCTCGCTCGCAGGTTCGACGGCTTCCAGCCCTCTGAACAAGCCGGGTTCCGAAAAGGCATTAGCACCATAGACCACATCCAAACGCTGCGGCAGGTTATACAGAAGACCGAGGAGTATAATCTGCCACTTTGCTTGGCGTTTGTGGACTATGAGAAAGCCTTTCATTAGATAGAGGCCTCTTTTTATACTAGGAGAAATGCTTTTACGCATCCCTCGCCCCCAGGTGTAGGGGCGATTCGAAATGTTGGACTCACCTGGAGTACTACCAACTAAAACTCTTAGGCTCCTTTTATTCTGCAGCATGTCGCCGGTCGCGTGCGCATGCGACTGGCGCAATTTGTATGAAGCTTTATAATGGGTTTCAATGTGCGCGTTTTAGGTACAATCACGGCGGCAATTGATACAGAGCAACTCTTAAGAGAAGTTCAGAAAAGGCCTGCTATTTGGGACTTACGAAACCCGTTGTATAAAGACAGAGATATAAAACAGACAAGTTGGGTGGAAATTATGAAACTACTGTTTAATGATGTTGACAGTATTCAACACAGTGTTGTTGGACGCAGGCACAAAGATAATATCAAAATAACTGATTTTTTATTGACTTCCATGACTGAAGGTGACTGTACACGTCCAGCGCAGTCAAGTGCACACGCGAAACTGTGAAATGCCAACGCGCCGGCGATACGCTGAAGAATGAAAGGAGCCTTAATACTTGCCCTCCTGGCCGCCATTGGTCACAGGGGGTAGGGTTCGCAATCCCCCCTAAGACCAGGGGCCGATTACCCGGGCCCCCTCGCGGCTGGAAGATGGCCGAGCAAGTTGAGCCATCTTCCACGGTGGAAACCGTGCAAGGCCGGCGGTGGCACACCCACCAACGCCAGCGTGGTTTCACTAGAGGGGAATGAGTCGATCATACCGACGCCTCCTTTTCCTTAACCGGCTGAGGCGGATACGGGCCGCATTAAAGTCTTGCTCGCGAGCCCTCTCCGCTGTCGCCTTCTGGAGGATCACATCCTCGCAGAAGGAGACTGCCACCTGCCACGATCTGTCACTACCCAGCATCTTACTGACGATGCTGGGTAGGGAGAGATCCCCTCCCAACATCATTCGATAGAGACCTGGGCGTTGTTGCAGTCTCTCCAGAGGTGCCAAGTAGACTATAGATATATCCAGGTGTTAAGGTACTTATACAAAAATGCCATCATGTATGGTTAAAGATGTCGGTCCTATTACAGAACCAGAGCACGAATTCCATCCAACTGCAGCGAGGTGTGCGACAGGGAGACGTCATTTCTCCGAAACTGTTCACAGCTATGTTGGAGGACATCTTTAAGCTCTTGGACGGAAAGGACTCGGCATCAACATTAATTTTTTTATTTTTATTTATTCAATTCAATAACTTACAGGCTGACAGAATACTCCAAAACGCCAGTAAGCTTAATCTAACAATAATATAGATGGATACATTAGAATTGATCTTAATTACAAATACAATACAATAAATAAAAAATAAAAACAAAACAAATGTCAAATAATAATCATGCAATGCAAAATAAAATTCAAAATAATGTCCAAAGAATATAGAATAAAAATTAGAAGCAATAATGTCAAATTAAAAATAAACTATGTAACTAAGAGTATAATACTCAGTCGAATTAGAATTTATAATGTCATCAACTGAAATTAAGTACCTAATAAATTGATATAATTCACAAGATTCAGATAAATGTCAACGTTACAATATTTACAGTTATGTCAATGAAAAATGTTACGTCAGTCTTATAATTTTATTATATGTCAGTCAATATGCACGTCATTCAGATATAAATGGAATTTATTAATGATATGTCCTAATTGGTCAAAGAAAATGTCAATATCATTGTGCTGGGCGAGCAAATCTCCTATACAGCGCAGTGCGCGGGTGGTAGGTGCATACTCGGCGTCGGCCGGGCCAGCAGCCGCGGCCTGCGGCGCGGCGCAAATAGACCATCCGCATCCCGAGGAATATTTCTGGGAACCATCAGCCGTATTTGTTCCAATTTTACCGGATTATCTATTTGTGGTGTATGATAGACAGATAATGTTTTAACAACAGCATTAGTCTTCTAAATTTCAGAGTCTCTAAATCCACCATACCCGAAACAAACATTGATGGATACAGATAAGGGTAATAGCCATAATGTTGTTTATAGAGCCAGCGTGCAAACTTGCGTTGAATTTTTTCTACTAAAAGTGCATACTTATGCTCATGCGGATCCCAAATCACAGCGCCATATTCCAATTTGCTCCGAACGAATGCAGTGTATAAAACTACTGCAACCTTCGGGTTGTCAAACTGGGCCGCGGTTCTTATCACAAAGCCCAACATTTTGCTAGCCTGTTTGCAGATTATTGTTATATGCGTATGGAAGTCAAATTCTGTATCTACTTCTAAACCTAAATCTCTAATATTACTTACTCTTTCCAAAGGTGCGTTAGACATATAGTAAGTTGCATGTAGCGGCTGTCGCTTGCGAGAACATGTGATAACTTTTAATGGCCAGTATCACACCTTCGTTTTGCCGATGATATAGTCCTTATGGCTGAAACCTTGGAGGACCTGAACACAATGCTCGAAGATCTCCGTAGTGCTTCCCAAAGAGTGATAAGACGAAAATCATGTCAAATGCCCATATTGTACTTTCTTCAGTCCACATTGGGAACACTACACTCGAAGTTGATGACCACTACGTTTACTTTGGATAGACAATCCAATTAGGTAAATCCAAATCCTAGAAAAAGATCTACCGTCGAATCCAACTCGGATGGACAACATTCGGGAAGCTCCGTAAAATCTTCTCGTCCAACTTATCGCAGTATATCAAGACGAAAGTCTATGACTAGTGTGTGTTGCCAGTGATAACTAAAGGTACCTAGTGAAACGTGGTCGCTAACTATGAGTCTGATAAGAAAGCTCAAGGCACCCAGCGTATGTGACCTGGTATTAACCAAAACGCTGGTTTTCCGCGGATGCCACCTCTTAAATAATTAAGCAAATGAAAATTAATAAAAATAAAATGGCTTTGTTATTTAGTTTTTATTTTGTTACTTATTTCATATATTCTATGATATTACTTCCGTGCCGTGTGATGTCGGCCTAAGAATACAAGTGTCACCACTCCATTACATGCCTGGGATGTCGTAAGGGTCGACTAAGAGGCTCGACGCATTGAACTCCTGTGCGAGAGAAGGAACACTTGAAACAAACCCTCTACCAACCCGTCTGGCCAGCGTGGTAGCAGTAGGCTAATATGAACGCCACAATAGGCGTGAGCTAGGAGAGGCCTATGATCAGCAGTGGACGTCCACAGGCTGATGATGTATGTATGTCATATTACCTCAAAGTCGTCCAACAAACTGACATCGATGCACTCTCTCTGGTTAGGCACCAGCGTAATTGTCTCCAAGCCCAGCACTCCACGCCCATCGTAGTTGCCCATTAAATTCTTTGCCTGGAACAATAAAAAAAAATACTTTAAACTAGAAAAATATAGGTACTACATATATATATACAGGATATAAAAAATCTACCTTAAGGTGGAACGATTTCCATACAAAAAACAGTCGAGATAATCTTGGTAGATTAACAGAATTAATACTTAAATATATGTGCAACTATTTATTCTCGGGTATTCATTTGCGCTAAATTAATAAACAAACATTGTTTCATTCAGAAATCACCTATAAATGAACACTAAATTTTTGCAAATATTACGACTGTGTATGTGACAAATGTCGTGTACGTATACAAAAATCGCGACGTTGCCATTCCATGCGGCTAAGACGCGCAACGCGCGAAGTTGCCGCTCTTACGTTTGTCTCGATTTAATAATTGTTTAAATTTCTCTTTACTAGATTTTTCAGCTGTGTTGCCGTTGCGTCCCAAAAGAGATGAGTTTCGTCAGTAATAATTTACTTTGGGATTATGATATAAAGTTGTGATTTGTAGGATTTATCTTGACTCCGATTTAAAAAAATGCTCAACACGACTTTACATTTTGTTTTTATGCGTAAATCTTTTTTTCTCCCATCACTGTAAAAAAATAGAAAATAAGATTTTATAAAGGAAAAAAAAGAAACGAAAATTGTATCTGCTTCGTGCAAATAAAATTTACTTGTATTATGTAACGTACTTACTTAATATTTAAATTTTTATTTTTTATTTAGACAAATGTCATGTGGTCCCTTTTCAAATATTAAATTGTCCGCAATCACATCTACGTACTGACAACACCGTTCCGTATTTGTCATTTGTTTGTAGTGTTTTTTCATTGTGACTGGGGAATGGGTCCAGTCAAAATTTCACTGAAATGAAAATTAAATATAAACGAAATTTATGAAATCTTTCAAAACGGGTGGAAATATTTCAGTTTTGAGTGAAATTTATTTTCTGACTAGAAATGATTTATTTTACGTAAATCTTAATGATTTAACGATCTTAATGATTTATTTTATTTTTAATTTTACAATTTTAACGTATTAAATGTTCACTTAGCTATTCAAAACATCATAAGAATGATGATAGCATAGAGATAAACATAGACTAAGCCAAATACAAAACATGAATTTGACGTCACATATCACTTGACTATTGTTGTTTCGACTATGAATCAGGACATTTGCGCGAAAAGCTAATAACGCGAAAGACTCTTACACGAAAAGCCGTTTGCTCGAATAAACATTTGCGCGAATTAGTGCACAAATGTAATTAAATTTGCCTCAATTATTGGTCAGTTAGCCTTCAAAAACATTTTCACCGTACAGCGCATGAATGAATGTTAGCGCTATCTCAGCACTTTTTTTTCTAGATTGTACTTAACATTACATAATACATATTTAAGATACACAAGAGGTCAGCACTTTTTATTTTATAACCTCTCAGGCATCGGAAAACGAAACACAATAGATATTTAATTGTTTCCAACCCCGGTGTTCGCTGCGCTGCTTTACGAATTAAGTATTTGTTGAATAATACAATTTCATTTTGAGGTAAGTACTTAATAGTAATTTTTTTTGGGGCATTTTTGCTTACTTACATGTTTTATGTATTAATATTTTATAATATCAGTATCTTTATAAATTAAAACACGAAATTAGTTATATGCACATAAGTGCTTTTAAAGACTCAATCCTCAGAAACACGTGAAGTATCAAATTGATATTAATAAAGATTAAAGTCTATGGTTCCCCCGAACTGTAAAAATCAAGCTTCTAAGTTTTTACATCACCATAATAAATTATCGCAGTAAATTAAAGCTTTAAAGGTAGAATTTAACAAGATTTACAAGATGTAAAATTTCACTACATAAGTAAACAAAAAGAGTAAGTATAAAAATGGCGTCTCGAGCTTGATTCCAAAACTATTATAATATAAAATGGAAATTGTAACTAACAAACAAGTAGACAAAATATGATCATTTGCGCAAATTTATATACGCGCCAATATACCGAAAGGAGCTAAATGTATTGATTTTAAATAAAACTAATATAATAGTATTGTAGTATTGTACTAGCGGATCCTCGCGGTTTTACACGCGTGGTACCTGTTCCCGTGGGAATATCGGGATAAAATATAGCCTATGTTAATCAGGGATAGTGTAGCATCCTAAAAGAATTTTTGAAATCAGTCCAGTAGTTTTTGAGTTTATTCATTACATACATACATACACATCTTTCCTCTTTATCACTACATAGTATAAAGCAAAGTCGCTTCCCGCTGTCTGTCCCTATGTATGCTCAGATGCTTTTAATAGATAGAGTGATTCAAGAGGAAGGTAAAATAACATTCAATATATAGTAGAGAAATACTGTAATTTTTAAGGTTTCTAATGTGATGTCGTAAATAATTACATTTTTTCCGCTTACATTGCAAACGCAGGCTGAACCCTACGAGATTTATCAATATAAGGTAATAAGTATTTGTACACCTTGAAAATGTCTACAGAAAACTCCGCGGTGGTTTATGTTTATCTCTTATGGATAACCCACAATAGCATAAGTCGTGTAGTCCACGCGGGCGAAGCCGCGGGCGGGAAGCTAGTAATATTATATAGTATAGAAGTATAGAAAACGGTAACATGATGATCCAACAACCACCACCACTTTTTTTTTGATTGAGGAAACACTGCAATTTTAATCAAAATCTGTTCAGCAGTGGTTTAAAAAAAAGATATTATAATGGGCAAACACACTAAGAAATCTTAAAATTTAGAGTATCAATTACATTCTTGTCACTTGTGCAATTTAAAAAAGTTGCAATTGCATTTGTTGCAATTTATACATCAAAATTAATATTGTGATGTTATTTAAATAAACAATAATATAAAATAAATAATAAAAAAAAAATAAAAAAAATATACCATCAGAAGTCTCGAACCCTAACTCTTTGATATCTAAGCCGAGTACGTAGACCGCTGGGCTACTTTATCATTTTCAGTTGGGTCGAAATATTCTACTACAAGAAACTCAGAAATAAGCTATGCATGTGCGAGTGATTAGTAAAATTGGGAGACAGAAACACTCTCTCGAGATATTTGGATGATTTATGTACTACAAAAAGATAAATGTTGGTTTCGAAAATTCAATATTTATTTATAGAATGCGCTAATAGTATTTTGAGTTAAAAAGATACAAAGAACAATTAACAAATAAATAAAAACTACTAAATAGCGAAAGTAGCGCCATCTAACGAGCGTTCAGCTTTTTGTAACTTAATCGTTCCACCTTAAGGTGGTACGACTTCCATACAAACAAACATTGCACAATTGTTGGTTTAAGTTATTTTTTTGCGCGAAATAATAATAAAAAATGTACATTCATGCATAAATCACGAATAAACTAATATCTTATAATTTCAATAATTCTACGTATATGTGTGACTCATCGCATTTATATACCTCATGTATGAAAGTATTTTTTTTTTAATAATTTCGCGCAAACAAATAACTAAAACGAGTTAGTTGTAGGACTTCCATACAAACAAACATTGCACATTAATTGGTTCATCATACATTAATAATTCATAAATACATGTGCAACTAACTCGTTTCAGTTATTTGTTTGCGCGAAATTATAAAAAAATTACTTTCATACATGAGCTATATAAATGCGATTGGTCACACACACATACGTAGAATTATTGAAATTATAAGATATTAGTATATTCGTGTTTTATGTATGAAAGTGCAATTTTTTAATTATTTCGCGCAAACAAGTAACTGAAACGAGTTAGTTGCGCATGTATTTATGTATTATTAAGGTATGATGAACCAATAATTGTGTAATGTTTGTTTGTATGGAAGTCGTACCACCTTAAGTATGAAAATCAGTTTATCTTAAGTAACTTAGTATCTTAAATTAGAGACAAAGCCTGGAAAGTTAAAATATTAATAGTTCAATACAATTTATTGTACCTACAGTAAGAAGATAGCAACAAAAAAAATAAGTTAATTTATGTTAATCGAAATGAGAACAACAATACACAGATTTTAATTTTTAGGTAATTTAAATTTTTAGACTAATCTATACTAATATTATAAAGCTGAAAAGTTTGTTTGTTTGAACGCGCTAATCTCAGGACTACTGGACCGATTTAGAAAATTCTTAGACCATTAGAAAGCAAAATTTTTCCCGAGTGACATAGGCTATATTTTATCCCGATATTCCCACGGGAACGGGCACTACGCGGGTAAAACCGCGAGAATCCGCTAGTATTGACCATAAAAGCCAAAGAGACGCGATTTCAATGGTTGATTAAGTATGTGCCAATAAAAAAAATTAAACAAGCTTTCAGCTAAGTTTCTTAAGTGAAATTGCTATTAAATTTAATTTTGCTTTTGAATACTTAAGACTAGCGAATGGTACCAAAAAACTACAGAATGTAATTTTTCCCGTTTAAGCTGGTTCGATTCCCGGCGCAGGTAAGTGTTTACCAAAAATCTAGTCTAGTCTAGTGGTACAACCACCGGTACCAGACCCAGGGGTCCCGGGTTGTATTCGGTTTGGTTGGTGGTAGGACTTGTTGTAAGTCCGCCTGGCTAGCTACCACCATCTTATCTAAGTCTGACGCCATAACAACAATGTTTTCAGTATTGTTGTGTTCCGGCAGTTAGAGATAAGATAGCCAGTTCCTCAGTGGCCGAGGATTCCGGGAGAGGCTCGCTTCCATCTTCAGCCTTATCAATACTTAACATCAGGTATGATGAAGGCTAAGAATCTCCCACTTGTTTATAAAAAATAAAAATAAATAATGCAGCCGCTGAGAAGATGTCCAATGGCTCTCGATATGAGCTGTCAAATAATGCATTCTCTCAGTGGCCGCATTATACGTTTACAACATGTTTTCTTGTAAATGTTTCGACATTTGAAACGAGCGGTAATATGGGTTAACGGCCTCTGTGGTCTAGTGGTAACAACTACCGGTATCAGATCCAGAGGTACCGGCTTCAATTCCTAGCAGGGGTACATATTGTATTCGGTTTGCTTGGTAGGACTTGTTGTAAGTCCGCCTGGCTAGCTACCGCCATCTCATCTAACTCTGGCGCCATGATAATAATGTTTTCAGCATTGTTGTGTTCCGACAGTTAGAGATAAGATAGCCCGTTCGTGTGTTTTAGGATTCCAGGAGAGGCTCTTTTCCATCTTCAGCCTTACCAATTATTAGCACCAGCATTCGTAGCATGCGCACTTGACAAAGCTTTCTCGACACATTTCTAGCGCGAGCGCAATACCTGTCTCGCTCACACCGTACTGATATGAGCAGGAGAAATATCGCGAGATAAGGGTCGACAGCGAGTTGCGGTGCGCATGCTACGCTGGCAGGTAGAGGCAAAGCGTCCATACATACCGATTTCCATCGGCTTCTCTTTTAGAGATCCCATCCCACCGATCCACCATACAGCTAAGAGAATTTTCGGAGAATTTTTTGGTCCGGCTTACCTTGTCCATATTTTGACCCCTCGCCACTCACGTATGATGAAGGCCAAGAATCTCTCCATCGTTCATAAAAAAACTAGAAAAAAATCACCTCACACTTTGGGAGTTCAGATCTCACCCTTGACCCAAGTAGCAAAACTCTCCTATAATTGTTGGCTTATAAGACTAAACATCTTATAGCATACTAATAGACGCATTGATTGAGATAACTGATCTTATAAAAGCAGCTTAAGGGACGATTTGCGCTACAAGCTCTTTCGATCCAATTACGTAGTCTTATAAACGTTTACAAGAATATCGTATGAGACTATTTCGCTACAAGTACTTTCGATCCTTTTACGTAGTCTTATAAACTTTATAGGATATCATTATATGATTCTTATAGGACCTAGCCAGCTTATAAGTGCTTGTTTTAAGAATAGTTAGCACAGCTCCTATAATTGTATTTAGTAAGACTTATTACTCTTGTTAACGTTTTGTTTTATATTTCTATAAGAAAAGTTCTCCTTTAAACGTTTGTGTATAGTTCTTATACGACGAAGTTATTATAAGATTGATTTGTCTTTGTCGTGACTGCTAATGGATCACTAGCACCAAACTTGCACGTCCTGCTGTTATTGTAGGTAAGATTCCACTTATATGTGTCCTAATTAGCCGTTACTAGAGTGATCATTATTCATATACACATAAAATAAATCGATTATCGAAATCATCTTAAAATAATAACGAATAAAAATGTTTCAAAGTAATTAAGACATTATCGAAATAATTAACAAATAGGTTCTGTACATTTTTAGCATACGTTCTGTTCTGATAAATTCTCTTAGGAAAACTCAAAACAATAAACAATATGGTGTCCTGGACTAGGCTCCTATAATAACATTACTAAAATGCATTCTAAAGCTCCTGATAAATGCAATTCAATATGGAGCCCGATTCGTTTTGATGAAGGCTTGTATTTAGTTATTATTTATGAATAAACAAATATTAATTAAGTTTACTTTTGAAGGCGCATAAAAATATGTTTTTCATCATCGATAACTTTATCAATAATATTTAACAGTGAAAACACAAAAGTTATCTACATACTTATTTTATGATAATAAATACTTAGTGTTAAAAATGACTACCATTTTCAACATTTAAATATTTTCATCCAAATTCAAACTTGACACCATTACAAAACTAATGAAAAATAGATACTCTAAATAAGGCATCACGCTGACCACTAATGGATCAATTGCTCCAGTAGCGTCATGCACCAGATCGTTACAGGGCTACTGACGCTGATTCAGTGTGTTTACTAGATCCTTATAGGACTAAGTGGTCTTGTAGAAGCACTCAATAAAACAATAAAAAAATCAATCGGCACTTTACCGGACTGTAAAAAAATTACTATAGGACGACAATTTCCTATAAAGTGCGCCCAAATGCGGCCCTATAAACGTTAATATAATTTCTATAGGACTAAAAAAATTGTGGTCCTAGGATACTTATGACTACATTTTGCTACTTGTGGAGATAACGAAAATTATGAGAATACATCGAAATTTTCTTGTTTAATCACATTCTACGCTGTTATCCAGCGTCGTTTAATCAATGAGAAGAATGTCCTTGCATTCGAAAGAATGATTCGAACCCGGGAACACTGGGTCTGATACTGGTGGTGCTACCACTATAGTCTAGTGCACTAGACCAAAGGGCGGTTAAATTTAAATAATATTCCAAAATAAACAAACAACATACCCTAGGATGATCAGATTCGTTAGTGACGGCGACTGTGATCACCAAATCCTCATGGCGAATTCCGTATTCGCCTACTTTGTAGTAACCGGGTTCTGAGGAAAAAAACAGATAAAAATAAAAACATTTTATAAAAAAAATCAAACCGACTTCAAAAAAAGCCAAAGCATTCTACATTGCACTTCTATTAACTGCCTCTGTGGTCTAGTGGTACAACCACCGGTATCAGACCCAGGGGTCCCGGGTTCGATTCCCAGCGGGGGTACATATTGTATTCGGTTTGGTTGGTGGTAGGACTTGTTGTAAGTCCGCCTGGCTAACTACCACCATCTTATCTAAGTCTGACGCCATAACAACTATGTTTTCAGCATTGTTGTGTTCCGGCAGTTAGAGATAAGATAGCCAGTTCCTCAGTGATTGAGGATTCCGGGAGAGGCTCGCTTCCATCTTCAGCCTTATCAATACTTAACATCAGGTATGATGAAGGCTAAGAGTCTCCCCGTCGGTCATAAAAAAAAAAAAAAAAAAAAACTATTTTTTGGCCTTAGCTAACTAGCACCGACTCCAAAAGTTTTATTTTTTACTTTTTGAAGTCGGTTTGATTTTTTTTATAAAATGTTTTTATTTCAGATTTTTTTTGTTACATTATGTGCCGTTACTTACACTAAAAATCAGCCCATACACAACAATGATGTCATCTAGGTATACGACTACTTGCCAAAAGGTGATTGATATTTTTCAGGATTATGAAAAAATTACTAGCCAGATCTTCGTAAAAATTGTATGGGACCACACATAAACCATTTTCTTCCAGATAAAAAAAGAATTATAAAAATCTGTTAACAACTGGCGAAGTTATGGTGGAACATACAAAAAAAAAAAAAAATACAGTCGACTTGAGAACCTCCTCCTTTTTTTGAAGTCGGTTAAAAATAAAAAAAATTGTTGGGTCAAAATGTTTGTGTGATGAATATGAGCAATTGCACAGCCACCATCAGATACAGTGGTGGTCACATAATTAACAACACTAGCAGATATTCATAGAATCGAGGTAACTTTTGAGCCTTGGTTCTCTGCCAGGGATTGACCGAGCTGTAATCTGATAATGGCCATCCATGAAGTGAATGGAGAAGATACAGCCCCCTAATTGTCTAATTTCAAAATCTATCACAATACCTTTCAAAGGTAAGCACATGATGTAACTAAAAAATCTGAAATAAAAACATTTTATAAAAAAAATTCAAACCGACTTCAAAAAGTAAAAAATAAAACTTTTGGAGTCGGTGCTAGCTAGCTAAGGTCAAAAAAATATATAGTTAATATAAGTGCAATGTAGAATGTCTTGGCTGGCACCGACTCCAAAAGTTTTATTTTTTACTTTTTGAAGTAGGTTTGAATATTTTTTATAAAATGTTTTTTTGTAAATGTTGATAAATTTCTTGTGGCTGTTTTTACTTCTTGTCACTTAAAAATGTGTCGAATGACTGGTAGGCAAAAATGGGACGAAGGGATTAGCACGAATAACTATCGAAATAGTATCGAGTAAGTTTCGAACACGTAATGTCATAATTTTTTTTATCATGTCATAAGTTATTCGTGCTAGGCCTTCTGATATACTTCTAAAGTTTACCTATTCGGATAAAAAGTTTTTGACTTTACTTAATTTGACTTGAAAATAAGTCAACGGCAGGTTTCAATATTTTTGGGTCAACCTATACCCATACGAAAACTTTACCGTTGCTAAGCACCGGTCCCGGCTTCAAACCCGGATCATGGGAGTACGGTACGGACGCCATACGGCCCCCACTCGCCCCACGCGCACGTTCTGATATTTTTTTTTTTATGAACGACGAGGAAATCTCCCGGAATCCTCAGCCACTGAGGAACTAGCTATCTTATCTCTAACTGCCGGAACACAACAATGTTGTTATGGCGTCAGACTTAGATAAGATGGTGGTAGCTAGCTAGGCGGACTTACAACAAGTCCTACCACCAACCAAACCGAATACAATATGTACCCCCGCTGGGAATCGTACCCGGGACCCCTGGGTCTGGTGGTTGTACCACTAGACCACAGAGGCGGTAACAAACGCAATGTCCTCTACTTATTATTACCTCTATGATCTATATGGCACATGGATAACTAGTGTCTTTTGCTCAGTAAAGGCGGGTAAATAAACCGGCCAAGTGCGAGTCGGCCACGCGCGCCGAGGGTTCCGTTTAAAATTTTCAAAAAATATTTTTTATTATATGATGTAACAAAAAATTTACGGTTTTCGAAACTTTTCCTTTATCTGTACTATAAGACGTTACTTCGTACCAAATTTCAAGATTCTAAGTTCACGGGAAGTACCCTGTAGTTTTTGATTCCCGTGCGAGTTTCGAAAATTTGCGGCATAAACGGCTGTATCTTTTTATTGCTTTCGCTTAGAAGTTTGATTTTTTCACAGCTCCAAGGGACAGTAGACCAGGGGCCCTATCGCGTAAAAAATCTGGGTATGGATATGGGCTTCATTTGACAGTTGAAGCTCATAAAATTACCATATATGGTCATTTAACTGTCAAATGAAGCCCATGTCCATATCCATATTTTTTACGCGATAGCCCCCCTGAGTATGAGATATAAATTTCAGTTCGATACCTCCACGCGTTCCTGAGAAAAACGGTCTTGACAGACGGACGGACGGAAAACGGAGTGATCCTATAAGGGTTCCGTTTTTTCCATTTGAGGTACGGAACTCTAAAAATGGATGATTTGGAACAACATTTTATGGTAAGGAAAAAACAAACATTGTACAATTTAATTATTAAAAACAAGTCATTTTTGCATTGACATACCGTTGCTTAGCACCTGTCCCGGCTTCAAACCCGGGTCATGGGGGTACGGACGCCAGGACACCCCACTGGGCCCCTCGTGCACGTTCAGGAAGTGCCCCACGCCGTGGCCCGTCCCGTGGGCGTAGTCGAGGCCCACGTCCCATAGAGCTTTGCGGGCAAAACTGTCTAGAACGTTGCCCTGTTGGAAAAGTATATTACACTCGCGGACAAATAAAGAGGGTCACTGCGTTATTTTCATACAAACAGAAAGCCATCGCACGAAGAAATCAGTAGGGATGACGTCAAAATAATAAGAGTTATACGTAAGAGACATATATAACACTAGAAGCCGGGCGCGGTTTCACCCGCGTGGTTCCCGTTCCCGTGGGAATTTTGGGACCATTTATAGCCTATGTTACTACTTGGGGTCTAAGGATTCTCTATACCAAATTTCGTCAAAATCGGTCCAGTGGTTTTTGAGTTTATTCGTTACATACAAAAATACAAATCTTTCCTCTTTATAATATTATATTATTAGTGTAGATTTTGGAAAGAGCGCTGTGACCTAAACTGCACTTTATTGCGTGGGAGTAAGAGTCGCAATTTTTTTAAATATTATTAGATAGGTAAAGCGCTTGACCGCTATCTTGCCTGATGCAAAGCGAAGATGCTATCTAGGATGTAACGCGCATGCCTAGAAGAAACCTATTCACTCGTGACTTGAAGACCCCCAAATTGTAAATGTCAGGAATCACAAACTCAGGCAAGGAGTTCCACTCTTTGGAGGTACGGATGATAAATGTCGAGAGTCAAAACACAGCGCGACTCTTAGTTATATAATAATAATAATAATACATTTTTATTTTACACCACAATCAATCTTAAATAAAGTACAGAACAATGATTTCACTTATTTATATAGTAGACTGTGGCGGGCTGATACCTGAACTAGGAAAATTATCAACCCTCCACCCCGAGAAATTAAATCTATTTGTATAAAATTACAGAGGTACCAACTTGGTTCATATAAAACCTTACGGAGAGTAACTAACTATTTTAAAATTTTATAAATAATACAAAGGGGATAATGAAAAGATGTAAAAAATAATGCATAAATAAATTCAAATAACAAGGCTCAATACATTACTTTAAGCTAGAATGGAATGTACTGTGAAGAACTGCTTTACTTTTTAACAGGGAAGGTAATGTGGAATAAGGTTATTTTATTTAGTGTAAATTTACATTTTCTCTTTTTTTATCCATAATATGTACTTAATAGATATAACATTAATGGGGTAATATTGAAAATTGTACAATGTTAAGGATCTTTTCCGTTTCATGATTATCACCTGCTTTTAGTTTGTCTTTAAGTCTTTTTTAAAGAAGCTTTATTCATTTTAAGAATATGGGATGTATCATTAAAGTTCTTCTTCTTCTTAAATTTAAGAGCTGCGCTCTTGTCGGTGGAGTATTTTCCATTCCTGTCTTTTTCCTGCCAATGACTTCACCTCCTGGTACGACACAACATTAACTTTCTCCTTTATTTGTGAAATATAGCTCATTCTAGGTCTACCTCTCATTAAAGTACCTGTACAGAAATCATATCAAGCATATAATTGTGGCACCTATTTGTACGTCTGGTTGTTGGATGGTGGAATGAGGCTGTGCAATTCTGCAACTGTATTTAAATGATTTTGCGGAGTTCAACTTTTGTTAAATATTTGTTCTCTGTTTTTACTATCTGCACCGTTTGTTTCTTTCACTCTGAGGCCAACATTGTAAATTGTAATTGAAAAAGTGACCCTACCTACTCCTTACGTCCACATTACTTAAAGCCTCCCCCCTGGCCATGATCTACCATGACCGATCTGGAAGTCTTTAAATAGGCTTCGGACTCAGACCGGCCGGAGCAAAGAAAGCATGGTCAGGTGTGGTTTTTTGGCTGGTTCCGCGGAATGCCTTTGCGGTGCAGTCCAAACGATGGCCCACCAAACATCGTGCCCTGCGTGTCCTGACACCTGCACGCAAGAGGATCTCATGACAGCATCCGAGAAGGCTGTCAAAGTGGCTAAATTCTGGGCCTCAATACTTTAGTGTCTGCCATCGACACGCAAAGAAGATTGTAAATTGAGGTCCAGGGGGGCCTACCAACTGAAATTCGATTTATTTTAGGTTATTTTCAGGTAGTTAGAGTAAGACGCTGCTATAGGCGCTGTATGGCAGCATAGGTTCAGTGGATTGTCCTGATCTACTTGATAGAATTCGTTTTAAGATACCTACAAGAGCACCCCGCAACGATTCATATAGACCATTTAGTATTCCTTCTATGCACACCAACTACAGGCATAACAGTTTTCTTATTAGAGCTTGTTCCGCCATCAATAACGCTGACGCCAATATTGATTTATTTTTCAACAGCATCACGACTGTTATTAAGTTATTGTTTAAAATTTAGTTTAATGTTTTATTGTTTAGTTTAATATTGTTGCGCACCTGCCCCTTCTGGGTTACGTTTACTTTAAGATCAAATTCTTTTGAATTTGCTTGTCAATAGCTTTTAGTTTTATATGTTTGTTGTTATCTGTATGTTTATAAGCTGTTAGCTATCCATAAACGATAAATACATAAAATACAAATAGGAGGATCTCATGACAGCATCCGAGAAGGCTGTCAAAGTGGCTAAATTCTGGGCCACAATACTTTAGTGTCTGCCATCGACACGCTAAGAAGAAGATTGTAAATTGAGGTCCAGGGGGGCATACCAACTGAAATTCGATTTATTTTAGGTTATTTTCAGGTAGTTAGAGTAAGACGCTGCTATAGGCGCCGTATGGCAGCATACCCCTCTCACAACCTAAAAATAACCTAAAAAGAATCGCAAAGAGTTGATGGTAAGGCCCCAGATCTGATAAATTGTATCTAGAATTACTGAAAAAATGTGTCTCTGGTCCTGTTCATCTAACCTTGACTCCTGATGGGAACAGGGCATTTCTGACCATCATCTGCCCTTTCAGCACTCTGGTGAAGGCGTCCTTCTGCTCAGGGGTTGGACCACCACTCGTGTGCCTGGTACGAGTTATATCGGTTGTCTCATACATACACATACATACCCTCACGTCATAGATCGGGGTTGGCAGATAATCAAAGGTGCTTGAGAGGTCATTATATGAGTGAAATTTATAAACAACACTCTAATAGCCACATCTCAGTTTCTTGCCTGTTCTCGTAACAAGGTCTCCCGCCATGGAACTTCGTGAATAAATGATATTGAGTTTGAGTCAACGACGCCACATTTTGACATTAATTTGGGCTAAGAATGACCTTTTAAATTGATCAAAAACTTCTTAAATTCTGAAAAAAATAACTGGTCCTGTTCATCTCACCTTCATCCCTGATGGGAACAGGGCATTTCCGACCATCATCTGCCCTTTCAGCACTCTGGTGAAGGCGTCCTTCTGCTCAGGGGTTGGACCACCACTCATGTGCCTGGTACGAGTTATATCGGTTGTGTCATACATACACATACATACCCTCACGTCATAGATCGGGGTTGGCAGATAATCAAAGGTGCTTGAGAGGTCATCATACGAGTGAAATTTATAAACAACACTCTAATAGCCACATCTCAGTTTCTTGCCAGTTCTCGTATCAAGGTCTTCCATGGGACTTCATGATATTGAGTTTGAGTCAACGACGGCACATTTTGGCATTAATTTGGTCTGACCTTTGTACCTTTTAAACATTTTTGGTTCTCATACGTACATCTTATGTTTTGGCGCGCACTGTTCATTGAAATAAAACAACTTTTACGGATATTAAACGCGCTATATTTCACGAACTAAGTTGTAATTGTCCGTATTTTTAGGTTTTTTAGGGGTTTTTGATTTTCCCGACGTTTCGGCACCTTTACAGCTGCCTTGGTCACGGGATGAGGTAGCCGAAAAAATGTCGAAACGTCGGGAAAATCAAAAACCCCTAAAAAACCAAAAAATACGGACGCGTTTGATATCCGTAAAAGTTGTTTTATAATTGGTTCTGTTCATCTCACCTTCACTCCTGATGGGAACAGGGCATTTCCGACCATCATCTGCCCTTTCAGCACCCTGGTGAAGGCGTCCTTCTGTTCAGGGGTTGGAGCACCACTCATGTGCCTGGTACGAGTTATATCGGTTGTGCCATCCCTGAATGGAGAATACAAGTAGTGAACCTTCACTATCGCCCGAAATTAAGAAGAAACACCATGAGCGAGAGAAACGACAAATTCCTATGAAAAGTAGAAAAAATCACCGATTCGTAGTCCCCTGTTCCTTCTCAAAAATTTAACCGATTTGAGTAATTTCTTAATTAAAAATAAAAAAATGGCTGTTCCTGTTTTCATTTTTAATATAATCTAGTTATATTTGTTTTCTGTAAGTTTGAACACAGCAGAAAATCTGGGCATTTTATTTGGTTGTTGAACGTTTTAATAATTAATTTATGAAAAAAAGGAAATCACAGGGACATGCTAATAATAACCATAGATATTCAGGAAAAAAACTCCACCGGCATTATCCAGGGAGGAAACAGGGGACTACGTTTGTATGGAAAATCGGCTTTTGTGTTTCCTCTTACGGTCTGTTTCAATAACCTATCCTCAGTAAGAGATAGGCTTACTAGAGCTTACTAGAGCTTTGTTGCCTAGATATTTTTGTTAATCAGCCTAAAATAACCCAAAATAACAGCGGTTGCTAAGTAACGTAACCAAGATAGGCCTACCTCTTGTTAGGGATAGATTATTGAAACCGGCCCTTAATAACCTATCTCTAGAGATAGATAGGGCTATTAGAGATAGTTGCCTAGGATATTTTTGTTAATATAATACAAATGATTAAAATAACGAGTTGCTAGGTAACAAAACCAGTATCCTAGGCAACTATGTTAGATAGCCCTATCTATCTCTAGAGATACCTAGGTTATTAATTTCAGCCGTTAATCGCTTGAAACTTTGTAACATTTAGAGCCAATTTTTCGATCCTCGGGTTATCAGCCAATTTAATTCATAACTAAAAGAAATTACAATAGCAAACTAAAAGACATGTGAATGACAAATAATTTTTAATTTATGGCAAATTTTTAAATAGAATAATATTGGAAAAAATTAACTCGGCCACAAGTATTCACTTGTGGCCGTGTGTAGTCTGTAATAAAACAAAGGATACTTTTTATACCGATATTTTCAAAAACTACGCTGTTACACAGACAAATAAAAAATTTATGGTAATTTTTGCATTTTTTAATGCTATTTTTATACTTATGGTAAATTTTTAAATAGAAATATATTGGAAAAAATTAACTCGGCCACAAGTGAATTCTCAGACGGGAATCGAACCCGCGACCTTTGGAAATCCAGAGAGAGAGCATTGGACCGGATTTCCAAAGGTCGCGGGTTCGATTCCCGTCTGAGAATTCACTTGTGGCCGAGTTAATGTTTTCCAATATTTTTCTATTTAAAATTTACCATAAGTAAGTAAATTAATTTAATAAGTGGACTTAATAATACATAGTCTTATGCAAATCATGTTTTGTAGCTTAGAAATAAGTAATTAGTTAAAAATTAAATGTTATTTAAGTTGAAAACTTCAAACAAATATTTGTGAATAACGGTGTTGACTGTACAAATACCTAAAAGAATCGATTAACATTGTGTATGTAGTCTCTTTGTTCAGTTGTTAGTTGTCCTGAATAAATAAAAAAAATAAAAAAAAACTACTGAACATATTTGGATAAAATATAGATAGTACCTAGATAGCCTGGATTAAAACATAGGAAATATTTTATCCCGATATTCCCACTGGAACAACGCGGTCGAAACCGCGGTTGACTACTTGCGTGTTATATTGTGTGATATGCAATTGTTTTCTACATACATATACTGTCCCCCGGAGTCCAGCAGGAACATGTCGCCCGGCTGTATGTTAGTTTGTGCGGCGTCTCTCGCTGGGGCGTAATGTATGATAGCGCCGTTCGGCCCAGCACCGGGAATAGTCTCGAAAGATGGACCCATGAAGAGTTTTTCATCTCTAAAGATAAAAAAATATATGGTTACTTAAGCGCTCATGGCCGCGCTTGACAGACTGATCGTATTCGATCACGTTTGTTAAGCAAAGTTCGGCACGGTCAGGTGTCGGATGGGTGACCCTAAAGTGGCATTATAACTGAGCGCTTCCGGGCTTCGGAGGGCACGTTAAACCGTCGGTCCCGGCTGTTGTCATTTGATGGTTGTCAATCACTGTTGTCATGTGGGGAAATAGCACCGACGTTCCAAATTTATTTACACTACAAAAAAAGTTATAAGAATACTAGTAAATATAGATAATACGGACTCATGCCAACCATTTTTTAAGAAACATGAAATTCTCACATTACCTAGTATTTACATATTAGAAATTTGTAAGTTTGTCCGAAAATATCCAGAATTCTTTAAAAAACGCATAGAAAGTAATCCCAAATACACACTACGAAATAAAAACAAGCTTATCATTCCTACGTCTCGACTTAAGCTACACTCTGCAAGCACACTAGCTATGGCTATAAAAATATATAATAAAATACCGGAACATATAAAAGACATAGATAAAGATAAAGAATTCAATGATAAACTTAAATAATTACTTATTACCAAAACTTATTATACAGTTAGTGAGTATTTGACCGATACGTCTTTAAAATAATATTTGAAATTAGCAACATACACTCTAGCAATATTATGTTATGTTTTTTATAATAAATAATTTTATTTTGTAACAAAAATGAGTATAGTGCCCTCTACTTATACTTATACTTATATTTGTCATGTCCAATCCGGACCCATAATGTTCTCATCTATTTTTAAGACCTTGTATACTTATACAATAAACTGATTGAATTGATTGAGTTGAATTGATTACAGTCGTTAAGCCAAGTCAGAGGCCTTATAGGCGGCTTGATAAACTCTGACACCAGAGGTGGCCACTACTCCTCACTCGATAAGAAGAAGAAGAAGACTTCAGGATCACACTGTGGCGGCACCTACCAACGCCGCACATAACACGACACAATGTGCAAGTGCAAGCAACAAGTATCACCGTGGATGTGGATCCAATAGATGGCGCTGAAGATAACTGTATGGAACATTTTTTTTTTAATGAACGACGGAGAGACTCTTAACCTTCATCATACCTGATGTTAAGTATTGATAAGGCTGAAGATGGAAGCGAGCCTCTCCCGGAATTCTCAATCACTGAGGAACTGGCTATCTTATCTGTAACTGCCGGAACACCACAATGTTGAAAACATTGTTGTTATGGCGTCAGACTTAGATAAGATGGTGGTAGCTAGCCAGGCGGACTTAGAACAAGTCCTACCACCAACCAAACCGAATACAATATGTACCCCCGCTGGGAATCGAACCCGGAACCCCTGGGTCTGATACCAGTGGTTGTACCACTAGACCACAGAGGCGGTTGCCATTACTATCTAGTATGGACACCTACATCACGCATGCGAAGTTTCACCAGCCACTTCACATATACAGGGTGGATATTTAAGACGGGTACCTTCACCGTTGTTGCGACATGAAAACGTTCTTAGAAAACCATCTTTAATTTTTTGAGAAATATTGATTTGCATTCACGGATTTAGAAAAAAAATCAGCAGCAATACAGTCAGCAGAAAAAATTTCAGTTTAAAAATATATAATTATGCCAATCTGTCCTGTTTCTCATAAGGATCAAAACACTCTAAGACACCAACTCAGGTATGAGTACTAGAAAAGTCAGAAATCGCGAAAAAAGCAAAAAACGCACTTCTTGCGTGTAGAGTGAGTCAGTATATGCCTGACACACTACACATAAATTAGAAAGGGGGTAAAGCTAATACCTATTTGACAACCCTAGTGCCTTAACAGCCCTAGCCCTAACCATAAGTTTAATATATACACATATAAATAGTAAAGGATACTTGTACCAGTCGACCTAAGGTAACAAGTGGAAGTTGGAAGGAATCAGGTATGAGGATTGGATTTTCTCACTGCCAGTCAAGCAGGCTCACAAGACTGATCAGATATCTGACGGCTAAAGGAGTCTTGGCCGCAGTGAGAGGATTTTTCGATGGTCGATCTGTCAACTGACATCGCGCTTGCGCCATACGCCGCCGTATCCGCTTCACCGACGAGTACCTTCGTTGACGGAACTTATTTTCTTAGTGTATTTTTTTTTTCAAAAACCGTGAATGCAGTTCAATATATCTCAAAAAATTAAGGATCGTTTCCTAAGAACGTTTTCATATAGCTACAACGGTTAAGGTACCTGCCGTTTGGACCCCGTTTTAAATTTCCACCCTGTATATAGGACGTTCGGCTAACATTAGTGGAATCGCGGTCGCCGGACTACAACATCCAGTCCGGAAGAAGAGCTCAACATTTGACCTTCCTACAAGGCTTACCATCTACCACCCTTTCCTATACTTCCACCATCATTCCTCCAACACGATGCCAACTGTTTAGCCAGGGCCTTTATTCACTATGACCACTTAGCGATTCCTTGCTCAAACCACGCCAATGTCGTACTTGGTTTTGACATTTTCACAAGTCGTTTTCACCATGAACCTTGAAAATTATAGAGTTATTGTACAAGTACATGAAAGTCACAAGTTATAATTATTAAACAAGTAAAATAACTTTAAAATTCGTAAGTGTCATAGAGAAAAATAATTTTTAAAATGTCGAAACCAAATATGACATTCGCGTGGTTTGAGCAAGGAATCGGTAAGTGGTCATAGTGAATACGGGCCTATTCTCGTACATATTTCATTTCGTAGAGCCAAAAAATATTTTACGTTGAGACTTTTATTTTTGGGGTAATTTACCCAAAGGGTAAAACGGGACCCTATTACTAAGACTCTATCTATTGTGTCTCTTAATCCGGGGTCTGAGAGGTCAAAACACCTGTTTTACAATTTGCCAAGGCATTTCTACAACTTCCCTTCGACTTCTTCTTCTTATAGAGTGAGGATTAGTGGCCACCTATGGTGTCAGAGTTTATCAAGCCGCCTATAAGACCTCTGACTTGGTCAACGACTGTTATAAAATGACAACAGCCGGGACCGACGGTTTAACGTGCCCTCTGAAGCACGGAAGCGCTCATTTATAATGCCACTTTGCGGTCACCCATCCGACACCTGACCGGGCCCAACTTTTCTTAACGAACGTGATCGAATACGATCAGTCTATCAAGCGCGGTCATGAGCGCTTCGCTTTCCCTTCGACAATGATTTTTCACTCACTTGCGGAACTCCAGTAGTTTGTCAGCTGCCTGTATTTCAGTGATGGTAGCTCCTGATTGGAGCTGGTGATGAAGCCAGTTGAAGAAGCGAACGACGGCGATGCCATCGCGAATGTGACATTGGCGAAAACCCTGGCAACGGAAAATAAAATTAATTACAATTATAACTTTTTAATTTTGCATTTTACAATGCTATTTTATGTGATGAATATTAAACAAGAAAATATACTAGAAAAAAGCAACTTGTCTCAGGTCGCTCTGACGGGATTCGAACCCGCATCCTTGGGAATCCAGCCAATGCACTAACCAATTATGCTACAGAGACCTATGAGGACCTATTAGACGATCTGTTTGGCGCAGGGGTAATAAACCCGCCTTCTACGCCAGAGGTCCCGGGTTCGATCCCTGGACAAGACAAATATTTGTGTGCATGAACATGTCTATTTGTCTTGGTCTGGGTGTTTATATGTATATTATGTACGTATTTAAAAAAAAAATTATATAAGTATGTTTATCCGTTATCTAGTATTCATAAAACAAGTTCTTCATGATACTTAACGTGGGCTAGATAATTGGTGTGATTGTATGAAAATTATGTATTTAATTTATTATATATAATATATTTATATATTAAATATTTTATATAATTTATTTAGGACACGTCGAATATTTCCAGTATATTCACCTTTCTACGGTGTTAATAATTGGTTAACTAATGGCAGTTTCACACGCGTGGTTCCCGTTTCTGTGGGAATACAGGGATTTAATAACCTATCTGTAGATATGGATTGGGCTATCCGAGATAGTTTCCTAGGATATTTTTGTTAGTTTGACCAAAATAACGACGTTTGCTAGGCAACGAAGCTAGTATCCTAGGCAACTATCTCAGATAGCCCTATCCATATCTACAGATAGGTAATTAATTTCGGCCGTAAGTGCCTTTTCATCAGAATCCGATCAGCAGTCTTTGCGTGATTGATCACTAGCGGCCGCCAATGGTTCCCGTTCCCGTGGGAATATGTTTTAAGACAGGTATCTTTTGTGAGCCATATTTCATACAAATCCTCAACATCCATACATCCACACAAACTTACGCATTTATAATATTAGTAGAATAGGATAGGATATAATTATTGTAGGATTCGTAGCATGACATTTATAAGAAAAATTGCATGTTTCGACTCATGTTTCTAGGAGAAAGTTGTTAAACTACCGATTGTTAAGTCGCTTTACTTCTGTCTAAAAGAGGTTTGAACCTTGTGGCCTCGTCACCGGCCCGCCATTTTGATTATTTTTTCAAAATCGTGTTGCATGATAATACTTAAATAAATAGATAGGGAACGTAAAGATGAACAAATAATATTATTCAACATAATGCCCTAAAGCAGGGATTCCCAACCAGTGGGGCGCGCCCCACTTGGGGGGCGTACAATTATTCAAGGGGAGGCCCGACGGCTTCAGCGTATGTTACTTTTTATTAAAATAACTGTAACTTTTTAGACTTCTAAACTATGCTATGCATACGATAGTAGAAGTCTTATGTGCTGACCCTGTCCGTGTGTGCGCATAATTCAATCTCGAGAACTACTATAGCTAGAAAGCTGAAATTTTCTGAGGTGATACATAGCCATGTCAAACCTCTAAATACGATAGTTTAGAAGTCGTCTGATGCCTTCGCTACGATAGTGAAGGGCGCCGATCTTGCTATTATATTTATTCATTATTTTTGCAAAACGTTCGATGAGGCGACTAGGGTAAAAGGTTGGGAACCTCTGCCCAAACTTGTGTCAAGTTAGTGAAGTGAACATGTGTCAAGAAAAAAGTGTCAGGTTAGTGAGATAATTGTAGTTAAAGATACAAAGGTGGTACTTTGGGTCGGCATTATTCATTTTTAACCGATTTCAAAAAAGAAGGTTATCTATTCGTCGCGTATATACAGGGTGGAAAATTAAGTCGGGTCAGTAAGGGCAGATATTAAGCCGTTGTAGCTACATGAAAACGTTCTAAAGAAACCATCCTTTATTTTTTGAGAAATTTTGAACAGCTTTCACAGATTTTGAAAAAAAATGTACAGTCCCGTTTTGAATTTCCATCCTGTATATTATTTTTTTACTCTAATTATTTAGCTGACGTGACACTTAAGGGCATTATATTTACATTACATCTTTTGTTCCTCTGTGTGTCCTCTGTTCATTTATATAGCTATTTTCGTGCGACGCCATTATAAAAAAGAAAATCAAAATGGCGTCCCATATTACGGATTTGGACCAGGTCAGCCTCCATACTAAAAAGTTCAAACGCCTTTTGTTACAAATTGTTTATCTAGCTTACCTCTAATTCCACGTCATTCTTGATAAGCTTCATCAGCGCGACCGGCGACACTTCTGATATCAAGTCTAAAGGTGCCTCCAACACATCACGCTAAAAACAAACAATAAATAAAACTACTGATGTGAGAACAGTAGACCTCGCATGTAATTTTTAGTTTTTATGAATAATGGGGAGACTTCTTATGTTTTGGCGCGCACTGTTCATTGAAATAAAACAACTTTTACGGATATCAAACGCGCTATATTTCACGAACTAAGTTGTAATTGTGGTAAATTTTAAATAGAAAAATATTGGAAAAAATTAACTCGGCCACAAGTGAATTCTCAGACGGGCATTGGACCGGATTTCCAAAGGTGGCGGGTTCGATTCCCGTCTGAGAATTCACTTGTGGCCGAGTTAATTTTTTCCAATATTTTTCTATTTAAAATTTACCATAAGTATAAAAATAGCATTAAAAAATGCAAAAATTACAAAATCATAAGTTGTAATTGTCCGTATTTTTAGGGTTTTTAGGGGTTTTTTGATTTTCCCGACGTTTCGGCACCTTTTCAGCTACCGTGTTCATCTTTACGAATGTTGATCAGATCAGTTGGGTGTGTATAGCAATCTGGATCTCCTCCATTCACTCTTTGGATGGCTGATTCCCAGAACACAGCCGGTCAATCTTTGGCAGAGAACCAACGCTCCAAAGTTACCTCGATTGTATGACAATCGTCTAGTGTCGTTAATTATGTGACTACCCCTGTATGTATTTATATCTATTACCCTAGCTAGTATCCTATAACACAGCCTTACCAGTGCTTAATTCTGGGCTAGATTACTTGGTGTGACTGTAAGAAATATTTATTAATTATTTATTCATTAATTCTCCTTTTCGACCCATAAATCTATTATGTCAGCCAGCCGTATTAAAATGGCCTATGATGATGAAAATTATAATGATATGTATGTTGTGATATATAAATCTCACCCCAGCAGCTGCAATATGTATGGCCTCGCTTGCTTCGCTGGACAGCCAAAGCGATCTGTTCCCATCCCCAGTTTGTGACACCTGGAGTAAATAAAGTTAATATAATTTACCGTGGGTTTAAAATTTCTTTACTTAGGGAAGGTTTTACCACCGACTGATAAGGTTTGGATATCTCATCTGGCAGATAATGTGACATATTTGTCATTTTACAACTCTAACTTCCAATAACGGATAATTAGACAATGGTATTGTCATTTCTCAATACTACTGAAAAAAGATAGGATTTTTGCGAAAACACGGACTGCTTAGTAAGTCTGCAAAAAGAATCGCTGGCTAATATGAAATAAGAACACTGATTGGCTGATCGCACCATGACCATCGCATTATGACAAAAATTTTGCAGAATTGACCCCCTGCTTGGTTGACAGCTTGACACTTCAAATGTCAATCGATTCTCTCGCGTGTATAATAAACTTTCTGTGAACCAATCAGACTAAGAGTATAGCAAGAAAGTAAAAATTAAGCCAATCAAAGTTGAGAATATCCAATGTTACTAAAGTAACCCGTATTTTTGCAAAAACCCTATATTTTTTCAGTAAGATTGAGAAATGTCAACATCATTGTCTAATTATCCGTGTTTTTGCAATATCCCTAGGATTTTTGGGAAAATTCTGTTTATTAAATCATCCTACGACATTATACAAATATTCACATCTTTTTAAGAAAAAATGTGAAGTATTAAAAAGAACATAGCAAAAACTGGTATTACATAGTAAAGGTCCATATTGTATGTATATTCGTATATTTAATAAGTTACCAGATAGTTTAAAAAATTTACCATTTTACAAATTTAAATCTATATTGCACAAATTTCTTATCGAGAAAAAATGTAATTATACAATTGAAGACTATTTAAATGATAAATTTTATTATGTATGTAATCCTGACATTCTATTTACCTAACATTTTTTCTAATTTTTTCTAACCATATATTGTTAACAATGATCGAATGACCGAATAATAATGTACCTAATAGTAATTTTTGACACTTGTAATAATATCATGACATTATTTTTAGTTTTTTTTTTTTATGAATCTATTCAATTCTCTATCTATATACTTAATTCAGGTTCGCAAAATTTGTGACGACTCGATAGGGACTTTGGCGCGTAGTACGCGGCCGAGTAAGGTATCAAATTAAAGGTACTCGAGTATATTTGTTCCGAAAACTATAAAATATACAAAATGTTAAACGTGATGATCACAAACTGCAATTAAAGATTTTCGCATAATTTGGAATTTTTCATCGATCGACGAACCCGAGTATCGGGTTGTAACCGCCCTAGTATATAACATATATAGTAAAGATGTATCACAAAATACTCACCGCTAACTGCTGCAAGTACTGCACAATCTCTCCGTACCTCCTCCCTTCCACTTTCACCCCCTCTCCCTCCAAATGAAGGACCACATCACCAGGCAACGCGCCATCACCCCAAAACAACACTACAGTCGTCGGGGTGATCACCAAGTACGAGAAGAATACTGGGTTGTATTCTATATCGGTGCCTCGTAGGTTGAGGGTGTCTGTGTGAGAAAAGTTCTTAGTATTTATTTACACTATAAATTCTATAGCGTTGTAACAACGCCATCTAGTTATTGAGACAGAAACTAGATCAAAATCTGATCCCATCCGGCCCAATGCTCTACCAATTATGCTACCGAGACATATCGTCGATGAAGTGACAAAACCTCCTAACTACCATTTTATAAGAATGAATATTATGAACATGTTAATATTTTCTTGTGCATATAGCAGGTATTTCCAGAGTTTTAATAGCTTTTTAAAAAGGCGAAGTCCCGATAGTAGAATCATTGGTCTATACAAAATTTAATTTTACGTCTATCACATTAAAAAAAAGTAATTTGGAAGAGAGATGATTTCCTAAAAAGTTATAGTTAATTATAGGTATTGTCACTTCATAGACGATATGAGGACCCGTCGACATTTTCTAGTATATTCTCCTTTCCACGCTGTTGGCCAGCGTCGTTTCTTCAATGAGAGAATAGAAACATTTTTACAAATGTTTGACTATCGATGAAGAAGAAACAGCCATCTAATTAAAACTTTTAAATTTTACATTTTGCAATGCTATTTTTAAAAGAAGACAATAAAATATTGTATTCGGTTTGGACTTGTTGTAAGTCCGCCTGGCTAGCTACCACCGTCTTATCTAAGTCTGACGGCATAACAACAATGTTTTCAGCATTGTTGTGTTCCGGCAGTTAGAGATAAGATAGCCAGTTCCTCAGTGGCTGAGGATTCCGGGAGAGGCTCGCTTCCATCTTCAGCCTTATCGATACTTAACATCAGGTACGATGAAGGCTAAGAGTCTCACCGTCGATCATTAAATATAAAAGGAAAGATACTGATAAATATAAAACAAGAAAATATACTACAAAAAAGCAACTAGTCTCATGTCGCCCTGACGGGATTCGAACCCGCATCCTTGGGAATCCGGCCCAATGCACTAACCAATTATGCTACAGAGACCTATGAGGACACGTCGAATTTTTTCTAGTATATTCACCGTTCTACGGCTTTGGCCATCAATGAGAGAAATATCCTCGCATTCCAAAGAAACATCTTTACAGATGTTTGACTATCGATTAAGATGAAGCAGCCATCTAATTATAACTTTTTAATTTTGCATTTTACAATGCTATTTTTATGTGATAAATATTAAACAAGAAAATATACTAGAAAAAAGCAACAAAAGGAAAGATACTCTTGTTCATACATACACGCAACTTCGTCCAACGCTGTGATGACTAACGCTGCTGCCTTTTTCTCTATCATTTTCTCTCGCAGCTCTTTTATCTTCTCTCCTGCTGGTTTACCTGTTTAACAATAAAAAAATAGTTATTTGTTATGCAAGGCTGGAAAGTTGGTTATTAGCGGCGTGTTACCTCTATTGAAATCTGAGCAAGTGAGTTTCAAAGGTACAAGACTCTAAAAACTTTTCTGCCGAGCGCAACACACAATTTTTCACCTCACAACCAGCGAGGAACATTTTATGGTTGTTTCCGCGGTCAACTTCCGGTAAAAAATTCATTGAACATTAGGTTTCATTTAAATATACCTTATTCTTGTTGTTTCAATTATATTAAAACAAAAAAAAAAAATCGAGTGTTATAGTTAATTCAAAGTTATTTGAAGTATTGTATATTGTTACTTATAAATAACAATAAAAACGATTCGGTAAATGTTGACATTGACATGACAATGACAATTTAAAAATATAGGTTTATGTCACGTTCCGAAATCCAATCATAGGTTGTAAAATCTCACCCAGCCTAATATAAAATTCTTATAACAAATAGTTTAATCTTATTGTTATTTATTGTTTTTATGATTCAATGAACTAAAATAATATAATAAAACCAAAACGGAGTATTATAATTAATTCAAAGCTATTTAAAATAAGAATAAAATGTAACAAAAAAGTCAACAGTGCGATTCGGAACGCATCATGACATATTTTTAGGTATTAAATTAAATAAGTACTTTACCGCGCTAGGCCGCAAAAAGCGATTTTCTACGCAGAAACTGAATGACAAAACCTTCTTTTCAGAGCGTGTGAGGTAAAAAGGAAATTACATTATGTTGATTCTAAGATTTGTACCTAGCTTAATACACAGTGGCGTACACTTCCGTAAATTTTTCCAAACAAATCTTAATAAAAATACAGAGAATTATTTTTTACAACTCATATTTGGATGTTATTATGATCTCTGTTGTTTGGTAATTACTTCTTCTTCTTATCGAGTGAGGATTAGTGGCCACCTCTGGTGTCAGAGTTTATCAAGCCGCCTATAAGGCCTCTGACTTGGCTTAACGACTGTAATCAAATGACAACAGCCGGGACCGACGGTTTAACGTGCCCTCCGAAGCACGGAAGCGCTCAGTTATAATGCCACTTTACGGCCACCCATCCGACACCTGACCGGGCCGAACTTTGCTTAACAAACGTGATCGAATACGATCCGTCTATCAAGCGCGGCCATGAGCGCTTGAACATGGCCGCGCTTGACAGACATGAGAAGAGTAATAAAAAGAAAATTCAGCGGTTATTTCATCCTTACATTAAGGTCCAAGAATTATTCAAGCAGTGAAATATATGAATTACCAGTAAAAATTACAGAATGGGAAGTTAGATAAATAGTTAGCTAGTTCACGGTGAGCGTTTATTTATTTATTTAATACTTTATGCACATTGTACAAAGGCGGACTTAATGCCTAAGGCATTTTCTACCAGTCAACCTTAGGGTGATGTGGAGACAACAAGAAGTAGGGTGAAATTCGTAAAATTCGTTTACACCCACCATCACTTTGATTTTAATTAATACAGATGACACAACAATGTTTACAGCATTGTTGTGTTCCGGCAGTTAGAGATAAGATAGCCAGTTCCTCAGTGGTTGAGGATTCCGGGAGAGGCTCGCTTCCATCTTGAGCCTTATCAATACTTAACATCAGGTATGATGAAGGCTAAGATTCTCCCCGTCGTTCATAAAAAAACTACTTACCAGTATATTTAATTGGTAACGCTATAATAGGGTTATTTGGCCGCGCAGGCGGAGGGTCATCGACCTGTATCCTCGCTTCGTCCACCAAGTTCTTGGGAACAGCTTGCAACTGCATCTTGGCTTTGGTTAGGGCAGTCTGTAAATTCATTTATTTATTTATTTGGATCACCAACAAGATTACACCAAACAAAAAGAAAAAGAAGACTCGCACGTCATAACATTCAGAACAAAGAGGAACCTTAATTACAGGTAACAAAGATAAGATAAAAGATAACAAACCAACAGCTTTACAAAAAAAAATATAAGAAAATTATGTTAAAATTTAAACTATGCAAGTTAAAATGTCACTAAAATGTCACAATAAATAAATAAATATTTCCATACAATCACACCAATTATCTAGCCCACGTTAAGTATCATGAAGAACTTGTGTTATGGATACTAGATAACGGATAAACATACTTATATACTTTTTTTTTGTAAATATATACATAATATACATATTAAACACCCAGACCAAGACAAATAGACATGTTCATGCACACAAATATTTGTCTTGTCCGGGGATCGAACCCGGGACCTCTGGCGCAGAAGGTGGGGTAAGTACCCCTGCGCCAAACAGGTCGTCAACAATGGCTAAGTTATACTTTGCCCAGACAAATAGATGTAATAGATGAAATGTAGATGTAATGTTAATTTTATGTTACAAAAAACAATAAGTATTTCGTAAAACATTTTTACTGTAGGGACAGTTGGGGTACAATGGAATAGAACGAAAAAGTCATTTCAATTTTTTTTACCTGTGCCTTATATATTTATCTTTTTTGTTTTAAACAATCAAGAATGGCTCTTTGGCTATCGATTGACTTCAATAACGAGAACCAAAATTTACATTCAACCTAAGAAAAAAATATTTTTGCAAAAAACTTCATCTGATCCAGTGTGCCCCAGATTTGGGGTACATTGAAACAAGACTAATTTATCGTAAAATGTATATGATTAAGAAAGTTTTTTTTTTCTTTTTTTTTTCTCTTTATTTGGGTCAACAAACAACTACATATTACATTATAAGGGTTTAAATCATGTTTTCTTAGGTAACTTAAACAAATATGCAGTCAAAGACGTTAACCACAAGTTACTTAAAAAAAATAAAAAGTTTATAAGACAGTGTGATGCTAAGCAACAACAAAATATAAAAATACAAAGCATAACTACTTCTATACTAAAATAAAAATAATAATAAAAAAAGACAGAATTACTGCTGAGCCAAACAGAATAAGTTCCTACGTATTTCACTTAATTAAAATTTAATGAACCAGATGAAACAAGTCGGTCAAAATATTGTTTGCCTATACAAAAAAAAAACTATTATATATTAACTAAAATTATATAAGTGATTCCAGTAAGATACGGATGGACTCGCTTAACAACTTTTCAGGAAATTAATACATGTTAAATTGGCGACAGCAACAGCTCTTTATCTAGAATTGACATCACTGCCAGATTTGGTTCCAATTGTACTCAGGTGCATATAATTAATATCATATTCGTTACATTTACAAATATCGTAGATAATATAATATGATAGTTAACTAAATAGTTAATTTGCTTTTGGGTAATTTTACCACGTTAAAACAATTCTTCTTCTTAAATTTAATGGCGGTTCCCTTTTGGATTTCGCCAGTATCCAGTTTTTATTAAATAATAATTATAGAAATTGTACGGTAGATTGTGTGAAAATGGAGTCTCACAACACGTGTTATTACGAAAAGAACTCGGGTGAAACTCCAGTTAAAACAATTAATACCATATTGTTCCATAGTACCCCGTTACATTGTGCCCCATAGGGTCTCGGAAATTTCAAACGCGAACTTATAAAAAGTGGGTTTTGTTTTCTCTTTTACAGTTAACTGCATTTGATAAGTCTAAATGATGAAGATTTATATTAAAAAAATGCTATTTCCCTACTATTAGAAAGTTTTCCGCCCAAACGAAAATTCACCAGTGCAAAATTCCAACTTTGTACTGATATAATGTATGTTTTTCGCCTCAGAATTATGTTATCACTGGCCATCCATATTAGACTGCATTATCACGTGGCGCATTGAATGCTTTAATTACAATTTACATAGCGAAAGTTCTCGGATTCAATTACAAATTGAAATAAAAATGCCCTTGTTCCATTGTGCCCCGTGTACTACTGTGCCAGCACTGTCCCTACATGTTTCTGAGATAAAAGAAAACTACTTTTTAAAAGTAGGATTCCGGGATAAAACAACTTTTTAGTCGGGACATTTTTAGTCATGGCAATTTTTTTTAGTAAGTGGCTATGTATATATCCACTTACATAATTAAGCCAGTGTTTTCTGGTCGAGGAAATATTTATTCACACATTAACATGTGTGAAATAATCAATTGACAACATTTCATAAAATTTGTCCTACGTTTTTATTTTTTATTTAGAAATTACATATAAAAATAAGAGACACGTAATTTTTCATTTTGCATTTTTTTTACTTTAACTCATCATAAAATTAATTAATACACTCTGACGTTGTCATGTCAACATGACACTTAAACAAAGTTTGTTTGTTTTGTTTACGTTTGTATTTCTTGTATGGTTTTCGCCTGCAAGATTGTTTTGTTGTTGTTTAATTACAGTCTTGCTATTTTAACTTGATTTTAAAGGGAGTATAGACCAAGACGTTTATGGTAAATGTGTATTTTTTGACGTTATGAGAGTAAAAATGTACTTAAAACATATTCTTAGCCAGATTTTCATTGGAGCCTTACAGGTAACTAATAGGGCAGTTTATCTAAGATACTAAATATGCACGCAATTTCTGATGCCTAATTATTGAAACATCATAAAAAAAGCTAAATTATTTATGAGAAATCATTGAAAAATGCATATATTTTTTATGTAAATAACGCCAGTTATAGTGAAGTGCAATGTATATTTTTTATCGATATTTTCAGCGATTGATTTCTATGCTATGGTGTTTATAATATTATACTGTTTTTGTTGTTGCAGCCTCCAAAGGGACTGAAATTCGAGGCAAACTAAAATAGAGCAGTTTTTACAGCAACGTATTTTCATAAAAATAGATTTATTTGAACTCGCTGCTTAATAAATAACTTGATTCCTTGTCCTTTTGTAATTCAAAAAAGTAAGCGATAATCCATCCACCGCGTCATCATCAGGAGAAAAAAATCCAGATTATTTTTAGACAAATATGTTTATCATTTAATGTTGACAATTGTTTCGAATAAATTTGTTTTTGCTAGCATGTGTGTTGAGATTTATCGCCTGGTTTTAGTTCCTAAGTATAAAATATATAATATTTGAGATAAATGAGTTATTTATTAATATTTTTATCGATATCATGCCCAAGTTGTTAAGATACTTCACTATTCTTTTGATTTTTCAGTTGATGTTGGTAGTACGATTTTATTTATTAGGGTGGTAGAATCTTACTTACTCTTTGGAGTGTTTAATATAGATGGGTAAATTTCAAGAAAAAAATTATTTAGTAAAATATTTAGAATTTTCATTTTGGAAATATATTAGTTTCGAGTGTTTATTTTTGCAGTTTTATTTGGCATTGAACCCATCAAGGCTTATATTTGCAGAAAAATTGCGAATAGTCATAACTAGTCTATCTCGGTCCTACAATTTGTGAGTGTTTGGATGTTTAGTTTGAGTACTTAGATATTTGTTACAAAATCACGCAAAAACGGCTGAACGAATTGATTTGGATAAAATTTGTCACTCAAAACTGAAATATTTCAATCCGTTTTGAAACATTTTATCGTTTATTTTTTATTTTCATTTCATTGAAATGCACTCTAACATACTCTTTGACTATATTGACAGCAATTTTTTTTATTGATTTTTAATAAGATAACTTTTATAAGCAAAGGAATTTCATGATTATTCCGTGATCACGACAAATCGGGGTTTATTCCAAATATTTCGTTTAATAATTGAATAAACAATCCGAAAAAATACTAACAGTCTTAGAAATTGAAAAATCTCGAAATGGTTTTCGATTTAAGGAACCTTGTTAAAAATGAAATCATGTCAATTATCTTAATTATATTAAAAAATCACGGTAAAATACCTAACATAGCTTTTAAAATAAATTAAGCAACTAACACTATTGACCTCTTTATAACTTTTTAATTTTGCATTTTACAATGCTATTTTTATGTGATAAATATTAAACAACTTGCTTGCTTAAGAAAAAAGCAACTAGTCTCATGTCGCCCTGACGGGACGGGACGGCGACACGAGACTAGTTGCTTTTTTCTAGTATATTTTCTTGTTTAATATTTATCACTATGGACCTCATTCCAAAATAAATGAAATAATAATAAAAGGCTAGTACTTATGGTAAATTTTAAATAGAAAAATATTGTAAAAAATTGAAAAATTGAAAAAATTGCCACAAGTGAATTCTCAGACGGGAATCGAACCCGCGACCTTTGGCCACCAGCCACTTGTGGCCGAGTTAATTTTTTCCAATATTTTTCTATTAAAAATTTACCATAAGTATAAAAATAGCATTGAAAAATGCAAAAATTACAAAATCATAAAAAAGGCTATCATAAAAACCGATCGACTAAAAAACTTTTTGAGCGACAAAAATACTGGATGAGCGACTTAGTCGCCAATCTCGTCGTCTCAGCCATATAACACCCACTGCTGGGTATAGGCCTCCCCCAAAAGGGGGGGTATGCCATAATCGCCACGCTTGGCAGGTGGGCTGGCGATCGCAGTATGGCCAAGTTTGTAGGAAACGCTGCTGCCCGTCTCCTGCAGGCCGAGTCCCTTAGTCACCTTTTACGACACCCACGGGATGAGAGGGGGTAGTGCTATTCTAAGCTACTACACAGCTGCCTACACAGTCGCCAATCTAACTTAGCCTAAACCTATTTTTCCGCAACCCAACCTACGTTTTTAGTCGCTCGATTAAGTAATTTTTAGTCGACCGGTTTATTAGGTTCCATAATAAAATAATAAATTTGGGGCACTTTCTATACAGTTGGGGCACATATTATGTCAGTAGCTTTTAGCCAGTCAAAGTCAAAGTCAATATCATTTATTCAGTCTAGGCTGTTACAAGCACTTATGAACGTCAAAGAAGCTATGCCATCGGTTCACAAACGCTACGGCGGGAGACCGCGTAACGAGAAGAACCGGCAAGAAACTCGTCAAGGGCTGTTTTTTTTTTCTCCCGTGTTATTTCATACAGAGTCGTCAAATGGGGGTTGTTTGTGGTCAGTGGTGTTTGTCGGGGCTATTATTTACTCAATTTTCACTTTTATTCGGGGCACGCATCGATATAATAAGAAAAACACGTAAAAAACGAAGGGTAGAGTTATAATAACTTTTAGTGACGTGAGTCCTCTAGTTCCCAATTGCAAGTTTCTTGCGCCCATTCTAATTAATCGCCTCGGTGGTCTAGTGGTAACAACCACCGGTACCAGATCCAGGTTCCCAGGTTAGATTCCCAGCGGGAGTACAAATTGTATTCAGTTTGATTGGTGGTAGGACTTATTGTTAAGTCCGCCTGGCTAGCTACCACCATCTTTCTAAGTCTGACGCCATAACAACAATGTTTTCAGCATTGTTGGGTTCCGGCAGTTACAGATAAGATAGCCAGTTCCTCAGTGGTTGAGGATGCGGGAGAGGCTCGCTTCCATCTTCAGCCTTATCAATACTTAACATCAGGTATGATGAAGGCTAGGTGTCTATCCGTTGTTCATAAAAAAAAACTTCTTGGCAGTCAGAGGCCTTTGATGAATGGAAGAGAAAATATTGGTCGATTCAATAGTACGTATTTTATAATATAGACATTATTGTTACCTGTAAAGGCGTCCACGTTTCCCTGCTCATGAGGAAAGGGTCTACTCCAACGGTGGCACCTTCAGGAAGGTTAGATGTCAGCCATTTCTCCATGGTGGGGGTGTCGGGTAATGCTATAGAAAATAAGGAATTTTAGCAAGGACGTCGCCAAGGGAGCCTCGTCGCCTCCCCTAGAGATTAAAAAATGTATCCAACTGCAAAGCAACCAAAGTCCTAAGGCCGTGCTTAATCAATCGCCATAGAGGCAAAGACTCGCGCTATGTGTAGCTTCATGCTCTTGACTGTACCTACAATTCATATTTTCTCATCCTCCAACATGCCCCCCCCCTCCCCCCCAGGGCCATGGGCTGACGACGCTCTTGAATTTTAGTGAGTCTACCATAGTGTTAGGAAATATCTTTGACGGATTAAGGAATAATACTGGGCCCAAAACGGAATATCCCAATAAGGAATTATGGGTCAATATTGGGCCCAGAGACGAATTTTTAGGGGCCCATTTTGAAGATCTTCGTTATAATAGGGAATTATTTGTGTTCAATTAGGAATCGTGCGGGCCTAGTAAGTGGGCCAATCAAGAATGCATGGTCAGCCGTGGGCCGAAACAGGGTTATTGCTAGGACTAACTTTGAGAATTGTGGGCCAATGAGGAATTTTGATAGTTGAGTAGGCCCAATCAGGAACAAAATGGACTCAATCGGGAATTATGTTGGCCCAAACTGGAATGCCGTAAACACTAGGCCCAGTCAGGAGTAGTGTGGGCCCACTGGGAAATAAGTGGGACTAATCAGGAATCTTGTTGGCTGAAACAGGACGATATTGAATTTACTCACACTGCTTCATCAGAGTCCAGACGTCGGGATCCGTCTCGCGCTGCACCTGCGTGTAGTATCTGCCATCGGTCCACAGCAGCGCGCGCGATGACGTCACCACAGCAGTACCAGCTGAACCGGTGAACCCGGAAAGCCATGAGCGGCGACCGTCCGCTGGCGCTATGTATTCCGACTGGTGGATGAAAATAAGGAAAAATAAGTACCTACATACTTAAAAGATTTTTTAACCGACTTCAAAAAAGGAGGAGGTTCTCAATTCGGTTGGTATAATTTTTTTTATTTATTTTTTATGTATGTACACCGATTACGCCGAGATTTCTGAACCGATTTCCGTGATTCTTTTTTTGTTCGATGCAGAATAGTTGCCAATTGGTCCCATAAAAATTTGATTTCGTTTGACCTAGTACTTTTTATGTTATGAGTATTTTTATATATTTAATTTCATTGTTGACTTGGACGATGTAGTATTTACGATAATTTTGTTTATAATGTACATGAAACCTTATCTTATCTAGAAAACCCCTGCTGTAGTTTACAAAACAGCCTATTACAGACACTAAAAAGTAAAACAAAAACTGCGTAAAAAAAAACCGACTTCAAAATCTAAAAAGCAAAAAATAAGCCTTTTAGAGTCGGTGCCAGCCAAGAAAGATAAGCAAGCAAGAAAAATAAAAGAATAGGAGCTTAAAGTAGAATGTCTTTTTTTTAACGCAGTTTTTTTTTTCTCTTTATTAATTTAGGAGCTTTTACCTATTTTCAGGTATGTCAGCAGTCAGCACCAAGGTCAGGTCAGGTATGTATCCAACCCCTATATTTCACACTCAGCTCCATAATCACTTCAAGTCTTAACATAGTAGTTGTATAATTAGTTTTAGCTTCTTTGACATATTGCAAACAATATATGATAGCTGTATTAAAATTTATGTATGAAGTCCAGATACACATTTTAAACATTTCCAAGGGATTCGACTTATGAATGTTATAATATTTGCGACGATACGAGTAAGGGTTTCTTTTTTAATCGCCAGTACCTTTCATAAAACTTACTTACTTAAAAGATGAAACGTGGTCTATTTCTAATGTACCGGCCACACGCAACTTCAAGACTGCGCTGTCCCGGACTGCGCAGTCATGACGGAGCAAGCAGTCAACACGTGCAGGAAAGCACGCACAGTCCCGACTGCGCAATTCGCTCAGAAACGGGTTAAAACCTCCTTCGAGTAACCTCCTACATCGCTCATTTTCATACATTTACTACGTACCTATGTCATCGGATGCCGTGTGGTGACGGCCTAAGAATACAAGTGTCACCACTCCCTTACATGCCTGGGATGTCGTAAGAGTCGACTAAGAGGCTCCACGCATTGAACACCTGTGCGAGAGAAGGAAAACTTGAACCATCCCGTCTGACCAGCGTGGTAGCAGTAGGCTAATAGCCTCCTATGAACGCCACAACAGGGGTGAGCTAGGAAAGGCCTATGTCCAGCAGTGGACGACCACAGGCTGATGATGATGATGTGATCGGAAACAATTTTGACGGACTGAAGCGCGGACTGAACGCCCGGCCACACCTACAGGCAAAACCGTGCAGTCAACTTTTCGCAGTCCAAATCTTTAGCATTTCAATGATTACGCAGGCCGCGCTTTTAGGACTGCCCGGGATATCGTCTTGCCGGCTACACGCTCCGTATTACTTGCGCAAACCGGTTTGTGCAGGCATTCTTTCAGGTAAGACGTTGCGTGTAGCCGGTACGTTAGACTTACATAATGCGCATCGGCCGTGGGCACGATGTAAGCGGCGAGCGGAGTCGGCTGGCTTGCCATGAGCGCCCGCAGCGCCGCTAGCCGCTGCTGCGACATTTCTATGCGGTCTGTGACAAACAAATAGACAAAAAATATATATACTACTTTTTTATGAACATCCTCACCCGGAATCCCCATCACTCAGGAACTGGCTATCTTATCTCTAACTGCCGGGACACAAAAATGCTGAAATCATTGTTTTTATGGCGTCAGGCTTGGATAAGATGGTGGTAGCTAGCCAGGCGGACATACAACAAGTCCTACCACCAACCAAACCGAATACAATATGTACCCCCGCTGGGAATCGAACCCGGAACCTCTGGGTCTGATACCGGTGGTTGTTACCACTAGACCAGAGAGGTACTAGCGGCCACCCGCGGTCTTACACGCGTGGTTCCCGTTCCCGTGGGAATATCGGGATAAAAGTAGCCTTATATGTTACTGTCCGCCTTTTCAAATAGCTCTATGCCAAAAATTAAGCTAATTCGTTTCTTAGTTAAGTGAAGGTTGGGGAAAAAGTCATATCGCATATAGTATGTATAAACTTGTAATAAAATCTCTTTGGCTATACTATTTGGATCTGGCTGGTTTTGGTATCATTAAAAGTTTAAAATTTAAAGAAGATAATTCCAAATTTAAATGAGGAAAATGTGTGATTTTTATTTGTTTGAAAAACAAATAAAAATACCTTACAAGCTCACTGAAAGAAACCTAATGAACCGTGTACTCACTTGTGATTATTTGTTACGACGTAATGAAACCGAACCATTTTCGAAGAGGCTGATAACCGGTGATGAAATGGTACGACAATCAAGAACGTGCGAAAAAGGTCGTGGTCAAAGGCCGGTCAGGCTTCACAGACTGTGGCGAAACTGAACCCGCAACAAGGTGATGCTGTGTGTGTGGTGGGATTGGAAGGGCATTATTCATTATGAGCTGTTACCATCAGACAGGACCATCGATTCTAAACTCTACTGCAAACAACTGATGAGATTAAATGAAGAAGTTGTGGAAAAGCGGCCGGAATTAATCAACAGAAGGGGTGTGGTTTTTCATCATAATAACGCTAGACCACACACATCTTTAGTCACACGTTAGAGTTTGGCTGGGAGGTGTTAATGCATCCGCCGTATAGTCCTGACCTTGCACCTTCAGATTTCCACCCGGTCTCTTCAGAATTAGGTTAGGTTAGGTTAGACTGCCAAAACCACCTGTCGCGGTATTTTGATCAGAAGCCCCAAAAATTCTATAGCAATGGGATCATGTCCCTACCTACAAGATGGCAAAAAGTTATCGAACAAAATGGCACCTACATACTTTAGTTAAATGTAAATCTATACTAATATTATAAAGAGGAAAGATTTGTATTTTTGTATGTAACGAATAAACTCAAAAACTACTGGACTGATTTTGACGAAATTTGGTATAGAGAATCCTTAGACCCCAAGTAGTAACATAGGCTATAAATGATCCCAAAATTCCCACGGGAACGGGAACCACGCGGGTGAAACCGCGCCCGGCCTCTAGTAAATTATATAATGAAAAGATTTGTTTAATGAGATTAATTTACAAACTTTGGCGGGATCATCTATGATAATATAGTATAAGTAAGGAAACATCACGATTTATTTATTAAGCTATGAACTATGAACATCGCTAATGTTCATAGTTTTAATACTAGAAACAAGAATAAGCTTGCCGTTCCAAAATTTCAGCTTAACAAATGTAGACGCTCGTTTTTGGGGAAAGGCATAGCCTTTTTTAATAATAAGTTCCACAACAAGTGATTGAGCTGCCTTTGCATAAATTTAAAATATATATTAAAAAAACGCTCATAAGCAAAGGTTATTCCAAGGTAGATGACTATTTAAAAGACCAAAATGCATGGAAGTGATGCTAACATAAAACATGACTATTGTAATTTTGTAAAAGGAAAATATTCTAATAACTGAGTATGAGGAAATTTTCCTCTTATATTAAATGTTTCAAGATTGTAGATTTGTGTTTGGCAACGACATGTTCCTTTGTAAATGTTGTTGCTTCTGTTAAAGCTGATAAGTTTCTTGCGACCGTTCTTCTTATCAGTTAAAAGATGTCCTGAATGGCTGGTAGGAAAATAATGGAAGATTCGAAAGCACTCATCTTAGCTATGCTCTACCTATAGCCCTAGCATGAAGGACTTTTATCAACACTCGTAGCTCGATAAAGTGTCACTGTCTCACTCATATTTTAGCGGGTTAAGCAAACATGCCTGGGATGTCGTAAGAGTCGACTAAGAGGCTCGACGCATTGAACACCTGTGCGAGAGAAGGAACACTTGAAACAAGCCCTCTACCAACCCGTCTGGCCAGCGTGTAGCAGTAGGCTAAGAGCCTCCTATGAACGCCAGAATAGGCGAGAGCTAGGAGAGGCTTATGTCCAGCAGTGGACGACCACAGGCGGATGATGTGAAGAAAACATAATGCGCCATATTATACTTAACACGCGATATAGCCGTGTTCATGCGACGGGACTTGAAGTCGACTAAAAACAGCACGCAAGACGCGTATAAAACTGTAGCTGTCGTCAAAGGTCGACAGCGAACGTCGCTATAGATGAACAGTGGATGTCGCAAAAGGTCAACAGCGGATATTGTCAAAGGTCAAAAGCAGATGTTGCCGTAGGTCAATAGCGGATGTCATCATAAGTTAAAAGCGGATGTCGCCAAAGGTCAACAGGTGAATGTCGCCAAAGGTCAAGGGATGTCGAAAAAGGTTAACAACGGATGTCGCTGTAGGTCAACAGCGGATCTTCCAAGGTCGAGAGCGGATGTCGCGGAAAGTCAACAGCGGATGTCATTGTAGGTCGACGCCGGTTGTCTTTTTGTAGAACTCATAACATTTATCTTAATAAATAAGGTAGTAGTTAGTATTATAGTAACAAAACTCACCAGTCAGTTTGGTAAATGTGTTCGATGTAGCACTCGCACTCCTTCCAAACACCACATTTACGGTCAATCTAGAAATGAAAATAGGGTAGAGATAAAAATTACATAAAAAAGGAAACCGAAATAAAAGTGGGTAAAATCCAAACCACACAGTATTTTAGTGTTGAGTTTAGAAATAGTTGGCTGGCAGGTGTCTTCGCCCGCCACCTTTTACATTTTACTTTGACGACCTTTTGGCGCAGGAAACATCGTACGAAAATCAGCACCCCGACCGCCTAACGGTATAGCTTGTACTATCGCTATAGCTATCGATTTTTCAAACCCCCTACAAGGGCTCTCGCTGACGCTAACACTTTCATACTAAAAATGCAATAGTGAATCCAATAGGTGAATAAAAATATGCTGGAATTAGTCAAAAACCATATCGTTGAAGGGTTTTATGAGAGTTTGAAGTTTGATAGCTATAGCGATAGGCCAAGCTATACCGTTAGGCGGTTGGGCCGCAGGACCTCTATTTTTGAATCGCTCGTCGCGCGAATGACGAGGCGATAACGAAGAGGCGTAGACGATCAGGCGATTAGCGACCTTGCAAGCGTAGACATAGCACGCTTTTCGCTTTGCCACTCGCGCTCTCGCGTCGGTAGGCGATTCCGTAAAAGCGACCTTGCCCGTATATACATAGCTTCGCTTTTTGCTTGTAGTACCGCCTCCCAACGCGAACGCGCGGGGGCAAAGCAAAAAGCGTGCTATGTCCATGCATGCAAGGTCGCTAATCGCCTGATCGCCTCCTCGTTCGCCTCGCCACTCGCGCGACGAGTGATTCAAAAATAAAGGTCCAGGCGATTAGCGACCTTGCAAGCGTAGACATAGCACGCTTTTCGCTTTGCCACTCGCGCTCTCGCGTCGGTAGGCGATTCCGTAAAAGCGACCTTACCCCTATATACATAGCTTCGCTTTTTGCCTGTAGTACCGCCTCCCAACGCGAACGCGCGGGGGCAAAGCAAAAAGCGTGCTATGTCCACGCTAGCAAGGTCGCTAATCGCCTGATCGCCTTCTCGTTCGCCTCGCCACTTGCGCGACGAGTGATTCAAAAATAGAGGTCCTGGGTGCTCCCAAGCTTCTAAACCTTTCGTCTAACTTTTTTTTTAAAGACCCCCGTCTTTATCCTTCATCATACCTGATGTTAAGTATTGATAAGGCTGAAGATGGAAGCCAGCCTCTTCCGGAATCCTCATCACTGAGGAACTGGTTATCTTATCTGTCACTGCCGGAACACAACAATGATGAAAACATTGTTGTCATGGCGTCAGACTTAGATAAGATGGTGGTAGCTAGCCAGGCGGACTTACAACAAGTCCTACCACCAACCAAACCATATCTACCTACTAGCTAACATTTTTTAAAGTTAAAAACTTCAATATAAATTAAAGCAATGTAGGTAGGTAGCTAAATCCTAACTTTCCTAATACTAATCCTAACTAATATTTTAAATACAAAAGTGTGTTTGTTTGTCTTTTCTTAACGGCCTAACTAAGCAATCAATAATCGACATGATTTTTGGCATAGTTAAAAGGACGGAGAGTGACATAGACTACTTTTTATCCCGATATTCCCACGGGAACGGGAACCACGCGGGTGAGACCGTGGGCGGAAGCTAGTAATTAATAAAGACATACCTATTCTTTAGAAATATTTATTGTTTTGATCTCACACAAATTATATATGTCAGGTTATTAACTTAAAAGAATGGTGTGTATACTTACATTAAAATTAACGTCAAAATACCAAGTAGACATTTCACAAAAAAAGATCGTTTCGATAACCTCATCTTTAATTAAAAAAAATACTTAATTATCCGACACATATCAGAAAATCAGTCAATATTCCAATATCAAAATCATTATACCATTTCACGTTTCGAACACAGACTAAAAATTATAAACAAATTATTAAAATAGTTTGAACAACTTGATATTATCTAATCAAATTGATATGTAACACAAAATCTATAATATGCAATGTGCGTTAAAATTCCTATTTACGCGCGAATATATAAAACTTTTTAGTTTTACAGCAGAGTAAAATCTTTTTTTAACGCGGTATTTTTTTCACTGCTAACGCAAAGAATCGTGCTATACAGCCAGCCAACAGACAGCCTATGTACCTATTGTGTGATTGAGAAACTGTTATTACTCGACAATGTATACGTAATTTACGGTCCGAAGTAATAGAAACTGTTTTGTCAACTTACAATGGTGTCAATTTCATGCTGTAGTTTGATTTTACTTTTTAATCAAATATACCTACACAATAGCCATTTAAGTGTAATGTTATGATTATAACGGAAGTAGCTTATTTAAGAAATGGATCTTGGTGATGAAGAAGCGCGTCCGGCTTTTGATTTTTCATTAAGAGCAATGAAAAAAAATGAATACGGTTACGTTAAGCCATCACCTGATGTTACATAAGTAAAACAATTAAGCGCATGCATGACAGCTCAGAAAAAAACTAACTGAAAATCAAAATTTAAAAAAGCAGTAAACAATCAGTTAATCACTGTAGCGCTAAATAATCTGATAAAAGGGCTCCCACACGATTGTAAACACGCCTCCAACAGAGGTCACCTTGGCGGAAGCTTTGTTCTCAACTGTGCGGTTTGTGTTGCGGCCCGGCCACACGAGTTTACAACTAAGCACCAACCAACACGCTGCGCTCCTCATTAGGGATGCCGAAAAAAATATCGATAGTTACATCAATGTTTATAAAAATATCAATATCGATCAACCTCAACATATCGCCAAACATCGATTTTTCGCTTAAATTTTCACAGAATATTAATAATAGGTTGGGGAAAAAGTTTCTTCGCATTTTTTAAGAAACTCCAAAACATTTTTTAATGCAGTTTATTTACATTTTAAAGTACTTATGTAGGTGCTATTTTGTTCGATACTTGTTTGCCAGCTTTTTGCAAAAAAGTTAATATTCGACTTTGTGTGCGACCGAGACAGCGCTATCGTGTGAAGAATTGCGTCCACCTTCGACAAGTCGACGACGTTACGCAGTAGGGCCTGGATAGCGCTGCTTTCTTTGTATGCGTACGTGCGAACGAGATCGCGATGCGGCGGACGAGAAAGAACGTATATATCCACACACACAAGTATGGTACGTCGCCTACTCCCCCTGCAGACGCCCCCGTCTTTGCTGGTGTGACCAGTGTTGCCAGATCGGTCGCTGAGGGGCCGATTATCGGCCCTTCAGAAACTAAATAACATATATATTAACAATATTAATGATTATAACGATAATAACAGTCCAAGCGAGTGCTTATTTACATCGCCAACCGCTGTTGGAAACACGCTGATTTGGTTTACATCTTGCGTCTAGATGGTTTGAAACAAGCAAGGTCACCCCTGTTGGGAGCCTTGTTCTGGATTCTGGAAGATGCTTAATAGAAGAAGTGCGGTGATATAAGTGAGATGCAGGCGTCCAAAGAGCAAAACCGCATTTCTGTCATGCGGCTAATTGTCTAATCGTCTAGTAAGTAACGATAAGGCTCAACGTCGAAGTGAACTTCACCGAGAAACTGGCTAACTTATCTCGTCTCTAAATTAACACAACAATGCTGACAAAATTGTTGTTAATGAGGCGTCAGACTGAGTCTTACCAGTCCTACCACCAACCAAAGCAAATACTATATGGTAGGTACCCCCACTGGGGAATAAAACCAACCCGTGACCTCTGGGATGGGCTACCGCGTAAATAATATGGATATGGGCATGGGCTTCATTTGACTGTTAAATGAGTACCTACAGTAATAAATGTGAAAGTTTGTGAGGATGTTTGGATGCATAGATGTTTGTTAAAATTTCACGGGTGAAACCGCGTGCGGCCCCTAGTATTATATAATTCATATGTGTCTGCAGTTATTTTTTACAAATAACACTACAATACACCAACTGCTGGAAGCTATAAGTATTTTAAAGGTCTGCCTACAGTCTATTAATAGTAATAGACTAGTGGTTATTTCCAGGTCAGCTGACAAACAGTGAAGCCAGTCAACTCGAAAATTAAACGACCTTTTCCTATTAAAAGATATCGTTTGTGGTACCTTCCTTCCGTATACATACCCATAATGTGAATCATGCTAAATCCGATCCTACTATTATAATAAGACTGTTTTAGGCTGGCCGTCCGATTTGGTTCCGATTGTCTGATCAGACTATCTGATCGGATTCACTAGATACACGTCCGATTTTTGCGTCAGACTTTTTCTAAACTCAGCCCCAAGAGTAAAATAGTATGCGCTAGTCAACTGGCAAATCGGAAGGAGAATCTGACGTCTATTTCGTATCTGTACAGAAGTATGCATACAGCGCCTGGAGTCTTCAGTTGGATCCGACAATAAAGCTGCCATAGACGCCCGATTTTGCTCCCGATTGTCCGATCAGACAATCTGATCGGGTTCACTCAATACACGTCCGATTTTTGCGTCAGACTTTTTCTAAACTCAGTACAAAGAGTAAAATAATATGCGTCTTCCGATTGTCTGATCAGACTATCAGAGAGAAAAATCCGACGTGTATTCCCAGCCATATACCCATGTTTAACCAATAGAGACGTGGTGAACTCGCTCGTGGGAACGGAAACCAAAAGCCAAGCGGGGTGAAACTGTGGGCGGCCACTTTTGTAAACATATACAATACAGCGACAGACTAACGGCTTTGATCGCAATAACTTTGGAATATTTTTATAATAGGTAAGTACTTCATGACATAAAATACTTTTCCATTCACACTTATCCATGGTAATATTACAAATGCGAAAGTGACTGTTGTTCTGTCTGGTTGTTCTTTTTCGAGCGAACCGCTGAATCGATTTTGGTATGGCCATAACTAGAACCGTGGAGATGGGCATAAAATACCTACCTACTTTTCAATTCTGATGAGTGGCACCACCACGCGACGTCCTAGTTCCTCGCAGACGAAGGCTAGTAAGTTATATGAATAAATGAGAACGCGCATCCGGTTTTAAGATCCGACGCATCCGGCAAAATCGGTAGCCGTACCGCGCAAGTGGCGTCGGCATCGAAATCGGCTTCATTTGGCAGATGGATGTGACACATTGCTGCTTCATTTTGACACAAATGAAAACTTACCGAAGACTTGAGCATTATGTCACATCAATCTGTCAAATGAAGTCGTTGTCGATGCCGACGACACTTGCGCGCTATGGGACCGGATCCGAAATGTCTACGTGTGAACGGGGGTAAGGCTGTTCTCTTCTGAATTTGAGTAGGTATAGTCACCTCACCATGCGTAATTAGGCCAGGGATTGTGGGTTTGATTCCCACTCGACCCGGGGAAGATACATGTCGTCATCTAATGCTTAGATGGAAGGCCATGCAGTGCCCTAACAGTTGCTTAGATTCAAGGTCTTCCTTATGGATAGATAAGGAGAATCTGCCATGGATCTACCACGCGGGTCCAATGCGGATTGGTGGGTTTTATCGACTGCAAACACAGATGGGACCAACTGCTGACGTGCCTTCAGAAGAATGAAGAAGCTGGAAGTAAAAAAATAACATTTTATAAAAAAAATCAAACCGACTTCAAAAAGTAAAAAATAAAACTTTTGGAGTCGGTGCCAGCCAAAGCATTCTACATTGCACTTCTATTAACTATATATTTTTTGGCCTTAGCTAACTAGCACCGACTCCAAAAGTTTTATTTTTTACTTTTTGAAGTCGGTTTGATTTTTTTTTATAAAATGTTTTTATTTCAGATTTTTTTGTTACATTATGTGCCGTTACTTACACTAAAAATCAGCCCATACACAACAATGATGTCATCTAGGTATACGACTACTTGCCAAAAGGTGATTGATATTTTTCAGGATTATGAAAAAACTACTAGCCAGATCTTCGTAAAAATTATATGGGACCACACATAAACCATTTTCTTCCAGATAAAAAAAGAATTTTAAAAATCTGTCAACAACTGGCGAAGTTATGGTGAAACATACATATAAAAAAAAAAAAAAAAAAAACAGTCGACTTGATAACCTCCTTTTTTTGAAGTCGGTTAAAAAAGTCACCTATCCAGTGACCGACCATTGCGAATGGTGCTTAATCGCTACGATCACAAGCCGAACTTTCATGTGATGAGTGTATTTATATGTAGTATTCATACTTTCTTTGTTCCGAACCGCCTAAACAATATTCCATGTGTTACACTAACATGCTCTTGGGTTTAAATTGAAATACGACGAATGAAGATTAACGATTTTACTATTTAAACGGAGTTGCGCCGGTCGTTTTGAATCTGACATTACCTCATTTTCTCAATCATTTAAATCATAGTTTGATTAACATTGGTACAAAAGATAACCTCGTTTTTAGAAGTTGGTTAAAAAGTAGCTCTACAAGTTTTGACTACAAGGTATAAGAAAAAAGTCAACTCATTACTGCCAGCAGTTTTTCTATTTCATCATTATTTGTACATCCTTAGTTCGGTTACAATTTGAAAATATAAATAAATTATAATAGTTGGCATCAGGCCTTAGTACGAGTTGACATTAAAATTTACTGTCAACGTTTTCGATAACTATCGGATGCTCTACTTATGTCGGTTAAGCAGTCTATCGATAGGAAAGAGACAATGCGATAGTTTTCGAAAACGGTTATAGTTTAAGCACATCTTGAATTTCTTTGCGCACTCATAATGGAAATAAAACAACTTTTGTGGAATATTTGTGCGATTTATTTACCTGAAATATATATTTGGTACTATAATTTTTCGGTTTATTTGAGGTTTTTTGGTTTCCCGACGTTTCCAGTTGTCACGGGTTGACTAGCAAGTCTACCTTCACAAAGTTGATTTATTATTGCGTTCGGAAACGGTTAGATAATTACTAATTAAAAGTTAATATTTTTTACTATGGCAACAATTATAGTATCTTTCTCTGCCTATTAAAATATATCGTATCTTTCTCAGTATCTAACCGTTTCCGAACGCAATTTTTTTTATCGAGTGAGGATAAGTGGCCTCCTCTGGTGTCAGAGTTTATCAAGCCGCCTATAAGGCCTCTGACTTGGCTTAACGACTGTAATGACAACAGCCGAGACCGACGGTTTAACGTGCCCTCTGAAGCACGAAAAAAAGCGCTGTTATAATGCCACTTTACGGTCACCCATCCGACACCTGACCGGGCCGAACGTTGCTTAACAAACGTGATCGAATACGATAAGTCTGTCAAGCGCGGCCATGAGCGCTTCCGAACGCAATAATAAATCAACTTTCTGAAGGTAGACCTATAAGTAGCTAGTCAACCCGTGACCACGGCAACTGAAAAGGTGCCGAAACGTCGGGAACCCAAAAAACCTCAAATAAACCAAAAAAATATAGTACCAAATATATATTTCGGGTAAATAAATGGCACTAAATAATCCGCGAAAGTTGTTTTATTTCGATTTAGTTTGTCAAATTCGTACTAAGCGTAATGGTATACAATAAATCGAGACTAAATCAAACTTTACATGTCGCCGTGGCCGCTCTTATAGGCTGGTAATAAGAGCTATTTTTGTACTGCCAACGTGAAGTTTAATTTCGTCTGTACAGTCAACAGTAAGTCATTCTGAAGCTTTATTAACTGTACATTACATTATGATTTTTTACGGCCAGTTTCATTAACCTATCCTTAGTAAAGCCGAATTTACATTGGTCTAGTAGCTAGCGCCAGTTACTGGCAAGTAGGCATACGTTCTACTCCATGCCAGAGGTGGACTACTGGCACGAAAAAAATACAGGCGCGATCACGCGATACGGCGCATGATGCTGTCTTGTTTACTATACCGCGCTAAGATGTGAGCCGCACACGTCATCGAGCTACGAGTACGTCATAAAGTACACGTCACAAAGGCCGTTCATGGGTGGGCCTCATTGTCTAATTTTATTATTTTATACTAGCGGGTCCTCGCGGTTTTACCCGCGTGGTGCCCGTTCCCGTAGGAATATCGGGATAAAATATAGCTTATGTCACTCGGGAGAAATGTAGCTTTCTAATGGTCTAAGAATTTTCTAAATCGGTCCCGTAGTTCCTGAGATTAGCGCTTTCAAACAAACAAACTCTTCAGCTTTATAATATTAGTATAGATTTACGAGCTTCGCGCCACAACTATTTGACATGTGATAGGGATTGTGACCGACCGTTCTGAAAGGTATTGAATGAACAAAATAGAACTGTCTAAGCAAAGTGACTCACGAAAATATATTTCAAATATATGGAGAAGTGTCACTTTTGTTCCAAAAGCGATTGCGACTCCATATTACACAATTCCAGAAATCGCTATCACAATCACTAAGCCTTTGAAAGCTATTGCGATACTTTTAAAATTAGACAATTAGGTTAGGGCTACAGGGTGCCTGCGCTGGCGTGCCAGCGGCACTGACGCCAGCTACTGTATCAATGTAAACGCGTTTTAGGGTCAATTCATACGAGTGCAGAGTCAAAGCGCATCGAAGCGTCAATCTGAAACTTAACATAGCAAATTCACCCTTATTTCCAATGCACAAATTTAACTCAGAGATAAAATTTAGACGTGCGAATACGCGCTCATTTGACGGAATTCGACGGGCTGAGTGCGATGAATTTGAGTATTTTATCTCAGAAGAGATTTTTGGCTTAAATTGTGCAGATAGGGTGCGTTTGCTATTTGTTAAGTGTCAGATCGACGCTTCGATGCGCTTCGACTCTGCGCTAGTATATATTGACCCTTAAGGACGCAGGCACATGGACCTATCCCACAAGAACAGTTGAAATCAGCCAGAGAACACTGTAAGTAACTAAGTCTATACACATTACAATTAAATTTTTTTCTTATCTTACTTTACTGGCTTTAACAACAACATAACATAATATGCACCCATTGAGATTGTTATACCTAAATAAATATCTATCAGAAAGAGATGTACAGCATAATTCAGAGCTAAGGTCAATGCAGGGAAGACCGACGCAATAACTCGCGTTTTTTAATAGCTATGCAGCTTTCACTGACTGTCGGTAGATAGTATTATAGTTTGGTTCTAATTTTTTATCATAGATGTCGCTAGCAACTATATGGTGATCGAAAACTAGCTGTCAATTTTTTTTTCCATTAAATATTACACGTGCTGCCGAAAAAAAAATTTAAAAGTGGTAAATCGAACGAGTTTGTTGGAATAAAGAGGTTGAGTAAGTATTTTAACAACACCGTTTTTAGTTTTGTAATAATTTGCGGTGATAGATTATAAATGTATATTGCAATTTTCTAGTTGGGTAGATCGTCTGGGTGGCATCAGGGAATATCGTTATATGCCGGTTTTGCCTTCAGTCAGAAATCACCAACCTTTGTTTGCGGAATAGAAAAAAGGACAAAATAAAGATAAAACAAAAGTTGAGTTTGTGTACAATGAAACGTCGAAACTCCGGCTTGCGCTCCTAGTTTTGGCTCGTCAATCCTCAGGTTTGGCAAGTCTTATGCCAGGCCCCAGGTTTAATTTTATCGGAGGGATCCTCATTATCAGATTTAAAATTAATTTTATAACTACAAAGCAGACAATGACGACCCCCTTCGATAAAGTACCTCAGAAACCGGGGATTATTCAAAGTCCAAACCAAAAGCGTGTTTCGGCTTTTGACTAACGAATTTATTCGGCACAAAAAAAGAGATTCCAGCATGGACAGTCAAATTCCAACTATATTTGTTTATCATTTTTTTTAAGTTTTTGCAGGTTTTTGGTAGTTCGTATGTGTTTTAGGGGTTGAAGGGGCCTTAACGAGGCTGAAAGCTGATTTTAACAAGTGAATTTAAAAAAAAATAATATGTATTGTTCCATTTACAATTATACATATTTTGTAACATTTTTGCTCTTTTATTTATTTACAAACTTTTTATTTCAAGCAAAATTAGAAATATCAAATTAATAAGGATTATTCTCATTATAATGTTAATAAGGGTTATTATGAAGTCCTAGTACATAACCTAATAATTACATAACAAATTTTCTTATCTCGTTTTCGGTAAGTCCGACCGTCATATGACGATATGACGACAAAAAAAAATTACAACCCCTAATGTGGCGATTATGCCGGTCTTGCCCTTAAAATATGAAAACGGATGTTTTTACGAATTTAAACGTTATTTCTGAAACTTGAAAGTACATATTTAAATGTAAGTTTTTTTTTATAGATTTGTTGAATTAATACACCAAATTACATTCTAAAATGTCAATAGACGGTCTTGTCGGGAAGACCGTCTACACGCCGGGTTTTAAAAAAGGCTTTCTATTTGAAAAATTATCCATGATAATTCAATTGATGTAACAGAAAATTGTTCTGGATAATGTGTTTCATCGGATAGCATGCTACAGATCAGTCTAGAACTTATCAAAGATTTGCCATTTAAATTTGATTTTTTTAAAATAAAGTATGCCGGTCTTCGCTGCATTAACCTCATGTTATAGTACAGACAGAATGTTTTTATTGTGTTACAAACTTTGAGAGAGAGTGTTGAGATATATTGAACAACTTACTTCAAGGAACATTGGTCGAAATAAATATTATTTTTCAACTTTTCACACTAAATCGATCATGAGATCTGAACAATTTGTATCAAAGTCGATTTTTTCACCCATGTTTCATTCGCGTGAACTGAATTGCATAAACACGCAGAAAATACTTCAATCACATGAAACAAAAACTACCTAAGTTTGTAACATGATAAAAAAAGACCCTGTAAGTATATGTTGGTTCAAAATGCTGTTTATTAAAATAAAACAACTTTTACGGATATCAAACGCGCTATATTTCCACGAACTAAGTTGTAATTGTCCGTATTTTTAGGTTTTTTTTATTTTGAGTCATCCCGTGACCACGGCAGCTGTAAAGGTGCCGAAACGCCGGGAAAATCAAAAAACCCCTAAAAAACCTAAAAATACGGACAATTACAACTTAGTTCGTGGAAATATAGCGCGTTTGATATCCGTAAAAGTTGTTTTATTTCAATGAACAGTGCGCGCCAAAACATAAGATGTACGTATGCTGTTTATTAATATGAGTGCTAACGAAAATCAACCATAATACATATAAATAAGTTCCATTATTCAACTAAAAGCGCAATACAATAATTAATAGTTACTCATCAATTTGCACTTGGCTAACTCAAGAGTGGGGAAAATAATATCACAGTCTAAACACAAATAGTTGTTACACTCTACTTGGCCGGTAAGACGCGCTCACACATTCGCGCCGCGGTGCCCCGCTTGCTATCGCTACACGGTCTCACTGGTTTTCACTGTAGTCCGAGCCTAAGAGATGCGTAAAAATTCTGAAAAGGTTGGGAACCACTGCTTTATAGGTTGTCTGGCTAGTTCATCTCAAAAGATATATCATGAAACTGGATATATAATATGTTAACAATTAGTTAAATATACATATATGGATGCCAGATAGTTGCAAAATGAACAAAATGGTTTATTTTCCATGTTGAATTCTCTGATTAGTGGTTTTTTGTGGTCTGGCTTTCCTTCGCCACATTTCGACGCCTCGCCACTGCTAGACATATAAAAAGGTATATCTTTTTATACTATGATTAATTTGACCCAGGTTGGCATTTTCGAATTAATCATAATTCAATTTAATTTTTGGTAGTAGATGGCTGCATCTCTCTATGTGGTGGATGTTTTGCCAATGTCCGAGTTAAAAGAAACATTGTGCGTATTGAGTTAGATTAAGAGTAATACGGTTCTGATGGCCGTTTTTAACTATCCATTAAAATCAGTAACAAATGGACAGGGACAACCTATCGCTATCTGTGATAAGAAATACAAATGCAACTTTCCGTCACCATTCCAAATATTATTTCCCTCCACTCTGAAGTAATCAATCTATAACCTAATCATTTTTTTCATTCACAATCAGTCAGTATTTTACACTATTGAAGTCTCTGGACCGTACTTAATTGACAGGTCATAGTTTGTTCACATTCAACTAGTATTTGGTAATCTGAAAACAAATAAAAGGTATTAATAGTAATTTAATAACGATACAAAATTATTTTACTATGCCATAAAATAATAACAAATACCAATAACTACAGCCAACATTATTATTTATATTATATTGTCAAGAATAGGAAAGAATAAATGAAATTATGTAAAAATTTTTGATCATGCACACATTTATTAAATGTGTTAGAAAAAAAAGGACTTGTGAGGTTTATTATGAGCCTGCTTGTTTAAAGACATTTTTTGTTATGATAGCTGAAATATAAGTACTAAAATAAATAATATTAGAAATTCCCTTTCAATTGTACCACAAATCGGTAAAAAGGGAAGCCTCCCAGAAAAATCAAGTTTAGGTTTCATAATACTTTCCAAAAAAATTAGATTATATGGTTTGAAAAGAAATACCTCGAAATGTAAACCTAAATTTTTAACCTATCATGTGATCTACAGGGCTGTGACAGCTATAGGGGTACAAAATAAATCTTTTATTGTTGTCAGTCGATATATTTAACAAAAAATACTGAAAATGTCCATTAATCACCTATAACATAGGAAAAATCTAAACTTCATGATTTTTTTTCTCAAAAACTACAAGTGCCCTACACCTGAAATTTTGTAGGAAATCTGTCTTCTTATACCTGGACCTTTCCATCAATAATTCACCAACAATCAAATCATGGGCGATTTACTAAATTTTAGCCCACAAATCTCACTTATCCCTAAACCAAAATGGTTTCAACATAATAAAATACATACTTATTTTTACATTAATCAGCAAATAGCCAAGTGCACTATCAAAAAGCTGTAACTTTACCATAATGAATAGAAAAAATTGATGCTTACCTCAGCATTCCATAGGAGCTATTGAATTAGAATTGTCACCGTAACCACTAAGACTACCGTGGAACTCCATGCCACTAATCTGACTGTCCGCATTGAAGGATGCTCCATAAGAATCATTGCTAGGAGCGTGTGATGTCTCCAGGTTACCATCTCCGGAGTCAGCTGCTGCTGCCGCGTCTGGTTCAGCCCAATTGATCTTAAACCTCGTCACTCTAGGTTCTGAAGCTAAAATATTCCTCACTACTTTGTCAAACTGTGGCTTAGCCGGTGGATTTTCCCGTAACTCCGGCTCGGACTCACTATACTCATTATTTATGAAATAACCGACTCTGACGAACTCTTGGCCGCGATATGAACACGTTAGCAACACCACTGTGACTCCTAAAGCGTCGTTTTCAGGTATACGATTCACGTCAGGCGGCGGCGCTTGGAACACAAACATGTGCCGGCCTTCGGGAATCGGCCCCACGTAAATTGTGTCCAAAACTTGGTCATGTTCTTCGGTTTCCGCGGAACCAACGTATATCATTTTCCATTCTAGGTCTTCTTTCAACTCTTCTATGCATTCGAAGGTCAATTCGAATTGGAAAGGATTCAGAAACGGGCTGGGATTGTCGAGAACGACAACGTTGGTTATGTGTACCTTTGCCATATTATTCAATGATGTACGCTACTCAGTCAATGTACAGTGCTCTCGTTAGTATAAAAATTAAATATTAACGCTATTAACCAGAAGATTCTTCGTCAAATAAATAATTTTACACGACTTGCACAATGGAAAATTGCGGTTTCTGTGGAAAATGACAACTGTTTTGGCGGTTGAAATGATCACGTGACCAAAATAATTTGCGACGAAAGCGCCTCTGGTGAAAGTTTTTGAAACTAAGATAAAAAAGTAAAGTTGTTGACAGTTCGCCTAGTGATAAGCAAAATACGAGTGTTTCTGAATTGTTACAGAGAGATATGAATGATACAAATATAGGCTCGATAGAATTATGATACTCTACAAGCACTAACTAAAAATTACTTACATTTTCAGGAAATGTCCACTGTTTTTTAGAAAAAACATATGATCACCAAACGTCAACGCAAACCATAAACAAAAGGAGAAGTGTCATATCATAAATTTTCACAGATTAAAGAAATCATAGACAGTTAATCAGTGTTGCTAAATAAAAAAGAACTAAATCTGAATCGATCGATTATAAGTTGTTAGTTCAGAAACAGCGAAACTACCGCGTAAAAAATATGGATTGGATATGGATATTATGGGCTTCATTTTTCAGATGAAGCTCATAAAATTACCTTATATGGTCATTTAACTGTCAAATGAAGCCCATGTCCATATCCATATTTTTTACGCGGTAGGGCCCCAGCGGACCGACGACGTCGAACGAACTGTTCAAAAAAATTTACTGGAATTGCTTATTTAACGTACTAACTTTTTAGCGTCTATCGTACAGTCAGCAACAAAAGTCCATGAACAAATCCAAATTTTCAAAACACCTGTACACTATAAAGGTTCATATGTAACTGAACAGGCTGTTGTACAAATCTCTGTAGACATTTGGGAATACCAAAGGTCGATGTACATTATTTTTACAAAAGTAGCTGAACATATTTAATTACATAATTAGCCTGGGGGGCTATCGCGTAAAAAATATGGATATGGACATGGGCTTCATTTGACAGTTAAATGACCATATATGGTAATTTTATGAGCTTCAACTGTCAAATGAAGCCCATATCCATACCCAGATTTTTTACGCGATAGCCCCCCTGGGGGGCTACCGCGTAACTTTATGGATATGAACATCATACGTTTTGCGGAACTTTAAGTCAATATTGTAAAAAAAATTGCCGCTATCAGATCCCCGTTTAGTGACGTCAGGTTTAACAATAGCTAGATAGCAACGTTCAACAAAACAAAGAAGCAAAAATCTATCAAAATAAGGAATTTAAATGACAGATGAAGCCCATATCCATATCCATATTTTTTAGCCGGTAGCCCCCCTGATCTGTAAAATATCAAAATTTGCTGAACATGACTGACTACATAAATCCGCTGATATGTATAAATTTGTCGCCGGACCGGCATCCGGTGTTTATTAATCCTATTATACAGGGTCTAAACGAAACGTTCTGAGAAACTTAAACAGGAGGTCGAGTTGATGTTTATAAGTACCTATTTCTATATTAGTTTTTTTTTTGTTGATAATTGACTGATTGGCGAACTGGTATAAGAAAGCGTTTCCTGATGTTGGTATTAGTGTACCCCCAACTTAATTATTTCTTTATACATATTTTTCAAAAGTTTTTCATTGAACTCAATGAACATTTATATTGAACTCGGTAATTTGACCTTAATTTCTACGTTGTAAATTTTAGGACCAAGTTTACGTAAACGGCGGCGCCGGCGGTACTATCGACTAAATGGAACCCTGACCCATCATACTCTGTCACAGTAACGTTATAAATCAAACCGTAAGAAGTGTCAAACAAATTGTTTTATAATGTCAGTGTGACACGGTTCTATGGTGGGTCATATATTTATATATATATTTTAAACATTTAAAATAAAATCAACCATACAAAAAAACAGAAGAGTTTTATTGGCTTCTGTATAAGTAAGTCGTTTGTACGGCCGGCCTCATATGTAAATAAATTTATAAATAAATATTTCCATACAATCACACCAATTATCTAGCCCACGTTAAGTATCATGAAGAACTTGTGTTATGGATACTAGATAACGGATATACATACTTATATACTTTTTTTTGTAAATACATACATAATATACATATTAAACACCCAGACCAAGACAAATAGACATGTTCATGCACACAAATATTTGTCTTGTCCGGGGATCGAACCCGGGACCTCTGGCGCAGAAGGTGGGGTTAGAACCCCTGCGCCAAACAGGTCGTCAAACACACACACTTGCTACACACTTTAGTTACTTGTCACTTTATCGTCATGTTTGAACTGCTGGACTAATCTGTCAAAGGCAGTAAGCGACAAGGTACAGAATTAAAAACAAAAGAGAGAAAGAATGTTCGTGGAATTTGCAATTCAAAAAGAAGAATAGCTACTTGTCAAAAAAAAGGTTTAATAGAAAACAAACAGTTCAACGGAAAAATCTCTTGAAATAAACTAGAAGGCTAGGAAGATTAGGAATATGAAAAAACGTTATTAGAGGAAATAGGACTCGATTTTGATAAGCCCGACTGTCAACACACATGAGTAATTATAACTAAGGCAATAAGGTATATCATTTAAATATCATGTTTGATACAGTCATCTTCAAAAGTCGCTGAAAATTTTAGTACAGTCAAGGCCATAAATACATGTACAATCATCATAAATAGTCGACAGGTAGAACAATATTTTCGATCTTACAGTCCGATCGATACGCATTTCTGAGAACACGATATCAAAACAAAAACAAAACAACTTTAGAAATTAAGTTATAAACGTAAGTAGATATTAATAATTGAATTCAGTCATGTTATTATCAAATATTTCAGTAGGTATAAATTGGAGTTATAGGAACAATCTACAAGTAACACCGCGAAAATATCTTGTATGGTATGGTAATAAGTAAACTATTAAATTGAAAATTTATAAAACTGACTTCTACAATCCTGAATATAGCCACCACCACCCCTTGGAGTGTTACTTATCCATTTAATAAAATAATTTGTAAAATTTATTTATAAATGTCATGCAACACAATTGAATTGAGAACCTCCCCTTTTTGACGTCGGTTAAAATCTAAAATAGTAAAAAAGTGTAAGAAGCGAGAAGCTAGCATAAACAAAACATAACAAACAAATGACATGTCAATGATGTCACGACCAAAATGAAAGAGTTTTCGGTGATTGGAATCAGTCTAAAATTCTAATTTCGAACATTGGTCCGGTCATGATCTAACAAATCACTTTTAGACGATACTACGTCCAGCAACTTTTGGAAGTCTACTATCCAGCCACTTTTGGAAATATACTGTCCAGCAACTTTTGGAAGTTTACTGCCCAGCCGCTTTTGGAAGTCTACTGTCCAGCCACTTTTGAAAATATAATGTCCGGCCATTTTTGGAAATATACTGTATTGCTACTTTTGGAAATTTATAATGTACATGGAATTTTGTTTGTAACTATGTTCAGTAACTTATGTACAATTCATGTGTCTAGTGTCTTTTGTAACGTTATTTTGTTCGGCAAGTTTCGTTGCTGACGTACGAAGCTTCGGCGCATACTTCGGGACGATTGCGCGGGTGCGGCTGAAACATTGCTACTGCTTCGTGCTATGTATGACACAATGACGATACACGCCAGTCGTGCAGCCTAATGCTTCGTCTATTATGATACATTAATAGAATAGGTGAATTGATATTTATATATTATAAGTGAATTGTATAATATATAAGTCTCCCTCTTACCAAAAATTGTTATGCCCCTCTGGGCCCATAAGATCCTAACACATTTTGTAACACCTGTACCTACCTATGGAAAGCAATAAAATGATTGAATTGATTGAATAGAATTGATATCCTACCAACCACGTTTCGCCGCATACTACTTCGGTACGATAAGCGCAAGTGAGGCCGCAGTATAAGAAGACAAATGTAAAATCTGCGTACGTTTTCATAATAAAATAACGCATTCTTTGTTTGCGCAAAATAGTTATTTTCTTTTTTTGCAATTTAGCACTTGACACCTGTATAGTTCGCAACAATAAAGAATTATACTAAAAAAAAAAGAAGTAATGTCATCATCGTGACATGCAATGTCAATAATGTCAAAATGGCTGTCTCTTCTCTCCAGTCTCTGTCTCTGTTTCTTGTGATCTTGTTTGTCTGTCTGTTGTCTGTCGCATTTAAAACTTTTTGTTCATTTGTTGTAGCGTAATAGAAATATATGAAATATAACAATAAAGATTGCTGTGAATATTCAAAGGTCAATTGTTATAGTAAATATTTATAACCACGACCTGTTTTGTCAAGCTAAGAGTTCGAGGTAGGTCTATTATTTAATATCCGCTATGTTTTTGCTGTCTATTCTTACACAATTGTATGTAAATACTTCCTTACCACGTTCTACAGTTAATTATTGTACTTCCTACACCTTCTTTGAGGTAAGATAAAAAGAAAACTTCCTTTGTAAATACATTTTTATGCATATTTACATTTTGGTTCCATTTAAGGCAGTCTTAGCATTCATTTGTATTGAGTCATTGGTTAACTGTTAAATATGTAATTGATACTGGTCGTTGTCGTAAATGATTATTGGCTTGATGAGACTTCACAAAATTCGCAGAAAAAATTTTGTTAAGGAAGGTTTTATATGTACAGTAAACTTTAGTGTGGTATTCCACTTATTCTATATCTTGATCCCATGTGTATTTGACATTTAAATACTATTGGAAACATTTTGCATTTACTATTGAGATTCAAGTGGATACAACCCACTGAGCTAACATTGGAAATTGGCAAAATACAAAAAGGACACTGCCACTATATAAAATGAAGAAGATCCAAGGTTATTTGACATTTGACTATGCGAAATCTTGGACAAAGTTATTTGAAAAGTGTATTGAGCATATGCCAAAGAAATTTGATCAAATAGGACAAAGAACTTGTACCAAGATGGTGGGTAAGAGGAATACCATCCCTTAACACTAATGTTCATATTATCTAACATTATTTTTATCCTAACAATCTGATTTTGAAGATTATGGAAAGAATATTCAAAAGCATTAAGTTTTCAAACCCAAAGGCCCTGGTTTATGAGACGTAATAGATATTCCATTGTTTTCTGGACACCCGTGTCCGGTTCGGGTTTGATAAATTAAAGCTATTATTGTGCAGCTGCTTGCACCTAATATTACAATATCCTTAAAGTTGGCCATCCCATACCATTTCCCTGTAATGTTATACATAACCTCACCTTTTTTGGTTGGTGGTAGGACTTGTTGTAAGTCCGACTGGCTAGATACCACCATCTTATCTAAATCTGAAGCCATAACAACAATGTTTTCAACTTTGTTGTGTTCGGGCAGTTAGAGATAAGATAGCCAGATCCTCGGTTATTGAGGATTCTGGGAGAGGCCTGCTTCCATCTTCAGCCTTATCAATACTTAACGTCAGGTATGATGAAGGCTAAGAGTTTTAAGGTATATGTGTTATTAGTGTTGTTAGCAAATAAATTCTTTATCTATCTATCTACATGAAATAGCACAGAAATGAAAGAGATAGCAACTGGAATCAGACCCCATATAGGGTCTCCCCAATGTTTCACAATGCGAACTCGTATGGCATATCTGCTTCAATTACACACTTATAATATCATTGCCTATATTAGTTTGTCTAAAAAAATACAATATTTTTTTCAACCTGCACTGGAGAGCAATCAGCTGGAACATTCATACGTTTTTCTTTCACTTTCAATAAAAAAATTAATAACCTCCTCCTTTTTTGAAGTCGGTTAAAAACTATTTGAAGTCTTTATTTCAGCAGCTCTGAAGAGAATCTGTACAACCTTGATTCTGTGAATGTCAACAATATGTCGTATGGGCACGACGAAGGCCCCGTGTACTACAGAGAGATTCAGAAGAATGCGTATCTCAAACGTATACCAAACGAGACGAGTGGAAACAAGCTTATTCCTTTGGGACATAAGGTATGGTTTCCCTTGAAAGGTTACAATTCTACTTAAATATGCTAGAGTGTGCAAGAAGCTGTATAAAGCTGCTAGTATAATTTAAATTTTCTATTTTATTACAAAATGGAAAAAAAGAGATGATATAAAAGAAGAAAGAAGAAAATGTCTGTATAAAGTAATGACTTTTATATCGTCCTAATTTTCCTCACACCAATTTATATCTTGACGGATTTTTAAGTTGTATTTGTATTACAATATTATTGTTATACAACTTATAATCGGCTCCAATCAATAACAAAGCTAATATTTAACTTCGAGCAGACGGCTCGCTGGAGTAACGCTCTTAATGTCATTAATCAAACACGAAATCTGAATAAAGTAGAATACTGATTGCAAAGATAATAAAAGAAAAAACACTATTATTATGAATATAAAGAAAAAATATTTAAAATTCTCACCCAAGAAGTGACTTGAATAACAGCTGTGACATAAGCACTGAGAATATAATTATATAACCTTGAGTAAAATATTTATACTTGTAGGTAACCATTAATAGTGAAGTAAATAAATGAAATGATGTACTGTGTATTGTCCTGTCCTTATGTTCTAACTAAATAAAGAATTCTTAATTAAGTATATCTGCAATGTTTATCTTAATGTTAAATTAAATGAACTGGGTCAAAGGAATAAAGTTATTCTGAAATGGGTACCAGGTCATTCGGGAGTCGTTGGCAATGAAAAAGCCGATGAACTTGCAAGGAAGGGGGCTCAGGGACTACAGATGGGTCCAGAGCCTTTCTGTGGCATCTCAAAGAACCAGGCCATGCAAACTCTTAAGAACAACCTTCTTGGCGAAGCTAAAAAATACTGGCTTAAACAACCGGGATTACTGCACGCCAAGTCTCTTATAGAAGGATACTCGCTAAAACGAACTGCAGAACTTTTAGAGCTCAGCAGGACGAACATCTGTGCGATTGTCAGAACAACCTTAACCGGACACTGCAAATTAAACAGGCACCAATTTCACATGAAATTGAGTGATACTGATATTTGCCGCTATTGTAAACAGGAGAGGGAGACACCAAAGCACCTTCTGTGTGACTGCAGGCCATTTATGCATAAACGCAGTATTCACCTGGGTTGCCACATCATCGACCCAGAGGAACTAAAATCTCTAAAAGCTAGGAAGATTCTTGACTTTCTGGAAGCAACCGGGCTAAAAGAGGTACTATAAATAGGTGGCGAGTTACAATAGATCTCTTAGGCCGCAGTGACTACAGCCCTCAACAGGGTTGCAAAGCCCCTAAATCCTCAAATAATAATAATAATGTTTATCTTTCGCAATAAAATTATAGATTGTTATTTTATGATATTGTAATTTTTGCATTTTTCAATGCTATTTTTATACTTATGGTAAATTTTTAAATATAAAAATCTTGGAAAGATTTAACTCGGCCACAAGTGAATTCTCAGTCGGGAATCGAATCCGGTCCAATGCTCTAACCGCTGAGCTACCGAGACTTCCTACCGAACTACCTACTTAGTCTCGGTAGCTCAGCGGTTGGAGCATAGGACCGGATTTCCAAAGGTCGCGGGTTCTATTCCCGTCTGAGAATTCACTTGTTAATTGAGTTAATTTTTTCCAATATTTTTCTATTTAATCATAGAAAAATATTGGATAATTATACATTGTTAATTTGTTATATTTATAATATCTCCAGCAAGTAACTGTAAATTTGCATTTCATATATTTCTTTACCTTGACTTCACCTTTACTTTCAGAAACTCCCCCTTAAGCCAATGTGGACCCAGTTCTGCGTCCACAATGGAAGAGCACCATACCTGGAACAGTACCCTTTAGCAGAGAGCCCGGCCACTCTATCCCACAAACCTGTTTGGAGAGCTTGTCTGAAAACAGCCAGACATGTCACGGCTAGTGTGAAGCCTCATGTGGGCAAGGAGTATGATTTCCTGGTGGATACCGATGAGGGACCGGTTAGGATGCTGGCTCCGGATTGGTGAGTTTTATGGCCGAGTACTCAAACGCTACTTATCTTTAGGAACCTATTAAACATCATGGCGTCTTTTTCATACCTTTGACATTTAAAGCGACCGACTGGTTGATGTCTGAGAAGCCCTCAAAGTTGAGAAACGTTTTATCCTAGAACTAAAGTCTTATGTACCGGCTACACGCAACGTCTTACCTGAAAACACTTTAACCGCCTCTGTGGTCTAGTGGTAACAACCACCGGTATCAGACCCAGGGGTCCCGGATTCGATTCCCAGCGGGGGGTACATATTCTATTCGGTTTGATTGGTGGTAGGACTTGTTGTGAGTCCGCCTCGCTAGCTACTACCATCTTATCTATGTAAGTCTGACGCCATAACAACAATGTTTTCAGCATTGTTGTGTTCTGGTAGTTAGATATAAGATAGCCAGTTCCTCAGTGGTTGAGGATTCCGGGAGATGATCGCTTCCATCTTCAGTCTTATCAGTACTTAACAACAGGTATGATGAAGGCTAAGAATCTCACGACGAGAATAAAAAAAAAAAAACATGCCTGCACCAACCGGTTTGCGCAAGTAAGACGTGTCGCCGGGAAAACGGTATCTCGTGCAGTCCTGAAAGCGCGGCCTGCGTAATCATTGAAATGCTAAAGATTTGGACTGCATGTGTGGCCGGGCGTCCAGTCCGCGCCTCAGTCCGTCAAAATAGTTTCCGATGATATATGTAGGTACGTAGTAAATGTATGAAAATTAGCGATGTATGAGGTTATTGGAAGGAGGTTCTCTAAACACTAGGGACTGCGCAGTCGGTCGGACTGTACTATTAAACAAGAGCGTGTAAAAAAAAAATTAAAAAAAATCAATATCATTTATTCAGTCTAGGCTGTTACAAGCACTTATGAACGTCAAAGAAGCTACGCCATCGGTTCACAAACCCTACGGCGGGAGACCTTGTAACGAGAATAACCGCCAAGAAACTCGTCAAGGACTATTTTTTTCTCCCTGTTTTATTTCATACAGAGTCGTCAAATTGAAAAGTTAGCTTAACATATCAGTAAGGTCAATTTCCATCACACCGGAATCAGAGTAGCCGGAAGATTATGGTGCGATGCGAATTGAGTTTTGTTTAGCTAGGCCAGACTTTTTGGCTTTGAGCCTGTCTCCTATACTGGCAGATTCCTATGCCACTCTCCTTTTCTCTCGCCCCTTAAAAAAAATATTAAAAAAAAATATGCTTTTTTCTAGTATATTTTCTTGTTTAATATTTATCACATATAAATAACAAAATTAAAAATTTATAATTAGATGGCTGTTTCATCTTAATCTATAGTCAAACATTTGTAAAAATGTTTCTTTCGAATGCGAGGATATTTCTCTCATTGATGAAACGACGATGGCCAACACCGTAAAAAGTGGGATACACTAGAAAAAATAAACGTATCCTCATAGGTCTCTGTAGCATAATTGGTTAGTGCATTGGGCCGGACTCCCAAGAATGTGGGTTCGAATCCCGTCAGGGCGACATGAGACTAGTTGCTTTTTTCTAGTATATTTTCTTATTTAATATTTATCACATAAAAATAGCATTGTAAAATGCAAAATTAAAAAGTTATAATATTATAAAATGTCATTCCGAAATCGACTATAGTTGCCACCCGTATTACAAAGCGACTTTCGTAAATCATCTAATAATTGCTATTTACGGTTCCGTGCCCAAAGGGTAAAACGGGACCCTATCACTAAGACTCCGCTGTCTGTCCGTCTGTCTGTCCGTCTGTCACCAAGCTGTATCTCATGAACCGTGATAATTAGACAGTTGGAATTTTCACAGGTGATGTATTTCTGTTGCCGCTTTAACAAAAAATACTAAAACAATAAAATAAATATTTAACGGGGCTCCCATACAACAGATATAATTTTTTGCCGTTTTTATAGATAATGGTACGGAACCCTTCGTGCGCGAGTCCGACTCGCACTTGGCCGGTTTTTCATATGGTTGCGTTTATTGAAAATGTTCACTTTACAATCTTTTTGCTGCAATAAAATTGATTAATGGTTGTTGATATGCATGATTATTAGCAAACAGCCTGTAAAGTAATGATTACTAGTTGTGAATATTCAATTCGATAATACATTCAATGTACATTCGCCAGCATGGCAACATATACAAGGTGACTTAGCCCTTAAAAAGCAAAAAGAAAGAAATTTATTTGAGACAAATACAAGGACAGAAGTAAATAATTTATGAGTTTTGAATTTTTGCATTTTTCAATGCTATTTTTATACTTATAATAAACTTAAAATAGAAAAATATTGGAAAAAATTTACTCGGCCACAAGTGAATTCTCAGATGGGAATCTCAGATGGGAGCATTGGACCGGATTTCCAAAGGTCGTGGGTTCGATTCCCATCTGAGAATTCACTTCAAATCGAGTTCATATTACCGTTTTGACACTATTTAACCGCCTCTGTGGTCTAGTGGTACAACCACCGGTATCAGACCCAGGGGTCCCGGGTTCGATTCCCAGCGGGGGTACATATTGTATTCGGTTTGGTTGGTGGTTGGGCTTGTTGTAAGTCCGCCTGGCTAGCTACCACCATCTTATCTAAGTCTGACGCCATAACAACAATGTTTTCAGCATTGTTGTGTTCCGGCAGTTAAAGATTAGATAGCCAGTTCCTCAGTGATTGAGGATTCCGGGAAGGCTCGCTTCCATCTTCAGCCTTATCAATAATTAAAATCAGGTATAACGAAGGCTAAGAGTTTCCTCGTCGCTCATAAAAAAAGCGCTCGTGACGTCATCGTAGGTACGACATATTAAACACGCTAGGTTCTCATACAGCTTGAAGCGCTCTTTTCGTCTTTCGCGCTATAGGTCGGTGTGGTTTCCCATCAATTATTTTTGTATGTTCTTATTTAGTTTGATTACGGCTTCGCTCGGTATGGATCTTTTAACACCCTGTATGTAAAAATATCAGCACTCCAACACATTACTAAACATATCGTCAAATATGTCGTCATGCTAGCTGTAATGAATTTAATATTGCGACTGTGGTGCGTAATGTGCACCCAGCTGTACAATATTGCGCGGTGAAAGTTCCAGTTATAAAAACTCGTCTAGTCGAAAAATAAACGCAAGTTACGTAATCTTAAATTCTATTGTTGTTAATTTGGTCCAATGGTTACCAAAGCCAAAATATGTTATACTAATAATATGTTAATAAATAAACATTTCCATACAATCACACCAATTATCTAGCCCACATTAAGTATCATGAAGAACTTGTGTTATGGATACTAGATAACGGATAAACATACTTATATACTTTTTTTTTGTAAATACATACATAATATACACTAGAGGCCAGGCGCGGTTTCACCCGCGTGGTTCCCGTTCCCGTGGGAATTTTGGGATCAAAGCTATCCTATCTCTTAAGTTGGACCAGACTGCTCACGGTGTGCCAATTTAATAAAAAATCGGTTAAGTAGTTTAGGAGTCCATCGCGGACAAACATCGTGACAGGAGATTTATATATATATTAAGATTAAGATATTAAACATCCAGACCAAGGCAAATAGACATGTTCATGCACACAAATATTTGTCCTGTCCGGGGATCGAACCCGGGACCATGGCGCAGAAGGTGGGGTTAGTATCCGTGCGCCAAACAGGTCGTCAAACTATACGTATACTAGCTTCCGCCCAGTAGCGGCGTTAGGGGGGGCGAGCATGGGCGACGGCCCCAGGGCGCCGGACATAAAAGGGCGCTCAGGGTGCCCCTAAATAGGTACTGTGAAGATTGTATATCTTTCCGCACTACAAGCAGGCGTGTACACCGTCGTTGCTGGCTGGTTTTGTTTATAATATAAAATTCACCTTCACGGTCACCTTGTCAGATAAAACTTTAATAAGAACAGTATCAGGATCAAGATCGTTTCAATTATTAAAGTAGCGCTCACGCGTTACACTACCATTTAAAAGTTGGCAGTGTCCATCTCACGAAAGAAGTTCTACGGGATATTACTGGACGGGGGGATGAGGGGGAGGAGGTAAAATCTCGCCCAAGGGCGCTAGTTGTAGTAAAACCGGCACTGCTTCCGCACGGGAAGCACGGGGGTGAAACCGAGGGTGGAAGTTCCGCCCTCGGTTTCACCCCCGTGCTTCTCGTTACCGAGGGAATATCGGGATAAAAATAGACTATGTTACTTTTCTTCCTTTCAACTAACTCTATGCCAAAAATCAAATCGATTGGTTGCTTAGTTAAGGCGTCAACAAAGGACAAACAAACACACTTTCGCATTTCTTATATTAGTTAGGATTTTTCTGAGTCATTATGCTCTAGAGTCCGGCCGCTGACAAGTGTTTCAAGGCTGTGTAAGTTCTCTTATGACCGATTTCACGATGGCCAACAAACTAGGAGATTCTTATACACACTTATGTCACTTTAAATGTCAAAGGTATGAAAAGGACGACATGATGTTTAAGGCGGTACCCCCACCGAAAGTGGCGCCGCGTTGAATTTTATTTAATATCGTAATTCTAATTCACAATTTTAATAAAACTAAACGTGGAATTTTTAGAGCCCATAGTCTAGTATTTTTAGACGGTATCATTACATTCCCTCGTAGTCACTGCTAGAAGTAGATAGCAAAACTGCTAAAAGTGGCCGTTTTTGACACATTTGCTATCTACTTCTACGAATGACTATGACGAGATGTAGCGATACCTTCTAAAAATACTAGACAATGGGCTCTAAAAATTCCACGTTTAGTTTTATTAAAATTGTGAATTAGAATTACGATATTAAATAAAATTCAACGCGGCGCCACTTTCGGTGGGGGTACCGCCTTAAGAGCTACCTAAAGTAAGGGGTAAAATCGAGCATAAGGGTCCATTCATACTAGCGCAGAGTCGAAGCGCATCGATGCGACAACCCGAAACTTCACGCTTATCAATTTGCGGGGGTTATGCTAATTTATTTCTATAACTTTCCCAAGAAGTCTATGCAACACTGGATGTTAACTCTGTACTGTACTTCCACAATAGGCTATTTGACAATGCGAAAAATAAAGTGTCAATTACTGTTATCAGTATAAATTATGAGTTTAAAAATGGTTTTTTATTAACGTAAGTTGAAAATAATTAATACGTAAATAAAAATGCATTTTTTAAACGTTTTGTCACGTGACACAAAACGCTCCTGATTCGTCGAGTTTAATAATGACGTCACCTGCTTGTAAACCTCGTTTGAGTACGTATGTGGATGATATGCAGAATACAGGCAAGTGACGTCACCGAACCCATTGCAGCGCCATATTGTCAAAGTAGCGTTTTGCCGCGCTATTTAAATATTGATTTTTTTATTTGATATTTTTCAGCATATATGTACCAGAATTAAAAAAGAACAACTTTTACTGGGTTCCTTAAACTCCACTATATAATACACTCGGGTGCAAAGAAATCGCACAGTAGCGTTATTTTCATACGAACATGCTCACTTTACACTCTCTTTATTTAAAAAGTATAATCAGTTATGTGAAAATGTATACGTCGATATATGAGTCGAATACTAGACTTACGAATAAAAGTCCCGAAAATTCAAGAAAACCTTCAGATAAGAGCAAAGTAAGAAAAACAAATTCACTCAATCCGGTTTCCTACAACTTTATATGAAATCAAAACTATACATTTGGTTCACTGAATGTTTAGGAAATCAAGAAGTTTTTTCAGTTGTTTTAAACGTTGATTGCTTTGTTGAACATTTGACCTCGCTATCGACACACAATTTTTTACAGAAATACAAATACTTTTTTATTTATTACGCCGGTAAGTGAGCATGTTTGTATGAAAATAACGCTACTGAGCGATTTCTTTGCACCCGAGTGTATAAAATGGATTTTCAAAACCTGTCAAATAGCCTATTATATCATACTACCTTCATCCGCGTAGTTTCCTATGTTACTCCTAAAGTAGCGTATGTTACTCCTAAAGTCAAACACAAATGTAGTTTACCAAAATCGTACTAGGGGTACTGGTGGTGCCGAATTATCTTATATCTCTCTCAGTGGTCATGTTAACTTATCTTTCTCTGCAGGGAATCCATGCAAGACTGGGTGTTAACACTCCGTACCAAACTGCACGAGTTACGCGTACTATCGGCTGGGGAAAACGTGTATTGTTCCCCACCCGCACCTCCCCCGCCTCGGGCCGCTGCTCGCGATCCTACTAGTCCGTTACCGCCCACTCCGCCACACCCACCGGACAGGTAAGAAAAAACCTCTGAAATAAATCTTGTGTTTAGAATTAAAGGGTTGAAGAAATAGTCTGGATGAGAAAAATAGTCATAATGTTGTAAGATGGTGTTGATGTAAACGGATTGAAGCGATTCGTGGGCGAGCGCAATAATTAGTTTTCTGCGTTCACGTTCGGAAAGGGAGGTTTTGTCATTCAATTTCTGAGTGGAAAATCTAATTTTACTGCCTAGCGTGGTAAATCCTTTTTTAATTTAAAACCTAAAAATGTGTCCTAATGCGCTCCTTGTCTTTTAAAAATATAATTGCCTTTTTTAATTTGATTGCGGAAACAACTTTTAAAAAATCCTCGCCGTTGTAAGGTGAAAAAATTTACGTTGAGCTCGGCAGAAAAGATTTTTTAGCATGTCGTACCTTTGAAACCCTCGCTAAGCTCAGGATTCAATATAGGTAACTCGCCGGTAAAACAACTTTCCAGCTTTGCATACCAAACAACTATTAGTAAGTGTTAAGTTAAGAATGAAAAAACAGTAAGAAAAAGAAATAAAACTAGTTTCTAGTCATAAAAAGTTTTATAAAAAGTTTGGAAGAAAAAAAATGCGGTAATGTTAGAAGATGGCGCTGATGTAGATGGATTAAATTCGAGAGAACGTGTACTGTTCTCCGCCCGCGCCTTCCTCTCCTCACGCCGCTGCTGGAAATCCTACTAGTCCGTTACCGGCCACTTCCCCACATCCACCGGATGGTAAGAAAATAATAAATAAAAAAATATTTTTTTAAAATTTTATTTTTATTTCAACCTTTTTAAATTACACACAAAATTTAAAAAAAACCGCATTGAAATCGCTTAATTCGTTTAGGCACTACGAATATTTATGTACAGAAAGACAAAAAAAATTGCCGCCATTTTGATTTTTTTTGCTTCACCAAAATTTGCCCAGGGTGTACATTATTTTAGTCAAAGCAATACCTTTGTATCTTTTACCGTTTCGGCGGGCAGTTGACCATCTCCATAAATGGCCGGATGGATTTTCATCAAACGTGGCTAAGAACCATCTCGATTAATTTAGCTTTCAATTAAAAAAAAACCGCATTAAAATAGCTTGATTCGTTTAGGCTCTACGAATATACGAACAGACAGACAGACATAGGCTTCAAACTTATAACACCCCTCTTTGCGCTGCGTCGGGGGTTAAAGCTTTGTCGAGCATGCTGGTACAAATTTTCAAGAATCTTATCGTAGACAGGAGAAATTCATAGTTAACTTAAAGCGATTTTGGAAGTTTTTTTGGTTTAGAATAAGATTTTTTTTTCTATTAAATCAATGATATTTCAAAATTCCGAACGAACGAACTATTCGACTATATAAGAGATATCATTCCATTTTTTTTATTTATTTGTTTAGAACAGTAGTTCAATCCAGGTGCTCATAAAAGTGCCTTTGCGCATTTTATGAAAATCTTACTCTGCAATTTTGGGTTTAATTAAAAAGTTAACCAAAATTTACAACAAGCGGTGCCGCTACGAACTATGCTAATAGCTATTCTGCACTATTTAATAAGTCAAAATTATTAATGTATTTTCGTTTCTGAGATCAAGAACGCCAAAATTGGCCATTTTACGCGAAAATCACAGTCGAGATGTAATATGGCTCTTAACCCTACAGTGGTCGCGTGGATTACATATGTCATCCACACCGACTGAATTGGCAAATTCTCAAATACTACAAATGTAAATTACGAGCGCTTCGAGAAACTCTAAATTGAATAGTATTAGAATGAGCTCCAATAATGCAAAACCGCCGGTCATGTATGGTAATGTCACAGGAGCTCCGCGAAATTCGTGGACGAGTGTATGCCACGCGACCAATACATGAGTATTTTGATAACTTATTTTTATTAATGACTTTTTGAAGTCAATTCTAATCTGACTTACTTATAATAAATAGCCATAGGCTTGTAGTATACGAATAAAATAACCAAGATCTTGTATACATTTTTGTTTTAGAATAAAATCATAAGATCGGTGGACCGCTTTCATTAACGCATGGCTGATCTCTATCACACCAAGCCAAGATTTTTTTAGTGTCATTTAGAAGTATTTTTTGTTTCTAGTTGATATTCATAAACACAGAGGATGTTATGTTTTTGTTGTATGATTATAAGATTTAAACACGAATAAAATTAAAATAAAGCTCTGATTTTTTGTATTTTCATTTTTCATTGGCTTATCTGTATCTGTACTGTAACTTTTTACTGCGCGACCACTCCAGGGTTAATAAAAAAGAGATCTGAAATAAAACTGTTTATATAAAGTTTGTATCACGAAATAGGGCCACGGATTTTACTGGAAATGTTGACGGTGAACTGCTGTACGTACTAGCTGTTACCCGCGACTTCGTCCGCGTGGAATCCTTTTATACATGTTTTAGTTTTCCGCCCGCGACTTCGTCCGCGTAGATTCTACTTTCCTCTTAAGGGAAAATCCTTTCTTACCTATCTACATGCCAAATTTCAACTCAATCCGTCAAGTACTTTGAGCTCTGCGTTGATAAGTATATCAGTAATTTTTGCCTTTTATATATTTAGGTTATTGTCTGGGATGGAAGTACTGTGGCCGATAAATTGATTAAGTAATAATTAACAAAATTCAGTATACATTTTGGGAACCGGGAAAGCTGTTGAATTTCATTTGTTTTTGGCAAAAATCCTGATCAAAGATTTTCACAAAATATAGGTATGTTTATTTGTTTTTAAGTTTCAACCGTTTTAGCCTTATAATAATAAAATAAGTCACTTTTACTTTGAAATTAAATGATTTTTCTTAGAAAACTCCAACCCCCTTTTCACCTCTTTGGGGATGGAATTTTCAAAAACGCCGAGATAGGTAAATGTTTATTTTTAATCCTTAACCTAAATATAAAATTTGAAGATCCTAACTCCAAAACTAACCGACTTTCATACAAACTTTCATCCCCTATTTCAGCCCCTTAGGGGTAGAATTTCGAAAAATCCTCTCTTAGTGCACCCCTAGACCTCACAAGGAACCTATGTGCCAAATTTGAAGTCTCTAGACCTAGCGGTTTGGGCTGTGCGTTGATATGTCAGTCAGTCAGTCGGTCAGTTTCTTCTTTTATATATTTATAGATGACAGCCTCTACAAGAGTTGACTTTGACTTTGACTTTGAAAAAAAAATAGTCTGAATGAAACAAATGTGGTAATATTAAAAAAATTGCGCCGATGTAAATGGAATAAATTAGAAAAAGTACTTACTGTATTGTCTATTTACTTAGTATCCATAACGCCGCGGCCGTAGGGTTTTGCGAACCGATGGCGTAGTTTATTTGCCAGACACGTGCTTGAACAGCCTTAAAACGAATGAAAGATTCTGAATTTATATTTTTAAATAATTTATTTGCAGAGTACCAGGCATCGAGCTAACAACGCCAGTAGTGATCCGTCCCGAACCGGTAATCGAACCGGTACCCCAACCGGAACCTGAACCGGAAATCGACATATCCAGTTGGGAAGACACGCCTAGCACGAGCCAAGAACAAAATTCAGAGATACGAAAGTCCGAATCTAATACGAAAAGTGTTGCGAAAATATGCGGTCAAAATATCTGCTTAGACGATTCTATTTTGAAAAGGAATACGGAACCTACGGAGAGTGACGAAGAGTTTTTCAACGAAATCGATCGAATAAGCGACTCAGTCGAAGATATCGATTTTGATTATAAACAGACTTTGGTGGTTACTGATAGGCAAGCTTCTGAAGACGGTGATGAAGAAAATAGGTAAGATTATTATAACATTAATTTTCGATTAATGTGAATTCCTTTGTAAGGTATTTGGGAACGATGTGGTGTTTATTTCAGGGCTTGTAACCGGTTTGAAAATCGGTTAATTGAGGTTTTTGATTAAGGTTTTTACAAAAACCGCTTTTGACATATTCGGAAAGAGAGCGCTTCCAAAACCTAAATAAGCCGGTTTAATCCAAAGCTGCGAAATATATTTACTACTGGCGAGGCGATCAGGCTAATAGTACGTTAGTAATAGTTAGTATTCTTTGCTAATAGCGACCTTCCGTATCTAGACATAAGCTCGCTAGTTGATTTACCACTCACGCGCTCGCGTTGGAAGAGCGGTATTTCAGGCAAGTAGTGAGCTTATGTCTACGTGTGGAAGGTCGCTTTTCGCTTTGCTACTCACGCGCTCGCGTGTCCCGTTGTGTTAAGGTACTTACAGTGGTGGTGTATACGGCAGAAAACTATTAGATCAAATTAATATTGTAGACTATCGCAATGTACATACATGGTTTTCCAGCAAATAAATTATTTATTTCTTTCTTTTTTTCTTTCTAGCCGATTTTCATACAATCGAGGTAACTTTGGAGCCTCGGTTCTCTGCTATAGATTGACTGAACAGTGGTCTGATAGTGACCATCCAGGGAGTGAATGGAGGAGATCCAGATTTCTATACACACCCAATTGATCTGAACATTATTCTAAGAGATGTATAGATATGTTAAAAACGCGTAAAAAGCATAAAAAATATGTAATTTCTGAAACTGAAAACTCTGATCGTTACATTTTACGAATGTTGATTAGATCAGTTGGGTATCTATAGCAATCTGCCCCCTAATTGTCGAATTTCAAAGTCGATCACAATCCCTTTCAAAGGTATTGTGGTTGTGATAGTGATTTATGGAATTGTGTAACATATACTCGCAATCCCTTTGGGAACGAATGATGTTTTAAATGACACTTCATCCGTGTGTCACTTTGCTTAGAGAGTTCAATTTCGTTCATTCAATACCTTTCAAATGCGTCCCGATCACAATCCCTATCAAATGTCAAATAGTGACGGCCTGAAGTATGTGAATATCTTTTAAATGACGAATTGAAAGGGATTGCGATAGATTTTAAAATTAGACAATTAGCCCCCTGGATCTCTTCCATTCACTCCTCGGATGGTCATTATCAGATCACAGCTCGGTCGATCCTTTGCATAGAACCAAGGCTTCAAAGTTACCTCGATTGTACGAAAATCGGCTAGTGTCGTTAATTATGTAGTCACCACTGTATAAAGAGCAGAAAAAACTCTATAAACCGTATTCAAAACCATTTTATTTAGGTCTTTCATAAAACCGTTTTTAAGGTTTAGGTAGAGCCAAACCTTAATAAAACGGTTTCTATGTACTCGTTGCAGTACCGGTTTTAAAATTTACCAAATAAACAAGCCCTGCCCCCCAAATTGTCTAATTTAAAATCTATCACAATCCCTTTCAAAGGTGGTGTGGTAGTGATAGTGATTTATGAAATTGAGTAACTTATAGCCACAATCCCTTTCAGAACGAATGATGTTTTAAATGACACTTCATTTGACAATTCTCCATACATTTGAAAGAGTTTTTTGTCAGTCACTTAGACAGTTCAACTTCGTTAGTTCAATACCTTTCAAAACGCGTCCCGATCACAATCCCTTTTAAATGTCAAATAGTGACGGCCTGAAGTATGTAAATATCTTTCAAATGACGAATTGAAAGGGATTGCGATAGATTTTAAAATTAGACAATTAGCCCCCTAGTTTGTCTTCCCTAGCGAGCCTCAACCGCCTTGTCTTCAACCGCCTCTGTGGTCTAGTGGTACAACCACCGGTATAAGACCAAAGGGTCCCGGGTTCGATTTCCAGCGGGGGTACATATTGTATTCGGTTTGGTTGGTGGTAGGACTTGTTGTAAGTCCGCCTGGCTAGCTACCACCATCTTATTTAAGTCTGACGCCATAACAACAATGTTTTCAGCATTGTTGTGTTCCGGCAGCTAAAGATAAGATAGCCAGTTCCTCAGTGATTGGGGATTCCGGGAGAGGCTCGCTTCCATCTTCAGCCTTATCAATACTTAACATCAGGTATGATGAAGGCTAAGAGTCTCCCCGTACTTCATTAAAAAAAAAGATAAAGGCGTTATTTTATGTATGCATGTTTTTATTGTTCCCGGACAACAGAACCCACCAATGCCACATGAGCCTATAGTGCTCTCAATGGCAACTACTACGGCTTATAAGAAATGTCAAATTTCTACAGACAATTCCCAACTCAACGGCTTAAGTCTTAAAGTTCAAAGTAGATTGTAGAATTTTGTCAGTTTTCTAAAGCTGTAACTGCTGTTGACCGTACAAACTCTGCTTAGTTTGGGACTAGATGAGTTCCATAAATATTCCAATCTTCCATATAAGGCCCGTGTTCTCCATTCTAATGTTCCCTCCAGCGCCATGAGTATAACACCTACAGCCTTCACTAATAGCTTAAAAAATCACAATAAAATGTAGACGACCGGATTTTTTTTTTTTTTTTAATTGACCTTATCAACGTCAAAGGCCAGAAAAACTTTTTTCTCAAGCGACCTCAATGAGACTACATACTGCGCCTAGCATTTTTTACTGACAGCTAGGATTTTATATGGTCCGATTTTACTGCCATCATAGGTCAAACAAAAGCACTTATCGACCGATTGCACACGTTCGTAGCACGCGCTTAAGTCTAGTGCCCAATATAGACTAGACTTATGCTTAAATATTTTTTTTCTATTTGCAGTGAACCCCAAGCTTCAAACGTAACAGTCATCCAAGTATCAAACAAAGGTCCACCGCACACCGCAATCCCAATACTAGGCCCAGAAGTTGACGTTTTCAACTTCAATTTCCAAAACCCCCCAACATTTGTGAACATAGTTAACACAGAAGTGAACGTCAACAACGAACAGAACGGGTACGGAACCGTTTTCACCAAAGAATCTGACTACGGACACTTGAGTCTGACCACAACTGTCAACGTGACACGAGAGGCTTCAACCCCAGCTGTCACAGTGACAGATGTCAAAGTGACAGGTGTCAAAGTGACAGATACCAATGGCGTGTACGAGAGGTTGTGTTTGGCGTCGACTTCAAACGAAGCTCCGGTGGCTAAAGTGAAAAGTGCAGAGAGATCTAGAAAATCTTCTTTACCCAATTTAGATAGTAATAGTACTAATGGTGAAACTGCGTACGAATGTTTATTTCCTAGTGACAGAAACGCTGTAGTGACTGTGAATAGTGAAAGAAGAGAAAATAATGATAGGAATCGCGTTGTGAGTCCGGTTGTTGCTAATTTGAGCTCTAACTGTAGAGCTTTAAGGTCTAATGTGGAACGGTCTCATAGTCAGAATGCTTATGACGCATCGCCTAGAACGAGAGAACATCTTATTAGAAGAGTGCAGAATAATAGTCCAAAGAGAGAAGTGAAGACGGGTGAGTTATTTTTGCATTTGTAATTATTTTTTTCTAATGTGTGTCATCAAAAGCTATCATACAGCGAAAAGTGCCTGAGAAATTGGAATGCAGCTGAGATGGAATAGCGAAGACCTAGGCAGCCAAAGATTACAGGGTAGAGTCCTTTCTGTCTGAGATGACATATGCAAACATTTAAGAAACTTTTCTCTCTCTCTTATTCAAAGCCAAGCTAATTAAAAAATAGTATAGTAATTACATATAAAAAAAATTTATATTGGTCTCTAACTAGCTTGGAATGGAAAAATCGGGAAATACAAATTAAACATATAAAACATGCTCGGTGCTAGTTGCATGGTCTTACAACTCCTAATGATGCTCCGTGTGTGGGCGTAACACGTGTAGAGTAGTCGGTGAAGGTGCAAGGTCTGTCACTGTGTTGCATCTGCATTTATTTGCGGGCGGGCGGGCGGTGAATCTTGCATGAGTTTTTTTCTTATATTTTTCGTTTTCTACTAACATATAAAAATGCACAAATATTCAAAATAGGTATTTGTTGGGTAAACATGCTCCATCTTAGGACACAGCTCGTGTTCCATCAGGCCAGTTTGTAGCAATTAGCTAGCCCATTTAACTTGTAATAATAGATTGTTTTGTAAACTACAGAAGGTTTTTTGTAGATTAGATTAGGTTTCATGTACATTATAAACAAAAGCATCGTGAAAATTACACCGTCCAAGTTATCAAAATTACATCGTCCAAGTTATTAAAACTACATCGTCCAAGTTATCAAAATTACATCGTCCAAGTTATCAAAATTACATCGTCCTAGTTATCAAAATTACATTGTCCAAGTTATCAAAATTACATTGTCCAAGTTATCAAAATTACATCGTCCAAGTTATCAAAATTACATTGTCCAAGATAACAAAAATGCTAGGCCAAACTGATCCAAATTGTTATGGGACTAAATGGCACTATTCCGCATCAAAAAAAGAATTACGTAAACCGGTATAGAAATATAGGTATACTCCTCTTTTTTGGAAGTCCGTCAAATAATATATAAATTTCCAGATAAAACAGACTCAACTCAGCCTAAACCTATTTGGAAAAGAGGTCTAACAGAGTTGTCTCTTCTGACTCGGTTACGAGGCATCGGGCAAGGCAAGAGGCATGAAAGCCCCACGAGGCAAGAACAGGAGTCTATAGACAGGTATGTTTCGTTAATACACATACCGGCACATCTAACCGCCCACCCTGTTATTTTCATACAAACTCACTTTGCTACTCAATACATAAAAATGACAATATATATCTACATTTTCTACAAAAGATCTGCCCCCCTAACTGTCTAATTTCAATTTCTATTACAATCCCTTCCAAAGGTATTGTGTGATTGTGATAGTGATTTATGGAATTGTGTAACTTATATTCGCAATCCCTTTTAGAACGAATGATGTTTTAAATGACACTTCTCCATACATTTGAAAGATATTTTTGTCTGTCACTTTGCTTAGTAGACAGTTCAATTTCCTTCATTCAATACCTTTCAAAACGCATCCCGATCACAATCCTTTTCAAATGTCAATTAGTGACGGCCTGATATGTTAATATCTTTCAAATGACGAATTGAAAGGGATTGCGATAGACTTTAAAATTAGACAATTAGCCCCCTGTATGCTAATGTTTAGGTTAGGTTAGGTTAGGCGTTTAGATGTGCCGGTGAGTGTATATTACTCGACAACATCTCAACCCAACCAATACCAAATGTAACGACGGATAAATCCAGATAAGCTATCCAGAACTTATCAATTCGTTCACCACGGATTAATAAGTTCATATTCTTGTTAATTTACCTTAGCAGTTTTTATAACTTGCAAATCTGAATAGGATAGTGTTTATTTATAAAGTAACCGTCTCTGTGGTCTAGTGGTACAACCACCGATATCAGACCCAGGGGTTCCGGGTTCGATTCCCAGAGGGGGTACATATTGTATTCGGTATTGTAATCCGCCTGGCTAGCTATCACCATCTTATCTAAATGACGCCATAACAACAATGTTTTCAGCATTGTTGTGTTCCGGCAGTTAGAGATAAGATAGCCAGTTCCTGAGTGATGGGGTTTCCGGGAGAGGCTCGCTTCCATCTTTCATCCTTATCAATACTTAACATCAGGAATGATGAAGGCTAAGAGTCTCCTCGTAATTCATTTTTTTTTTTTAATTATAGAAGTATGACTTCCCCCGTCAAAGTGGTGCACAGATCTAGGCCAGAAGCGAGAGCGGACAACACCAGAAGAAGAAGCAGCAGTCTTAATAATGGTGAGTAATTAGTTTCTAAATATTTATCTATTCTGATATCTAATTAAAACCATAAAACGAGAATATAATGAAAATTATTTTGCACACAATGCCGAAAGGGGTTCGTACATTTTTGTATGGAGCCTGGTATACCTATACATTCCGCCATTTTAGAAAAAACGTGTTTCGGCGGCCACCGATGAAACATGTCAATCGTGCCCGTTTCGACTGCTCGGCCACAGTGTCCCAGAAAAAAAACGACTACGTCAACATTACGAAGGAATTTGTAGAAAACTAATAAAGAAAACCGCAAATTTGCAGAACCGATATTCAGTAAAGTTGTAAGGGTTTAACCGTGGCCGCGCAGTCGAAACGCGGAGAACCGCGCGGCCACGCAGATCTCAGATACGGGAGCTACATAGAGATCTCATTCTTTTTGCAAATTACTGACTCTTTATGCCACGACTTTAAAGAACTACTAGGGCGGTTACAACCCGATACTCGGGTTCGTCGATCGACGAAAAATTCCAAAGTATGCTAAAATAATGACACTTTTTAATTGCAGTTTGTGATCATCACGTTTAACATTTTGTATATTTTATAGTTTTCGGAACAAATAGACTCGAGTACCTTTAATTTGATACCTTACTCGGCCGCGTACTACGCGCCAAAGTCCCTATCGAGTCGTCACAAATTTTGCGAACCTGAATTAAGTATATAGATAGATAGGTCGTAAAGTACATACTTTAAGGCTATATTAAGACTTTCTATAATTTCTGCGAAATCATATCAGTGACTTGCAAAAAGAATGAGATCTCTATGTAGCTCCCGTATCTGAGATCTGCGTGGCCGCGCGGTTCTCCACGTTTCGACTGCGCGGCCACGGCTTAACCGTGGCCGCGCAGTCGAAACGTGGAGAATACATACAACTTTACTGAATATCGGTTCTGCAAATTTGCGGTTTTCTTTATTAGTTTTCTACAAATTCCTTCGTAATGTTGACGTAGTCGTTTTTTACTGGGACACTGTGGCCGAGCAGTCGAAACGGACACTGTCAATCGACAGAGTAAATTATTAGAATAAAAAAGTTGTCTGTAATCAAATCTCTATGTGATACGGTTTCTGAGATTGTTGAGTCCAAAGACAGAAAATAAAGCGAAAAAGTCTTTGAAGTCAATCGTATAATAAACAATTATGTATGCAGTATACATAGCTCAGGGTTCAGAGATTTATGAGTTCAAAAAATAAAAATATATATTAAAAATCCTGGCCGTACCGCGCAAGTGTCGTCGGCATTGACATCGACTACTTTTGACAGATGGATGTGACATATTGCTCTTAGTCTTTGGTAAGTTTTTATTTATGTCAAAAAGAAACAGCAATGTCTCACATCCATCTGTCAAATAAAGCCGCTTTCGCAGCCGACGCCACTTGCTCGGTACGGCCCTAGGAACAGGATTTTTAATATATATTCTTATTTTTTGAACTCATAAATCTCAAAAACCGTATCACTTAGAGATTTGACTACTGAAATTTTTTTTTATTGTTATCACTTACTCTGTCGAAGAAAAACAAATGTTTAATTTTTTTCCATATAAAGTTGTATGAAAGTGTATTTGTTTTTTCTACTTTGCAGAAAATTGAAGGTTTTCTTTAATTTTCGCAAGTCGAGTATTCGACTCATATTTCGACGTACAAATGTTTACATAACTGTTTATACGTTCTTAATAATTAGACTAAAGTGAGCAGTGGCTCGGTTTATGTGCTGACAACTGTACTATAATTTTTTTACAATTAAATTATCACTTGTGTTTCGGATAGGTACTTATATTATAAATACTTGATAATAATAATTACACACTTTAAAATATCTATGAATTAAAAGAGCATCAAGCCTCGTTGGCATACCCGCCATTTTGAGAAAAAAAAACGTGTTTTGGCGGCTAGTGATGAAACATATGTCAATCGACAGAGACAGAGATTACAATCAAAAAGTTTTCGGTGATCAAATCTCTAAGTACGGTTCTCTATACGGTTTTTGAGATTTTTGAGTTCAAAAAATAAAAAAATAATGAAAAAACCTGTTTCTGAGCTATGTTTGCTGCATACTCGCTGTTTATTTAATATAATTCATTTTAAATATAACTTTTTGCTTTATTTTTCTGTCTTTAGATTCAAAAATATCGGAAACTGTATCACTTAGATATTAATAATTGATCACTGAAACTTATGTGTCGATTGATATTCGTTTCATCGCTGGCCGCTGAACCTCTCTTTTTTAAATGGCGGCGGTATACCAGGTTGCCAGGAATGAAACGCGCGACCTCTGAACAGAAATCCATCTATCTATGCTTCATACAAATTCTCAAAAAAATATTTCCTAGATCTTTACATCAAATTTATCCCCCACCAGGCCACGCAACAGGAGGCGGCCTTATCCCCCTCCGTCGTCGCCAGGCGCTGGCGTTACAAGCGGACCAATCGCGACGCGCCGCCATCCCCACCACTGTGCCTAAACACTCCCCACCACTGTTCGTTGATTACGACAACCAAATATGGTAAGTTTCATCAACTCCTTTGCTACATTAAATTATTTTCATTATACTCTTACTTGAATTAAATGACTTAAAAAAAAAATATTAATCTCTCTCAGATAATTGTCTAGGATACTGGTTTCATTACCTTCAACCGTCCTTATTTTGGTCATATTAAGAAAAATATTCAAGGCAACTTCTTACATAGCCCTATCTAACTCTAGAGATAATTGTTATTAATATCGGGCGTTAAGCGTAACAGTACTGTTTTATGTCCCGTATAGGATAGCGTGGTGGGGTGCATATGGTGCTCGTTGCAACGGCAGGATGGGTGACCGCCTCGCCTCCATACTCCGGACCACTCCTCGAGACGCTAACCACGCGAGACAGATCATAAGGGCTACCCACGCACCATACGTGAGTAATATTGTGTAACATACACTAGTCAGCAAAGAAAGCGAACCACTGCGTTATTGTCATACAAACATACTCACTTTACAATAGTTACGTAAGCTACAGCCGGAGGATCTAAAAAAAACTAAAATTATTTCAAACTTTCATAAATGAAGAACTTGTTCACTTCAACAATTTTATTTTTCTATAGATACTTCTTTACAATTTGTTATACTCTTTATTGCACTAGAAAATACATTTACAGAATAAATTTGAGACATATGTACAAAGGTGAACTTATCTCTAAAAGAGATCTCTTCCAGCCAACCTGAGACGTGTAAGAGATGATAATATTAAGCGGGTGACTCTAAATGCAAAACTTAATAAGAAAATGGTGAAACTAATATTTTGCATAATCATTATAGGACGTCTTGACCGTACCGAAGCCCATAACAGAATGACGCTCGTAGACTGACCAAGTGACGCTTTTCGACAATATCCCCGCCAAAATCCCACCATAATATATCTTTTTTTTTTATGAACGACGGGGAGCCTCTTAGCCTTGCATCATACCTGATGTTAAGTATTGATAAGGCTGAAGATGGAAGCGAGACTCTCTAGGAATCCTCAATCACTGAGGAACTGGCTATCTTATCTCTAACTTTTTCTTGTTATCGATTATTTTCATAGTTAAACATAGGAAAAATCAAAGTTTATATTTAGTTTATTTTATGAATTTAAGTTTACTACATGAGAAACATAACTTTATATTGTGTTCACTCAATTAAACTGTTTTATTTATTGTGGAAACTGTCCTTGGCTTTTGTATTACTCATTAAGTATAGCATTAAGGTAATATTGTATGCTGTTTGTTTCCCAAAAATAAATAAATAAAAATAAAATAAATAAATAACTGCCGAAACACTATTATGGCGTCAGACTTATACAAGATGGTGGTAGCTAGCCAGGCGGACTTACAACGAGTCCTTCCACTAAACCAAACCAAACCGAATACATATTGTATTCGGTTTGGTTGGTGACAATAATATGTCCCCGCTGGGAATCGAACCCGGGACCCCTGGGTCTGATACCGGTGGTTGTACCTCTAGACTACAGAGGCGGTTAGAGCAGGTAGAGCAGGTAATCAGAGAGGAGATGCTCTCTGATTGGTAGTTCGTACATCCACGTGACAGAACAGTGTTGCCCCATTCAAATATTCAAAATGGTCTAGTTGTCCTGTATACCAGAGTAAAATAATCAAAAACTACTAAAACCATTAGAAATCATGACAAAACTAATTTTAAAGGTTAAAATTACAATTAAAATTACTAAAACTAGAAATTGTTGCCTAAATTCGTTGCTAGAACAAAGTGACCGAATATATTGTACAAAACTTGGATTTGACTGACTGCAAGTCACGTAGGTCCACCAGACTTTTTGGGCTGACGCTGCAACTGAGACCTTTGTCGTGTTGATCGGTGAAACTGGGTCACGATTATTTATTTATTGGAAAACCAACTGCTTAACCTAATACATTAAAAAAACTTAAATATAAACATAAAGCTGTGACGGGGCTCCTAGTCCGGCAGCACTAGAGTCGCCGGAACGTCGGAACCGCCGCACTCGTTTAATAAATAAAAGAATCGTTCACAGAGACTTGATTTATTATTTATGGAAATAAGGAACTGAAACAATATAAAAATAACTATAAAAAAAGGCCTAGTTATAAATACTGAATCTAAATAATGAGTAAAAAAGTAGGTAGTTATGCTAGTTATGCTTACCCCGTGTATCGGGTTCCTGATGTATTTAGAGAATAAATATGGTTGGTTGATAAAAATATGGAAGGGATAGCAGCGTCTAGCCTGCTGGCTTCTGTAAGATTACGTCAAAATGAGCCGAACAGGAATCGTGGAACGGAGAAAATTTGAATTTAGACAGAACAGATAAAAATATAATTTGATTACCATAAAGTGAGACTACGGAGTTTCTAGCCATTATACAGGTTTCATCCATCCATAAGGCTAGAACGAAATGGCATCGTTACAAAGACATTTACAGGTCTTCACAAATAAGATACATAAAAAAATTTAAACTAGCCTAGCCTAACTATTGAATATACACGTACACATAACTTAAAAATATGACTCATTTCCTAAGTGACACATATTGCTTACTAGTCATATAGTGTGGGCTATGTTATTCAGTTCTCATTATTCAAAAAATATAAACAGTTATATAAACATTTTTACGTCGATGTATGAGTCGAATACTCGACTTCGAATTAGTCCCAAAAATTCAAGAAAACTTTCAGTTTTGTGCAAAGTAAGGAAAATAAATTCATTCAATCCAGTTTCCTACAGCTTCATATGGAATGAAAATTATTATTAATAATAATAAAACTTTATTTAACAACAAACAAATAACGTTGTAAAACTAAAACAATATGTACTCATTATTGAGAAAAGTCACAGTTACAACGTTAAGGCGGTACTCGAAAAAAATATGCCGAAGCGAGATAGCAATGAGAAAACGACGCGCACGGGAGCGAGACAGATTTTGCAGATTAGGCAAAAAAACACAAAATCACTAAAGATTAAAAAACTACAGCGATTACAAAAAATATGCTTCTATACGATCCTAAATATTATTGGTGTCCACTTATTAAACCAATTTCCAATAGTGTAAGTAACCCCATTTAAGAATAATCTTGAATTTTCGTATTTTTTAGAGGTCTCTTCGAAAAGAAAAAGTGTCGAGGCAAAATCATAAAATCGTGTTTTTGAAACTATACGAATCTAGATAAAGGTATGAAGAAATATATATGTTATTACCAGATTCGTAACAGCTGTAACCATGCTATAGTTTTATATCAAAAAGTCCATACTTTTTCCGAGTAGCGCCTTAATTGGTTTGTTGAACATTTGACTTCGCCATCAACACCCAAATATTTGCAGAAATACACATACTTTTTTATTTATTAGACCGTGAAGGGAACATATTTGTATGAAAATAATGCATTGGTTTGATTTATTTGCAGCCGAGTGGTTAAGGTTTTATGTTAGAATTTATTTCATCATCAGTATAACCAGCTAATAGAAGACCACTGCTGGACTTATGCCTTCTCCTTATAATGCTACAAAGATAGGATTTGCTGAAATAAAACAACTTTTACGGATATCAAACGTGGTTCCGTGGTCACGGGATGATCCCATCCCGTCCCGATCCCATCCCGTGACCACGGCAGCTGTAAAGGTGCCGAAACGTCGAGAAAATCAAAAAAACCCCTAAAAACCAAAAAATACGGACAATTACAACTTAGTTCGTGGAAATATAGCGCGTTTGATATCCGTAAAAGTTGTTTTATTTCAATGAACAGTGCGCGCCAAAACATAAGATGTACGTATAGGATTTGCTGCCAACCTTCTCCAGATCTACAGGATTCCTTTGCCTATAATTATTTATCCTACTGATATTATAAATAAATAATTGCATACAAACACCAATTATCTAGCCCAAGTTAAGTTTTATAAAGAACTTGTGTCATGATTACTAGATAACGGATAAACATACTTATATACTTTTTTTTGTAAATACATACATAATATACATATTAAACACTCAGACCATGACAAATAGACATGTTCATGCACACAAATATTTGTCTTGTCCGGGGATAATTGCCTCTGGCGCAGAAGGCAGCCTTAGTACCCCTGCGCCAAACAGGTCGTCAAAAAAAAATGAGAATGTATGTCAGTTTGTGTATTTGTTTGTTACTCTTTCACGCAAAGGCTACTGAACGAATTTGGATGAAATTTTGCACATAGGTAGTAGATAGCCTGGATTAAAACATAGAATTTTTATCCCGATATTCCCACGGGAATGAGAACCATGCGTGTGAAACCGCGGGCGGCTGCTTGTAAGATATAAATGTCAGAATTTCACTTCCCCATGTGTACTTCATAAAAAAAAGACTTATCTCTAGGCATGTCTTTTATAGTAGATTGTTTACCAAGGGCTGTATGACACCCATAACAGTCGAGTGTTTTGGCGCCCGAACGAAGTGAGGGCGCCGATAGTTCGAGACTGTTATGGGTCCATACACCCGAAGTAAACACTCTACTTTTCATTTTGAATATAAGGAAAGTAAAAACAAACAGAAATTTTTTTTGTAAGGTTTCTACGATTTTAATTATTTTATAATGTAGCAAAATAAGCTGTATAGGCTTCTGTGCCTTTGCCTACATACCTTTGGTAAATAAAAGTCCAAAGAGATTACAGATATCGATTTGACATGCCACCCCCTATTCTTTTTTCAAATTTATTACAGCCCTAGGGCCGCCACATATCACTTTCAACCCGCATTTTAGGCAAGTTATGAGTTACTTTCAGAATATGAGACATGAAAAAATACTTACAGTTGAGTTTCTCAACCTCGTCTCTAATTCCCAATGGAATTCGGCCTGTCTGACTAAATAGAACAAGTAGGTACTAGAGTAGGAGTGGTCAATAAAGGATGGGGGACCGCCTCGCTTCTATTCTCCGGTCCACTCCTACCCTACCTAGACGCTAACCATGCGAGGCAGATAATACGAGCTTCATACGCCCCATACGTGAGTACTACACATACACACATCAAAAAAAGTCTGCAATCACTCAATGATTATCATACAAACATTTCACACTTATGATAATTTTTTTAATAGAAAAGTATTGGAAAAAATCAACTCGGCCACAAGTGAATTCTCATATGGGACTCGAACCATGACCTTTGGAAATCCGGTCCGGACTGAGCTACCGAGACACTACTTTTTCTTTTTCTATTTAAAATTTATTTGTGATAAATATTAAACAAGAAAATATACTAGAAAAAAGCAACTAGTCTAAACAAGAAAATATACTAGAAAAAAGCAACTAGTCTCATGTCACCCTGACGTCAGGGTGACATGAGACTAGTTGCTTTTTTCTAGTATATTTTCTTGTTTAATATTTATCACATAAAAATAGCATTGTAAAATGCAAAATTAAAAAGTTATAAATAAAATTTATTTGTTTTTGTTACAGGTAGATATATTGTTTCATCGAGTTCCGCTCGGCAAAATTTATGTGATAAATAAAAGGGATCAGGAAAGTATAGGTAAGCTATCATGCTAATTGACATAAAAAACAGTTAACCACCAGCTAGAATTAAAATTTAGATTTTAATAAAAAATATATATTTCTTACCCTCACACCAATTAAGCTAGCCCCAAAGTAAGCACTGTAAGGCTTGTGTTATGGGATACTAGGGTAACGGATATAAATACATATACGTCTGGGGCCTAGATCCGGGGATAATATTTAAAACGAAGGCTCTTTATGTCACTAGTGATTGCATCATTAGGGTCCTAACTAATTAAAACCTAATCTTTACTGTTTGTTTTTTTCTAACAAACTTAATCGTGAATTCAATATAATGCAAACAACAGTACCGCTCAACTTTTCGGCGCTACTCGGAACGTCTTTTTGACAATTTATGTGTCGGCTGATAAAAAAATAATACTGTCTGACTTACTATCGTAATTCATGAATCCACGTAGGTATTGTTTTCTTTCTGGACTGTTTTTTGCACTCAAAGTCATTTTCACATAAATTGTGTAAATTAATCCAATTCGATTACTTAAATTGAAATCAATTTAAACTGAAACCAAAGAAATTCCCATGACAATATTCTGACTTTACTAATCAAAATTATTCTTTTGAATTTACACTCTTAACACTATGACCTTCTTTATAAAAAGATCATAATGTAAAAAGCGTAGAATCCATGGAATTAGCAGGTACAGTCAGCAACGAAACTTGCCGAACAAAATAACGTTACAAAAGACACTAGACACATGAATTGTACATAAGTTACTGAACATAGTTACAAACAAAATTCCATTTACATTTTAAATTTCCAAAAGTAGCTATACAGTATATTTCCAAAAGTGGCCGGACATAATATTTTAAAAAGTGGCTGGACAGTAGACTTCCAAAAGTTGCTGGACGTAGTATCGTCTAAAAGTGAATTGTTAGATCATAACCGGACCAATTTTCGAATTTAGACTGATGACAATCATCGAAAAAAGTACAGCACTGTCATATAATACATTTGTCTCTTTAATTTTGGTCGTGACATCATTGACATGTCATTTGTTTATGCCAACCTCTTGCTTCTTACACTTTTTTACTATTTTAGATTTTAGCCGACTTAAAAAAGAGGAGGGTCTCAATTCAATTGTGTTTTGCGACATTTATGAATAGATTTTACGAATGATTTTCTTTAATGGATAAAAGTTACACTCCAAGGGGTGGTGGTGGCTTTATTCAGAATTGTAGAAGTAAGTTTTATAAATTTTCAATTTAATAGTTTGATTTTTTCGCGGCTCAAGGTTTTTTCGCGGTGTTACTTGTAGATCGTTTCTATAGCTCCAATTTATACCCACTGAAATATTTGATAATAACATGACTGAATTCCATTATTAATATCTACTTACGTCTATAACAGTTTTTTTTTGTTTTTTTGTTTTCAAGATATCACGTTCTCAGAAATGCGTATCGATCGGACTGTAAGATCGAAAATATTGTTCTACCTGTAGACTATTTATGATGATTGTACACATATTTATTACCTTGACTGTACTAAAATGTTCAACGACTTTTGAAGATGACTGTATCAAACATGATATTTAAATGATTTACCGTATGCCTTAGTTAAAATTAATCATGTGTGTTGACAGTCGGGCTTATCAAAATCGAGTCCTACGCTTTCTATTTTCTCTAATAATTTTCATATTCCTAATCTTCCTAGCCGTCTAGTTTATTACAAGAGATTTTTCCGTTGAATTGTTTGTTTTCTATTACAACTTTTTTTTACAAGTAGCTATTCTTCTTTTTGAATTGCATATTCCACAAACATTCTTTCTATCTTTTGTTTTTAATTCTGTCAATATAAGTGGTTTATATATGTGGCTGCAATCGCTATTAGAGGAGATTATTGTAAAAAATATGTTCAGCAAGTTTTGAGTACTATACATAAGAGTGGATTTATGTAGTCAGACTTGTTCAGCAAATTTTGATATTTAACAGATCAGGCTAATTATGTAATTAAACATGTTTAGCTACTTTTGTAAAAATAATGTACATCGACCTTTGGTATTCCCAAATGTCTACGGACATTTGTACAACAGCCTGTTCAGTTACATATGAACCTTTATAGTGTGCAGGGGTTTTGAAAATGTGGATGTGTTCATGGACTTTTGTTGCTGACTGTACTACATACTAGTACTTAATAATTCCATGGCTGAATCTACTTGGTACAAAGAATATACTTGGTATTGATTGACATGACATGTAATGCATGATGGATAAAATTATAAGCAGATAACTGTCATTGCGATATTTAATATTAAACTAATTTTAATTAATTTGAAACAGAGATTTTGCTATTCAATGAGATAAAGGTAAATTTTCTAATGGATAGTGACATCGTGATGTTTTGCAGTAAGTTTTTGTTGTCCCCTGTACTACGACTAGTTCGCAACGTTAGCGATAATACCGTTTTGCAATACTACACTGATTATGAATCGTAACTTTAAATTCTTATTGTGAGTGATGCATGGGTATTAACTGAAATCTTCTCAGAATAAATACTAATACCATAGAGAGTCTCTATTTTCAATACTTTCCCCGATTATAGGCCCCACGCGGTATAAGTATGTATATATAGAAATACATATAAACGTCCATGACTCAGGTACAAATGTTCGTATTCATCATACAAACATTAAACCCTACCGGGATTCGAACCTGGGACCTCAGAGTAGACGCAACTTGAAACCGGTGTTAGTACCACTATGCTACGGAGGTCGCCAAAAATTCATCATCATCAGCCTCTAGACATCCACTGCTGGACGTAGGCCTCTCCTAGCTCACGCCATTGAGACTGGTCCTCAGCTCTTTGCATCCAGTTCTTTCCTGCAATCTTTCGCAGGTCGTCACTCCACCTGTTTGCAGGGCGCACTACGCTGCACTTGCTTTTTTTTTATTATTTAAGTGAGGGGAATCCAGTATTTATGGATTCCTGACGCTGCACTTGCTTAATCGCAGTTTCCACTCCAGCACTCGTTTGCCTCAACGGTGGCTATGCAATGTGTATTAAAATATATAATAAAATCCCAAAGCAGGCCCACACTTAGGTCTTCTAAATTAATGACAGTAAAATTGTGCATGTAGCTTACAGAAAAGTGTTTTTATAGTGTAAGAGAGTTTTCGACTAATTAAGGTGCTACTCGGAAGTATAGGCTTTTTGATATAAAACTAGCATTGCAGTTGTTACAAATCTGGTAATAACATATATATTTCTTCATACCTTTATTCGTGTAGTTTCAAAAACACGATTTTATGATTTTGCCTCGACACTTTTTCTTTTCGAAAAAACCTCTAAAAAATACGAAAATTCAAGATTATTCTTAAATGGGGTTACTTACACTATTGGACATTGGTTTAATAAGTGGACACCAATAATAATTAGGATCGTGTAGAACCTTTTATTTTTATCGCTGTAGTTTTTTAATACGAAGTGATTTTGTGTTTTTTTGCCTAATCTGCAAAATCTGTCTCGCTCCCGTGCGCGTCGTTTTCTCATTGCTATCTCGCTTCAGCATATTTTTTTTCGAGTATCGCCTTAATGATAATACTAATGATAATGGCATGATATGAGAATAATAATGACATGATATGATAAAAGTATATAATAATGATATGAAGTGATAATCAGATCATAATCAGTATCAGATTTTTTTGTTTTAATCGAATATTTTTGCATGTTCATTTATTGTTAACTTAATAGAGAATTGTATGTATTTTATTAACACCATGCGCTTCGTATCTGTGACAGAATAAACCGGGGCTAATATTAAAATCTATCGCAATCCCTTTCAATTTGTCACTTGAAAGGTATTTACGAGCTTCGCGCCACAACTATTTGACATGTGATCGGGACGCGTTTTGAAAGGTATTGAATGAACGAAATAGAACTGTCTAAGCAAAGTGACAAACAAAAATATATTTAAACATATGGAGAAGTGTCAAATGAAGTGTCATCTTATATCATTCAAAACATCATTCGTTCCAAAAGCGATGCGACTCCAAGCTACACAATTCCAAAAACTTGCACACATAGATTTATGATTTTGTATTTTTTGCATTTTTCAGTGCTATCTTTATACTTATACTATATACTATAAAAGGAAATATGTCCCCTAATTGTCTAATTTTAAAATCTGTGTGCAATATGGTAAATTTTAAATAGAAAAATATTGGAAAAAATTAACTCGGCCACAAGTGAATTCTCAGACGGGAAACGAACCCGCGACCTTTGGAATTTCCCGTCTGAGAATTCACTTGTGGCCGAGTTAATTTTTTCCAATATTTTTCTATTTAAAATTTACCATATTGCACACAGATTTTAAAATTAGACAATTAGGGGACATATTTCCTTTTTGTTTGACTTAGAATCTTGTTCTAGGTATAAAGTTAGACAATGAATGCAACATAGTTCATGTAGATCGGAACTCTCCTGCGGCCCGATGCGGTCTGGCGCCGGGAGCCGCCACCGAGGTCAACGACCGACCACTTAATGTACTCAAGGTTAGTACTTAAGGTGGTACGACTTCCATACAAACAAACATTGCACATTAATTGGTTCATCATACATTAATAATTCATAAATACATGTGCAACTAACTCGTTTCAGATATTTGTTTGCGCTAAATTATTAAAAAAATGTACTTTCATACATGAGCTATATAAATGCGATTGGTCACACACACATACGTAGAATTATTGAAATTATAAGATATTAGTATATTCGTGTTTTATGTATGAATGTACAATTTTTTAATTATTTCGCGCAAACAAATAACTGAAACGAGTTAGTTGCGCATGTATTTATGTATTATTAAGGTATGATGAACCAATAATTGTGTAATGTTTGTTTGTATAGAAGTCGTACCTCCTTAAATAAGGATATATTAAGGGCGCGCTCTAGGCCAAAAGCAAAAGTAATAACTGCAACGGCGAACTGCAAAGTAAATGCTGCCTTATTTCTATGAGAAATAAGGCAGCATTTACTATATAATTCTCCGGCCCCATTCGGCCGGTCCGGAATGAAGAAATGAAGGAAATTCTTTTTTTAATGGATATTTAAAGGTTATTTACAAAAAATATATAACATAAGCCCTGCCTTATCTATAGTGTAATTATACTAAAAAGTTCCAAGTTTATTTTAATGTATTACTTGATTTTTTTTTCTACCGAGAAAATTTTATGCAATCGTTTTTTTGATTAACATAGTCACTAGTGTTAGTCCTGTAGTTTGCTGCATTTTTATTTGAAATTCAGTTTTTCATTTATATTGATATTACAGACGATCATGTAAAGCAATTTGATTTTCGTTGGCCTATAGCGGGCCTTAAATAAGGATGTATTAACTTGGATAGGTGTGTAGGTAGTAGATAGAGTTGCCACCTGCCTCTTCCTGACGTAACGTACCGACGTCTAAAATACGGGTTTTCGATTTTTTTACGGGAGACATTTAAAACGGTAGTGTTTTAAGAAGATATGTTTACTCCTTTATACTTATTGTTTAAATAAACAGCTATGGTAGGCTAAGGTTATGATGGGCTGACATACCTGAATATAGGTAAAAGCCCCTAAATAAATAAAGAGAAAAAATAACTAATTTCGTTGTTTCAGGGTGGCGATGAAGAATTACAAAGGATAAGTCTGCACGGCACCGAAGTATCTATTTTGATCCAACCGTCGACCCTAGTCAAGAAACTGAGAGCAGCTATCAAAGCAAACAGGGCTTTATTATCAAAGAGATAAGGATATTTTTGTAATACACACATTGACTTAACTGTTATCAAAGACTTTAATAGAAGGAAGACAAATCATTATTCTAAGAGATTTGGGCAATAATGACTTGTACTAATATAAATGATAAAACGTTTTATTGTACAAAAGACAGGGCTATTTTCGTAATACACCGTTTGACTTCTATAAAGGCATACAATTTCTTATAATTTGAACTAAAAGATAGACTTATTGTAATACATAAAGAAAACAAGTCTTTATCGTCCAAAGATAAGGCCCTTTTTGTAACACACACACTGACTTAACGGTAAAAAAAAATCAATTTTTTTATAGCCAAATAGATAACTCTTTTTTTTTCGTTCGTTCGACTTACTTGTCAAGGAAAAGTATTTAAAATATGAAAAGACAAAACTCTTCCAATAAACTGTTTGACTGCATTGCCAGAAATAGCCCATAATTTACATTACTGCAGTTGCCAGTAAAAGAGGCATTGATGGACGAACGTATAAAGTCCATCAATGCCTAGTTGTGGCCAAGGCTTGTATAGTACTTTTCTTAAATAATGCGAGGAAATTAAGACTACAAGAAAATATACTAGAAAAAAGGAACTAGTCTCATGTCGCCCTGACGGGATTCGAACCCGCATCCTTGGGAATCCGGCCCAATGCACTAACCAATTATGGTACAGAGACCTATGAGGACACGTCGAATTTTTCTAGTATATTCACATGACATGACATGGACATGAGACTAGTTCCTTTTTTCTAGTATATTTTCTTGTTTAATATTTATCACACAAAAATAGCATTGTAAAATGCAAAATTTAAAATTAAGACTACTTTTCGAAATCAGACGTTTGTTGCTTTTTTCTAAAACAGCTTTCTATTAGCAAGCCAGTTCGAAATTTAAATAAAACCTTTGATAAGTTACCTCATTGGTTGCCATATTTGGAGTAAAAGATCGTTCCATTTTTAAATTACACGACAGATATGAACTTGTAATTTATTTGGCAGCTAAACACGACAGATATGGATTTTCATACAACTCTTGCTGGCCGCTGCTCGCATGCATGTGGCCAGTACAGCAATATCGATTTATCTCGAAGATGGTTGTCAATATAATGCTCACATTTCCAAGCATGTTTGAGAAAAAGTTATTTAAGAGAAGACCCGGCAATAAACTCGACAAGGGCTGTTTTCTCACTATCAACACACACACACACACACTTTTTGTGTCACACAAAAATGTATATGTAGGAAGAGGACCAATTTTGTAAACTGACAGTTTTTGAATATACTTACAACAATATTCATATTTTGGACAACATTTTGAATGAAAATCTTTAGATTTTAAGACGTTTTTATAGATAAATTTTACACGATTTGTACAATTTTTAGTGTAAATTTTTATAGTACATTTTTCTTACACCAATCTTAGTTGTAAGTTTCAGGTTTCAGTTAGGGCCTGTTTCACAATCTAAAAGTAAGTTCTGAGTAGCTTACTTGACAACTAATTTCATACAAATTATGTTCCATTTTTAAATTTAACCAGAAGTTAGTGCATAATCATAGATGGTGAAATAGGCACTTAGTGTTACAATTGTAATGAATTAACTTGGCGGAATGTTCAATTTTTTTTTGTTAACAGAAATCATAAAAAAAAATCAATGCTCAGATAAAAAATATTCCTCCGATATCGTATTATACGGACGGTAAATTAATGGGCATTCATATCTCTTTTAGTGTGTGATTATCATTTATTAGGGTTCCGTACCCATAGGGTAAAAATCTTTGGGCACGGTACTACGGTATCCAATTACTAATAAGACTCCTTTGGCCGTCCGTCTGCCGTCTGTCACCAGGCTGTATCTTATGAACCGTGATAGCTAGACAGTTGAAATTTTCACAGATGATGAATTTCTGTTGCCGCTTTAACAACAAATACTGAAAATAGAATAAAATAAATATTTAAGTGGGGCTCCCATACTACAAACGCGATCTTTTTTGCCGTTTTTTATAGATAATGGTACGGAACCCTTTGTGCGCGAGTCCGATCCGCACTTGGCCGGTTTTTCCTAGCTGGTTATTTATTAAACCAATACTATATCTAGCGAACCTAGCGACAGGAAGTCGTCAATTTCGTTACTAGCAGTTTCGGCGGTGCGATAGCATTCCGTTAATCTTTCTCGCTCTGGAAAGTGACGATGACGGTTCTGAGCGACTGAAAGCGTGCTGACTGGTGAGGTCCAACCCTAACAGAGGGCGCTGTTTGAGAGGTTGCCAAGTAAATATATGAGAAACGTCACGAGCTGCGCGTAGCCGCGTATTACCAAGTTTCTGGACTCTGATTAATCTGACTGATAACTTTTATCTGAGGACTGAAAAGGAGGACCGGTAACGTTTTAAAACTGTAGTCTGTGTTTAAATTGAATTAACGGGGAATTTATGCCGTATTTTTACGCCAATAACCGCATACAAAAAAAGACGCTACTCAATAGCAATAGAGGTAAGAGCGTTTTATCACGCAGTTGGTCGTTGGCGGCGCGGAATGGGCGACGTTTTAAAACGTCCCTGGTCCCTCAGAGGTACTACCATTTTTTTTTTCACCTTAAATAGGCTTGCTCTTGGCCTAATTCTGAATCGTTAGATTAAGAAGAGGCCTAAGATGGAGCGAGCTTGCCTAGAAAAAGCCTATTCACTCGAGCTTTAAATATACCAGGGTTGTAGGCACCCGGGAATACAGACGCAGGCAGGGAATTCCACTCTCTGGATGTGCGCATAATAAAAGATGGTTTTTCAGTTCATTTTCAAGGTACCTATTTCGATCGATTCGTCCCTTTATTACCTATCTTTGCAAGCGCAATGCGATAGCGATAATTGCTCTACGTCACGTATCACCATAGCAACCTCACTGTCATAACGGTGCTGCCACAGAGTAGTAAATAGTTACTAACTAACAGATAAACCACTCTCTAAGAAATTTTGGTACTTGCATTTTATAATAGCCTACTCTTTACCGCTGCGCGCGAAAATGGACCATACTTTTTGGGCGTAAGCTTGATATCGTTTCACAGCTCCGCGCGGTCGCATGGCCTTGAAGCAAAACCAATAACGCTAGGGCTGCCTCTTACGATAAAACAGTTAAAATTACAGTTTTATTAAATTAAGAAAACGTTATACTTTTTTATATTAATTGTCTCAAATATAATACAATATTTAATATTTACAAATGTGCAATTTTAATGTAATGGTAAATAAATTTGTGGCCCTGTTTAAATCCGGATTGTTCTACTTTTTGGTAGAAAAAAATCTAAATATTACAAAAAGGTTTAATAAATAAATTGTCGTTGGTCTCGAACCAAATTTTAGCGAGCGGCGAGCGCACACAGGTACGTACGCGCCATTCGGCTGGAGCAACCCTACTGAATTTGGATATCCAAATATGCGCCGGTCGGTAGGTAGTTATCGCGCGCAAGTACATGGAGTGAATTAGCCTGGTTGTTGCCTTTCCGAACAATAATCTGCATTCATTTAGCACACATTTAGTTCCTGTTATTGCTACCAAATTGTTTTTGGCGCTAGTGTCATCATAGCTAAAAGTGCATTGGAAATTTAAAACTATCAGCGAGCGATAAGCTAGCGATCACATACGTAATTATTTTGACGTTCCGCGTCTATTATTGCTAATTTTTAGGTAATATCATGGCCCGCCGATCATGGCCACTCTAAACTACGGTTGTTTTCACTCTGATTTAATCCTTATTTATATAACGTGAAGGTTCTCCCACGCTGCGGGCCTAGTATGTTTGCAAACGTCCAAACGTTACGTAACCTCTTTTGTTTGAAGCGGACTAAAATATTCATTCATTCTTGATTTTACGTTGTTTATCATAATAATAAAATCTAGCACATTACACATAATTGTTAACCGTACAACATTATACAACTTTATCAAAATACAGGTCAGTAAACGAAAGCTGGCACGATCACAGTACTCGTCGTCTCAGCCACATAACACCCACTGCTGGGTATAGCCCTCCCCCCCAAAAAGGGGAGTTTGCCATAATCGCCACGCTTGGCAGGCGGGTTGGCGATTGCAGTATGGCCAAGTTTGTAGGAGACGCTGCTGCCCGTCTCCTGAAGGCTGAGTCCCTTAGTCGCCTTTTACAACACCCACGGGATGAGAGAGGGGTAGTGCTATTCTAAGCCGACACTACACAGCATCATCATCACAGTACTCACATTAACGGAATTTGAAAAAAACGCAGGGACAAGTAAATCTTCACTCTGTATTTATTTATTAAACATTTTACATCGTAACTTACAGCTATTTGCCAAGACATTACAACATAATAGACAAAAGAAAATACAATTAAACTTAATTGGTTAAAAATAAACAAAACTTAGCACCTATTGAGGCCAGTGAATCAACAAATATGTCGGCATCCTGGACACAAGCTAAAAATGCATAGTAAATAGATCGCACGGGCTCGCAGGCATCCTGGAGACGCGCACACAAAAACCGTCGCCGACCAACTCCTCGCATATAATTTTGCGGTACGTAAAGCCCAATCCGGTCTCTAGCTTCCGGGAGAGGATATTATATATATATCTACCCTATTGAAAAAGCAAAGTAAGTACCTAATAGCCTTGAAATAAAACAACTTTTACGGATATCAAACGCGCTATATTTCCACGAACTAAGTTGTAATTGTCCGTTTTTTTAGGTTTTTAGGGGTTTTTAGATTTTCCCGACGTTTCGGCACCTTTACAGCTGCCGTTTGATATCCATAAAAGTTGTTTTATTTCAATGAACAGTGCGCGCCAAAACATAAGATGTACGTACCTAATAGCCGTTTCCTTCATACTCATAAGTTTGACCGCGCGCCAGAGAGACAGACAGACTATTCTTGATGAGCATGCAGTGCAACGTCACGCCGAGCGCTTATTCACAAACACTACGTGTAATTGTGTTGAACGTGCCAGCTTTAGTCAACCGACCTGTACGTCTTTATTTTGTATAACCTGTACAAATATCTTTTAGATATAAATAGATAGTTGAACATTGTTTAAGTGTCGATTACTGAGGTTTTTTTCGCAGCTACTTTTTATTTAATGTTTAAACATATTTACCCCCAATTTATCTTTAAGTTATAATAAATAATTGTGAATACCTTAATATTAATTTTCATCAATTAAGGCTTGTCTTAAACGCAGGTTAACTACGAAATACAGATTCTGTAACCTGGACGACATTAAACTACACTCACCGGCACATTTCACCGCCTATCCGGTTATTTTCATAGAAACTATTGCAAACATGCTCACTTTGCGACTCTATACATAAAAATGACAATATATTTCTGCAAAGATCTGTATGCTAATATAATTCGGTTGTCCAATGAGCTCTTTAAAGTTTTAAAGTCAAAGTCAAAGAATTTTATTCAAATAGACTTATAGATAAGTGCTTTCGAATCTTCCAATTTTTTTTTCCTACCAGCCATTCAGGACATCTTTTAAATATGAGTGAGACAGTGACACTTTATCGAGCTACGAGTGTTGATAAAAGTCCTTCATGCTAGGGCTATAGGTAGAACATAGCTAAGATAAGTGCTTTCGAATCTTCAATTTTTTTTTCAACCAGCCATTCAGGACATCTTTTAACTGATAAGAAGAACGGCCGCAAGAAACTTATCAGCTTTAACAGAAGCAACAACATTTACAAAGGAACATGTCGTTGCCAAACACAAATCTACAATCTTGAAACATATTTAATATAAGAGGAAAATTTTCTTATACTCAGTTATTAGAATATTTTCCTTTTATACAATTACAATAGTCATGTTTTATGTTAGTATCACTTCCATGCATTTTGGTCTTTCAAATAATCATCTACCTTGTAATAACCTTTGCTTAAGAGCGTTTTTTTTTAACATGTATTTTAAATTTATGCAAAGGCAGCTCAATCACTTGTTGTGGAACTTTATTAAAAAAGGCTATGCCTTTCCCCAAAAACGAGCGATTGCATTTTTCAAGCCGAAATCTTGAAACGGCAAGCTTATTCTTGTTTCTAGTATTAAAATTATGAACATAGCTATGCTTAATAAATAAATCGTGATGTTTCCTTACATATACTATATTATCATAAATGTATTGTTCCGCCAAAGTTAGTATATTAATCTCTTTAAACAATTCTTTAAGAGAATCTCTCTGTCGAAGGTTGTAAATGGCGCGCACAGCTCTTTTTTGAAGTATAAAAACATTTTCTATATTGGCTGCTGAGCCCCACAACAACAGGCCTAAAAATCTCTTCCCGTTTCCATATGCAGTATGCGGGTATGCAGTGCAATATGTAATGCACTTAAATCCGTAAAAGTAGTTTTATTTCAATAAATGCTTCATCACATTCTATGCAATGTGATATGGCCATGAAGTAAGGATTTGCTTAAACGAAGGTATGGAAACGGGAAGAGATTTTTAAAACTCTTTTAATGTGCTCATTGGACAATCGAACGCTTATTAGCATACAGATCTTTTTTTTTTATGAACGACGAGTAGACTCTTAGCTTTTATCATACCTGATGTTTAGTATTGATAAGGCTGAAGATGGCAGCGAGCCTCTCCCGGAGTCCTCAGCCACTGAGGAATTTGCTATCTTATCTCTAACTGCCGGAACACAATAAAGATGAAAACATTGTTTTATGGCGTCAGACTTAAATAAGATTGTGGTAGCTAGCCAGACGGACTTACAGCAAGTCCTACCACCAACCAAACCGAATACAATATGTACCCCCGCTGGGAATCGAACCCGGAACCCTTTAGTCTGATACCGATGGTTGTACCACTAGACCACAGAGGCGGTTAAAATATTAGCAGATATATATTTACATTTTTATGTTAAGAGTCGCAAAGTGAGCATGTTTGCAATAGTTTGTATGAAAATAACGGGGTGGGCGGTTAAGTGTGCCGGTGAGTGTATAAACTAAATAATGGACCTTATTTTGATGCAGATAAGTCTCAAAACTTAACGAAAGTTACGTCCTATTATAGTTTTTAGGAGTTGACTCTCTGTAGCTCTGGCTTGAGCGGCTTTTACGCACTCTCACATGTTAGCGGGGTAAGCAAGACAGCGTCATGCGCCATATCATATCGCGTGGTATAGCGATGTTCAAGGGAACCTGGGGGCTAATTGTCTAATTTTAAAATCTATCGCAATCCCTTTCAATTCGGCATTTGAAAGATATTTACATACTTCAGACATTTGACATTTGATAGGGATTGTGATCGGGACGCATTTTGAAAGGTATTGAATGAAGGAAATTGAACTGTCTAAGTAAAGTGACAAACGAAAACATCTTTCAAATGTATGGAGAAATGTCAAATGAAGTGTCATTTTAAACATCATTCGTTCCGAAAGGGATTGCCACTATAAGTTACACAGTTCCATAAATTGAAAGGGATTGTGATAGATTTTGAAGTTAGACAATTAGGGGCTGGGCTTCTGGGAAGAAATGCGACTGGTACTCCCGCTCCCCATACTAATGTAATACCAAAATGATTTGAAATCAGAACTTTAGTTTCTATACTTGCTTTGTTATTCGGATCGGATTAATTAAGACATTGTTTATCTAGGTATCCATTAAAAAAAAAAACCTAAATACTTTTCAATCTAAATACATAAAAGAAAAAAATTACTGACTGACTGACATTATCAACGCACAGCCCAAACCGCTTGGTCTAGACTACAAATTTAGCACATAGGTTCCTTGTGAGTTCTAGGGGTACACTAAAAATAAAGGATTTTTGGATATTCTATCCCTAAGGGGGTGAAATAGGGGATGAAATTTTGTATGAACGTCCGTCTGTTTTAAAGTTATAATCTTCAACCTAGAAACTTAGATAAATACTGTATTAATTTAAATAACATCATAAGTACAGTCAATCTCAAATTTTAAATTATTACGGTATTACGTTTGTATTGAAAACTGACGTGTCGAGAGTTCCATACGGTTTGGTCTCTTAGCTTAGCTCTGGACCCTGCGTGTCAAATATTAATATCATAGAAAACAAGAAAGAAAGAGGTACAAAGACCGACGTAACCGCATTCAGTAGGCCTAGAACGAATAACTTTCGAGTAAGTAAAGTAAAAAAATGTATGAGATATTGAGCCGCGTTCCTACCGGACGTAAACGGAACTATATTTTCCTATACTTTTTTTTTTGAGCTAATCCTACAGTATTGAAAAATGTGTCGCCTCATGACGTATACAAAATCAAAATCGTAAACAGACAAATAATGTATGGCACTGCTTCTGCGTTTCGCGCATAAGGGCGGCTACGCGTGACAGCCTACTTCTAATCTCTTTTTCTAGTGTTTGTGATATTAATAAAGTGATATTAAAGACAAGTCTATACTCCAGCCATCATAGTGAAAGTGTTTGTAAACAAACATTTGCCCATTTCTCGTAATTATTTCACAAATACGTTATATTTCAGTTAACTAATACCATATAATATGAAACTTGGATAACAAAAGTAAGCATTTATGAAATGCACACATTTCTAAAACATGTCATAAAAATGCACTTTCGAGGTTAAGTATGGGCGGTTTGTTTACAAACATTCTTTCCATAAAATGGCTGTGGTATAATTGAAAACGTTGTATCTTTAAAATCACGTAATAATAAGCAATTACTAATTGTGATACCTAATAATAATAATAAATATACAGGCAACGGCACGTACGCTTGACTCCGCAAAAATAGCTCTTATTACAAAGAGATAAGAACGCGCTCAATATGTCAAGTTCCATGTGACGTTCACTGTATTTTTCTCAGTCATTGTATTCTACTTTTTATAATTTTAATTGTATTTACTCATTATTTTAAGATCCTAAAACATCAAAAATTTATCTCTAGATCTCTCGAAAGTTCTGATATGTAAATTAAAAAAAAAACTATTTATTGGCAAAGAAAATATGTTTACAAGTTATTTTTAGTTAGTAAGTTCATATATTGTGATTTTAAAAATAAATAATTAATTCCAAGCAATGTAATCACATATCTTGTAAATTGTGATCTTATTTGTAAATTTAATATTAAATGCTTAATTTGTATAAATATTGGTTTTATTTTCACAACTTACCTTTCAGTCCACTCAACTATAGCTCAAAATCAAAATTTGCTCTATGATTCACGGTTATGAATATTATTATATTAGCGAAAAACTGAAAAGTGGGACCTTTCCCTACTCACCCTACTCCTGCGCACCTAGAAGCGGGGATTTTAGTCTGTCGACTCCCTAAGAACACTGAACAACTTTCTGAAAAAATCACTTAGTTTCCAGATTACACACTCTACAACCACTTGGGTGGGCTATTTAGCAAAAGTTACTTTATGTCAACAATTTTCGACAATCCTTCACGACGAAAATCTATCTAATACAGATTTGAGGCTCCAAAAAATTTCGAAATTGCAATATCGTGTGAGTCAGAATGACGGGTGTACTGTTGCACAATTGATAAAGTTATCGCATTTGATTCAGACTGTGTATTTTTATGAGGTACATTTCAGGTACATTCGTCTTGTACATATCATATGACAAAAAATTATCTAGTACATTAATTATCAGCATAAACCCGCCATTCAGACCGTAAGAACCGCGGCTCACTTTATTATTATAATTGTTTCCGTTTCATCGAGGTACATTGAATTTCATTAAAAGTACATAATAGTACATTCCTGGTACATTCCTTTCATGTATAACTTTACCAATTCTGCAACAGTACCTACACCCGTCTTTCTGACTCACACGCGATCTCTCTTCTTTTAGCAAGATTAGTGGCCACCTCTGGTGTCAGAGTTTATCAAACCGCCAATAAGGCCTCAGACTTGGCTTAACGACTGTTATCAGACGACAAAAGCCGGGATCGACACGGTTTAACGTGCCGTCAAAAGAACGCGAGCGCTCAGTGGTAATGCCACTTTACGATCACCCATCCGATACATGGCCGGACCGAGCGATGCTTAACAAACGTGATCGAATTCGATCAGTCTGTCAAGCGCCGCCAAGAGCGCTTCATTCCCCTTAACGTTCGGCCAATGTTCAGAGTCTAAAAAGGGCGCTAACGCAATATTGCTAAATGAATCGCCTAACAATGACAGATAATTTGAGTGTTTTTCTAAGGTGGCGCTAGTGTAGATGTTCACCTGTAATTTTCTCAAAGACGTTGTTTCATTGCATTTTCTTGTTTGCTATTAAATTTTTGAATTTTGGAAGCGAATTAAATGTGTTTTTACATAAAAACAAATATTAACTCAGATGCACGAAAGTAAACGTTTAACAGGTCTACATCTACAGCAGCGGCATCTAGCGGGATTACTTTTTCTATCATCCTGCAATTCATTAATTGTTTATTTTCAATGGAATTTAGAACTGTGTTAGTGATAGTGTAGCAGAATTTGCTTTAATTTCTATAAGGGAAGAAATCTTTCTAAAACCTTATTCCATAGGAAATAAACAAATAAATAAATTGAAAATAAATTTACCGCCTCTGTGGTCTAGTGGTACAACCACCGGTATCAGACCTAGGGGTCCCGGGTTCGATTCCCAGCGGGGGTACATATTGTATTCGGTTTGGTTGGTGGTAGGACTTGTTGTAAGTCCGTCTGGCTAGCTACCACCATCTTTTCTAAGTGACGCCATAACAACAATGTTTTCAGCATTGTTGTGTTCCGACAAAGAGATAAGATGGCCAGATCCTCAGCGATTGAGGATTCCGGGAGAGGCTCGCTTCCATCTTCAGCCTTATCAATACTTAACATCAGGATGATGAAGGCTAACCCCCATATTCTAAGTCGTTCCTCCAAAACTTTTTACACTCCACTCAACCTCGTCGTGGGTAAAAATGGTAGTGTGCGCTAGGTCTAACACGGAGTGGCTACGTACTCTTTGGCTCCTCTAGGTCCTTACGGAGTTATGACTTAGAATACCGATTTCGAGGAATATTTCGAAGAGGTTTTCAATGAGGTTTCGTTAAGTCGAGGACGAGTAAGTTTTGGAGGAACGACTTAGAATATGGGTGTAAGAGTCTGCCTGTCGTTAATAATAAAAAAAAAGTAATATTGCGCCATTTTAGAGCCACAAATCTGTAATTAAAAATAGTTGTAGGTAACTAAAAAGTCAACTTGATTTTGTAGGGTTAATCATAGCCTTAAATAAAACAAGCCTAAATATGAATAAAAATATTTTATTTTACATACGATTAATCGAGTTACCATCGTCTTATAGACATAATTGCATCTTAAAAACGCACTGCTTTCTCGAAACACAACAATACTAGGTATAATCTGCCACAACATGGTATACTCTGGCAGATCATAATTCGAGTTGATTAAACATTTACATTACATAATTGCTACAAACGACATCACGTCATACGGAGAAGATGGACAATCACAATGGAGAAGTTTCCTGATGTTTAAACATTGTATATTTCACTGAATGGGATTAAAATATAGATCAAAACTAATAAGACAATGTTTTTTAATCCATCAAGAAATGGCAGAGAAAAAAAATATTTAAATTACTTATTTGCGCGCTGAATTGACTGTGGCCTCAAATATGGAGGTGACGTCACGCCACTTCCTGAGTCGCGCACCGCCCTACAAACTACCTACGGGCCGAAATGGCGTGACGTCACACACTGAGCCGTTAAGCGCAACTTTTAAGGCCCCATAACTTCTCTATTTGTAGAGATATTTTCATGATTCTTTCACACTTATGTTTAATTTTACATAAATTTTCAAACTTCATTAATACAAAAATATTGGAAACTTTTCCATTGTGCTACGAAAATTGCCACTACTACCAGTGATTTAATGGCGCTCCAAGATGTTCGCACGAGAGCTTCTTGGACCCTTTAACGAGCGTTATTTCTAACGAATCGAATAGAGAGACCATATGACTTCTCTACTGTGTGTTCAAACGCGGGCGCTTTTTGCGCTAGGAGTGCGCATACAAAAAAAAACTACGAACTTCGAAAGCTTTATCAAGGTCCCGTGCGAACTATTGAGCCTGGCGTGCTAGCTATCGTGTATATGTCGTAGAATGCTTTAATAAATAGAATTTTCGCGAAAATCCTAGGGATATTGCGAAAACAAGGATAAGTAGACAATAGTGACGCGATTTCTCAATCTTACTGAAAGAAGATAGGTTTTTTGCGAAAACACTAAAAGCGGTAGTAACATTGAATAATCTTTACTCTGAATGACTTAATTTTTGCTTGCTGCCCCACTCTTATTCTGATTGGTTTATATGTCAATATGTCTATGCTAACAACTTAAATGCTAATAACTCAATGCTTCATAGTGAAACTAAGAACCAATCACAATAAAAGTTGGCCAGAAAGCATAAATCAAGCCAGTCCGACTTTACCGAGTTGCCCCAAAATATAATTCCATAAGTAAGAAGAGGATCCACATACCAAAATAAGCAGTCTTAACTACTTCAGTTGAGCAATTTTCTGCTAGTATAGACAGTGCATAAGAAATTCACTGCTTGAACTCTTTTTATTTATGTTATTAATGTGAGATTTTCAATTTAAAATTAGCATCGATTGAAAAACCAAGAAAGTTTATTTAATTAACTTCTTTTATTTCAGTATTTGATTCATGGATTTTTTGTTTATACGATTCGGATCTGTAGTTGCAAAATTGCATAAATTTTGTTTTTGTGGGTTTAACTATAAGATTCAGTGTTTTAAGCCAATCAACTATATTTTTTCATGCCTTATTAATTTCATTTTAGAAATTTGTTATACTTTTGTAATAAAAATTGTACCTGAAATAAAATTTGTAGCATCATCTGCAAATATAACACATTGTATGATTACATTTTGCAGCTCATTGACATAAATTAAAAATAAAAGTGGGCCAAGCACGCTTCCCTGTGGTACACCAAGTAATACTTCCCCACATTCAGAAAATATTTCTTCAACTGTCCTATCTTTTCATTAAATGATTCAATTAAAGTACATTGTTCTTTGTCTTTTAAAAATCAATGAAATAGATTTAAGAATATCCAATGTTACTAAACGCAATTCCTGTTTTCGGGAAACCCCAGTGAGATTGATAAATGTCGTCACCACCATAGGCTAATTATCCGTGTCTTCGCAAAATCCCTAGGATTTTCCCGAAAATTCTATTTATCAAATCATCCAACGACATACATAAGAACAATTATCTTAAGATAACTCCTTGCGATTCATTCAAACAAGATTATACATTATAATTATGGCGTCTGTGTTTCATGTACTGTCAAAAGTCTTAAAACAGCTCTGCTTGTTTTACTACACTTTATCACAGTAGAAACACCTCTTTATTTTCTATTGTTGAAACAATAGTGAAATTTAATTAAAAATTACATGATACTATCATTTTAATCGTAAATAAATGGAAAACATTAATAACATTTGCTAAAATAATAATGAGTGTACAAAATATGCTTATGTATACATAAGTAATTTTATTAAAGACATGATTTATACGGCTTCAAAAATCTGAAGTCTGTTGTTTCGTACTACGTAGGTAAACCCAGCACAACTCGATATAGAATTTAAAAATCTTAAGATACTATAGCTTTAATTATATATATATATATATATATAATTTGTAAGTTTGTTCGTAAAAGCGTATTAGTGGTTCTTAACAACTAAGTTAATGGTAAATTCGCGAATATATGACGTATACACAGTATACACCTACCATAAGTATACAAAATAATACTATTTTATGGAATTACTATCTTTTGCATAAATGATATAAGTATTGAAGGACGCGGTATTATAATAGGAAGTTAGTTTTAAACAGTTCCTCAAACTGACAAAAATGTAAAGAAAATAATATTGGTGTTCAATAAATATATGTACAAAATTGAGTGAGTAAGATCAACAGAAAGTGGGACTTTAAAAAATTACAAATTTCTCCAATCGTCTTTGAACACTAATACATAAGCCGTTGAGTTCGGAATTGTCTGAAAAAACTTCACATCTATACTAATAAAACAATACAGTGACCGACAGACAACACGCAACCCAAACAGCTGAACCGATTAAGCTGAAATTTTCGTTTAACAATCGATGCAGGCGAGCACTAAGGATTTTTTTTATATTCCCGAGGGAACGGGAACCACGCGGATGAAACCACAGGCGGACGCTAGTATTGTAAAGGCCGTATTTGCCATTGTCTGTACAATTATTATTGGTCTCGACTGTACTTTAAAACTTAGTTTGGTTTTAAAACATTCTAAAGAGTTTCCGTTTGAAAAATATGAAAAATATACGTATGCAACATAATAATGAATAACATTGGCAGAATTTATATTAAAAAAAAAAAAGATTTGTATACTCGCGCGTTTTGATGGTTTCAATAACTGTTATGAAGCTATATATGGAACAGTTCGCCTGTAGATGGGTGACCGGTCTAATGAGATCTACTTGGTAATATATGGTGTATTATTGTATATGGTTACACCCAAAGTTCAATGCTCACTTTTTCTCAAAGACAGAGTAGCATAAGAAGTGTCTTATTAGTAAGTGAAAATTTTATATAGAAATAAACTTATTGATAATTTATTTGAATGTTCTTTAACGGTCGGTTTCAATAACCTAACTGCTGTAAGAGATAGGCTTACTAGAGCTTTGTTGCCTAGATATTTTTGTTAATCAGCCCAAAATAACCCAAAATAACAGCGGTTGCTAAGTAACGTAACCAAGATAGCCCTATCTGTTGTAAGGGATAGATTATTGAAACCGGCCGTAAATGACCAATTTAATTTCATCCAGCAACATGAAAGTGACTTGTACTTTACAAATTGAACAACTGAAGTGAGGTCAGGCCTCCTTGTCTTACGCCACATTGGCACATATCAACTTATAGAGCTCCGAAAGTTTGTCTGCTGATTTGACTTGGATGACCTGATTAAAATACTAATGTAGTCCAAACTTAATTTTTTTCTGAAATGGTAATAAAGTCTTATGGAATTTGTATTATTTATGTAAGGCATATTTTTTATTAACAGTACAAATAGCGACAGAGTACAAATTGACTATTTCAAGCACTTTTAAGTAGACATAATTCAGTTCCGTTTAAGTCTTATTTAAAAATCTTAAATTGTTCGAATGGATTAATAAGAATATTTTGCCTTAGTTTAATAATAGTTCTATTGTTTAATTAATTAGTATGTTATAGTTTAACTTTTCATTTGAGCTTAATGTTCATTTTTTGGCTGTGCCTCCATCTACTTTCTGGCTCCGGCTGAAAACCAGCGTCACATTAATATGCAACAGAAGCTGAGGTCGGAGACCATTTCGGCTACTATATTATTTGTTACTATTGTTTCTATGTGTAAAACTGTTTATTAGCCAAATAAAAGTTTTTTCTTTCTTTCAAAGATAATTTTACATATACTCGCTGTATATTATATTATGATTGTATATAACACAGCAAAAATGTATACACTGGATAACTAAATTTTAAGTATAACAGGAATAAACAAGAATTAAACAATAGTTCTTGAAACAGCAATTCTTAACAAAAAACCTAATTTTCGTTTTCGTTTAAGTATTGCAACGGACATAACTATTTAGCTACCCATTAGGAATTGTTAAAAAAATAAAGAATTTCATTACATTGATGCTATTATAACATTTGATAGAGATATAAAAAAACCTTTGAATTACATAAATTCAATTTGTATACATGCTTGTTTACAAACTTAACTTGATTATCACTAAATATTGGATATATAAAGTATTAAATAAAGATATTAAACTAAATGTTACTGTTTACTACGAATTAAATGCTACAATTTTATATAATATTTACTAAATAACTGATCGATTATTGTATACATTTTATATACAACATTATAATTATAGCTGAAATAACTTGGTGTTTGTTTTATCCAAATAAACAATTTTAGCCAAACATCAATGTATCATCTTATTTCATTTTTGATAACTACTTCAACACCCTGTATATTTTAATATACAAAAAGCCCTTAACCATAAAAAAGAAATAATTCAAACTAACATTTAAACGCATTCAATTAATAATGACAATAAGTAAATTGTAAAAATTAATAATGATTGCTGTTTTACATGCCAACTGATTTAATAAGGCCATGAAGACAGCATTTTTTTTTATTGAATTAAATACTAATTTTATATTGGATGTCTTAGGCCGATCGTTTGACTGGGCCGATCAAGACCTGCTTAGATTCGATCGATCCCCGTAGATGACTAAATTATAAGCAAATAAAATGTAATTAAAACATTACTTACACAAATGTGTAATAAAACTCTAGATAAAATCATAATAGCATTACAATACATCAGCTGTTGTGACGCCGCCGCCGCCATCTTTCTCGCAATCAACTGACAAGAGTGCAACGGCGCCATTATTGGAACATTACGATGCTCCCGCCATATCTCGATGTGCACAGCCATATGTCTAGTGTGGGGAATAGATATAAATCTTGATATTTTTAAGATTTCTTTTTATTTATATTTATTATTTATTTATATCACGATTTGGGCAAATCGACAAATAGGTTGCTCTCATTGATCTGCCCAACTTTATATTGGGAATTTCATGAAATAATTGGCCAAATCACGATATGCGGCATATTGTGATGTGCCCAGGCAGATCTCGATCGGCGAATTCAACGATGGCCCACGCCATGTATACAATGTAATGTTTGTATACATGAATTTTATTCGTAATAAGATTTCGTTTATTTACTTATGTTAGCATTGATTTGTAAGCAGTCTTGTAATTCAGTTGTTTATGAGGTAACGAGATATATGAGCGAAAATCATATGAATTTAATTCGCATAACCTTTCAACTTATGTCTTAAACTTACTATATCCAAACCATAGCTACAAGCAATAACCAACTGTATTACCCTGAAACAAGGGCTATTCACACATCGATTCAATTTGGAAATAACTAAAAAAGTTTTAATATTTTCAATGAAACCTCATTTGAAATTCCACAAAAAGAATCTGTGATAACCGCCACCTTTTGAGCGTCTAAGAATAAGTTAATACGTAATAAATACGTACAGATATCACTCTTAGGGCCAGCGCATAAGAGCGATTTTTGTTTACTACGCCTTCTCACTATTCTTACGTTTTGCGGCCAATCTTCTTCTTCTATTAATTAATGGTACAAAACCCCATAGTGCTGCTCCACTTACCAAAATAAGTCCTAAGGTTACAAAAAGTGATTTATAAGACTTAGTATATTCAAACCAAAATCCACATATTGGAGGGCCTATAAGTTGCAAAATACCATTCATAAATAAGCTAATACCGTAGGAAGACATTAGTCTTTCAGTGCCTAACATTTCCGTCATCACTAGTGCTGTGACACCCACATTGATACCGGAAGCAATACCGAATACCGAACAAAAAGCGCTTATAGCCGAATAACTAGATACCAGTGGTATCATAGCTAGACTGATACCGGATAACAAAAGACCGAATATGAAGAAATACCGCTTCGGAGTACTTACAACATCAGACAGTGCTGACCCCCCGATTCTTCCCACTAAATCCAGCGCAGATATTATCGATAAAAGGTAAGCACCTAAAGACTTATCGAAACCTAATTCTTGCGCGTAAGATGGTACCAAAATAATAAAATTCGTATAAGAAATAGCGCAAGTGCAATTAGATATAAGAATGACTAAATAAATTGGGTCTTTTAAAAGTTGTACATCGAAGTATTTACTTCGTTCCTTTTTACTTTCGTCTTCTCTCGGACGTTTTTTGCAACCGCAGCAATAACTTATTGGAGCTAAGCTGTCTGTTACTGATTTTAAGCTGAATTGTGAAGCAAACTCGCTAGGTTTCTCAAAAGCTGACAGCGTAGAACCATGGAAAGGGGTAGACATGTACTGAAACGATGAAGTGGACGGGCTTCTTTTAGGTGTTTTTGGTACTGCTAGTTTTTTCCCGAAAGCTTCCGTTGAATTCACACGACTGGTCTTACCTTCCGGTACCGATTCTAGCAAAGACAGATTGCTTGGCAATTGGTTTTTGCTCTGTATGTTCTGTAAACCGTGTTTCGATGATACCGGTGTGATTTTTCTGGTTTTATCGATAGTTTTGTCTACTTGCGCGGCACTAGCTGAGCGGATAAAGTTCTCTGCTTCTTGTTCTTTTAAAGGTGATTTATCGCCGAAGTTTGCGTTGGATCTGTTCTTGAATATGGGCGGGGACCCATTGAGCTTCTCTGTGGGGGTATCTTCGGGGGTGAGAAGTTTGGGAGGGTTGAAATCTTCTGTGTCACCGACATCCTCTTCGATGAAAGGTTCCAACTGAAAAGAATAAACATTATAAAGTTGTAGGTGGTTGCTAGTTTTAATTAAGAATCGAAGCGCTCATGGCCGCGCTTGACAGACTGATCGTATTCGATCACGTTTGTTAAGCAATGTTCGGTCCGGTCAGGTGTCGGATGGGTGACCCTAAAGTGGCATTACAACTGACCGCTTCCGTGCTTCGGAGGGCACGTTAAACCGTCGGTCCCGGCTGTTGTCATCTGATAACAGTTGTTATGCCTAGTCAGAGGCCTCAAAAGCGGCTTGATAAACTCTGACACTAGAGGTGGCCATTAATCCTCAAATAAGAAGAAGAATTAGACTTCATACCTTGACCGACTCGCGTGTACTCATAGTTAGATTGATCGAACTACAAGGAAATGTAGATGTCCCATTAATTCGACAATCGGACCACGAGAATTTAAAAGTTCAATCAATCGAATCGAACCAACAGGAAAATAAATCAACTAAGCCGGTCGGACTACGTGGCCTAAGGGAATTTATTTTTCAAAATAGCATTGTGATCACAGACCTATATCGAGATAGACGGTAAAAGTGTTCCTAACTTGCATGTCAAAAGTTTGATCAACGACCTTAGTCAGTCCGCTTGAGACCATTGCCACAAAACACGTGACACTCAGAAACGAAAATGGTTAATTGTGCAGTGCTTTCTTGCAAGAGCTCGTCAATAACATTTCCACATCACTAAATCTAGTTCGTGACGTCATCGTAGGTACGAAAAGTTCGACACGCTAGGTTCTCTTACAGTTTACAGCGCTCTTTTGGTCTATCTCGATATAGGTCAGTAATTGTGATCTTGCAATTGCAATGCAATACTTAAATTGCTGTTTGATCAAAACGTTTTCTTCAAATGAGTTGTTCAAATAATGGTATAACTTTAGTCTTCAGCGTATAAAAAGTAAAATTCATGAAATTCAAAGGCGCATCCTGTCCGTTACTTTATTTCTGGATGTGCTTTGAAGTCCTAATTTACCAACTTGTTGTTAAAATGACTTTTGATTGTCTAATAATAGTTACGTTTTTGGAATACCTACATAAGGCGGTAAGCGCGGGGGCGCGGATTTTAATATTGTATGCAGCTCTCATCAATTAGTATGGAAAACCGCATTGTCCAACACACCAAAACGGTTCGCTAGCAGACTCCGCCACCAGGCGCGGAGGCGCGGAACAATTTGTCAGCGCGAGTCGTATTTTTTGAAGCAATCGAATAAATGCTTTTCTATAACACCGCTTTCGCATGCATGCACGTTTTGACGTATGCGATAAGTAGGTAATTAGATTGATTCAAAATTACATCTGCTTTTCCGTCGCCGCGCGCGGCATTTGCTGCTCGTGCGCGGCGGGGCGCGGTGCCAGTGGATGAATCGCCTAAATCTTGGTCTTGCACTTGCAATTAAAATCCTTGAGGACAAAGATAATGGCGTCAACGGCTTTATTTTCATGTACAGTCAACAGCAGGCGAGACTTTGTACTTGCCAGCCACTATTACAATCTACTTAAATGCATTCTCAAGATTAAGGGTCAATTTATACTAGCGCAGAGTCGAAGCGCATCGAAGCGTTAATCGGACACTTAATACATAGCATATGCACCCTTATCTCACAACAACGTAATGCACATTTTCTTCTGAGATAATGAATGAATAAAAACGTAAATTCATCGTGTTGCCGAATGCCGCGCGAATTCAGTCCAATGCGCGCGTATTCGCGCGTCTTTATTTTATCTTATCTTAGAAGTAATATGTGCATTACGTTGTTGAGATAAGGGTGAATTTGCTGTTTCAGATTGGCTTCGATGCGTTTTGACTCTGCGCTTATACCTAAACTGTAATGAAATGAAATAATCTTAATTCAAATGAACTTGATAAAAGCATATTTTAATTGTCAGTTTTACCTTACGACCCATTCAAACGCCCTGTGTATTTCGACAGCTCATAAAGCTTGAAAGTCTTGAAACATAATTATTATGATATGTAATTATCTGTAATTACGTAATTACATGGCTAGTATTAAAGATTATCTTTACATTCATATCTTTATTGAGCAATAACAAATATACTTAACACTATATTTAAGTTATTAAGATGTGTAGTAAGAAATATAACGAGTAATAATGGAATGTGTGATGAATGTGATAATAAATAAATAATAAAAAGTTTATTTTAAATCATGACATGTTAGTATAAAAAAAACAGTTTTGCGTTAATAACCGTTGTAGTCATAAGATCGACAGGCGTTACAGACATGATTTATACTTAAGGTTAAGGTAACAGTATCAAAACAGAAGGAAAACAGAAACATAATAATATGGTATATGTGTGTGTGTTTGCTTGTGCTGTATGCAAAGATTACTTAACTAATGACTCTGCTGTATCGTAGTCCTGGCCAAGAAGCCACTCACTCAATATGGTTTTACATTTATACTTTGTAAGAGGCTAAACATTAAGTATTCTATTTACTTAATTATACAAAATAGGAGATATGAAGTTAAAGTGATCCTTCCCTAATACCAAACGAGATCTCAGTATTTGACAGACTTTATCTTTTCTTCTTTTGATAGCCAAAATTTATGGGCCATATGGTATGAGCATATGTTTACGTAATACACATTCAGTATAAATAGTTTGTGGGAGAGAATTTCCCAATAGCTATATACTAAGTTAGTTGGGAGTTCAAGATGGCCCTTTGATGATTTTATTATCATCATCAGCCTGTGGACGTCCACTGCTGGACATAGGCCTCTCCTAGCTCACGCCTATTGTTGCGTTCATAGGAAGTTATTAGCTTATTGCTACCACGCTGGCCAGACGGGTTGGTAGAGGGTTTGTTTCAAGTTTTCCTTCTCTCGCACAGGTGTTCAATACGTCGAGCCTCTTAGTCGACTCTTACGACATCCCAGGCATGTAAGGGAGTGGTGACACTTGTATTCTTAGGCCGTCACCACGCGGCCGATTTTATTATAGGTAATAATAATTATATGGCGAGTATAAATTATTATAAATTACATATCATAATAATGTAGGTAATTGTTGGTGTATAGTGATATGACGTGTAATTAAAATTATTTTATCTAATAATGTGTAATGTGAACGTGAATGTGTAAAGGTCTCCCGCCGTAGAGTTTGTGAACCGATGGCTTAGCTTCTTTGACGTTCATAAGTGCTTATAACAGCCTAGACTAAATAAATAATATTGATTTTTTTATGACTGCAATAATGGCCACATTAGCAGAAGGGTCAGCAAAAAAACATGTTTTAAAATTAATCACACAATTTATTTTTCTTAAACAAACCATCCAGATATAAATTTAAATTAAGTAACAATTACTAAAAAGTACACAATTAACGAATTACATTAGAATCGCAAACTTGAATACAATATGTTTTTATACATATAGTTCCTTCGTTCATTTCTTTAAGTCTTATTTTGTGCACAAGTATTAGCCATTTGAATGATAATTGTAAAGTAAATAGTAAATAGAACCTCTTAAAGAAATCGACGAAAATAATTATAAACTTCATATTTTTTAGATTAAAGGCAATGGTAACTTTAAAAAATAAGAGAAACTTTATAATTACTGTTGTTATAGGTAGGTACAGTCCGCGAGATCTAAGCTGAGCTTTGCATATGTGTGAGTAATCAACAAAAGTAGAGTCAGACAAAAAACTTGTAAAAGTAATTTTTATTATGTTTTAGGAAGGTACCTACATAACATAAATGAAGAGGTATTTTAGTTAAAAATAAAATAAGACCAAATAAGCAAAAAATGTATTAATGTAACTGAGCAAAATAAAATTCTAACATTAAATAATTGTCAACTGGTAGAGAACGCCGCAAGACTTCAAGTTCGCCTTGCACACTAAGTGTGTAATAAAGGTTAAGTTCAAATAATTATAACGATCCTTCTGTGCCGGACATTGCATCATCATCATTTTCATTATGTTCATTTTCACTTTCGTCAGATGTGTCGTTTGTGTTAATCATAAATCGTTCTGTTATATCATCCAGAACGGCGTCATGACCATGAAACTTTTTTCTTCTTTTACTGCATGGTCATATAATTTTTTCCATTCTTGTATAGTAATAGTGTCGATTGCTTCCTTCGCTAACCTCATTATTGTATCCATATTCATTGAAACATTTTTATTCGCCACGTATCCTTTAATCATTGCCCATATATTTTCAATTGGGTTGAAATCCGGGTGATAGGGTGGTAAACGAAGAACGGTGTAACCATGTTCTCTAAGTAAAGTGTCAATTTTATATTCAATAAATCTTTGTTTGTTTTGTAGTATCAATTGATAGTGTTGTGGCTTAAGCGTCGATCGAGATATTGCGATACTTGAGCCAGTTAATCATACATTGTTTAGACTATTCGAGTTCGGAGCGGGATTTTTTAAGGAATTGTGGTAAAATACATTGTCTAACACCACAACGCCACTGGGCTTTAAATTTGGTATTAATTGTGTTTGTAACCATTTCGTGAAGTTTTCTGCATTCATATTGTTATGATAATCTCCAGTTTTTTTATTTGCTTTGAACATTAGCAGTGCATTTGGTATGAAACCGTCCTCTCCGCCGGCATGGACTATTATTAGACGATTCCCTTTACAAATTGGTTTCTTCAAACCAGAAGTGCTGTCATCAGAATAAGATTTTGAAAAAGTGTGAGTCGTGTCTATATATGTTTCGTCGGTATAAACGATTGGCCGGCCCTGAGTGCGATATTCGGAAATTTTAACCAAAAGATTTATACGAAGATCATGTTTCTCCATTAGAATTTTTCTATTATCTTCTGTCCTTTTCTATTTAAATCCTAAAAGAGATACTTCTTTACGCAATGGCTAAACTGAACCTGGATAGTATATTTCTGTCTTTAACTTTTCATGTATTCGCTTCATAGTTGGCACCTCTTTATCAGTAATGTGGAAGTTGTGAATAGTTCTTCGGATTACCGCTTTATCAAAATCGTCAATGATAATTGAATTTTTCCTACATCTGGTCTTTTTCGGAGATTTAAATTTGCTTACGTCTTCCAATACACGTTTTCCTTCCAATAAAACTCGTTTGACAGTAGATAGCTGAATTCCCGTCGATGTCGCTACCAATTGGGCTGATGTTGTGACACTAGACATATCTTTATCGTTCACGCCTTTGAAATACCTATCTAAATTGCACAAAATTACTTGCACTTGGCTTGGCTTTAAAGGTTTTCGTATTCTTGGTTTACTTGTATTGGCAGCCATTTCACTAATAAATCGAACACAAAAATAAAATATAAAGAGTTTAAACATGTCACGTTGCTACCAGTACAAGAGGTGAAGTGCGGTAGGTGCGCAGCGGCCGAAGGGACGGTGCGCACCTCAAGCCGATTGCTAAAAAGCAGTATAAACCGGTTTAAACCAAGTAACGGACGGTTTGCGCCTCAAACCGATTGCTCATTTACACTATCTATGTGCACTCACACAAATGCAAAGCTCAGCTTAGACCTCGCGGACTGTTGTCCAGCTAGAGCATAAAACAAACACGTTTTTAAAACAACTTCAAGATATAAAATAAACTTAAAGCATCCTTAACATTTATGTCCGGTCAACAGCATCTACGGTTTATACAAGACTAGCGGCCGCTTGCGGTTCCACCCGCATGGTTCCCGTTCCCGTGGGAATATCGGGATAAAAAGTATCCTATGTTCATTACCAGGCTATCTACTATCTGTGTACCAAATTCGATCAGTAGTTTCGTAGCCTATTCAATGCAAACAAACAAACAAACAAATATTTCCTTTTTTCTCCCATAAGTATAAAAATAGCATTGAAAAATGCAAAAATTGCAAAATCATAAAATATTTCCTCTTTATAATAATAGTATAGATAAAATATAAAAAATCTGAACTCAACGGCTTGTCTTACAGTACAAATTCGATTGGAAATAGACAGATATGTAAAGCCGTAGCTGCTGTTGACTTTACCCAATGTAAAGGAAAACAAAATAATTGGCAAGAATGAATATATTGTTTAATTCGTATTGAATAAAATAATTCGTATTGGCTACAAAGCATTTCTAAAATTAACGGTAACCTTTAAGTGCATTATAATTATTGCTTATATTAAAGTATAGACCGCGACAAATTTCTAGTCCACTCTGAAGTTGCTTCGCGCAGTGATATAGGCAGACACATAATACATTAGTCTACTAAAGAGATAGAAAGAGAGATCTCTCTCTCTCTCTCACTTTAGTCTACTATGACTTAAGTATTATATGTCTGACTGTATCCCTGCGCGAAGGAACTTCAGAGAGGACTAGAAGTTTGGCGCGATCTGTACTATCGTTGATTCCCTACTTACATATTTTGTAAATATTATTTTGTATTGGCTGATATTGCATCGTTGTTATTTTGTGCATTAACATAAAAAATAGGATTGCAAATTCAAAAAATTTAAATATACCAAATATAACTATTTTTAAAACGGGAATGTTAAAAGGAATGATTTTGATAAACTAATAACTACTAATGGATTGTAATTAGATAATAATATTTGAACTATAAAAATATATGTAAAACTGATATAGAACTTACATATTGACATAAAATAATTGGGGCTTTAAATATTTTATTTATTTATTTACTACCTTCAAATTACTTACGTTAAAATTGATTACAATGATTACAGAAAATCAGGATAATATAAAATATAATATCTTAGAATTAAAGAAATAAAAATAACATTGTTCCGGTAACTGTTGGTTGCATTATTTTGTAAACAATATTTTTGATATAAAGTAAAAATTTAGAATACACTAGCTGACCCGGCGAACTTCGTACGGCCTTAAACAGCAGCGTCACTAGGACATGAATATCGGAATCTCGGCATATCGTAATACCGGAATCTCGGAACGCGAGTTCCGATATTTCAATTCCGATATTTAGTAATAAATACGTGGGTGGTTGAGGCTTTCTCCTGAGCCTCCTATAGGCGGTCCGTATGCAAACCTTGTAGAGTGTTCGCTTGTTTCGAAGGTACATTCTACGGTTTTGGCTAATTATATTACATGCCCTAATTGTCACCAATTATGTTTTCATACCATCCAGGAACCCATTGAAATATACATACAAATTTTCAACCAAAATCGGTTCAGCCGTTTAGCCGTTAGGTGACACACACACAAGAAATATATATGTTACGATATAAAAGTGGTAACAAAAACTCATTACCTGTCATAGGAAACATAAAATGAATGTCATGGAATCAAAACAGAAGAAAAATTAGAACTAGTCAGTTGGCTATCACTTGTCGTGTCGCCTCCCTTTTGTACGATTATGAATTTCTTCACGTTGTCATAGCAACGCGCCTGTTTTCAAAGCAACACTTCTTTTGCTATTTATGTTACACACTTATTTTACACTATGACATCATCATGGATGATTTCTTTGTAGGACGAACGTTGTATACCAAATAAAGCAAGTAAGAAAATACATAGAGTAAAAATACTCGTAAAATAACAATTTTTCAAATGAACAGTGAAAAATATTGATGTAAAATGTAATGAAATATTTGTACATTTGACAATCAGCGTTTTTATCTTACATTATGTAAAAGAACGTCATTTAACTAATATAATAAAATGTAAATAAACGTTTAAAAACTGATTACACTTAAAACTAATTAAAATATATTAATTGATTTTCTAAACCTAATTACAATTAATAATAGAATTTGGCTTAAAGACTGCCTTATTTTTGGCAGAATAGTACCCTCATAGTTTTTCATAAGATGGTTTTAAATCCGTATTAGTTTTATAAATGTGAAAATCTTTAATATCTTTTACCAACCACCGTTTTTTTATAACCAGAAAACCTTTAGGGGTGCTAGACTACTTGTCTCTGTACGTTGACTTTTGGTAGACGACTTGGAACTACCACTGGTAGTATCAATCAATACGAACAATCACATCTTAAGTTTCTTCGCATAAATGAAATAAAACAACTTTTACGGATTTGATTATTAGATTACACCGTATATAAGATTTAGTAGTATATTTTTGGTGTTTTTTTGGTTTTCCGAAGTTTCGGCGTCTTTTCAGCTGCCACGGGTAACTGGGTTGAATCAACCCGTGATCTTCAATATTGATGGATACTACCATCCCGTAAAGTTTAACTGGTAATCAAAAATTGGGTGTATAGTTAAGGGTATGAAGAAAAGCATAAGTTTTAAGTTTATGTTTTTGATTTACACGGTGTTAGAACTTAAGCGATAATACGTTAAAATTTATATTAAAAAAAAATAAGAACTCTTTTTATCAGTCGTCGAAAAATGTAAGTGTATTTTTTGGAAATGTAATACGAAGGAATGTTTACATGATTACATCATATCACATAACCAAGCACACATCAAGGAATACATGATTTGGTTTATAGGACTCGTTCTAAGGCCGCCTGGCTAGCTACTACCGTCTCAATAAGTCTGTCGCCAAAACAATGTTTTCAGCATTGTTGTATTCCGGCAATTAGCTAAAAGAGAGCCAGTTCCTCAGAGGTTGGGGATTCTGGGAGAAGCGCGATTCCACTTTCAGCCTTAACATTACTTTACATCAGTAGGCCTAGCATGAACGGCTTTTATCGACTCGATAACGTGTCACTGTCCCGCTCACATCGTAGCAGAGTAAGCAAGACAGCATGGTGCGCTATATCATATTGCGTGATATAGCGGTGTTCATGCTGAGGGGCAGGTATGATGAAGGATAAGCGTTTCCCCCTTCAAGATAACAATAGTTGATCAAGCCATTATTAAATAAGTAGTAAGAGCGGTATTTGCGGTATTATATTAACCTTGATGTGTTTTAGACTATACATTTCATTATTCGAATCTAAATCATGATTTGGTCAAATTAGCCTCATACATAAAATTGAAGTGACATCTATAGATCACCAGCCTATATTCTTGTACTGTACATACAGTACAATAATAATAATAATATCAGAATAGACCATAATGCATTGCAATAAAGCTTAAAACAAATTTGGATAGAAAGAGATAACGATAATATGTTATTAATATCATACACGTATGAACAAAATTTTACGGTCGCTATGATGTATGTATACTATACAATTGTATCTTTATCAATCAGATAGGATAAAAAGAGACCAAATTAGCATAATAAATCTTTGGAATTTCAATACATAACTTCAACACCTCAATCCTAAACTGCTACCGACTTTTTCTTTTTTTTATTAATAAAAGGCATTAAAATCCAAAGCGACGCGCCTCCAATAAAAATGAACCCAAAAGTAATAAACATATTGGTGAAATTCCTATCTCTCTCAAACCATAAACCGCAAATCGGAGGTCCAATCAACTGCAAAATACCGTTCACGAACAAACTTATACCATAAGTCGACATTAACCGTTCAACGCCCAAAATTTCCGCCATAACCAAAGTGGTAACGCCATTGTTAATACCAGAAGCTAAACCGAAAAACGAGCAACAAACACTTATACCGATATAAGAAGTCATGAACGGCATTACAACCAAAGACACACCAGAAAACAAAAGCCCGCCGACAAAGTAAAAAGTCTTCGGAATCAAATTCAAATCGCAAAGAGCGGATCCGCCTATACGTCCGACTAGATCGAGAGCCGATACCGTACTAAGTAAATACGCCCCTTGAGCCTTATCGAAACCTATATTTTGAGCATGGGAAGGGAGTAAAATAATGAAATTGGTACAAGAAATAGCTACCGTACTCGAAGATATTAGGATCACCAAATAAGTAGGGTCAGTCAATAAGCTTAAATCGAAGAATTTATTTGGTTCTTTGCGTTCTTTTTTCTTGCAGCAAAAGCAGCAGTAGGCTACGTCCGCTACGCTTTCTGTCATGGATTTTAAGGAGAATTGTGAAGCGAATTCGTTTGGCTTCTCAAACGCTGAAAGCGTTGAGCCGTGGAACGGGGTTGAGACGTACGCAAAACTTGAGGTAGACATGGTTCTTTTAGGACCAGCTGTGCTCAACCTTCGGCCAAAGGTTTCTTGGGAGCCCAACCTTTTTATATCATGAGCAATAGAAGCAGAACTATTATCAGCTTTAGATATCGGCCTAGCTAATTTCTTTTTAGACATGTTATGCCTTAGCTGGTTTTGGGAAGACAAAGAGGGCATACAATTTTGACTGTTATGTATATGAGATTGAGATAAGTTTTTCTGTAAAGCATTGTTGTCCTTGGTCAATATCGTAGGTAGTTCTTCTGGAATGGTAGAGTTTTCCAGAGGCTCTTCCTCTTCGAATAAGATGTCGTCCTGAAAAGAAATTTCTGATTCAGTATTTTAGTCTCAGCAACACAATAAGCACCAAATACTGACTTTTAATAAAAAGCAACAATAATAAGTGATATTTAAATATTGACAAACTGCACAGATTATAACAATAAATAATTAAGAATTATGACAAAATGAAGAAATTATATAAAAATCAGTATTTTTCGACAATGCCCGGCAAGACTATTTAAATTACAACTAGCCGTAACCTATAAAAATCAATGCTTAATATATTTATTCGTATTATAAGTGAAGATACATAAAGTATGTATAATGTTTACCAAAGTCTTCCTTGATTCTATCAACTGTCAAAAGTGTAAAAAAACACCGATACTTAAAAATAGTACTGCAGGACATTGTGGAATGGGAAAAATGAAATCTACAATAAAAAGCCAACCCATAAACTAGTTCATTCAAAACATCGAAATAAGGCGCCAAATGTATTATTTTAATGTAATCAAATAATTATATGATGTAATATTTTTTTAGTTAATTCGTAAAAAAATAGAATAAGACGCTACAATTTCAATATTAACATAAATAAACAATAATCACACTGAAAACATTATTAAATAAACCACAACCAAGTTATTAATAACTAAACTACTAATATGAAGGCGATTACAAATAATACTAAAACATATATTATTATTTTGTTAGATTTTTCTACATTTATTGAGAAATCAAACTTTTTTAAATACTTCCCATACGTTGTTTTATCCGTTTTTGGTACATTGAGCCGTCAACTGTACTAATTACATTAGATAATAGAATACGACGTCAGACATTTTTCGTTTATATTGTTTCCATTTCAGTGATTTTTTATTCATGACACCGCATGGCGATACGCGCACAAAAGTGTTTTTATCTGTGTGCTTCCATCGTCAGCCTGTGGACGTCCACTGCTGAACATAGGCCTCTCCTATCTCACGCCTATTGTGGCGTTCATAGGAGGCTATTAGCCTACTGCTACCACGCTGGCCAGACGGGTTGGTAGAGGGTTTGTTTCAGGTTTTCCTTCTCTCGCATAGGTATTCAATGCCTCGAGCCTCTTAGTCGACTCTTACGACATCCCAGGCATGTAAGGTAGTGGCGACACTTGTATTCTTAGTCCGTCACCACACGGCACTGTGTGCTTAGGGTGTTTTTAATATCGTGCGGATTTAATCACGCACGCGGGATTGCCTAGTGTGTGTTTGCAAATGTCGCGTAAGAGTAAAATTTTGACAGATAGCCTTAATACAATAGGAATAAGGTTGAAAATTAAACACTATTCGCAAACATCGGCGTAAGCGAGTAAGAAAACTCGCACTAAGCACTCGGTGCATGCGATAGTTTTTGATAACTTTGAACACCACGTAATAACTCACAAGGTAAAATGAGCTTTGAAAAGTTTGGGAACGTATAGTGTAAGAAGGGCTATTACACAAACAGGTATTTCAAGTGCGTTTATGCATGCCTTTTAAACAATGAGGTTTTCTTCAAGGATAATGTTTTTTTTTTTTTTTTTCAAATTAAAAAAATATATTTACTTTAATAATAAGTCAGTTACACAATGTTTAATGTAATTAGCAATAATACGAAACGAAAGCACAATCAAAAAGCCATGCAAGGAAAAAAGAAAGCGAATTCAAAGAATTACGAAGCTCATTATAACGATGTTCATTGAATAATTACGAATTACCTAACTGCGAAAGTTTATCTTCACGAATATATAACTCCGAAAGTTTACAATGGAACTTCGAAAATTGTGTATGATAAACTTTCGATGTTCGGTATATTCGCTATAGACATTTGGTGCTTGCTGTAACAGGAATTTTCGAAACTACGACAATGTTATAAATTTACGAATTCCCATATATTGGAGCACTTAACTAATTCGGTAGCTGTATTTTAAATGAAGTACATCGTTATTTAGGAGATTCGTAATGTATCTTCGTAAACTGTATGATAGTATTTTACTGAATTCTCTATAAAAAATTCAGACTAAAGCATACAAGGAGTCCTATTATGTGTAAACATGAAATATGGCGACGTTTGTCACAATTGTACAGAAAATGATAGACAAAAGATATTTCATTGTTGTAAAGTCACTGGTATATGGTTAGGATTTTATAAATTAAAATTTAAGTGAAATTTCGACTACTTTCAAAATGTTTAAGACCTTCGACAATCCTATGATGTCAAAGATTGTTTTCAGGGTAATTAAATCTGAGATGTCGAAGGGCGGGTTTTGTACGTTTCTAATGACTCCTTGTATGCTTTAGTTATTATTCAATTTCAAATGTAGGATATATGAAAAATGATAGCTTACTTTATAATGCTATGGTGCATCCCATATAATGTGTGAAAAGCCACGCATCCTCATGAGATCACTTAGAAAAAAGTGGGTGGGAAAGTTTCGTAAAAGTCAAAATTGTTAATTAAAAGAAATTAGTTTTTCGTTTTAATTGACAAGTGTCAGGAAATATGACCTAATATATGAGGAAAAGTTAAAAAGTCGGGTAAAAAATTTCATGATCATCAGTCATTTTTAATGTCCTCATTGCTGGAGCACTGGCCTAAGAGCACTTTCATAAACTAAATATTGGGTGTTAATTAAAGAAATTAGTTTTTTCGTTTTCATTGGTAAGATTTGCGAAAGTTTATTTTTACGAATATATAACTTCGAAAGTTTACCATGGAACTTCGAAAATTGTGTATGATAAACTTTCGAAGTTTTATATATGCTATGATTGACATTTGGTGTTAACTTGCTGTAACAGGAATTTTCGAAACTACGACAATGTTGGAAATGAGTTTTTTCGTTTTGATTGGTAATATATTATAGCAAGAAGGATTTATCCACTAATATGTGGCGTTGCTTCTTTAGTTAAATAATGTTGAAAATCTCCAAACAAAAATTCAAGCCCAATTCAAACTCGACAATAACCTATGACAAATTTTAAATAGAAAAATATTGGAAAAAATGAACTCGGCCACAAGTGAATTCTCAGATGGGACTCGAACCCACGACCTTAGGAAATCTGGTCCAATGCTCTAACCACTGAGCTACCGAGACTTGCGGACCATAGTCGAAATTCTCCAATACTTTTATATTTTTAATACGCTGTCTGGAAAAAATGAACTCGGCCACAAGTGAATTCTCAGATGGGACTCGAACCCACGACCTTAGGAAATCTGGTCCAATGCTCTAACCACTGAGCTACCGAGACTTGCGGACCATAGTCGAAATTCTCCAATACTTTTATATTTTTAATACGCTGTCGGCCAGCGTTGTCACATCAATGCAAGGAATATGTGTGCATTCGAAACAAACATCTTTTCAGGTGTTTAACGATCGATTAAGATGCAACAACCAATTTTTATGATTTTTGATTTTTTGCATTTTTCAATGCTCCGAGACATGCCAGGCACAATAAGTTTTTTCATACATTTCGAAGATAAACAACCGAATTATGACACAATCCGCCATTTTTATGTATTGTTTGCAATCAAACGTCGGCCATTTAGGAACAAGCGAACGAAGCGCCATCTACAAATAGCTTTGCGTTGCCAACCCCATAGGCGCCACTGTAAAGTTTTATGACACCGCGTACCACGACCAATTGGACCAAAGAGCACAATAAAGAGGTTAGGTAGAAGAAACATGACACGCATATATAGCTAAACTAGACTTAAGCGCGTGCTACGTGTGCAATCCGTCGATAAGTGCTTATCTTTGACCTATGATGCCAGTAAAATCGGACCATGTAAAATTCCTTGGACTTAGGTCATTTTAAAAATTCTGTGCTTCCGGCCGTCTACATTTTTTTTGTGATTTTTGAAGCTATTAGTGAAGGCTGTAGGTGTTATACTCATGGCGCTGGAGGGAACATTAGAATGGATAACACGGGCCTTATATATAGAGAAGTGAAGTGTCGCATCCAACGGCCACGTTGCCATGACCACGCAATAATTCAAAATGGAGAAGTTTCCTGATGTTGAAAACATTAAATTTCATTAAATGGATTAAAATATACATCAAAACTAATAAACATTGAAATTTGTTTTAAATTATTTAAATTACATATTTGCGCGCAGAATTGACTGGCCTCTAATATGGCGGTGACGTCACGCCACTTTCTCACGTCGGCGCACCGCCTTACCAATGACCAGCGGGCCGTAGTGGCGTGACGTCACACGCTGAGCCATTAAGCGCAACTTCAAGGCCCCATAACTTATCCATTTGTAGAGATATTTTCATGATTATTTCACATTTATGTTTAATTTTACTAACGTTTTTTTTTTTCAAATTGAATTATAGAAAAAATTGGAAACTTTTCCATTGTAAAAGGGAGACCCGAAAGCTTCAGTGTTTCGCTCAAAATTGTAGTGATGGGTGACAGCCAATTTACTACTTATAACCTCTTTCTTGTGATATGTAAATCCTATCCCACTAATATTATAAATGCGTTTTTTTTTTGTTTTTTTTTATATAATAACTGGGCAGGCATTTGACCACCATCGTGCTTAATAAACAGGATGTGGGTCTAAGGAGTATTGTTTGTATGTTCCTCTTTCACGTCTAAACAGTTGAACGGATTTAGATAAAATTTGGTATACCGTCTGGGGCCTAGAACCGGGGATAATATTAAAAACGGAGGCTCTTTATGTCACTAGTGATTGAATCATTAGGGTCCTAACTAATTATAACCTAATCTTTACTGTTTGATTTTTTCTAACAAACTTAATCGTGAATTCAATATAATGCAAACAACAGTACCGCTCAACTTTTCGGAGCTACTCGGAACGTCTTTTTGACAATTTATGTGTCGGCTGATAGAAAAATAATACTGTCTGACTTACTATCGTAATTCATGAATCCACGAAGGTATTGTTTTCTTTTTGCACTCAAAGCCATTTTCACATAAATTGTGTAAATGAATCCAATTCTATTACTTAAATTGAAATCAATTTAAACTGCAACCAAAAAAAAACCCATGACAATATTCTGACTTTACTAATCAAAATTATTCTTTTGAATTTACACAATTTTAACACTATGATCTTCTTTATAAAAAGATCATAATGTAAAAAACGTAGAATCCATGGAATTAGCAGTTACTACGTACTAGAACTTAATAATTTCATGGCTGAATCTACTTGGTACAAAGAGTATACTTGGTATTGATTGACATGACATGTCATGCATGATAGATAAAATTATAAACAGATAACTGTCATTGCGATATTTAATATTAAACTAATTTTAATTAATTTGAAACAGAGATTTTAAGCTGTGGGAAGTAGCAGGGGCTGTTGCTATTCAATGAGATAAAGGTAAATTTTCTAATGGATAGTGATATCGTGATGTTTTGCGGTAAGTTTTTGTTGTCCCCTGTACCACGATTAGTTCGCAACGTTAGCGATAATATCGTTTTGCAATACTACACTGAATAAGAATCGTAACTTATAATCATAATCACAACATTTATTTAGTACAGGCGAAGGACATAGAAGTGATATTAACATAATACAATAAAAAAGATACTTAACAAAAAAAAATACTTAATTTTAAGTTACAGTATTGAATAAATTGTCCCACGGCTGCACTAAAAGGGACCTAGTTCAGCATTGTGTCAGTATTACACTGACGCTGGTTTTCAACTAGACCGCTTTTAGTTTATTGACACCTGGATGTCATATACATAAAAATGTATAAACAATAGTGCAGATGTGCGATTGTGTGTGTGGTTTTACATAGGTATGTTTGAATGAGAATGTTTGTGCGTGTATGTGTACGAGTGAATGTGTGTATTCATCTCTGTGCGTGCGTGTGAAAGAGTGTTATTATATCTGCTACTGTATAGTGTTATTATAACTTTAAATTCTTATTGTGAGTAATGCATGGGTTTTGATTAACTGAAATCTTTTCAGAATAAATACTAATACTCTAGAGAGTCTCTATTTTCAATATTTTCCACGATTATAGGCCCCACGCGGTATAGACACTTCAAGTAGTGGATTTATATATTATGATATCCCTCCACTAGAACGGGAACCATGTGGGTGAAACCGCTGGCGCCCGCTAGTTGGTCTATTAATTCATAGACCTCCTCAAGGAAGACTTTAGTAAGTTATTTTAACACAAAAATGAAATTAATTTTTTGACATGCTTTTCTAAATAAAATATCCTTTATTTACATAAAATATTAAGAAATATTTTGTTTTGTTATTCAAACGATTTTAGCATTGCTATCTACTTAAAAACAACTGATTATCACATTATGTTTATTATATATATGTTGGTCAAAAATCTTTAATAACATTGTTTTGCTTAAAAATAATAAAGATTTAAAAAGAAACGAAGTGTGTGTTTTGGTCAACGATTTGAAATCCCAATCTGCTAAAATTAAAAAAAAAAAAAAAAAAAAATTAAAATTTTTGAAAAGTATATTCATGAAAAAAGAATATAAGTATTATTATTTATCAGTAGTCTATTTTTTAACAAAATATTTAAAAAAGACCCGGATCTTTACGAATATGCGGCCGAGTGCTAACCAACGACCGAGTTCCATCAAAGATTACAGAATTGCCACCAAATAATAAAAAAAAACCACTCCTCACCTGAGGCCCCTCCTCGTCTTCCTCAGGCTCCTTATACTTCTTCACCATGTGCTCTTCAACAGGTTGGAACAGGAGCGCGGCTGCCCACACGTTCAGCATTATACCACCGAGGATGAGAACGGCACCCCTGGGTTGACAAAGTGAAAGTAAAATTTAATTTTCAACAAACCAGAAATGGAAAAAAAAAGTTCCACAACAAGTTGGAAAAAATTTAGGAATTCTCAGAAAAGTACAAATCTATACTAATATTATAAAGCGGAAAAATTTGTTTGTTTGAACGCGCTAATCTCAGCAACTACTGGACCGATTTAGAAAATTCTTAGACCATTAGAAAGCTACATTTCTCCCGAGTGACATAGGCTATATTTTATCCCGATATTCCCACGGGAACGGGCACCACGCGGGTAAAACCGCGAGGATCTGCTAGTATAGTCATATTTCGGGTAAGCGACACACATTTTTGATTTGTTCACTTTGAGTACCGTACAAATGCCTGGAGCTCTATTTTTGATTCACCTCTCTCGATATTTCTACTGATTTTCGTGCGACATTTGAGTTTCCGTATTTTAAGAATTGCCGTAATAGCGACCTTGCATGCATACACATAGCTTCGCTTTTCGCCTGAAGTACCGCCTCCCAACACTAGCGCGCGAGTGGAAAAGCGAAAAGCGAGCCATGTCTACACTTGCAAGGTATCGCCTTATCGCTTCTCCGTTCGCCTCGCCACTCGCGCGACGAGTGATTCAACTCTATTTTTAACCGACTTCAAAAAAAGGAGGAGGTTATCAAGTCGACTGTATTTTTTTTTTTTTTTTTTTATGTATGTTCCACCATAACTTCGCCAGTTGTTAACAGATTTTTAAAATTCTTTTTTTATCTGGAAGAAAATGGTTTATGTGTGGTACCATATAATTTTTACGAAGATCTGGCTAGTAGTTTTTTCATAATCCTGAAAAATATCAATCACCTTTTGGCAAGTAGTCGTATACCTAGATGACATCATTGTTGTGTATGGGCTGATTTTTAGTGTAAGTAACGGCACATAATGTAACAAAAAAATCTGAAATAAAAACATTTTAATAAAAAATCAAACCGACTTCAAAAAGTAAAAAATAAAACTTTTGGAGTCGGTGCTAGTTAGCTAAGGCAAAAAAAAATATAGTTAATAGAAGTGCAATGTAGAATGCTTTGGCTGGCACCGACTCCAAAAGTTTTATTTTTTACTTTTTGAAGTCGGTTTGATTTTTTTTATAAAATGTTTTTTGATTCACTTCTCTCGATATTTCTACTGATTTTCATGCGACATTTGAGTTTCCGTAATTTAAGAATTGCCGTAATAGCGACCTTGCATGCATACACATAGCTTCGCTTTTCGCCTGAAGTAACACTAGCGCGCGAGGGGTAAAGCGAAAAGCGAGCCATGTCTACACTTGCAAGGTATCGGCTAATCGCTTCCCCGTTCGCCTCGCCACTCGCGCGACGAGTGATTTTTTTTTCTTTATGTATATTATTGACATCTTAAATATTGACATTTTAAATTTTGACATGTAATTTCTGACATCCGATACATTAATAATGGACATAATACTGTTGTGTGTATTGACATGCTGAGAGATGAGATTTGTGTTGTTTCTTGTATGTACTTGGTTATTGATATTTAAATATTGAACTGTAGTATGTGTAAGGATGCTGATAGGAAATGATATAAAGGAGTTCAAAATTATACAACCGTGTCGAGTGCAAACCGTAATAGAACTGATTTATTGTGATATAAATTAAATGCATGTAAAAGGCGCGTGAAAACAAATGTTGCAATAATTAGGTTCAATGTGCGGTTCACCGTACAGTAGTATTTTTTAAATATAACTTGATTTAATTTAATGTATGGAGAACATGACATAGTATTTTAGAGCATGACGAGATTACAAGTTTGCTTATCGATATGTCGGTAAAACACGCATGTACGTACTTGAATTTTAAGAACTGAATTGTACCGTGTTTTATGCAAATAAATATTACTATTACTATTACTATTCAAAAATAGAGGTCCTGGCCCAACCGAATACAATATGTACCCCCGCTGGGGTCGATCCCGGGACCCCTGGGTCTGATACCGGTGGTTGTACCACCAGACCACGGAGGCGGTTAAAATGTTTAAAGATGGTCCTAAACGGGCCATATTTTTCTGCGTTTTCTGGCCGGCAGCTATTGCTGTCTATAATAATAAATAAATAATAAATCCATTTATTTGCAAGAATATGGTGGTGGTGGTTGTTACAATTGGTTCGTTCTGACATATTCTATCGTACATATGACGACGTGCAAAATTTAAATACTAATTATTGTTACATTTTGGTTAATTTAACATTATACAATATATGAAATAGGTACAAGTTTAATTGAATATAATGCCATTGGTGATGAATACAAATATAAAATAGTCAAGTTACAATACTATGTCCAAGATTATAAGAAATATATTGAAGATATAGTCAAGTCAATTATAAATGTCAATACGTAAATAAAACAAAAGTCAGATTTTATCGTTCAAGAAATCGCTAATTGTAATGTAGCTTTGTTACTAGTGTGTCAATGTGAGGTTCCAGTTACTAAATTTGTCTATTATTATACCTAGGAACTTTGTCATGTTTTCGTTCACTATTTGATTATTTTTATAATTCATATTCAGATTTATATCTATACCATTTTTTGTTTTAAATAGTATATATTTTGTCTTGTCTAAGTTAATATTTAGGTTGTAATTGTTATTCTCTAGTATAGAGCAAGATGCGTAAATTTGGCGGCTACGCATTTCAGCAAAAATATGCCCCCGTTGGGGAGCCCGTGGCGTAGCGGTTCGCGCGCTCGGCCTGCGATTGTTGGGGTTAAGCAACTATCGCAACGGTCGGTCATGGGATCAGGGGCGGGGCTAGGCCACACGTGGACGTCGGCGACGTCATGTACGCGAGGCCTGTCTATTTCCCAGTCAAAAAGAAAAACGTTAAATTATATAAGCCGAATTATAAACTAATGTATGAGAAAACGAGTTTCATTATAACTTTTTAATTTTGCATTTTAAATAGCAATTTCTATGTGTTAACTATTAAACAAGAAAATATACTAGAAAAAAGCAACTAGTCTCATGTCAGGGCGACATTTTTTTTTTATACTCACTTAAAGAGTGATTGTAAGAAATTTCTAAGTCCGCCTGGCTAGATACTACCATCTAATCTAAGTCAGTCACCATAACAACAATGTTTTCAGCATTATTGGGTTCCGGCAGTTAGTGGTAAGATAGCCAGTTCCTCAGTGATTGAGGATTATGCGAGACGCGGGCTTCCATGTTAAGCCTTATCAATAATAGACTATTTGACAGGTTTTGAAAATCCATTTTATATTATGTAGTGGAGTTTAAGGAACCCAGTAAAAGTTGTTTTTTTTTTAATTCTGGCACATATTTGCTGAAAAATATCAAATTAAAAATTCAATATTTAAATAGCGCGCCAAAACGCTACTTTGACAATATGGCGCTGCAATGGGTTCGGTGACGTCACTTGCCTGTATTCTGCATATCATCTACATTCGTAGTCAAACGAGGTTTACAAGCAGGTGACGTCATCATAAACTCGACAAATCAGGAGCGTTTTGTGTCACGTGACAAAACGTTTAAAAAATGCATTATTATTTACGGATTTTTAAATAAATTTAAAATTATTTTCAACTTACGTAAATAAAAAACCATTTTTAAACTCATAATTTATACTGATAACATTGACACTTTATTTTTCGCATTGTCAAATAGCCAATTAACATCAAGTTCGATGCGTCTCCTCATTATTCACAAAAAAACCCATACACAAACACGCATTGCAAACCATATTTTATAGTTTTTATGAATTTGAGGATTTTTTTAATTAAATTTTCATATTAAGTTGTTCTAATTTTTTTCCACAATATAAACCATTTACTTATGTACGGTCTGTTAACCCTACATAAACGGATTGTTACCGATGAATGTTAAATGTTAAGAAATCCCGAAATATCCCGAACGCGGTCGATGATAAAAATGATAAGAAGTTGTTGTTTCAATGAGTAATTTATTGCTACTGATTTTGTTACACTTATTATAGTTGCCGATGCATATCAAATAGTAATACAACACAAATGTACGGGTTTGCTCGTACAACTTACTTATTTATTTAAAACACACAGGATTCATTAAACTAATTAGGTTAATTCATTCACTCCTTACTTTTCAATAAAAATAAAATGTCGATTACTTCAAGTGTCATGTATGTACCTAGTCTGTTATGACATGTATGTATCTAGTCTGTTATGAGATGTGATCTTAGTCTGTGGCTGACCGGAAATAAATGCTTTCTATTGGAACACATCTTTCATTTAGCAATGGCGACGAGGATAAATTTGGATAAATTAAGTAAAAGTGTATAGTGTTCGGATTATTGTAACGAAATAAAGAAAATGTCGGTCGGCCAAATGCGGGAATTCACTGTAAGTGGAAATTGGGCCTGTTATGTTGAAAGATTGGAGATGTATTTTCTGGTTAACAAAATAGATACTTCACTCAAGCTACCGACGCTACTAACCGTAATAGGCGAAGAGACGTACGAATTATTATCCACGCTAGCTAGCCCATTGAAACCGGCAGATTTGACATATAATAGGGCAGTTGAGTTGCTTGGGGACCACCTGCAACCGAAACCATCGGTACTAGCCGAGCGATTCAAATTTCGGCAAAGTCGGCAGCACGAGGAATCTATAGCTGAATATACAACTACGCTAAAGAAGATGTCGAAGTATTGCGAGTTTGGGTCAACGTTGGATGGAAATTTGCGTGATCAACTAGTTTGTGGATTAAGAAGTGACATAATACGACAAAGATTGTTTGCGGAAGAAATAGGAAGCCTAACCTACAATCGAGCGGTCACTTTAGCGTTGTCTCTAGAAGCGGCGGAACGGGATTCAAATGCGGTTGAGGGAGGTTCCGCGACGGAACGGGTACACAAAATGAACTACGTGGGCTGTGCAAAATGCGGGGACATGAGGCACCACAGCCCTAACTGCCCGTACAAGGAGTACAGGTGCAGCGGATGTCATGAAATCGGTCATCTTAGAAGAATGTGCCCGAAACCAAGACAAGCGGGATTACAATATGGCACATGGCGTGGAGGGCGCGCTAGAGGCCGCGGTACAGGTAGCCGAGGCCGAGGCGCAACAAGAAGTTTATGGCGCGGGCAGCGGGGCACCGGCGGCGCGACTTTAGGCCGGGAGCGGGCTTCTCTGCACTCGCTGGATGAGCAAGAGGATGACAATCAAAGTAAGAGTAACAAGAATGAAGAGGAAGTACCGGAGGAAGAGCCTATGTATCAGATGTCACTAAGAGATTATAAACCGGTATGTATATCAATTAAGGTTCAGAATTGTTTTCTTAATATGGAAGTGGATACAGGATCTGCTTTATCATGCATAAGTAAACATGTTTATAGTGAGATGTTTGATAATTTGCAATTGAAACCTTGTTCTTTAAAATTAAAGTTTTATGATGGCACAACTATCCAACCGGTAGGGTACATTGAAACGATGGTACAGTATAAGAATGTCTCAAAAACCTTAGACTTGTATATTATCAACAAAGGCACCACAAATTTATTAGGTCGGCAATGGTTAGCGGAATTGAATATACCTGTACATGTCTATAAAATGAGCTCACAAAATAATTATATTTCTGATCATATACCAAACAAAGATAATATCATTAAGGAAATAATTTCCAGGCATGAAGCAATTTTCGATGGCACATTGGGTAAATACACGGGAGGCGAGGCCGAGCTATGGGTCCGTGAAGATGCCCAACCCATCTTCTGTCGCGCGCGGCCGCTGCCGTATGCGTTGCGTGAGCGCGTCGACGCCGAGCTGAACGTGATGCTGCGCGCCGGCGTCATTGAGCCGGTCGACCGCTCTGACTGGGCCACACCACTGGTCGTGGTAAGAAAAGCAGATGGTGGATTAAGGATTTGCGCTGATTATAAGGTAACCCTTAACAAAGTTTTAGCGATCGATAGGTTTCCGGTTCCCAAAATGGAAGATTTGTTCAGTAACCTTAGTGGAAATGTTTTTTTTACTAAATTAGACTTGTCACAAGCATATAATCAAGTGGTTTTATCAGAGCAATCGAGGAAGTATACGGTGATAAACACCCACAGGGGCTTATATAAATATTCACGCCTCGTATATGGACTAGCTTCGAGCCCAGGAATTTTTCAGAAATTGATGGTAAATATGTTTAGAAATAATCCAAATGTGGTGGTATTCTATGACGATATTTTAATAAAGAATAAGGACTTACATAGCCATCTAAAAGCAGTAAAAGAAGTATTCGAAATCTTAGAGAAAAATGGTTGGAAAATTAAGAAAAGTAAATGCGAATTTTTTGCTGAACAAGTTAGGTACTTAGGATTTATTATTGATAAAAACGGGGTTCGAGTTGATCCAGAAAAAATTAAACCAATTTCTACCATGCCTCATCCAAATAGTGTCAGTGAGTTACAATCGTTCCTTGGAATGGTCAGTTTTTATGGTAAATTTATTAAAAATTTAAGCACACACTTATTTCCTCTCTATGGACTTTTAAAGAAAAATAAACAATGGCATTGGGGGAATGAACAGAATTCAGCATTTGTTAAAGTTAAAAAATTATTATGCGGGACAGAAACTTTAGTGCATTTTGACATTACACAGGAATCTATCCTAACGGTCGATGCGAGCGCCCGCGGACTCGGCGCGGTATTAGCGCAGCGCTCGCTAGATGGCGAGGAGCGCGTAGTCGCGTATGCCTCGCGCTCACTCACTACACACGAATTGCATTACAGTCAAATTCACAAGGAGGCTTTAGCCATTGTTTTTGCGGTGGAAAAGTTCCATCAATATCTGTATGGTAGGAAATTTTTACTTCGTACTGACCATAAACCACTTGTAAGTATTTTTGGTCCAAATGTGGGGATACCCAGTGCTGCCGCTAGTCGCTTACAACGTTGGGCAATTAAATTATCAGCTTACGATTTTAGAATTGAGTACATCCGGACTGATAAGAACGCAGCAGATGTTCTTTCGCGTTTGATCCAGTCACAAAAAAATGATATGGCAATGGAGGAAGAAAAGTTACCTGAACAATCTTATTTACATTTTTCAACAGAAGCCTTGTTACTTGATTATAAAATTATTAAAAAAGAAACTAGTACAGATCCAATCTTGAGTCGAGTTTTAAGCTATATAACAGATGGATGGCCTGTGGATGTGGATTTTAAAGAACTAAAACCATATCTTAATAGAAAGGCAGAGTTATACTGTGAGTTGGGGTGTATCATGTGGGGGCACCGCGTGGTTATTCCGTCCACTTGTAGGAAAAAAGTTATTGCAGAGCTGCATGATTCACACATGGGAATAGTAAAGACCAAAGCCTTAGCTCGTAGTTACGCGTGGTGGCCGGGGATCGATGAAGCAGTGGAGGCGGAGTGTCTGGCATGTGAAGTTTGTGCTTCGGTGGCGGATGCTCCACCCGCACACGTTCCTCACTCATGGCCATGGCCATCACGTCCTTGGTCTAGGCTACATTTGGATTTTCTAGGACCCATAAATGGTGTAACTTATTTAATAATTGTAGACGCATGTTCCAAATGGATAGAAGCGGTCAGAATGAACAGAACCACCGCAAGCGCAGTTATAACAGTATTACGTGATCTATGGTCAAAATTCGGGATTCCAAAGCAAACAGTGAGTGACAATGGACCACCGTTTTCGAGCATAGAGTTTCAAAATTTTTTGAGGCAGAATGGTGTTGAACATAACTTCACTGCCCCGTATCACCCCGCTTCGAACGGGGCAGCTGAAAGTGCCGTAAAAATCTGTAAGGGTGCGATAAAAAAGGCAATTAAACAAAGAGTAGATATAGATTCCAGTTTGTGTAAGTTTTTATTAACCTATAGAAATACAGAACATACGACCACCGGGGAAAGTCCAGCTAGGATACTGCAAGGCCGTAACCTTCGCATGAAGCTAGATAATCTGAAACCAGACAGGGAATCTCGGATTTCAGCACGGCAAGCCTTAAGCGAACAGTACTCAGGTGGGGTGCATCGACGGCAATTCGAACCGGGAGCTCCTGTCTGGTATCGGGAATATAGGGGATCAGACAAGTGGGTTGCGGGCACGATTACTAAGCGATTAGGGAATAAAGATTACTGTGTCAGATCTCGTTTTGGGACCGAAAATCATAGGCATATCGATCAACTAAAAAAAAGGGTTACGACAAATGTAGTAGACAGCAATGCAAAAAGCAACTCGAGTATCAACTCAAGTCTCGATATTGTAACGCAAAAGTTAGAAATAAATAAGCATTCGCGTAAATCCTTAGCCTGCCCCATGGCCAGTGGTGTGGTACAAGAGCGTGATGAAGATGGGTCGGGATCGTGCGGAGTAGAGGAGCTTCAAAATGATTTTCATACACCTACAGCGAGCCCTACAGATGTTATACCCAATGTGCCAGCAAGTGCTTTAGAAGGTAACGAGAGCAGGGTTTCATTTCACTCTAAGTGTAATTTAGAATATAGCGATAGTAGTAAGCTTTCTGCAAACTCTAAGCGACCCGTGAGGAAACGCCAACCACCGGTGCGATTTGGGTTTGAAGAATCATAATGTTAGTATAGTATAAGTTAAGTGTTAAAAAAGAAAAATGTAAGAATTTGATTCAAGAATAGCTGTCTCTGATTATTAATTAAAACAGTATAAACATCATACAGGAGCATGTAGTTTGTGTTACAGGTTTTTTTTAAAGTAATTAATGAAAAAACGTTTGTGTAATCTCATTAATATAGGCATAAGCAATTAAGTAGGTTATTAAGAAGGGTTAAATTATAAGAACTTAAGAATCTCTGTCCCCGATTTAATTAAAAAGCATAATTACACCATAGTAGACGGTTAATTATATTTAACATCTAGTATGTAGCCATATCTGTCTATCCATAATCTTAATTATTAAAATAAGTAGATAATAAGGGTGGAGGTGTCATGTATGTACCTAGTCTGTTATGACATGTATGTATCTAGTCTGTTATGAGATGTGATCTTAGTCTGTGGCTGACCGGAAATAAATGCTTTCTATTGGAACACATCTTTCATTTAGCATGTCTGTATTATTTGACAATAGTAATCGCTCCTCACCCCCGCAAGAAGTGGTCGATCGTGATTCCATACATTCTTCTCGGGTTTCGTGTCTAGTGGTTAATTCGTCCAAGGGATAAATAAATAAGTAGAAAACGAAAAATATGTCGCGTAATTCCGCAAGAAAAAATGTCGGGGCTGAGATTGGCACGGTCTAACAACTCCTGAGGATGCTCCGTGTGTGGGCGAAACACGTGTAGAGTAGTCGGTGAAGGTGCAAGGTGTGTCACTGGGCTGCATCTGCATTTTTTCTTGCGGAATTACGCGACATATTTTTCGTTTTCTACTAAGATATGGATTTCCGCCAAGTAACGCCTGATTCTATCAAATATAAATAAATAAATAACAATATTCACTCACTTAGGAGCCCGTGGCGCAGTGGTTCGCGTGCTCGGCCTGCGATTGTTGAGGTTAAACAACTTTCGCAATGGTCGGTCACAGGATGGGTGACCAAAAGTTACTATCTCGAGCTCCTCCGTGCTTCGGAAGGCATGTAAAGCTGTGAATCCCGACTTTTGCAGCCGTCAAAACCCACCAATCCGCATTGGGCCCGCGTGGTGGGTCATGGCCCAATCTCCTTATCCATCCATAAGGAAGGCCAGTGCCCCAGCAGTGGGGACATTAAGAAAATGGCTGATGACGACGGTTTACTCACTTGTATCCATAAGTCTCCAACAAGTACCGCAGTACAGGCGGTAGTATGATACTGCCGAACGCCGACCCCGACATACAGATCCCGTTGGCTAAACCGCGAAGCCGGACGAAGTATGACGTCACTATGTACACTGTTGGAGGAAAAGCCAACCCCGCGCCAGTACCCACCATTGCTCCAAAACTGGGGAGAAAAAATAATAGACGTCATTAAAAAATGGTACAAAAAAAGGTTCAAAAGTGAGCTAAAATAGTTCAAAAGATGGCATAAAATAAATGAAAGAGTTCAAAACTGGGCATAAAGTCAAAAGTGGCCCAAAAGTATGCCAAAATTGGACTAAGTCATTCAAAAGTGGGACATGGTTCAAACTCGAGCAAAAAGTGTGCCAAATGGGGGTCAAAAGTGAGCTAAGAGTGGTTCTAACACGGGCCCAATGTCGGTCAGTAGTGGACTAAGTGGGTCAAATTCACCCCGAAAATAGCTTAAAACTTTGACTAATGAAAAATAGTATTTCTACTACAAAAAATCACCCATTACTAATGAGTATTATACAATTTCAGTCATCACTAAGCAGATAATAAGAAAGAAGATTCTTTTAAAGGTTTCGTAGCCTAATGGCAAAAAACGAAACCCTTATAGATTCGTCATGTCCGATGTATGTCACAGCCACTTTATTCCCAAAACTATGAGGATTACACAGTTGAAACTTGGTAGGTAGATGTATTCTGTAAACCGCTTTACAGTTTTAACACAAAAATAAAAAATATATATATTAAGGGGGGGCTCCCCATACCTGGAACTGAAACTGATTTTTTTTTTCATTAAACCTATACGTGTGGGGTATCTATAGGTCTTTAAAATTACATTGAGGTTTCTAATTTGTTTTCATATCTCATATTCTGAAAGTAACTCATAACTTGCCTAAAATGCGGGTTGAAAGTGATATGTGGCGGCCCTAGGGCTGTAATAAATTTGAAAAAAGAATAGGGGGTGTCATGTCTAATCGATATCTGTAATCTCTTTGGACTTTTATTTACCAAAGGTATGTAGGCAAAGGCACAGAAGCCTATACAGCTTATTTTGCTACATAATAAAATAATTAAAATCGTAGAAACCTTACAAAATTTTTTTTTAGAATATTCTGTTTGTTTTTACTTTCCTCATATTCAAAATGAAAAGTAGAGTGTTTACTTCGGGTGTATGGACCCATAACAGTCTCGAACTATCGGCGCCCTTACTTCGTTCGGGCGCCAAAACACTCGACTGTTATGGGTGTCATACAGCCCTTGGTAAACAATCTACTATTTCTAATTCCTACATAATCTACTTGCAACTATAAGGTAAATTAATGACTACATAACTCACCTGAAATATAAATACGTAATAGAGAAAGCACAACTGCTGAATATCATCCCGAACGCAGCAAAACTACCACCGATTAGGGTAACAGTTCTGTACGACCATTTCACCGACAAGATTGAGGAGAGAGGACCTGGAGAGCAAATATGATCAATGTAACTCATGCGCCTTCATTCCGCTAATGTTGATGTAATAGTGTCACAATGGTATATAACTGGTAGTTGAGACTTGAGAGAGAGAGACACAAACCATAGACCAATTACAAACAAAACAAGAAAAAAAATTACAAGTATGCACAATAGTAAATTTTGGTCCTGCCTCAGCTTTGTGTTGCCATGACATTAAATGTGTCACAGCAACGCTGGTATTCTGACAGGAGCTCTATTTATGATTCACTCGTCGCCCATCGAGCGCTTCTCTTCTACTGATTTTCGTTCGACACACGAATTTCCGTATTTTTAAATCGCTCGACCGCAACGAGTGCCTTCACCCACTCGTTGCAGCCGAGCGAAACGAGCGTGCGACTCAAAGGATATACTAGTTACTTGCCAACGTCGGAACATCAGAAATTACGATAAAAAAACACAACAATCAATAAAAAAACATAAAACTTTGTCTCCACCATTTTGTTTATATTCATAATTAAAGTTTTATCTAAATATGACTCATTCTCATTTTAATTTAACAAAAAAATATAAAACGTAATATTTGGAGCCACAATTAACATCCGTCGAAATTGTACTATTGAGTAAAATTTTTTTGGGCTGACCACACTGGCTGGCAAAGAAAAGTAGCAGGAACTTTGTTGTATCACAATGACTACTAGATAGCGCGACTTTCCGTACTTCACGAATTTTGTATGAAAACGACACAGCATGGTGCGACGCGCGACTTAAGTCGCATGCGTATGACTTAAGTCATACGAGCGTTTCAAAAATAGTTCCAGGACCTAGTGATGCGTGGTTATCGCGAACACATTAACAACGCCATATACATAGTTACACACAACTGAACTACTCACCAAGACTGCTGTACAAGAAGTAGCAGAGTGCTACTATACCCGACGCCGCGGACGCGCTCGTATGGAATACGTCATTGAATTCCACTAGAAGTACTCCGAAGGACTTGATCGTTCCAGGTATTAAAATGTTTACTAATGTGGCACCTGAGGAAAAAGGATTTATGCAATGAACGTTTTGACTGACTGACTTCATCATAAGATTGCTTCTCACTGCTAGGCCTTTCTTATGAATAAAGAGAAATGGCCCATGGCCCACCACGCCTCACCTAAACGACAATTGGCAGGTGTTAAGGTATGCAAACACAGCCGTGAGCAACGTGCCTTCCGAAGTTAAAAAAATCAATTTTTCAGCCATCTCGTGACCGACCATAGCAACAGTTGCATAACAGGAGTAATCGCAGGCCGATCGCGCTTAGGCGGTCAACCCACAGCTGTGCCCTCCGTCGCGGTGCGCGGAGGCGCGGATTTTAATATTGCATGCAAATAATAATAATAAATAATATTTTATTGTCACATAAATGACATCAATTTGTATAGAAATCCGCGTTGTCAAAGCGCGGTCCGCTAGAGGATTCCGCACCTCCGCGCAGAGGCGTGGCGCTATCTGTCAGAGAGGGTCGTATTATTGAAACAATTGAATACATGCTTTTGAATAACACCGCTTTCGCATGCAGATCTTGCGTTTACGTATGCAACAAGTAATTTGATTGTTTCAAAAATACAACTCCTGCTTCTCCGTTACCGCGCGCGGCATCCGCTGCTCCGCGCGCCGCGGTGCCAGTGGGTGAATCGCCTTACCACTGCCGCCACCGGGCTTACTGATGTTTACTGGCTGTCCAAATTGACGGTCGCACGATAAACGCTTAAAACCATTCTTTGTTTTCATCGCACGATGAAATCGGTTCATATCATCGTGCGACTGATTGCCAATCAGGACAGAGCCAAAGTGTTAGTTCAGCAGTCGTCCGCTAGATGTCTACACGTCGTTGTTTACCTACGAGCACGCACCATCCCCACTTGCCGTCCGGCGGGACCATCTCCCAGTCCCGTTCCGGCGCCGGACCGATCGTGAAACGGCCGCCGACCGCCGTCTCATCTTCAGGCAGTTTTACTGTGGACAAGGAATATTAATAATTTAATTTAGATAAAAAATACTTGTCACACTTATCTTGTGGCAGTTAAACCGTGAAAGACACTTAGATAATTTTCAAGAGTGAGCGATTGCAAGCGAGATAGCTCTATCCTTGAATTTTCCATGCGCTTTATCTTCAGCCAATTATGAGCGAGCGTATTATGTTACTTACTACCTATGTTTTTTATGAACAACGGGAAGATTCTTTGCCTTCATCATACCTGATGTTATGTATTGATAAGGCTTGAAGACGGCAGCGAGCCTCTCCCGGAATCCTCAATCACTGAGGATATATTCATATCCTCGATGTGACTTATATTTAGTCAATTGACAACGAGAAAATTCTCTGTGGTACTAGCTTGTTTTGGTATACCGACTATATTTTAGGCCTTTAAATGTAAGTAAACAGACTATACGCATTATGAAATAAAAGAAATATTTTTGCTTGGAAATTTGAGTATGATTTAGACAACCTTCTTCGGGATAAATAGAAAAATTGCTGTACTGGCCAGCGATACATGCGAGCAGCGACCGGCAGAAGTTCAACGCATGCAGCGTCAAAACTGTGCTCAGCTCAGTTTACGCAGCAGACAGGTGGGCCTGCTGCACTGATATTCTGCCGAGCACAGTGGTGACATCAGGCACACGATAAACATAATACAAACAAAGAAAGATAACAAATAAACAAAAGCACGATTAACAACAAGGCAATCATGCGAACAACATTATTCCTCAAAAACACAAAAAAAACCCAACACTATTACACGTTCCTCCATCAATGCCTCTTTTGCTGGCCGCTGCAGTAATATACTATTATTCTGCAAGGAGTTTATAACCCTATTTAGTTAAAAAAAATTAAGAGCAGCTAACCATTAAGTCAACTCTCAAAAGTCCATCAACCTTAATTACCCGTACATTTTAGTAAGAACTGATCTTCCGGTCTATTTATAGAGGTAAAACTCCTGAGGTTGGCACCAGGCCAACGTTATGGCACCGAATTTGGTGCAAGTGGAAGAATAACTAGGGATAAAGAAAACGCTGCATTCAATAGAACAAAACATACGAATAATTTATTATTATTTATTTTAAAAAAAACGACGGTGAGACTCTTAGCCTTCATCATACCTGATGTTGAAGTATTGATAAGGCTGAAGATGGAAGCGAGCATCTCCCGGAATCCTCAGTCACTGAGGAACTGGCTATCTTATCTCAAACTGCCAGAACACAACAATGTTGTTATGGCGTCAGACTTAGATAAGATGGTGGTAGCTAGCCAGGCGGACCTACAACAAGTCCTAACACCAACCATATGTACCCCCGCTGCGAATCGAACCCCGGGCCCCTGGGTCTGATTCCGGGGGTTGTACCACTAGACCAAAGAGGCGGTTAAATTTTTTATATTCAAATGTAGTCGATTTTTTCTCGTATTTCACTTGTGAGTAAACTACAATTTGCTAAGTTTATCTTTCATTTCCGTGTCTTTTGTTCTTCTAGTCAAGTATTGTCAATGTGTTCAGTCACAGACCTATATAGGTCTGTGTTGTGCAGTCTTCGTCATCGATTTCAAGGCAAATTACCATGAAGGTTACATATCTATTACAAAATAACATAGTCGTAAACTGTTTCATACAAGATACCTTGTATTATATGTAATGATTAGTTATGTATTGATTAATTAATAAATTAATTATGTATATGTAATGTATATGTATATGTATATGTAATAAATTAATTATTAATTCAACCGCCTCTGTGGTCTAGTGGTACAACCACCGGTATCAGACCCAGGGGTCCCGGGTTCGATTCCCAGCGGGGATACATATTGTATTCGGTTTGGTTGGTGGTAGGACTTGTTGTAAGTCCGCCTGGCGCTAGCCAGGTAAGATGGTGGTAGCTATACCACCATCTTATCTAAGTCTGACGCCATAACAACAATGTTTTCAGCATTGTTGTGTTCCGGCTGTTAAAGATAAGATAGCCAGCTCCTCAATGATTGAGGATTCCGGGAGAGGCTCGCTTCCATCTTCAGCCTTATCAATACTTAACAGCAGGTATGATGAAGGCTAAGTCTCCCCGTCGTTCATAAAAAATAAATAATGATTAGTCGTTAGAGTTGAGTCCACTTTTTCTAGAGTCCGCATTAAAATCCTAACTAATCTTATAAATGCGAAATTGTTTGTTCGTCCTTCCTTCACTAGAGAGTGAAGCAACCAATCGACTTAATTTTTGGCATCGAGTTAATAATAAATAAATAAATATTTCCTTACAATCACACCAATATCTAGCCCACGTTAAGTATCACTTAGAACTTGTGTTATGGATACAAGATAACGGATAAACATACTGATATACTTTTTTGTAAATACATCTATACTAATATTATAAAGAGGAAAGATTTGTATTTTTGTATGTAACGAATAAACTCAAAAACTACTGGACCGATTTTGACGAAATTTGATATAGAGAATCCTGAGACCCCAAATAGTAACATATATACTAATATTATAAAGCGAAAAGATTTGTATTTTTGTATGTAACGAATAAACTCAAAAACTACTGGACCGATTTTGACGAAATTTGGTATAGAGAATCCAGACCCCAAGTAGTAACATAGGCTATAAATGATCCCAAAATTCCCACGGGAACGGGAACCACGCGGGTGAAACCGCGAGCGGCCGCTACTACATAATATACATATTAAACACCCAGACCAAGACAAATGGACATGTTCATGCACACAAATATTTGTCTTGTGCGGGGATCGAACCCGGGACCTCTGGTGTCGAAGGCGGGGTTAGTACTATGCGCCAAACAGGTCGGCCAAGAGTTAGATGAAAGGACTTGTGTTATGGATAAGTACTAGATAACGGATAAACATACTGATATACTTTTTTTGCAAATACATACATAATATACATATTAAACACCCAGACCAAGAATAATAGACATGTTCATGCACACAAATATTTGTCTTGTCCGGGGATCGAACCTCTGGCGCAGAAGGCGGGGTTAGTACTATGCGCCAAACAGCACCCCGACCGCCTAACGGTATAGCTTGTACTATCGCTATAGCTTTAGATTTTTCAAACCCCCCACAAGGGCTCTCGCTGACGCTATCACTTTCATACTAAAATGCAATATTGAATCTAATAGGTGAATAGAAATATGCAGGAATTAGTCAAAAACCCTATCGTTGAAGGGTTTATGAGAGTTTGAAGTTTGATAGCTATAGCGATAGCACAAGCAGTACCGTTAGGCGGTCGGGGTGCTGGTCGGATAAGAGTTAGTGAAAAGGACGGTAACATAGGTTACTTTTTATCCCGATATTCCCACGGGAACCGGAACTACGCGGCGGGTGAACCCGTGGGAGGAAGCTAGTTTATCATAAAAAGCGGAATAAATACAATAAATTTCTAATTTTATTGTAATGTGTTATGTGTATTGTAACCTGTTAATTTGGATCGCAGTCCCACCAAAACGGTACCGACGGAAGATCAGCGCTGGCCAAAAGCCATGCATTATGCTGAGTTGGGACCGTTTTGGGACAAACGGTTTTTCGTCTTTTGTGTTTTTTATTTTTTTATTTTTTATGTTGTACGAGGAGACTAAGAGCTAGCGCAGACGACGGATAACGGAGGACTTTTTGTCCGCGACACGTCTTTATTGTTAACCAAATAAGATTCAACTTAGACCGCGTATATCCGCGAAAAGTACGCGATAGTCCTCGTTATTTATTCAACTTTATGTTCTTAGTAATAAGGTCGTGTCGCGGACGAAAAGTCCTTCAATGTCCGTCGTCTGCGCAGGCCATTAGCCTTCATCATACCTGATGTTAAGTATTGATAAGGCTGAAGATGGAAGCGAGCCTCTCCCGGAATCCCCAATCACTGAGGAACTGACTATCTTATCTTTAACTGCCGGAACACAACAATGCTGAAAACATTGTTATGGCGTCAGACTTAGATAAGATGGTGGTAGCTAGCCAGGCGGGCTTACAACAAGCCCTACCACCGACCAAATTTTATTTTTATTCGGATGTACTGTCTTTTGTTTGTCCCAAATAAACTTACTTTTCTTTCTTTCTTTCTTTCTTAAATCAGGGAAACGGGATCCTCAGAAACTATTTATGGAAAGTACTCATTTTGATAAAATTTTGTAGATATATTATTGGACAAGTACATAGACTATTTTTTGTCTCGAAGAAATGTTTCCATCAAGAGCAGTAATTACTACGTAAAACAGTAAAAAAAAATAGATCTAAAACCAGGATTACCTACGTTGTCTTATGCACTTTTCAGCCATATTTAGCACAAATCTATTAGGAAAAATCACACATCAAACACATACACATTGTAAAACTAATAGCGTGATACTGCCAAATCAAAGATCTGAAATCCTTGAAGAATAATTAATAAAATCGTACCTAAAAGTATAGGTTTAAAAACGTAATTATGTAAAGGATATTGTGGTACTTAGGTTCAATAAAAAATTAAGCGCTCATAGCCGCGCTTGACAGACAGATCGTATTCGATCACGTTCGTTAAGCAAAGTTCGGCCCGGTCAGGTCTCGGATGGGTGACCGTAAAGTGGCATTATAATTGAGCGCTTCCGTGCTTCGGAGGGCACGTTAAACCGTCGGTCCCGGCTGTTGTCGTTTGATTACAGTCGTTAAGCCAAGTCAGAGGCCTTATAGGCGGCTTGATAAATTCTGACACCAGAGGTGGCCACTAACTCCTCACTCGATAAGAAGAAGACAATAAAAAAAATTTATGATCCGTAATTAAGATGAAAAAAGAACGGCCAAGTTCGCGAGAGGCACGCGCATCAAAGGTTCATGACATTGTATTTTAATTTTAAAATTTATTTTAAATAAATTTTAAATTTCAAAAAATACACGTATCTATAATTTCTATAAAAAATATTTTCAGTTTCAGTTCTATGTATGGGGAGCCCCCTTAATATATACCTATAGGTACCTACCTATATATATTTTTTTCATTTTGCGTAAAAACTGTAAAGCGGTTTACAGAATACATCTACCTACCAAGTTTCAACTGTGTAATTCTCATAGTTTTGGAATAAAGTGGCTGTGACATACGTCGGACAGACAGACATGACGAATCTTTATGGGTTCCGTTTTTTGCCATTAGGTTACGGAACCCTAAAAATGTCATCTCAACGTCGTATTACGTGCATTTTTTATTTTATTTAATATGCTGTTTCTCTATTAAAATAAGTATGTATTTACAAATAAAAGGTTGGTTTATTTTTCACAAAAATGCTTTGTATGACGTCCGCTTAGTATGACGTGTCTGTCAATTACCTTCGATGTCATTATAAACGGATTCCACTGTATTGCAAATTGGTTTAATTATTGGACATCAATCGTATTTTATTATATATTATATATATATAGTTTCATTTTCTCTTCAATCGCTATAGTTTTAACCGCCTCTGTGGCCTAGTGGTACAACCACCGGTATCAGCCCCAGGGCGTCCCGGGTTCGATTCCCAGCGGGGGTACCTACATATTGTATTCGATTTAGTTGGTAGTAGGACTTTTTGTAAGTTCGCCTGGCTAGCTACCACCATCTTATCTAAGTCTGACGCCATAACAACAATGTTTTCAGCATTGTTGTGTTCCGGCAGTTCGAGCTAAGATAGCCAGTTCCTCAGTAGCTGAGGATTCCGGGAGAGGCTCGCTTCCATCTTCAGCCTTATCAATACTTAACATCAGGTATGATGAAGGCTAAGAGTCTTCCCGTCGTTCATAAAAAAAACTACGAAGTGATTACGTGGTTTTTTCGTCCAATCTGCAAAATCGGTCTCGCTCTTGCATCCTTTTCTCATTTATATTACCCTTAAAGTGTACTTTAGCAAATTTTTTATAAGTACTTCAAATTGAAATGCCTATGCATTCAATAGCATTCCTGCATAAATGAGGAACTTAATTTGCATACCAACAACGTTGTGAGTATAATAATGTAGATAAGACTTATTGCAATGAGCAACCTATATCAAAAGAATTAATTATTCATATGAGCAACCTATATCAACAGAATAGCCTACAGGAATTTCTGAATGATATTATCCTTGTTTATTTGACATTCTACTAATATTAAAAATGCTAAAGTATGTCAGTTTGTTAAAGTATGTGTTTGTGTGTTTGTTTGTTTATTGGTTTTCACGCTAAACTCTTGAATGGATTTGGATGAAATTCAAGATTTGTTTTTTATTTTATTTGAGCAGGCTGATTAGCTAACTTTGATTTAAGTTATTCCAATGAACTTGTAATGAATGAAATGCGATTACTTAAACGGTTTTTTTGTAATTTCTATTCACTTTCTATCGATAAAATAACAGACTATATACCTAACTATACTCTAACATAAAGTTGCTATTGCTACAAAATACGGATAATACGACTTATTTAAAAAGACAGTGTTGCGGTTCATAACGATGCACCGCAACAGTGACATGTACGTTCATAATTTATCAGCATTGTACCACAGATTTTTTATGGATACTAGTCATGTCATCCACATTTTACTCTTTATTATTGCACAAAAACAAAAATCAAAAACAATAAAAAATAAAATCACAGAATAAATAATTTAAACTTCGATTATTGTAAACAAGTATTTTCGTGTTATGTTGTCTTTCTTTAAATACGAGTATAATAATGAATTTTCAACAATGCTATGTCAAGGTATTAATATAAAATGGTAAGTAGTGTGTGGGATTGAAAGCGTATTATTTGAAATATCTTATCCGAAATTAAAAGCCAACCTTTGGCTACTATGCTTTTTATTCGTCATCATCGTCAACAGCCATTTTAATGCTATGGCACTGGCCCATCTTATCCATCTGATTAGGAGAGTGGGCCATGAGGGCCCAATGCGGATTAGTGGGTTTTACGCGACTGCAATACGATTGGGACAACCTCCCAAAGCACGGTAGAGCTCGATAGTAAATCTTTGGTCACCCATCCCGTGATCAACTAATATAAAGTTGCTTAACCGCTAAAATTGTTTGCCGACGGCGTGAACCACTACGCCACCGAGCTCCCCCGTTTTTTATTAAAATTAATTTGTAGTATAGAAGGTTATATGGCCAAATGGCTAAAAAATCATTCTATGAGTCATTTTATTAGCACGAGCTTAAAACATATGCAGTGTTTTTTATACTGCTTATTATATAAGTAAAATCTTTGTAAATATCATAATACAAGAAAAAAACAAAGATTTAAAATGATAAAAACATGTTTTCGATTATAAGAGGTCTGAATAGTTTCCATTGCTTTGAAAATTACTGCAAATTCAAGCCGTCACTTTGATTGCAACAAGCTTACATGATCGGTGCTCGATGCGAATAATTTATATCGATAGGTCAAAATTGCAATGGATTGTAATTGAAGTTTCAACTTGTCAAATCGTACATACATAACTGACTTGAAGGATACAATTACATTAATTTCAATGGAGAACTGATAGAAATTGCCGTAGAAAATGCCGTATATTTGGTTACATTAAAAATGATAACATTATTTAAATTTTAACTGTTCTCTTATGTTTATGCTTTATTTATTCTATTTTAATTTGCGTTGCTGTTTTATGTTTTAAAGATTTTATATTCAATGACGAAAAAATTTGTTAATTTTTTTTTGTTTATTGAAAGCCAACAGTGTTATAAATATAATTAACAAAAATTGTGTACACTATACTAGTAAGACCAATTACTGGTTTCCTTAAAAATTTAAGCCAATAACTCAAATAGAACAAAAACAACGACACAAAAATATCAGCCTAGCTAGTAAACATTGTGTGTGCGTGTGTTTATGTGTGCGTACGTGTATGTATGTGAGTGTGTGTATGTCTGGATGTATTTCGTAATAGAGTTAAATATTTAACGTAACATAATATGTTACTAGCATAATATTCGTAATAGAGAGTAAACATGATATCAAGCAAAATTATATCAAAACTTATATGAAAATCCAACAAATATGAACGCAGATGTTGGTTTAAAGTTTAACGATGGCAATGTAAATAATACAATATTTATTTCCTATTTCCAATTAATTAATTATAGTCGACTTATCATTGAAAATATATTTAATTGTTATATAGTGTCTTGCATGTTTCTTTGCTCTCTGAAGGCATCTGCAGAAAACCAGTGCCGTGGTGACGGTAACGTTTATACTGAGCAGAGGCCTATTTGGTACATAGGTTATTTTTTTTTTATAAAAATGCTTTTGTGTATGTTTTACCTGTACCAAATAAACGCTTTCTATTCTATTCTAAACAGAGTTAGATAATCAGCCCACAGGTCTCGGATTCGAGATGTAACTGAGCAATTTAGAAGAGGAGTTGATTTTTCCTAAATTAGTGAGTATGTTTTGATGGATGGATGGATAATGTTTGTTACTCTCTCACGCAAAAACTACTGAACGGATTTGGTTGAAATTTGGCACACAGTGGATAGCCTGGATTAAAACATAGAATACTTTATATCTACGAAAAAAATATACGTTAACAAGTTGTTTGAAGCAATAATCACACACAACACATTTATTATCATTGGTGCCTCATTAGTTCTAAGCAATTTTTAGTTTGTAATTAAGGTTAATTTCTTCTTTTTATGTACTCTGGTTTTTAGGGTTCCGTACCTCAAAAGGAAAAAACGGAACCCTCACACAACACATTTATTATCATTGGTGCCTCATTAGTTCTAAGCAATTTTTAGTTTGTAATTAAGGTTAATTTCTTCTTTTTATGTACTCTGGTTTTTAGGGTTCCGTACCTCAAAAGGAAAAAACGGAACCCTTATAGGATCACTTCGTTGTCCGTCCGTCCGTCTGTCAAGACCGTTGTTCTCAGGAACGCGTGGAGGTATCAAACTGAAATTTATATCTAATACTCAGGTCTACTGTCCCTTGAAGCTGTGAAAAAAACAATCTTCTAAGCCAAAACAATCAAAAGATACAGCCGTTTATGCTGCAAATTTTCGAAACTCGCACGGCAATCAAAACCTACAGGGTACTTCCCGTGAACTTAGAATCTTGAAATTTGGTACGAAGTAACGTCTTATAAATAAATAAATAAATATTCGCATACAATCACACCAATTATCTAGTCCCACGTTAAGTTTCATGAAGAACTTGTGTTATGGATACTAGATAACGGATAAACATACTTATATATACATCTTATGTTTTGGCGCGCACTGTTCATTGAAATAAAACAACTTTTACGGATTTCGGACTACGGATTACGGATTACGGATATAGCGCGTTTGATATCCGTAAAAGTTGTTTTATTTCATACTTATATACTTTTTTTTTTGTAAATACACACTTAATATACATACTAAACACCCAGACCAAGACAAATAGACATGTTCATGCACACAAATATTTGTCTTGTCCGGGGATCGAACCCGGGACCTCTGGCGCAGAAGGCGGGGTTAGTACACCTGCGCCAAACAGGTCATCTTATAGTACAGATAAAGGAAAAATTGCGAAAACCGTAAATTTTTAGTTACATCATATAATAAAAAATATTTTACGGAACCCTCGGTGCGCGAGTCCGACTCGCACTTCGCCGGTTTTTTTACTTTATTACCCAGTATGTCATCTCACATGCTAAATTCAGAGTACCTAATGTCTGTGGGTGGGCCTGGTGACCTGTAGCTCAGGAATCTATTGCAGATACCTATTTCAGGCACCAGTTCCTCACAGATATAGGAACTGTCCTTTACATCAAGCACTTGTTTATGTAATGTTATTTGTGATGGAAGAATAAATCTATTTTTTATTTTCTTTCATTTTTTTATAGTTCACAAGATAAACAAGTTCAATGAATTGTAATTTTCATACATTGATTGATTTTTGAAAGTGATAAAAATGTTAATTATACTTACTTAATGAAAGATTGATAAAACTAATGATCCGATGTTTTTGTGACGCACAACATGGTAGTAGTCCATCAGTAGATACAGTAGTTTTGATACGTAGTTACTGATAGATAAGAAAAACAATATTTTTTTAGACCTTGTCTGCGCTTCCGCCATTGTTCAAATGACAACATTCGCCGCACCACCAAAAGGACGACCGGCGGCCATCGGAAATTACGTTACGATTTTTTTTTCTCTGCGCGCCTTATTGAAATCTCTGTAGCTACATTATTTAAACTGAAAATAAAAGATTATACACGAATCCTGAAGAAACCGGAGCATCACAGCTTCGACTGACCTAATCTATATACTTAATTCAGGTTCGCAAAATTTGTGACGACTCGATAGGGACTTTGGCGCGTAGTACGCGGCCGAGTAAGGTATCAAATTAAAGGTACTCGAGTCTATTTGTTCCGAAAACTATAAAATATACAAAATGTTAAACGTGATGATCACAAACTGCAATTAAAAAGTGTCATTAAAAGTGAATTTTTCGTCGATCGACGAACCCGAGTATCGGGTTGTAACCGCCCTAGTAATTGTTATAATCTGTTGAAGGGATATTGTTAGATATGTTATTAGAACATACAAATAGGTACCCCACTGCATAATGAAACAAGATCGGCGCCCTTCACTATCGTAGCGAGACGACTTCTAAACTCCGTATTTAGAGGTTTGACATGGCTATGTATCACCTCAGAAAATTTCAGCTTTCTAGCTATAGTAGTTCCCGAGATTGAATTATGCGCACACACGGACAGGGTCAGCACATAAGACTTCTACTATCGTATGCATAGCATAGTTTAGAAGTCTCAAATGCTTTAAGTCATGTTTCTCTACACTTTCGGAAATCCATACCAAAATGTATGAAAATAATCATTGAACTTGTATAACATGACAGAGTTATCCTACAATTTTGGTACAATAATAACTATTGCTCCAAACGACTGGTCCGAACCACAAAAATTTTTTTTTTAAACGTATAAGTATCTTATGTTTTGGCGCGCACTGTTCATTGAAATAAAACAACTTTTACGGATATGAAACGCGCTATATTTCACGAACTAAGTTGTAATTGTCCGTATTTCTAGGTTTTTAAGAGGTTTTCTGATTTTCCCGACGTTTCGGCACCTTTTCAGCTGCCGTGGTCACGGGATGACGGGATGACACGGGATGATGTGTATAGTTTTTTGTTAGCTGGCACTTTTTGAATCGGCCCAAAAATGTATGGAGCCTGAATGATCTCCTTTAGTACTTTAATATACATATTAATAATCCATAAATTAATAATAAGATAGGTACTATGAGCGCAAACGCATCACGCAAAAGAAACGATTTTATCTTTAGTCATCAATACGATAATAAAATAATAATAACTTACTGCGTTTTATCCTTTTGTATTTTTGATGACTTTTAGGACTCGATTTCATCATTTTATGTGATTTGTATAGCTAACACAATCCACACTTACAAATTGTTCGACCGAGATGACATTCTTAAATATTTGTGGTTTTTTTTTCAACTACCTTCAAATCATTTTTGTGAGAAACGTTCAGAATCCAATAACATGTTTTTTTTCTTTTTATATTTATGAACTTAAGGTTGGCAACAAAGTTGAATTATATCATCTTTTAAATTAGAATAAAATAATTCTGACGGTCTATAAAGGCCACGTAAGCGTTTGTTAAGGAATAATAATGTGGATTTGCTGACAATTTATTTACTTACTAGGGGATCCTCGCGGTTTTGTCCGCGTGGTGCCCGTTCCCGTGGGAATATCGGGATAATCGAATGAACAAAATTGAACTGTCTAAGCAGTGACAGACGAAAATATCTTTCAAATGTATGGACAAGTTTCAAATGAGGTGTCATTTAAAACATCATTCGTTCCGAAAGGGATTGCGACTATAAGTTACACAATTCAGTAAATCACTTTCACAATCACAATAACTTTGAAAGGGATTGTGATAGATTTTGAAATTAGACAATTACACTGTTCTATGGAATGACATTACAGAACTCCACAGGAAATAAACAAATCTATACTAATATTATAAAGTTGAAGAGTTTGTTTGTTTGAACGCGCTAATCTCAGGAACTACTGGACCGACTTAGAAAATTCTTAGACCATTAAAAAGCTACATTTCTCCCGAGTGACATAGGCTATATTTTATCCCGATATTCCCACGGGAACGGGCACTACGCGGGTAAAACCGCGAGGATCCGCTAGTTATAGATAAAAAGTTAGTGGCGCTTGGTGGCGTAATTGTTAGCGCTAATTGAGTCACCAAGTAGGTACAGCTACTTAATGTGTTTAAGAAATCCTAACTAATATAATAAATGCGAAAGTGTGTTTGTTTGTCCTTTTACGCCCTACCTAAGCAGCCAATCGATTTGATTTTTGACATAGAGTTAGGAGAAAGAACGGACAGTAACATAGGCTACATTTAATCCCGATATTCCCACGGGAACGGGAACCACGCGGGTGAAACCGCGGCGGAATCTAGTTACAGATAAAAAGTTAAAGGCGCTTGGTGGTGTAATGGTTAGCCATGATTGAGTCACCAAGTAGGTACCTAGTAATGTGTTGGAATCCTACTAATATTATAAATGAGAAAGTACGTCAGTTTGTTTGTTTGTTTGTTCCTATGTAGGGACTACATTAATTAAATCAATAGATTTAAAGTAGCATTGTATAGATGGTTAAATGAAAAAGCAATCTATAGTGTCACTGAATATTTAAATAAGAACCCTAAATTTATGAAATTTGATTATGTTAACAAATACGTACCTAATAATTTGTATGTTTTTTTTGTATTTTCTTTTATTCATTTGACATTCTAATATTGTAAAAAATAATAATTTTGATTTGACATGTATAATTTTGACATCCTATAATAATTTTATTTCAAACGATAATTGATTAATTTTAAAAATTATCTTTGTGATTATGATGCCCAAAAACAAATAAATGACAATTAATGTTATTAAATTATTAATAATAATTATTAATTAAATATGTATATTTGCATGCTATTGCGGATGGCGAAATGAGCTGAGCCTACTAGTATTAAAGATCTGCAGTGTACCTTATTTAAAGGCAAATAAATTATTTCTATTTCTATTTCTACAAGTAGTGGACTAACACTTACACGTAGGCTACTTTTTAACCCGATATTCCCACGGGAACGGACACCCTGCGGGTCAAACCGCGATCGGCCGCTTGTCTATACTAATATTATAAAGAGGAAAGATTTGTATTTTTGTATGTAACGAATAAACTCAAAAACTACTGGACCGATTTTGACGAAATTTGGTATAGAGAATCCTTAGACCCCCAAGTAGTAACATAGGCATTAAATGATTCCAAAATTCCCACGGGAACGGGAAATACGCGGGTGAAACCGCGCCCGGCCTCTAGTATATAATAAATGTAAAAGAACAGAGCCTTACCTTTCTTAGAAGACTTGACAGACAGAAGCCCGCTTTCATCTTGAGCTACATTTGGCACAATCACCACTTTATTCTCCGCCAAAAGTTTCTCCTCTGCCTCATTCTCCTCTATCACCGACCGGATGGGGGTCGACGCCATTTTGATTGCGTGCGAAATCGCGAAATGGTCGTCAAGATGGCGTCAGTGGAACATGCTATCTGGAATGTGCGCTTGCTTAAACTATATCTACATAGCTTATAAATTCAGTCTTGTGTTTGGCTGGCGTGGTTTATTCTGAAACAAGAGAAAAATAAATATTATTAATTTAACCAGAACTATTAAGTCGGAATGGCATGCACTCCAATTTATATGGTGTCGTCGTATCTGAAGATCTATGAATTAGGATCTAGGTTTGATATAAAAAAAGGTGAATTTTATTACACTTTGTCTGCCCACTTGCACTATAAATTTTTCTTAACTGTACAAAAGAAAATCCTAAATCTATACTATATATAATATTATTAATTAATAATATTATAAAACTGAAGAGTTTGTTTGTTTGAACGCGCTAATCTCAGGAACTACTGGACCGATTTAGAAAATTCTTAGACCATTAGAAAGCTACATTTCTCCCGAGTGACGTAGGCTATATACTGTATGACGTAGGCTATATACTATATCCCGATATTCCCACGGGAACGGGCACCACGCGAGTTAAACCGCGGGCGGAAACTAGTTTTTACAATACAAATATTATCGCAAAGATGCGTAACTACTTCAACAATATCACAACATAATAATTACAAAATCAAACAGATTCATTTACTTATAATTTCTATAGTTCTTAACCACTCGAGATAAAGTTTATTTTGTTTGTGTTGACAATTCGTAAGAAGATAAGGTAGACATAGTTAAACGTCGATTTAGTCAGAAGAGGAAAGAATCGTATTTTTTATTTAACGCAATCGAATAATCATTTTGATTCGATTCACTGATCAGGGGTCGTACCGCGCAAATGTCGTCGGCATCGACATCGACTTCATTTGACAGATGGATGTGACATATTCCTCTTAGTCTTTCGTAAGTGTTCATTTGTGTCAAAAAGAAGCAGCAATGTGTCACATCTATCTGTCGAATATGGGCGCAACACTTCACACGCGAGCGCTGATGCTATAGCGCTGCATGTCTCGGTCGCACACCGCCTCCGTGGTCTAGTGGTACAACCACCGGTATCAGACCCAGGGGTCGATTCCCAGCGGGGGTACATATTGTATTCGGTTTGGTTGGTGGTAGGACTTGTTGTAAGTCCGCCTGGCTAGCTACCACCATCTTATCTAAGTCTGACGCCATAACAAGAATGTTTTCAGCATTGTTGTGTTCCGGCAGTTAAAGATAAGATAGCCAGTTCCTCAGTGATTGAGGCTCGCTTCCATCTTCAGCTTGATCAATACTTAAGGGCCCGCTATGGGCCAACGAAAATCAGATTGCTTTACATGATCGTCTGTAATATCAATATTAATGAAAAACTGAATTTCAAATTAAGAAGCAGCGAAATACAGGACTAACACTAGTGACTATGTTACTCAAAAAAACGATTGCATAAAATTTTCTCGATAGAAAAAAATTGCGAAGTTGCCTCCAAATCACTATAATTAACACGATAAACTGCTAGTATTCAAGTAATACATTAAAATAAAGCTTGGAACTTTTTAGTATAATTACACTATAGATAAGGCAGGGCTTATGTTATATATTTTTTGTAAATAACCTTTAAATATAGTTTAAAAGAAGAATTTCCTTCATTTCTTCCATGGGGCCGGAGAATTACATATATCGTCGATGACGTGACAATACCTCCTAATAATTTTTTTTAGGAAATCTTTCCTCCTCTTAACTACACTTTTTTAAATGTGATAGACATAATATTTAGTTTTGCGTTGACTAATGTTTCTTCTATCTGGAATCTCCCGTTTAAATAGCTATTAAAACTCTGTGGAAATGGCTGCTAGATGCACAAGAAAATATTTGCACCTTCATAATATTCATTCATAAAAATTGGTAGTTAGGAGATATTGTCACTTCATCGGCGATAAATATAGTAAATGCTGCCTTATTTCTCATAGAAATAAGGCAGCATTTACTTTGCAGTTAGCCGTTGCAGTTATTACTTTTGCTTTTAGCCTAGAGCGCGCCCTTAACATCAGGTATGATGAAGGCTAAGAGTCTCCCTTTACTTCATAAAAAAAAGCAGATTCGAGTATTAACTGGTTATGGAAAAGGAATCTTATTATTAGTACGATAAGGTTGAAGTTGCGTTGTACGAAAACGCCGTCGGCCGTAAGTAAAGTTGACAGCGATGCCGACGGCGCTTACGCGGTAGGCCCACAGGTATCGAATGTCGGAGCTCGGAATGAAATCGATGCGTTCCGCACTTGACCTTCGTGCTACCCACGTGCTACCTCCATGCTTACTGACTATTTAATGAAAAATGTTTTTTCTCAAACATGCTTGGAAATGTGAACATTATTTTGACAACCTTCTACGAGTGTGACAACCAAGGAGGTAACTTATCAAAGGTTTTACTTAAATTTCGAACTTGCTTGCAAATAGAAAAAAAATCAACAAATGAACACTTCAACGCGGGAAAAAATATTGTTGTTCGTCTGATTTTGAGAAGTAGTTTTAATTTCCGCGCATTTTTTGGGAAAAGTACTATACAAGCCTTGGCCACAACTAGGCATTGATGGACTTACGTATATATTTACACGTTCGTCCAATGCTTCTTTTGCTGGCCGCTGCAGTAATATACTATAACAGAATCGCACTTAAAGTGTGAATATAGTTTGTGAATATATTTTGGTATTTTCCCATGTGTAAGTACTGGGACTTGTGCCGTGTGGTGACGGCCTAAGAATACAAGTGTCACCACTCCCTTGCATGCCTGGGATGTCGTAAGAGTCGACTAAGAGGCTCGACGCATTGAACACCCGTGCGAGAGAAGGAAAACTTGAAACAAACCCTCTACCAACACGTCTGGCCAGCGTGGTAGCAGTAGGCTAATAGCCTCCTATGAACGCCACAATAGGCATGAGCTAGGAGAGGCTTATGTCCAGCAGTGCAAAAAAATAGAATGCGCCCGCTTCTAGTGCAGACGTTCTAAAGAGGGCGCTAATGGCCTGCGCAGACGACGGACATTGAGGACTTTTTGTCCGCGACACGACCTTATTACTAAGAACATAAAGTTGAATAAATAACGAGGACTATCGCGTACTTTTCGCGGATGTACGCCGTCTAAGTTGAATCTTATTTGGTTAACAATAAAGACGTGTCGCGGACAAAAAGTCCTCCGTTATCTGTCGTCTGCGCTAGCTCTAAAGCACAGTTAATTCCCTGCCCATTTATTTGTTTATTTCCTGTGGAAATTGCTTTTAGTAAGTTTGACGACCTGTTTAGCGGGGTACTAAGCCCGCCTTCTGCGCCAGAGGTCCCGGGTTCGAACCCCGGACAAGACAAATATTTGTGTGCATGAACATGTCTATTTGTCTTGGTCTGAGTGTTTAATATGTATATTATGTATGTATTTAAAAAAAGCATATAAATATATTTTTCCGTTATATAGTATCCATAGCACAAGTTCTTCATAAAACTTAACGTGGGCCAGATAATTGGTGTGTATAAAAAAAAAGTAAGTTTTCTAGCCTTCAAAAAATTATAAGCAATTTTTGCTACACACTGACATCGACACAGTTCTTAACTTCATAGAAAATAAACAATTAAGGGCGCGCTCTAGGCCAAAAGCAAAAGTAATAACTGCAACGGCGAACTGCAAAGTAAATGTTGCCTTATATGGTATATTATATATATATATATATATATATATATATATATATATATATTATGGTATCCGCGGACCGTGTTTGACCTGGATTGAAAGATATCTGCCAGATAGAGAACAATGTGTAATAACCCAGAGATGTTGTTCGAAAAGTAAATGTTTAGAAAATTATAAGTCATCTTTTAACGTGAATAAATTTGGAGTACCTCAAAGTAGCATTTATTTATTTATTTATTACAAATTGCGTTACATGCGACTTAGTGACTAAACAAAACATGCAAGCACCAATGTATCGCATGCACCTCGAAAGGCACTGCAAGGAACAGGAGAGGGGCAGACATTTAGAAACTTTTTTCCTCAAAGTATTCATTAATGGAATAGTAAGCTTTTCCTACAAGCAGCTTTTTCAAGGAGCGAATGAACACACCGATATCCGTTTCGGCCTTCAGATACTCTGGCAACTTATTAAAGATTTTTATGGACATCGGGTAGGTACCCGAACTATGCAATGCTAATTTGGATCTTATTTGTAAAAGGTTATTTTTATATCGAGTCACGTTGTGTCGGGGTGCGTCTATGACTTTGGTGTAAAAATTTGGGTGTTTCCTGACAAACTTACACATTTCTAGTATATATAAGCACGGTAATGTTAGTATACTGAGGTTCCGAAAATGGGGCTTGCAGCTCTCTCTGTGTTCAATATTTGCAAGTATACGGATACACTTTTTCTGCAGAATAAAAAGTTCATGTGCATCGACACTATTACCCCATAGTATGACGCCGTAGTTCAGCCACGCTTGTGCATAGGCGTGGTAGGCTGTGACTGCCGTTTTTAAATTTGTACATTTTTTTAGTTCTCTTAAAGCGTATATAAACTGTGATAATTTTGACTTATTTTTTTGAATATGTGATTTAAAATTAACATTAGAATCAATATTTATACCCAGCGAAGAAAAATTTTGAACACATTCTAATTTTGTTTGATTATATGTAAAATTTATGTTTATCTCATTTTTTTGTCTTGGTCTGAATTGTATTAACTTAGTTTTTTTGAAATTGATTTCTAAATTATGGTCACTTAGCCACTGTTTTACTTTATTTATGATTGTACCTATTTTTTCATTAAGTTTAGTACTATCGATACAAGGGAATACAACGGAAAAATCGTCGGCAAACATCACACAATGATTGTCAATGACCTTCGGAAGGTCATTTATGTAAATAAGGAAGAGGACACACCCGAGCACGGACACCTGAGGAATAGAGTCCCGCACCGGCTGGGCCCTCGACCTGACACACGTTATGGTTTTTGAGTCTTGATCTATTTCGACGTAATGTGAACGATTTCTGAGAAAAGAAGCAAACCATTTATGAGCTACACCGCGGATACCAATGTCAAAAAGTTTATTTAAAAGAATGTCATATTTAATTTTTTCATATGCTTTCGTCATGTCAAATAAAAATCCTATTGCGTATTTCTGATCATTTAATATATTTAAAACTTTTTTTAATTTTGGGCCCACTACTTTTTCTTTTGTATATTAATGATTTACCTAATAGTATCCCTCATGAATATATTTTATTTGCAGATTTAATACACCACAATAATAGTCAAAAGTGATAAAAATCTAAATCCAAAAGATTATTAAAATAAAATTAATACGGCTTTGTTAAAGGTTATTAAATGGCTTGATGATAATAACTTAAAAATAAACATAGAAAAAACAAAATACATCCAGTTTGGTAGTTATAAAAGAAAACATTCAGAACTCAACATAAATGTCAATGGACAAAGTATAGAAGCAGTAGCACATATAAAATTTTTAGGTATAAGTATAGATTGTTTTTGTAATTGGAAACAACATAATATATTGGAACTTTGCTCTAAATTAAATAAATTTGTTTTTGCTCTAAGTCGAATTAGTAAAATTGTATCACAAAATGCTGCTATCACTGCCTACAACGGTTACGTAAATTCATGTTTGCGCTATGGTGTTTTAATCTGGGGTAATTCTGTTGATAGGGACAAAGCATTCGTAATTCAAAAGAAATGCATCCGCGCCATATTTGGACTAAAACCAATTAATTCGTGCCGACCATACTTCCGAAAATGTAATTTGCTTACACTGCCTTGTCTCTATATATTCGACATTTGCTTATTTGTATACCACAACAAAAAATACATGAAATAACTAATCGCAATTTGCGTTCTGTATACAGAAATAAACTTCATTGGCCAACGACAAAATTAACCTTAGTAAGCAAAGCAATAACAATAAGCCGAAAACAGATCTCAGTGGTGTGCACCTGGAGAGGCCTATGTCCAGCAGTGGACTGCGACAGGCTGATGATGATGAAGCAATAACTGTTACTTAATGTGCATTAAAATTTATAATAAGCTGCCAGACCATTTTAAGGAACTTATGATACATAAATGCAGAACTTCTGTTAGAGAGTGGTTGGCAAAAAAATGTTTTTACAGCATTCAAGAATATTTAGAACATAAGTAAAATTAGTTATTTAGTTTGCCTTGCTATTTTTTTTGTAATTTTTATTAATCTGGTGTAAATGCCTGAAAAGGTAGAAATAAGTGATTCAGTTGGGTAATTAGCACTAAGACCTGTTTTTGTAACCTTGTTTCTTTATAAACAATAAATACTTACTTACTTATTTCTATGAGAAATAAGGCAGCATTTACTATATAATTCTCCGGTCCCAATCGGCCGGTCCGGAATGAAGAAATGAAGGAAATTCTTTTTTTAAAGGATATTTAAGGGATATTTACAAAAAATATATAACATAAGCCCTGCCTTATCTATAGTGTAATTATACTAAACAGATCCAAGCTTTATTTTAATGTATTACTTAAATACTAGCAGTTTATCGTGTGAATTATAGTGATTTGGAGGCAACTTCGCAATTTTTTTCTATCTAGAAAATTTTATGCAATCGTGTTTTTGAGTAACATAGTCACTAGTGTTAGTCCTGTAGTTTGCTGCATCTTAATTTGAAATTCAGTTTTTCATTAATATTGATATTACAGACGATCATGTAAAGCAATCTGATTTTCGTTGGCCTATAGCGGGCCCTTAAATGAATTGTTAGGGAATTCACTCAACAATATTGCGTTAGTGACCTTTTTGACCTTCAGATAGTAAAAGCCAGCCCACATATAATAAGTGTGTCTAATCATCCTTAATCAATGATACTTAAGACCTTCTAGCTTCCTGTATTTAGAACTTGAACTAGTTTTTATAAGGCAAGCATCGCGATAACCGTAAAAGGATGCGATTTGCAATGCCATTACTGTGTAAATGCGATTAAAACGATTAAGGCTGCGTTTCCATAGAAGCGGAGCTACCGGAGCTGAGCTGAGACTTTTTTTTACCAATGATATTGCTCAAATCACACATCTCATCTCCGCTCAGTGGAAACAGTATTAGCTGAGTTGAGAAAAATTATATTAAAATGTATAGCGTGCTGTGCAGAGCGGAGCTTTGTCATGCTGAGTGAGGCACAGCGAAGCCGAGTTGAGCTAAGTAGCTGTGCTAGGTAAAGCGGGGCTGGGCGGGGCCTGTCTGACACAAACTCGTTTAACTAACTGCAACCAAAATGTCGCTCGGCTTAACTTGAACTAGCTATAATACAGCTTAGCTCAGCCCCGCACGGCTCATCTTCAACCAGCTACACAGCTTAACTCTGCACCACTCATCTTTGCGCAGCTTCAATGGAAACACTGACCTCTTTACACAGCCCCGATTAGCAGAGCTCCGCGCAGCCCCGCTTCTATGGAAACGCAGCCTATGGCTAATATTGTTTTATAAAAACAGTCTTTGATACCACAGACCTATAGGTATCGAGATAGACGGTAAAAATTTACCTAGTTTGATCCATAGTCAAAGTTGTCCGACCTAAGTCAGTCCGCTTGAGACCATTGCCATGAAAACTGGTGTTACTCAGAAACGTAAATGGTTAATTGTGCAGTACAATTTCACATGAAATTAAGTGACACTGACGTTTGCCGTTACTGCGGACTAGAGAGAGAAACACCCAAACATCTCCTATGTGACTGCGGACCCCTAATTCACAAACGCAGTATCCACCTGGGCCCGGCATATAATTTGGCCAGAGGAACTAAAATCTCTTAGAGCTAGGAAGATTTTAGACTTTCTGAAGGCCGCCAGGCTAAAAGAGATACTATAACAAGGTGGCGAGTTACAATAGATCTTATAGGTCGCAGTGACTACAGTTCCAACTGGAGCTGCATAGCCCCTATATCCTGCAATTAATTAATTAATTGTACACTGCTTTCTTGCAAGAGCTCGTCAATAACATTTCCAAATCACTTAATCTCGCTCGTGACGTCATCGTAGGTACGAAAAAATCGACACGCTAGATTCTCATACAGTTTCAAGCGCTCTTTTCGTCTCGATAGAGATAAAGAAAGAAACTTAAAGATATAATTTGGTCTAATTAACCAATAAACGCATTGCTAAAATTTTTATAAAAATTGTATTATGGTTGTCTGATAGAAAAAGGTTGTTATTATATGCCTGTCAGTGGTTGCTAGGCAACGTTTTGTTAGTAAACATTCTTAATCGGATTTGGCTAGAGTATAAGCGAGCTTATTGGATCGACGTAAAAACTCAAAATTCAAAATCCATTAGCCGCTCAATTTTATCATTTAGTTTTATTGCCTTGGCTGGCACCGGCTTCACTAAAATAAACATCTCATGCTGGATGAAAAACATGCATTGTGCTAACTGCTACCTTTCCACTTTCCAGTTCATAGTTTCTACTATGAACTGGAAAGTGGAAGCCTATAAATGGGCATCGGTATCATCGGACACTAATGTCAGGCCTGTCTCACTTCCATACAAGCGGCGCAAAATCCCCGAGATATTTACCTTCTATTCTGGAAAACAACCTAATTTCAACCTTTTGCATTGCTTATAGCGTTCATAGTACAATAACTGTCTGCCGTCTCTCTTCAATCTGCTAGGGCTGTTGATTGAGACTAGTCCGGTGACCGGACGCTTGGGTCTGATACCGGTGGTTGTTACCACTAGACCACAGAGTGGCAATATTTCACTATTATTTACAGATAATATCTTACCCTAGCAATAGCAAATGTGAGGTGTGTGTATGTCGCAGCTTATTTTTCCGATGGGAATGGCTTATTTTTCCGACCGACCACGACGATCAGCGCCTTATGACAAATGCCAAGTTATGTGGCGTGGACTCTCTGGGAGGCCGATATTGTTTTGTCAATTTATAATAAAGAACTCTCTAAAAATTAATTCTAGTTTTAGATTAATTTTCTTTATGACGCCATGTGGCGTCAAACGCCATACACAACAGAAGTCAAATTTGGGAACAAAAGGTTTGCAACCTCTGAAGTCTTTAAACTGGCACTATTTCCTAAAACGATTAATACAGGTATAACCTACGTGGCAAATAATGGAAGTTCTGCTAATTAGAACTTTCTAAATAGTCATTGTACAGAATTTCAGAGGAATTATTTATGACGCTATTTGGCGTCAAACGCCATACGCAAAAAATATAAATGACGCTCCATGGCGTTATCCGCAATGAATCGGTTAACTTGTGGCTTGCAATAAATAAATCTGGATCTGAATCTACGACGTAGCTGAAGAACTGAGGCTTGACCACAAAACAGTTTTGGCGCATCTGAAAAAAACTGGGTACACAAAAAAGGGCGATATTCGGGTACTTCACGAGCTCACTAAAAGAAACCTAATGAACCGTGTACTCATTTGTGATCATTTTTGAAGAAGCTGATAACTGGTGATGAAAAGTGGATCACGTACGACAAGAACGTGCGAAAAAGGTCGTGGTCAAAGGCCGCTCAGGCTTCACAGACTGTGGCGAAACCAGGGTTAACTCGCAACAAGGTGATGCTGTGTGTGTGAAGGGATTGGAAGGGCATTATTCATTATGAGCTGTTACCACCAGGCAGGACTATCGATTCTGAACTCAACTGCGAACAACTGATGAGATTAAAGCAAGAAGTTTAGAGAAAGCGGCCGGAATTAATCAACAGAAGGGGTGTGGTTTTTCATCATGATAACGCTAGACCTCACACATCTTAGCCACTCGCAAAAATGAAGAGAGTTTGGCTGGGAGGTGTTAATGCATTCGCCGTATAGTCCTGACCTTGCACCTTCAGATTTCTACCTGTTTCGGTCTCTTCAGAATTCTTTAGGCAGTGTCAGGTTAACATCACGAGAGGACTGCCAAAACCACATGTCGCGTTATTTTGATCAGAAGCCCCAAAATTTCTATAGCAATTGTATCATGTCCCTACCTACACAATGGGAAAAAGTTATCGAAGAAAATGCCACCTACATACTTTAGTTAAATGTAAATAAACCAGATTTAAAAACGGTTTGAATTTTCTTAAAAAAATGCGAAGAAACTTTTTCCCCAACCTATTATATCATTGCTCAAGACTGTAAGAGTGACATTTTAAATAATTTTCACTCTCAAAAGCTGAACCTTAGACGCGCTGTCAACCTAGCAACGGATATATGGTTATGGCTTGAAGGCGTATGAATTGACTTTTAAGTAGAGTCGTCCGTCATCTATACTATTATATAATATTATAAAGCTGAAGAGTGTGTTTGTTTGAACGCGCTAATCTCGGGAACTACTGGACCGATTTAGAAAATTCTTAGACCATTAAAAAGCTATATTTCTCCCGAGTGACAAAGGCTATATTTTATCCCTATATTACCACGGAAACGGGCACAACGCAGGCAAAACCGCGAGGATCCGCTAGTACAGTATATAAAACTAATCTACGCAATAATCATTCTCGTGCATTACTTATATCGTCGGCAAATTAAGGGAAAATGTTGATGTTTTAATCCGATAGACATTATCTTTATCATGATCGGATAACAACGGTTACATTTGTGCTTTAAGTCTGGATTAAAAGATAAGATAGAAATAAATAGACACTTAGTAACAGAGGAAGGCGATTCGTCGTAATACATATATACACTCATTTGCAAAAAAAAACGGGCGGTTTTGATTTTCATTCATCTTTCAAAAGATACAATACCAAAAAGGTTACAATCGTTTGTACATGTTACTGGCCGGTTTTAAAAATGCTGTGGTATTTAAAAAAGTACGTTCTAAATTCAAATTTTCATTTGATGCTCATTTTTACAGAAAACCCCTTTTTATCCTACATTTTTGGCGCGAAGTTCCAGAAGTTAACATCGACTTTCATAACTTTTATTCAATTTTTATCGATTAATTTCATATCCTTGACTGTCAAAGCTTTATTTATTGCTGTTTGGCTGTATCAAAAATGGTAGATAAAGTGGTAAAAGCTACCAAAATTATCGCGCTGCTTGAATAGGGTTGCAGCCAATGTTTCGTGGCTAGGAGGCTAAATGTTAGTCGCTCGACAGTCCAAAGGACCTGGCAGCGATTTCAGGAGACTGGTTCCGTCGAGAGAAGGTCTGGTTCTGGAAGAAAACCATGTACCCAACCACGGGATGATCGTTTTCTTGTGAGTCGCGCATTGAGAAATCGCAAATCTTCGTATGTGGATCTTAAGAACAACCTCCAAGAAGTAAGAAATGTGCATATTAGTCTATGGACGGTCAGGAGGAGGCTTCTCGCTGCCAATATACGCAGTCACCGCCCGGCCCGCGGCCCCAAATTACTCCGTGATCATAGAGTTCACAGGCTTAGGTTCGCTAGAAATTGTGAATAATGGACTCAAGAAGATTGGAATAGGGTTTTGTTCTCTGATGAAGCCATGATATCTCTGTTCGGTGAAGATCGACGTCGGCGAGTGCTAAGAAGACAAGGAGAACGCTTTGCAGAGGCATGTTTCGAAGAAATCACACCTTATGGTGGGGGCTCTGTTATGTTTTGGGCAGGAATAAATTCAATGGATCGTACAGAGTTAGTCTTCATTGAAAACGGCTCACTGACTGGGCATCGATACATAAAGGAAGTTCTTATTCCTCATACACAACCCGCATTGGCCGCTCTAGGTGAAGACTCGATTTTTATGGACGACAATGCTCGCGCCCACCGATCCCGCGATGTTAATGCGTATGTGCAAGAGGTCGGCATTCGTCGTTTGGATTGGCCAGCTCGAAGTCCCGACCTCAATCCCATAGGGCATGTCTGGGACGTTCTGAAACGGCGTGTGAGATCAGTACACCCGGCTCCGCAGACCATCAGAGAGCTGAAGAATGTGATTACTGCGGAGTGGGAACGTATTCCGCAAGCAAGTATCCGGGATATACTCGCTAGCATGCCCAGACGAATTCAAGCTGTGATTTTAGCTAGAGGGGGTCACACTCGATACTAAACATTTATCTGCTTTTACTTTATTAAAGAAAAACAAACAAAAAAACTTTTTTATTTTTACTTCATGAGTATATGCACTACTAGCGAACATACACTACTAGCGAGGTTTAGCATTATTTCCCATAAATTGTATCTAAATTTTATGAAATACTGATAAAAACGATTATATTCTTATTAATTTACCAAATTGTGAGGATAAAACTACCTATAATTATCAAACAAAGCAATATTAACATTTGAAATGGTTCATTGCTTAGGTGCCCGTTTTTTTTGCAAATGAGTTTATTTTTTATGAATAACGGGGTGACTCTTAGCCTTCATCATACATGATGTTAAGTATTGATAAGGCTGAAGATGGAAGCGAGCCTCTCCCGGAATCCTCAACCACTGAGGAACTGGCTATCTTATCTCGAACTGCCGGAACACAACAATGCTGAAAACATTGTTGTTATGGCGTCAGGCTTAGATAAGATGGTGGTAGCTAGCCAGGCGGGCTTACAACAACTCCCACCACCTACCAAACCGAATACGATATGTACCCCCGCTGGGAATCGAACCCGGGACCCCTGGGTCTGATACCGGTGGTAGTACCACTAGACCACAGAGGCGGTTATAATTAAAGTAAAGACCGCCCGCGAAGACTAGTCTCCATAGATACCGACTGTTGGCGTTCTCAAAATTCCCAACTATAATTTAGTTTAAAATATTATTGTAAAATGTCAAATTGATAAAAGTAATATTTTAGAAACTCCTCAAAACAGTACTTGGATCGTCAATTTATCGGCACTGTGTAGCCGGCCAAGTCCGTGACCTTGTCACATAAAAAAAAAGATGAGAGACGTGAGATGTCACTCACGAGAAAGCGAAAAATGGTCATTATTTGTAAGAGACAATGTAATTGAGTATAACTAATAATATACCAATAATTATCAGTCAAGCTTATCATTTCTGGGTCACTGATAGGAGACCGAGTCTCTAATACGACCATCTATACTCTAGCCAAATCCGATGAAGAATAAATGTAAACAAACCAATTTAGGGTCATCACAACTAAGGTTAATTTTTTTTTCTAAAGGTTGTATTTCTGACTAGATAACTGAACATTTTTGATTAATTCTTTAAGTAATATATTTTTTCTACAATATATCATTAGAAACACCCGCAAAATGTTAATATTTTAGTAATAAAACGAAAAATCAAAATAAAGCACAAATTATATTTAGTAGACAGCCCTATAACCAAAAAGAACTCAGGTAATATGAACATTTTCACACTTATATACTAACCGCGTAAGTTGGTCGCGTAACTATTGCACTATAACCCGAACGCATTTGGAAGTTACGTTCCGTTTTACTATTTAACGCGACATACACTTTTATTATTCATTTACCCTACTTATGTTTCCGAAGCAATATAGCATTTTAAATTTATTGTATTGTTTTATATTAAAAGTTTATGAATAACTGTTTAATTATTTAATGAAATTATATTAATAATATCGCGTCTTTAATAAAAAGGATTTTACTGAATGGAATAACGAAACGTGAAGATATAATTTGGTCTAATTAATCAATAAACGAATTTCTAAAATTTTTATAAAAATTGTAGACTGTTGTCTGATAGAAAAAGGTTTTTATTATATGCCTGTCAGTGGTTGCTAGGCAACGTTTTGTTAGTAAACATTCTTCATCGGATTTGGCTAGAGTATAGGGCCCAGTACCCTGTAGATTCGACCTTATCTATGTCGTAGGATAAATCGGATTTTCACAAAAATCCTAAGGATATTGCGAAAATAGGGATAATTAGATATGGAGACGACCTCTCTCAATCTTGCTAGGGTTTTTGGAAGAATAGACCGACACACGAATAGGCTATTTGACAATGCGAAAAATAAAGTTTCTAATACTGTTATCGGTATAAATTAAGACCTTAAAAACGGTTATTTATTAACGTACGTTGAAAATAATAATAACTTTATTTAAAAATCCGTAAATAAAAATGCATTTTATGATTATTGAATTTTTGTATTTTTTAATGCTATTTTTATATTTTTTTTTAAACTATAATAGTTAATATTTATATTTCCTTTTATATTTTCTTGTTTAATATATATCACATAAAAATAGCATTGTAAAATGCAAAATTAAAAAGAACAGTTATAATATAACTGAGAAATGTCGTTACCATTGTCTAATTATCCGTGTTTTCGCACTATCCCTAGTATTTTCGCGAAATCTCGATTTATCAAATTATCCTACGACATCTACATAAAATTTGTCCCATCGGACCTCAATTTGAACCGACTTTAGAAAGAAATGAGATTTGTACGGAAATCGAACCAAAAAGTACCAGGGCAGCAGAACCAACCAAGAGGTCGTATGGACACCCTTAATATAATATTTTCGGAAGGGCGAATGGGACCGACACGTGACACAAAACGCTCCTGATTCGTCGAGTTTATAATGACGTCACCTGCTTGTAAACCTCGTTTGCCTGCGTATGTGGATGATATGCAGAATACACACAAATGACGTCACCGACCCCATTGCAGCGCCATATTGTCAAAGTAGCGTTTTGGCGCGCTATTTAAATATTGAATTTTTAATTTGATATTTTTCAGCAAATATGTACCAGAATTTAAAAAACAACTTTTACTGGGTTCCTTAAACTCTACTTCATAATATAAAATGGATATTCAAAACCTGTCAAATAGCCTAATCATAATGACCAGAAAATGAGGTCCAATTGGTACTCTTTATCGTTGATCTCTCCGTATCGTTTTGACGAGACTCGAACCCGCAATCTTGTCCGGTGACTCCAGTGCAAATCCCTTTCCAATTGAGCTAACAAAACATAAAAGGACAATTAGAAATTTCTAGCTACTTAGTATGTAGGTATTTTTTTTGACGCAACTGGCAGGCGTCTCGTTTCATCAATGAGAGTAATATCCTCGTTTCCAAAAGAGATATTTATGCGAAACAGAAGGATTTTTTATCGAATAATAATTTGCCAAACTCATCCAAGGCACTGTATTAGGTAAGATCCAGCTCCCTAATTGTCTAATTTTAAAATCTATCACAATCCTTTTCATAAGTATTTTGATTGTGATAGTGATTTATGGAATTGTGTAACATATAGTCGCAATCCCTTTCGGAAGGAATGATGTTTTAAATGACACTTCATTTGACAATTCTCCATACATTTGAAAGATATTTTCGTGTGTCACTTTGCTTAGAGAGTTCAATTTCGTTCATTCAATACCTTTCAAAACGCGACTCGATTACAATCCCTATTAAATGTCAAATAAACAGCCTGAAGTAAGTATGTAAATATCTTTCAAATGACGAATTGAAAGGGATTGCGATAGATTTAAAAATTAGACAATTAGCCCCCAGGGTCATTAACACCATAGCAACTCGACCGACTGCAAAAAAGTTTTATGGCGCAAGAATAATATTGTACTTTTGAGGTTATTGACTTTGCAATTAGATAACGTTTTGGCTTGCGCGAGACCAGCCGGAGATAAAATAAATAAATTAATTAAAAATTGCATACAATCACACCAATTATCTAGCCCACACGTTAAGTTTCACTAAGAACTTGTGTTATGGATACTTGATAACGGATAAACATACTTACTTATATACTTTTTTTTTGTAAATAAATAAATCAATCAATAAATAATTGCATACAACACACCAATTATCTAGCCCACGTTAAGTTTCATGAAGAACTTGTGTTATGGATACTAGATAACGGATAAACATAATTATATAGTTGTTAAATACATACATAATATACATATCAAACACCCAGACCAAGACAAATAGACATATTCATGCACACAAATATTTTTCTTATCCGGGGATCGAACCCGGGACCTCTGGCGCAGAAGGTAGGCTTAATACCCCTAAGGGGTATAGTAGTTAGTACCCCTGCGTCAAACTCAAACAAACAAGCAGCTACGGCTTACACAATATGTCAAATTTCTTTAGACATTTTTTTTGTTACTACGACGGAGAGACTCTTAGCCTTCTTCATACCGATCACAGACCTATATACGAGATAGACGGTAAAAGTGTACCTTGCGTGTCAAAAGTTTGATCCACGGTCAAAGTTTTACGACCTAAGTCAGTCAGCTTGAGACCATTGCCATGAAAACACGCGTCACTCAGAAACGAAAATTGTTCAATTGTGCAGTGCTTTCTTGCAAGAGCTCGTCAATAACATTTCCACATCAGTAAATCTCGCTGTGACGTCATGGTACATACATAGTAGATTGTTTACCAAGGGTTGTATGACACCCATAACAGTCGAGTGTTTTGGCGCCCGAACGAAGTGAGGGTGGCCGATAGTTCGAGACTGTTATGGGTCCATACACCCGAAGTAAACACTCTACTTTTCATTTTGAATATGAGGAAAGTAGAAACAAACAGAATATTATTAAAAAAAAATTGTAAGGTTTCTACGATTTTAATTATTTTATAATGTAGCAAAATAAGCTGTATAGGCTTCTGTGCCTTTGCCTACATACCTTTGGTAAATAAAAGTCCAAAGAGATTACAGATATCGATTTGACATGACACCCCCTATTCTTTTTTTCAAATTTATTACAGCCCTAGGGTCGCCACATATCACTTTCAACCCGCATTTTAGGCAAGTTATGAGTTACTTTCAGAATATGAGACATGAAAAGAAATTGACACGCTAGGTTCTCATACAGTTTGAAGTGTCCTTTTTGTCTATCTCGATATAGGTCTGTGATACCGATGTTAAGTATTGATAATGCTGAAGATGGAAGCGAGCCTCTCCCGGAAGCCTAAATCACTCAGGAACTGGCTATCTTATCTCTAACTGCCGGAACACAACAATGCTGAAAACATTGTTGTTATGGCGTCAGACTTAGATAAAATGGTGGTAGCTAGCCAGGTGAACTTACAACAAGTCTTACCACCAACCAAACCGAATACAATATCTACCCCCGCTGGGAATCGAACCCGGGACCCTTGGGGTCTGATACCGGTGGTTGTGCCACTAGACCACAGAGGCGGTTAAAGTCGATTGGAGTTTGACAGTTCTGTCAAGTCTGACCCTGACCAGCCCCGTAATTATCTAATTTTAAAATCTATCGCAATCCTCTTTCAAAGTCTTACTTACAAATCCGCTACGTCTTACGCCATGCTCTCAGGTAAGACGAAGCGTGTGGCCGGGACAATCCGCTACGTCTTACGCCATGCTCTCAGGTGAGACGTAGCGTGTAGCCGGGACAACCCGCTACGTCTTACGCCATGCTCTCAGGTGAGACGGAGCGTGTAGCCGGGACAATCCGCTATGTCTTACGCCATGCTCTCAGGTAAGACGGAGCGTGTGGCCGGGACAACCCGCTACGTCTTACGCCATGCTCTCAGGTGAGACGTAGCGTGTAGCCGGGACAACCCGCTACGTCTTACGCCATGCTCTCAGGTGAGACGGAGCGTGTGGCCGGGACAATCCGCTACGTCTTACGCCATGGTCTCAGGTGAGACGGAGCGTGTGGCCGGGACAATCCGCTACGTCTTACGCCATGCTCTCAGGTAAGACGGAGCGTGTGGCCGGGACAATCCGCTACGTCTTACGCCATGGTCTCAGGTGAGACGGAGCGTGTGGCCGGGACAATCCGCTATGTCTTACGCCATGCTCTCAGGTAAGACGGAGCGTGTGGCCGGGACAATCCGCTACGTCTTACGCCATGGTCTCAGGTGAGACGGAGCGTGTGGCCGGGACAATCCGCTACGTCTTACGCCATGCTCTCAGGTAAGACGGAGCGTGTGGCCGGGACAATCCGCTACGTCTTACGCCATGCTCTCAGGTAAAACGGGGCGTGTGGCCGGGACAATCCGCTACATCTTACGCCATGCTCTCAGGTGAGACGGGGCGTGTGGCCGGGACAATCCGCTACGTCTTACGCCATGCTCTCAGGTGAGACGGAGCGTGTGGCCGGGACAATCCGCTACGTCTTACGCCATGCTCTCAGGTAAGACGGAGCGTGTGGCCGGGACAATCCGCTACGTCTTACGCCATGCTCTCAGGTAAGACGGAGCGTGTGGCCGGGACAATCCGCTACGTCTTACGCCATGCTCTCAGGTAAGACGGAGCGTGTGGCCGGGACAATCCGCTACGTCTTACGCCATGCTCTCAGGTAAGACGGAGCGTGTGGCCGGGACAATCCGCTACGTCTTACGCCATGCTCTCTGGTGAGACGGAGCGTGTGGCCGGGACAATCCGCTACGTCTTACGCCATGCTCTCTGGTGAGACGGAGCGTGTGGCCGGGACAATCCGCTACGTCTTACGCCATGCTCTCAGGTGAGACGTAGCGTGTAGCCGGGACAACCCGCTACGTCTTACGCCATGCTCTCTGGTGAGACGGAGCGTGTGGCCGGGACAATCCGCTACGTCTTACGCCATGCTCTCAGGTGAGACGTAGCGTGTAGCCGGGACAACCCGCTACGTCTTACGCCATGCTCTCAGGTAAGACGGAGCGTGTAGCCGGGAAAATTGCTCAGATTCAGTGGGACCCGTGTTTTTAATCAAATAAGACTAGAAAACGATAATGAATTCTCAGAACTAATCTCCCAAGGCTCCAGAGCAAACAAACAAACATTGTTTTCCTGGTATTATGTATGATTTTCCGTCATAATTATCCTACATTAAGATTTGTAAGAGCAAGTTGTAACTGTTATCATTACTGAATACTTTTGTCTTAGATTTTGTTTTTAATCAAAATTGCTGTACTTTAAATTATTTTTGTTTTAATTTTCTAGCATGTACTTTAGAATAAGCAAATGTCGTGTTCAGCTATTATCGGAATGCAAATTTAATAAGATTTATTAATTGTTTCATGAGTCTTTAGACGTAAGCTACGATTTGTATTCTGTTGCTGTACCATAAAAAAAATGGATTACGATGTTTATATGTCTTGTATTACTCCGATAGGAAATGTAGACTATTGATTACAACTGAAGAGAGGAACCTGCGCTTGTTGAGGTTAAGCAACTCTCGCAATGGTCGGTAACGGGATTGGTGACCAAAAAATTATAATCGCGAGCTCCTCCGTGCTTCGGAATCGGAAGGCATGTTAAGCCATTGGTCTCGGCCGGCTGTTTTTTGCAGTCGTTAAAACCCACCAGTCCGCATTGGGCCCGCGTGGTGGGTCATAAGTCTGACGCCATAACAACAATGTTTTCAGCATTGGTGTGTTCCGGCAGTTAGAGATAAGATAGCCAGTTCCTCAGTGATTGAGGATTCCGGGAGAGGCTCGCTTCCATCTTCAGTCTTATCAATACTTAACATCAGGTAGATGAAGGCTAAGAGACTCCCTATCGTTCTTAAAAAAAAAAGAATTCTCCTTAAATTTGTCAATAGCTGGCAATATTATTGTATACTTTATTGTTTTTTTCTGTGATGACAACATTGTGTAATTTCTTTGCCTCCTTCTCATGGGAATAAATTGTGCGTGAGTTCAATAAGACCATTTTTTTATTTATTTACCGGCCAAATTATTCTGAGCATACAGTCCGCTTACTATTTTATTCATGGTCCTTCGAGCCGGATATGAACCATCGACCTATGGATCCTACCTATGGATTTGTAAAGTCTCCAATTGATGGAGAAATATTGTACAAAATGTATAGGAAAATCCATCGTTAGTGCAAAAAAATACTTTTAGTTAAGGATAAAAATATCTTAATAACAACAAAATCTTCATTTTCCTTTTTCCCACACATTGGCTTAATTGAACCGATGCCGATGATACGAACTGAATGGGTCGAGTTGAAATTCTTAATACGCATATCGTTTGAGTGGCTAAGTAAGGCTGAGTGGACACGGGCGAAGAAAGAATTAAGAGGAAATCTCAAGGGCGAGGGAATAATAAAATCATATGAAAATTAGACAAAATCAACGATTCTTATGCCGGGTGCAGATTGGTGAAATGTTACATGCAATGTAACATTTTCCATACATTTTAAGGTGTTCGCAAGCGCACTACGCGCCTGCTGCGTGCAATATTCCATACTACTCGTGTTATATTGCATCTTACATTTCACCAATCTGTACCCGGCATTAGTCTCCTGCTTCCTTCTCCAAAACTTAACCCAATTAAGTACTTTTTTTTTTTATAAAAAATTGGCTTTAGCTGTGTTCCGATGTTTTCATTGTTTTATAACCTAGTCAAATTTGTTTTTGGGATGTTTGAACACAGTGGAAAGTCTGGGCATTTTTTAGGTTGTTGAACGTTCATATCTCTTTTAATAATTAATTTATTAATGAACCATTACAATTGGTCTAGCCGTCTTCGAGTGATCGATGAACATACATTAAAAACAATATACGCGACGAATAGATAACCTCCTTCTTTTTTTGAAGTCTGTTAAAAATAGGAAATCATAGGGACATGCTAATAATAGCTATAGATATTCAGGAATTATCCAGGGAGGAAACAGGGGATCGTAAAAAACGGCCCTTGTGTTTCCTCTTAAGGAAAAACTATTTTAGACATAATGACTTAATAATGAGTCCTCCCGCATCCCGTTTTTACCCTTTTGGGTCCTTCTTAGTCGCACACTCCTGGCAGAGTGGTCGTGGTCATGGGTTTTCTTGAATATTCTTTGCGACTATTGCGATACTTCTCCAAATCTCTGTTTGCGGCACTTTGTAGATGATTTAATACTGTTTGTCCACCTTGTGGTTGATCGCCTGATCGGCCACGAGAACGTTGACCTTCTACTCTCACTTGCACACCAAACGTTCCAATGAGCTTTCGTTGCGGATGATATGACCCTTTGGATACGGAACCCTAAAAAAGAGTGGTAAGTCGTTTTACGCTCGATCTGCTGGTGTGGCCTGCGTAGTGTCAAGTGGCTACGACTACTTTACTTTAAAAGTATTTTACTCTAATTTAATTTATTTTTCAACAATATGAATCTGTTTTATTTCCGAGTACCGAGATAAAATTTGATAATTTAGTGTGCACTCAGCTTAGCAACACCGCCACACCCACCAACGAGGTCGGACGTCAGCGGTGACGTCATCATGCCAATTGTCCCCCATTGGGCCAATCAGAAAGCGTTTAGGTCGCAATTCATTTGTTTGTCAACATGTCAACGAACACGAGATAAATTCCTTATTCAAACGTATGAAACTATGGAAGGACAGATATCAAATTGTGTTTGGTTTCGACAATTTATGATTTGGGTAATGGGAAAGTTGATGATGAATGATGTGAATGGGACATATATCTAACTATGACTTCTACACATTTTCCTATATTCTGTTTCCTTTGAAATAATACTAATAATAGGTCACAAAAAATAAAAAGAATAAACATCAAATGTGTAGGCCTATGTCCAGCAGTGGACGTCCACAGGCTGATGATGATGATGATGTGTAGGCCTATTCTATATCTTTGGTTGACCGCTTCAGTGGGCGCAGTCTATCTGGTATTGGCATATGGTGATATCGGTTAAATGTAAGTATATTAAATAAATAAATAATTGCATGCAATCACACCAATTATCTAGCCGACGTTAAGTTTCACGAAGAGCTTGTGTTATGGATACTAGATAACGGATAAACATACTTATAAACTTTTTTGTAAATACATACATAATATATTTGTCTTGTCCGGGGATCGAACCCGGGACCTCTGGTGCAGAAGGCGGGCCTAGTACCCCTGCGCCAAACAGCACCCCGACCGCCTAACGGTATAGCTTGTGCTATCGCTATAGCTATCAAACTTCAAACTCTCATAACACTCTTCAACGATAGGGTTTTTGCCTATGCCTACATATTTCTAATCATGTATTGGATTCACTATTGCATTTATAATATGAAAGTGATAGCGGCAGCGAGAGCCCTTGTAGGGGTTTGAAAAATCGATAGCTATAGAGTTAGCATAAGCTTTACCGTTAGGCGGTCGGGTTGCAGGTCGTCAAGATGATGGATGCTTTTATAGAGAAAACTTCCGAATTTAGCATAAAATTAGGTTGTCCACCAAAAATGTCAGAGTTAAGGGGCCCATATACGGAACGATCCGTCGCGACGACCGATCGTACAGATCAATCGTAACAACTGATCGTTCAGTTTGCCGCTTGAACGAATTAACCACATGGTTAATTCGTACAAGGTTTGCCGCCACACACAAACGGTTGGTCGTTACGACCGGTCTGTACGATCGGTCGTTCGTTACGATCTATCATTGTATGAATTTCATAACGTCTGCGATCAAGTAAATCGTTTACGATCCTCAAATACACTAACCATTGGTCGTTACGATCGGTTTGGTGCAACGACCGATCGTACCGTAAGTATCCATCATCAGCCTGTGGACGTCCACTGCTGGACAAAGGCCTCCTCTCCTAGCTCACGCCTATTGTGGCGTTCATAGGAGGCTATTAGCCTACTGCTACCACGCTGGCCAGACGGGTTGGTAGAGGGGGTTGAACCGGGTTGAACCGTAAAGCGCTTTTCAGACTACGCTATAACATATAGCATTATAGCTTATAGCTCATAGCACAACGATATCGCTCACCATACATTTACTTAGATAGCGTATAGTAAGCCAATAATATATATTATAGCTAAGTGGAACGTGTTCTAAGTAAATGTAAGTAAGTAAGTAAATGCTATCATATTATAGCGTAGTCTGAAAAGCGCTTGATAATATGGAGCCCTTAACAGTACAAGCAAGGTCAAGGACGTAAAATTTTATGAGCTTGCCATCAATTTACAATTTATCTTAAATAGCATTTCATGCAATAATTTGAATCATAATAAATCTATTTAATTCAAAGAACTGTAAATTAACGAACATTCTCGGAAATAAGCAGTGATCAACAAGAATATAATTAAAATATGACTAACTTGCTTAGAGATACGAGCGCTGGCTGACTGCTGTCTGTTTTTAGGGCATAAGAAATATGACCACGCTTGTTTATCGTGGTATAAACATTTCATAATATGTATATTACTCAGTAAAATAATGTTTGGTGTTAGTAAAGAAACTCCTATTTTTTCCACAAATACGTTAAGTTTTTTAAAGTGGTTCTTAGAGATGTAAAAATACTGCATTATAAAGTAAATCATGTTATAACTTTTTAATTTTGCATTTTACAATACTATTTTTATGTGATAAATATTAAACAAGAAAATATACTAGAAAAATGATCATGTATAAATAATACATTAAAATACGGTATTTTTCGTATTAAAATTTTTAATAAATTGACGCAATGAAGCATAGATTAACGTATTTACACTAAAACACCCATTTTAAACAATCTCACCTGAGATTAGAGGGAGGGGGGAGGGGGTTGAGCCCAATATCTCGATATCGCACTAAAGGTTGACTGAATAATCTTGGGGGGTAATACCTCACGTAATTAATGGACGTCCCCAAATGGTGTAATACCGGCCTTAAATCTCCAGCGGTTCTTAAAGGGATACGATTTTTAACGTGCAGATCCCTAAAAAAATATTCCAACCGAAAAGTTTCACCATATCAGATTTAACCAAACTGATTTTGGGCTTTAATAACTAGAGTTTGAGTTCAAAATGGATTGAGGAAACGACATTGTATTCACTCACGTGATTTTCAGCTACAATCGAAATCACATCGAGATCAACCTCATTTCCGCCTATGACGTACATAATAAGGTCCAGTTTCGCAGGACAATTAACAAGTTTCACGTGTGGTCTACTGTACATTTATTTTGTAGAGCGCGTATCATTTTTCAGATACAACAAAGGGCATTGTATTGTCGACACGTTTACCCACTTACTCATATACTATACCGAGAAACAGCATAACAAACAACAGAACAACCTGAGTTCTGTAAATACAACTCATACAATATATACTCATCAAAATATATTTAACTGATAATATTATAATAGGACTATGTTCCAAACGCTAAGCTTCGTTTGGTTAGTATTTTTCGAAGGATAATTTGATAAATCGATTTGTTGCGAAAATCCTAGGGATATTGCGAAAACACGGATAATTAGACAATGGCGACGACATTTCTCAATCTTACTAGGGTTTTTGCGAAAAAACGAATTGCGTTAGTAATATTGAATATCCTTAAGTCCAATGAGTTTGGCTTGATTTTTGCTGGTCAACTCTTATTCTGATTGGTCGTCTCAGCTACATAACACCCACTGCTGGGTATAGGCCTCCCTCGAACGGGGGGAGGGTTTGCCATAATCGCCACGCTTTGACGCTTGGCAGGCGGATTGGCGACCGCAGTATGGCCAAGTTTGTAGGAGACGCTTCTGCCCGTCTCCTGAAGGCTGAGTCCTTAATACGCCTTTTACGATACCCACGGCATTTGAGGGGGTAGTGCTATTCTACTACACAGCTAGCTGGTTCTGCTAGTTCCTAATATTACTCTGAAACTTCCAGTAGAGAGAGTGATGGAATATACTTGAGACATAAGGTCACATTGGGTTTTGAGAACCAAACGGCGGAAGTGGAAAGACGTATCGCACAGGCATGGGCTGCATTCGGTGCCAACAAATTAACGCTCCGTGGCAAGATACCCCTACATCTTAAAACCAAAGTCTTTGAGCAGTGTGTCATGCCCGTGCTCAATTTCGGTACAGAAACCATGACTCTAACACAGAAGTCTGCCGAGAAATGCCGAGTCGCACAGAGAGGCATGAAAAGAGCAATTCTCGGTATCACCTTGTGAGACCGAAAACGGAATGAATGGATCCGAAGGAAGACTAAAGTTAAGGATGTCACGGGCTACGGCTGTCATAGCGAAGAAGAAGTGGGCATGGGCAGAGCACATTGCAAGAATGGATAAGAATCGATGGGCAGAACGAGTCCTGGAATGGAGACCCAGAGCCAATACAAGGGGGCGCGGCAGACCACCGCAGCGCTGGACAGATGACATCCGACGACACGGAGGACGGGACACTGGATAGCGAGGAGTGAAAGAAGAGGGAAGAAGCCTACATCCAAGATTGGATATGAAAGGCCACCATGATGATGATGATTACTCTGAAGCATTGAGGTAATAACATACAAACCAATCAGAATAAGAGTCATAATAAGGCCATCGAGCAAAAATCAAGAAAATTAGAGTGAAGTATATTAAATATTATTAACGCAATTTTTTTACTTGCATTTTCATTGCCATAACCAGGGGCCGTACCGCGCATGTGGCGTCGGCATCGAAATCGGCTTCATTTGACAGATGGATATGACACATTGCTGCTTCTTTATGACACAAATGAAAACATACCGGACTAAGTGCAATATGTCCATCCATCTGTCAAATGAAGTCGATGTCGATGCCGACGGCACTTGCGCGGTACAGGGGCAGACTTTTTTTTAATTTCCCACCTTTTTTCAGTGTCAGCTTTCATTAGCCAGACTATAGCTTTCCAGGCCGTCTTGCTTACTCCGGTAAGATGTAAGGGTTACAGTGAGTTATCGAGTCTGATACGATAAAAGCCGGTCTAGTGGTACAACCACCGGTATCAGATCCAGGGCTCCCGGGTTCGATACCCAGCGGGGGTACATATTGTATTCGGTTTGGTTGGTGGTAGGACTTGTTCTAAGTCCGTCTGGTTAGCTACCACCATCTTATCTTAATAAAACCAATCTTCCTTATCCTATTTTTATTGAAGTCTATCAAATATATATTCATATAAAAAACATTGTCTGATGGCCAGTTCAACACTCCCCCTACATCAGATCAGTCCTACTCACCAATCCTAGCGAGGTACGCGCTCTAAGAAAGCTCTCCTTAGGTAGGGCTTTCGTAAAGATGTCCGCTACTTGTTCTTTCGAGGGTACGTAGAGGACGCTGACCTTGTTCTCTTGATGCAATTCTTGCACATATTTATACCGCGTGTCTATATGCTTTGTCTTAAAGTGAAACACTGGGTTCTTGACCAGCTTGATAGCGCTTTGGTTATCTACATATAGTTTCGGTATAACTTCGAAACCTCGAACTTCCTTATAGAGACGATTGAGCCATACCACCGTCTGGGCTGCAAGGCTGGCCGCCACAAATTCAGCCTCTGTGGTCGAAAGACTTACGCATCTCTGGGTTTTGGAAGACCACGACACCGCTCCCCCTGTGGCCAGACATACGTAACCAGAAGATGACCTTCTTGTGACTTTATCTCCGGCGTAGTCAGCATCACTATAGGCCACGAAAGAATTTTCTTCCGCTGACGAAGACTTGTACAAAATACCAAGGCATTGAGTTCCCTTTAGATATCTCAAACCTCGTTTAGCGATCGCATAATGGCGTTTGTCGGGCTTCTCGACATTTTTCGATAAAATGTTTATCGCAAAGCAAAGGTCCGGACGACTCACGAAAGATAAATATAGTAATTTTCCCACGAGTTCTCTGTAATGGAAATTATTGACACTGGTGTCATTGTCGAAATTACAATCATCTGTCATTTGACTTTTGTCTATCGGAATAAGCACGGAGTTTGCATCACACATGTCGTAACACTTCAAAATAGTTTTTATGTAGACTTAGAACTTTGAAGCAATTGTCGATCTCGCAGATTATAACGTTTCTGCGGTTGTATATCATGTTCAGAAGGAGTTTCAACATCAGTGGTATCACCAAATGATTCAGCTTCATCTTGAATATCCTTACTAGATGAATCGTTTCCTGTTTCAACAGCTTCAGATGTTTCATGATCTTCATGCCGCCCAGATAAAAATGGGAGCTTACAGAAGTCAGAAGAAACTGTCTCTAATCTGAACAGTACATCTCTTGAGCTGATCACGTCATTCTTTTCAGGTATCCACACACGATAGCCATCTTTATCTCCGCAATACCCAACTAAATATCCTGTCATAGCCTTCTGATCAAGCTTCTTACGTTTCTGGCTTGGAATATGTACGAAACATTCTGTGGCAAAAATACGTAAATGGTCAATGCATGGTGGCTTATTATACCAAAGCTCGAAGGGTGTCTTTCCTTCAACCTGTGTTGGTCCAGTTCTGTTAAGTACATGACTCGCAGTATTAATAGCTTCGGCCCACAGCTTCTTCGGAAGGTCTTTATTGTATAGCATGCTTCGCGCTGCTTCAACAAGAATCCTGTTTTCGCGTTCTGCTGCACCGTTTTGTTCTGGAGTGTACGGCATACTAATACGATGGTGTAAGCCAACTGCTTCTGTGACTTGATGTACTTCCGCATTGTTGAACTCTTTACCGCCATCTGTGTGTAGCTCTTTAACGGTATGACCAGCTGTTTTGATTTCAGCAAAAAATTTCGGTAGAACACTGGCTACTTCGGATTTATGCTTTAAGAAGTATACTTTTCTGAACTTAGTAAAGTCATCTTTGAATACAACGAAGTATCTTCTTCCGCCAAGTGACAACTCTGACATAGGGCCACAAACATCTGCGTTGATTTGATCACCAGGTTTTGTGCCGCGATGTTGCCTAGTACCGAATGATAATCTGGTCATTTTTCCGTATACACAGCCATCGCAATCAGATTGATCGGGTGAATACTTGATACCGTTGCGTGTAAGGATTTCCTTTACATGTCTTTTGTTTTGGTGACAAAATCTTTCATGCCAAATCTGTAGGCTTGTTCCTTCTTTGACAACACAAGCATTCTTAGTTCTCACTCTCATCAAAAGCTTATATAGATTACCATCTCTGATGCTGACAGCTTTAACTTGGCCGCTTTTATCTTTGAAGACACGCTTATCCTTGTCAGCTATCTCTATATAACCATGGTCTAGGGCTGAACCAGCTGAGAACAGATTTTTTCCTGCTTGAGGTACATACCAAACATTATTCAGATGAGCACGCTGCCATTTGCCTTGTACGGACATTTCAACATCAATAACTCCTTGGCCGTATGCATACATAGCCCGATCATCTCCCAATCGCAATGCTCTGGGGTTTTCGAAAGGTGTGTAGCTTCTAAACCAATTGGCGCTTGACGTAACGTGGTGAGAAGATCCAGAATCGACTATCCAATTTGAATTGGAATCATCAAGACGTGATAGGAATGCATCACCATCATCCTGAGGTATAGTTGCGTTACTCTTGTTCCGTTTCTTCAGTTTCTTAAGTACGAAACATTGCTTGCTATTATGTCCAATCTTGTTGCAATGTGAACATTTGACTTTCTTTTTATTTGACAAAAGAGCGTTGTCGGACGGTAATGAGGATGTAGAAGGATTAGTACCAATGTCTTGAAGACGCTGTTCGTGAAGACGCAAACGCTCCATAAGAGTAGAAATACTTCTATTCTCCTTAGGCACAGACTCCCAAGCATTCTTGAACTCAAGATATGTTGAAGGTAAAGTATTCAGTATCCTGTTCATTAACAATGATTGAGGAAGTGTTCCTTCATCCTTTAATTCGTCGTTCAGTTGTTGCCATAATGCCTGCAGCTTAGAGACGTGCGTGGCAATGTCGTCTGCTTCATCTTTTGTATAAGTGAACAACTGGCAATACAACAAGTCTAGTCTTCTGTCATTCTTCTGCTCGTATACTGAGTGAAGTATATCCCACATTTCCTTACCGGATTTAGCAGTGAGTATATGACGTTTAGGTTCGGTGGAGACGCTACAGCCGATGATACATTGGAGTAATGCGTCGCGTTCTTCATATTGGGTAAGTTTCCGTTGATAACTCGCGATTTCGTCAGCCGGTGCGTCTTTTCTTGGCAATACAGGAACAGTTTCGACGCCTTTCACAATATCTTGCATCTTGTGCATGGTAAGTTGAAGGTTTAAACCGAATTTCCATACCAGCCAATTGTCAAGACCGCGTAGCTTTTCAATGTTGAAGCGATCCAATTTTTGGACACTCATATTTGCGAAACACGAAGTAAAAGGTAAAACAAATCCCAAAAATAGAAATAAAGCACTGTTTAAAAAACAATTATTTGTAAATAATGCCCATGCCCATGCGCAGTGGAAGCGTGCTGGGCCCATAACCTAATAAAACCAATCTTCCTTATCCTATTTTTATTGAAGTCTATCAAATATATATTCATATAAAAAACATTGTCTGATGGCCAGTTCAACATATCTAAATCCGACGCCATAGCAACAATGTTTTCAGCATTGTTGTGTTCCTGCAGTTAAGAGATAAGATAGCCAGTTCCTCAGTGATTGAGGATTACGGAAGAGGCTCGCTTCCATCTTCAGCCTTATCAATACTTAACATCAAAGTATGATGAAGGCTAAAAGTCTCCCTGTCATTCATAAAAAAAAATTACGGGTTGCACTCTGGGAGTGCCGGCAGAAGTGAAAACCACTTAAACGAAAATAAAGATCAAAATCCACTATATCTTGACCACAACAAGTTGATGAAACGGAGACCAACTTGATTTGGCAGGCAATTCCATTTAAACCGACCTGGCATCAATATGAAAGTTGGTAGTAATAAGAGATCTTTATATAATGGTTGTTATTAACTAATATACGTAGATCTTTCAAGTGTGAGACTTTATGTAATTTGAAATAGGTCAACGGTAAATGGTCTTACGAATTTTCGATTAGGGTCACGTGTCCTGGAGCGACTTGAACATTGTTTACCCATTCCAAAAATTTAAAACTCTGATGTGAACAACGCCGCTAAAGAAGTTTTCACTTCAAAAAGACTACAGGGCAAGCAACCCTATCATATCGCGTGATATAGAGGTGTTCTCGCTAGTGGGCAGAGGCGGTTTTACACACGCTTACAAAACTACTTTGATATAAAAGTAACAAGTGAATAACCTCCTTTTCTCAGAATCATATCAATGTTGATGCTAGCTGATATTTTTGTATATTTTCCTTGTTTGTACGAATTATCCTCAAAGTGTGAGATGATCTCTACGTACAGTGAACAGCAGGTCAAGCTTTACACTTGCAGTACGAAAACTGCCTCTATTACAAGATACTTAAAGGTCATGGTCAACATGTGCTGTCGCGTAAGTGCCTGGGCGACCACCTTTAGAGCGCTTACGCTCTGCGTCCGAATCCGTGAAAAAGCGGATCCAGAAAACTCGGACAGAATTCCATGGTCACTTACGCACTGCAATTCGAATCCGATACGTATTAATACTATCAGTGAAAGGATAAGTTAGGATCTTGGCCTCCAGTTACTTCCAGAACAAATGTATGCTCAATTTTTATTGATTTCACAAGAAATTTGTGTGGTGATTCACAGTCCTCTTAAAAACAAAACGAAAATCACGAGCCGAGACACTGAGTATGTCAGCCACTTGACTCGCGATTCTGGTTCTGTTTTTTTTTTTAATTAGTTGTACAATCAATAAAAATTATGCATAAATATGTACTCGGTGGTGGTGGAAATAAGTGTAATCAAGGATGCTAACAGATTTTTACGGTCCGTCATGGAGATTCACGGATGAAGGCGAGAAGAAAACGGATGTAGTGCGTAAGCTTCCATACAAATAGTTTTACGCCAAGTTTCGTTGATAGCCAAGACGTCCAAGTCATATCGAGCGACTAAGGCTAAAAGTTATCGTGGTTAGTGCATAGGGAGCCTGCATTTGACAAACCAACTTTAAGATGTTTACTTATTTATCATTTTGATAATATAATAATAATAACAATGTAGTCATGTCATGGCTTAATGTGGGCTTAATGTGTTACTTATATTAGTCATTAAATGATTATAGTACAGAATTAAGTTAAAGACAAAGACTGTAGATTTGTACGTTGCGCATTCTGCCGCACAATTTATAAACGCAGTAAGTACCACTTACTGCGTTTATGAGTTGACTATGTATTCGAGATCGCAAAATTGAGCTTAATATAAATCAAAGACCCGTTTTTTTTTTCTCCCTATAGAAGCCAAGATAGCAAAAAGCATAAACGCAGTAAAGTGTAAATTTTAATTTGTTGTTCATGATTTAAGAGCAGTAAGACTCCTTACGGATTTAATAATATGTAAATATTATATGTTGATAAAGGTACAACATAGCATAAATGCATTAAATGTCAATTAAAGCATTATTGTTGTGTCTTAATAATAGGCAATAAAATTGTACACATAGTACAAATGCAGTAAGTTTACTTAATAATTTTTTGATATGTTTTGCTAATAACAGCCGATGAATTTCACTTAATAAAAACGCAGTAATTACCAATTATACTGCGTAAATAGTAAGGCTGCTCAATAATCCTTTATGAGTGTAACAAATTATAAACGCAGTAAATGTAAATTACGGCGTTAATGTTAAGTCCCGCAGAACCTTTACTCCATTTTTTTACGATTTTACCTATCTTAAGATTATTTACTGTGTTAATATTAGGGTAAAATTTGAACACAAATGAAGCGTTTTCAAAACTTATGAGGCTGTCAAGTATTTTACTGCATTTATAACTACTCGAGTAAAGGGGTGTGAGAGGGGCGGGCGGCAGCTAGCTGCGCCGCGCGCTTCAGTCAAGTCCACAGAACAGAAAAAACAGTAGAAGTCGCAAGTGGGCGGTACCCGCGTAGCCCCATATGAGCAAAGGTTTGCCTATGTTCAAGTACATCGTCGTTTTGCTTACTCAGTCGCGATCGTAACCTCCACGCGGAATAATATAGAGAAAAATTAGAAAAATGCCATACTGTGCAGTTTTGATGTGAAAAATTATAGCCGAGAGACTAATTAGTCTAAAGGAGGCATAACATTATCATCGGTAATTCATATTTTCTGTTATTTTCACTTATTTTCACAAAAAAGTTAAATTGTAATATTTTTAATAATAAACAATCTGAATCCAATCTTCCGTCTATGTTCTTAAGGTGTATATTTCAATGTACAGTTTACCGTTTCTAGAAATTTCTAAGCATAATCCGAAGTACTGAAAGCATGCTTTGCGCCGTACTTGGTCGCCACTCAATTAGTGATGCGCCTTATCGCTGATACATAACCGGGGTCGGTCGGTTCCAAGTTTTTTTCGGTACCGGTACTGAAGGGTGATGGACCCGGGAAAACCGATACTCGGTACTGAGAACAATAATCTATTTTTGTTATATTGAGCTATTTAAAATGAGTGGTTATTTGAAAACTTTAGGAAAACAAGTATTATCAAGAAATAAGTAGGAATCACAAAGTTAGATTTTACACGTTACAAAGTTCAAAGTCGCATCATTTTGTAATAGATAGGTCAGCGTTTGACCTTTACCTCGCCTGATGGAAAGAATAAAATAGAATAATATTTGTTATTAGCACCACATGCTATGTGATGCCATTACTGATCTCAGTTCAGTATAATATGACGCAAACAGCGGTTACTGCACTGATACCATGTAGGTAAGCGATGATGCGATCTACGATGATCGCACTAGCCTGGATATACCAAAACACAGACTGCGATAAATAAGTTTCACTCAAGCTAACAAATGCGGAGCGCGTGTCTTTGAGATATCCATAACTTTTTGAGAGTAGGTGATGGGGATGAGATTAACCATTTCAGCTGCACACTGACCGAACTGTGAACCGTTCTCTTGAACTGAAGCGTGTAAAGGTTGTATTGGGAAACCACCTCAAAAGTGAGAAAAGTACTCCATGCTTAATCGAGCTTGCGTTTGAGCAAACTGTTCCAGCGTGAAGTACTTTCTCACCTTTGCCAGTAATGCAAAGCTTTTTTAGTCTTACAAGCTAAATTTCTGTATTAGAAGAAAATAACATGAATTAGCAGATCGTTAATTTGAGTATGTAGCAGAAATAGTCAACAACGAGTATTGAACCTGAATAGCAATGAGAACTCAAATTGACTAACTTCAAGAAGTTCGATATCCAGACACACAAACCAGTCGGGAAGTTGATATGATGAAAGTTTGCCAATAAGGCGTTATTTTCAAACCATGTAAAAAGCATTCGAGACATAAAAGACGGCTTACCCCGTACCATACCTCTCGATTATTTCACCCATTTTGAAGATAGTTTTCTTTTAGAGCCGGGGTAAAACCTAGCCTACGACAAGGTATTCAGAACACTTTCCATTATCTTACAAATAATAGGCGTGACTGTAAATTGGCAGGGTCGCCACCACTGCCATTTTAAACTATTGGAGAATTTCGACGGTGGTTCGCAAGTCTCGATAGCTCAGTGGTTAGAGCATTGGACCGGATTTCCAAAGGTCGTGGGTAGAGTCCCATCTGCGAATTCACTTGTGGCCGAGTTGTTTTTTTCCAATATTTTTCTATATGAAATTTATCATAAGTATAAAAATAGCATTGAAAAATGCAACAATTCAAAAATCATAAATTTAACACATTAATTTGAATGGTTTTTTACTATTATTGAGCACCGAGAGTATATACCAATTCTCCGATACAATGATACCGGTACTAGTTAATTCCCGGGGATTCTCGTTGTATGTACACACAGGCATCACTAATTGATTAGCGATTTGCCATTCAATTAGTGATGCGCCTGACTATCGTATAGACTACAGATATCGATAAGTATAGATGCAGATAATTTGCGACTGATTTCTAATAGGTATTAGCTTTCCATTTTGCAAATTGTGAATTAACATTGATACAAATAATACAAAAACAACGTTTAATTTTAATATGGACATGGATTTCAAATTCTTTGATTTATGAAAGGGTTTTTAAATGTTTACCAAGTGTATCTTCTAACTTTTATCTACTATTACGCCCATGGCGACTACAGTCCCCGAACAGTTAAAATCTTGAAATGCCCATGGGGAGTAGTATAGTCCTCAAAGCGATTTCAGTACGGCGGCCGGCATTCAGATTAATGCTAATAGCAAAGCACAAAGAGCTCGTAGTTCCATCAAAAAATGTTGCTATCGGTATTTTTGATTGGTGGTTCTGAGTGAAAAGATTTTTCAAAAGATATTTTTTTGGTGATAAGTATAACTGTTGATTCTTTATTATTTCTAAGAAATTCAGATTGACTAAGTGCCTATGCAACATTGACAGGGTAATATGTGCCTAAACGTGATTAAAGTCAAATGAAATGTATGTGATTTTTTTAATAAATGTTCTCTAAAAGTATATTCGTACTAATTTTATTTCTTTTTCTCTATTCTCTATTTGGCAAAGTCCCAAATTTAAATGTTATTAACTCACAATAAATGCAGTATGACACCCATTTACTTCATAACTTAAATTTAGATTCGGAAATTTCTTATATGTCTCCTAGTTATAAATGCAGTATAACAAATGGATACAGTGCATACATTATGGTGTAATATTAAAAACTCGTCTTCATCTCTTAACATATTTGCAGTAAGTAGCAGAATCTAGTAATAAATGCAGTAAGTAACACTTATACGGCGTTTATGCATCATTTGAATCACGCGAAAACTTAATTACATCATAATATGAACAGTTTTTTTTATTTTAAATACAAAATATTAAGTTTTGAACAAAAAAATGTATACCAAGGTGTTGGCCGTGTTTTGCTCTTTTAGTACATACATCATTTTTGAAAATCAGATGAATAGGTAACGAGAGACGCTTTAAAACTTTTTTTTAACTTTACCTGCCTTTTTCTCAAAACAGTGCTGATGTTCCTTACTGCATTTATAAATTGTGCGGCAGCATTTAGAAGTAGTTAAATGAATATTTATAGTATAAGGTTTAGATGTATCCATAAATAAAGAATTTCCTAGAACATGACTGCTTTCTTGTAATCTATTGCTATAAGGCACTAAATTTGTTTCAGGTCTAACGGCCATTAGTAACGTCACCCGGGCCAAAAACACGGTCTATGTCAGATTCCGACCGGAAACTATACAGCTGCATGCCGTCATCCTGTCGCGCGAAAATCCGCCCTCGCTTGTTCCATTAATATCTCCACCCTCGCTTAATACGCTCCTCGCGAACGCGGTGAAACAGACGACGGTTGGTTGCCGTAAGCCTCTCGTTTACGTATATGCGTTGCGGCGGACCAGATCTGCCCAAGTCAGTCGAGGAGATATTGCGGCGCACACGAGCGGCACGCAACAGCTCCTCTCACAGCTCGCGGTGCACCAACCGCACGATGACGACGCGGCGCAGACGCACCCCAGGACTGTCCCGTGGCGCTGCCCCGACGCGCTCGGCGAACACTATGTCCGTCGCTTCAAGGGTGACACCTATTTTGGCGGAAAGCACACCACATCGCCCGCTACGGGCGGTACATCCGCCTGCTTCCGCTTAACCGCCTCCAGCCTGTATTCAAAACCCAGGAATCGCTCCTCCATGTTTTTCATAGTGGATCGGAACTCCTTCATTAAATCTCTAATTTCCGTCATGCTCGACGACAGCTCACGGCGCATAGCATTAATCTCAGAATCCTCGCTAGGGAGGTCCGAAGACGCAAGCGTCGGTGTCAGTGTTGGTACACCCCCGCAGACATTTTTATCGGAGTACAGCTGTTGTCACTTTTTTATATATTTTTTTGCAATCAGGGCAAACCCAATCCTTAGGGACAGCAGTTCCATCGGGGATAGCCACACAACATTTGTGGTAAACACTAGAGCAGGTAGTGCAACTAGCGGCACCTGTTGCAGAGATGAACTTTCCGCACGCCGAACACTTTGGCATGTCTAAAGTAGATGACCTGATACGCGAAGGAAGTATAGATCTCGCAAGATGTCGTTACTGGTGCAATGGGAGGCTGGTCAGGGAAACAACCGCTAGAGGGCGCTAGTTGTCGTGTAGAATACGCGTAGATCGCCGCTAGATGTCGCGACCGGTAAAGTCCCGATCGATGATGTACGTTCTGGTGTAAAAGTATCCACAATAAAAGGATTAATGATTCAAATTAGCACTGATATAGCTTGATAATATGCTGATTACAAGACGAACACAGTCATGATATCCACGCAAATACTGACACAGGATCACAAAGGCACGTAGAACATATAAATTCGGCTTACGCGGTGCAGAGAGCGATCAAAGTATTTTGCTAAAAGAAATACGGTAGCGTAGTCCGACAGTGTTAATGCTCGCAGCGCCACTCATGTTATTGTTATGTAATATTTACACAACGAAAACTTCTTAGGTCGATGGCAGAATTGGGAGACACTGGATGGTTGTGGCCCAGAACTCAGCCACTTTGACAGGCTTGTCCGATGCTGTCATAAGATCCTCCAGCGTGCAGGCACAGCTTAAACATAAACAGTCGTTGCACTCGGCGATAAGACGCGCTCATACACACACGCAGCCCCTCTCACAGGTTTTCACTGGTAAAACAGTAGCGGCGCGTATCTGTGTGAGTGCATAATTTCAGCCGATTGTAGGCAGTGCAAAAACAGTTTGGAATGTGGTGCAGGTGCCAGTGCACGCAGGGCTCGATGATAGATCGCAACGCAAACGCAGTCTGCGGGGCCACCCACCCGAAAACCCCCATTTGACCATATTTTCTTTGCTCTGGTCGATCTGAGTCCGAAGCCTATTTAAAGACTTCCAGATCGGCCTTGCCATGGGAGATCATAGTCTGGGCCGGGGAAGGGAATCATTAAAAAACGAAAACCTACTACGGAAAACGCAACTATTATGAGCGACCTAAGGGTCAAAGTCAAGGTCAACTTAAAGTCTGTAAGATGACCTTGACCTTGACTAAGTAAGTTAAGCTTAACTTTTTATGGACGGTTGTGAAATATGTATGGAATTTGACAGCTGTGACTAGCAAATTACGTTATTTGCTAGCGGCCGCCGACAGTTTCAACCGCGTGTTTTCCTTTCCCGTGGGAATATCGGGATATAAAGTAGCCTATCTATGTGTTAGTCTTGAAGTCTTTACATAGGTACCAAATTTCATCCAAATCAGTTCAGTAGTTTTGCGTGAAAAAGCAACAATCAAACAAACTGACATACTTTCACATTTATGTCAGTTTGTTCTCCTCTGTGGTCTAGTCGTAACAACCGCCGGTATCAGACCCAGGGGTCCTGGGTTCGATTCCCAGCGGGGGTACAATTTGTATTCGGTTTGGTTGGTGGTAGGACTTGTTGTGAGTCCGCCTGGCTAGCTACCACCATCTTACACCAAATACACCATTAGAGCCAAAAGAGGCTTTCCCCAAGGGGGATGTCTATCTCCGCTGTTATGGTGCATTCTAATAGATGAGTTAGTAAAAAAGATTACCGCTATGAACATATACATCCAAGCCTACTCGGATGACGGCCTCTTACTTGTGAGAGGGAAAGTACTAAGCGTGGTCAGAGACATAATGAGAAGAGGAATCATGACAACATTGAGATGGTGTAGGAATAAGGGACTGAACCTCAACCCTACAAAAACCAAACTGATGCTGTTCACGAATAAGAGAAAGGTTGATAGAATGACACCAATAATCATAGAGGACGAGGAGCTGGAAACCGTAAAGGAATTCAAATACCTAGGGGTGATCCTGGACAGAACCCTCAGTTTTAGAAACCACATAAAAGAAACAAGCAAGAAGGCGATGACAGCCCTCATGCAATGCAGAAGAGCCGTTGGCAGGAACTGGGGTATGAAACCCGAAGTAATCTAATGGATCTATAGATCAATCATACTACCAAGAATTTTGCATGGTGCACTGGTAATGTGGCACAAAGCGCAACTAGAATACAACAGGAAAGAACTCACGAAGGTACAGAGACTAGCCAGCATCATGATATCAGGAGCTATGAGAATTACTCCCACGGCCGCCCTAGAAATAATACTAGGCCTCAGTCCAATAGATTTGGAAATAAAAAAGAGAGCCACAGAACAATGGTTTAAGCTGAAAAGCACAAATCTATGGAAAGGAAGAAACAATGACAAAGGTCATGCAGAAATAGGCAAAAACTATAAAGAAAACCTTTCTATGATATTAGTTAACAACGACCTAATAAATAAGGAAAGGATTTTCGACAAAAAGTACAGGGTAAGCATCAGATCCAGAGAAGACTGGAAAACAGAACAAGACGATCTGGATTGAACTGCAATATGTTACACAGATGGGTCTAGGAAAGAATCAACTATGCTGTCGGGAGCTGGAGTATACATAGCTAAACCCGACACAAGAAGAGCCACCTTCAATCTGGGAAAATACACAAGTGTATTTCAAGCGGAAGTATTTGCGATAACGCAATGTGCGCTAATGATTAGAAGTGTGATAAGCGACCACAACGTAGAAAGAATAGTAATATACAGCGACAGTCAGGCCGCTATCAAAGCCCTTGACAAAACGGAGACTACCTCAGCCCTGGTAAAAGAGTGCAAACAAACCATTCAGGAACTCGCAAACCTGGTTGAGGTAGAAATTGCCTGGGTACCCGGACACGAAGGTAACATTGGCAATGAGGAAGCCGATGCACTGGCTAGGAAGGGGGCCGACGAACCGTTCATCGGGCCGGAACCAAGACTGCCAATCTCACACAAAATTACCAAAAATATCATTGAGATCAGGACAATCAAAGAAACTAACCAAAGATGGATGAGCAGAAAGGACTGCAGACAGTCTAAGATCTTCATCAAATCAGTGGACAAAAAGAAAACCAGAGAGCTACTAAAACTGGGTAGGAGAGACATAAGAAACATCGTAGGAGTACTGACAGGACACTGCCCTCTAAACAGACACCTGTCAGTGATTAAAAGAACAGAGGACCCTATCTGTCCACAATGTAGAGAAAAAGAAGAAACAAGCTATCACTTCATGGCGGAATGCCCGATGTACGCATCGCTGCGCTGGGAACTCTTTGAAGTAGACAAGCTGAAAGAAGAGGATTTAAAGCAGCTTACGATAAGCCAGCTCAATAGGTATTGCAAGCGTACAGGTAGGTTCGAGGTTCCGATGCCGGTGGGGTAAATGATAAGCCGCCCTCCCCTGATCTTTTCAGGGGACTTTGGGGAACTGGGCGAAATGGTTCCGACTATGGTGACTGATCGCCCGTCCGGCTTTGCCGGCGTCCCTCCTTCTAAATAATAATAATAATACCACCATCTTATCTAAGTCTGACGCCATAATAACGATGTTTTCAGCATTGTTGTGTTTCGGCAGTTAGAGATAAGATAGCCAGTTCCTCAGTGGCTGAGGATTCCGGGAGAGGCTCGCTTCCATCTTCAGCCTTATCAATACTTAACATCAGGTATGATAAAGGCTAAGGGCCTGTTTCACAATTTAAAAGTAAGTTCTGAGTAGGTTAGTTATTAGATAATTTGACAGTTGTGATATGAAAAATATGTCAAATCTTCTGGCAAGTAAGCTACTCATAACTTATTTTTAGATTGTGAAAGAGGCCCGAAAAGTCTCCCCGTCGTTAATAAAAAAATATATATAATAAATTAGTGTTTAATATAATATATTATATTATAATAATATTAGGTAGGATAAGAATTAGTTAAATGAATTTTGGTGCAACCGGCCATTAGGGTTCGGTACCCAAAGGGTACTAAGACTCAATTGTCCATATGTCTGTCACCAGACTGTATCTCTTGAACCGCTATGATGTATTTCTGTTGCCCCTTATTGTCTCCTCCTATATGCGCTCCCATACAACAAACATATTGTTGCCATAACATATGTGCGAGTCCGACTAACACTTGATTGGTATTTTTTACTTGTGATCTGTACTTGACTGTTCATTCAAAGAAAAGATTAATGATGTTTGGCAACAATCCCATAGATTTATGAATAAATACTGAATGACTCATACATAACATAATATAGGAGATTTTATAGAATTCCTGGAAATCTGGATTGAGGCCAAGACTTTTTGAACTAGCCAGTCTGCGTCTTTGTCCATCTGGATTAAGAGGTGCTAGTCATTCCTTATGATTAGCTCAATTATAGGTACTACTAGTGGCCGCCTGCGGTTTCACCCGCGTGGTACCAGTTCCTGTGGGAATATCAAATTAAAAAAGCATCCTATGTTTCAGTTCAGCCAACAAACTATTCCTTTATTTTTATGACTTTGAATTTTTGCGTTTTTCAATGCTATTTATACTTATGATTATGATAAATTTTAAATAGAAAAATACTGGAAAATATCAGCTCGGCCACAAGTGAATTCTCAGATGGGACTTGAAACCACGACCTTTGGAAATCCGGTCCAATGCTCTAACCACTGAGCTACCGCGACTTTAGCTCGGTATCAACCAACCAAGTATCATATTATTATTATAGATCATGTTAATTAATTAATTCCATATTTATGTCAATTTATAGTCAAGAAATTCTTTAATAGAGTAAAAGCAGTTTTTAACAAGAAATTTAAATAATTCGCTTTGAAGAATTTAAATGGAAGCTCTGTCAAGGAATGCGGTAACTTATTCTAAATTCTTATACAGCTAGGATAACAATTTTCTTTATAGAAGTGAGTTTGCATTTTAGGTAACAATAGCTTGCCACAATGCCTTGCTGGTTTGTTACAGATAAGATAGCCAGTTCCTCAGTTATTGAGGATTCCGGGAGACGCTTGCTTATCAATACTTAAGATCAGGTATGATGAAGGCTAAATTTCCCCGTCGTTCATTAAAAAAAAAACATAACTTCAGGTGTGATGGAAGGCAAATTTCATAAAAAAATACTGCAAAAAATATTAGTAAGTAGAGAAGTTAAAATAATTAATTGCTTGGTCAAGTATTCCACTTTATAATCATCATAATGTACAGTCGACAGCCGCTACAGCTTTATACTTTGACCTTGATGGCGCTCTTATGTTGCTTGTAATAGCGGCTGTTTTCATAATGCAAATGTAAAGCTGTACGTGCTGCTGACTGTACAATGAGTACTATTTATCTTTAGATTAGACAATAAACTACAGTCAATATTTACCGACATTGCTTCAGCTATCTCTCTGCAGCCTTTGTAGATAAAATGATAAATAATAATGTTGTTAATTGCTTTAACCCTATATAACAAATAAATATACAATTTTATATTATGTCATTGTATATCTTCGTCTGTAACACCTATGTGGTTTGTTATTTATGAAGTAAAGTTATGATATGTTAATGTCTTCTTTTGCCTCTTTTCGTAAACGCATAAGGGACTATTTTTTTTCTCAACAGATAAATATTTAATGCTTCCTACATTTCTTTTCCTCTGTTTCACTTATTCTTCCTTTTTATGTAACATGTGTGTCTATAGTTAATTAGGTATGTACGCGGAACTAAGTAATTTTAAGTGTGTTTTAGTCTAAACTTATGGAATTATGTCATTTTAAGTGTTTTTTTTGTCTGTTACCTCTTTTAATTTTTAATTATTTGTTGTAACTGTTCTCTGTGTGTAGAGTGCTATCTATTTTTTACTGGCTCCACCTGAAAATCAGCGTCATACTTGTGACAATAGCTGAGGTTGGAGACCAATTCGACTAAATTGTGTGTATTGTAATGTAAGTCATGTTTGTATCTTGTTTTTTTTTAGACGAATAAATTTTATTTCTTTCTTTCTTTCATGTAGCTAGTTAGTTTAGCTTCCGCCCGCGGTTTTACCCGCATGGATATATATCTAAGAATATTGAGATAAAAAATAACCTATGTTACTTTCCGCCCTTTCAACTCACTCTATTCTTATTTGGGGTATGAAGGAAGGACAAACAACCTGTCCACAATATAATTTAAAAGGAAGAAACAAGCTACCACTTCATGGCAGAATGCCCAATGTATGCATCATTGCGCTGCATTAAAGCAGTTGACGATAAGTAAACTTAACAGGTATTGTAAGCGCACAGGAAGGTTCGAGGGTCCGACGCCGGTGGGGTGAACGATAACCCCCGTTCTTCAGGGGATTTCTTCACCGGAGAATTGGGTGAAATGGTTCCAACTAGGGAGACTGATTACCCGTCCGGCCTTGCTGGCGTCCCCTCTCCAGAAATAATAATAAGGACAAACAAACACACTTTCGCATTTATAAAATTAGCTTGGATTTGGATTATTTATTGTCATTATTATTATATCATTTATTTCAGACAACTACAGTCCATATTGTTAGTAACAGTAATCTTAAAACTATACTTAGGTATATGGTTGAAAACATGGTTACCTGAGTAGATTAATCAAGGCTTTTACCCAGATGAGATACATGTCTAAAGAAATAGCTATTAAAAAGTTTAGTACAGTATTTCAATACTAATCATAGAAATAAAATAAAGGCAAGTAAGTTAGTAAATACCTACTAGAAGTGGAATAAAAATGTTTTTATTTTATTAAACGAAGATTCATTGAAAATAGATTTCCATAACAGTGCTGTATCAGAGGCTGAATGTTGATCCTCACAAATATAATGCCAGAGTCAACATGCCAAGAAGAAAAAGAAGAATGGATATCCTTATGTGGGTAAAAAGAGGGCACAAATTATTTAAATGTGCTGTCAAATTAAAGGTTAAAAAGTACCTAATGCAGAAGTGCAGTGGCCTCTAAGATTGTGAGTGTGAAAAATAGCTCAATTTCACCACAATTTAATGAAAAATATCTCTTGTTCAAACAATGGGGGATTCTTAATATTATCAGCTTAACTTACAATTTAAAGCAATATTAAATAAATGTATGCATCAAGAAACTCGACAAAATTGAAAGATAAGAGCGGATTTTTTTTTCCCCAATTATTTGTTGTTTAATTATGTAGTGAATTTTATATGCCTAATTGCAGTTTAGGCGACTCTCCGACCGTTTATAATTTCCGCAGCTAAAATGAAGTGAAAGCAGGATTGGGTGTAGTGTACGTAAAATTGACGTTAAAATTTTATTATATAAAAATATACCTATGTCATGAAAATAAATTCATCAATTTGGACAGGAAACTCTGCAGACAAGTTTAGCATACGTTGCAGGATCAAAGTCTGCATGTAAGTAATAATAAATAATGAGTAAAGTAACTTTTACACAACTTACCGATATGTCAATATCCGTCGTCAAAATAAAAGGAACAAAATTCACTTTTTGTTTAACACAAAGCAAATAGGTATCACAATTCACTAGCGAACGCACAGGCTCTTGTCACATAATTGTTTTTATAGTCATAAATTTACATTAATTGACTTTGTAACACAACGGAACATAATAACAATGTCTAGCTTCCATATTTTCGCTTTTTCAATGAAATGAAATAATGAAGATGAAAGGAAGCGACAAGCGTAGTGAACGAAGTACACACGCAAATGAGAGATAGAGATAGACACCCACACGGGTACGAGCGAAAGAGAGCTAAGGTTGACAGAATGAATGAACGTGATGAGAAGAGTGAACGTACGAGTACCATTGACAAGGAACAGCTGGTATTTTTAGGGTGCCGTAGCCTAATGGCAAAAGGTTTATAGATTACATTGAGGCTCCTAAAACAATTTTGTCTCAAAGTCAACCGCTTGAAAGATATACACTTCCAAAGTGGTCAAATGTGTGTCCCTCCCCCTCTAACTTTTAATATCAGAAAGTGAAAAATCTATAAAAAAAATATTCATACAAACATTACGAAAAACAAAGTTATTTTTGCAGACGAAACATTATAGTGGCATTTTGGGTAGGTGTAGGTAATCGGTAGTCAAGTGAATAGGTACCTAATTTAATAAAATAATAATAATAATAATAATAGAAACTTTATTGCACACGATACGAAAACAAACACCAGAGAAAATGACAAAAAGAGGAACACACAATAGGCGGCCTTATTGGTACATAGCAATCTCTTGGTATGTACCAATAAGGCCGTGAGCTAGGAGAGGCTTATGTCCAGCAGTGGACGTCCACAGGCTGATGATGGATAGATGGATGAATCTCTTCCAGACAACCTTGGGTGAGAGACGGAACCCTTTTGTGCGAGTTCGACTCGCACTTAGCCGATGTTTTTTCATAGTGATGTGATGGTACAAATAATCGTTATAAAATAAATAGCATAGATGCCTAGTTAACATGCGCTGTATACTCTCTAGTCTTTGTGAGTGCACTGCGTAAGAAGGGTTCCATACTCAGCTAGCATATTCCAAGTGACTGCGAACTAGTGTGTTAAAAAGTAAGATCTTAGTTACCACGCGGAAGTCTCTCGCAAAACGTCTCAGGAATCCAAGCATTCTTGCAGACTTTGCAACAATATCGTCGATGTGAGCTACAAGTTTCCGTTTGGAATCAAATATTACTCCTAGCTCACGCACCCTATGGACCACTGACAATTCTGTATCACGAAAGGCTAGAGGAAGAAAGCAGAGTACAATGTGAGAATGAAGAATGAACGTGGTCATAATTACGGAGATTGAAAATGAACCATAAGCAAAGGTTTGCAGTCGCTCTAATTTATCAAGAAGTTCTCCGACAGATCAGTGTAGCAAACATCAGCGTAGTCTAAAATAGACAATAAAAGAGATTGAGCCAGTGTGATCTTGATACTGGTAGATAAAAAATTACGTAGCCGAAATACCTATAGTACTTAAGTATTTATATTTATTAAATAAAACATTTGTGTCCTTTAACGGAATCGAACCACTAGACAAGCAAAACGTTTGTCACTGTATCAGTTTTGTATATAAACTAATGGCCGCCCGCAGTTTCACCCATGATACAAAGTTCAATGTTTTTTACTTAATAATTGCAAATTGAGTAAAAAACGCCTCCACATCCAAGCTTTCACATTTTTTTAAGATAGTAGGATATTATATCCTACTCTTAACTGAATATATCCTGGATATATTCAGTTAAATATAAATGCTCATAGAATATAATGCTGCATACCTTGAAAGAAATATAAAAGAATAGAGAAACCATTGTAGTTTAAAAATCAAAGACATACATTATCGGTCAATTCCAAAACAAACCATTGCTTACAAAATATGGCCAACGTTCTACAGAAACGAGAATAATCGCATATATCTTTATGACTATTAGTCGAATAGTCGATTGTTATAACCGTGTACCTAATTAGTTAACTAAAATAGCGTAAAGGTACTTAGTTAGTTGTATACTTTGTTTGTTAGATAACAGAAAATTAATCGAAAGTGATTTCATTTACATAGACAGACTGAAGCGTATAATATCTATCTCTGTAAAAGTATCAATTTATTAATTATTTTCTTTCAAAAAGTGACGGAACAATAATTTACTACAAGATGTGAATTATGAAAAGTACATTAGTAATTTTCTTATTAACAATATTACTTATTAGGTAAATAAATTATTAAACTGGTAGGTAACATAATGATTCCACGATTGATTTTATTGATAGTTTTATTTTGCAATTTGTATACATCTGAAGGAAGAAAGGGCAATTTGGAGCTGCCTGATTACGATTACTATCGAAATAGACACTATGTGGACAAACAAAATCTTCGTGAAAGATTTCTGCAAAGAAAAAATGAAAAAAGAGCGAAAGATGCAAGAATCAAACTTCTTAACATATATTCATCTAAAGACACTTTAACCTTGGATGGTGTAGCACATGTTTTGATAAACAAAAAATCAAGTAATTGGGATACAATATATGAAATTGAAGAAGGCATCAAGAAGATTAACGCAGCGGTTGGACTCAATTATGTTTACAAAAGAGATCATTACTGGAGAACTTGGAAGAAAGTCAAATATCCAAACAATGTAACTAGAATAGTTTGTTACAAATGCAACAATATTATCAATGCCACGTGTGAAAATTGCCGTAACTCTGGATTTTGGGTGATTAATAATAATAAAAATCATACAACATCACACGCATTGATTCGAAGTAAATAGCTAAAGCACTTGTGTTATGGATGTGTCACAATCCAGTTTGTTGACACCTGCTGTTTGAAGGGGTATGTTGCACTTGACTGGTGGTAGGAATTAGTTGATCTTCTTGGGTGGCTTGAAGTAAGTATTAATAGAAGTACACTTTAGAATTCTTCCAATCTTGTCAGTGACACCCTTCACGTATGGTTCAATGGCAGGTTGACGTTCTACTTTGGCTGGTTTGGCGCGGTTTCTGTAACGTCTGCCCATATCGCCATTCAGCCAATAAATCGCACTAAATACTCCGCAAAAGTTGTTTTATTTCAATTATGAGTGCGCGAAGAAACTTAAGATCTGCTTAATGTAAAGCATGTTAATCATTAAGACAAAAACATACCAAAGGCGACTTTATTGCACAACTTCTAATATTTTAACTCATTTGTTATTATTTCAGACCATAGAAGAAGAACCACCACCATGCCCCTTAGAATTGTACTCTGTAATCGACCCCCAACAGGCATGTGGTATCAAGTTCACTGAACTATATAACTACACCGACCCTTGTCCAGTCACATTGAACTTCGCAGAAATAATGAGCAATTGCGATAACCCGATTAAAACTTCTTACCGTATTACAAAATCATTCAAAGAGTCAAAAAGCTTACCAACCGCAATTTGTGGGGAAGCCGACTACTGTGAGATTTCGACGTTTTATCGGGTAATGATATTATGTTATTGAAGAATAAGAAATAAAACGGCACGAAGTTGCTCTTTCTTCTGTGAATGCTTTAGTACTGTGTTTAAATACCGGTTTTTCACAATCTTCAAGGTTTACGATCAAGAAAACTAAATTTTACTTCAATTTTAATTCTGTCTCCGACTTTGTGTGTATCTTAAGTTTAATGAGCCGCTACTATACATGTCGGTTTTGCTTCCGATTTCCAGAACAATAACTCTTAGTTACACTTCCTCGTCATCAGCCATTTTAAATGTCTCCACTGCTGGGCCATTGGGCCTTCCTTATGGATGAATTTAAGGAGAATGGGCCATGACCCACCACTCGGGCCAAATGCGGATTGGTAGGTTTTAACGACTGCAAATGCATCCGGGACCAACTGCTTGACGTGCCTTCCGAAGCACGGAGGAGCTCAAGACAGTATATTTTTGGTCACCCATCCCGTGACCGTCTATTGCGAATGTTGCTTAACCTAAACAATCGCAGGCCAAGCGCGCGAATCACTGCACCACGTGCTCCTCATTAGTTTAGTTACACTTACTGCACCGCATTAAACTTACGCTTGTTATTAATTGCCTTTACGTATCTTTATAATAAGAAAACTGCCTTTTTTCAGATCTACAAGGATTACATATTGTTTAAAGTAATAAACTCAAGTAACGACGTAATATATTCAAGAGTAATGAAGCCGAGGAGAAAGAATTTCGCTTGTACTGAAAATTGTGGTCGCATGGACTCAAACAGAAATAACGTTACAAATGAAATACCGTTATCCGTTAATTTACTACCAAAGCGTTCTGTAGAGCAAGAAAATAGTTTACAAAAATTGTTAGGGCACAACACTATTGCGACAAAAAGAAGAAAGAAAAAGCAAAATGACAAATCACAAGAGCCGGGAAAAAGAAAAAAGTCCAAAAAGTCAATAAGGAGTTACAAAGAATCTTTGAAAAGTAGTTTAGAATCAATTAAAAACTTGATAAAGAAGGTAAAAACGAAGTATCTGTCGAATGATACGAAGGCTGCCACAGAAAGCACTTGTACCAGATTGGGCAAACAAGCGACGACGACAACAGAAGATTACGAAGACAAATATGTCGATTATACTGATAACGCCTTCGTCGCCGGCGAATGAAATACACATTAGAGTCCATTTCATATTATAATTATTATCCTATGGAAGATTACTGGAACTAAAATGTGTATTTGCTTATCTCCGTAGCAGTAGTGCTCATTTTTGGATGTAGAAAGCGAAAGCAGCGCTACTGTCAGCGGAACTATTCATGACAGATCGCACTTTCAGGAAAAGAAATCCCATGGAAAATAACTGGAAGCGCAGACTGGAACTTATTTGTGGTTGACTTAGGCGCACATAGTACTTAATAGAGATTATTTTCGAATTTCGAAGGCTTCTCATGTATTTATATATTTAAAAAATGGCCCAAACATTTTATTAATAAAAAGGTGAAATAATTAAATTTAATAAAACAGCAACCTAACACTTTTTCTACTTTGGCAACTTCGATTCTCGTTTAATGACAAATATTTTCACATTGAGTGACGTAAACTGTCAGAACTTTGAATTCCACTAGGCTGCGTTCCGAGGGTCAGAGTGCAGTTGTTTTTAAGGTTTCGTAGCCTAAAGGCAAAAAACGAAACCCTTATAGATTCGGCCAAACCGATGTATGTTACACCCTTTTTATTCCAAAACTATGAGGATTACACAGTTGAAACTTGGTAGGTAGATGTATTCTGTAAACCGCTTTACGGTTTTGACACAAAAATAAAAAAATATATGAATTAAGTGGGGGCTCCCCATACATGGAACTGACACTGAAATTTTTGTTTCATCAAACCTATACTTGAGGCATATCTATAGATAGGTCTTTAAAAATTACATTGAAGTTTCTATTACAGTTTTTTCTCAAAGTCAACCGTTTGAAAGTTATACACTTCCAAAGTGGAAAAATGTGTGTCCCCCCCCCCCCCCTCCCCCTCTAACTTTTAAAATAAGAAAGTGAAAAATCAAAAAAATATATATGATGTAGATATTTATGAAAACTTTTGAAAACAAACACTATGAAAAACAAACTTATTTTTGCAGACGAAAAATTATAATGGCATTTTGGCAATAATAATAATAGAAACTTTATTGCACATGATACAAAAACAAACACATACAGAGAAAATGTTATAAAAGAGGAACACACAATAGGCGGCGTTATAGCTACGTAGTAGTCTCTTCCAGGCAACCTTGGGTGAGAGGCGAAACCTTCATGTGCGAGTTCGACTCGCACTTGGCCGATTTTTTTACTTTAAATGGAAAAATGGATGCCCGCGGGTCATAGCGTTTTTAGATTTTACCGTATTTTTTTTTCTTTATACTATAAAATAAATTTACTTATGGTAAATTTACCATAAGTATAAAAATAGCATTGAAAAATGCAAAAATTACAAAATCATAAAATATATTTACTTACTTGACATTGGCAAAATTCGCGAATTCTATCGCGAGCAGGCCAATAATTAATTAAGAAAGAACTTTAAATGTCATTTTCTATTTGACACATCTTTTGCTACAAGTAAAGTCTTCGTTTTCCATTTCGAAGATAATTTCAACTTTATTTTATACTATCAATTAAAATCTGATTTTTATAATCTTCGAAACACACAAAATGGGTTTCACAAAAACCCAAATAATGTCTGTCAACAGGGGGTCGACACTTCATACAAAAATGTAAAATATATGGATTTATGAACGTAGTTTGTGCCAACATTAAATTACGAAAAAACCCGATTAATGAAAAAAGGAAGTTTAATCGCTTTGTCATATCGTATTATAACGACAAGGTAATTTAGCCGCATTATACATCACGACAAGTTGGCCAGCATGTGACGCGCCGCCAAATTTAATTTTATCTGTCAATGATAACGTAATATTTTGCTCAGAAGTTTTTCATTTAATTTTACATCATTTTTATAATGTTATTAATTACAAAGAGACATAATGGGTGGCAAATCTTTGGGAATCTCCGAAATTTGTTGTCCGTAGAGTGAGAAGGTACTAATTTTGGCTTAATTCTCGCTTGAGCTGAACAGGTAATATTATCAATTGTTTTAATAAAAACATTGTATAAAGTCCCTTTGAGTAAAACCAGTGTTAATAATAATAGTATGATTAGTAAATATTATGGATTTAAGTAATAATTTTATGAAAATTTCAATATCGTAGTGTATGTACTATATTGTCATAGTGATGTGTCATTGTCATGTTAATAGTTATCGATATTGTTATATTTTAGATTTCCGTCATGGGACGAAGACTTCCATCCATCGGTTGGATCCCGGATCCCGGGCGAATAACATCCAGTCCGGAAGAAGATCTCACCGCTACTGTTCTTTCTATCAGCGGCTGCTTCATCCTCCTGATACTGCCTTCCAACATTCCTACAGATTTATCAGAATTACATAAATCATATGAAACCTTGTTTTATTTGTGCAACACTATGCTAATAGGTAACTAATAACTTCCGAGTGGAATGTGAAAAGTTATAACGGTATAAGTATTAGTACTTTTTTATCGATATCGATACAAATATGTTTAAGGGTTCATCCCTAATCCCTTGTCATTTTGACAACTGACACTATTATGTTGGTACCTGTCAGAAAAACTCAGGTTGGTAGAAACTACGTTCATGAATCAGTTTAGATGCTTGTATGAAAGTGCCGTCTCTTAAAAACGTAGTGATTACTTGCTCAGTGGTCTGTCAATGTAAAATTAAACGTCAGAGCCACAGACATAGATCTAAATTAGATCTATGTCTGTGGTCAGAGCGTTTTTCCACCGATTTTGATGGTTAAAAAGTTGCAACGCTCTGACGTTTGGAACGGGAAAGTTGTGTCAACCTCAACCGAACGTCACGCGCTGTTTGGAACGCTGCTGTTATATTCACTGAGCAAGTAATCACTACGTTTTTTAAGAGACGGCACTTCCATACAAGCCATTAAACTGATTTGTGAACGTAGTTTCTACCAACCTGAGTTTTTTTAAGAGGTACCAACATAACAGTGTCAGTTGTCAAAATGACAAGGGATTAGGGATGCACCCCTAACCCCTAAACATATACCTATCGATATCGATAAATAATACTTACACTATTATAAATGATCACATTCCACTCAGCATTTCTTAGTTAACTATTAGTATAGTATTGTGCAAATAAAACAAGGTTCCATATGATTCATGTATTTCTGATAAATCTGTAGGAATGTTGGAAGGCAGTATCAGGAGGATGAAGCAGCCACTGATAGAAAGGACAATAGCGGTGAGCTCTTCTTCCGAACTGGATGCTATAGCTGGTCTGGAAGTCTTCGTCCCATGACAGACATCTAAAATATAACAATATCGATAACTAATAACTTGACAATGACACAGCACTATGACAATATAGTATAAACTACAATATTGTAATTTTCATAAAATTATTACTTAAATCCATAATATTTACTGACTATTATTACTATTATTTATTTAATACTATTATTATTAACATGTTTTTACTCAAATAGACTTTAAACAATGTTTTTATTAAAACAATTGATTATAGCTCAAGCGGGAATTCAGCCATAATATTACCTTGTTCAACCTTCTCACTCTACGGACACTCAACAAATTTCGCACATTCGCAAAGATTTGCCACCTTATGTATCTTTGTAATTAATAACATTATTAAAATTATGTAAAAATAAATTTAAAACTTCTGAGCAAAATATTACGTTATCACTGACAGATAACGTTAAATTCGGCGGCGCGTCACATGCTGGCCAACATGACGTGACGTTTAATACTGCTAAATTACGGTGTCGTTATAATACGATGGGACAAATCTATTAAACTTCCTTTTTCATTAGTCGGGTTTTTTCGTAATTTGATGTTGGTACAAACTACGTTATTAAATCCATATATTTTACATTTTTGTATGAAGTGTCGACCCCCTGGTTATATTGTTTGGTTGCACTCGGAGCGTAGGTTCTGAATGCGCCTCTATTTATGTATTTAATTGGTCGAGGCCCTGATAGTGACCTAAGTCAAATTAATAATGTCAATTTGTCTCTCGTCTGACTTAGGGTTTTTATTTTATTACAATGCAAAGGAACTACACAGAACAACCAGCAGCTGAACTGAATAAACTGTATTATATAAAACTCAAAATACCTTGTAGAATGTATTAATTAACTCGGAAGAATAAAACAAATAATAAGATCATTAATTAAAAATCATAAAATGGTAAGAAAATCTTTGTAAAAAAAAACAATATTTCAAGTTTTAAATATTTTTTTTATTTTTGTACGGCGAGTTAATATTTTTTTTGTTTTTTAACAAAACTCAGAACTCAGAGGTTCTATCAGTAAAGCAAAAAATAAAATATTCTTTCTTATTCTTCTTTAAATAGGGATAAGTGAATCAAGAGTTTTCACTTATTCCTGACAATAGTTCCAAGTGGATATTTATTCCACTTATCCCTACCAGGGGCTGTACCGCGCAAATGTCGTCGGCATCGACATCGGCTTCATTTGACAGATGGATGTGACATATTGCTGCTTCTTTTTGAGACAAATGAAAACTTACCAAAGACTAAGTGCAATATGTCACATCCATCTGTCTAACGAAGTCTATGTCGATGCCGACGACACTTGCGCGGTAGGGCCCCAGTAGGGATAGGTGTACCAGGGACTGAATGCGCCCTCTAACTAAATAATTAATAGCTTAAGTTTCTAAGATCCACTTGCAATCATTTAACTTTTTGACATTTTAACATTTAACTCAGAGTTAGATGATTGCAAAAGTAGCTTTAACTCTAGTTTAATGTGTTAACCTAGCTTGGCGCATGTGGGCCTAACAGTTGGATGAAAAAAAAGAAATCTTATGTACTAAATAAATGATTTTGCAACAGTAAAATGTCATACATAAGGCACAATATATTCAGTCTTAGCTTTGTGTCAATACTATATAACAATATAAGTAATTTGTTTCATACACTTAACGTCATATTTTTAGACAGACAATTTGTAAATAAATATTTTATCATGCATGCGTTTTATGGAAGACATATTTTCTTTGACACACAAACAGACTTGATAGGCATTTTATATAAGTAACAAATGTTATACAACTACAGTTTAAATAAATTTGTCTAGATAAATAATTGATTCTTTATAACAAAGTTTTTAGTTTTGGTATGCAGAATTTACTTATACAAGGATTTCTTACCTATTCAAACCTTATAACTAAAACAAGTTCAATTTGATTTAGACAATAAACATGCATGTCACTGTGTTTCTAAACGGGCCATATTTTTGCTCCATGTGGCTGGTAGCTATATGCATCTTGCTCTATCGTATAATGTCAACCTGAAAGAGCAATAGTTGCCGGCCAGAAATTGCAGGTAAATTTGGCCCGTTTAAACACAATTATATCGGCGGAAACTATTGCAAATACATATTTCTTTTGTTTTTTAATTATCTTAAACTCTCAGACTACCGGATTATGAGACACAATAGATATCTATTTTTCTCTGGACACCAGTGTCCAGTTTGGGTTTGATGAATTAATAAGTAAAGCTTGTTTACTTTCCCAGTGAAAAAAATAAAAAAGCTGTAACACAAAAATGACAGAAAGCATAAATCTTTGCCATAAGTTAACAGAAATTGGAAGAATGTTTTTACTTTTTTTTTTTAACTTATTTTTTTTTCTCTTAGAGTAGGTATCAAAAAGTTTGGCATAAAAACACTGTAAAATATAATGTATTCTGTCAGCATGCTTTGTATATAATAAGGATTATTTTTAGTGTTCATATTGGATTTAGTTCTAAACCAACAAATTAAAAATGTTTTGTCAGTATTTTCCTGTATTGTGAAACACTTCTAATTTTATAGCTTTAGTTTTGTTTTGTTTATATATATTTCTACACATAAATACTTATATATGTATAATTATACGTATTTATATCCGTTACCCTAGTAACCCATATCACAAGCCTTACAGTGCTTACTTTGGGGCTAGGTTAAGTTTTGAGTGTAAGAAATATTTATTTTTATTATATCATAAATATTTTAATATGGTTATAAATTACCTCTTGAGTAATTTAAATGAAGTATCTTTAAAGCTTCTCCTGGGTTTTTTACCACATTTGTGATCTGTCATTTGATAATGTCGGTTAAAGCGTCTTTTGCACACATCACATTGAAATTTACGTACATTCAAATGCCTTTCCCGAATGTGATTCTGAAGGCTTTTTTTCAACATTTCTTTATTGCAATAATCGCAAATAGCTTTAGAATATTGTGACTTATCGTTGCAGCCGAACACAGAGTTCACATAAGTGACAAATTTTTCTTTTTTTTCTTTTATAGTCTCTTCTTTTACAGAGTCGCATTTCTTAATGGTAATAACGTTGTTGTTTATTTTTGTCATTTGCACACACACATCAGTTTCTAAGACTCTTTCCACCCATGTTTCATTTAGAAGTTTCTTGTTTATAACTTCGTCCTTTTGTTGTAAATTGAAGTGTTCTTTTCTGATATGGTACTTGAGAAGTCTTTCCTCGCAGTAGCTTGTTCCACAAGCTATACACTTATAACGTGGTATGGTAACATTACCATCGTCATGAACTTTGAGATGGCTAATAAGATTTCTTTTATCAACGAAAGTGCGGTCACAGTAGTCGCATATGAACACCTTTTTTCTCACCGTGTGAATTTCCAAATGTTTATTAAAAACGTCTTTTCTAAAATACTGCCTAAAGCAAAATGGACAATTAAACCGTGGAGGAACTTTCTTGTGCTGATATAAATGTGCTTTCATACAAAATGAATTACCGCCGACATGTTTGTAGCATATGTGGCATCTTTGCTTACGGTTTTTAGGCTTCTCAGCAGTGTTTTGACCCATTTTGGTGAATAAAATAAAGAAACAAACTAAAATAACAACACGAACAAAAGAAAATCAACAAGAACTCAACATATTACACTTTTTTTTGACGACTTTGACGTGTTGGTGTCACAAATTATATTTGACATTTGATTGTCAATGTCAGATTACTTTTTTAGGAAGTTTTAGTTTCACACGGGACGTTTGCGGAATTTCTGTGGAAAACGGAAGAAGCCAAAATTAAAAAAAAATGTTTGTTTTGTGGAATTTCTGTGAGGAAGAGAAGAAAGAAAGGCATTACAAAAAAAAAAGTTTTTTTAGTCAGTGTCAGCCATGTTATTTGCTTGCGAAAGCTTTGATATAAAAACAAAAAGATTTCTCTAAGCCCTCACTTTGATTGTTTTTGTTGTACCACTAGACCGCAGAGGAGGTTAAACTCTTGTAATACACATTATTATTTATACGTGGAAAATTGGTTAGGGTTTAGGTATTGGTAAGAAATTATGTTTATATTTATCACATCGGTTTCGAGAAGATTTCAGACAGTTAAAGAATTCTATATCATTATCGATAAAGACACATATTTCCAATATGTAAATATTAGTAATAGTGAGTAATTTATTTGCTTTAAAAATGCCTCATAATGTCTTATCACTATACCTATTATAAATAATGCGAATAAATTTTTTTGTAGCAAGAATGTAGGTATCTGAATTTACCGAGTTGCCCCAAAATATAACTGCATAAGTAAGAAGAGGATCCACATACCAAAATAAGCAGCCCTAACTACTTCAGTCAAGGAATTCTGCTAGTATATACAGTGGATAAGAATAGCTTAAAATCTCTTTATTTATGTTAATAATGTGAGATTTCCAATTTAAAATTAGCATCAATTGAAAAACCAAGAAAATTGCTTTAATTAACTTCTTTTATTTCAGTTCTTTGATTTTTAGTTTATACGATTCGGGTCTGTAGTTGTAAAAATGCATAAATTTTGTTTTTGTTGGTTTAACTATAAGATTCAGTGTTTTAAGCCAATCAACTATATCTTTTCATGCCTTATTAATTTCATTTTCAAAATTTGTTTTACTTTTGTTGTCACCTGAAATAAAAATTGTAGCATCATCTGCAAACATAACACATGACATGATTACTGTTGGCAGCTCATTGACATAAATTAAAAATAAACTGGGTACACCAAGAAATACTCCCCCACATTCAGAAAATATTTCTTAATTTGTCCTATTTTTTTCATTTAATGATTCAATTGAAGTACAATTTTGCTGTTTTTTAAATACTTTCAAATATATTTAAAGCTTTACCACGTATAAGTACCGAAGCTTTTCAAGTTATTTTTAAGGAGTATATTATCATGCAACACACAGTCAAATGCATTTGACATATCTATGAATAAGCCTACAGAAGCAGTTTTTTATTAATAGCTTCCCACACCATCATAAGAATCCTAAAAATTGCTGTGGTGGTGGATTTTTTTCTTTTGAAATCCAAATTGGTTAGGGTTAAGTAAATTGTTACATATTAAAAAGTTATAAAGCCTAGAATGTATTACTTTCTCGAAAATCTTTGAAAATAAGGACAAAAATGCTATTGGTCGCTAGTCACAATGACAATCTTCCTAAATATGACATCTGGTCTTAAGTTTATTGTGTTGTCCCCTTTATAGAATTATCAACAGCTGGATCTACAGCATCTAAATTTAAAATTTGGCCACCTCTATACTTCTTCATGAAATTCTCACCAGACGCCTTGAAGAAGCAGAGTCTGTAGAAATAAAATTATTACTTAGCCGAAAAACTGGATACTGGCGAAATCCAAAAGGGCACCGCCATTATATAAAAAGAAGAAGAAAAATATAACATCTGAATCTGACTCTGTGATCTGACTGGGCCGAAGCTGCCGCTGCCGACCATAATTTGATTACAGTCACCCCGTGTGTACCTTACACCTTTCACCTTGGGTGCTATAAAAACCTTTAGTACCGGATAAATAATGTCTTATTTCGGTATTCAAAACATTCGTAACGCAAGCGTTTAAGAATTATTGGCATTTAAAGATGGGCCTCACGGGATGACGCTTAAGATTACGGATGCTGGAAATAACAAAAACTAGCGAACGAAAGTCCAGTTTCTGTTCCTAGATCGTCAGTGACGCAAAAATAAATAAGATTTAACACTCGAGCATCGTTTAAAATAGAACAGATCTCATAAAATCGACGTTTAAACATGGTACATACAGAACCGTGTGGTCAAATTTTCAATTGCCAAAATATCAATAATCATACCGTTTGGAGCCAAACGAAACATTCTACCAGCGTTACGTTTGATATGTGACAGCATTTAACACATGAAATTCGTTCAAATAACAAGGCATCAATATGAAAAAGCGAAAACTATCATTCGTACCGTCACACTGTGTGGCCCATCTTTGAAGACGTTACGTTACGTGAATTTTGCGTTACGAATGTTGAAAAGCAATTCACAGTAAAGAGAATTTCCGTCACTGAGGATCTATCTTTATCTGGAACCAATCAGTGCAGTACTTACGATACAATTCAAGATTGAAATTTGTATGAAAATCTCAAATTAGGATGACAACCATTTGCGTACATTGATGGATAAAAAGGCTAAACTAACCTGATAATTAGCTAGTTTTACGGCGTTGATTCTAGCAACATAAGTGAGATGTAATGTACCTAATTCATGTTAAATAATAAAAAAAAACTATTTCCATTCAAAATAGTCTTAAGTCCGTGTCACGAAAGTTGTCGTGCGGAATTTCTCTGGTACTCAAATTATCTTCCATAGTAATAGCGTTCATTTGCGGATGTTGAAGGTGACTACTGTCTCTCATGCGCCATATTTCGTGAGTCAGACTCTTTATAACCACCATCTTCTTCTTGTTTGTCTGCGATTATGATGGTCTGTCTTGTCTGTAGTCTGTGACCTAGTGATGTGCCGAGACGGCTATATTTGGTATTCGAATATTTTGGTTATCGTTATAAAAAGAATCGAACTAGGACTCGAGTCAGAGGACTTGGACAGGTATTCGAGTACTGACACGAGTATTCGAAACTACTTCAGTGGACTCGAGTACTCTTCGAACTTTGTAGTTTGCTTTTCACGACAAATTCTAATATTTCAACTCAAATCAAAAATCATGTATGCACGCTAAGAAAGTAAATAATAACAGAATAATGTATATCTGCGCCAGAGGTCCCGGGTTTGATCCCCGGACAAGACAAATATGAACATGTCTATTTGTCTTGGTCTGTGTGTTTAATATGTATGCTAAGTATGTATTTGCAAAAAAAAGTATATAGTATGTTCATCCGTTATCTAGTATCCGTAACACAAGTTCTTCACGAAACTTAATGTGGGCTAGATAATTGGTGTGATTATATGTAATTATTTATTATAACTGCTACCACGCTGCCTAGACGGGTTGGTAGAGGGTTTATTTCAAGTTTTCCTTCTCTCGCACAGGTGTTCAGTGCCTCTTATTATATAATCAGTCAGTCATTAATCATGTAATCATTTTTGGTATTGATAAGTTCTATACTTCGGATTTTTTCTGCGGAGCCATCCCTTTCTATCACACAGTCGGTGTTGTATTTAGATAACACTAAATTATACAAACCGACAGTTCGACAGATTAAATAAAATGATAACTTTTAACAAGAAACAAATAATTACTTAAATCTCTAACATCTCATTAAACTGATAGTCCGGATAGGAATTCTAAACACGTTCGAAGCTGCAATGAGTCATAAACACTTCTCGCGTCGTGCGTGACTAACTTCACAATGCTCTTTAAACATTTAAAATTCGATTGTAGAAGTCGGAGTCGAAGTAAGAAGACTCGAAACCTGTAAGTCTGATTCAGCACATCTCTATGGCCATTAGAATATGTTTACGTTCAAATTAAATGCGTTGTTCAAACTTTATTTGTCTTTTTTTTGTAACTTTCTGTTGTGTTTGTCGTTTGCTGTGTTGTTGTATTGTGGTGTAGTTGTGACTGGTGGTGTGTGTTCTTTGTTGGCGGGATTAGCAGAGTAATAATTTTTATTTATATTGTAGTCGTATTTGTTTTACAAAATAATTTGTCCTGTATTGTTTAGTTTTTTCATGGGTGCGATCTTTTGGCTTCAGATAATTGACGATCACACTGTGGTGGTCCCCCCCCCTACCCCCCACCAACTCCCAACCGGAGCAAATGCATAGTTCGTGAGATAATTGAAATTGAAATTACCAACTATATCTAAAGATCAATTGGAGGCGCCTTCAGCTACTGGTTCATCTGGGAGACAAGTTCATAATTACGTGGAAGAAATTAGGTAAGTAGAGATATTATAGCAAAGATTTAAATCAAATTAGTGTTGATTAGGTCGAAATTGCTAACAGAACCGAATTAGTCAACCCCGACTCCACGTGGTATTAGTATGCCCTACCTAGAGTTGCTGTCGGCAAAAATTCCGAATCATTCCCGTGGAATACTGTCGAAATATTTGAAGTATTACGAAACATTCGGAATACTTCGATATTCTAAAAATACCCATGGGAGTAACGATAAAAAAACAGCAATCGGTCAAAACAGCAGCAGAAAGCAGTTGACACTTATTTTTAAATACCTACCTAGCAAGAAAAAGTAAATCATTCTCTGATCATAGTAAAAGTACCTATATAGGTAGGTATATAGATATACCTACCTTACTATCTAGGTACCTCTTAAACACAATAAAATGTCTGTGGAAGTTTCAAGTGTTGAATTATGTACACACGGCGGCACATCAGACTATACATGACCTTGAGACCGCCTTATGGACTACGTAATAAAATAAATAAATAAATATTTGCATACAATCACACTAATTATCTAGCCCACGTTAAGTTTCATGAAGAACTTGTGTTATTATGGATACTAGATAACGGATAAACATACTTATATACATTTTTTTTGTAAATACATACATAATATACATAATAAACACCCAGACCAAGACAAATAGACATGTTCATGCACACAAATATTTGTCTTGTCCGGGGATCGGGGAATATTTGTCTGCGCAAATCTGAATAGCTTGGCCATTTTACCGTATTATGAAGGCACCTCATTTAATTTCAACATATTTAACCTCATTTTTTATGTAAGTTTTTGTTTATAAAGCTAGTTATCAATAAGTCATGTAGTTGTCACCTGTAAATTAAGGTTTCAATTTGTTATAAATGGCAATATGTCTGTTTTTGTTGATATTTTAGTGTTAATTTCGTTGTTGACAAAATTCCAAATAAATAAAATAAATAAATACGATGTCCGCAAAAAAATACTACTTGGTCACCCTAACTCAATTTTCATACAAATTTCAATCTTGAATTGTATCGTAAATACTGCACTGATTGGTTCCGGGTAAAGATAGATCCTCAGTGACGGAAATTCTCTTTACTGTGAATTGCTTTTCAACATTCGTAACGCAAAATTCACGTAAGGGGCCGTCCATTAATCACGTGAGGCTTGAAAGGGGGGGGAGGGGTTTGACAAAAATCACGAAATGTCACAAGGGGGGAGGGGGGGTGTAGTAAGATATCACGTGTATTTTTTTTTTTCATTATTTTTTCAAACGCGCGATTTTTAAATCGAAAAGCGGCGTGTAGTGTGACCTTGACTCGCTGTTGCTAGGCAACGAACGAAGTGCCTTCTCACGCGCCGCGCGCAGACAACCGCCCGCTCGGCACGCCAATCGCCAGTTATTCTGTTGTTTTCGCGCCGAATACATGCGTAAACTGTTATAATACCTATTATTATTTTTATGCCAATCAAAAACAACCTGCAACCTTTCTGTCAGACATTTTTATCATGGTCCTTAATTTCAGAATAAAATAAGATTATACTTTATACATGTATTTAAGATAATATTCTAAAATATCCTAACATAAAAAGGAGATCAAATATATGTGAAGCCAAGCTTCCAGGCTTGTGATTGGCTGACAGTTACATGTATTATAGTAAAATGACACAAAAATATATCATGACATATACGATACCAAATTAATATATAAATTCAACACGCGCGCTTGCGCGCGCAAGACAATTCTAGTTCTAAAAAATTTAAGATTTTTTGTAGATACGAAAAATACACGTGATGTTAGATGGGGGGTGGGGGGTAGTCTCAAACCTCACCATGTATCACCAAGGGGGAGGGGGGTTAAAAAATGCTTAAAAAAAGATCACGTGATTAATGGACGGCCCCTAACGTAACGGCTTCAAAGATGGGCCACACAGTGTGACGGTAAGAAATATAGTTTTCACTTTTTCATATTGATGCCTTGTTATTTGAACGAATTTCATGTGTTAAATGCTGTCACATATCAAACGTAACGCTGGTAGAATGTTTCGTTTGGCTCCAAACGGTATGATTATTGATATTTTGGCAATTGAAAATTTGACCACACGGTTCTGTATGTACCATGTTTAAACGTCGATTTTATGAGATCTGTTCTATTTTAAACGATGCTCGAGTGTTAAATCTTATTTATTTTTGCGTCACTGACGATCTAGGGACTGAAACTGGGGGGCTAAAAAGGATGTAACGCGTGATATTGCTAAAAGTAATTCATTAGCAGAATTTCTTGCAGATCATAAACAATTCCTCTAATTTTCGTAAAATAGTACTTTTTTTTTGCAATATTGCTTCATTTCAATTCGTTAGCAGAATCTATTTTGGTGGTTATGTTGCCACCTAAAAATAATAGAAAACCGTACTTGATAGCAAATAACCGGTGTTCATTTTTAATCAATTTTTATGATTAAAAAAGATGAAAACTGTTACTTCAACTTACTAAGTAATATTTATTAACGAATCTAACCAACAAACACAGAAAAGTTTAATTAAAAGTACAAACAATGAATGTGAAATAGTCACAATTTTATCTTCTAATGGCAACAAGCTAAATATCACGTGACACGCCAAACGTCAAATTGACGTCGATCAATCAAGTCAAAATATTAAATTTGTTTTTAGGTAAACTTTTATAAAAACTTCAAGTTTAAAGCTCAGTTTCGAATCACTTATTAGATGAATCTCGGTTTCTTGTATACCTACTTCAGCACATTTCAAATATTGTTTTTTGGGACATTCTTTCATGGAAACGACTGTCTACTTTGATGTATCGAAGAAGTTTCTAAACAAGTAAGTTAAACCTTGTTATGTACCTTAGATTTTACGTTAAAACGAACTACTTCGGTCAAAGAAAGTGCTAACATTGTACGCCGCAAGTTGTGTATGAATAAATATTTGTTGTGCTTGTGCTACAAGTTCGTAGGTACCTACCTACCGCTATAATACAATTCTTATGTTTTGCAGAAATAACATGGCCCTAGTCCATTTTTTGGAGTTTAAGGAGATATTCTATTGGAGTTACAAGGATAGTATAAGAAACTACAGAAATAAACCTCAAGGTAAAGTGCCGGAAAGAATTGACTAACCTATCTATTTAAACACTTGGGGTTTTGGCACATACAGCAAAGGAATGGTCCATTGTAAGTACTCATTCTATAATAATGTCATGATAAATATACCTAGGTATTCTGTTAGGTATTGATTTTTTGCAAATATTTACTCCAATCTCGAAAGTAATTTCTCAGTTCATTACTCCTATTATTCATAATATGATAAAACTTGATATTCTTTTCATTTGTATCTTTTAAATGCAATATAGGTAGGTAACATAATTATTTTTGAATGCTAAATACAATTTTACTGATATAGGTATGTAATTTTGTCATTAATACATATAATCATTGTATGCTTGGTTTAACCACAGAATACTTAATAGTACAAGTACAACATACATTTGGTATCATTTTGCTTACATGCTGTAAACAACAGGAAGTCTATTAATATTGGTATTTCACATGACTATATTACTATATCAAAATGTATTTACATGCTATCGGAGATCCTTCCGAAGCAGTCATTGAAATTTAAGCTAAGTTTAAATAAATGTATTTTGTTTCAGCTCGCTTGCTGCCGACTCTGATAGATGAGGCGCAAAGGCGATACTGTCTCAAGTTGACCCGGAGAGGACTGTGCTCGGGCCTATTAGTGTTATCAAATCTTAGGCGAATAGTTGGCTGAACCATGGGACATCTGTTTGATTGCTATTTTATGAAAGATGTTTTTTATTATATTATTTTCTAGGGCAAGAAAGCAATGATATATTCTCAAAAACTTTAATATTTCAAATAAGTAGTATTGTTTTGTTATTGTTATGTTATATTATAATTTATAAGTTATCCTTTAATACATATCAATATTAACTTCTTTAGTATTTGCTGTAAGCATAAAAATTATTAAACTAAGTTTTTTTAAACAATGATTTCTTGATTGTTTTTAATTAGATTAGCTTTTATTGTAGAACTAGTAGTTATTAGTGGCTCATTATTGTTATTTAAAAAAGAATTTTACTTTAAAAGTTAAATATGATTAATAATTAAATGAATTACTTAATTTTTACCTATCATTTGTAGACATACCATCATAAAAATGATAGGTACAAATAAAAATGAGGTAGTAATTAATTTGATAAGTTAAAGTAAATAAGTACTTGTAATAATTTATATAATATTTAAAACTCTGGCATTGATTTTGTTATTCCTTAGAATTGATCAAATAGTAATTCTGTGTAATTGTTAGGTACTTATGTACATAGAGTTTATAAACAAAATACATAGCTGTAAAATCTCTTCTTATGCATGATAGACATAATTGTTGGGTTCTTATTTGTAATAAATAAATGTGTTATATTTGATTGAAAATAAAACAGTAGTAGAAACCCATTTTTTATTTACAAAAAAATCAATCTTTTAACGAGCAGCTAGATGGTCATTCCTCCTCGCTTTAGTGGTAAATAATAATTGTATTCCTTATGTGCATATTTATGGCAGGCTGCTCCTTTTGGGGTGTTAGTGGCTACGAAAGCATCCTCATCATTACAAATGTGGGTCTGTGCAATAATATCTGAAAAACTAAAACCAATCTTTAGCTTTTAAAGGTTTAATAAATAGAAGGTATCTAAGCCTACAATTATTTACAACATAAATAATTATAACTTTTGTGTGTAACATTAGAAGATATCTACTTATTTTTAATGATAAAACTTGTAAAGTTGATGCTTTAAGTATTTAAATTTTAAGTACTTACCTACTCAAAATGTGGGTTCGATGTAGAGAGCCTACCTCTATACCTACCTATTCTTGTACTACTTTAAGCATTCAAGGAGTGATAGATATCTATAAAAGAATCTGCTAAGAAAAGCACTTAGAGGTATATAATAAGTCGGAGAATGTAACCACTATAAGGTAAGTCACTAGTAGTAGTAAAATGTTAGTACCTATTATGTACCTATTTAGTTACTTACCTTGGAGGAATTCGTCCAAGCTTGGAGGCAGTAGGTCTTTATTGGGGTCAATGAGACGAAAGAAGCCGACGAACTCGGTGTCTGGTACTTCGAAGAATAATTCGATTCTTCACATTGCCACACTTTGTCTACGATATATTAAACGCTCCTTAACACAGGCATTCTTCAAAAAGTGTTCGTAAAGTGGTAACTTTGTTATATCAAATAAATTTTATGGAAAAAACACACAACATGTACAAAATGAATTGTAAGAAGTTGCTCCTTAGTATCTTTTTGTAATTCTGTTAGTTGACGCTTGAGCAATTCCTATTTTGTGGAGCATTTTACGCTTTTCCATACAAAACTGTCACTTGAATGAATTGCAAAATATTAATCAAATTCAATTCCTATTGTGAATTGCGAGAAAAGTGCCATTTTACGATTCTGAATTTGAATTGTAATATGAATCTAACGAGAATTGCAAAATCCTTGCTTTTTAACCCCCCTGGACTTTCGTTCGCTAGTTTTTGTTATTTCCAGCATCCGTAATCTTAAGCGTCATCCCGTGAGGCCCATCTTTAAATGCCAATAATTCTTAAACGCTTGCGTTACGAATGTTTTGAATACCGAAATAAGACATTATTTATCCGGCACTAAAGGTTTTTATAGCACCCAAGGTGAAAGGTGTAAGGTACACACGGGGTGACTGTAATATAATTTGTGCTGCCGACGCAGAACCCCCCATTCAGAACAGGAAATAAGAACTTTCAAAGTCATGACATCTTATGTACCTAATTATTTATTTGCATAAAATATGGTAATACAAAGTTGTTACAATAAGGTTTCCAACATATCCTGTCGAGTGGTTTGACGTGCAAATATTTTGTTAAAGTGATACAAGTTATTACATAATTATGCTAATAATCCAGATACAATTATTATAAATAAAGTTATCAATGAGTCAATAATTAAATTGTGCATGTCAATGTGATTAAAGTAAAAATGTCAGAAATTATATTACAATTGTCAATCATAACTACAAATTCCTTCTAAATTTTTAAATGTCAATGGTTGTATCGTTCAAATAGTAATTTTATAGTTCTAATACATTTTTTTTGTAATTTATACCAATTTATTGTTTCTGAGGTTTATGCACTCTTACTAACGTGGTATTTTTTGGTGGTTGTGGTTAAATTAGTAGACATACATATGAATAATTTAATTTATTCAAAACATTCGTATCTTCTTGTTCCTGTGTCTATAATACATCGCGTCACCTTCTACTTCGTTCCCTACTACTGTGCTCTCATGTTGTAAAGTTGATTGTGTCACCTGGAAAATCGAAATAAAGGTTTTATTTAAAGACGATATTATGAGCCCTTTAAGAGGGGAAGGTACCAAATTCGTAGAAGTAGATAGCAAATGTGTCAAAAGCGGCCACTTTTAGCAGTTTTGCTATCTACTTCTAGCAGTGACTACGAGGGAATGTAATGATACCTTCTAAAAATACTAGACTATGGGCTCTAAAAATTCCACGTAAAGTTTTATTAAAATTGTGAATTAGAATTACGATATTAAATAAAATTCAACGCGGCGCCACTTTCGGTCAGGGTACCGTCTTAACCCACTAATTAAGCACACAATCGACTTGATTTTTGGCATACCTAGAGTTAGTTGAAATGTCCGACAGTAACATTGGATTTTTATCCCGATATTCGAACGGGAACTACGAGGGTGAAACCGACACCGGCGGAAGCTAGTAGGTACCTAATTAATAGTTCTATGAACTGTCTAGTGTAGGGGTAGGTAGGTACATAATATGTATACCTGCCTTCTACTCAGAGGGTCCGGTTCGATCCCCGGACAAGAGAATTTGTGTGCATGAACTTGTATATTTGTCTGGGTGTTTAATGTATTTACAAAAAAACTATTATCCGTGATCTGCATAGTATCCATAATACAAGTTCTTTCTTAAGAAACTTACCTTGGGCTGAAAAAAAAACAAAGTGTAAAGGAACTTTAGTATAGTTCCTTATAAAAATATAATGTATTTATACTATAAATACTACCTCGTGAACATGTTCCGTTACGGTCGAATGTTTCAACGTATATTTGGTATCCGAAGGGAATTTGGTAGACCTTCCTGAGCTGTCATCATCGAGGATGGCTATTAATTTGTGAAATATCTTCCTAGAAGAACAATTAACGTTACTACGTTACGTTACTTATATGGCATGAGGGTAGGTATAATACTACGAGCGTCAGTTCAGTGGAGGTGTTTATGTGTTATTTCAGCGAGTGTATGTATGTGTTAGTTCAGTAGTTTTGTTGAATTTCATATTATTGTTGTTTAATTCCCCCTGTTGATAACAGATGTTTATTTTTTAGTTCGCGGTATAGGCAATGATAAACTGAAATATATTAGTGTTTGGCATGTTTTTATAGGAGACAATGTCTCTGCCTCTTCTTTCTTTTCTTCAGGCGTCGTTAGTTTAGCAGTTTAGTGAGGGTATGTTATGTACCTATGTGTCTGTGTTAGTTTTACGAAGGTGTGTGTTAGTTCAGTATACCAGTGGGGTTTTTTGTGGGGTGTTCAGTGGTGTTAGTTCATTGTAGAGATACTAGTGTTAGTTCAGTGGTAGTATATATATACATACTCCCACTAACCTAACACTAGGAATTCAGTAGTTCAGCCATGATATGTGTTAGTTCAGTGAGGGTATATGTAAGTTCAGTAGTTCAGTGAGAGTATATGCATAAGTTCATTAAGTAGTTCAAGGAGGGTATATGACTATGACGTGTAATGTGTGTTAATTCAGTGAGGCTATGTGTTTTAGGTTAGTAGTTCAGTGATGGTGTGTGTGTATGTTCACTAGTTCAGTGTGGGTTTAGCTAGCATTAGCACGGTTCTATGGATAGAAAGCGTCCTACTACCCTGGGTAGACCAGGAAAGAGGTAGCCGGTTTATGCGATCTGAAGGTTCACAGGTTTGTAATAGGCAACAACAATACAATGTATGCACGCACCTTTAGATACTGCTGCTCGACTCGCTGATTCCTCCTTTTGATGGAGCGAGTGACCTGCTAGTTGATTATCTAACTCTGTTATTATCTAAATTTATTGAAAGTGCAGTTACATTGCTGCTTTAATGAGATTGTTGTCACATTGATTTTTACTAAAGCGGCAATGTGACTGCACTTTCAATCAAACGTTGGTAAAAACAAGTTACATAATCAGGGGGCAGATCACCACGTAGACGTGCACGGTCACTTGCACTCTCGAAGTTGCAATAGATGGTAAGGACTTAAGGAGATCGAAACGATGTTCGCGCGCGCCGAAGGTGACTGGTGCGCGTAGATGGGAGCGGGCGGAGTACACTCTTCGTATACCCTCGATCCAGTCAATATTTTTCTACGTGCGCACATAACAGCTTTTTTTCCAAACTGTTTTGTGTTGCCATACGTAAAACCTTAGCCACCTTCGATTTAACGTTGAATAAGATACGATAATGTTAAGAAAGTATGTGTGTGACTTACCCAGCAGTTTCGAATCCCATATCCCTAAACATATTTCTTTCTGCCACAGTCAGCAAGGAATTAGTATATACATTATCTAGTTTTTCTATAGGAGATAATGTCTCTGTCTCTTCTTCTTTCTCTTCAGGCTTATTATCACCTAAGGATAAGAACTATAACTATCATCATCAATTTTAATGTTCCCTCTGCTGGGGCACTGGCCTTCCTTATGGATGGATGAGGAGGATGGGCCATAACAACCCACCACGCAGGCCCAATGCGGATTGGATCAACAATCGCAGGCCTTATAGCCGCGTATCTTGTCGCGAGGTAGACAAAAGTCGTCGTCGTTGTCGTCTCTGCCACATAGACAAAAGGCCTATGCTATATATTTTTTTTATATTAAATAGGCTTACTCTTGATGTCATTCTGCATCAAAGAAAGAAGACACCAAAGATGGAGTGAGCTTGCCTAGAAAAAGCCTATTGACTTGAGCATTAAATACACCAGAATTATTATGCTTCTGGGAATACAGGCAATTCCACTATCAGCTGTGCGCATAATAAAAGATGAGGAGAAGCGCTTTGTTGGGAAGACGTGGGATATCAACCAGGTAGGGGTGAAGGCCTGCCGTATTGAAGTATTTTGTCTCGGTGACGTACCGCGGCTCCAGCGGTCGACGGCGCGGCGGTGGATTAACTGTCTGCGTAGATCCGTTCATGTGACATGCCTTTAAGCCTGGGAACGGGTGCTGTTTATGGTCACTATCCCATATTCCGCCGCTAACTCTATTCAACCTTGCCTTTTGTGTTTGGGCGGGTGGCGGTGCTTGACATCTGAGTAAGATCCAGGTGAAATGGAGGTTATAGGCCCCGGAAACTAAGCTCCCTACATTTGAGAGGTGGGGTTTACCGGTCTCCAGATAGTGTGCTCTGTAACCGAGAATCGACGGTTTCCACCTTTAGTCTAGTAGCGTGATAAGGAAGCCGGTTGACTGCTTTCGACGTGTCGGATGGTGGTGCCTCCGGTTGCGCCCCCTTTACTCCCAGAGCGGCCACAGTCTAAAGATTAAATAAACAGTCGTTGCACTCGGGCCATATGACGAGCACACACGCGCCGCTCGCTATGGCTACACGGCCAGCCCCTCGATATCACTTGTAAAACTAGTGTGAGTGAGTCATTTCAGCCGTCTGTAGGCAGTGCAAAGACTGTGTGCGAGTGTCGCGCGGGGCGGCGGCGGTGGCATGCCGTAACTATTACTCTCATAGAACTCCGCGACCGTTTGTAGTACTTACCTGGCGGTTTTTCTTCATCTTGTCGTTTAAATTTTTTATGCCAGTATCGTCTGGAATTTGGGTAAGCCCCAATAATTGGAGCCTGATGATATAACTCTCGTAATACTCTGTAAAAATTAATATCTATTGATTTGTATCCACTATGTTCTAGGGTCCGAAGAAGTATCATGAATAAAAACTGCGCTAAAAAAACCGACGTCAAAAACTAAAAATATGTAAATTTAAAAAACTATTAACACTTTCATTTACAAGATAATAAAAAATCTATTGTGTCTGACTCCGCGCGGAATTACCGGCATTGAATGGGTTAAACAGGGATTCGACTTATTATTAAATTATATGCTTCCGACTGCATGTAATATGTTGAACAAAATATTTTTTTATTTGCCTTTTATAATTGATCTTGTTTCCATCTTTTCCGTTGGCTTGTTTTTAGAAGCAGGCGGTTTTTTTAGTATTTTAAATTTATATATATCATTTTAGTTATTTATTGGCCATGACATGATATACCTTTTTGAAATCCTAAAGATCAGCCCTTTAATTTGATACCCATATTGAAGTATTCTAAAAATATTTAATTTTTTACTTCAAATAAAAGCAGACAATGCTTGGCTGGCGATTCGCCAGTCATGCCGCCATCATGTTGTTTTTTTTTTACTTTTTTTTGATATTCCCAGTGTCACTCTTACAGTAAATACGAATTAACGACACCTCTCGAGCCGTCCAGGCCGCAGAACGTGCCAAACAATTAAGCATACGTAATATACTCTCGAAAAACATAACCTTCCTTCTGGCGCAGTCGGGTAAAAAGCAAAATTGAGCCTTTTGGAGTCGGTGCCAGCCAAGGCAAAAAAATAAAGTAGAATGGTTCAAAGTAGAATACCTTGACCGGCACCGACTCCAAAAAGGTTTATTTTTTAACCGACTTCAAAAAAGAGGAGATTCTCAATTAGGTTGGTTATTTTTTTTTGCTTTTTAGTTTTTGAAGTCGGTTTTTTAACGCAGTTTTTTTTTTTACTTTTTAGTGTCTGTAATAATATGTTGTTTTGTAAACTACAGTAGGAATAATCTAGATTAGATTATGTTTAATGTACAATAAAAATATCGTGATTCCGAAAGTGGGTATAATCCGAAAATTCAAAAAATCTACCAAATGCTAGCGAAGCGATATTTTTTTAATAGCAACATTAAACCAGTCGCCATCTTGATTGCGCTAGTAGAGTTGTTAAACATATCGATACCTTGGGGCTCAAAGGGCGTAACCACCATTTTGGTCAAAATGAGTTTTAAACGCCATCTTATTCAGTTTTTTCTGCGCTATCGAACTGTATTTTTAAAGTTCTCAAATTCGGAAAACAATGGTGAATACGACCCCAAATTTCAAGGCTGGTAATGCAGATTTTTTTTGTATTTTTGGACGTAAAAGCAATAATTATTAGGCATCATCAAAGTACTGGGCGTAAACGACAATCTCAAATGAAAATGTAGGGCGTATATCTGTACGACTTAAAGCCATAAAGAATATATTTAATATATTTCATCATAATTTATTTTGTATGTTAAGGTTTAGAGGGTGGAAACGTTATCGCCGTTTGTATGGAGACCGTTTGCTACACATTCCTCTTAAAAAGTTTAGTTATAACCCATGTTAAGGCCCTCCAAAACTAGGTTTAATTTTAAAGCCACAATCATTGCTTTAATGTGCCTAACATTTGACAAAGCTGTGAAGCTTTGCAAATTTTGTAGCTTAAGGTTAGTTAAACCTTACTGGCTGTGTAGCAAATTGTTAAAAATAATCATTAAAAATAATTTGTAGTAAAAAAGTTATAAAAAAAAAAAGAAAGTTATATTGTAGTTCCAATTAATTTGTCTTAATATTTATTACCTTCGTCAGAACTAGCCAACAATCAAGATTGTTTTGCAATAGTAGCCTTTTACTCTTATCTTCCTTCTAGTAACTAACTATAAAATACTAAATTTATTTTGTCATTCCAAAAGTAAAAAAAAAACTTCCCTACTTATAAATATCAGAATAGAATACAAGCCTCTGATGGACTAAGGGTTGCCAAATTGACCTATTTTACTAAAAACAGTTGTAAGTATTGTAATATAAACCCAAAAAGTTGAATAACTAATAACAGATCGATAAAAACTACAGTTTTCATTTTGAAAGTTGGTGGTTACACTCTGCGTTACTAACGCAGCACTCATTTTATGGGGCATAAAAGACAGCGTTACTAACGCAGCAGTCATTTTATGGGGCATAAAAGACATTAGTAGGGATTCGAGAGTTCTAACACAGTGTCAGAACTCCCATCCCCCCTCCACCCGTCTCCCCCTCATTGCCCTTCCATAACCCATCCTCGGGTCGTCCAAAACTAAAAAAAAAAAAAAAAAAAAAAAAAAAAAAAATGAAAACACCCCCATTTGAATCGATTGCGCTGGGTCCCGGAATGATATCTCTAACCCTTTCTGAGATACGTTTTTCTTAAACTCAGCCCTACTTGATTAACTAATTAATCCTCGGGCCTCGGGCTTCGCTAATGACACGTTCTATGTTAATTACACCTCAGTCATTTTTCACAATGCCGCTCATTACTTAACTATTTAATAAAATCATTCATATTTGTTGCATAACTACGATCCGTACCTATGCATGTTTTCGAACAAAACAACGCCTCACCTAGTCGTCTACCTACCTACCCAGGCAAACCGAACATACACAGTTTGTTGAAGCTGGAGCTTAGCGGAGTTTTTAACACACCTACTATTTATCGTTCTCGTGTGAACACCATATTTCTCTTCTACAATCTTAATTTGGTTCATTAATTTCTCATTTATTTGCTTCCACTACCATAACAAGTTTTACAAGTACTTTTATTATTTGATTCGACAAATAACTTTGCTCATTAAATTATCAACTATTTGCTTTCACTATAATAACAAGTTTTATTCAAGTTCTCAGTTGTTTTTTGAACATTTTGATTGAGAAACACATCATAATGTTATGATCTGACTTAGTATAAGAACAACCACAAATTAGCTTTTCCTAACAAAATATTATTCGCCCTCATTGAAGACATAGACTACTGCTTCAGAGTCAAGACAACAAATATGGAAGTGAGTATTTTATTTTATTAAGTTACATGATGTTGATTTATATTTACTGTTGTACTTATTATTCTTTGTTCTCATTGTTATTGCTCATATCTTACCTCGATAATAACACTACCACCAACTAGGAGGAAAACACTTATAAATATTACTTTCCGATGTCTGATGATGAGGACACATCTTCGAGCCCATACCCTTAAGAAGAGAAATAGCAGCAGCGAGCCGAGCAGCGATGCTCTGAAGGAATTCTTTGAACAACCCGCGTAGAAGTAAAAAGCAAAAGTTCAGCCGTCTATTGTAGGCAGAGTAACAAACGACGGGGTCTCATATATTTCTACAAATGATGATAATGGATCAAAAGCGAATCACCTAATAAAGATCGAGATCTATAAATTTAAAAAATTGGCGAACGTCTCGCTATCGGATCACTGGAAACATGCGGACGTACGAGTGAAGTACTACAATAAACAAAACACTAACCACCACCAACGAACACGGCAGCTGATATATAACATTACAAAAGAAATTTCAAGTGCATCTGACTGCAAGAAATATACATTTAAACATAAAGATTGAATAAAATCATCCATACTGACGTTGATTTATAATGCATCATATTATAAAATGTATGAAATAAGGTTGAAATTTGACACCTGAATAAACGATTTATTCTGTTAATATTCCCTTCTTTTCCTTCATTTCAAGGTTTTTAAAATAAAGATCAAAATGAAATTGAATACCCAACCTAAAATACCCTTGGCGAAGCAGTCTTGTCAGAACTTGTTATTTAGTTACATGTGAACACCGTATTTTTCATTCATTATCGAAAAACTTTATTTACTACTTTCAATAAAGTTTCAACTACTTCTTCTCTTCATTATTTAAGTATCAAATGTTTGCTTACAAAAGCATAACAAGTTTATTTAAGTCTTATCCTTTGAATTAGTTTACTTTGTTTTATCAGTGATTGTCAAACACATTAGAATCTAATGATATGAACTAGTATAAAAACGATCACATTCGCTTTCCATTTCCTAACAAAGTGCCCTAAAAGACGTTATTACATTGACTACTGGTTGAGAAACAGGCTATCTAAAACGGATGTAAGTATTGTATTTTAAATACTTCTTTGTGCCTGATATTTGCTAAATTGTTCGTAACTATCGACCTCCTCGTCTGTTACATGATGTTGGTTTATATTTATTGTTGTACTTACAATTTTTTGTACTCATTGTTACAACCCACATCCTGCTTTAGTGACAGCACTACCATTGGTTACGAAGCAAACACATCTTTGACACAACACCTACTCTATCAAGAAGATAAACAGACCAAACAGCGAACCTCTAAGAAGCAAGTTTTTTTGAATAGCCCTTATAGGAGACACGAGCTAAACTATAGTAGATTAGTCTACTGTGGGGCGTGCAACAAAGGATGGGATCAAAAGCAACTCATCTAATAAATGTAATTTTTTCTTTATGTCTTAAAAATTAGCAAGCGTCCTGACATCTGATGTAGGCGTTTTCGAGTGAATTACCACCTACAACAAGCAAAAGTATAACCACAACAAATAAATTCGACAGTCAATTTATACTTATAATAATATCAGAAAGCTATTTGAAATGCATCTGAACGCAAGAAATATACGTTAAAACGTAAATATTGAATTTGCATAAAATCATTGATCAACACAATCTCATTAACAAATTATTTTGCCATAAGAAACTATCATGAATATCGTTACAATAGTGGTGGATCTGCAATGGTTCAAAGATTTAAAAAATAAATTCATTATAAAGGAATTGGCAACCGCTACTAAAGATTACACTCTAATATTTTTTATAAAATCACCTTATTCTTTTGAAAACTTTATGAAATGATGAACAAAAGCATATACGTTGGTTGGAGAAAAACCGTGGGTTGACTTGGATTGAAGAAATCATTGATCATCAAGAATTTCAACGAATTTTAGTACCTACCTTATTTAATTGACAAAAAAGTATTAGTCAAAGATTTGGAGAAAATAATGTGGCTTAGAGAGTTCTATTTACAATGTGAAATAATGTGCACACAGCCTTACATCAATAAATGTAGGGTGCTTTACCTACACTTTAGATGATAATGATAAGAAATTGATATGATATTACGATAAATGATAAGATTTGCTTGATAGAAGGAAAGGTTAAAAATGATAACAACCAATTCCAACGAATGCTTAATTAGCACTGATTTTATTGCTATAAATATAAAAATAATTATTGCACGTATTGCAAAGTAAGCAATGTAAACAATCACGTACGATGACTCGTACATCTTGCCAATCCAAAAAAAAAACAAGAAAAAATGATAAACAATAATTAAAATTTAACAATGATAAAGTAAGTAATATAAAGGTGTATAAAATGTAAAAATGCTTAGGTAAATATAACTTATGTAAACATTGCAATAGAAATAAATTAAATTGACTATAATTATTCATTAAACTGAATGTCTTTAAATTCTATTGTTTTCGTCATAGTCTGATCCCGTGTATGGCATGAGGACCCACACGATGGTTTCGCGTAGAGTGGGAAGTCATTTGATGAGGAGGTGTTGTCGCCAGGGGGTGCTGTGTACAACCGCACTGGCTTTGGTGGCGGCACAACGCTTACTCTGTCTTTGGACTGCCCTTGCCGCCTGAAACAAATAAACAAACAAACAATACAAATGATTAGTAAAATGCTGATGAACAACAAAGTGTATATCATGACGTAATGATGTTTGTCATGAATTGATACGTCATCAATGGTAGCTTCTTTCAGACTTTGGATCTGTTTCTTTATCTTGATCTCATCCTCTTTGTCCATTTCTATGAGATGAATAGGTACAGATGTGTTGATAAACTCGTTCAGTCTGGATGTGAGAGGAATCTCTATTTTCGGTGTCGGTGATTGTACTTCTAATTGATTTCTATAGTCATGGTGTCCGATCAGTGTGAAGGTGTCTCCTTTCACAACACAGTCTTGACCTATGGTAATGATGCCACAGCCGCGTAGTCTGCGTGACGTCAGGCTCGCCGGACACATGACGCGCACGGGACACTCTTCGCAACATGAGTAGAGCCACGCGTCGCTGGAATGTAATTTGATCCATACGTCTGTGCATTGAATTATTTTTATTTTACAGAATGTTTGATTGCTGCCGTTCGTAATTATTTTTATATCACATATTGAATGATCAACTTTTAGTTCGTAGATTGGTTCATTCAAGCCACACAAATATCTATCTTGATGAAATTTTGTACATGATAATAAGTCTGTCTGCGTCATAGGAATAAAGGTATCCTTTCTCATGTTGAATGCTATAAATTCAGTGATAGGTATAGCGTATATTGTTTTGTTATCTGTTACTTGCGGCAGGCTTATCACGTGATTTATCTCATAGTTTTCACTCGTAGTTAGTGGTATTTTGATTTCCATAATAAGATAGTTTCCTTTGATCTTTGCCTTCACTTGGAGTATTTCATATAAATGTTTAATATTTTCAGGTTTGACGGGCACAGTTAATTCTCTATTTAACTGTCCGGAGATAATATTCAACTGTTCCTTTAGCTGATCGGGTGATAATATGTGGATATCAATGCGTCCTTGGTATATGTCGGTTACCGTGTTTATAAGGCTCTCCTGGATTCTTCTTATGTTTGATATCAGTATGTTTAGTGAGAGTCCATTTGATAATATGTGAAGGGATTTTCTGATAATGTTCGTATCTTGAGAAATATTGTAAAGTTGTTTATTGATGTTTCCAAACTGTTGATCCATATGTTGTGCGTGTCTATGTAAAATATTGTTGTGAGCTTCAACGACTGATGTTTGATTTTTTAATAATTGTAGAAGGTGGGCTTCATTGTGCGTTATCTTTTCAATATCCTGTTGGTATTGTTCTGCAAACTTGTCATCCAATACCCCAAATAAGAAGTTGGCGACGTTTCCGACAGCGTTCAATAATGCTCTTTTTGTACGATGATAGTGAGAAAAAAGAAGTATTTCGTTGTAATGCTTGATTTCGTTAAGATCGTGGTCATATTGTGTTATTAAAGTGGAACATATGTCCTTTTCGTCTGTTTCGTCACAGTAGCTGCGTAAATTTTTTATGTAAGCATCCAGGCTTTCAATACTCTGCCAATAACCAGTCATGTTGTAATAAACAATCGTAGTCCATTTGTCTTTAATAATTTGCATATCGGCAGTTTTATCAAAATAAAGCGAATTTGTGTTATTGATTTGCGCTATGTTCAATGATTGTTGCAGGCTTGCGGAAATGATAGACAGCAGAAATAATAAAGACATGATGATAAAATTATTCTGGAATGCTTTCCTTGGTCTTGGTTGCTTGATAGTCCCTTTTTGATTAGTGCCACTTGATATTTCATTACTCTCTAACTGTTTTTCTTGCGTCGGTAAAATGATAAGCTTGTTGATTGGCCTCTTCATGATATTATTTTTAGTTTTCAGAGTTACAACCCTGACGTGTCCGTCCTTGCCGGGGTGCAACTCACAAACACGCGCCAATGCCCACTTGCCGGGAGGCATGTTTTCCTCCTTGATGATAACCACGTCGTCTATTTTAATGTTTTCAGTTGCTTTTCTCCACTTTGACCTTGATTGCATTTGTTGCAGATATTCGCTCGACCATTTTTTCCAGATTTGTTTATTCATATTTTGCACTAGTTGCCATCGAGTTGATAAATGGGTGATATCAGGATCGGTCTGTGGCCTTGATATCAATGGACCACCGACTAAGAAATGACCAGGAGTCAGACACAGGTCCTCAGGATCCTCAGTGAGTGAACAAAGTGGTCGGGAGTTCATACATGCTTCAATTTGTTGTAGTAGGGTTGTCAGCTCCTCGTATGTAAGTTTTTGCTCCCCTACTACCCTTTTCAGGTGATATTTGACGCTTCTCACTGCGCTTTCCCACAAACCGCCAGCCGAAGGCCAGGCAGGAGCGTTGAAGTGCCAGGTGACCCCAATATCGTTGTTGTTCATGATTTCTGGATTGAGCGAATTAATGATATCCTTGTGCTCCTTTTTCAGGATACGTGACGCACCGACAAAGTTTGTGCCATTATCGCTGAATACATGTTTCGGCGTGCCTCGCCGGGAGCAAAGTCGTCTGAATGCGGCTAGGAATGCTTCTGTGCTTAGATCTGACACCACTTCCAGGTGCACGGCTTTTGTGACGAGACATATGAAGACAGCAACATACCCTTTCGTGGTGCGGACGCCTCTGCCCTTATTCAATTTGATGTCCATGTGCCCCGTGAAGTCCACTCCTGTATTGGTGAAGGGTCGCGATGGTGTCACTCGGGGTTGGGGCAAGTCTGCCATGATCTGGTGTCCTGTAGTTTGCTTGAAGCGTTTGCAGATGACGCAATCACGAAGTTGTTTCTTCACTGTTCGTATGCCGCTAACAATCCAGTATGTTTCCCGTATGTATGATAATGCAAGCTTTGGGCCGCCGTGCAGGGTTGTCACGTGAGCTTGATTAATAATTAACTGAGTAAGTCGACTTGAACTTGGTAAGATGATGGGGTGCTTGGCTGAATAACGAAGGTGTGAATTTTCCAACCGTCCACCAACCCTTAGTATCCCGTTGTCGTCCACATAAGGGTTCAAACTGGCTAGCCGACTGCTTGCTTTCACGTGGCCTTTACTTTTCAAATGTGATAAATCTTCCGCGAGCTCTGTACTTTGTACTTTTCTTATGATAAAATCGTAAGCATTTTTCAGCTCAGTTCGTGATAATTTATTGTTTTTATTTAAATTGTCTTGTTTGCGTAAACGTGTAATAAAGCGTAACACATATGCTATTGTTTTTGCAATCGATGTTATAGAGCTCATTTTGTGTAATAATAAATTGATAATGCATTCTGTAGCATGTAAGGCTGTGTGCACATTGTGTTTTTTCTTGATTTCAACATTTGGTTCTTCATATTTCGAATCGTTTGGATCTTGATAATCTAGGATGCATTTAGGGCCTTCCCACCATAATGAATATTTTGATAAACTTTTTGTAGACAACCCTCTTGTAGCGCAATCCGCAGCGTTTTCTTCTGACCTTATATGATGCCAACAGGATGCTGGAAGTACGTCTATGATCTCTCGTACTCTGTTTGCGACGAATAATTTCCATTTTGATAACTCTCCGTGTATCCATCCCAATACGATCATTGAATCTGTCCAGGCACAAATTTTTGTGATAGTGATATCTGCTGATGATAGGGTTTCCAAAACTTTCTTCATAAGTTTTGACAGTAATAATGCACCCAAAAGTTCTAATCGTGGCAATGATACTTGTTTTTTGGTCGGAGCTATTTTTGTTTTTGCAGTGACCAACTTCGATGTGCGCTCGCCCTTATCATTTACTGTCACTAAGTAAACACAGCAAGCGTACGCTTTTTCTGATGCGTCGCAAAATCCGTGCAGTTGAAGCGATTGACCGTGACCCAGATATCGTGGAATATGAATCATATTTATTGAAGAAATGTCTTGCTTTAACGAACACCATTCCTTTTCTATTGATAATGGTAATGTGTCATCCCATGATAATTCTGATAACCAAGTTTGCCATCCAAGGGGATCATAAACTTTGGAGATTTCTGATAACAGCTGCCGTTTAGTGACTAAATGATTGTTATCGTTAGTCACTTTGTTTTGATAAGAAAAGCTGTCAGAGGCGGGATTCCACATCAAGCCCAATGTTTTCCTCGTTTCACTGTCCTTGAACTCGTACATAGAGCTTTGTTGTTCAGGCGGTAAATGTTGTATCAGCTGTTGCTCGTTGCTAGCCCATTTTCTTAGGTTCATTCCTGATTTTTGCAAAACTTCTATTAATTCTTGCTGTAATTTTCTTGCTTCTTCTAAGCTGGGTACACTGCAGAGAAGGTCATCCATGTAGAAACAGTGATTTAAGGCATACGCTGCATGTTTAAGTTGTTCATTATCCTTAGCGATTTGTCGTAATGTTCGCATCGCTAAGAATGGTGCTGACTTAGTACCATAGGTCACGGTTGTAAGGTGATATTCTTGTAATCGGTCACGCGGCGAGTGTCTCCATACGATAGTTTGTAAACTTTGATCAGCCGTTCGAACATATATTTGACGAAACATTTTCTCTATGTCCGCAGTCAAAACATATTTATGTGCGCGCCATTTCAAAATCAGTGACTGAAGATCCTGTTGTAGATTAGGCCCGCTTTCCATGAGATCATTAAGGCTGCGACCAGATGATGTTTTTGATGACGCGTTGAAAACTACGCGTAGTGACGTAGTAGATGAGTCCAGTTTTAAAACTCCATGGTGCGGTAAATAACATGTTGTCTCGTTTAAACCTGCGTCGGCCTTGCGCATGTGACCTAATTCTTGATACTCAGTCATGAACTTCCGATATCCGTCTGATAATTGTAGATGTTTCTCAAACTTTCGCTCAATCTGCAAAAATCTGCCGATAGCGATTGACTTAGAGGTGCCTAAATCATTCTCAAATCCAGGCTTCATAGGGATAGCGATCTCATATCTTCCGTCATCCAAACGCTTTGTTGTTTGTTGATATAAATCTTCACAATATTGATCTTGTTCAGATAAGGGTGAAAGCTCTTGTGTATCCATGATATCTTAAATTTCCCAGTATTTGGCCAACTCGTCCACGTGATTAATGATTACGTTGCAATTAAAGGTTTTTATATTGCCTGATAAGATCCACCCAAGTCTAGTCTGTTGAGCTACGGGCGCGCGTGCGGGTCCTTTGATAAGCCCTTCCATGATAATATCTGAGTATACACTTGCGTCCAATAACAAGTCGATAGGCTTTGATACATTGAAGTCAGGATCCGCTAGCTTGATATGTTGAATGTGAGGCCATGATTTTTTCTTAAATGATGAATTTGGTAAACTGTTTATTACTCTTGATATGACTAATGCTTGAGTTGTAAAATTATAATCTTGATAAATTGACTGACATTCGAGTGTAACTATGCCCTTGCTTTGTTTTGAACTTGGCCCAATTCCTGATATGGAAGCGTGGTATTTCTGGCGCTGTAATCCAAGTGCTTGCGCAGCACTTTCAGAAATAATTGATATCTGTGAGCCCTGGTCTAAGAGTGCCCTTAATGTGATATAACTGTTATCAACCGACTTGACCTTGATAGAAATTGTCGTAAGTAAAATTTCTTCGTCGTCCGCGGCCACATAATTAGTATGGTGCTGTCGCGGTGATTTTGCAATAGGTGCGGGCGAACTCGATGACGTAGATGGTTGCGGCTCAAATGCACATTTATTTATTTTATTATTTGCTCCACGCGATTGCGTCACTGCATCGTGAATCAGTGTATTATGATTTTCATTGCATTCCTTGCATCTACGAATCGATGTGCATTGTTTGTCATAATGTTTATACAAGCAATTAGGGCAAATTTTATTCTTTGTTATTGCTTCAATTTTTTCTTTAGCAGGCAACTCTAAAAATATCTTGCACATAAATAGGTCATGATTTGAACGACATACTGCACAGGACTTCCTAGTGTAAGCAGGAGCAGCTTGATATTGATGATAGTATGCCCTTTTGGTAGGATTATTCTGATATCCTTTCGGCGTAAATGGCTTGCTGATAAATGTTGGCTTGTTGTTATGATAAAAAGGTTTCTCGGCGACCAAATGATTTCTGCCATCCTTTTCTTTTCTTTGGATCGGTTCTAGCGCCGTGAACTTGGCCTCAATAAATGACATAAACTCTTCTAGCGTAGGTAGCTCGCGTGGCTCTTTACGCGACTCCTTGTAATCGCTGTATGTTTCTGAATCCAACTTCTTTGATAAAATATGCACTAATAGAGGGTCCCAGGTATTAGTGTCAACTCCTAAATTATGTATAGCATGAATGCATTCAGTTGTAGTGTCATAAAGCTTCTTCAATTCAAATGATGATTGTTTTGATAAATTATGCTGATTGAGTAACATTTCGGCTTGATTTGTGAATAGTAATTGTGGGTTATTATACCGGTGATTTAAAATGTCCCAGGCTGCTTCGTAGTTCTCTGCTGATATGTGTAGATGTTGTATAAGGCGCTCGGCCTCACCCTTTACTCTTCCCTTTAAATGCTGCATTTTTTGAGCACTGGTGAGATGTTTGTTGTTGTGGATCGCCTCCGTATACAGATCACAAAATGTAGGCCACTGTGTATATTTTCCTGTGAAAATAGGGATTTCTATTTGTGGTACAGACTGATGTAAATGAGCTGTAGAGCACAATTTCCTATTAAGCTTTCTTTTGATTTTAGTGAACTTATCTTCAATGTCTGCAAACGCGTCCTCATAGCTGGTGTTCCGGCCTTTCAAAATGCTGTCTATACGAAGGTGAAGATCATCAATGATACGCCAGCGATGTTGTAAATTCTTGAGCTCGTCTTCAATCTCCCACTTTTCATCGATTTGCTGCTCATCAATACGCTTGATTTGCCTTTCCAAAGCTCTAAAGTTTGCTTGTTGGGTTGATAACAACTCGCTAACGGTATCAGTCGAAGCTGCTGTAGTGTTAATGAATGGGACCTCAAACCTGATTGTTGACCCCTCCCCTCGTCTAAGGATAGGTGTAGATGGTCTTAATAACTCCTTGGACGCTGCTTCCATTACTGCCCGTGCTGATTGATAAAAATGCTCCGTTTGCTGATAAATGTTCTTGGTAAAGTAATCAGAAGACTTATCTTCGCTTTCTTGCAACTTTAAATCATTCTGCCTGAACTCATCCCATAAGCTACTAATTGTTTCAATTTTCTTTTGAAAATATTCAGGTGTCTTCCTGTCCTTGGGATCCTTCTTGAAGTTTGTGTAGATTCTCTCAATCTCCTTGATTATTACACTCTGGCGCTCCATCATGATATTGATATAGATATTGATATTGATACTGATATTGATATTGATATTGATATTATAATGCACTGGAGGTATTGACGTCTGCTACTGAGCAGAGCTAGTGTATTCTTTAAACGATACATACGACTCTCAATTCAACCCGGTGAGACCCGCTTGTGGGAGGCCAGGAGAACCGATTCGCTACCGTAAAAAAACACGTAAATGATGATATGTAAAGTAGACCGATGAAAATGTCCACTGGCTTAGCTGGTACTCGTACACGTAGGAACTTCACTCACCAACGAAAGTATGTCACACTCGCGGTATGTCCCTATACGAAAATACAGTTTTTACTCGAAGGACCAATAAATGTAGGGTGCTTTACCTACACTTTAGATGATAATGATAAGAAATTGATATGATATTACGATAAATGATAAGATTTGCTTGATAGAAGGAAAGGTTAAAAATGATAACAACCAATTCCAACGAATGCTTAATTAGCACTGATTTTATTGCTATAAATATAAAAATAATTATTGCACGTATTGCAAAGTAAGCAATGTAAACAATCACGTACGATGACTCGTACAAGAATTAGGTGAAAAAGGTGGCCATAATGGCTTTAAGTTACTTAATGATTGCAACAACAATGAAAAAAAGTTTTGGAGTTGTGTTCATCACAAAAATATCTGTGCATTAAAAAAATGTAATGTGTCTCAAGATGTGGTACTGTGATAATTATATCTTTAATTTATATTAATTTAGAATAACAAATTAAATTGTAAACTATTTTTAATGTATCATTTTATTAATCAAATAAAATATATTTGGGGATATACATACACCGTTCCTTTTTTTGAATTGGATCAAGTAACTTATCATCTTTTCAGATTGCGAAAATTTTAAAAACATAATAAACTTAAACTTCTGTAGGATTTAAAAAAGTAACCCAGCAAACATTTTAGGTCAAAATTACAATAAAAATACCAATTTTAGGTTGCAATTTTTACGGTGACCAAAATAAGATACCTAGAATCGACGTAGAGTCGACGTGAAATCACCCTAAGTGGGGAAAAAAAGCACGTGCCAGTGACGTTTATTCCACGTAATTTTAGTGATTGCAACCAGCAGGTCAACAGATAGGTCATATTTTCCACGTAAACTCGACGTCACCACGACGTGCCTTGTAGTTGCAATTACTAATTTGGTAATAATTTACCTCTTTTAAACGTAGATCGCACGTGTTTTTTACAATTTAATTACATATTTAGGTGATGTTTATATCGTTTGCGATGAAGAGTAAAAGAGACAATAATATTGTATTTTTACTCCAAAACAAAATGTCTAACTAAAAGCTAAACTCTGTATCGATAGAATAATAATGGCGGCTTTACATTTTTCCAAGTTTTGGCGCTCATTACAACGCTATATTATGACGAAATCTTCTGCGATTAAAATTTTTTCGCGCATTATGATGATTTAACGTTGAAATCTGCTGATGGGCTTCAAATATATAAAAAAATTCAATATTTTCAAGTCAAGATGTTTTTTTATATTTTATCAATAGTTGTCATCATCTTGTTTTAGCAGTATTTAGATACATAAACCCAACTAACTATCTGAATATTACACAGTAGAGGTGCCGTTTAACGATATTATCCGAGAAATAACAACAAAAAATCTGCGATTAGAAATATAATTTCTTCGTATTATTAAAATAAAATGGCGGTTCGACTAAAATGTTCTTTTAACCTATATATCGACCTATAGGTATCTAGTAGTTATTTTACGTTAATTTGACATACTATCTGCGACTAAATGGTATCAGGTTACCTATTTAAGTCAATAATCCTAACTACCATGAAGTCATAGTCGCGACCAATAGGTAATAATTACGGATAAGTCGACGCGACTAGGTTGCGACGTGTCATTATTTGTTTGGCAGCGGCTGCGAGCGGTCAAAATAGGTAGTATATGTGGGCAAACAAATTAACAATTATACTTTTTTTTTTATTACATATTATATTATTTTATACTAGCTTTCGCCCGCGGCTCCACCCGCGTCAATGTCGATCCCTCGGGAACAGTACTTTTTCCCGGGATAAAATGTACCCTATGTCCTTCTCCGTACCCCAGATAACGTGTATGTAAAATTTCATGATGATCGGTTCAGTAGTTACGGCGTGAAAGCGTAACAAACAAACAAACTCACTTTCGCATTTATAATATTAGTTAGGAGTTAGGATTAGGATATTTTAACTTTACAATTTATTTATATAGTTATATGGATTTACCTATGTAGCTTAAATAGAAATAGTGGTCAACAGGCCGCCTGCGACGCGGAGTGACCGGGTTCGATCCCCGGCCAGGTCAAGATGGAAAATTATGTTTTTCATATTGAACTGGGTCTTAGATGTTTTTCTGTATTTGTATTATTATCCTAACTAATATTATAAATGCGAAAGTAAGTTTGTTTGTTTGTTAAATATAGTATCGTTGAGTTAGTATCCCATAATGCAAGTTTCGAACTTACCATGAGGCTAGCACAATTTGTGTGATTTAACATAATACTAACATAATTTAAATAAACCACAAAAATAATTGCATATATTCTCACAAATTACTATTATTATTATTTTAGTTTAATTGTATCTTACCTTTCAGATACGCTCTAGCAGGAGTGTCACAAACAAAACATTTTATTTTAACACGCAGCTTTTTTCTTTTATAATTATACCTTCTTGTATAAGATAATTCATCTCGTTAATAAACTCACGTAAAAAAAGTTCCAAAGGTGGTTTTCCATTTCCATAATAGATCGCTGCAAACATTGGCTTGACGTTTGGCATAGGTACCATATATTGCAAATGCTATAGGCCATACTTCGGAAGCAGTATTGTTAAAAAAAAACATTCCATCTACGTTGATCAATAACTCAATATTTGATACAGAACTCAAGTCAATGGCTGAGATATTTTTTTCCAAATTATTTCTCACGCCTTGATACCAAAACTGTCCTTGTCCCATTGCCTTTATATCGACATCATCAGTTTTCAGCAGTGATCTTCCATCTTTAGGAAGTTAAAATCCGTATTTATTTATTATTCCCAACAAATCGTTAAGAGACGAGATGGTGGGTTTATGCTGTACTGTCCATTTTTTCAAATCTTTAGTAAGTTTTAATGATGTTAACACAGAGTCATCACTTTCAAGATCATCATTTCCAGAGTCTTCAATTTCAAAGTTTCGTTTTCTGATTCTTCATTATTATTTTTCTGTAGATTGTCATTACTTATCTCTACGTTTGATTTTATAAGCTGACTTGAAGATGCATTTTCATGAAAAGATGGCGTGGAGGCCGAGGGATGAGCATTGGATGCTAATAAATTTACAGGCAATTGACATGGTCCTTCTTTTAATGTTCTCTTACGCATTTCAGCTTTCTGAGCTTCTGTTTTTCGTTTGCATTTTCTATAGTAGGAAGTTGAATGTCTGTACAATTTTTTATCTTTGCCCATTGCAGATTAGAAGTTTAATTTTAATGAAAAAAGATACGTCTCATGTAATATGTCGTAGTTCACCGTAAACTGACTTATTTGTAACTAAATCACGATAAACGTCAGGTTGCCTCCGTCACCTAAGACTTATTAGTTAAATTACTAAGTAAATCTGACTTATAAGTTATCACGATATAACCTAACGGTATTGCAAATAATTTACAAGTATTTTTCACTCGATTGTCGCATTTTAGTATTTACTATTGGTAAAATTTACTTCAAAATTAGTATCAAATTCGACTTAAAATCGATGACCTAATAGTCGCTGAATAAGAAATAATTACCTAGTAAATACCAAGCAAGCACGTACAAGTATTCATGACTTATTGGTCAAGGTTTCAACCGTCAATTCTACCACTTATTTCGACTAAATTTCAACTTTAAAGTTCTCTACCAGATTAAGTAAAAATAACGTTTTAATTGCTTTATATTTCGACGTAACAGTTAAAGTGTTTGAAGTGAAAAAAAAAATGGTGCGTGGGACGTTATTTTTACGTGAATTGGTAATATATTCTTTAGTCTTGGACAAAAATACTTAAAATGTTTGCTGGGAATCGTTATTTGTACATAACTTGTTGTAATAATAACGGACACAAAATAAATACTGTTTGGTTTTTTAACAAATCTATATATCAATATAAACCTTGTTAATATCATGAAGAAACTGTCATGAATACCTAATTTTCAAAATATAAATTATTACTATGACAGAGGGAAGAAACCACATGCAACAAGCAAAATTATAACTACAATCAACGAACTGGACACTCAATTTATAATAAAAGATTTTTCAAATGCATCCAGGACCTCTATTTTTGAATCACTTGTCGTGCGAGTGGCGAGGCGAATGAGGAGGCGATCACGCGATTAGCGATCTAACATGCGTAGACATAGCACGCTTTTCGCTTTGCCCCTCGCGCGCTCGCGTTGGGAGGCGGTACTACAGGCGAAAAGCGTAGTTATGTATATACGTGCAAGGTCGCTTTTACGGAATACGGAAACTCAAACGTATCTCGCACGAAAATCAGTAGAAACCTCGAGACGAGAGAATAAAAAAAATAGAGCTCCTGGACACAAGAAATATTAACAACTACAACAAAAATATTCTTCCGTAAGAAACTATCATGAAAATCAATGCAATACTTAGTCGTGGATTTACAAGGGTTCAAAGATTTAAAAAATAAATTCACTATAAAGGAATTGCCAATTGCTAATAAAGATTTCACTCTGACATTTTTTGATAAAATTGCCTTTCTTTTAAAACTTTATTAAATGATGAACAAAAGAATATGCGTTAGGTTGGAAAATAAAACCGTGGGTTGATTTCGAGCGAATGATTAAGTAATTGATCATTAAGAATTTCAACGAATTCTGGTACCTTATTTATTTAGACAAAAATAAAAAAATAGGTTTGTAGAAAATAATGCGGCTTCGAGAGTTATATTAAGAATATGAAATAATAGAATTAGGTGAAACAGGTTGTTCTAATTTTTGTAAGTTATATAATGAATACTACAAGAAATACAACATGTTTTGAAATGGAGTTCATCACAAAAAAATATTTGTGCAATAATTTTTTTTATGTGAATCAAGATGTGGTATTGTGATAATTATATCTCTGATTTCTTTTAATTTAGAATTACAAATATTGAATTGTAAACTATTTTTGAATGTATCATTTTATTATTAAAATAAAATATCTTTGGGAGTATACATACATCGTTTTCTTTTTGAATTGGATCAAGCAGACAAAATCATTCATTTATTTATCTACAATTATATTCTCCGATGCGAAAATTTTAAAACTCCTGCAGAATTAAAAAAAAAAATTGAACATTTGAACAAAACATGTTGTGGAAATAACGAACACAAAGAAAAAATGCTTAGGTAATGTTTGGTTTTGAACAATTCTATATTTCAAAACAAACTTTGTTAATATCATGAAGAAACTATCAGGAATACCTGTCGATCAAATAGAAATTATGATTATGACAGAAGGAACAAGTTCTCGAATTGTGTACATCATAAAAATATGATCACATTAAAAGAAACTATTTATGAAATATTGAATATTATTATTAATTTTACTGTATAATTGTTTTCTTTCAAAGACTAAAAGACTATAACATTAAATTGATAAAATAATTTTACAGTTTTTTTATGAATGCATTAGTAAACATACGATATCTTTTTATGTCTTCTAATTTTCCTTATCTTGTTCGACAATGTTTGTTAATATCATGAAGAAATTAACAAGTATATCGATGAAAATGCTCGTGGATCCAAAATTCTATAAAATAATTTAATTATAAGGAACAAAATTAATCAATATTAAAAATGATATTCTAACATTTCAATAAGTAAAACGTCATTTTTTTTACTTTTATCAAATGGAGAGCAGAAGTAAGTGTATTGCTTAGGTAAAAAAAGAAATCAATGTTTGACTTAGAGGAAGAGATTCATTGATCATCGAGAATTTGAACATTTTTCATACATAATGTGACTTCGAGAGGTAGCTCTCAACAATGTGAAATATTAGAATTTTTGGTGGAATTGGACAATGCTAAATTTTTAAGTTAGTTAATGATGAGTATGAAGACGGAACAAATTTTCGAATTGTGTACATAATAAATAGATGTACATAATTGCATAAAAAAATCTTAATATTGAATTGTTAAATATTATTTACTGTATCATTTTATTAGTTATAAAATTTCGTTGTGGGTAAGCATTGTTTTCTTTCAAAGACGATAACAGTAAATTCTTTAAAAAACTGCAGTTTATATTAATAATATTAAAAAACATTATTATATGAATGCTAAAGAAAACATTTCTTCTCTAAAAGTATGCCTTCTGTTTATACAAATAAAAAAGAAATCAATTAGTACCTATTTACTTGCAAGAAATACAAATGTAGGTTGCGTATGCGTATAAGAGGGTGTGTTAATTATTTAAGACATCTAAAAAAATATTGTAGTTGTGAATAGCAGTGTGAACTAGTTTATTAGCATAATATCTAAACTAATATTAAGATCCATTTTGTAGATGCATATTACCTACGAACGATTTAGGTAATAATAAATTATAACTTCACTTTTATTACGAATATTTAAGAATTTGGTTTTTTTTAATAATTGTATTTTTTTATTTGCAGCATAAGAAGCATTCGAGTAATATATCAATAAAAATAAGAAAGTGAATTCCATGTCTTCAAATTGTAACTTAAGCTCACAAACCGCAATTTGCTTTGAAACCATCTGCAACAATAAGCATGCGGGCTGCCTAGCCCCTCTGCAGCGCTGCTGGCTAGAATTACACTTTAGGGGTAAAGCAGCCTATGTGAAGTTGGTTGTGAGGTGATTAATTACAATCGCTGACATGCATGCATGGTATAGATTTTAGAACACTGAACCTAAGTTTTGGTTTGAACATTGCCAACTGATACTTAATAATGGTACTATAGTTTATTAGCATAATATCTAAACTAATATTAAGATCCATTTTGTAGATGCATATTACCTACGAACGATTTAGGTAATAATAAATTATAACTTCACTTTTATTACGATGACACGCTCCGATCGTGTTAAGCACGACCGGTGTGCAGAAAAGATAGAAAAGAAACACTATAAGTGGTTAACAAGTATAATTGTAAAATAAAGATATTACAAGTTCGGGTGTGGGTTCATGGGAATCTTCGATGGGTGGCTCTCGCGAGGGTAAGAATGGGGACTTAACTTTAGAACTGCCTAGAGGAGGCAGAAGCGAAAGTCCAGCGTCACGGACTACGTTCGCAGCGGAGCGGTATGTTCAGCCTCGGTAGCACGGAGGGTAGGCTCGGAGTGGTGGTGCGCACGTAGCCACGGAGCGGAGTTGCTCCGGGGTAGGCCGGAACAGGCGAGCGCTCGGCAGGTAGGTGCCGAGGTGGAAGGGTAGACGGAACAGGTGTAGATGCTGCAGCTGCCCGTGGATACGACCCCTAGTACGGGGATCGCGAATGCACAAAACAGAGTAAAACAGAATGACTTTAAGGCAGTAGTATGAAGAAAAAGAGGCAGATTTCGCTGGAGTTGCGAAATATATACTTAATTCTTTCTAGAAGGTTCTTTTGTAAAAAAATAAAGTGGGAGATGATTCTCCAATTCTATAGGCGAATAATGTTTAGTCATTAGCATAGACAACATAAGGATTGTAAGTCCGATCGACACACGGTGTTTTGTCTGTGGCCAAAGAATTAAGGAATATTAAAGTATGCAAAAACATAATAGATATACATAGAAAAATATGTAGATTTTTTCTATATATAAATAGTTAAATAGAAATAGGTTAATTTTTGTAGTCTAATTCACTTGGCCGAAATACGAAATCTCCCGGCCGTGAAGTTAGCAATATCGAGGGTACGCAGGAATATTTTGTCAATTAACTACCATCGTGAAGTTTTATCAAAACAAAATAAAGTAAACAAACAAGTTAGAATGGTGAAGTGAATGGTTATTGATTTAATTTAGTTGAAAGTAAGTAATAGATTAAGATTGAGGAGTGTGCGGTTTTTAGAACCGTTACATATCCCCCTCTTTAGAGTAGGATTTTGGCTACTCAAAATCCACTAAGAAAAAAAACTCACTAAATAAGCAAGACTTTAGTGAAATAGTCATCCAGAATTATACAGACTCTTAAGAACATCAACAACTGCAAAAGAATACCCCACAACATTGTCGAGAGATATCGACAATAACAAGACGTTAGTGGTCTTGGTAGTACCTAGGACTACGGAAGTAAGGCAAAAGAGTGAATTTCAATCGTTTAGATTGACTGAAAAACAAAAGATACAGTTGGAAATGTCAGCGTTCAAGGGATGCTGAGATTCCATACAAAACTAGATTAGCAAGAGATAAAAAGATATAAAGAAACAATCAACCAAAAATCTTTGATATGCCAAGAACCAAGATTTTTACCATTTATATCGACCAATTCATAGACCAAGGGCGACAATTTAGATTTGATACGACATTTAATATATTTAGGAGCAAGTTTTTTAGAAAATTGCTTATCTTTGTCGCTTTGATAATAAGTTTTACGCCAGACAATATCACCGACGTTGAAGTCAAAGTTTTTACGACGAAGATTATAAGGACCACAATTACGTGAATGAGATTTAATTAAAGAGCTTTGTACCTCATCGAAAATTTTCCTAAGCTTTCCAGTATTTTCAGCATAGTTATCCCTAGGTGTAAAAATGATGTTGTCGGTTAGATCGACATCAACATAGTGAGATCCACAAGCAACTAGTTCTCTACCGTAAACAAGAAATGATGGTGTATACCCAGTGACTTCGCTTACTGCAGAATTGAGAGCGAATTGAATTTTTGGTATATTGAGATCCCAAGTCCGGTGATCATCGTTAATAAAAGTAGAAACAGCCGTCATTATTGTTTTGTTATAGCGCTCAACAGTATTCACCTGCGGTGTATATTTAGGTGTATAGCGTACATTTGGTATTTTATATTGAGCGAACATATGCTGAAGTTTTTGGCTAACGAACTGTTTACCATTGTCCATCAAAACGGTACTAGGAATGCCATGAACAAGGAGTACTTTCTCTTCAAGTATAGTAGTTATTACGTCGGCAGTTGCTCGACGTATAGGAAATAAAAGCGAATATTTAGAAAAACAGCAAGTGACAACAAGCAACATAGTATTTTGCTTCCTAGATGGAGGCAATGGACCAACTAAATCGACACTAATCATTTGGAATGGTCTAGAACATTCCTTAGGTCGACCCATAAATCCTAGAGTGGGATGATTAGCGTGTTTGTGAGAGTTACAATCATTACAGTTATTTACATAGTTAGCAACATCTTTATGCATGCCAGGCCAAAAATAATTAAGAGAAATTCGTTTTAAAGTTTTAAAAATTCCTAAATGTCCTGCAGTAGGATTCGAGTGGTTAGTAACAACGATATCGTGTCTGGAATGTTTAGGAACTACTTCCTTCCATTCAAATTCCCTAGCTAAAGGATTTAAGGATTTTCTGAGACGATATAGTTTGTTGTTAGAAATTTTATAATTAGGAAAGGATGTAGGAGAGGATTGACAACCATAAAATATCTCCTTATACCAAGTGTCAGATAAAGGATCTGATATAGGAGATGAAGATTGGCTGGCACTATCTATAGCCGCTACAGGCACAGCGCGAGATAAGGCATCGGGCACGACGTTGTCCTTGCCACGTCTGTGTTTGATGTCGAAATTGAAGGCTGAGAGACGAATTCCCCATCTAGCTAAACGACCTGTAGGGTTATTAATATTTAAGAACCATTTTAAAGAGGAATGATCCGTAAAGACAACAAATTTATTACCGTTGTCCAGGTAACACCGCCAGTGTTCTATAGCAACAATTACTGCGAGTGCTTCGCGCTCCGTAGCGCTATAGTTCCGTTCTTGGGCCGATAAAGATTTGCTCATATAGGCTATAACCCTCTCTTCGCCGTTTAGAATCTGTGTGAGCACAGCACCAATTCCGAAATCGCTAGCGTCGGTATGTACCTGGAAAGGTTCAGAGTAATCCGGACATGATAAGATAGGTGGTGACGTAAGACACTCCTTAAGTTTATTAAAAGCGACATCTGCTTCCGGCGTCCAAGCAAAGGGGGGTGCCGCTTTTCCTTGAGAGGTAAGTTTATTCAATGGTGCAGCCAAAGAACTAAAATTAGGAATAAAACGACGATACCAAGAAGCAGTGCCTAAGAAACGACGAACTTCCTTCCTGTTAGTAGGAGTAGGATACTTCACAATAACGTCAACTTTCTCCGGATCAGCATGAAGACCATGTGAATCGACGACGTAACCCAAATATTTAAGTTTTTCCCGGAAAAATTGACACTTTTCGAAGTTTATAGTTAAATTTGCATATTTTAGCTTTTCTAAAACACGCGCAAGTAACGACAAATGCTCATTAAAAGTATTAGACACGATTATGACGTCATCGACAAAAACATAAACTTTATTTTCAAATTCAGGCCCATAAAACAGCAAATCTACCAGTCTTTGCTGCGTAGCGGGTGCATTAGTTAACCCGAAGGGCATAGATTTAAATTGAAAGCTTCCCCTAGAGGGAATATAGAATGCAGTCTTGCATCTATCTTCAGGCTTTATTAAAACCTGCCAAAAAGATTTAGAAAGGTCAATACTAGATAAATATTTAGCGTCCCTAAGATTATCTAAGATCTCAGAAACATAAGGTAAGCTATAAGCATCCTTACGAGTGACAGAGTTTAGTTTTCTGCTGTCCAAACAAAACCTATATTCACCGTTCTTTTTCGGAGTAAGAAGAACGGGATTCGACCAAGGACTCTCACACGGTTCTACAACGTCCTCATTGAGCATCTCATCCAGCTGATCGGAGAGAATTTGTTGTTTCTGGGGAGACATTCGGTAGTATCGTTGTCTAATAGGAATAGCGTCACCAGTATCGATAGCGTGAGTAATCAAGGAGGTACGACCCAAACCACATTCCTCATACGAAATACCGCGAAACTGAGATATTATATTATCCGCGGCTTCCTTTTGTTCTTCGCAAAGTTGAGAATATGAGAGAATTTGCTTAGAGTCGTCAAGAGCTATGTTAGAAATATTCACCTCATGTGGTTTTTCAAGAACGAGGCTATCGAGCTCGCTAGGAAACAACCCGAAAGTTCTCCAAAAATCCATACCCAGAATAAGTTCATTTTCAATTTCTGGTACAACAAAAAGTTTTATATTATAGGTTTTGCTATTAAACGTTAAAGGTAAAATAAAATACATAGATGAGTAGAAAATTTGACCGCCAGCCGCAGAAAGCTGTAACGGATCACAAGAAAAGCATTTAAATTTAGATTTTAAAAAGTATTGGTGAGAATTATTCCCTAACAATGTTATGCCGGAACCAGTATCTAACAGACCGATAATATTTTTGTCACCGACATTAACATTCACATAGGGCCGAGAAAAAGTAGGATTTTTATCCAGGATTGGAGACACGGAATGGCTAGGAGACAGACTACAGATAAAACTAAGCCATTGGTTCCATTCAGTCTCAGTGCAACGACTAGAAAATCTCGAATTTCGAGAATCAGTAGTTCTCCAATCCTGACAAACTAGTTTTTTGGATTGCATTTAGTGCAATCAGGAGTGCGTACACCCTTTTTCCCACACTTGAAACAAACAATGTCTCTTGGTTGGGTACAAGTTTTTAAACTGTGCGTATTATTACGACATCTAGGACAATATACATCTTTAGAAGCAACAGCGGAAACATAAGATTTAGTGTTTTGAAAATTATTTAGAGGCTTAGATTTTTCAAAGTTAGAAGGAGCACTAGATTCTCCTCGATAAACAAACTCAGTAGCTAGAGGTATACAATTACGAGAAGAAGGCTCACTGCGTTTAAAAAATTGGGTCTGAACCCTTTCATATTTTTGGCAAACTTCCTTAAGGTTGTCAATATTGAAAATTTCTCCAGCTGAAGCTAACACATTTGCGTAACAGGGTAGAATGTTTCCTGATAAAATCTCGAGCTTCTCGTCCTCAGACAAAGGTTTAGTAAGCCTTGAAAACATGCAGTCCATAACCGCTAGATAAATACAAATTTTCTCGTCCTTGCCCTGAAGACGTGACCTAATTTGTGACAAGAATTGAGCGTCGAAGTTTTTCGGACTGAAATCAGCTATTAAAGCTTCAGCAACCTGAGACCAATCTTTCACTTGGCGCCTAATGCTACGGAACCAAGGAAGAGCCTCACCCGTAAAAATTTCATGACCGAAGGACAGAACCTTCTCATAGCCAATGCCTCTTGATTTCACGAATTCGTCAAGCTTTTGCAAAAAGGAACGAACACAAGTCTTGCCGTCATATTTAATAGTAGCAAAGTTAGGTACCATACTTTTATTTTGGTCTATAGTTATATTTATGCACTTCTCCAAATCGTTAGCATTAATTTTAACTGCGGAAACATCACTTTCAGGTGCCAAAGACTTAAGGTCGCTCATCTGAGACTCAAAATTTTCCCGACATTCAGACAAAATAGACTCTAAGGTTTCATCATCGTCCTCGTCAAACTGGATTCTATCCAAGCGATAGTAAATTTGGTTAAGTAAACCCTCCGTCCTCAAAAACAAGTTTCTATTATATTTAGATTTTAAGGTTTTAAGATTTAAAAGAGATTTCTCAAGTGAGGTCTGAACACCCTCAATATCCTCAGACGGAGGTAAATGGGAACACAACATAGCATCAGAAGGATATTCTTTGGATAATACCGCAATTTGTTTCCGCAACTCAGCGACTGAATCAGCTGGTTTATGACCACGCAAGGAGACCTCGTATTCAAGTTCCGCTTTTTGAAGAGATAAAAAATTAATCGCGCGTTCAGCCATAGTTAAAACACAAAAAGAAAGTAAAAACCTAAGGCGAGTGTGTGCGAGACTAAGCAATCGTAGAGATAAAATATTTAAGTGGGTAACTAAATAAGGTGAAGTTAATAAAAAAAATCAGTCTAAGTTTAGAACAAATTAAGTAAAAAAACACAAAAATTTAGATTACTATAGCAGCAACACAACCGTTAGTAGGTTAGGTGGCAGTTAACAACGGATTAGTGACCGTTAGTTAACTCAATTCACAAGTTGACAAAAATTAGGTACCCACTTTACACAAAAAAAATAAAAAAAAGTAAGAAAAAATAAGGCGAGAACCACTGAGCGAAGAACCCTGAGCGAGATAGGCGCCACTGACACGCTCCGATCGTGTTAAGCACGACCGGTGTGCAGAAAAGATAGAAAAGAAACACTATAAGTGGTTAACAAGTATAATTGTAAAATAAAGATATTACAAGTTCGGGTGTGGGTTCATGGGAATCTTCGATGGGTGGCTCTCGCGAGGGTAAGAATGGGGACTTAACTTTAGAACTGCCTAGAGGAGGCAGAAGCGAAAGTCCAGCGTCACGGACTACGTTCGCAGCGGAGCGGTATGTTCAGCCTCGGTAGCACGGAGGGTAGGCTCGGAGTGGTGGTGCGCACGTAGCCACGGAGCGGAGTTGCTCCGGGGTAGGCCGGAACAGGCGAGCGCTCGGCAGGTAGGTGCCGAGGTGGAAGGGTAGACGGAACAGGTGTAGATGCTGCAGCTGCCCGTGGATACGACCCCTAGTACGGGGATCGCGAATGCACAAAACAGAGTAAAACAGAATGACTTTAAGGCAGTAGTATGAAGAAAAAGAGGCAGATTTCGCTGGAGTTGCGAAATATATACTTAATTCTTTCTAGAAGGTTCTTTTGTAAAAAAATAAAGTGGGAGATGATTCTCCAATTCTATAGGCGAATAATGTTTAGTCATTAGCATAGACAACATAAGGATTGTAAGTCCGATCGACACACGGTGTTTTGTCTGTGGCCAAAGAATTAAGGAATATTAAAGTATGCAAAAACATAATAGATATACATAGAAAAATATGTAGATTTTTTCTATATATAAATAGTTAAATAGAAATAGGTTAATTTTTGTAGTCTAATTCACTTGGCCGAAATACGAAATCTCCCGGCCGTGAAGTTAGCAATATCGAGGGTACGCAGGAATATTTTGTCAATTAACTACCATCGTGAAGTTTTATCAAAACAAAATAAAGTAAACAAACAAGTTAGAATGGTGAAGTGAATGGTTATTGATTTAATTTAGTTGAAAGTAAGTAATAGATTAAGATTGAGGAGTGTGCGGTTTTTAGAACCGTTACAACGAATATTTAAGAATTTGGTTTTTTTTAATAATTGTATTTTTTTATTTGCAGCATAAGAAGCATTCGAGTAATATATCAATAAAAAAAATAAGAAAGTGAATTCCATGTCTTCAAATTGTAACTTATTTGCAAACTTTAACCAGGTTTACTACACGGTAGGAGGAGCACCATTTGGATAATTCTATTTTAGATTTGAGATTAAGTTACCATTATTAAGTATCAGTTGGCAATGTTCAAACCAAAACTTAGGTTCAGTGTTCTAAAATCTATACCATGCATGCATGTCAGCGATTGTAATTAATCACCTCACAACCAACTTCACATAGGCTGCTTTACCCCTAAAGTGTAATTCTAGCCAGCAGCGCTGCAGAGGGGCTAGGCAGCCCGCATGCTTATTGTTGCAGATGGTTTCAAAGCAAATTGCGGTTGAGGCAGGCCGGCGGAGCCGGCCTGCCTCAGCTGCGGTTTGTGAGCTTAAGTTACAATTTGAAGACATGGAATTCACTTTCTTATTTTTATTGATATATTACTCGAATGCTTCTTATGCTGCAAATAAAAAAATACAATTATTAAAAAAAACCAAATTCTTAAATATTCGTAATAAAAGTGAAGTTATAATTTATTATTACCTAAATCGTTCGTAGGTAATATGCATCTACAAAATGGATCTTAATATTAGTTTAGATATTATGCTAATAAACTAGTTCACACTGCTATTCACAACTACAATATTTTTTTAGATGTCTTAAATAATTAACACACCCTCTTATACGCATACGCAACCTACATTTGTATTTCTTGCAAGTAAATAGGTACTAATTGATTTCTTTTTTATTTGTATAAACAGAAGGCATACTTTTAGAGAAGAAATGTTTTCTTTAGCATTCATATAATAATGTTTTTTAATATTATTAATATAAACTGCAGTTTTTTAAAGAATTTACTGTTATCGTCTTTGAAAGAAAACAATGCTTACCCACAACGAAATTTTATAACTAATAAAATGATACAGTAAATAATATTTAACAATTCAATATTAAGATTTTTTTATGCAATTATGTACATCTATTTATTATGTACACAATTCGAAAATTTGTTCCGTCTTCATACTCATCATTAACTAACTTAAAAATTTAGCATTGTCCAATTCCACCAAAAATTCTAATATTTCACATTGTTGAGAGCTACCTCTCGAAGTCACATTATGTATGAAAAATGTTCAAATTCTCGATGATCAATGAATCTCTTCCTCTAAGTCAAACATTGATTTCTTTTTTTACCTAAGCAATACACTTACTTCTGCTCTCCATTTGATAAAAGTAAAAAAAATGACGTTTTACTTATTGAAATGTTAGAATATCATTTTTAATATTGATTAATTTTGTTCCTTATAATTAAATTATTTTATAGAATTTTGGATCCACGAGCATTTTCATCGATATACTTGTTAATTTCTTCATGATATTAACAAACATTGTCGAACAAGATAAGGAAAATTAGAAGACATAAAAAGATATCGTATGTTTACTAATGCATTCATAAAAAAACTGTAAAATTATTTTATCAATTTAATGTTATAGTCTTTTAGTCTTTGAAAGAAAACAATTATACAGTAAAATTAATAATAATATTCAATATTTCATAAATAGTTTCTTTTAATGTGATCATATTTTTATGATGTACACAATTCGAGAACTTGTTCCTTCTGTCATAATCATAATTTCTATTTGATCGACAGGTATTCCTGATAGTTTCTTCATGATATTAACAAAGTTTGTTTTGAAATATAGAATTGTTCAAAACCAAACATTACCTAAGCATTTTTTCTTTGTGTTCGTTATTTCCACAACATGTTTTGTTCAAATGTTCAATTTTTTTTTTTAATTCTGCAGGAGTTTTAAAATTTTCGCATCGGAGAATATAATTGTAGATAAATAAATGAATGATTTTGTCTGCTTGATCCAATTCAAAAAGAAAACGATGTATGTATACTCCCAAAGATATTTTATTTTAATAATAAAATGATACATTCAAAAATAGTTTACAATTCAATATTTGTAATTCTAAATTAAAAGAAATCAGAGATATAATTATCACAATACCACATCTTGATTCACATAAAAAAAATTATTGCACAAATATTTTTTTGTGATGAACTCCATTTCAAAACATGTTGTATTTCTTGTAGTATTCATTATATAACTTACAAAAATTAGAACAACCTGTTTCACCTAATTCTATTATTTCATATTCTTAATATAACTCTCGAAGCCGCATTATTTTCTACAAACCAATTTTTTTATTTTTGTCTAAATAAATAAGGTACCAGAATTCGTTGAAATTCTTAATGATCAATTACTTAATCATTCGCTCGAAATCAACCCACGGTTTTATTTTCCAACCTAACGCATATTCTTTTGTTCATCATTTAATAAAGTTTTAAAAGAAAGGCAATTTTATCAAAAAATGTCAGAGTGAAATCTTTATTAGCAATTGGCAATTCCTTTATAGTGAATTTATTTTTTAAATCTTTGAACCCTTGTAAATCCACGACTAAGTATTGCATTGATTTTCATGATAGTTTCTTACGGAAGAATATTTTTGTTGTAGTTGTTAATATTTCTTGTGTCCAGGAGCTCTATTTTTTTTATTCTCTCGTCTCGAGGTTTCTACTGATTTTCGTGCGAGATACGTTTGAGTTTCCGTATTCCGTAAAAGCGACCTTGCACGTATATACATAACTACGCTTTTCGCCTGTAGTACCGCCTCCCAACGCGAGCGCGCGAGGGGCAAAGCGAAAAGCGTGCTATGTCTACGCATGTTAGATCGCTAATCGCGTGATCGCCTCCTCATTCGCCTCGCCACTCGCACGACAAGTGATTCAAAAATAGAGGTCCTGGATGCATTTGAAAAATCTTTTATTATAAATTGAGTGTCCAGTTCGTTGATTGTAGTTATAATTTTGCTTGTTGCATGTGGTTTCTTCCCTCTGTCATAGTAATAATTTATATTTTGAAAATTAGGTATTCATGACAGTTTCTTCATGATATTAACAAGGTTTATATTGATATATAGATTTGTTAAAAAACCAAACAGTATTTTTTTTGTGTCCGTTATTATTACAACAAGTTATGTACAAATAACGATTACTTTTTTAAATCCTACAGAAGTTTAAGTTTATTATGTTTTTAAAATTTTCGCAATCTGAAAAGATGATAAGTTACTTGATCCAATTCAAAAAAAGGAACGGTGTATGTATATCCCCAAATATATTTTATTTGATTAATAAAATGATACATTAAAAATAGTTTACAATTTAATTTGTTATTCTAAATTAATATAAATTAAAGATATAATTATCACAGTACCACATCTTGAGACACATTACATTTTTTTAATGCACAGATATTTTTGTGATGAACACAACTCCAAAACTTTTTTTCATTGTTGTTGCAATCATTAAGTAACTTAAAGCCATTATGGCCACCTTTTTCACCTAATTCTATTATTTCACATTGTAAATAGAACTCTCTAAGCCACATTATTTTCTCCAAATCTTTGACTAATACTTTTTTGTCAATTAAATAAGGTAGGTACTAAAATTCGTTGAAATTCTTGATGATCAATGATTTCTTCAATCCAAGTCAACCCACGGTTTTTCTCCAACCAACGTATATGCTTTTGTTCATCATTTCATAAAGTTTTCAAAAGAATAAGGTGATTTTATAAAAAATATTAGAGTGTAATCTTTAGTAGCGGTTGCCAATTCCTTTATAATGAATTTATTTTTTAAATCTTTGAACCATTGCAGATCCACCACTATTGTAACGATATTCATGATAGTTTCTTATGGCAAAATAATTTGTTAATGAGATTGTGTTGATCAATGATTTTATGCAAATTCAATATTTACGTTTTAACGAATATTTCTTGCGTTCAGATGCATTTCAAATAGCTTTCTGATATTATTATAAGTATAAATTGACTGTCGAATTTATTTGTTGTGGTTATACTTTTGCTTGTTGTAGGTGGTAATTCACTCGAAAACGCCTACATCAGATGTCAGGACGCTTGCTAATTTTTAAGACATAAAGAAAAAATTACATTTATTAGATGAGTTGCTTTTGATCCCATCCTTTGTTGCACGCCCCACAGTAGACTAATCTACTATAGTTTAGCTCGTGTCTCCTATAAGGGCTATTCAAAAAAACTTGCTTCTTAGAGGTTCGCTGTTTGGTCTGTTTATCTTCTTGATAGAGTAGGTGTTGTGTCAAAGATGTGTTTGCTTCGTAACCAATGGTAGTGCTGTCACTAAAGCAGGATGTGGGTTGTAACAATGAGTACAAAAAATTGTAAGTACAACAATAAATATAAACCAACATCATGTAACAGACGAGGAGGTCGATAGTTACGAACAATTTAGCAAATATCAGGCACAAAGAAGTATTTAAAATACAATACTTACATCCGTTTTAGATAGCCTGTTTCTCAACCAGTAGTCAATGTAATAACGTCTTTTAGGGCACTTTGTTAGGAAATGGAAAGCGAATGTGATCGTTTTTATACTAGTTCATATCATTAGATTCTAATGTGTTTGACAATCACTGATAAAACAAAGTAAACTAATTCAAAGGATAAGACTTAAATAAACTTGTTATGCTTTTGTAAGCAAACATTTGATACTTAAATAATGAAGAGAAGAAGTTAGTTGAAACTTTATTGAAAGTAATAAATAAAGTTTTTCGATAATGAATGAAAAATACGGTGTTCACATGTAACTAAATAACAAGTTCTGACAAGACTGCTTCGCCAAGGGTATTTTAGGTTGGGTATTCAATTTCATTTTGATCTTTATTTTAAAAACCTTGAAATGAAGGAAAAGAAGGGAATATTAACAGAATAAATCGTTTATTCAGGTGTCAAATTTCAACCTTATTTCATACATTTTATAATATGATGCATTATAAATCAACGTCAGTATGGATGATTTTATTCAATCTTTATGTTTAAATGTATATTTCTTGCAGTCAGATGCACTTGAAATTTCTTTTGTAATGTTATATATCAGCTGCCGTGTTCGTTGGTGGTGGTTAGTGTTTTGTTTATTGTAGTACTTCACTCGTACGTCCGCATGTTTCCAGTGATCCGATAGCGAGACGTTCGCCAATTTTTTAAATTTATAGATCTCGATCTTTATTAGGTGATTCGCTTTTGATCCATTATCATCATTTGTAGAAATATATGAGACCCCGTCGTTTGTTACTCTGCCTACAATAGACGGCTGAACTTTTGCTTTTTACTTCTACGCGGGTTGTTCAAAGAATTCCTTCAGAGCATCGCTGCTCGGCTCGCTGCTGCTATTTCTCTTCTTAAGGGTATGGGCTCGAAGATGTGTCCTCATCATCAGACATCGGAAAGTAATATTTATAAGTGTTTTCCTCCTAGTTGGTGGTAGTGTTATTATCGAGGTAAGATATGAGCAATAACAATGAGAACAAAGAATAATAAGTACAACAGTAAATATAAATCAACATCATGTAACTTAATAAAATAAAATACTCACTTCCATATTTGTTGTCTTGACTCTGAAGCAGTAGTCTATGTCTTCAATGAGGGCGAATAATATTTTGTTAGGAAAAGCTAATTTGTGGTTGTTCTTATACTAAGTCAGATCATAACATTATGATGTGTTTCTCAATCAAAATGTTCAAAAAACAACTGAGAACTTGAATAAAACTTGTTATTATAGTGAAAGCAAATAGTTGACAATTTAATGAGCAAAGTTATTTGTCGAATCAAATAATAAAAGTACTTGTAAAACTTGTTATGGTAGTGGAAGCAAATAAATGAGAAATTAATGAACCAAATTAAGATTGTAGAAGAGAAATATGGTGTTCACACGAGAACGATAAATAGTAGGTGTGTTAAAAACTCCGCTAAGCTCCAGCTTCAACAAACTGTGTATGTTCGGTTTGCCTGGGTAGGTAGGTAGACGACTAGGTGAGGCGTTGTTTTGTTCGAAAACATGCATAGGTACGGATCGTAGTTATGCAACAAATATGAATGATTTTATTAAATAGTTAAGTAATGAGCGGCATTGTGAAAAATGACTGAGGTGTAATTAACATAGAACGTGTCATTAGCGAAGCCCGAGGCCCGAGGATTAATTAGTTAATCAAGTAGGGCTGAGTTTAAGAAAAACGTATCTCAGAAAGGGTTAGAGATATCATTCCGGGACCCAGCGCAATCGATTCAAATGGGGGTGTTTTCATTTTTTTTTTTTTTTATTTTTTTTTTTTTTTTTTTTTAGTTTTGGACGACCCGAGGATGGGTTGTGGAAGGGCAATGAGGGGGAGACGGGTGGAGGGGGGATGGGAGTTCTGACACTGTGTTAGAACTCTCGAATCCCTACTACTGACATTCATGATGGATTTTGTGGGGCTAACTTTTTAATTACAAATATTTCTTAAAATGTTATGTTTTAACATTATGTTTATAGGATCAATAACAACAAAGTTGTGATAAATACAAAATTTAAATTCTCCTGAAAAGTCGTGTTTTGGTGGTTACGCCCTTTGAGCCCCAAGGTATCGATATTCATTATTCATTAAAATTAACAGTTAAATAAAAATATCATTAACAGTCAATAATTGAAATCAACATTAACAGTCAAAATTATCATTATTCGATTCAGACATACGATCGAATTTGATTTCAATTGCCTTTCAAAAAAGGATATTTTTTCTTGACCACCATTTCATTCTGTTAATTTTATTGAATATTTTTGGTTGCACTCGATTGTAGGCTCTTTCTCTTTCGGAAAAGTATTAAATTAGAGTGGTGGTAATCGAATAATGACTATTAACAGTACATTTCATTACGATTATTTTCTTCGATTGAATATTATTATTCGTTACGTAAGGTAGTCAGTTGAATGAAGCGTACGTAAGTGTTAAGCCTGATAATGTATTAGGGAAAGTTCATTGACTTACTAGGTTTAAACCTTAACGTTTAAACGAATTAAAATTCGTCCAAGGTTTAAACTAAACAACCAGTTTTAATTCTATTATTAGATTGAAAATATCAACTAATATTTGCCATTGATAAAATTAACTGATAAAAATATTTATCATTTAATTTTGTAACAGATATTATTTTTAAATGGTTAACACTATCTCTACCACAGATATCAGAATTAAGATCTCTACGCTAGTTGCATCAGTTGCCACGAGCTTTTAATGTTTGTCAATTTTCACGTATACTGTGTGCTCACGGATCTTTCCATCCTACCAGCTAGCCGGGATGGGAGCAAAAGGTTCTGGTCCGAGAGGGGTAGAATCTGAACCCCGCCTTGCTAACTCATCTGCCATGTCATTACCTCGTGCGTCGCTGTGGCTTATAATCCACTGGACAGTGAGATTATTGGAAGCACTACCTTGTTTAGGGTGTTGTAACATTCTTGTATTAGGCCCGATGTGCTGCGACTACTATTCAGGGCCTGTAGTACCGTAGTAGTATAGTAGTTTGGACAGCTTTAGGCCACTAGACCAGCGAGCCGAAGCACACGAGGGGTTTGATAACTACTTGTATATAGCCATAGGAACAATTTAGGTGACAAACCCCAGCGCTTACCCACCATCTTGCGACATTGTCAGAGTATGACACTGGCAGACATGGTCTTGTGCTCGATGTGGCTGTTCCAGGTGAGTTTGCTGTCTAAGATAATCCCAAGGTATTTTACCTCACGAGACAGCTGTAAAGTTTCGTCAAAAAGTTTCGGCAAGCGGTGATTGCCTACTTGGTGTTTGTTAGTTACCTTCTAATATTACATGCCCTAGTTGCGACCTAAGCTCAGGGGGTATATCAGTATCAATCAATTTCACTATCCACAATAACATCACATGACTCAACGACACGATCCTTTCCAAAAATCTATTTATCAGACGTCATATGAATCGCTAAACCAAGTGCTAAAATTTCACGACCAATCATTATGTCATGTCTTAAACAGTGATTAAATAAAACGTGTAAAAGAATTAAAAAAGGTCTGTCCAATTCCAGTCAGTCACATTGACATAAAGTCGCTTACCTACTACTAATCTTATTTGCAACAGATTCTTTAATTAAAGAGCATTCAGCACCCGTATCGTAATTAACTGAAAACAGCTCACCGGAGTGACGTAGATTTCCAGTAGGCGCGTTGACAACGCACACGTCGATACGCTTTTACCTTCCAGAATCACCCGCTGTACTGGTACTCGATGGCTTGCTCCACTTCGGGCAGCTGGATGCGAAAAGTGGCCCTGCTCGCGGCAGTGCAAGTATCAGATCTTGCGGCTGGCTTCCCGCCCTGGTAAGAGTGACGTGGTTTCAGGCGTAGGCAATCCTCTTGTTTATTGTATCTATGTACATTGGCAATATGGCGCTTTGTGTCCAAGTTTTCCACAGTTGAAACACTTGGGTACAACGTTGGGTCCATTGGGACGGCTTCTTTTAGCTTCAGGGCCTTCGGTGTCCTTATAGTTATGAGCATTCCTTTTAAGAAAGGAAACAGCCTTCAACTTTTTTTCATCTGGTTCCAGGTCTTGATATCAGTCGTAAAAGCAAGCTGCTGCGCGCGTGGCTCGAATTTATAAACGTGAGCAATCAAAGTAGCAATCGTAATCTGTTCCGTAGATAGGCCATTCCATCTTGATATCAATGACAACATAAGGGTGGCAGGCAGCGAAGCGGCCTTTGGTCTTTTGTTATTTAAATTTATCAGAATAGATGCAGGTGTCTCAGGATTATCGTACCTTGTCACAAACAGCTCCTTAAATTCGCTCCATGTCATCCCGGGGAAAGAAACGGATGACATCCAGGCCGACGCTTCGCCTTTGAGTGCACGGCTAGGCGCAATCATCAGCAACTCGGTTACGCACATGTTGATGCGGTTGTGATCCAAGCACGAGCATCCACATCCTTTTTCTCAGGATCAAAATCAGGCAGACGAAGATCGCTTCTCGAAGTTGGCATCCGAATCGCTTGAACGAGAGCCATTCTGTTGTTCTGTAGCCATTTTTCGTCGATCGCGTTGTTTTCCGTAGCACGTGTTTCGTTTTCACACATTTCACCGTTAACACAAAGTTGGACGTTGCGGTTGTATCCCACTTCTGATAACGGAGGATGATTGCTAAACTCGTTATCAGAATGGTCAGACATTGTGGTAACACGAAATAATAGTCTCTATCTAGAACAATCACAAGCTCGTATTTCAGCAAAGATCCAACAATCGTTACAAAATATCCAAAAACCTAAATCCTGGTTTATACGGGGTCAGTAACAATAGGCAGTACAGTAAGCCAGTCCAGCGCTGACTTATGAAAACGGATTTAAATCGGTAGCGCGGCAAGTTCGATATCACGTGTCAGACTAGGCACGTCCGTTCATTATCGCAGCCAAAAACAGAATGCTATAATGGCATACATGATTGACGTTTCTCTTTCCCGCTAAAATAAAACGACAAACTGACAGCTGACGACGCTGCATCGACCTCACCCAAGTGTCAATGTCAACCTCTTGATGTTTCGGATTTAGCTTAAAACTAATCTGTGTGCAAACGCTCTTAATAGATTTAAAAAAAAGAATGGATTTTAGCATTATAGAGGGCAGCAACCGTGCTGATGCTGCGTCATACTTAAACTTATTAATTTGTTATTTTCTTTTTAAGTTTTCGATTTTATTATTAAATAGACGCTTTACTGTGGAATACGCATTTTCATTGCGATAATATAATGTTTTACGGGCCTACCGTCAACTGTAATGCGATATGGCAAACGTCGTATGGCAGCATCCCACACTCACACACAATCTAAAATTAACATAAAATTAATCGCACTACAGTTGATGGTTAAAGTTTAGGCCCCAGCCTCCACTTTAAACACCGTGTAAACCGTAGTTTACGAAGTAACCATTTAATAATCTGGCCCCTTAACGCGTAAAAAATATGGATATGGATATGGACTTCATTTGACAGTTGAGCTCATAAAATTTCCTTATATGGTCATTTAACTGTTAAATGAAGCCCATGTCCATATCCATATTTTTTGGGCCCTGTGCCGTAGTGAAGCTTGACTTGGTCTTGACTGTACCTGGTCCCATCGCCATCTTCCTCCGTGTTATCGCTGACGTTGAACATTTCCTTAATGCTCTTTTGCAATGCGATACTTTCATGCAAGTATAATTGCAATATTATGTTGGTATAAATCTGGTTATTCATATCAATCATCTGAAAAAAAAATAACCAGATGTTACTTATTTTTCCTTAGCTTAGCTTACAATCTTTGACGACCAGGGGTGCGATTGTGTAAGGTAATCGTATTCATTTGACAGTTCATATCGTATTAAATCGGCTGCAATTTGTATGGTATGACATTTAATATGATACAATATGAACTGTCAAATGAATACGATCGACTTTACGCAATCGCCTAGCTGTTTGGCGCAGGGGTACTAACCCCACCTTCTGCGCCAGAGGTCCCGGGTTCGATCCCCGGTCAAGACAAATATTTGTGTGCATGAACATGTCTATTTGTCTTGGTCTGGGTGTTTAATATATATATTATGTATGTATTTACAAAAAAAAAATATATAGGTATATGTATGTTTATCCGTTATCTAGTATATCCATAACACAACTTCTTCATGATACTTAACGTATGCTAGATAATTGGTGTGATTGTATGGAAATATTTATTTATTTATTTTATTTATTAATCTCAAGACGACCTCCGTGGTAGAGTGGTACGTACATCGGTTTCAAGGTGTCGCCTACTCTGAGGTCCTGGGTTCGAATCCCAGTAGTGGCTAATGTTTGTATGATGACTTTGTACCAGAGCTATGGAAGTTTATATTATATTTCTACACATAAAAACTTATTTAGTATAATTATAAGTATGTATTTATATCCGTTACCCTAGTATTCCATAACACAACACAAGCCTTACAGTACTTTGGGGCTAGGTTAATTGGTGTGTGTGAGTGTAAAAACTATTTAATTATACTTATGATAAATTTTAAATAGAAAAATATTGGAAAAAAATAACTCGGCCACAAGTGATTCTCATGGGAATCGAACCCCTTTGGAAATCCGGTCTATGCCGGATAGCGGGCACAATGCGTATTCATTTAATAGTGTTCAAATAGGAAAACCAAATTAGTTAATTAGAAAGAAAGAGAATTCTCTAGCTCCAGAGTGAGATAACGCTACATTTAATTTTGCTTCAAGTAGGTATTCGGAATGTTAGCTCCACCATGGCTCCACCTATACCTATAACTTCATGGCAAATTCTTACGGCCTACCCTCTTTTGCAATATTGTCAAGTATTCAGGAGTTCGTCTGAATCTTTTCAGTACTTTACTCAAACTTTCTCCGTATAGTTTCTTGCATTCTTCTTCAATGTCATATTTTCTGCCATCTGATTGTAAGATTGCTGAAACAGATGTTAATATCTACTATAATCTGTACTCTGTTCACGAAATAAATAATAACGCTAAATAGTAGTTCATTGACCGAAACGAGCTATGCTATATAGTTCTGACTACAGATAGAGTCCAAGCCAAGAAAGAAGTCACTCAGTTTCTCTTTCATTCAGTAAACGGGATACATTTTGTATGCGAATCTGTACAGCGCCTCTAGTGGGCAGTAGCAGACCTACAGATTCTCATACAAAATGTATCCCGTTTACTGTACAGTAAACGGAAAGAGAAACTCATGGTAAATCTTTTACCTACAGTGAAAAAATTATCTCGATCCGACAAAAAATGACGATGCTACAAGGAATTTAGTGATGCAGTTTTAAAAAACGCATCGTGAATAGAGCGCCATTAGCGTGACCTCATTAGTTATAACCACAGACATAGATCTTATGTCTGTGGTTACAACGCGCAACGCTAGCGTTGTTTCAATAATATTTTATATTTGATCGCTCGTCATTTCTCATTATTCTTTTTTCGTTTGAAAGAGTTTTATTGTGAGATGGTCCCATAATTTATTTATCAAAATATGTTTAGTAGTTTGGGCACAGAATATAATAATAGTAACAGAAGTTGCAAACCTTTGATCTCGAAGAAAGTCGACATTATAAAAGCCTACAAAATTTTCAACGGTTCCGGTGCATTCAAAATTACACTTTATTACAACGGTCACAAGAGCGCAAGTAGCCGAAGTACTGAACCTATTTTGATAAAAAAACTGGGACCATCTTACAAGAATACTCTTTCAAATGAAAGAAGAATTATAAAAATCGATCCACAAATGACGAACTAAGGCGCAATCAGACATAAAATAACGTCATTGCTCGTGGAGGGCGGCAATCGGCAGCGCGCGCGTTTAAAATTCGGCGTTTAGAAAACTTGTAATATCTTTATAATTTCTGGTCTGATTTGCGTCATTTAAAGACATAAATAAGATCACCAAAATAAGAATAATAAACTACACGTGATTTAATAACTTAAACTCCAAAATTCTGTTTCGTGCAGAACGCTCATTGTCTCATAAAATATATCTTTAAACGACCAGGCAAAAGTACCTATTTTTAAACATACTTAAATAAATTTATAACATATTTGCTCGTAAAGGGTCTCGTATTACTTTAATTTCAATATCGTATTGTATCTCATTACGTCCTTGTACTTGTGCGTTTAACGCACGTTTTATCAAGACGCGTGTAACACGAACGGTGCTTTTTTAAATCTTAGCAAAGAGTTTTTATGACAGAATAGACGTCAACATTTTATGAATAAAATTAACTTTGGGAGATAATAATAATAACTTGACAACATTAAAAATGCCAACTGGCAAGGTAATGACCAATTTTACAAATTGATAATTTTTTTACAACTGTTTTAACAAGTGATTAAAATTTTATTCGTCTAAGAAAATCTGAGTTTTATTTATTTTCTCCCAAATATGGTATAAAACGTCGTATGATTTAGGTACGTGCGCTTTGATAATTACAGCCTTTGCTTTCTTAGCAGTATCGCCTCGGCTGTAATTTTCAACTTACCCCACTATATCATAATGTACTATTTCAATGTAACATAAACTTAATATTTTACCTGCTGTATAAATAATAAGTATTGAAACCCACATTTTTATGTCCACATTGTATAGTTCAATTCCAAGCGACTGATTTTTTATGATCTATAAAATACTTTTATGTTTATTTTCAGCGTAACGCAACAAGCATACAATAACCATCCTGTGGCATCGTTCGACTTAGGAACGGATTTTCTGCGGGGATAGCGGGAAATAGTAATTGCGGACATAGTTAACACTTTATGGGCCAATCACGTGTATACACGTGATGTTAAATATGATCTGATTAGCCGATCACGTCGTGACACGTGATCTCAAGTCTAACTAGTCTCATGTCCATCATCCCGTCAGGGCGACATGAGACTAGTTGCTTTTTTCTAGTATATTTTCTTGTTTAATATTTATCACACTTTCGCATTTCAAATATTAGTTAGAATCAGGATTTAAATGCAATAAATGATTGAAATTGAAATTATAAGCACTACTTACCTACTATTGAACAACTACAATTCGACTTGACAATGAAATGAAACAAAAATAAATACAATTAACCTTATTTAATGTTAATTCTAATACATTATTCAAACCCATTTCGTAGTAAAAAACGAAAAAATACCAAAGATTTTAAACATATCATAAATTTTTTAAGCCATACATATTTAATAAACAAGTAAGTACTTAGTGTACTTAAAAATAATAATATAGAAACTTTTATGACAGAGTAACATTCACAGAAAATTCATCAATTCATAGTCATCAGACCTATATCGAAATAGACGGTAAAAGTGTACATACCTTGCGTGCTAAAAGTTTGATCCACGGTCAAAGTTTTACGAGTTACGAGTACGACTTATGTCTGTCCGATTGACCATTGCCATGAAAACACGCGTCACACAGAAAAAAAAATGGTTAATTGTGCAGTGCTTTCTTGCAAGAGCTCGTCAATCATAATAACGTTTACATTAAATCTCGCTCACAGAACAGAAATAGTTATTTGTTATGTAAGGCTGGAAAGTTGGTTGTTTAGCGGCGAGTTACCTCTATTGAAATCTGAGCAAGTGAAGGATTCTAGGATACAAAGATTGAATCCTGAGCGTAGCGAGGATTTCAAAGGTACAAGACGCTAAAAACTTTTCTGCCGAGCGCAACACACAATTTTTCACCTCATAACTAAAATAATATAATTAAACCAAAACGGAGTATTGTAATTAATTTAAAGCTATTTAAAATAAGAATCAAATATAACAAAAAAGTCAATAGTACGATTCGGAACGCATTATGACATATTTTTAGGTATTAAATGAAAAAAGTGCTTTGCCGCGCTAGGCCGCAAAAAGCGTATTTCTACGCCTAAACTGATTGACAAAACCTCCTTTTCAGAGCGTGTGAGGTGAAAAACTGTTTTTCTGTCTGCGATCTCGCTCGTAACGTCATTGTACGTACGTAAAATTCGACACGCTAGGTTCTCATACAGTTTGAAGCGCTCTTTTCGTCTATCTCGATATAGGTCTGTGTATAGACCTATATCGAGATAGACGGTAAAAGTTTACCTGACTACCTTGCGTGTAATAAGTTTGATCCACGATCAGTTTTCCGACGTAGTTGGCGTAAGTTTCCTGGGGCCCGATTCTCGCGCCTTCGACATCTCGAATTCGAAATTTTTATACCCTCAATTTCTTTATTAAATGTAAGTGAAATCTCTACTATTGTAAAAAATCTTTAGTTTCAATTATCTATACTAATATTATAAAGCTGAAGAGTTTGTTTGTTGGAACGCGCTAATCTCAGGAACTACTGGACCGATTTAGAAAATTCTTAGACCATTAGAAAGCTACATTTCTCCCGAGTGACATAGGCTATATTTTATCCCGATATTCCCACGGGAACGGGCACCACGCGGGTAAAACCGCGAGGATCCGCTAGTCTTTGATAATCCTATAATGTCGAAGATTGCTTTCAGTGAGCTTTTTGACTCCAAAAAATGTCGAATTCGAGATGTTAATTGTGCAGTGCTTTCTTGCAAGAGCTCAATAATATTTCCACATCACTAAATCTCGCTCGTGACGTGACGTAATTGTAGGTACGAAAAATTTGACACGCTAGGTTCTCATACAGTTTGAAGCGCTCTTTTCGTCTATAGGTCTGTGTTCCGCCCCTTGGTCCTTGCGCCCTAGGCTCTAGCCTTGTTAGCCTGTGGGTAAATCAGGCCCGGCTCAGTGGTCATGCTAGGGCTACTGGTTACTCATCATCTTCAATTGGGATACAGTAACTTTTGCGAATCAGCTTATCAGCAATCCTTATTTGGCCAACTGGACAAGCCATTAATTTGTCATCAAATACGCTTTTACAGTTAGACAGTCGGCTTTCCAATACTGCTGGAAGACCGGAGAACCAAAAATGTCATTATCATGAGGATGCGTTGGATCGACAGCATCTTGTTTTATTCCTAAAAAGATAAATAAATGCTATAGGTCTTTCGCAAAAAAGTGTAAAGATATAAAAACACAAATTTTCGAAATAAAACTATTGCGGAGTATTTAGTGCGATTTATTTACCCGACTATACAGGGTGTTAAAAGACCCATACCGAACCCGTGATATATGCATAGTGTACGTCAAACTAAATAACATTATGTAAATATAATTGCTGGGAAACCACTTTTATTTTTAGTAAAAAAAATGGGTGTTATTTTTTTACACGCAATGGAACGCGTGCAACAACTTTGCGTCTATCTATAAAGTACGACTAGTTGACCGAGGCACCATATCATTGAGTGGTTTTGAAATTCATTGCGGTTTTGTTACTTTATACGATAATCTTTAGAAAAATTTAATGACTTTAATCCTCAATAACTCCTTAACTATCAGTTTCCCAGGTTTGGCTCCATACAAGAAAATGATAGTAACGATGGGGAGAATACGTGGTTTTCGTTTACTTTATTGGTCTTTTAACACCCTGTATGTTTGGTACTATAGTTTTTCGGTTTATTTGTGGTTTATTGGTTTGATTAGTGCGCGAAGAAACTTAAGATATGCTTACAAATTTTCGATTTTCTTAAATCTAATTACTTTGTACTACTAGGTAGGTCCCCTTTGAGTTTAGGAATACCGCAAAGGGAAAGCAATTTTTCTAAGGAATATTTGGACAAATAAAAGACGCAGTTAATAGAAAAATAGGTTTATTTATTATTTAAACAATTTGCAATACGTAAATACGTAAGTATAGTGCAAAATTTTACTCCTTAACCCCTGAACTACCACCAGAGCGCCAAAAAATATGGACATAACCCCCTACTTGACACCGTTTTTTGCTGCGTTAAGCACCTAGTTAGATCTTTGTTTTGTTCTCACGGCCAGATGTTTATAGTTACAGGGACAAGGGCATTTTAAATACTTATTAGAATTGTTTTTATCCTTTGTCTATAGTTTTTATATACTCTCGTTTTTATATGACTCTCACCACCCTCCTTTGGAGTTCTCAGTGACAATACCCAGGGGCAGTAAAAGGCTGTCTGACAACCCTAGCCCTAAACTTATTTTTTTTAAAGCTGACTATGATGCCATAAACAGTGACCTTGGCTCAGTTTGTTGGGATGATAAATTCAAATTATGCCGTTCGGTTGATGAAATGGTTGGGTTATTTTACGAATCTCTACGACACGTCATTAAAAAGTATGTTCCTCAAACTATACGCAAACCAAATAAGTACCCTGTATGGTACAACAATGACCTAAAGCGATTGCTACGGGAAAAACACAGAGTCCGAATTCGTTTTCAAAAATATGAAAACCCACTTGATGGTATTGCTTTACTACGTTAAAGAACAGATTTTTATTTTATTTTATTTTTACAATTTTTGGAAAACTAACAGCTATGTATGTAATACATTTTTAAATATAATATGTACTGACGGCTAATTACAAGTTTTCACAGGTAAACAGTTAAAAATAGTCTTTTTCTCACACAGTTTGAAGAAGACGACGAGACAATTTACTTATAAAATTAACATTGTGCAATGATAAGCATATTTAAGTTTGTGCTAGATTTTAGAATTTAGGTATTTATCTAAGTCATTCGAAAATTATACATATTACAACAAAAGGGTAGTGGGTTAATTTACATCTAAAAATAAATTATTGTTAAGAAAACGTTTTAACTTAGAAACTAAAGTGTTGAATAAATCTATGTCAGCATTCGCTTTTGTCAACACATTAAAGAAATCACATGCTCTAACAGTAAATGCGTTTTGTCTATAATTAGTTCTTGCGTATGGTAAATAAAGTAAACTGGGGTTTCTGAGCGCGACCGAGTTAGTGCGCAGTCCTATGAGTTCCAGCAGCTCTGAGCAGTCAACGGTGCCATTTGCTATACTTAAAAGATATGATACATCGGAAATGTTCCTTCTCTCATAAAGAGGCAGGAAGTGAAATTTGCGACATCTTGCGATGTAGTCAGGGAGATAGATTCCAGCACGATACTGTAGATATTTTAAAAACTTCTTTTGAATACTTTCGATCCTTTTAATATAGATGTCATATCTAGGGTTCCAAACTTGCGAGGCGTATTCTAGTTGACTACGGACATATGCACAATATAAGATTTTAAAGGTTTTTACGCTGGAAAATTCAATACTCAATACTCAATAGTTTATTGCAAAACCATAATGTACATGTAGATGTTATAAAATAATGTAAGACCATTGTTATGGACCCGGTTGGGCACGCAATTAGGGCTAGAAGAGAGAGGAGCCGTATTTCATCTGATGACATTCGCAAGACGAAACCAAGTGCACGAAATGCTTTACTCGTAATATTATCGATATGATTTTCAAAAATTTATTTATTATCGAAAGTTACACGTTACACCTAAGTCTCTGATAGTATCAACTCTTGTAATAAAAGTACTATGAAGAGTGTAGGGAAATTGAATAATGGTATGTTTACGGGTGAACGAGCAAATACAACACTTAGAGACGTTTAAATCTAGTTTATTAGAGAGGCAGTAATTTTGAAACCTCATAAGGTCTTCTTGAAGTGCTTGTGCATCTTCAATAGACTGTATTTTGCAAAGAATTTTCATATCATCTGCCTAAAGTAGGATCTTAGAGTTTAAAAAACAGGACAATATATCGTTGATAAAAATATTGAATAGCAAAGGACCGAGCAAGGATCCCTGGGGTACTCCTGAGGGAATAAACATAGTTGATGAGGAATAGCCGCTTAGAACAATTGGTTGACATCGATTATGGACATACGACGTGAACCACCTAAACAAGTTGCCTCTTATACCGACTTGCTGAAGTTTTTTCAATAAGATCACATGATCGATACGATCAAAGCACTTGCTATAGTCTGTATACATGATATCCACTTGTGAAGGCTCAGACATATTTTTAGTGAGGTACTCGGAACATAAAACGAGATTTGATGTCGTAGACCGCCCCCTAAGAAAACCGTGCTGCTGCGGCATAAGATCGTGCCGCAGTGCTGAGTAAACTTGAGCATATTTTCTCTAGAATTTTGGCAAATAAGCATAATTTTGAAATCGGTCTATAACTAACTACATTATCCTTGGCGCCTCCTTTGAGCGATGTGAGACTCTATCAAAAGCGTGTTATAAAAGTTACATTAATCTATTGGAGCATTCAATCACCTCAAATCCAAAGGTCTTCTGGACTTACATTAAGCAAAAAAGACAGAGTAGTAATAGTTATCCCTTCACAATGACATACTTAACTAAGTCAGCGGATAATGGAACTGATATAACTAATCTATTCGCACAATACTTTTCATCTGTGTATGATTATCATAATATCACTCCTTTTGCGCCTGACTCCACGACTAACACCGTTAACGCTACGTCAAGTACAATCTCGAGCCCACGCTTTACTCCTGCGGACATTCTCAAGAAACTCAAGTGTCTTCCACTGTCTAAAGGGGCTGGCGCTGATGATATTCCTCCAAAGTTTGTAGTGGAGTGCGCCAAGAATCTCTCTTACCCCCTCGCTATTATTTTTAACGAATCTTTCTCAAGCGGCATTTTCCCTAAAATGTGGAAAGAAGCTTGCATTGTCCCCATTCATAAATCAGGTGACAAATCCACGATATCGAACTATAGACCAATATCCATATTGCCGGTATTTGGCAAAGTTCTTGAGTCACTGTTCTGTGAAGTGTTGACGCGGCACATTAGATCCATTCTTTCGAATGATCAGCACGGGTTTTTTTCGGGTCGCTCCACAGCTACTAACTTGGTATCATACTTGACTGACGTTATTGATAAGGTAGATTCGCATACTTGTGTCGATGTGATATACACAGATTTCAGTAAAGCCTTTGACAAAGTAGACCATCAGCTCCTATTACAAAAGCTTTCTCTCTATGGCATCACAACTAACCTTTTATCTTGGTGCGAATCCTATCTCAAGGGTCGCTTGTCACGGGTCGTACTTAATGGCTTCAGCTCCGAACCATTTTTGGCTAAGTCTGGGGTTCCTCAAGGATCCCACCTCGGACCTATATTCTTCAACATTTTCGTAAACGACATTGGTGATTCAGTAGGGTTAAGAGACATGTCTGAGAATTCACTTGTGGCCGAGTTAATTTTTTCCAATACTTTTCTATTTAAAACTTACCATAAGTATATTATTACTGTTAAACCAGTGTGCGACTTGAGAGAGAGCACTATTTACTTCGTCGGAACAATTGTTTCCTCTATCAATTTAAAAAATTAAAGATGTATCATCTGCAAATAGTACTGTCTCACATAAATTACACATAATAACACATAAATTATACTTATATTGAACCTTGTGGCACGCCCATAATAATGGGGGCTCCAGTAGAAGCAGTATTATTGACAATTAATTTTTGATTTCTATTGTGCAAGTATGACTGCAAAAGGCTAACAATTTTTTAGAGACACCATAATGTTCTAGCTTCTTTAAAAGTATAACGTGTTCAACGCAATCGAAAGCTTTAGACAGGTCACAGAATATACCAATTACGTCTTGCTTTCCCTCCCAAGCCTCAAAAATATGTATGAGGAGTGCAATGCCAGAATCAGTAGTATTTTTACCTTTAGAAAAGCCGAACTGATTGTTATGAAAGATTTGATTTATTGTTAAATAGTCCAATAATTGAGAGTATATAATTTTTTTAAAAATTTTACTTAGTGTCACTTTTGTCACCCGATTTATAAAGAGGAATAAGCTTACTACATTTCATTAAATCGGGAAAAGTACCTTCATCTATGCATTGATTAAAAATGAAAGCTAAATATGGAGCTATTGTATCAATAATTGATTTAATAATGTTGGATGATATGCCCCATAAATCTTCAGTCTTTTAAAATGTCTTCACTATTAATATACTTAAAATTGAATACTTTATTACACATATCAACACAAGACTCTAAGAGGGCAGCAGCAACGTTTGGACAGGAATTCAACTTACTGGTAGTTTCTAAGGGTACCCGAGAGAAGAAATCTTCAAAAACACAGGCAACCTCAACGTCAGATTCAATTAATTTATTACCTACTTTAAGACAGAAGGATTTTACATTACTTTTAGTTTTCCCAGTAGATTGGTTAATAATATTCCAAGTAGCCTTTATTTTATTATTCGCTAATTTGATTATATTTGAAAAGAACATCGCCTTAGCAGCTACACATACATTTCTAAACATTTGAGAATACTTCCTGACATATCCAATAAAATTTGGGTCACAGGAAGTATGCTTTGACGCATAGAGGTCATACAGTTTCCTTCTGCTTGTGTAAATTCCCGGCGTGGCCCAATCACTAAACTTTACTTTATCCGAATTACAATTGATCACATTTGCTTAAACGTTTTACTAAATTCGTCTTCAACCACATGCAATAAATCATTATAAAGATAATTAGATTCCATAATAGGAACTGGTAAAGACTCAATTTTATTAATCACATTGTTTCTAAATTCATCTATGCCCTTTTTAGTTATTGGCCTGCATACAATTTTCCGCTTAGGACAGACATGATGATGCTCTATAGTAGAGGCTTGTTGTCCACTATGGTCCGATTTAATAACATTTATTATAGATTATTTTAGAAGTATTTTAGTACTGATTTTCGTCGCGTCTTTTCTGCGCAAGTTTAGTCTATATATAATTAGCTGAAAAATAGGCCTAAGGAGGCGTGGCCTATTCTGTGACGTCAGCATCGCGCGATGGTGGGACGACGCGAGGAAGGGGCGCGCGCGCCGCCCTGGATAAAAAGCGTGAGGCGGGCATCGCCCACTTAAGTTGACCATGTCACGACCTCGGCCCGCGCAGCACGGGCCATCCTCCGCCCTGTCTTAACATCGCGGCTACCACTAAGAACCAAGACGGCCATCTTTAAAACCCACGTCCGGTCGCGGCTCACCTATGCCTATGGTATTCTCTGTGTTCGCAGGCTCAGAAAAATCGCATCCAGCAGCAGCAGAACGTGGCGCTCCGCGTTATCACAAAGGCGGGGCGCTACGTGCTCAACTCTGTTATCGCACGGGACCTTAATGTGGAGCCCGTGCACGACTTCGTGGGCCGCCTGGCGCGTCAAATGTTTGACCGCGCCGACCAGGGCTCACATCTCCATCTCCAAGGCATCGCGCCAATGCCAGCACCATCATCACCATCAACTACAGCGGGAAGAGCTCCTTCCCCCACCACCACAAGGGCCAAGAAGACCAGAAAGGCGCTGCCCCGTCAAATTGTGCCCCCGCCACTTCCCCAGCCCAGCCTACCCAATCCTACCGTCCCCCCCACTACCCCTACCTAAATTATAGCCCCTTACCCGTTTGCAGGCGCTCGCTGGGCCTCCCGCACTATGGGGGTCTCACCCGGTGCGGCTGACCGCGCAAGGGCCGCGCAACAAACTCCGGCGGGGGCACCCACAAAGTCATTAGACGGCCGCTCAGGCGGCAACCAAACACCATGGGGCAGTGTTCCCCATGAGATGATGCCCGGGGAAGGAGCTATCGCTCGAACCCGCACCAGCTGCAGAAGCTGAAGAATCCCCGATCGCCCACTTCACTTTTGCTCCAGCCATCGGATCGGACGGACGTTCACCCCTCACATTGTTCTTATTTTATAAAAACCTGTCTGGAACGCTAAATATATATAAATCTCTCTATATGTATATTATGTGTAAAAGCACGGTCTATCTATCAGTCATCTCTAGTAGTCTGGACAGCTTACATGTGGCAGATAGTTTGACATATTTTTGATATTACAACTGTCAAATTATATTTGTCTGATTTAAGTTTTCTAGGGGGCCTTCCATCAACTTTATGTGATTCTTTTTTGGTTATTTTCAGGTTATGAGAGCTGCCCCCTAATTGTCTAATCTAAAATCTATCACAATCCCTTTCAGAGGTATTGTGATTGTGATATTTTCGTCTGTCATATTGCTTAGACAGTTCAATTTTGTTTATTCCATAATTGCCTTTTAAAACCGTCTCGATCACAGTCCCTTTCAAATGTCAAATAGTGACGGTCTGAATACCTTTCAATTACGAATTGAAAAAAATAATAATTGAATGCGATAGATGTAAAAGAATCGCAGAAGAGTTGACGGTAGGGCCCCGGAAATCAATTTTCACGTGCTTTTATTTAACTTGCATTGGTCGTTATTTATCAATCAGTCAAATCAAATGACAATCGGAAAATAAGAATAAGAATAATAAGAATAAGTTTTATTTGCACTTTTGATTTTTCAGAAGTGATTGGAACCACCTAGTAAGCAAATAAATGCCTGTAACAGGTGACTCCGCTCTTCCATAACTAATAAATAAATAACAACTAGGTGTCTAAACTAATACATGACGTTTTTAAACAAAAACTTATTCTAAAACTATTTCCACTAGTAAAAGATAATTACATAAAAAATAAAAATAAACAAAAAAAAAGTCAATAATTTCCCTTTACCTGTAGTGTAGTATAGTATGGTGTAGTGCAGTGTAGTGAGGAGTGCAGTGTACATTGTAGTGTAGTGTAATGTAGTGTAGTATAATGTGATGTACTATTAATGTTGTGCTAATTTATTAATTTCTCGGTTTCGTCATAACTCAAAGAGATAAGGTAATTGAGTATGATATGAATGACGAATGATAAATGGTTTTTAGTTTGGGCATAATACGATGTTGAGGAGCCCGTGGCGCAGTGATTCGCGCGTTCGGACTGCGATTGTTGAGGTTAAGCAACTTTCGCAATGGTCGGTCACGGGATGGGTGACCATAAATTTACTATCTCGAGCTCCTCCGTGCTTCGGAAGGCACGTTAAGCCGTTGGTCCCGGCTGCATTCGCTGTCGTTAAAACCCACTTATCCGCATCCGCCCGTTCATCTTATCCATCCATAAGGAAGGCCAGTGCCCCAGCACAAAACATTCTTAAACATTTTAATGTAACATAAATGAAACAAAAGAGTGATGTTGATTTTTTTTATTTGACTTTAATACATTATTTTGGGTCAGATTACGTTGTGATATTCATCTGCAACAAACAAAATCATACATTAATTTTACTTTACAAGAGTAGGTAACAAAATTTGTAAATTGCTAAATCCGTTCAATTTTGTTTTTTTTTTAGTATTGTTTGTTTTTTGTTATTTACCTGCACATTGTAACAATAAAAAATATATAGTGTTAAACCATAGTGTTACCGCCAGTGTTTTTTTACGTTATACGTCATATTTTACAGGGTTTATGGTTTCAAAATGTAAAGGATTTTACGGTTTGACAAGAAAATTACAGTTACTTTATAGGAATTTGAAAATAATTTTTGGTGCAACCGGCGGTTAGGCTCATAATTATTTTTTTTTACACTTTCCTTATTTAATAAATTAATAAATATTAAAAAGTTTCATACCCGTTGAAGAATTACAAAACTGAAAAGAAAAATATTATTTATTAAAATCATAACTCTACTTAAGTCTTAAAAAAATACTGGGGTTTCTATTTCTGATTCACTCGTCTCGCGTCGAGCGCTTAGTTTCTACTAAAATTCGTTCAACCGACATTTGAATTTCCTTATTTTAGCGATTTAAATCGCTCGATCGCCCGAGCACAGAATATATACCCGAGCCCCGAGTGCCCCCACTCACGCGTTGCAGTCGCGCGAAATAAAGGTAGCGACGAAGACGAGCGTCGACGTGGGCCTTAAGTCCCATGCGACAGCACAATGTCATAGTAGCGATTCAAAAATAGAGCTCCCGCATTCGGTCTGCGATACCGTCTTTAACGACAGTTGCATAACTTAGGAGGGTGACCAAAACATGACCAAATCAAGTTATGCCATGCTTCAGAAGGCACGTTGATCCGTTGGTCTCGGTTGTAATTGCAGTTGTTAAAACCCACTAGTTGCAACGGGCTCGCTTGGTGGGCCATTTCCGGTCACGGCTCTTTCTCTATATCCATCCATAAGGAAATTCAATTTTAATATAATTTATACGTCTGACTAGGCTGTTACAAGCCCTTGTGAACATCAAAGAAGCTACGCCATCGGTTCACAAACCCTACGGCGCGGTCGGCGGAGATCTTGTAAAACGAGAAAAAGCGGCAAGAAACTCGTCAAGGGCTGTTTTTTCCTGCATGTATTATTTCGTACAGCACTAGGACTTAACACGTTCCCTGTCCATATGGAGTCGCAAATTACATACCTACATTTCAAGCGATTATATATTGTTTTTAAACTTTCGCGTTGCATTAATAATGCAACGCGAAAGTTTATATTGAAAATTGAAACGGGTATTAAACGCGTAGAAACGTGATAGGTATTTCACGCGTTTAATACCCGTTTCAATTTTCAATATTGATTAAATATTGGACTGGTAACTGGAGTGAGTTGGTAAGTTTTGAATATCTCTGCAATTTTTGCAATGTCTATACCTTGACAGTTGTTAGTTTAAACACAGATTAATAAATAAGTAGTTATTCGTAAGTAAAGATACGAATTTTATCTTTACGAGTGGACATGACAGGAAAAAATCCGGTCAAGAGCGAGTCGGCTCGAATACTTTTAGCCGAATATTCGGCTATTCGGCCAGGACCTCGCCGAATATTCGGTATTCGGCGAATGGCCGTATACTATTCGTTGCTTGCTTAAAAACATTTTTTGCCACTGCCACAAGAACTTAAAGAGGTCTTAAATATTCAAAGTGGGGGCTACTATGGCATATTGGGTATCAATCAAAACATATTTTTCTAGACCGCATAGATTTTTACTTTTGGTGCAAGTTGTAAAAAAAACCGTTCCCACCCCCTTATCTCCGAAGTTAACATAGAGTAAAATCTGAAATTATTCTATGTGATAGAAATTTATGCAAAGATTACAGGTAAAATTAAACGATGTCTCTAAATACTTATTTGCTTTTGGTAAACTGACCTCGACCTATATATCGATGTCATCATCATCATCAGCCTGTGGACGTCCACTGCTGGACATAGGCCTCTCCTAGCTCACGCCTATTGTGGCGTTCATATGAGGTTATTAGCCTACTGCTACCACGCTGGCCAGATGGTTTGGTAGATGGTTTATTGCAAGTTTTCCTTCTCTCGCGCAGGTGTTCAATGCGTCGAACCTCTTAGTCGACTCTTACAATATCCCAGGCATGAAAGGGAGTGGTGACAATTGTATTCTTAGGCCGTCTTCACACGGCACCTAAGTATTTATCATCATCATCAGTCAATCTATCATCTCTAATCAAGAGTGATTAGAGTTTCGTACCAAAATGGTAAAAAACCGACCGTCAAGAGCGAGTTACCGAGGGTCCAGTACCATCATATATTGTATCAAATATTGTCCTATTTGATCCTCTTGATTAGAGATGATAGATTGACTGATGATGATGATAAAATAAAATGCTTACCTTTGGCTCCGAAGGCTGCAGCTGAAATAAAATCAGAACCAAATTAGCAAGTTAATTAAATCTAATTCTTCTATTCAAATATACATCTTATTTATTTTTTAACTAGCGGCCGCCCGTGGTTTCACCCGCATAATTCCCGTTCCCGTGGGAATATCGGGACAAAAAGTATCCTACTATCTGTATGTCAAATTTCTACCAATCCGTTAAGGCGTTTTTGCGTGAAAGAGTAACAAATGTCCATCCATCCGAACATCCTAACTAGCATTTATAATATTAGTAGAAGAATTAATAATTAATAGGATAATAGGATAGTATACTATAGACAATAGTTGTCGTATCGATAGTAATAATAATATTAAATTCAAACTCAATATCATTTATTCAGTCGTGACTGTTACAAGCAATTTGTCAATATCAAAGAAGCTACGCCATCGTTTCACAAACCCTACGGCGGGAGATCTTGTAACGAGAAGAACCGACAAGAAACTCGTCAAGGGCTGTTTAATTTCATACAAAGTCGGCAAATTGAAAAGTAACAATATTAATTTACGTAAGTACAGTCCGGGAAACTTCCAGGTTGACCAGTAGAGTTTATTCAATGACCTTTATTTAAAAAGTAAAAGGTGTACAGAAAACGCTTTATCACCAATAATATACCATAAAGAAGTATTTCATTTGAATAATAAATTATTTCTTTAATCTTAGTACTTTCCGAGAATATGTTTCTCAAAAAAACTCTACTGATCAACCGGGAAGGTCCGCGATTGTACCAGAGCTGTAGCAAATCTTCAAATAAAAAATAAATAAAATCGTGATTTACTCATTCATCAGCGGCTTTTCTCGACATTCGTAGCTCGATATCGTGTCACTGTCCCGCTCTCACCTTAGGGGGGTAAGCTAGACAGTTTCATGCATCATATGATATCGCGTGATGAAGCGGTGTTCATGATAGGGTCTGGTGATTCGCGGGTAACTCCCCCTCCCCCATAAAGGTATCTTAGTAGAAAACGAAAAATATGTAGCTTAATTCCGCAAGAAAACTTACATGCAAGATGCAATGCCCGCCCGTCCGCAAATAAATGCAGATGCAACACAGTGACACAAGTTGCACCTTCACCGACTACTCTACACGTGTTTCGCCCACTACGGAGCATCCTCAGGAGTTGTTAGACCGTGCCATACCAGCACCGAGTCCACCAGCATCTTGCGGAATTAAGCTACATATTTTTCGTTTTCTACTAAGATATGGATTTCCGCCAAGTAACGCCTGATTCTCTCAAATAATAAGAGTATCTTATCTTATCATCCATTGGACGGATAGTTTATCCCGATTTTACCACAGTAACGAGAAGTGGTGGTAGCTAGCCAGGAGGACTCTAAGCCAGGCGGACTATAAGTCCACCACCATCTTATCTAAATCTGACGCCTTAACAACAATGTCTTCAGCATTGTTGTGTTCCGGCAGTAAGAGATAAGATAGCCAGTTCTTCGATGATTGAGGATTCCGGGAGAGGCTCGCGTCCATCTTCAGCCTTATCAATACTTAACAGCAGGTATGATGAAGGCTAAGAGACTCCCCGTCGATCATAAAAAAGTGCATTTTAAGAACGCGTCATATGGTTAGTGCAAAGCAATTTTTTATTAAGATTAAGAAAGATATCAATAGCTTTAGGCGATTCTTAAGCTTAGTGCAAATGGGTGTAAGTGTTTCCGTTTTTCATAACAATGTTTTATAGTAAATAAAAGCTTACCGGTGTTAACGAGTCCACCCGATCCAGTTTTGGCACCTGGAAGACATTTAAATTGAATTAATCTAAACTAAGCCCGTGGAGAGCCCGTGGTGCAGTAGTTCACGCGCTCGGTCTGCGATTGTTGAGGTTAAGCAACTTTCGCAATGGTCGGACACGGGATGGGTGACCAAAAATTAACTATCTTGAACTTCTACGTTCTTCGGAAGGCACGTTAAGCCATTGGTCCCGGCTGCATCTGTAGTCGTTAAAACCCACCAATCCGCATTGGGTCCCGCGTGGTGGGTCATGGCCCTTTCTCCTTATCCTTCCATAAGGAAGGCCGGTGCCCCAGCAGTGGGGACATTAAAAATGGCTGACGATGACGATGACGAAACTAAGCAACTTTCGCCAAGGACGCCCATGTGATGACTGACCGCCTTAACTCTGACGTCAGTTAAGGGTGGGCATATTAGGGCTTGCCGCACCGCACCGCATTGCATAACAAAAATTCTACTTTATAGCATTGTGCATTTTGCATGAGCTATCACTTACTACGGGAAGGCAGCGTCGCCTAGGTATGTCATAGTAGTTTGTTACACAAGGGACGTAAGGGAGCTATTACAGAACAAGATCCAATTTGGCGCCTGTGCGAGCGCAGCTCGCAAAGGGCGCTAAAGGATCGAGTGCACCCGAGATATTTAGACGCCCGAGCGAGCGAAGCGAGCGTGGGCGAATATAGTTCGAGGTTGTAATAGCTACTTACAACAGTTACAACCGAGGCAAGCATTCTACTTTCATTATTCATGCGAGGTAAATAAAACATTTGTACGATATCTTCGGCTTCAAGATGACAGAAATCAGGCGTCCCGACCAGTTCTTCATCGGATGAAGTACTTGACATGATGAACTAACACTTTTAACTAGCAAAAACTTATAATTATATACTTATTTTAAATTATAATACAGTCGTCGCAAGTGAGCAAGCATTTAATTCAAATGAATTGCCGCCATTTTCATTGTTTGGTTACAGTAAAAAGTTTTCTAATCATTTTATAAAAAAAAAATGACCTAAGAGTTTTGCATAGCTTGAACTGAAATGAAATGCCACCATTTTCATTGTTTTTTTTTTCAGTAAAAAGTTTCGTCATTTTATAAGAAAAGAGATTGGTTCACCAAGGAGTTTTACATTCTTAAATGGTAAAGTGTCCTTAACCATTCACCCTATGCTTGATTTGTAAAGTGATTTGAAAATGGAACGTTCTATCTAAACAATGCACTGTGTTGCACATGCCATCTTACACAGCTTCTTACCATATCTAGTAAATCCTAGTTACCGAGCAGTATGATGTAATAGTAGATTGTTTACCAAGGGCTGTATGACACCCATAACAGTCGAGTGTTTTGGCGCCCGAACAAGGTGAGGGCGCCGATAGTTCGAGACTGTTATGGGTCCATACACCCGAAGTAAACACTCTACTTTTCATTTTGAATATGAAGAAAGTAAAAACAAACAATATTCTAAAAAAAAATTTGTAAGGTTTCTACGATTTTAAATATTTTATAATGTAGCATAATAAGCTGTATAGGCTTTTGTGCTTTTGCCTACATACCTTTGGTAAATAAAAGTCCAAAGAGATTACAGATATCGATTTGACATGACACCATGAAGCTATAGAGAATATTCTCTATAGCTTCATGCATGACACCCCCTATTCTTTTTTCAAATTTATTACAGACCTAGGGCCGCCACATATCTCTTTCAACCCGCATTTTAGGCAAGTTATGAGTTACTTTCAGAATATGAAACATGAAAAAGACTTATGCGAATCTATGTGTCGCGTGTCGCTGCCTCCACAGAACAAGTTAATGTTCTGTGGCTGCCTCTCTCGGCACCGTCACATCTCATTGACGTGACGTGGGTGGTGGACCAAGGGGCCTTAAGCTAATATAGAACTATACTTATTCGGGAAATTAAATTTTCACTCACTTCCACCAGTGGCACCATCAGCATCATTTGTTACAGCACCCGCTAGAACAATAAATAATAATTAATTAAATAAATATTTCTTATTACACTCATTCAATGAACCTAGCCCCAAAGTAAGCACTGTAAGGCTTGTGTTATGGGATAGTAGGGTAACGGAAATAAATGTATATAATTATACATATATAGGTATTTATGTGTAGAATTATTTATGTCGCAGCCATCTGGTTAAATCAGCCATTCAATTGGAAGGCTAGCCCATTCATTAAACGCCGGCCGGCATTCAATTGAATGCCTAGGTCGTTAATTGATTGAAATAGCACCACTCAACGTTCAACTAGTTAGCTGATTGGAAGCTAGCCCATTGAAGATGGCTGACGCGAATTCAGGCAGGTGATTTAAATTTTGTATTTTTTTTTACCACTGCAGCTGGTGTCACCAAACCAAATATGACGTCATAAGCTCGCTCAGCTGGCATTGTTTTTGTATGTTTTTTCGTTGGAAATTCGCATTTTTTTGTTAAATAGATCTACTGCTACAATAACCATAAAATGTAATATTTTAATTATAGTATTTTCTATTGTTTCCGGACAATATCTTGACGTAACAATGCCAATTGTGGTGTCGCTGAGGTGTTTTTTTTATATTTTTACAATTAACCGGACAGGCATTTGACCACCATCATGCTTAGTAAACAGGATATGGTCTAAGGTGTAACATGCTTGCCCAGGAAATGCCTATTCACTCTCGCCTTGAAGAGACCAAGGTTGTAGGAATCGGAGAACACATGAGCAGGCAGCGCATTCCATTCTTTAGCGGTTAGCATTAGAAATGTGTCAGCAAAGCGCTTGGTACGGATCGCTGGAATGTCAACGACGTACGGGTGGTAAGCTAACCTGCGTCTGGTACCCCGATGGTGGACAGGGGCTGGAGGAACAAGGTCGTGCAGTTCTCTCGCACACTCTCCAAAGTGTATCTTATAAAAAACCGATAGACATGCAACTCCTCGGCGGTGACTGAGGCTCTGAAGTTCCACCGTGGCCAATGGTGAGTTTTCTGGCATGGTTTTCAATTGATTCCAGAAGCTCTAGCTGATACTTAGCAGAACCATCCCACAGGTGACAGCAGTAATCACACAAACATTTTTTTAAATGTTTTTATTATTATTAGATAGCTGAAGCGCTTGACCGGTATCTTGCCTGATGGAAAGCAAAGATGCTATCTAGAATGTAACGCGCTTGCCTAGAAGATACCTATTCACTCTTGACTTGAAGATTTGGGGGAAATTGTAAGTGTCAGGAAACACAGACTCAGTCAAGGAGTTCCACTCTTTGGCGGTGCGGATGATAAATGTCGAGTCAAACCGCTTAGTGCGACTCTTGGGTATATCAACTATATACCGCTATGTATAAAAGATATCTATGAAAGATGAAAGTGATGTTTTTACATTTCATTCTCAAGATGCACCTCTGACGTTCTGTCAACCACGGAAAGGATTTATGGTGTGAATGTATGTATGTATGTAACAATAAATAATTTAGTTATTTGTTAACAAAATAGCGAAACTGTTGAAGCTGGGTCATTATCACGAGAAAGTGTTCTTCCTATATTTTTCATTTAATAATTCTTTCACGTCACGAATTTAATTTTTCATTAAATAATTCTTTTTGTGAAGTGATCATTTCATAAATCCAAAACTTAATTGTTGGTTGATGTGCCAAATGTACAAATATACCCGATACTCGGGTTCGTCGATCGACGAAAAATTCCAAATTATGCGAAAATCTTTAATTGCAGTTTGTGATCATCACGTTTAACATTTTGTATATTTTATAGTTTTCGGAACAAATAGACTCGAGTACCTTTAATTTGATACCTTACTCGGCCGCGTACTACGCGCCAAAGTCCCTATCGAGTCGTCACAAATTTTGCGAACCTGAATTAAGTATATAGATTTATATTTATTAAAAGTTACTAACCTGCGTTTTTTCCATTTCCGAGAACTGCAATTAAGAGTTACATTAAAATATTATATAAAAATTACATTTATTTATTATTATTGGTCTAGTAAATATTAGGCCTATTTTGCCAATCTTTACTAGACCAATAATTTTTATTTGGATATATATTTAACAAAAGTTTCCGTAGACCACGTCAGTTAAATAGTTGGTTTTGGTTGGTTGGTCGTTAACACCCACTAAACCGAATTGGGCCCGAGTTGCGGATCATGGCCCATCCACCTTATCCATTGAATAAAACATCATCATCATCACCTCGGGTACCATTGCTGGGTACAGGCCTCCCCCAAGGGTCCCCACGGCGATCGGTCGCCTGCGCTGCCCGCATCCAGCGGCTTCCCACAACCTTCACCAGATCGTCGGGATGAATTGAATATAACATATTGAAAACGCCCTAATTTCGTTCACTTTTTAAAATTGCATGTTTCGTGGTCACACGGTAATTCACAGTATATACTTACAAAATTGGCTGATATTAAAAATTTTAGCCGATTTAAAAAAAAAGGTGGAATTTATTTATGTTTCTCACCATCAGCACCGACGGCACCAGCTATAATAAAGAAAAGGAACTATTAATTAAATGTTTTTTTTATAGCAATTAATTATTAAATGATGACAATTATGTTAGGCCCAGTCTTAATTAGCAATTGCATTCGATCGATCGCACAACGATAAACGATTTCATCGTGCGATGAAACAAACAATGGTTTTAGCGTTCATTGCGCGAAGCCCACGGGAATCCGTATCTATGGACCCTTCACCGCTGCTACCTATTGGAAATAATTCTGGGTCTGGCCGTTCACATTTTCTGCACGAGAATGCTTGATGTCCTTTGTACTATAGATGCAGACTAGAAATAGGAACCTCTGATGACGCCAGTGCCTCGATGGTGGCCACCTTAAAACTTAACGCTATCTAAATAAGGGGCTTAAAGTGGCCAACACCAGGAGGGCTAATTGTCTAATTTTAAAATCTATCGCAATCCCGTTCAAATTGACATTTAAATGATATTCACAAACTTCAGGCCGTCACTATTTGACATTTGATAGGGATTGTGATCAGGACGCGTCTTGAAAGATATTAAATGAACGAAATTGAACTGTCTAAGCAAAATGACAGACGAAAATATCTTTCAAATGTACGGAGAAGTGTCAAATGAAAGTGTTCCGTAAGTGATTGCGACAATAAGTTGGGAATCTCCACTCCTGCAGCATTGGGTGGCGCTTCATGTGCCCCAAATAAATAAATATGTATGTAATTTTTAATTTCTAAGTAATTTATTATTTTATTATTGTCATTTTCTATAAAATATGGATGTAAATTTTCCGAAATAAATGCTTATTATATTGTTATTATTAAGTTACACACAATTCCATAGATCACTATCACAATCACAATACCTTTGAAAGGCATTGTGATAGATTTTGAAATTAGACAATAAGGGGCTGGTCATCTAGCATGTGTAGGTGTGTAGTAATTAAAAAGATCTTACCAACTTTGAGGACGCCGTCACCATCTAAAAATATAAGGTCATATTAATACAGGGTGTTAAAAGACCCATACCGAAGCCGTAATATATGCGTAGTGTACATCAAACTAAATAAGAATATGTGAAAATAATTGCTGGGAAACTTTTATTTTTTACTAATTTTGTGTCAATTAGTTTGAATTACCTCCAACTTTGTCTAGAACACGTCCTATTGTGTCTTCTACTTTGTTTAATACTCCTAAAAAGAAATAAAATTAGTTTAATAAAATTGTTTTTTTCTCTATTAGCCAGAGAAAACCACAAAAAAAGATTGGAATATGTACCGCAATTGGTACAGAGCATCGCCTCCACAGACCTATATCGAGATAGACAGTAAAAGTGTAACTACCTTGCGTGCTAAAAGTTTGATCCACGATCAAAGTTTTACGACCTATGTCAGTCCAATTGAGACCATTGCCATATAAACACACGTCACTCCAAAACGAAAATGGTTAATTGTGCAGTGCTTGCTTACAAGACCTCGCCAATAACATTTACACATCACTAATGGCCTGCGCAGACGACGGACATGGAAGGACTTTTAGTCCGCGACACGACCTTATTACTAAGAACATAAAGTTGAATAAATAACGAGGACTATAGCGTACTTCTCGCGGATATACGCGGTCTAAGTTGAATCTTATTTGGTTAACAATAAAGACGTGTAGCGGACAAAAAGTCCTCCGTTATCCGTCGTCTGCGCTAGCTCTAAATCTCGCTCGTGACGTGACGTGATCGTAGGTACGAATAATTTTACACGCTAGGTTCTTCTCTTTGAAGCGCTCTTTTCGTCTATCTCGATATAGGTCCGTGGTCGCATCGAAATCGAAATCGACGTATCGTCAAAAAATGTATGTTTACTTCCGGTAGGAACGCTACTCAATGCGTTCCTACCGGAAGTAAACGGAACTACATATTCCTAAAAAATTTTTGATTACTTCCGGTAGGAATATGCGTTCCTACCGGAAGTAAACGGAACTACATATTCCTAAAAAATTTTTGATGATACGTTCTCGATTCTATTTCGGATGTTTCTCGAGTTAGTCCAACTGAAGTATGGACTGTTTCTCAGTTTTGTTCATTAAAATAATCATAGAATATCGATTTTATTTGAAATTTTTAAATATGTAGTTTTCTTTACCTCCAACGGTTTTGCCTGTAACAAGAGAAAAATATTTGTTATTTACAAAAAAAAATATTATTTACAAAAAATGTCTACTTTCCCGTGGCAGAATGGTACATACACCGGTTTCAAGGTGTCACCTATACTGAGGTCCTTTATATTTTACACATGCTGTTGTATAAAGGCAAAACCCCTTATAGCAGCATTATGTTAACAATATGGGTGTTTGGTAATATAAGAGTAAATTTCTTGCTTATTCAGGACATTTTAGCAATATCATTGCTTGTTTATGGCAACGACCTGTTTGGCGCAGGGGTACTAACCCCACCTTCTACGCAAGAGGTCCCGGGATCGATCCCCGGACAAGACAAATATTTGTGTGCATGAACATGTCTATTTGTCTTGGTCTGGATGTTCAATATGCATATTATGTATGTATTTTAAAAAAAAAGTATATAAGTCTGTTTATCCGTTATCTAGTATTCATAACACAAGTTCTTCATGATACTTAACGTGGGCTAGATAATTGGTGTGATTGTATGGAAATATGTATATACCTTAAATACGTTATAATTATAAGATGGATCACCTAGTTATGTGGTAACTATAAAGCTGCTACAAGAGTAAGGCCCATATAATTTGCGCCCTTTTGTAGTCTTATTATCGATCAAAATGGCTTTTATAAGGGTAATAATATTTTTGGTATTTTATGGCAAATTATGCTGCTGGCAAGTAATTTATTTTTAATAAAAAAAAAAAAGGAACGATTATTTTGTTGAGAAAAGCTACTAGAAGTTAATTTATTATAAAAAATCAAATATGTAATTTTTATTAATAAATATAAGTACCAACAAAATGTTCCACTAATCTCGCGAGATTGATTTATCGATTAAGTATTCGGTATTCGGCCGAATATTAAAAGGGTGGCCGAATAGGCCGAATTCCAAATGGTGGCCGAATATTCGTTGCAAGTCTTTTATAGAGATAATATAACAGAGAGATAATAACATCCCCTGTGGTCTAGTGGTAACAACCATAGTGTCAGACCCAGTGGTCCCGGGTTCGATTCCCAGCAGGGGTACATATGGTATTCGTTTTGGTTGGTGGCAGGACTTGTTGTTAGTCCACCTGGGTAGCTACCAACATGTTATCTAAGTCAGACGCCATAACAATAATGTTTTCAGAATTGTTATGTTCCGGTAGTTAGAGATAAGATAGCCAGTTCCTCAGTGGTGGAGGATTTCGGGAGAGGCGCACTTCTATCTTCAGCCTTATCAATACTTAATTCAATACCATTTATGCAGTCTGGGCTGTTACAATCACTTGTGATTGTGAATGTCAAAGATGCGATGGCATGGGTTGGCAAGGTTCTACGGCGAGAGACCTTGTAGCGAGAAGAACCGGCAAGAAACTCGTCAAGGGCTGTTGTTTTTTTGTGGGATACACTATTATGTTATTGTAAAACATTCAAACTTTTACATTGTTATAATATTAGTTGCATATCTATACTAATATTATAAAGCTGAAGAGTTTGTTTGTTTCTTAGACCATTAGAAAGCTACATTTCTCCAGAGTGACATAGGCTATATTTTATCCCGATATTCCCACGGGAACGGGCACCACACGGATAAAACCGCAAGGATCCGCTAGTTAATAATAATTATTATGAGTAACTTACCAGCAGCATCGACGACACCATCGACCACAGCACCAATACCAGTTTTGTCATCGTCGCTATCTAAAGACCACAAGAGATGTTAGCAGCACAAAATAGGTAAGTTACCAGATACACCGTTGAGCGATAACTTACACAATTCCACAATTCCATAATTCACTATCACAGTCACAATACCTTTCAAAGGGATTGTGATAGATTTTGAAATTAGACAATTAAGGGGCAAGTTTTACAAAACTGTCAAATTGCTCCAATCGACTTAGAACTTAGGCTGAAATTTTCTGAAGACAAGGTAGTCACCACAGCACAAGGACACTTAATGTTCTGTGGTAGTCACCGTTAGTTGTACCTTGCTGCTTTTTTATAGAGGATAGCTACATCGAGAGAGATACATGATTCCGGGAGAGGCTCGCTTCGATCTTCAGCTTTATCAATACTTAACATCAGGTATGATGAAGGCTGACCCCCATATTCTAAGTCGTTCCTCCAAAACTTTTTACACTCCACTCAACCTCGTCGTGGGTAAAAATGGTAGTGTGCGCTAGGCCTAACACGGATTGGCTACGTACTCTTTGGCTCCTCCAGGTCCTTACGGAGTTATGACTTAGAATACCGATTTAGAGGAGTATTTCTGAAGTGGTTTTCAATGAGGTTTCGTTAAGTCGAGGACGAGTAAGTTTTGAAGGAACGACTTAGAATATGGGTGTGAGTCTCCCTGTACTTCATAAAAAAAGAGTATTTTTTGTACTCAGGCAGGGTCCTTTATTAGCTTCACACCTTAATGTACGACTGTTTGTCTCTACTGAAGCTGTCAAAGTGACAGAATAAGGAGGCTGATGATTTAAAAAAAAAAATAGAATAATTATAACTTATTGCGTACATACCACTAGAAGGCACTGGCACGCAGAAAGCTGAGCCGACCTGAAAAAAAAGATAAATTAATATAAAAATCATGTGGACAGCTCACTTAAATCATCATCCATCATCAGTAATCATCACGTGAAATAAATAGCCAGTAATTAAGCTGCATAATTGCACTTCACAGTCGTTCATCCACCTATCATTGCCCAGTGGTGACATCTCTATCCACCATAAGGAAGGCATTTGCCCCCTATCAATTGATTCTTAGTTAGTTATTTTATTCTTCTTCTCTTTATCCAATGGCGGTGCCCTCTTAGATTTCGCCAATGTCAAGTTTTTAGCTCAGTTTGTTTCTACAGACTCTGCTTTCTCCAGGTGTCTCGTAAGAATACAAAGTAGAGAAGTACAGAGGTAGTATTTTGCTTAGATTTTGATCTTGTCGTACGTTAATGGGACTAACTTCAATATACACCAATTCAAACAAAAAAATAATTATTCAAATCGGTTCATAAATGACCGAGTAATGAGGTAACAAACATTAAAAAAACCATACGCCCGAATTGATAACCTCTTTCCTTTTTGAAGTCGGTTAAAAAGGTCGGTACAATCTTAGGCGACTCAAAAAAGAGTTAGACAATTTGTCACGTTTATTATTATTGATTAGTCTAACAATAAAACATAAAAGAAAACGTCTGATACATATAACAATGTTGTGCATACCTTTAAGTTAAATGCATATAAGATACATATTTTGCTAAGTGCTGTAAACTTAATATAATTTGCCTTAATGTATTTAGTTGGTAAGCTTTATTAAATAAATAAATAATTTTTAAGTGTTTTGTTAATGTAATCTCCCCATTGCTCTGCTCGGGCAGGGCCTATCAAAACGTAGTGATTACTTGCTCAGTGCCCATCTCGCTCTAGGGCAGTGGTTCTCAAACTTATTGCATCTGTCGCCCACTAATCAATTATTTTTCAGCGCCCCCCAACTTTTTACCTTACCATATCTTAAAAAACCCACGTTTTTTCTGAGCTGCTAAATATTATAATGGTTACATTATTATACATTCAAATGTTCAAAGTATTATTAACACATTTTTTTAAATAGAATTATATACTCAGTCAATAATTTATTATTTTATACTTATGATAAATTTCAAATATAAAAATATTGGAAAAAGTCAAATCGAACCTACGACCTTTGGAAATCCGGTCCAATGCTCTTTACTCTTTAGTCGTTAATACCATTTTTTTCTTGAGTTATTCAAGTTTCAAAGACAACATTAGATAATATACAACTCCTTAAATATTGTGTAATCCTTCCGACGAACCGAAAAAAAATATATGTTAAAAGAATAGAAAAAAGAAAAAAATTAAAGAGTCTTGGAAAATAATTAAAGAACAGACAAATAAAAAGCAAAAAAATAAATGTAACGCTGTTACTAATAGCAGTGGTAATTTGGTAAATCTAGAGGAAAAGGAAATTGCAAATGCTTTTAATATGTTTTTAATACAATCGCAGAAAAACTTAAGGAGAATATTCAAATAGAAACAAAACAAAAACAAATATCCTTGTAAGTGCTTTAACTTTGAACCATTGACGTTTAAAGAGCTAAAAAATTTTATTAAAGGGCTTAAAAATAAAGGGTCCATACATATCTATGGCATGAATTGCAGAATATTGAAGCAGCTTATTTTAAATAATGTCAATTTTATTAGTCTCATTTTGTATGTCGTAAATGCATGTCTTGCGCAAGGTATTTTTCCTGACTCATTGAAAATTGGTAAAATTGTACCCCTTCATAAGAAAGGCGATTCTAAAAATATTGGAAATCATAGGCCTGTATGTATACTACCAGTGCTTTCAAAAGTCTTGGAAACTGCTATTAAAGATAAAATGATTGAATTTTTTGAATCCAATGATCTTCTCACAGATACACAATATGGCTTTGGTAAAGGTCGCTCTACGGAAATGGCGATTATTAGGGTGTTTATACTGTTTTAAGTGCATTGGATCAGAAATAAAGATGTGCAAGCATTTTTTGCGATTCGTCCAAGGCATTCGACAGTTTGAGGCATGATATTTTATTACTGAAGTTAAATTACTATGGGTTTGAAGAAAAAGAGTTAAATATGATAAGAACTTATCTAACGAAGCGGCAACAAGTTACTAAAATTAATAATACACATTCCGATAAACAAATATGTGCCACAGGTGTTCCACAGGGATCTATTTTAGGGCCTTTGTTATTTCTAATTTATGTAAATGACCTCGAAAATTATTACCGGATGGAAGTCACGCTACTTTGTTTGCCGATGATAAACATATAAATGTGTAAAAGACGCCACAAGGTGAACGAAAAGAAGCTTAAAGTATTAGATAATCTAAAAAAGTATTTTGAAAGTAATGGAATAATGTTGACTCTAGTATCCGTTTACTATGCTTATGTTCATTCAATTATTAGCTATGCTGTTACAGTGTGGCGAAATGCGTCAAATATTGAACGAGTGTTGATCTGCCAAAAGAGATGGATAATGACTCGGATAATGACTATGGTGTCTTTGTACATTTATAAATCGCTTTTAGAAATACACACAAAAACACAACACAATTTACCCAAAAAATCTGATTTACACAGGTACAATACATGGTAACAAGGATAAGTTACAGATACCAGAGCGGGTTGATTACATAAAACGCACAAACACGGATTTAGCCTTAAAATTGACATGTATAATAAACTACCACTTTTCGTTACCGATTTACCACTGATCAAATTTAAGAGTGTAATAAAATCATTATTTGTATTGAACCCTTTCTATAAAATTTATGAATTCATGACAAATAAATGAAAGCAACATGATTTTGATTTGTAATCTATATATTTTTATTAGTGAATTTTTTTTACTGTTTTCGGTATAACATGTAAACTCTTTTTTTGCCAATATTGGTCGCACGAGAAGCTCGCCGAAGATATTTCATCACTTATGCCCCTGCCACCAGCTCCTACCCTTTCCCCTTTTCATCCTCATCACAAACCACTCAGGGTCCTGAAAAGTCGTTTGTTCTTCTAGGAAGAACGGCAGACGAAATTGAGACAGTCATCATGTCCTTACGGGAAGATTGTGCCGCTGGCTGGGACAACATCTCAACATCCTTCATCAGACACTAAAAAGACTTATCCCTGTTATTACCCACATATGCAACCTTGCGTTCGATTACGGCTGTTTTCCATCTGCATTAATAAAAGCACTCATTAATTCCATTCATAAATCTGGGAATAAAGACTGTCCTAATAATAACGGGCCCATCTCCATCCTTCCAGCCTTGACCGAAATTGTGGAACGCCTTATCAATAAGCTTTCTAGAGACCACCTCAGCACTAGCTCCCGGGCAATTTGGCTTTCGACCGGGCAAATCAACACCTGATACTGTCCACGAACTTACAGATCACATAGTAAGAAAACTGGATGGAGGCATAAATCCGTGTCGGTCTTTCTAGATCTTGCTAAAGCATTTGACACGGTTTTTGTACCTATCTTGCTATACAAACTGGAAAGATTGGAAATCAGAGGAAAACAGTTAACGCTATTTTAAAGCTATCTCTCTGGTCGCACCCAAATATAGACAAATAATGCTCTTAGAGCGTTGGACCGGATTGCCAAAGGTCGTGGATTCGAGTCCTATCTGTGAATTCACTTGTGGCCGAGTTGTTTTTTTGCCAATATTTTTCTATTTAAAATTTATCATAAGTATAACAAGTGTTTTATATATGTTTTTTGTTAAATGGTTGATATTTAATTTGAGGTGATATATCTTATAACAATAAGGATCAAGAAAGTGAAAAAATCTGTGTGAGAAAATAGTTCTGTTGTTGTTGTGAGTTGTCTTTTTCCCAATATTTTTCTATTTAAAATTTATCATAAGTAAGTATAAAAATAGCATTGAAAAATGCAAAAATTCAATACTTAATCATAAAAAAAAAACCACTTGTTACCCAATTTTTACAAAATCAAACATATCAGGAATCATAAGATCTCATACGCACCATTACATGATTTGTTTTCTCCATGCTTAAATAGATATTACTAAGATACACTTTGCTAACTGTTGTTACAGATACAATTCTCAATCTCTCTATTTTATATTCTTACACTACATACATTATAGTTACTTATTATGTACCCAAATGCTTTTCTAGACGTTTCTTTGCTGTTGTTTATTTCATTGTTTTTGTTAGGCACCTGAGCTTTAGCCCTTTAAGTTTTGTTTATCTAAAGTAATTAAATTCTTTGTGTTTTTATACCTCTTCTAGTTTGCAAATTTTTTGGCGAAATCACAATAACAATACATTTTATTTCGTTAAATTAGCTGTTATTTTATTTATTTATTTATTAGCTGTTTTAATTTATTTATTTATCAAGTTAATTGTATCTGCCTACAGGATACCATATAAGTTATGATAAGTTAATTAAATATTGATTTTAAATGTACCTAATTACATTATACTCATCTCTCTCCGGACATAGAATTACCTATTTATTGTATGACTGAATCCTAGTATGTACACAACTTAGGATTAGTTTCATTCTTCTATTGTAATGCTATGGCATGCCAAATTTAACGTTCTATGTTATAAGATGGTCAAATAAATAAATGAAAATAAAATGAAATGAGGTCCTTACCGCCCTCTAGGCCACCAGCACCCACAAGGGGGCGTTATCGCTGACTTTGAGAAAGATTACTCTAGGGCATATCAAAATCTACATTTTTTAGCTCTAATTCTTTTAGAAATGTATGTAAAATCTCTACTCTCAAAAGGTTAGTCTCAACTATCTTCGACAATCAAAATATCGAAGACTCGCACTTGGCCGGTTTTTGTTTGTAAAGATTAAGTAAAACTCACCAAGACAACGAAAACCAAGGCAGATTTCATTTTGCAGTTTTGTATTTTAATAACTGAAGTAACTGTAGCACCATTTCAATACACCGTCTTTATATACCCGACAATTTGGAAATTCTAAAGAGTGTTTGTTCAATGACAATATTATATTATGTTTTAAATTCGAATAATATTTATTTAGTTAAACATATGTACTTTATCTAATTGTTTCGATCGGTGTGACATGTGTTACGGTAATAAATTTTACCGTAACACATGTCACACCGATTCGACATTCGGATTCGGACGAAATAATTAATGACTCAAAAATCTTTTTCACCTCACACGCTCTGAAAAGGAGGTTTTGTCAATCAGTTTAGGCGTAGAAAATCGCTTTTTGCGGCCTAGCGCGGCAAAGTACTTTTTTAATTTAATACCCATAAATAAGTCATAAGTCTTTTATTCCAACAATATAGGTACATTGTTTAGGAAATTAAGTAAGACACAAACAGATCATGTCATAATGCGTTCCGAATCGCACTATTGACTTTTTTGTTACATTTTATTCTTATTTTAAATAACTTTAAATTAATTATAATACTCCGTTTTGGTTTTATTAAATCATTTTAGTTCATTGAATCATAAAACAATAACAATAAGATTAAACTATGTGATATAAAAAAAAATTTAGGCTGGGTGAGATTTCACAACCTATGATTGGATTTCGGAACGAGACATAAATCTTTATTTTAAATTGTCTTTGTCTGTGCCTCATATCAGTGTAGACAATTACGGAATCGTATTTATTCTTATTATTAAGTAACAATATATTCCTACTTTAAATAACTTTGAATTAACTATAATACTCCCTTTATTATTATTTAAGTTTTTTATATCATTAAAACAACGAGAATAAGGTAAATTTAGATTAAACTTTATGTTTAAAGAATTTTTTACCGGAAGTTGACCGCAGAAACAACTATAAAATATTATTCCTCGCTGTTGTGAGGTGAAAAATTGTGTGTTGCTCTCGGCAGAAAAGTTTTTAGCGTCTTGTACCTTTGAAATCCTCGCTTTGCTCAAGACTCAATCCTAGCATCCTTCACTTGCTCAGCTTTCAATAGAGGTAACTCGCCGTTAAATAAGCAACTTTCCAGCCTTGCATAACAAATAACAATTTTTGCACTCACACCAATAAGCTTAGCTCCAAAGTAAGCATGTAATGAATGGAAAAAAGTACAGTTCAGAGTAGGTTCTAATCTGCCTCAAAAGTACGTCAAAGCCGCACTGAGAGAGGCGCGGGCTCGCATCTTAGCTTAATGATGTCACAAGTTTCGATACGAAAGCACCGTGCCAGTCGACGAGACGAGGTTTACGAGTTATGTGTTCCTAAATTTGTATTTTGTTGTAATAAGGATCGTGCGAACCGTAAGCGATGCAGAAAGAATCTCATATTTTATGATTCAGATTCGTCAAGTGGATCGAAAGAGTTTAAACAGTAATTTTTTTCAAATAAAACTTTATAGTCCTATATTTACTTATTTTCGCATAAACCAAAAAGGTTGGTAAGTAGCGTACGTTTGTACTTTGAGTACTATATGCGTACTAGCTAGCTTGAGCCGACACGCACGGCCAATTAACAGCTACCCGGGGCAAAAGGTAATTGAAAATAGTAGTAACTTTACCTATCGAAGCTTATTACAGCTAAAAATAGCATTAAATATCAGTCAGGCTGCAAAAATATAAAATAAAAAACTGTGTCTTTTTGGGTCCAGTTTGAAAAATTCTTCTATTTGCCTTGTTTTAACGAAAAACATTTTGATTGATCTTTAATAAAAAATTATACAGTAACTGCAACTCTCTTTTATGCCTATCCCTAGTCGACACACAAATCGAACGATATGAGACAGAACCGCTGTCATATACATAATATATTTTATTAATTTAAGCTAGATTTAGCTTAAACGACTATTTAAGTCTATAATGGTAAAATTTCAAGCAAATAAAATCAATTTTGAGCTATATTTAGGCGTTTTTCGGAAACAAAATTATATGAGACTGAAAAGGCCTCATTTGCATTGCAAAGATGTTCAACCTTGTCTCGAAAAATCCTCATACGCACTGGCTGAAAGTCCTTCAAAAATGGCGCCGCAGCGAACGTGTTAACAAATGGTTGGTTGTTGTTTGAGCATTTCATTGTCGAATGTTTTGAAATAAATGACGTAAAACTATTGAATTTTTTAATTTATGTGAATATTCAGATAGGAAATACATTTGTTAGAATAAACCAGCTGTCTAACAACTGTGATAAAATTTATGAGGATAAATATTGCTTCACAAATTTAGTTAGTTTTGTGCCTAGTAATTGTTATTGAAATTTTTTAGTTTTGTGGTTTTAGTTGGAAATAATATTCGTATCTACTAGCCGACCACCACAATTAGACGCATGACAGGATTGCAGTTTGCACTTTTGGCACTTGCAGCCCACTTCTATCACCACACTTCTTCGAATATCAGATTAATTTGCGATACAATGATAAACGGGTTGATTACCGCTTCTTGAAATTTGGGTTTTTTAAGTTAGTTATTAAGTTTTTCTCAGCTGCCATAATCTTAATTGTTTTGGTCGGATAGTACAAAGAACTACGCGGTATTTGCGCTGAGTAAACGACACTCACTCACGTCGATACGAGTCGTCAAATAATGCCTTCTCACAGTGGCCGCATTATAACTATATTCCAGCCATCTTAGATAACGAATGCTTGTAAACAAACCTTTAAGTATTTTTCGTAATTATTTCACAAATACGTTATACTTCTATCTAATAACATTTATCAAACTTGGACAACATCAGTAAGCTATTTATGAAGTGCACATTTTTCTAAAACGTGTTTTAAAAAAAGACTTATGAGGTTAAGTATGGGTGGTTTTTTTACAGACATTCTTTCCGTAAAATGTCTGAAGTATAGGTACGTTTATAACTTGTTTTCTTGTAAATTCGGCAGTGGAAAGAGGGGATTATTACGACATGGATGGCTACAAGTTGATACCAGCAAGTAGAATTACCTCCTCCAGTCTGTTTAAAATGATTTGCTGAAGGACAATGTTACAGTTTTCTTACTAATAGCTACCTAAAGTATAGTACATAAAAAATGCTCTGGGATTTTTTTGTAATAGGTAATACATAATAATTAAAGTCATTTATTTAATAGAACAACCGCTAGTTCTCTCTGGTTGGGTAACTTTATTAATCAGAGTGCTTAATGCAAGTTTTGAACGCGTCGATTTTTGTATGAAATCGGCGACGGCTCACAATCTAGCGGATTACACCAACGCCATACAAAAACCTAACGCTCTCATTGTCGAACGTGAGAATACAAAACTCGCACTAAGCACACAGTTACTATGCCATTTAAACAAGAATAGGATGATATATGCGCCATTTTGTGACGTCCATCTGTCATGTATATTTGCATGCTATTGCGGATGGCGAAATGAGCTGAGCCTACTAGTATTAAAGATCTGCAGTGTACCTCATTTAAAGGCAAATAAATTATTTCTATTTCTATTTCATTTTTTTTTTTTTTTTTTTTTTATATAATTTCATCGTGCGATCAGTCTTCTTGACTATGAGCAGATTTGTTGTTGATTTACATAACATGTAGAGTCCGGTGCTCCATCGAGCTGCGAACCCATTTCTGGTACAGCCTAAGCAGAGGTTGCTATATCCGGTAATTTGCGCCTTTTCAGACGTCTCATGTAATCCGGCAATGTCAATTGTTTGGCTAGTTCATTCGGGTGTTTATCTAGCCTTTTCTTATATTTGTCGAGAATCAAGCTGATTTCTTCTCTGACAGTGCTGATTTGGAGATGTTGATGAACTTCAGTGTTACGAATAAACCATGGAGCGTCAGAAATTTGCTTCAGGATATAGTTCTGTGCTCTTTGAATTTTGTTGACGTTGGACTCACTCGCCGAACCCCACAATTGAATTCCGTAGGTCCAGATGGGTTTAAGGATGGCATTATATAGGAGTAGCTTGTTGTCCAAAGATAACTTCGAGTTTCTTCCTAACAACCAGTTCAATCTTCTGTATTTAATATTGATTTCATCCCTTTTCGTTTGTATGTGCTTCGACCATGTAAGTCGGCGGTCTAAATGTATACCCAGGTATTTGACTGTATCACTGGTGGGTGAAAAAAATAAAAATAAAATAAAAATGATTTCGACGAATTAACCACAGGGGGTCAATTCTGCTAATTTTTTATCATAATCGTCTCTTAGTGGTGTTTCAATTAGTAGTGTTTATTTACACTGTTGTAACAAGAACTGTGAAAAACAGCACTACCATTGAAACACCACTGGAATACCATTGTGACTAAGCATTAGCAGAATTGGGCCCCTGGTTGCGTAACGAGGACCGTGTTCGAATTTACCCCTCTAGTCACTTACGGAGCCTTTTAGGCTATGTAAGCAATATAGGGTTGTCAGTATGACGCGAGATCTAGAAGTGAAACATTATCACAAAAATACATGATATTGTTTAAAAATATATATATCGGATAGTTAAAAAAAATGTTTCTTTTCACACGTAAGTACAATTTCAACTTATAATAGTAAATATTTTGTCGTAAAATAAAAAAAAAATGGTATTTAAACAAAACATTATACCTACTAACATCATTTAAAAAAAACTTTTTATAAAAAATAAACCTTTTGGAGTCGGTGCCAGCCAAAGCATTCTACTTTTTTGCTTTTTAGTGTTTTGAAGTCGGTTTTCATTTTTTTTATAAAAAGTTTTTATTTCACAGTTTTTAAAGGTAGATAATATCATGTCATCCAAGTAACAAATATGAAATGAAATATATAAAAATGCTCAAAACATAAAAAGTACGGGGTCAAACTAAACCAAAATTTTATGGCACCAATTGGCAACTATTCCTCATCGAACAAAAAAAGAATCACCGAAATCGGTTTAAAAATCTCGGCGTAATCGGAAAAAAATAAAAAAAATATACCAACCAAATTGAGAACCTCCTCCTTTTTTGAAGTCGGTTAAAAAGTAATCATTACATGTTGTTGCAGCCGCTCAATTAATTTTATAACTGGCATGTGGAGTATTTGCATACCTTAAGTCAACGTGCTAAGTGGTATTGCGATGTCACAGAACCGAAATTAGGAGCTGTAGTTCTAATCAAAGACGAACAGCTCAAACCTCTCAATTGGTCGCTCGGTCGTATTGTGGAATTGCATCGTGGTAAGGACGGCGTACCTCGTGTCGCGACCTTTAAAACGCAGACAGGTTTTCTAAAGAGACCTTTAGCAAAGCTTTGTCCTCTTCCTATTGTAGAATAAGTAGTTGTCGTTGCTTTTGATGCCATACATTCGAGTGTGGTCTTTAGTTTAGTTAATTAGTAGTTAGAAGTCTTATAGTGAAAATGCTGCGCATTTTGGTGGGCGGAATGTTGCAGCCGCTCAATTAATTTATAATAATTTTAACCGTAGTTTCATATTTGCACTTTGATAGTTTTTACGTAAAACGAAACACTTAATAGTGACAGTTCTAGTAGGTAGTTGTTCGCGAATTATTGCTGAAATTGTTAATCCAGTGAGGGTACTTTTGTATTTTTCGTCGATGCCTCTCACTGACATTGCCGTCATTCGCCCCACTTGTCGAGACGGAGCTGCGCGGACAACATCTACTATCAGTTGTACCGCTGCCGCAGTGCGAACCCAAATATAATTAATCTTTCGTTGTGATTTGTGATTGTGAACACCAGGAACATTGCCAAAGGTCGGCGCCGACAGGCATCCTAGCAGCAGAAGATCGGTGAGTAGGCTTTCGACCTTTTACGTAAGACCGTCACTGGATCGTTTTACCAATCGTTATATTTTCGTGTCGTTGTTAAATCCTATACGCCCTTCGAATCGCGAAGGCGCGTACACCGCCTATTGTATGTTCTTCTGTATATTTATTTTTCCTTCGTAAGTACTTGTTTTGTATTTATCGTGTGCAATAAAGATTTTATTATTATTATTATAAAGCTATCTGTAACTGTCAAAATTGACAAATAAATACAAGATGGCGGTATTAGTTCCTTTTCTTGCCACGTTCAATAAAGGGCCTTATCCCACGTGCTACAAGACTTTGAATGAACGCGGATGGAGGCGTGCACAACTGTGAAGAGCTACGTTTTATGATATTTTTTTTGCCACGTTCATTTGAAGCCTTTGTCGCACTTTATATTAATAGCTATACTGTACCCTAATCACGAAAAACTATCTAGGACGTAATATCAAAAAATGTAAAGTGTCACATATTGAGCAGCGTTCCTACCGCACTCAAACGGAACTACGTTTTTCTATAAATTTTTTGACTGTACGTGCTCAATCAATACGAGAAGACGCAACTTGTTCATGCTAGCATGAGCATCGTTATATCACGCGATATGATGTGGCACTTACATTACATCATATACTTACCCCGCTAACATGTGAGCGGGGCAGTGACACACACACACCAATATCGAAATAGACAAAAAGAGCGCTTGTAACTGTATGAGAAACTAGCTTGTCGAATTTTCCGTACCTACGATGATGTCATTTCGTGATTTAGTGGTGTGGAATGGAAATGTTATTGGCGAGCTCTTGCAAGAAAGCACTGCACAATAACCATTTTCGTTTCTAAGTGACGCGTGTTTTCACGGCAATGGTTTCAAGCGGACTGACTTAGGTCGGAAAATTTTGACCGTACATCAAACTTTTGACAAGCAAGGTAGGTAAACTTTTAACGTCTATCTCGATATAGGCCTGTGGTGGTGACACATTATCAAGCAATAAGTGTCGATAAAGACCCCCATGTTTATGATAAGGATACACAACCAACAAACATAATGATCTCCTCATTCCGCTATCGCCCCTAAAAGACCTACCTACTGTTTAAGAGATTGCCAAACCAATGTATGAATAATGTCAGGAGCTGTGCATTATCTCGTTTCTATAGTATTTGTAAACACACAATCTTAATAAATTATTTGAATGAAGCATCGTTTTATTATTACTATCAGCTAGAAGTTGTAGTCGGATTTTTTATTCAGTAGAGTAATTTAACAGATGTCAATGTCACTTTGTAAAAATATAATAAAATATTTAACTGTTTTTCGTAATGATTTGCGCAAATACAGTTCCAGCCCCCTAATTGTCTAATTTCAAAATCTATCACAAGCCCTTTCAAAGGTATTGTGATTGTGATAGTGATGTTTAGAATTGTGTAGCTTATAGTCGTTATCCCTTTCGGAACGAATGATGTTTTAAATGACACTAGATGACACTTCATTTGACATTTCTCCATAGGTTTGAAAGAAATTTTGAAAGATACTTTATTTAGACAATTCGTTATTGATAAGGATTTTGACGCGTTTTGAAAGGTATTGAATGTACGAAATTCAATAAATTTCGTACATTCAATACCTTTCAAAACGCGTCCCGATCACAATCCCTATCAAATGTCAAATAGTGACGGTTGAGTATGTAAATATCTTTCAAATGATGATTTGAAAGGGATTGCGATAGATTTTAAAATTAGACTATTTGCCCCCTGTTTATAAGAATTGATTCCAATCACTCCCACAAATAAAATATCAGGTATCAATATAGACATTTTAATTCAGCATTATTTTTACAAAGTGACATTGAAAACCTGTCAAATCACTCTACTGAATATAAAATCCTACTTTAGATATTTTCCTGGGTCCCATAGAACACAAGAAGTATTTTTGTACTGATTTTTTTCTGCGCAAGTTTAGTCTATATATAATTAGCTGAAAAATAAGCCTAAGGAGGCGTGGCCTATTCTGTGTCGTCAGCATCGCGCGATGGTGGGACGACGCGTGGAAGGGGCGCGCGCGCCGCCCTGGATAAAAAGCGTGAGGCGGGCATCGCCCACTTTACTAGAGAGGGCGCCGACATCGCGTGCTCCCACTACTTCCCCGACCCAACCCCCCCGTCCCTCTTTCCCTTCACCTCACCCATTACCCAAGTTATAACCCACACCCTGCCTAGTTTGCGTAAGCCGTGGCCTGCTCGCAGACGCTCGCTGGGCCTCCCCCACTATGGGGGTCTCACCCGGTGCGGCAGACCGCGCTGCAAACATCCAGTGAAAGCACCATTCGTCTTAAGGACGGCCGCGCATCTCGGCAACCATTCACCGCGGGGCGGCAGCCCCGTTGAGAAGAAGCCCCGGAAAGGAGTAATTACTCGACCCCGAACACCCGCCTAAGGCGGAAGAACCCGAGTGTCGCCCACTTCACTTTTGCTCCAGCCATCGGATCGGACGGACGTTCACCACTCACATTGTTCTAATTTTGTAATATTGATTAAATCTGTTTGTTAGAATTCTATTTTTTTTTATAAAAACCTGTCTAGAACGCTAAATATATATAAATCTCTCTATATGTATTGTTGGCGACCTGCTGAGATGCCACCTTTTTTTAAAATCACATACAGTCCACTTAGCTCTCCAATATGTATATTATGTGTAAAAGCACGGTCTATCTATCAGTCATCTCTAGTAGCCTGGACAGCTTACATGTGGCAGATAGTTTGACATATTTTTGATATTACAACTATCAAATTATATCTGTCTGATTTAAGTTATCCAGGGGGCCTTCCATCAACTTTATGTGATTCTTTTTATTTTCAGGTAATGAGAGCGGGTCGCTGCCATACAGCGCGTAGGGCGGCGTCTCTCTCTTACTACCTGAAAACAACCTAAAAAGAATCGCTTAAGAAATCAATTTTCACTTGCTTTTATTTAACTTGCATTGGTCGTTAGTTATCAATCAGTAAAATCAAATGACAATCGGAAAATAAGTATGATATGAATGACGAATGACAATTGGTTTTTAATTTGGGCATAATACGATGTTGAGGAGCCCGTGGCGCAGTGGTTCGCGCGTTCGGACTGCGATTGTTGAGGTTAAACAACTTTCGCAATGGTCGGTCACGGGATGGGTGACCATAAATCTACTATCTCGAGCTCCTCCGTGCTTCGGAAGGCACGTTAAGCCGTTGGTCCCGGCTGCATTTGCAGTCGTTAAAACCCACTTATCCGTATTGGGCCCGCGTGGTGGGTCATGGCCCGTTGTCCTTAAGGAAGGCCAGTGCCCCAGCAGTGGGGACATTAAAAAAGAAATGGCTGATGACGATGACGACGATGTAATACGAAGGAGTATTATAAGTTTCAATAATTATTTTTTAAACATTTTAATGTAACATAAATAAAACAAAAGAGTGATGTCTATTTTTTTTATTTGACTTTAATACATTATTTTTGTACCCTTTGTTTGGGTCAGATAACGTTGTGATATTCATCTGCAACAAAAAAAAATCATACATTAATTTTACTTTACAAGAGTAGGTAACAAAATTTGTAAATTGCTAAATCCGTTCACTTTTAACATTTTTTTAGTATTGTTTGTTTTTTGTTTTTTACTCTGCACATTGTAACAATAAAAAATATATAGTGTGAAACCATAGTGTTACTGAAAAAACTTGGTGCACTGGCGCACCAAGTTTTTTTTACATTATACTTAACTTTTTACAGGGTTTATGGTTTAAAAATGTAAAGGTTTTGACAGTTTTGACAAGGAAATTACAGTTACTATAAACGAATTCAAAAATATTTTTTAGTGCAACCGGGGGCGGTTAGGCACATAATTGATTATTTACACTTTCCTTATTTAATAAATAAATAAATATTAAAATGTTACATACCCGTTGAAGAATTACAAAACTGAAAAGAAAAATATTATTTATTAAAAATCACAACTCTACATAAGTCTTTAAAAAATACTGGGGTTCTATTTTTGATTCACTTGTCTCGCGTCGAGCGCTTAGTTTCTACTGAAATTCGTTCAACTGACATTTGAATTTCCTTATTTTTAAAACGCTCGATCGCCCGAGCACAGAATATATAATAGGCCCAAGCCCCGAGTGCCCCCACTCACTCGTTGCAGTCGCGCAAAATAAAGGTAGCGACGAAGACGAGCGTCAACGTGGGCCTTAAGTCGTACGCGACGGCACAATGTCATAGTAGCGATTCAAAAATTGAGCTCTCGCAATCAGTCTGCGATTCCGTCTTTAACGAAAGTTGCATAACTTGGGATGGGTGACCAAAACATGACCAAATCAAGTTATGCCATGCTTCAGAAGGCACGTTAATCCTTTGGTCCCGGCTAATTGCAGTTGAAACCCACTATTTGCAACGAACTCGCGTGGTGGGTCATGACCGGTCACAGCCCATTCGCATAATCCATCCAAAAGGAAATTCAAATTTAATATAATTTATACAGTCTAGCTAGGCTGTTATAAGCCCTTGTGAACGTCAAAGAAGCTACGCCATCGGTTCACAAACCCTACGGCGCGGTCGGCGGAGATCTTGTAAAAAGAGAAAAAGCGGCAAGAAACTCGTCAAGGGCTGTTTTTTCCTGCATGTATTATTTCGTACAGCACTGGGACTTAACACGTTCCCTGTCCAAATGGAGTCGCAAATTGACTTCCATAAGTCCACGCCCCCATATTTAGTCGCAAATTGACTTCCATAAGTCCACGCCCCCTGTTAGAACAAGCATATCGTGTCCTTTTTCTTCCCATAACCCCTTTTCTCTCACATATGAACGAAGAAGGAACGAACGCATTACCACAGATGCGTTCTCAATCATTCACTCAGCGAGTGAGATTCAAATACTTTGGTCTGGCCGGACCGACGTCTCCACACAAAAATACCAAAAAAGTGTGTGTAAAGTGCCCAAAAACTGTTTCATCAAGCACACGGAAGCCTCGCTCATGTAAACATCTAGAAGACCATCATCAGCGGCTCGTAAACTTGTCCAAGTAAGTCATTTCCAATCTCACCTACCGATTTGCTTGTCCGCGTCTTCCAGTGATTCAAAGTATCATTTCGCAACTAAAACCTATGCATTTACAGTCCAATCTAAGAGAACATCATTAACATTAACACCCCCATATGGTGTCGCAAATTACATACATTTCAATCGATTAAATATTAGACTGGACGTGTGAATTGGGGTCGGATTTTTGTTTAGACTTGTGAGTTGGTAAGTTTTGAATATCTCTGCAATTTTTGCAATGTCTATACCTCATTGTTATGACAATTGTAAGTAAAAACACAGATTAATAAATAAGTAGTTATTTGTAAGTAAAGATACGAATTTTCTTTACGAGTGGATATGACAGGAAAAAAATCCGGTCAAGAGCGAATCGTCTCGAATACTTTTAGCCGAATATTCGGCTATTGGGCCAGGACCTCGCCGCATATTCGGTATTCGGCGAATGGCCGTATACTATTCGTTGCTTGCTTAAAATCATTTTTTTGCCACTGCCACAAGAACTTAAATAGGTCTTGAATATTCAAAGTGGGGGCTACTATGGCATATTGGGTATCAATCAAAACATATTTTCTAGACCGCATAGATTTTTACTTTTGGTGCAAGTTGTAAAAAAAACCGTTCCCACCCCCTTATCTCCGAAGTTTACATAGAGTAAAATCTGAAATTATTCTATGTGATAGAAATTTATGCAAAGATTACAGGAAAAATAAAACGATGTCTCTAAATACTTATTTGCTTTTGGTAAACTGACCTCGACCTATATATCGATGTCATCATCATCATCAGCCTGTGGACGTCCACTGCTGGACATAGGCCTCTCCTAGCTCACGCCTATTGTGGCGTTTATATGAGGTTATTAGCCTACTGCTACCACGCTGGCCAGATGGGTTGGTAGAGGGTTTATTTCAAGTTTTCCTTCTCTCGCGCAGGTGTTCATTGCGTCGAGCCTCTTAGTCGAGTCTTACGACATCCCAGGCATGTAAGGGAGTGGTGACACTTGTATTCTTAGGCCGTCTTCACACGGCACCTAAGTATGGGGACAATATTTGATACAATATATGATGGTACTGGACCTTGACGGTCGATTTTTTACCATTTTGGTACGAAACTCTAATCACTCTTGTTTGGGAGACAGGCAGTGAACGTGTTAGATTGACTGATGATGATGATGATGATGATGATGATAAATTAAAATGCTTACCTTTGGCTCCGAAGGCGACAGCTGAAATAAAATCAGAACCAAATTAGTAAGTTAATTAAAGCTAATTCTTCTATTCAAATATACATCTTATTTATTTTTTAACTAGCGGGACATTTCGACACAGCATTTCGACGGTGGTTCGCAAGTCTCGGTAATTCACTAGTGGCCGAGTTATTTTGTCTCGGTAGCTCAGCGGTTAGAGCATTGGACCGGATTTCCAAAGGTCATGGGTTCGATTCCCATCTGAGAATTCACTTGTGGCCGAGTTAATTTTTTCCAATATTTTTCTATTTAAAATTTATCATAAATGATATTGAGTTTGAATTTAATATTATTATTACTATCGATACGACAACTATTGTCTGTAGTATACTATCGTATTATCCTATTAATTATGAATTCTTTCCAATATTTTTCTATTTAAAATTTATCATAAGTATAAAAGAAGCAATGAAAAATGCAAAAAAATAAAAAATCATCAATATCATTTATTCAGTATTGACCGTTACAAGCAATTTGTCAATATCAAAGAAGCTACGCCATCGTTTCACAAACCCTACGGCGGGAGACCTTGTAACGAGAAGAACCGGCAAGAAACTCGTCAAGGGCTGTTTTTTCCTCTCTGTTTTATTTCATACAAAGTCGGCAAATTGAAAAGTAACAATATTAATTTACGTAAGTACAGTCCGGGAATCTTTAAGGTTGACCAGTAGAGTTTTTCCAATGAACTTTATTTAAAAAAGTCAAAGATATATCGAAAACGTTTATATCACAAATAATATACCATAAAGAAGTATTTAGCTGAGCAAAATATAAATATAGTGGCTCCGGCGTCCTCAGCTGATGTGGCAGTGGGCGGGACACATAGCGAGAAGAACCGATGGCCGTTGTGGCGGAAAGGTTCTGGAATGGCGACCGCGCACCGGACATAGCTCCGTGGGTAGGCCCCCCACAAGGTGGACCGACGATCTGGTGAAGCTGCGGACGCGAACTGCGCAGGACCGATCGTTGTGGAAATCCTTCGGGGAGGCCTATACCCAGCAGTGGGTGTCATGTGGCTGAGACGACGAAAGAAGTATTTCATTTGAATAATAAATTATTTCTTGAGCCTTAGTACTTTCCCAGAAAATTTCTCAAAAAAACTCTACTGATCGAACCAGATACTGATTGTACCAGAGCTGTAGCAAGTCTTCAAATAAAAATAAATAAAATTGTATGATACTTAAATATTAAATAGAAAAATATTGTAAAAAAAATTAACATTTAGGTTGTGGGTTCGAGTCCCATCTGAGAATATACTTGTGGCCGAGTTATTTTTTTCTAATATATTTCAATTAAAAATTTATCATAACTATAAAAATACCATTGAAAAATGCAACAATTCTAAAATGATACAAAATAAAATTGTTGTTTACTCGTGGTCCCCCTCATCTGTCCCCCAGTATAGTAGTCCTATCATCAGCTCGTAGCTCGATATCGTGTCACTGTCCCGCTCTCACCTTAGGGTAAGCTAGACAGCTTCATGCATCATATCATATCGCGTGATATAGCGGTGTTCATGATAGGGTCTGGTGATTCGCGGGTAACTCCCCCTCCCCCATAACGAGTTTAGCTTGCGAAACTCGTACCAAGGGTATCTTAGTAGAAAACGAAAAATATGTAGCTTAATTCCACAAGAAAACACACGCAAGATGCAATGCCCGCCCGTCCGCAAATAAATGCAGATGCAACACAGTGACACACCTTGCACCTTCACCGACTACTCTACACGTGTTTCGCCTACAACGGAGTATCCTCAGGAGTTGTTAGACCGTGCAATACCAGCACCCAGTCCACCAGCACCAGCATCTTGCGGAATTAAGCTAAATATTTTTCGTTTTCTACTAAGATATGGATTTCCGCCAAGTAACGCCTGATTCAAGCTGTGTAGTATCGGCTTAGAATAGTACTACCCCCTCTCATCCCGTGGGTGTCGTAAAAGGCGACTAAGGTACTCAGCCTTCAGGAGGTGGGCAGCAGCGTCTCCTACGAACTTGGCCATACTGCGATCGCCAACCCGCCTGCCAAGCGTGGCGATTATGGCAAACCCCCCCTTTTGGGGGAGGCCTATACCCAGCAGTGGGTGTTATGTGGCTGAGACGACGAACGCCTGATTCTATCAAATAATAAGGGTATCTTATCATCCATTGGATGGAAGGATAGTTTATCCCGATTTTACCACAGTAACGAGAACCACCGCTAAAAACGCAGGCGGCTACTAGTACGTCTTAACCGCTTCTGTGGTCTAGTGGTACAACCACCGGTATCAAACCCAGGGGTCCCGGGTTCGATTCCCAGTGGGGGTACAAATTGTATTCGGTTTGGTTGGTAGTCGGACTTGTTGTAAGTCCGCCTGGCTAGCTACCACCATCTTATCTAAATCTGACGCCATAACAACAATGTCTTCAGCATTGTTGTGTTCCGGCAGTTAGAGATAAGATAGCCAGTTCCTCGATGATTGAGGATTCCGGGAGAGGCTCGCGTCCATCTTCAGCCTTATCAATACTTAACAGCAGGTATGATGAAGGCTAAGAGACTCCCCGTCGATCATAAAAAGTGCATTTTAAGAAAGCGTCATATGGTTAGTATTTATTAAGATTAAGATAGATAAGAATAGCCTTTGGCGATTCTTATCTATTTTAAAACACTAATATTAAGAATAGCCTAAGTGGATTTTAAGAACGTCATACTTAATAAAAAAATGCTTTGCACTAACCATATTATGGTTAGTGCAAAGCAATTTTTTATTAAGATTAAGAAAGATATCAATAGCTTTAGGCGATTCTTAAGCTTAGTGCAAATGGGTGTAAGTCTTTCCGTTCTTCATAACAATATTTTATAGTAAATAAAAGCTTACCGGTCTTAACGAGTCCACCCGGTCCAGTTTTGGCCCCTGGAAGACATTTCAATTGAATTAATCTAAACTAAACCCGTGTAGGAGCCCGTGGTGCAGGTAGTTCACGCGCTCGATCTGCGATTGTTAAGGTTAAGCAACTTTCGCAATGGTTGGACACGGGATGGGTGACCAATAATTAACTATCTTGAACTCCTACGTTCTTCGGAAGGCACGTTAGGGCCCGGCTGCATCTGCAGTCGTTAAAACCCACCAATCCGCATTGGGTCCCGCGTGATGGGTCATGGCCCGTTCTCCTTAACCATCCATAGGGAAGGCCGGTGCCCCAGCAGTGGGGACATTAAAAATGGCTGATGACGATGACGAAACTAAGCAACTTTCGCCAAGGACGCCCATGTGATGACTGACCGCCTTAACTCTGACGTCAGTTAAGGGTGGGCATATAAGGGGTTGCCGCACCGCACCGCATTGCATAACAAAAAATCTACTTTATAGCTCTGTGCATTTTGCATGAGCTATCGCTCACTACAGGTAGGCAGCATCGCCTAGGTATCTCAAAGACTTACGCGAACCTATGTGTCGCGTGTCGCTGCCTCTCTCGGCACCGTCTCATCTCATTGACGTTACGTGGGTGGTGGACCAAGAGGCCTTAAGCAATTATAGAACTATATTCGGGAAATTAAATTTTCACTCACCTCCACCAGTGGCACCATCAGCATCATTTGTTACAGCACCCGCTAGAACAATAAATAATAATTAATTAAATAAATAAATATTTCTTATTACACTCATTCAATTAACCTAGCCCCAAAGTAAGCACTGTAAGGCTTGTGTTATGGGATACTTGGGTAACGGATATAAATACATATAATTATACATATATAGGTATTTATGTGTAGAATTATATATGTCGCAGCCATCTGGTTAAATCAGCCATTCAATTGGAAGGCTAGCCCATTCATTAAACGCCGGCCGGCATTCAAGTGAATGCCTGGGTCGTTAATTGATTGTAATAGCACCTCTCAACGTTCAACTATTATAGTTAGCTGATTGGAAGCTAGCCCATTCAGCTGACGCGAATTCAGGCAGGTGATTTAAATTTTGTTATTCTTTTTTACCACTGCAGCTGGTGTCACCAAAACAAATATGACGTCATATAGCTCGCTCAGCTGACATTGTTTTTGTATGTTTTTTCGTTGGAAATTCGCATTTTTTTGTTAAATATATCTACTGCTACAATAACCATAGATTGTAATATTTTAATTAGTATTTTCCTTTTGTGATGGAAATTTACCTTACTGATATGTTATGATCACTTTTCAATTTGACGACTCTGTATGAAATAAAACAGGAAGAAAGAAACAGCCCTCAACGAGTTTCTTGCCGGTTGTTCTCGTTACGCGGTCTCCCGCTGTAGGGTTTGTGAACCGATGGCGTAGCTTCTTTGACGATCATAAGTGCTTGTAACAGCCTAAACTGAATAAATGATATTGACTTTGACTTTGACTGAGAATAATTAAAGTATTTTTGTACTCCCGCTGCCTTAGCCCTGTAGGTCACGTGATAGGTTAGATAGGTTAGTGATAGGTCACGTATTTAAGGCGAACGCAAAGCGTAGTGTAGCGTGAACCTTAAATTTTGTGGTTTTTTTTTCAAACCATAGAAGTCTCTTTTAGGCTAGCTACCACCATCTTATCTAAGCCTGACGCCATACCGACAATGTTTCCAGCATTGTTATGTTCCGGCAGTTAGAGATAAGATAGTCATGATTTTGTAATTTATGCATTTTTCAATGCTATTTTTATACTTATGGTAAATTCACTTGTGGCCGAGTTAACTTTTTCCAATATTTTTCTATTTAAAATTTACCATAAGTATAAGATAGCCAGTTCCTCAGTGATGAGGATTCCGAGAGAGGCTCGCTACCATCTTCAGCCTTATCAATACTTTACATCAGGTATGATGAAGTTTAAGAGTCTTCCCGTAGTTCATAAAAAAAAGAAACTATCGTAGGCCGTGGGCTGGCAACCTATTTCTATTGTTTCCGGATAATATCTTAGGCGTAACAATGCCAATTGTGGTGTCGCTGAGGTGTTTTTTTTATATTTTTACAATTAACCGGACAGGCATTTGACCACCATCATGTTTAGTAAACAGGATATGGTCTAAGGTGTAACATGCTTGCCCAGGAAATGCCTATTCACTCTCGCCTTGAAGAGACCAAGGTTGTAGGAATCGGAGAACACATGAGCAGGCAGCGCATTCCATTCTTTAGCGGTTAGCATTAGAAATGTGTCAGCAAAGCGCTTGGTACGGATCGCTGGAATGTCAACGACGTACGGGTGGTAAGCTAACCTGCGTCTGGTACCCCGATGGTGGACAGGGGCTGGAGGAACAAGGTAGTGCAGTTCTCTCGCACACTCTCCAAAGCGTATCTTATAAAAAACCGATAGACATGCAACTCCTCGGCGGTGACTGAGGCTCTGAAGTTCCACCGAGGCCAATGGTGAGTTTTCTGGCATGGTTTTCAATTGATTTCAGAAGCTCTAGCTGATACTTAGCAGAACCATCCCACAGGTGACAGCAGTAATCACACAAACATTTTTTTAAATGTTTTTATTATTATTAGATAGCTGAAGCGCTTGACCGGTATCTTGCCTGATGGAAAGCAAAGATGCGATCTAGAATGTAACGCGCTTGCCTAGAAGATACCTATTCACTCTTGACTTGAAGATTTGGGGGAAATTGTAAGTGTCAGGAAACACAGACTCAGTCAAGGAGTTCCACTCTTTGGCGGTGCGGATGATAAATGTCGAGTCAAAACGCTTAGTGCGACTCTTGGGTATATCAACTATATACCGCTATGTATAAAAGATATCTATGAAAGATGAAAGTGATGTTTTTACATTTCATTCTCAAGATGCACCTCTGACGTTCTGTCAACCACGGAAAGGATTTATGGTGTGAATGTATGTATGTATGTATGTAACAATAAATAATTTAGCTATTTGTTAACAAAATATCGAAACTGTTGAAGCTGGGTCATTATCACGAGAAAGTGTTCTTCCTATATTTTTCATTTAATAATTCTTTCACGTCACGAATTTAATTATAACTTTTTAATTTTGCATTTTACAATGCTATTTATATGTTATAAATATTTTAATATTTTCAAAAAAATATACTAGAAAGAAGCAACTAGTCTCATGTCGCCGACATCGTCGTCGTCGCCTCATATCCCGTTAGGGCGACATGAGACTAAGTAGTTCCTTTTTTAGTATATTTTCTTGTTTAATATTTATCACGAATTAAATTTTTCATTAAATAATTATTTTTGTGAAGTGATCATTTCATAAATCCAAAACTTAATTGTTGATTGATGTGCCAAATGTATATAAAGCTCAACGTGTTTTTCAAGTTTTATTGTCGGTAAAAAGAATTTAGTGAAAAATCGTGACGGAAATTATAATAAAAATTACTTTGCCATAAAAATGACAGAGCTACGATACTTACTGTTTTCCTTTACGACGAATGTATGTAATTATTTATGATAATATTTTTAATATTATCAGACAGAATTACTATAATACAGAATTAATTTAGACTATAATTATATAACAATTTATTTATTAAAAGTTACTAACCTGCGGTTTTTCCATTTCCAAGAACTGCAAGTAAAAAATACATTAAAATATTATATAAAAGTTACATAAAAGGATTCGGGCCTATTTTGCCAATCTTTACTAGACCAATAATTTTTATTTGGATATATATTTAACACAAGTTTCCGTAGAACACGTCAGTTAAATTAGTTGGTTTCGGTTGGTTGGTCGTTAACACCCACTAAACCGCATTGGGCCCGAGGGGCGGATCATGGCCCATCCACCTTATCCATTGAATAAAAATAAATAAAGGGTCCCCACGGCGATCGGTCGCCTGCGCTGCCCGCATCCAGCGCTTCCTGCAACCTTTCACCAGATCGTCGGTCCACCTCTGATGAATTGAATATAACATATTGAAAATGCGCTAATTTTGTTACCTTTTAAAAATTGCATGTTTCGTGGTCACGCGGTAATTCACACATAGCATATAATTACAAAATTGGCTGACAGTAAAAATTTTAGCCGATTTGAAAAAAAAGCGGAATTTATTTATGTTTCTCACCATCAACACCGAAGGCACCAGCTGTAATAAAGAAAAGGAACTATTAATTAAATGGTTTTTTTTATAGCAATTAATTATTAAATGATGAAAATTATGTTAGGCCCTGTCTTAATTAGCAATTGCATTCGATCGGTCGCACGCGCACGACGATAAACGATTTCATCGTGCGATGAAACAAACAATGGTTTTAGCGTTCATTGCACGACCATGAATTAGTGCAGTCAGTAGACATCAGTGTGTCTAGCCCTAACATGAATGGCTTTTAACGACACTTGTAGTATTTGATGGAATCAGGCGTTACTTGGCGGAAATCCATATCTTAGTAGAAAACGAAAAATATGTCGCGTAATTCCGCAAGAAAAGTTCACGAGTTCTTGCGGAATTACGCGACATATTTTTCGTTTTCTACTAAGACACTTGTAGTTACGAAGTCTATTTAAATCTGCACAGACCTATTATTGAGATAGACGAAAAGAACGCTTCAAACTGTATGAGAACCTAGCGTGTCGAATTTTTTGTAACTACGATGATGTCACGAGCGAGATTTAGTGATGTGTAAATGTAATTGACGAGCTTTAAGTCCTTTGATTTGACGGTGCCCAACACCGTAGAAAGGCGAATATACAAGAGAATTTCAACGTGTCCTCGTAGGTCTCTGTCGCATAATTGGTTAGTGCATTGACCCGGATTCCCAAGGATGCGGGTTCGAATCTCGTCAGGGCGACATGAGACACAAGTTGTTTTTTTCTAGTATATTTTCTTGTTTAATATTTATCACATTTTGTTAACTTTGTAACTGCCTGGCAAGCAACTGGGCCACTACCGCGCAAGTGTCGTCGGCATCGACATCGATTTCATTTGACAGATGGATGTGACATCATTTGATGGCTCTTAGTCTTTGGTTAGTTTTCGATTGTGTCAAAAAGAAGCAGCAATGTGTCACATCCATCTGTCAAATGAAGCGAATTTCGATGCGGACGCCACTTGCGCGGTACGGCCCCTGGTCAGGGACTGGAACCACTTACCCTATGAAGGGTTTTCAGAGGGTATTTTAAAGGCTTTTTTCCAAAAACCTTTTCAATATGTTAAGGATAACCATATTAAGTGTATAATAGGGTAACCATAGTAAGTGGTAAGTGCTTAATTCAAAACCCTTTTGATACGGTAAGGCCATTGAAATGAAGTTAAGTTATGGGTAAGCCTAACGAAAGGGTTACCCTTTCGTTAGGCTTACATCCATAAGGTAACCCTATCATACGGTTACCCATTAGCAGGGTTACCCTATAAATGGGCTATAAAACCTATACCCTGTGCCTATACCCTATAAAAGCCGACGGGAATCCGTATCTATGAACCCTTCACCACTGCTACCTATCTATATATATAATATTATACGGCAGTGAAGCCGCTTCTCCTCCTAAACTAAAAGTCGCACAATCAAGTGCAATACACCGTTAGAAAGGTATTTGTCTGAAGTGGTCGGATAAGTCGAGAAATTTAGCAAAAACTCAAATCTAGAGCGATTTAAACCGGATTTAATGGATTTTTAAATTGAATATAAAAAATGTGTTTTTTGCGCATTATGCGCACACGGGTTGCTCGTTAGAAATAATTCTGGGTCTGGCCGTTCACATTTTCTGCACGACAAAGCCTGATGTCCTTTGTACTATAGATGCAGACTAGAAATAGGAACTAAAACTTAACGCTATCTAAATAAGGAGCTTAAAGTGGCCAACACCAGGGGGGCTAATTGTCTAATTTTAAAATCTATCGCAATCCCGTTCAAATTGACATTTAAAAGATATTCACAAACTTCAGGCCGTCACTATTTGACATTTGATTGGGATTGCGATCAGGACGCGTCTTGAAAGATATTAAATGAACGAAATTGAACTGTCTAAGCAAAATGACAAACGAAAATATCTTTCCAATGTATGGAGAAGTGTCAAATGAAAGTGTTCCGTAAGTGATTGCGACAATAAGTTACACAATTCCATAGATCACTATCACAATTACAATACCTTTGAAAGGGATTGTGATAGATTTTAAATTAGACAATTAGGGGGGCTGGTCATCTAGCATAAGCGTAGGTGTGTAGTAATTAAAAAGATCTTACCAACTTTGAGGAGACCGTCACCATCTAAAAAAATAAGGTCATATTAATATATTAAAGGCCCTATGAGTAACAACTTTGGTCCTCTCTGTGGTCTACTGATAACACAGACTACCGGTATCAGAGCCAGATTTCCAAGATTCAATTCCCAGTGTGGGTAAGTAGGTACCACTGGCGAAGAGTCAAAATATGGTGAAGGCTCGCGCTTTCGCGTCAAGTATTCAGAGCACCTGTACGTCTGAGATGCGGGAGGGTTTACAAGCAATAATTCACAGAAACGTTTATGGAAACCCTTCCAGTATTCAGAGCACCATTACGTCTGAGATGAGGGAGGGTTTACAACCATTAATTCATAGAAACGTTTATGGAAACCCTTCCAGTATTCATAGCACCGTTACGTCTGAGATGAGGGAGGGTTTACAACCATTCATTCATAGAAAACGTTTATGAAAACCCTTCCAGTATTCAGAGCACCGTTACGTCTGAGATGAGGGAGGGTTTACAACCATTAATTCATAGAAACGTTTATGGAAACCCTTCCAGTATTCAGAGCACTCCGGTATGTCAGAGATGCGGGAGGGTATTTAGATACTAATTTGTAATGTGTTAAAAAGACGGTTTGTGTAAAAGGTAGGTGAGAAGTGTATTTTTAACCTCCTTCTTTGTTATTGTTTATACAAAGTTTATATTAAAAAAAATGTGAATCTTAGCATTCGCGGTTGAATGTACATAATTATTACAGCCCGCCCGTGGTTTGACCCGTGTGGTAACAGGATGTCACCGTGTGAATATCAGGATAAACGGTGTCCTATCTTTCAATCCAGGCTATAAACTTATCTGTGTGACAAATTTCATCCAAATTTATTTTACAGTGACTGAGTTTTTTTTTTGAGAGAGATTGATTTATCGATTATGGTCAATTATCTCACTGCAGTAATATATACTTAAGTATTCGGTATCCGGCCGAATATTAAAAGGGTGGCCGAATAGGCCGAATACCGAATGGTGACCGAATATTCGTTGCAAGTCTTTTATAGAGATAATATAAAAGAGAGATAATAACCTCCCCTGTGGTCTAGTGGTAACAACCATAGTGTCAGACCCAGTGGTCCTGGGTTCGATTCCCAGCAGGGGTACATATGGTATTCGTTTTGGTTGGTGGCAGGACTTGTTGTTAGTCCACCTGGGTAGCTACCACCATGTTATCTAAGTCAGACGCCATAACAATAATGTTTTCAGAATTGTTGTGTTCCGGTAGTTAGAGATAAGATAGCCAGTTCCTCAGTGGTGGAGGATTTCGGGAGAGGCGCACTTCTATCTTCAGCCTTATCAATACTTAACATCAGGAGACGTATTTTTGAATCATTCGAAATTGTTATGCAAATTCTACTAACTGTTAAAGCCGTTCGGTAGTTTTTGCTTGAAACATTATAAAAATATCATAATAACTAAACATTATGGTATAATATTTCAAAATTCAATACCATTTATGCAGTCTGGGCTGTTACAGTCACGTGATTGTGAATGTCAAAGATACGATGCCATGGGTTGGCAAGGTTCTACGGCGAGAGACCTTGTAACGAGAGCACCGGCAAGAAACTCGTCAAGGGCTGTTGTTTTTTTGTGGGATACACTATTATGTTATTGTAAAACATTAAAACTTTTACATTGTTATAATATTAGTTGCATATCTATACTAATATTATAAAGCTGAAGAGTTTGTTTGTTTCTTAGACCATTAGAAAGCTACATTTCTCCCGAGTGACATAGGCTATATTTTATCCCGATATTCCCACGTGAACGGGCACCACGAGGATAAAACCGCAAGGATCCGCTAGTTAATAATAATTATTATGAGTAACTTACCAACAGAATTGGCGACACCAGTTTTGTCATCGTTGCTATCTAAAGACCACAAGAGATGTTAGCAGCACATAATAGGAAAGTTACTAGATACACTTGAGCGGAGATCTTGCATCGAAAAGAACCGACAAGAAACTGGCCACGGAGACCTTGTACGAGAAGAACCGGCAAGAAACTAGTCACGGAGACCTTGTGACGAGAAAAACCGGCAAGAAACTAGTCAAGGGCTAAAAATAACTAAATAAGTGAAATTGTCCGGAAAACATACATATAACCAAGGTCAAATGTGGCATCTTTGAGATCTATCTTTGAGAGCTATGAGAGTGATGTTCACACTTTTCGCTCTCACGCTGCACCCTTTGTTGTTTGTGGTCCTACTTTATGGCTCTGCCAACCTCGCAAGGGATTCATGGCTTGAAAATGCGCGGAAAACATACAACATTAGGCGGGGAGCCCGTGGCGCAGTGGTTCGCGCGCTCAGCCTGCGATTGTTGAGGTTAAGCAACTTTCTCAATGGTCAGTCACGGTATAGTGACCAGAAAGTTTAGTAACTCGAGCTCCTCCGTGCTTCGGTAGCCACGTTAAACCGTTGGTCTCGACTGCATTTGCAGACGTTAAAACCCACCAAGCCGCAGTTTCCTTATCCATCCAATAGGAAGGCCATTGGCCACAGGGGTACATTAAAAATATGTCTGATAACGATTTTAATTCTAACCTAAAATTTTTAACTAGCAAAGACAAATAGTATAAGCGCCATCGGGTCCATTCTGTAATTTTGTCAGCTTTATTTTGGGCATATCATACATTCGTATGGGTGCGCCTGTAGGCGCTATTGTAGGAGCTACGTAGAAAGTACGTCCAACACCAGGTCAGAGGGTCTTTGGTGGGAAGGGATCTCTCGCTGCTGATCATGGTGCGGGCCATGCTCGCCACCGATAGATCCTGGGATGCTGCAGTCTCCTTTTGCGACGATGTCATCTCGCAAAAGGAGGCATCGGAGCGGATCCGCGACCCAACGCTCATATGCGAATCGGCTCCGACGTATTAGGCTTGGGCGAAGGAGACGGCTCTATGCGCACCTCATTCCCCTTTAGGAGGTGGTGCGATTCGGAGAACGGCGATGCCAATTATCCCTAGAGTAGACGGTCGACTAGACTCCCCATCCCTCTCTAGGGAGAGCGAATCTGGACGCGTCGGATTGGGAAAAATCCCCGCAGGGAAGCCTGGCTTCAGCCGGGAAAGGTCGCCCAGGATTGTGGTGGAGACTGCAACAACGGCCCGACATATACAATCCTGACGATATCCAGCCGGAAACGGGGGGGATTTTAGTGGGTATGACTACCAAAGGAGAGCGCCACATAACCCTATCGCCCACCAGCGATAGGGTATGCATAAGGCGCATTTCCCCCTTCGATAAAAAAAAAGGTCAGAGGGTCTAAAAAAGGCGCTAAAGAGCAATAACGCTAAGCGGATTCCCTGACAATTTATTTATTTATTTTTTTCCTATAGAATTTGCTTTTATTAAGATTTCATGCCTTTAAAAAATTAAAAGCAAATTCTGCTACACTGACACAGTTTCAAAATCCATAGATAATAAACAATTCAATAAGTTGTTTGGGAATCCACTTAGCAAAATTGCTATGGCGCTCTTTTTAGACCCGGTTTTACAAAACTGGCAAATTGCTCCAATCGGATTTGAAATTAGGCTGAAATTTTCTGAAGACAAGGTAGTTACGGTTTTTTTTTTAAACACTAATTATCTAGCCCATGTTAAGTTACATCAAGAACTTGTGTTATGGATACTAGATAACGGATAAACATACTGATATACTTTTTTTTTGTAAATATGTAATGTAAACCGTTAGTTGTACCTTGCTGCTTATTTATAAAGGATAGCTACATCGAGAGAGATACATGATTCCGGGAGAGGCTCGCTTCGATCTTCAGCTTTATCAATACTTAACATCAGGTATGATGAAGGCTGACCCCCATATTCTAAGTCGTTCCTCCAAAACTTTTTACACTCCACTCAACCTCGTCGTGGGTAAAAATGGTAGTGTGCGCTAGGCCTAACACGGAGTGGCTACGTACTCTTTGGCTCCTCCAGGTCCTTACGGAGTTATGACTTAGAATACCGATTTGGAGGAGTATTTCGAAGAGGATTTCAATGAGGTTTCGTTAAGTCGAGGACGAATAAGTTTTGGAGGAACGACTTAGAATATGGGTGTGAGTCTCCCCGTACTTCATAAAAAAAAAAGAGTTTTTTTTGGGCTGAGGCAGGGCCCTTTATTAGCTTCACACCTTAATGTACGACTGTTTGTCTCTACTGAAGCTGTCAGAGTCACAGAATAAGGAGGCTGATGATTACTCAAAAAAAATAGAATAATTATTACTGATTGTGTACATACCACAAGTAGGCGCAGGCACGCAGAAAACTGAGCCGACCTGAAAAAAAAGATAAATTAATTAAAAAAAAACACGTGGACAGCTCACATAAATCATCATCCATCATCAGTAATCATCACGTGAAATAAATAGCCAGCAATTAAGCTGCATAATTGCACTTCACAGTCGTTCATCCACATTGCCCAGTGGTGAAATCTCTATCCAACCATAAGGAAGACGTTTGCCCCAATTCAATTCAATCAATTGTTTCTCAGTTAGTTATTTTATTCTTCTTCTTTTTATCCAATGGCGGTGGCCTCTTGGATTTCGCCAATGTCAAGTTTTTAGCTCAGTTTGTTTCTACAGACTCTGCTTTCTCCAGGTGTCTCGTAAGAATACAAAGTAGAGAAGTACAGAGGTAGTATTTTCCTTAGATTTTGAGGCTCTAAAGCCAACTGGCGAAGTTATGGTAAAACATGCATAAAAAATAATAATAAAAAAATACCGTCGACTTGAGAACCTTCTCCCTTTTTGAAGTCGGTTAAAAATAAGCTTTATGGAGCCGGTGTCATCAAGGCATTCTACATTGCGATCCCACTCTTTTAATTTTCTTGCCTTGGCTGGCACCGACTCCAAAAACCTTTTTTTTGCTTTTTAGTTTTTGAAGTCGGTTTCGTTTTTTTTATAAAATTCTTCACAGTTTTTGAAAGTAGAAGTCCCGAATCTTTATGTCAACTGCTCATCACAGTTTCCCGTTTCCCGGTTTACGTTAATTATTAAGGAGTTCTCCTGGTACTTTATCATCATCATATGCATTGAGACGAGCATAAATTGCTTACGAAACACATTAAAGTCATCGTATCGCCTCCATGTATTTAATAGTTCCGATGACCATTTGTGGTCTTCATCATCAGTTCCACTCCACCAAATGGTGTTTAACGGAAGCAAATGCAGGAGTTACTTCAGAAAACATCAAAATCTATGTATGTGTGCCTATAATAATTGAAGAGTTCCCTCGATTTCACCAAGATCCCATCATCAGATCTTGTCGTACGTTAATGGGACTAACTTGAAAGTACATCATTTCAAACAATAAAATAATTATTCAAATCGGTTCATAAATGACCGAGTACTGAGGTAACAAACATTTAAAAAACCATACGCCCGAATTGATAACCTCTTCCTTTTTGGAAGTCGGTTAAATAGGTCGGTACGTACAGTCTTAGGCGACTCAAAAAAGAGTTAGACAATTTGTCACGTTTATCATTATTGATTAGTCTAACAATAAAACATAAAAGAAAACGTCTTATACATATAACAATGTTGTGCATACCTTTAAGTTAAATGCATATAAGATACATATTTTGCTAAGTGCTGTAAACTTAATATAATTTGCCTTTATGCATTTTGGTATTGGTATTGGTGATAGGCTCTTTTCTCCGCATTTAGACTCTCATTTGGTCCGTTATGCGTGAACATAGCATCGGTATGGCTAGTTAAGCCATCCCAGCTCCTTCCAGAAGCGCAGAAGCCTCCTGGGGCGTTCACATTGCCTTTATGTATTTAGTTGGTAAGCCTTATTAAATAAATAAATATTTTTTTAAGTGTTTTGTTAATGTAATCTCCCCATTGCTCTGCTCGGGCAGGGCCTATCAAAACGTCACGTGATTACTTGCTCAGTGCCCATCTCGCTCTAGGGCAGTGGTTCTCAAACTTATTGCATCTGTCGCCCACTAATCAATTATTTTTCAGCGCCCCCCAACTTTTTACCTTACCATATCTTAAAAAACCCACGTTTTTTCTGAGCTGCTAAATATTATAATGGTTACACATTATACATTCAAATGTTCAAAGTATTATTAACACATTTTTTTAAATAGAATTATATACTCAGTCAATAATTTATGATTTTTATACTTATGATAAATTTCAAATATAAAAATATTGGAAAAAGTCAAAAGTGAATTCTCAGATGGGACTCGAACCTACGACCTTTGGAAATCCGGTCCAATGCTCTTTACTCTTTAGTCGTTAATACAATTTGTTTCTTGAGTTATTTAAGTTTCAAAGACAACATTAGATAATTTACAACTACTTAAATATTGTGTAATCCTTCCGACGAACCGAAAAAAAAATCGTAAGGTATAGAAAAGTATATCGAAAAGTTTTAACAACAGCTAAAAAGCTAATATATGTTAAAAGAATAGAAAAAAGATAAACATTAAAGAGTCTTTGAAAATAATTAACGAACAGACAAATAAAAAGCAAAAAAATAAATTTAACGCTGTTACTAATAGCAGTGGTAATTTGGAAATTTAGAGGAAAAGGAAATTGCAAATGCTTTTAATATGTTTTTAATACAATCGCAGAAAAACTTAAGGAGAATATTCAAATAGATAGGTATCAATGTGAGTATTTAAAAAAAAACAAATATCCTTGTAAGTGCGTTAACTTTGAACCATTGACGTTTAGAGAGCTAAAAAAATGTATTAAAGGTCTTAAAAATAAAGGGTCGATACATATCTATGGCATGAATTGCAGAATATTGAACCAGATTATTTTGAATAATGTCAATTTTATTAGTCTCATTTTGTATGTCGTAAATGCAGGTCTTGCGCAAGGTATTTTTCCTGACTCATTGAAAATCGGTAAAATTGTACCCCTTCATAAGAAAGGCGATTCTAAAAATATCGGAAATTAAATTATAGGCCTGTATGTATACTACCAGTGCTTTCAAAAGTCTTGGAAACTGCTATTAAAGATAAAATGATTGAATTCTTTGAATTCAATAATCTTCTTACAGATACACAATATGGCTTTCGTAAAGGTCGCTCTACGGAAATGGCGATTATTAGGGTGTTTATGCTGTTTTAAGTGCATTGGATCAGAAATAAAGATGTGCAAGCATATTTTGCGATTGGTCCAAGGCATTCGACAGTTTGAGGCATGATATTTTATTACTGAAGTTAAATTACTATGGGTTTGAAGAAAAAGAGTTAAATATGATAAAAACTTATCTAACGAAGCGGCAACAAGTCACTAAAACGTTCTCAGAAAGTTCATTCAGTGAGGGAGTTCTTTAGGTCAACTAGGATAATGACTGTGGTGTTTTTGTTCATTTTTAAATCGCATTTAGAAGTACACAGGCAAAAACACAACTAACCCAAAAAATCTGATTTACACAGGTACAAAGATATTTACAGATACCAGCGGGTTGATTACATAAAACGGACAAACAAGGATTTAGCCCTAAAATTTACATGTATAATAAACTACCACTTTTCGTTACCGATTTACCACTGATCAAATTAAAGAGTGTAATAAAATCATTATTTGAATTAAATCCTTTCTATAAAATTAATGAGTTCATGATAAAGAAATAGAAGCAAAAAGATTTTGATTTGTAATCTATATATTTTGATTTGTGACATTTTTTTAACTGTTTTTTTTTTGTCTAGTTGATTATGCAGTGATTTTAAATATAATAACATTGAAGTCTATAAAATTACTGAAATCATGACAAAGACATGGAAGCAAAACCATTGAGATTTTTAGTATAACTATTTTATACCCTGGATTTTAAGATCAATCAAAAACAGAGACTCTATGCATAAACGTCTAAAATTTAATCCTGACAATGAAACGCTTCGAATAACTTTTCATAGGTATCTTAATTTTTATAACTCGCTACTTAAAAAGGTCAAAAGGGAATATCATAGAGGAAAATAGATAAGGCTGGTAGAAACAGTAAAAAAATCAGGGAAGCCGTTCGTGACGTCCCAAACCCAAATAAACCTAATAGTGTTTGTAACGATTTACTGCAAAAATACACAAAAGGAATCTGTAGATCATGTAAACTTTTTTCGCCAATATTGGTAAGAAGCTCGCTGAATATATTTCATCACTTATGCCCCCTGCCACCAGCTCCTACCATTTCCCCATTCAATCTTCATCACAAAACCACTCAGGGTCCTGAAAAGTCGTTTGTTCTTCTAGGAAGAACGGCAGACGAAATTGAGACAGTCATCATGTCCTTACCGGAAGACTGTGCTCCTAACATAGAATTTCCTATTTAATGTATGACTGAATCCTAGTATGTACACTACTTAGGATTAGTTTAATTCTTCTATTGTAACGCTATGGCATGCCAAATTTAACGTTCTATGTTATAAGATGGTCAAATAAATAAATGAAATTAAAATGAAATGAGGTCCTTACCGCCCTCTAGGCTACCAGCACCCACAACCTAGGGGGTTATCGCTGACTTTCAGAAAGATTGCTTTAGAGTCTTTTAGAAATGTATGTGACATCTCTGCTCACAAAATGTTAGTCTCAACTATCATTGACAATCACATATATCGAAGACTCGCGCTTGGCCGGTTTTTTTTTTCTAAATATTAAGTAAAACTCACCAAGACAATGAAAACCAAGGCAGATTTCATTTTGCAGTTTTGTATTTTACTATTACTATCTGAAGTAACTGTAGCACCATTTGAAAACACCGTCTTTATATACCCGAAAATTTGGAAATTCTAAAGAGTGTTTATTCAATGACAATATTTATTTAGTTAAACATATGTACTTTATTTAATTGTTTCGATCGATGTGACATGTGTTACGGTAATAAATTTTACCGTAATACGTAACACATGTCACACCGATTCGACATTCGGATTCGGACGAAATAATCAATGACTCAAAAATCTTTTTTTTTTACACTCACACAAATAAGCTTAGCCCCAAAGTAAGCATGTAATGAATGGAAAAAATGACGTACAGTTCAGAGTAGGTTTTAATCTGCCTCAAAAGTTGTAGACCTCAAAGCCGCACTGAGAGAGGCGAGGGCGCGCATCTTAGCTTAATGATGTCACAAGTTTCGATACGGAAGCACCGTGCCAGTTGAAGCGACGAGGTTTACGAGTTATGTGTTCCTAAATTTGTAATTTGTTGTATTATGATCGTGCGAACCGTAAGCGATGCAGAAAGAGGCTCATATTTTATGATTCAGATTCGTCAAGTGGATCGAAAGAGTTTAAACAGTAAAAATTTTCAAATAAAACTTTATAGTCCTATATTGACTTATTTTCGCATAAACCAAAAAGTATGGTAAGTAGAGTACGTTTGTACTTTGAGTACTATATGCGTACTAGCTAGCTTGAACCGACACGGCCAATTAACAGCTATCCGGGGCAAAAGGTAATTGAAAATAGTAGTAACTTTACCTATCGAAGCTTATTACAGCTAAAAAATAGCATTAAATATCAGTCAGGCTGCAAAAATATAAAAAAAACTGTGTCTTTTTGGGTCCAGTTTGAAAAATTCTTCTATTTGCCTTGTTTTAACAAAAAACATTTTGATTGATCTTTAATAAAAAATTATACAGTAACTGCAACTCTCTTTTATGCCTATCCCTAGTCGATACACAAATCGAACGATATGAGACAGAACCGCTGTCATATACATAATATATTTTATTAATTTAAGCTAGATTTAGCTTAAACGACTATTTAAGTCTATAATGGTAAAATGTCAAGCAAATAAAATCAATTTTGAGCTATATTTAGGCGTTTTTCGAAAACAAAATTTTGTGAGACTGAAAAGGCCTCATTTGCACTGCAAAGATGTTCAACCATGTTTCGAAAAATCCTCATACGCACTGGCTGAAAGTCCTTCAAAAATGGCGCCGCAGCGAACGTGTTAACAAATGGTTGGTTGTTGTTTGAGCATTTCATTGTCGAATGTTTTGAAATAAATGACGTCAAACTATTGAATTTTTTAATTTATGTGATTATTCAGATAGTAAATACATTTGTTAGAATAAACCAGCTGTCTAAACAACGGTGATAAAATTTATGAGGATAAATATTGCTTCACAAATTTAGTTAGTTTTGTGCCTAGTAATTGTTATAGAATTTTTTTAGTTTTGTGGTTTTGGAAATAATATTCGTATCTACTAGCCGACCACCACCATTAGACGCATGACAGGATTGCAGCTTGCACTTTTGGCACTTGCAGCCCACTTCTATTAACACACTTCTTCGAATATCTGATTAATTTGCGTTACAATGATAAACGGTAGCTTTAAAGATTTTGCTTAAGTAATTTGGTTGGATTATATGTATTCACTCATTCATTCAGTTATAATTTTTATGTCGTATAGGGCTTAAAAATATCGATAAACATGTCGATGTATGTAAATGCACGAACGTGAAAAGTTTTAGAAATAATTCAAATTGATTTCAGATTTCCAGTAGATCCACTAACTAAGAAAAAGAAAGTGGATGGAAGCAATACCTACGCCGGCAAAGCAGGGTCAGGGAGATATCGTGGATTCAAACCAAACACCACCGTATCTGCAGCATAAGGAATTTTGTTTTCGTTTTAACAAAATAAATGCATTCATAATTATAGTTAATTTTTGTGTCAGTTTCAAATATTATATCTAAGGGTCTAAAAATGATGCTAAAGCGGTCCGGTATCAGACCCAGAAGTCCCGCCCCCTAATTGTCTAATTTAAATCTATCACAATCCCTTACAGAGGTATTGTGATTGTGATATTTTCGTCTGTCATATTGCATAGACAGTTCAATTTCGTTTATTCCATACCTTTTAAAACGCGTCCCGATCACAATCCCTTTCAAATGTCCAATAGTGACGGCCTGAATATCTTTCAAATTACGAATTGAAAGGGATTGCGATAGATTTTAAATTAGACAATTAGCCCCCGGTTCGATTCCCAGTGGGGTACATATTGTAATCGGTTTGGCTAGTGGTAGGACTTGTTGACAGTGTTTGCTGAGACATTTCTAATGCGAACCGCTAAAGAATGGAATGCGCTGCCTGCTCATGTGTTTCTCGATTCCTACAACCTTGGTCTCTTCAAGGCGAGAGTGAATAGGCATTTCCTGGGCAAGCATGTTACACCTTTGACCGCATCCTGTTTACTAAGTATGATGGTGGTCCAATGGCTGCCCAGTTACTTGTAAAAAAGAAGTCAGCCTGGCCAGCTACCACCATATTACCTACGTCTGTTAACCTATCAACATTTTTTCCAACATTGTTGTGTGTGTTGCGTCAGTTACAGATAAGATAGCGAGTTCCTCGATGTCAGAGGATTCCCGGAGAGGCGCACTTCCACCTTCAGCCTTATCATTACATAACATCATATATGATGAACTCTAAGAGTCTCCCCGTTGTTCATGAAAAAAAATCCAAAACGCAAACACGCATAAAGTATAAAAAGAACATTTAACTTACTGCATTTAAAGTATTTTTTTTCTCAGTATTAGTTTCTTTATGATGAAATTATTATTTTAATTAAAGTTAAGAGAAATTCCTCTTCGTTTATCCTTTCGAGTGAAATCATAAAAAAAACAAAATGTTTTATTTTTCTCTTTTGTATGTGTTTTATACTGTCAGTAAACGTGTGCCTAATGTCACCACTGTGCTCAGCGGAATATCAGAGCAGCAATCGCTCGCCGCTTGCTGACTCAGCTGGGCACAGTTTGGGCATCACATGCCAATTCGATGATATTATAAACTCATTTGCAAAAAAAACGGGCACCTAAGCAATGAACCATTTCAAATGTTAATATTGCTTTGTTTGATAATTATAGGTAGTTTTATCCTCACAATTTGGTAAATTAATAAGAAAATAATCGTTTTCATCAGTATTTCATAAAATTTAGATACAATTTATGGGAAATAATGCTAAACCTCGCTAGTAGTGTATGTTCGCTAGTAGTGCATATACTCATGAAGTAAAAATAAAAAAGTTTTTTTGTTTGTTTTTCTTTAATAAAGTAAAAGCAGATAAATGTTTAGTGGAAAGTTTAGTTTGTGACCCCATCTAGCTAAATTCACAGCTTGAATTCGTCTGGGGATGCTAGCGAGTATATCCCGGATACTTGCTTGCGGAATACGTTCCCACTCCGTAGTAATCACATTCTTCAGCTCTCTGATGGTCTGCGGAGCCGGGTGTACTGATCTCACACGCCGTTTCAGAACGTCCCAGACATGCTCTATGGGATTGAGGTCGGGACTTCGAGCTGGCCAATCCAAACGACGAATGCCGACCTCTTGCACATACGCATTAACATCGCGGGATCGGTGGGCGCAAGCATTGTCGTCCATAAAAATCGAGTCTTCACCTAGAGCGGCCAATGCGGGTTGTGCATGAGGAATTAGAACCAGTCTCCTGATATCACTGCCAGGTCCTTTGGACTATCGAGCGACTAACATTTAGCCTCCTAGCCACGAAACATTGGCTGCAACCCTCTTCAAGCAGCGCGATAATTTTGGTAGCTTTTACCACTTTATCTACCATTTTTGATACAGCCAAACAGCAATAAATAAAGCTTTGACAGTCAAGGATATGAAATTAATCGATAAAAATTGAATAAAAGTTATGAAAGTCGATGTTAACTTTTGGAACTTCGCGCCAAAAATGTAGGATAAAAAGGGGTTTTCTCTAAAAATGAGCATCAAATGAAAATTTGAATTTAGAACGTACTTTTTTAAATACCACAGCATTTTTAAAACCGCCAGTAACGTGTACAAAAACGATTGAAACCTTTTTGGTATTGTATCTTTTTAAAGATGAATGAAAATCAAAACCGCCCGTTTTTTTGCAAATGAGTGTATTTACTATTTGTTTCATTGGTTGTAATTCTATATTTAGGTAATGAGCTTTCAAAATAAATGTATTCTTTGTTTCTTCTTGTCTGTGCGTTTCCCAGGTGAGACATGTCAAATGATATTAATATATATTTAAGTACCATTTTAGTTATTAAAAAATATATATGTTTCCTTGAAGACAAATGTACTATCTACTGTAATAATTAAGGTACTTTGCCTCCGCGTGGCCGTGGAACGCCCTGTATAAGTGGATTTCAATTTTATTCCCCAGTATAAATAATTAGGTAGGTTTAGGTGTAGAAATGACTCTAAAACAAAAAAAAAATAGTTAACTTACTTAATTTTATATGTACTTATTTTTTTTATCACACTAATGATTCATAAATCTTATTAGGTTCATTCATCACTCTTTACATATCAATAAATAATTATCGATTCCTTCAAGCACTACTGTCATTTGTAATCCCCCCTCACCCCCGCAAGAGATGGTCGATCGGGTTTTCATACATTCTTCTTGGGTTTTGTGTCGTGGTTAATTCGTCCAAGAAAAACAATTTTCGTTAAAATTTGATATTGGTGGCAATTCGGTTGTGCACACGACTAAACTAAACTAACTTCAAAATTCTCTAATTTTAATCAAATTTTAGTCTAAAGCTATTCCGTTGGACACGCCAATCTAAACTTAAAAAATATTTTGACAGAACTAAAGTTCGACTAATTTGAGTAATCGTAAAAAAAAATGTTTTTTTGTAGGACAGGCGAAGACATTTAGCCATACTGCCAATTCTCAAGTATTATATAGCCCCTAGTACAGGTTGGCCGACCATAGTCGGCGACCATGACCAATACATCGTACATTGTCACTTTATTATTATTTTAAACGTGAAAGTGTGTTTGTTTGTCCATTTTTCACGTCAAAACGGAAATGTAAACATTTTGCTAACCCGTTTATGTAAATCCATAGTTTTAGTAAGACATCGCCGATTTTTTAAGATTAGCACAAAAGGGCAGAAACCCAGTGCCGTAAAGCTCAATAAAAAAAGTGATTATTTAAAAAGTGATACTTTTAAAAACGAATGGTAGAACTTTATCTTTAACATTCTTTTTCTTACGTAGGTATAGTAAATTGCTTTCTCTGTGTATACCTTATTATATTATGGCCACTGCAGCCAGCAGAAAACGTGCCAACAAGAGGCAGCAGGAGCACCTCGTTGTTTGTTGTCGTTTATTGGTGGTTTTACTATTGCAATGTGTGTTCCATCGACTGCACCCAAACTGTTGGGCATACCATACAAATCTTGAAAACTGAAATTTAATTATTTTTTATACTTAGTATTAAAAAATAAAATCATAAGTTGTCTTTGTAGAAGAACGTCTAGTGCTTCTTTTCTTTCCCTGCTTTAGCCAATACTTTTTCAGCCGCTGAAATTAATATATTGTGGGGTTAATATCTTGACAATATGCTGAGTAACAATAGTAAGACAACTGCTCAATGTGGGCTGACTAATGCCTAGAAAATTGTCCTGGCCAACTGGTGTCTGGTAACTTCCATGTTCATAAAAATTGAGAGCCGTCAAAACCTGAAAGTTAGGTTCTTATGTATATACTTAAAGGAATTTAATTAAATTCATGAAAGATTGATCATAGGTACCTACTTACCATTAAATGTTTTGGTATATGGCCTTGATGTAATCTAGGGCCATCAAGACATTCAATTATGTGGACTACTTCAATTTTAGAAGGCGACATAACTTTTGAAATTTTGCGTCCGCGATATGAAAGGGATTCGAGCAGTCCCTTATCTGTTCTAATCGGATCCTTTCCTCATAGTGCCTAAAAAATCGAGATAAGTGATGATGATTTAGGAATGAAATTCAGAGGTATAATTACTGTTGTCATATTGTTTTCATACCTTTCCGCTAAATCCATAAGAGCTACTATCACGAAATCAGCCATTTTTAACACAGAGAAAGCAATAACTACGTATTTGAAATCCTAAATTACATTAGTCGTCACCAGTTTTTAAGCTTTCTAACTTTAGTTTGACACTTATATAAGTATATTTTTGGCGTAAATTGTGTACAACAGAATAGCAAAAAGCTAAGTTGAACGACTAACCACCTTTGGTCCTGTCAAACTTAAACTTAGTTGACTCCAGTCCTTTGCCGAATAGCAAAACCCAGTTTGACAGCACTAAACCTAAATTTAGTCTAGTTTAGTCTAATTGGTGCTAGCCGAATCAATACCATTGTATGTTAGCCGAATTTACATTCCTAAACTAGTGACATAAAATTAATGTCGCGACTCGCGTCACTAATTTTCATCAACAAATGTCGTAAACATCAAGTTACACAACCTATGCATTAATTTCAACGACACTAAAAAGTTTCGAGAATTTACTTTCATCATGTATGACAATAGTTTTGTAATGTAAATTCGACTTTAACGAAGTCCTATTCGTAAAAAAATTGTGTTACATCGATTAATTAATAGGTACTTTTTTTGCAAACGGTACTTTCGGGTCTGAAGTTAGCCAACCGCCCGTTTTATTCTTATTTGAACGGCAAGTAACATTCCATCGCCCATGCTGAAAGCGTAGCATGCGCATCATGACTCGCTGTCGACGCTTATCTCGCGATGTCAGAGCCGGTCATACCAGTAAGGTGTGAGTGGGAGAGACAAAACGCTCGCGCGAGAAAAGTGTCGAGAAAGTTTTGTCAAGGTGCTCATGCCACGCATGCTGGACTGAGAGTGAAAGAAAAACATAGAATGTGTCAGCTGCTACTTATTTGTCTAGTGATTAGAGAGATCCCTCATTAAATGAGTTAAAATGTTCGAATAACTTCTTACATCGCCCATTTTTATACATTTACATACTACGTATGTTATCGGAAACAATTGTGATTTGACAGACTGAGGCGCGGACTAAACCGCGGACTGAACGACCGGCCACACTTGCAGTCCAAGTTTGTGAAGTCCAAATCTTTAGCATTTCAATGATTACACAAGCCGCGCTTTCATGAAGGAGCTTGTAGCCGGTACTTAGACCCAACCAGTGATACACATGTGGTGTCTTGATCTTGAAGTGTGGCTACGAAAGTGATGTTAAACATATAACTTTTAAACCCCTCTGTGGTCTAGTGGTACAACCACCGGTATCGGACCCAGGGGTCCATCGATTCCCAGCGGAGGTACATATTGTATTCGGTTTGGTTGGTGGTAGGACTTGTTGTAAGTCCGTCTGGCTAGCTACCACCATCTTATCAATCTATCTTATCTAAGCCTGACGCCATAACAACAATGTCTTCAGCATTGTTGTGTTCCGGCAGTTTGAGGTAAGATAGCCAGTTCCTCAGTGGCTGAGGATTCCGGGAGAGTCTCGCTTCCATCTTCAACCTTATCAATACTTAACATCAGGTATGATGAAGGCTAAGAGTCTCCCGATCAGCCATAAAAATATAATCCCAATCTTTACCTTTGACACAGTCTAAACAGTTTTTGCACTGCCTACAAACGGCCCAAATGACGCACTCACACCGGAGACGTATTTGAAATTCACTGACTTCCATTTTGTCGCATTTTTTAATCACTCGAATACGGTGATGTTTTCTTAAAAAACTCCCTTGACATTATTTCATTTTCCGCAGAATATTTAAAAATCGGAAACGGGCTCTCCATAGATTTTCAAAAACCGATACTGAATCGGGCTTGTAACACGTGAAACGAAACGTTTTTAAGTTGTCAAACTATCCGACATGTCAAAGTCAATTTGAAAATGACATTAACAATTTCATTCACGGAGTTTCACCCTAGTTCTTTTCGTAATAACACGTGTTGTGAAGCTCCATTAATAACTCAATCTACCGTACAATTTCTATAAATTACAAAATATATTTACTTGACATTGCCAAAATTCGCGTACCGTATTTAACGTGAGACGCCATTAATTAAGAAAAAAATATCCCAAGATATTATAACAATTAAAAAGCTATTGTGTCTGACTCCGCGCGGAGTTCTCGGCATTAGGTCGGTTAAGTGCTAAACGTCAAACTTCTGTCGCTCGAATAAAAAAGAGAGGTCGGGACGGGACCACTCGCTACACATTCGAATGCGAATTGTGATTAAAAAAATACATCATGTCAATGTCATCCCGTGACCACGGCAGCTGTAAAGGTGCCGAAACGTCGGGAAAATCAAAAAACCCCTAAAAAAACAAAAAATACGGACAATTACAACTTAGTTCGTGGAAATATAGCGCGTTTGATATCCGTAAAAGTTGTTTTATTTCAATGAACAGTGCGCGCCAAAACATAAGATATACGTATAAAAAAATACAGTTTTTAGCATTCGCATGCGTACCTTGCCATTCATAAACACATTTATATACTAGTTAAGTTATGCAGAGCGTTGTCTCCTGGCACAGGCGATAACAAGCCTAAAAAGAGGCTCCGTTGAATAAAAAATGTTTGTAAGTTTTTTATAAAGAAATAAATAATTTTTGATTTGATTTTGATTTTGATCCGTATGCGAATAGTAGGTAATTCGAATGATTCAAAAATACGTCTTCAGATACGCGCCGCCCGCCCGGCACCCCGACCGCCTAAGAGCTAGCGCAGACGACCGATAACGGAGGACTTTTTGTCCGCGACACGTCTTTATTGTTAACCAAATAAGATTCAACTTAGACCGCGTACATCCGCGAAAAGTACGCGATAGTCCTCGTTATTTATTCAACTTTATGTTCTTAGTAATAAGGTCGTGTCGCGGACAAAAAGTCCTTCAATGTCCGTCGTCTGCGCAGGCCATAACAGTATAGCTGTCCTATCGCTGTAGCTATCGATTTTTCAACCCCCTACTAGGGCTCTCGCTGACGCTATTACTTGCATACTAAAAACGCAATAATTAATCCAGTAGATGAATAGAAATATGTAGGAATTAGACAAAAACCCTATCGTTGAAGGGTTTTATGGCAGTTTGATAGCTATAGCGATAGCACGAGCTATACCATTAGGCGGTCGGGGTGCGGGTGTGATCGAGGGGCCGGCCGTGTAGCCGAACTGCCAAAGAGAGTGGCGCGTGTGTGTGTGATCGGTCGGTCGGTCGAGTAGGTAACTATTTAGTAATCTGTGGTACAACGCTGTTTATGGTTAGACTGACTTTGATTTGAAGCCCTGCCAACTTGGACGGTGGTTAATTCGTCCAAGCCTGCCAACCTTGCTTGGAATAGGTATGTGGAGTTAGGGTATGTATGTATATGTATGTATGTACAAGCTATAATTAAAACATAAGATTTCATAATAAATAAGTTATATTTTATTCGTTTACATACACTTGCATTTTCTGATTTGATTTTTCTTTTTTTAGCGGATGGAGAAAGGTGGTCCGTTGTTCGTACGAAGGAAGTATATGCCACGGTTTCTGAAAAAATAAAAAAGTAGTTCAATCTATACTATCTATACCTAATCTGTGTCTATACTAATGTTATAAAGAGGAAAGATTTGATTGTTTCTTTGATTGTTTGTCTGCATTAAATAGGCTTCGAAACTACTAAACAGTTTTAGATGTTTGGTTCACAGATAGTAGATAGCCTGGTTATGAACATAAGATACTTTTATCCTGATATTCCCAAGGGAACGGGAACGCTAGTTCTTCATAAGGATTATGATTCATTGGCTTCAATGGCTTATGAACTACAGTGATAAGGATGATGTGCTTACCCAGGCTTACTCAAGCGGCCACCCATCCTGAGGGCAGGCCCGAGCGGACAGTTGCCGAGCCAAGCATCGTGGTGCGTGTTACACCTAGATCCAGTGAAGCCACCGGTCCTGAGGGACTCAGCCATGTAGTAGTAGGACCTGGAATAAGATAGCTTTTTAACAACAGATAGGTCAGCGCTTGATAGCTACGGCAAGTGCCACCCAGGAATCGAACCGAAAATGAAATCTGAGGGACCACATTTAAGCATATCATAATGTGAATTTTCAATTAATTCATTTATATGGAGTTTCACCCGAGTTCTTTTCGTAATAACACGTGTTGTGTGACTCCATTTAAACTCAATTTACCGATAAAAATATATAATTATTATTTAATAAAAACTGGATACTGGCGTATTCCAAAAGGTAACCGCCATTAAATTTAAGAAGAAGAAAAGAAGATAAACTCATTTAATTGTTTATTTTCTATGGTCAAAGTCAATATCAAAATGTTTTTATTCAAATAGACTTTGTAGTAAAGTGCTTTTGAATTGTCAATTTTTTTACCTACCAGCCATTCAGTATTTTCGGTACTTTCTTTGGTTTGGTATTTTCTTTTAATAGGTTTTTTGCCTTTATAATGAAAGCAAATTCTGCTAAACTGACAATTCTATGAAGACAAAACAAAACTGCACAGAAAATAAACAAATTAATTAATTTACGATTTTTTATTTTTTGCATTTTTCAATGCTATTTTTATACTTATGATAAATTTTAAATAGAAAAATATTGGAAAAAATTTATTCGGCCACAAGTGAATTCTCAGATGGGAATCGAACCCATGACCTTTGGAAATCCGGTCCAATGCTCTTTGCATGTATTGCAATATTTTTCTATTTAAAATTTATCTTAAGTATAAATTAATTAATTGTCAGGGTATTCACATTGTGATTATCTATGGAATTTAGAAATGTGTCAGAGTCAGTGTAGTAGAATTAACGTTTAATTTTTTTAAAGGCAAGAAAACTTACTAAAAGCACGTTCCAAAGGAAATAAACAAACAAGTGAATTGTCAGGGAATTCACCTGGCTTTAGCGCCGTTTTTAGACCCTCTGTACTTGTATGCAATCTATAGATAGGATCACTGGGTCAAAGCTCTTACAAAATGGTAAATAAAATTAATATTAGGTCTTTAACTATGAAATTGCCGATTTGTATGAAGATTTTCAAAGAAAGTTCATTTTCCATTCTAAAAAATTGTGTTATAGTTACTACCGCAAGTGCTAATGCCACAATTTTTTTATGTACAATCATTGATTGAAGACTAAGCAATCTAATGATTTATTTTTATTTTAAAAATAATAAATAATTTATAAATTATATTAAATAAAGTAGTAAATTTTGCTAACAAAAAAAGGAGAACCTTTCGAGGTATAGATAAAAATATTGTATAAGAAACGAAAATAATAACCATGAGATTAATTGTTCTTGATCATTATGATTTTAATTTAATAAAATCAAGCAATAGATGTACCTTTTAATCACAGAAGTAGTGAGGTTCTCTAGAAGTGTAAGAAAATAATCGGCAATTTCATACTTTAACCCTTTTATTATCAAATTTATTGATCATTTACTCTGTTTGTCCATTACATAGCGACTGTAATTTGCACAGCTGGGAATGTTTCGCCAACCGAATTCAATTTGCGTCAATTTGCACCATACATTTACTTTAAACATTTCTCATCTATCGCCTAATGTGTTTTTAATATTCACCTTCCTGATTAAACATTCTACTACACCGTAGCGTTGTTAATATTTTTTTAATTTATGCATTTTCAATGCTATTTTATAGGTACTTAAGATAAATCTTAAATAGAAAAATATTGAAAAAATCAACTCGACCACAAATGAATCCACGATGGTGGTCAAATGCCTGCCCAATAATTATAAAAATCCTGATTTTTTTTCACGTATCCATTTGCTACCGTTTAAATTTTAGAAGGGGGGATTTTACGCCCCACTCAAACAAAATTTTGCACTTTAAAGCTTAAAATTTCGAAAACAGATCCCTAAATCGAAAAGTGATCTTCTTAAACCTGTAATATTTTTAAAAGACCTTTTTTGAATTATTGCATTTTTCAATGCTATTTTTATACTTATTATACATTTTAAATACCTAGTAATAATATTCACATTCTAAGCAATTTACAGCTCTCTAGGAGTAAAGACCTCTGAGCTAAGCCGCGGACGCACCGACAGATAGGCAGACAGACAGATTGACATGGCGACACTTTATGCGTTCTTTTTTGGTTTTACTACGGAACCCCAATAACAAAGAGTATCGTTTTAGTTATCAAATAAAAAAAAAACATGGCGTTCTTTTTATGCATAAATGAAGCTTAGATAATGTTGTTCTTTAACCGACTTAAAAAAAGGAGGAGTTCTCAATTCGACGGAATCTTTTAGCGGTTTCGGTGTTTTCTATAGTAACTTATGCATATGCATACGGAAAACACCATTTGGTGAAGTGGTACTGATGATGAAGACCACAAATGCTCATCGGAACTATTAAATACTTAGCATTTCACGGAAGCGATACGATTACTTTAATGTGGTTCATAAGCAATTCATGCGCGACTCAATGCATGTGATGAAGTGGAGCTGATGATGAAATATCGGGGCAACTCCTCAATAAGTAACGTCCCTGCACCGAGAAAAGCAGCATTTTGTTAATGGTGATGAGGAGTTGACATAAGGTTATTAGCGTAGGCACGGGACCTCTTCTACCTTTAAAAATGTGAAATAAAAAACAAAAAAAAAACTACTTTGTTTGTACTATTTTATTTTTCTTGCATTGGCTGGTTCCGAATCCAAAAGGTTTATTTTTGCTTTTTAGTTTTTTGAAGCGGTTTTCATTGTTTTAAAAAAGTTTTTTACCTCTCGTAACATAGTTGACATTCAACTACCCCGTTATCCAATTACCTCTACTAATCTATTTATTCTGTGCCTCTACCCCCGACCCGACAGGGATAAAGACCAGGACCTCTATTTTTGAATCACTCGTCGCGCGAGTGGCGAGGCGAACGAGGAGGCGATCAGGCTATTAGCTACCTTGCAAGCGTAGACATAGCACGCTTTTTGCTTTGCCCCACGCGCGCTCACGTTGGGAGACAGTACTACAGGCGAAAAGCGAAGCTATGTATATACCTGCAAGGTCGCTTTTACGGAATACGGAAACTCAAACGTCGCACGAAAATCAATGGATCCTCGAGACGAGTGAATCAAAAATAGAGCCCCAGTAGTAGAGACGCCAACTACGTTGGAAGAATCCTAGGTATCTTAGATAAGAATAAAATTCAAACGATTCTTTTACAACACCTACATCACAACATTCATCACCCATTCGGACATCTGAGTATCCTCAATCAAGAAAAAGTTCACCAGGAACACCCTCAAAGGTAGCCGGATTTGAAAGTTCCTTATTTACATTTCAAATGCTTTTTTACCTTTCGTGATCACAGACGACGTTCAATGCCAACCGGACATCTGGATGCCCCCGTTGGGATAGAAGTCTACCTGCGCTAGAGGCGCCAACCACCCGTTCATGTTCAATGACCTCGGTGTTCGTTGGTAGGACTGAACTCGTTTACCGAAACTTCATAACTCAATAAAAAAAAAAACTATTTGTATTTGCATACAATTATCTAGCCCACGCACGTTAAGTTTCTTGAAGAACTTGTGTTATGAATAGTAGATAACGGATAAACATACTTATATAAGTACTTCTTTTTTGTAAATACATACTTTTAATATACATTTTAAACACCCAGACCAAGACAAATAGACATGTTCATGCACACAAATATTTGTCTTGTCCAGGGATCGAACCCGGGACCTTTGGCACAGAAGGCGGGGTTAGTACCCCTGCGCCAAACAGGTCGTCATAGTCATAGACACGTTTAACCTGCATCCAGAAATCTGAGTAACCTCGATCTATCAATCATCTGTTTGTCAAGACACCAATTAGTATGTAATTAACATACCTACCTATTACACCCATATTCTAAGTCGTTCCTCCAAAACTTACTCGTCCTCGCTTAACGAAACCTCATTGAAAACCTCTTTAAAATACTCCTCGAAATCGGTATTCTAAGTCATAACTCCGTAAGGACCTGGAGGAGTCAAAGAGTACGTAGCGACTCCGTGTTAGGCCTAGCGCACACTACCATTTTTACCCACGACGAGGTTGAGTGGAGTGTAAAAAGTTTTGGAGGAACGACTTAGAATATGGGGGTTAGTCTCCTTCAAAGATGGTTCCAGATTACAGGTCCTTTTTAACATGTACTTTATTTACTTTTACAATTAAAATTAAAACGACACAGCAAGCAAAGGAATTGTTTTACCTCTCATGGTCACAAACGATGTTCAACCCGCACCCGGGCATCTGGCTGCCCCCGTTGGGATAGAAGTCCACCTGCGCTAGAGGTGCCAACCATCCGTTGACCCCCGCGCTCGTGTGAATGACCTCTGTGTAAGCTCCATCGGCAGGGCGGAACTCCTGGTTGGCCTCCCAGCGTACAGACGGGTCGAGACCTGACAAATTTATTAAACATAATTCAGGTTCCATACATTTTTGAATAGTTGGTTCATGAAAGCACGGTCAACAAAAAAAGGTACGTGTGTGTGATTAGACTAGTCTAGGGCTAACTATTATTCGACTGTATAATACACACCGTGATTTTTTAAATTAGTTACGCGAAGATGCAAGAACTTGGGAGCATGACAAATATCAAAATAAAGTAATCTGTCATAGATTCAAGTCGATATTATCAGTAATAAAAAGTGTCTGGTCTGGAGACGTATTTTTGAATAATTCGAATTAGATTCGCATACGGAATCGCAAAATTCACATGCGAATGGTAAAAACCGTATTTTTTAAATTCCAATTCGCTTTCGAATCTATAACGAGTGGTCCCGACAAATCTTTTTTGATTCTTCTTTTTCTTTCTTAATTAATGGCGTGCTCGCGTTAAATTCGCGAATTTTGCCAATGTCAAGTAAATATATTTTGTAATATACAGAAATTGTACGGTAAAATGAGTTAAAAATGGAGCCTCACAACACGTGTTATTACGAAAAGAATCGGGTGAAACTCCTTTTTTGATTCGTTCGAGCGATAGAAAGTTTGACGTTTAACACTTAATATCATTTTCAAATTGGCATCGACATTACGGATAGTTTGACAACTTAAAAACGTTTCGTTTCACGTGATTCAAATCCGATTCAGTATCGGTTTTTGAAAATCCACGGAGAGTTAGTTTCCGGTTTTTAAATATTCTGCGTAAAATGAGATAATGTCACGGGAGTTTGAGAAAACGGTAACGTATTGGGTGAATCTTGAAACGCACGAATTACGTTGTCCGGAGTTATAACGTACCCGAGGTTTAAAATATTTTTTTAAAATTTAAATCTAGGTGTATTCTAACTAATGCTTCATGGTTTTTGGCTTCATTGAATTTGCAAATAACTGTAAAATAATAATTAGGGTAGGAAAATTGATCCCCATGGCGTGTCCATTCAATAAATTTTGATCAAACTGTAGAAAAAACTGCAAGTTAGGGATAAAACCAGATGTTAAAATGCTACTTTTATATAAATAGATTAGTCAAGAATCTTCACTAAAGTGTTTAGTTATACTTTAATTTAGAAACAAAGTTTTGTCCAGGATTGAGAGTTGATTCCCGTGGTACGTCACTAATCTTCACTTGCAGCTCTAGTAATAAAAGGTAGGGATAGGAGTGTGCATTGCCGCGCGAGAATCAGTCGTGAGTTAAGTATAGTGGGAGGCGTCACGTCGCAGCTTGTATCCACGCCGAGTTACGAAGGTAAATATTTAATTCCCGTGGCATTGTTTCTATACATCGTTGATTCCCGTGATAGCCATAAAAAATATTTTTATTATTTTTTAAGATCGCTTCTTATAACAAATAAAAACTATTTATAGTGCATTGTTTATTTAAGTTTGCATCTTATTCTAAGGTTTGCATTTAAAATATATGTTTGGTAGTTAAAGAGCAATCGATAAAAATTGATGAATGTTGATTCCCGTGCTTTTAATGCCATGGGAATTAATCTTTCTTTATAAAATGAAGGATGCTGTGCCAATGTATTTGTGATTCATAGATATTCTTAATTTGTGTCATTACTTTGTGATTTGTTTATAACACTAAAATAGCTAGATTCCATTTGTGTTTCTACGCGTTTCCTATTTTTGTTATAATTTGAAAGGAAAAGAGAGGATTTTTTTATTACATTTATCAAAGAACTGATGAAGAACTGAAATTTTGGAATAAAAGAATTGTATTGAATAAAATAATTTAAACAAACAATAGATTTGAACTATAATAAAGGTTGTTTTATTGATTTCCAAGCCTTGTTTTTGATCCCCGTGAAAGACAAAATTTTAATTGCTTATATTTTCGAAACTAATTATGCAAAATGAGTGCCTATTAGATCATTATGTTAATAAACTATCTAAATTTAATATAACATCATGATTTTAGCATATCTTTATCATTTAAAATTTTCCACGGAAATCAATCAAATACGCCCAATTTCAAGATTCACCCTATACGAGTGGATCAAAAATGTGATAAAATAGAAGTCGGTGAATTTCAATTTGAATGGGAATAGAATTCGCATGAGAATTTCGATTAATTCAAAAATACGTTTCCTGAACTGAGAATCTGTGTTTACTTTTATAGTTTGGTATTTTATTTTATTTTATTTATTTTATAACATAACATTTACAAATCAATAAACAATATTTCCGGTGTTTCATAAACCTTTTAGATTTTTCTGAACACCGCAACTCATCGTCTAAAAAAGTTATTATCAGATATACATAGATATAAACACGCAACACAATAGTAATTAGGCTTAGGTCTTCTTCTCAGCGTGTCTACTCAGGCTTTTACCATTGTGTCGTGGTGGAAGGATAGGCTAGTCTGCTTTACCGACTTGCCAGCCGCAGACCATTGCTCAGGGTATACCGGACGCATATTAATTAATTTTGATACCCCACACTGCTGGGTGAACTTCTTTTGCTCACCTCCTCTTCGTCATCATTCTCATCAGTCATTTTTAATGTCCCTACTGATGGGACACTAGCCTTACTTATGGATGGATAAGGAGAACGGGTCATGACATGACCCACCACGTGTTTCACCATTTCGCCATTCCAGAAATGCCCAGTCCCAATGGCCATCGTTGCTTTTCGCTATGTGTCCCGCCCACTGCCCCTTCAGCTGAGCAACCGTCCAGCGATGTCGGTAACTCTAGTTCTCTTTCTGATCTCCGTATTTCTGATTCTCTCCTATGCACTTGATTTCTTATGAGAACCATAGCGACCAACACACACTGGCAACACACGCTCTTTATAATGCCAATATTTTAGCCTTTTCTAATCTCGATATTTTGCAAATTTTGCAAACAAAAAGTGGACATACATATATTCTTACTATTTCTTACCAGTGATGTAAGCGATGCGTCCGTTGGTGTTCCTCCCAACGATGCCGGCCGCGTGGCCGCCCACACTGAACCCGATGATGTGGTATTGGTTCACGTTGGAGCCGGTCACCTGGTTCAGCCAGTTGATGAAACGACCAGTCGTGCTGCCTTGGGGAGAAAGAAATCATCATCACCATCGTCATTGACAGCCATTTAAATGATCCCAAAGCCATCCCTATTCTGTATGTATAATAGGTAATAGATATACACTGATAACTACATAATTCCAAAATAATAAAAAATGTACAGTCTAGGTTGTGTGTGAATTTAAGAAGCTACGCCATATCGGTTCGTAAAACCCTAGGGCGAGAGATTTTGGGACTAGAAGAACCAGCTAAAACTCAGTTCAGTCTGTAGGGACTTTATGAAAGCTTTTCTTCTGCTTCTACTGCACCTTTTAGAGAAAAGGTGGAGTAGAATGTCTATAAAAATCCAAGTAACTACCTAGTTGGCCTTTTGGGAGGCGCAAGCGATAGTGGCTTGTACCTAGTTTTTAATGGAAGACTCCACAGGCCACTACTATCTATCTACTATATTTTGCCTGGTCTTACCTACAGGGGAGAAGGACCATAGGGACAAAGGATACAGATTTAGAAAATACTAGCGGAATCTCGCGGTTTTACCAGCGTGGTGCCTGTAGGAATATCGGGATAAAATATAGCCTATGTCACTCGGGAGAAATGTAGCTTTCTAACGGTCTAAGAATTTTCTAAATCGGTCCAGTAGTTCCTGAGATTAGCGCGTTCAAACAAACAAACTCTTCAGCTTTATAATATTAGTATAGCTAGGTATATTTTGTGGAGGCCATTCCGCGCCCATCTCCCGCTGCTGCGACCTGCATAACCAAGAGGGTTCGTCAGGTCATGGGTTGGTGGTGGGTTTGGTCTTACCTACAGCGACTCCGTTGGGTCCCCAGTTTGATCCAGCGCTCCAGTCCACGACGATGACGTTGACATCTTCACCAGCGAGGTACGCTGAAATAACGTCATTACCATTATCGTCGTAAGGTATAAGAAACTGCTTTAAACAATCAAATAAAATATTACCATACTAACTTCCGCCCACGGTTTCACCCGTGTCCTGAATTGGTAAGGAAAAAATATTTGGATGATTCGAAAGCACTTGTCTATAAGTCTTTTTGAATAAAAATCTTTGACTTTGGCTTTGGTTCCCGTTCCCGTGGGAATAGGTATCAGGATAATAAATAGCCTAGGTATTACTCTCCGTCCTTTCAACTACCTAACTCTATTGAAATAAAACAACTTTTACGGATATCAAACGCGCTATATTTCCACGAACTAAGTTGTAATTGTCCGTATTTTTTGGTTTTTTAGCTCTAACTCTATGCCAAAATTAAGTCGATTGGTTGCTTAATTAGGGCGTGAAGGAAGGACAAACACACAGACTATCGCATTTATAATATAATAACGAGTTTGAATGGTTTTAGCACGATACTACACGGCACACGTTAGGCGCTCAAGCCACAGTCACACTCAGTCTTTGCTCTGCCTGAAAACGGCCGGAATGACGCACTCGCACAGATACGCGCCGCTACATGCGCGCTCGCTACTGTTTTTATTTCGGACTACAGCGAAAACCAGCGAGATCCGTGTAACGATAGTGAGCAGCGCGTGTGTGCGAGCGCGTCATAACGGCAGAGTGCAACAACTGTTTATGTTCAGGGGCTCTATTATTGATTCACTCGTCTCGAGGATTCTACTGCTTTTCGTGCGACGTTGGAGTTTCCGTATTCCGTTAAAGCGACCTTACAGATATATACATAGCTTCGCTTTTCGCCTGTAGTACCGCCTCCCAACGCGAGCGCGCGAGGGGCAAAGCGAAAAGCGTGCTATAATGTCTACGCTTGCAAGATCGCTAATCGCGTGATCGCCACCTCGTTCGCCTCGCCACTCACGCGACGAGTGATTCAAAAATAGAGGTCCAGGAGCTCTATTTTTGATTCACTCGTCTCGAGGATTCTACTGCTTTTCGTGCGACGTTTGAGTTTCCGTATTCCGTAAAAGCGACCTTACTGTACCCCTATTACGAGTTTGCTTAACATGACATTTACAGGACTCGTGAGCGTAGACTATCGGATACACTGCTCATGTCGGTAAAACAGTCGCTAAATATGAAAGAGACAGAGCTACATTTTACGTTAAAGTTTACTGTAACGTCAAGTTTGCCAAACTCGTAATAAGCCTACTGGTATATATATATATAGCTTCGCTTTTCGCCTGTAGTACCGCCTTTCAACGCGAGCGCGCGAGGGGCAAAGCGAAAAGCGTGCTATATCTACGCTTCCAAGATCGCTAATCGCGTGATCGCCACCTCGTTCGCCTCGCCACTCGCGCGACGAGTGATTCAAAAATAGAGGTCGCCCAAACTGACTCACAGAACAACGTACCAATTTTCGCACGCACACGTATTCATTTGATAGATTTTTACGAGAATAGGTACTAAAAACACCACTCAATATCACCCTGACGTAGGGTTACCAGACGGGAATTAAGTCCTGAGAAAAGACCTGTAGGCTTACTCTTGAATCTAATCTCAATGTTGATTTCAAACCAATCCAATAGTAATACAATAATTAGTGCGTACTCTTGACGCGCTTGAAATCGCGATCGGATTGAAATTTAAATTGTCCTTGTATTGGCTAATCTAGTGTGAAGTTCGCCGCCATCAAACTTCTCGATAGTGGGGACCCTTTATGTTTAGGACGTATCGATAAATAGAATGCACAATGAAAAACTACGTTTTCTGGCTAAAATTATAGCTATTTAAAATAAATGAAGTCCAAAATCATTCTATATTTTTAAAACACATCGTTTTATATAGAATTTACAATAGAATAAGCATTAATTAAACAAATTTTAAATATTTTAGGACGTATTGGAAGATGCCTTCGCCTTGATTGATGGTTGAATTAATTTTAAAAAAAAGTGTGACTGTTTACCACTGTTTTTTTGTCTATTTTACAACTTTCCAACAAAACTATTCAAAACTTTGTTAGAAAGCTAAATAGGAGGTGTTTACGTTTGTGTTGCTTGTGATCGGAGTGATAAAGTTGTTGGTTAGTATTTCATGCATTCTTTAATGAAATCTACAACAAATGTTGATCATCTTCGCAACTTGAAGCCTTTGTGGAGTTCTTCGAGCGAAACCCTGGCTTAGCCTGAGGTAATAAGAGGACTTCACAAGGCACGTGCAATCATATAATCACATCTATGATTTAGCCCAAAAGAGTCTCATTTAGAAGGAACTTTTAACTTTGAATGAACTTAGCATAATTACATATTTTATGTACGATGACATCTTCATTTAGCTGGTAATCTTAACCACAAATGGTACAGCTTATTCATTGCAATCTAAATAAAGATCATTGTTTTCATTATAAAAGTATAAATGCTCAAGTATGAATGTTATTTACAGCATTCCGCAGCTAATTGAACAAAATGTGGTGAAGATAGCGGTAGCATAGAAAGGGAGGAGATTCGCAGAAATTACCTACTGCTATTGATGGCACCGCCTCAAGTAAGTATGTTTTTAATGCAATACCTACAAATAAAGTAATAAATCTTATCATCAGCCTTTTGAAATAGGTGATTTAGTTAAGTTTACAAATCATTAATTAAATTGATTACATATTAATTGTATAAATCTCAATATATTTTATCCACAAATACTAGCTACTTAATATATTTTATTCTTTCAACCGTGATATGATTTTTGTGTTTATTATGTTGAACTAATGTTCTTACACTAGTCACTTTGATGACTCTCAGAATGATAAGAATAGCAATTGACTTTATAGTTTTAGTAATACACAAATTTTGTTTACTTACAAAGTTTACTTTTGTTAATTGTAATGTGTGTTGTGTGTGATGTGTAACAAATATTTTTTAATTTTAGGTTCTACTGTAAAACTTCATCGCTGGCCACATTCGGTTCGCTGTCAAGAAAGAAGATTTTTTCTGAATAGTAGTAGTATTATTAAAAAGACTGAAATAGTTGGTATAGCATTTGTTAAAGTTTGGTATGAAAATTATTGTTTGAATAAAAGAAAGAAATAGTTTCATAGTATGTTCCTATAATTATTATGATTTGTAGTTTGATAAGAAAAGATGTAGGTATGTAACATACTGCAATATTATAGAGCATTTGTGTTGAATTGGGAATGAAAATTATTGTTTAATTATAAGAATGAAATCGTTTTTATGTGACAAGTAATTATGCGCTGTAGTTGAGTAAGAATAAATATTACCTATTTACCAAAGTACAAGACTGAAAAATCTGTTGTTATAAAATACTGAAATAGGTTATTTGAACTTAAAGTATTGTTGTTGGTAGGTTTGTTGTAGTTTGTACAAAAAAATATTACCTACCTATTTAAATATGACTGAAAAAGTTTCATTCTGTTTTATTTGGTCTGACATTTCATTCATACTTTGTAATTCATAAAGGAAACTATAGGTCTAATATAAAATGCAGCAAATTTGTATCATGTATAACCGTTTGTTTCTGAACAATAAATAAGTAAAAAAATATATATAATAAGTAATTGATTCCTATAAGAAATAGATCACAGTATTTTTTTCAAGGCATGGTATTCAATAAAAGGATTTAATAGTATAAGCCTTTGTATTATTTGAAAGACTTATACCTATCTTAAATATATTAAATAAGTATATAAATTATTTACTTCAATATTAAGAAAAATATGTACCTATTAATATGGTAATAAAAGTAAGTAAGTATAAGCTCAATACCTAAATATTTAAATATCCTAACTTCCTATTGTATTTGTATATTATAAATTAAATGCGAAAGTATGTTTGTTTGTCCTTCCTTTACGTCCTAAATAAGCAACCAAACATAGGCTACTTTTTATCAAGTGAACGGGAAACAAGCGTATGAAACCGCGGGCGGAAGCTAGTTAATAATGTTGAAATAGGTACTTATTTACACTTTATAAATAATATTGATTGATTTATATTACCTTTCATCAAAGAAACTAAAATTAATTAAAAATAAATAAGTAAGCTTGTTTTTTTATTTTTATTGAGAATATGTACTCAACATAATAAATAATAATGATTTATTATATTAATGAACTAATATCTATATAATCAAACGCATTTTGTAAATTTTTTCTCCGAAAAATACGCTAATTCAATACAATAAAAGTAACACTTTAGTTATTGTGACGATCTCGATCGTAAACCAATTTCAACACAATACAATCCCAAGTTTAGTTGTCAAAATAACGTCCAGAGTACCGATTTGAGCAAAACTCAATGTCATTTATTTCACTCAATAGCCGCGCAATATGAATTCAATTTGGCGCTAGTGTCGCGACTCAAGAGTACGAAACGTCACAATACCAATGTCGATCGATCGGTATTGGATTCAAGAGTAAGCCTACTGATTCCAAAATTTAACCGAATTAAAAAAAAGGCGGTTATCAATTCATCGCTTAATATGTATTTACACCGATTATTACACACACACACGCCACTAGCGATTGAATGATTCAAACTTTATTACAACAGGTTCGTCCCAATTTGATCCCATTTTTTAAATTTTAATAATATCTGTTGTAGTTTTCATGAAATCTTGAAAATACAGTAGTTATTTTTTTAAAGACCGATTTTTTGTGTAAATACTTAAGGGAGATATAACTTTAAAAAATGTAAAATACATTTTTTTTATAAAAACCGACTTTAAAATGTAAATAAAAAGCCTTTTGGAATCGAGCTCAGCCAAAGAAAGAAAAATAAAAGTATAGAAGTGCAATTTGAAATGCATCATGCCGCCGACTTTAAAAAGCTTGTTTTTTACTTCTTGAATTCGGTTTTTATTTTTTTTATTTTACTTCTTGTTGAAAAACAAAAACATTATAATAATATTATTGATTTTCTAATAATTTATGACGCGGTGTAGACTTCTTCATTGCACGCTGGATGACCTGAGACACATAATTAGCGACCACGCTTATTTATTTACTTACCCGGTACCAGAGCTCTGTTGGACCCCGCAGTGGCGGACCCCAGCCACCCGTGGATGAGTATGGCCGTCCTCCTGGCGCGGTTGAAGTTGCTGTTCTGGACTGAGACGGCGTTGTTGAACACAATCACTTGGCTGTTGGTTGGGTTCTGTCTGCAAAACAAATGATCTTATTATGAAACTATCGGATTAAACATCGAGTGCTTGAAAGGCTTTTTCTAAGCAAACTCGATCTATCTTCAGTTCAGTCTTCATCTAACGATTCAAAATGAGGCTAACCCCCATATTCTAAGTCGTTCCTCCAAAACTTTTTACACTCCACTCAACCTCGTCGTGGGTAAAAATGGTAGTGTGCGCTAGGTCTAACACGGAGTGGCTACGTACTCTTTGGCTCCTCTAGGTCCTTACGGAGTAATGACTTAGAATACCGATTTCGAGAAGTATTTCGAAGAGGTTTTCAATGAGGTTTCGTTAAGTCGAGGACGAGTAAGTTTTGGAGAAACGACTTAGAATATGGGTGTAAGAATGCTTACTCTTTAATGTAACTATTTAATGTAAAACAAACACATAATTAGGTAGTTACATGAATGTAACTTCCTATATACTGTGTCCAGTAGGTATGAAACGTCTCCCCACATTTGATTGCGGAATATGAACACAGGTGGTGCATGTTTGGTATTCGCTACATAATGTGACGAACTCGCTAAGCTTCTCCCAGGTAGACTGTAAAATCAGAATAGATAAAGCCGCTCAAAAGACCGTCAATTTCTAGATGACCAACCTGGTGAACAGATGGAACCCGGTCTGCGTGTCAGTGTTAAAGCGTGCGTTCCAGACGAGGTCGCTAGCCTTCACCCGGGTGTCCACCATATCTAAGGCCCCGTAGGAGTCCGACTCCGTACTGGAAGCGGCAGTTGAAGGGGACTAGTCTCTGACTGGGTCAGTGTTAAAATGGTATAGTGGTCTGCACACCATACTAGTTGGCATCATCTATCGATGTGATTGCTTAACAATTGGGTGTCCAGATAACTGGCACTCCTGTGGGATAGGATTTCGTCTGCTTATCTCTGGAACCACATACCTATAGAGAGATAGACGAAAAGAGCGCTTCAAACTGTATAAGAACCTAGCGTGTCGAATTTTTCGTACCTACGATGACGTCACGGGCGAGAAAGCACTGCATAATTAACCATTTTCATTTCTGAGTGACGCGTGTTTTCATGGCAATGGTCTCAGGCGGTCTCATGGACTTAGGTCGTAAAGCTTTGTCCGTGGATCAAACTTTTGACACGCAAGGTAGGACACGCTTTTATCGTCTATCTTGATATACATCTGTGGCTGGAACCCAGGTCCCTTACGATGAACACCTGTTTATCACGCGATATGATATGGCGTATAATGTCGTCTTGCTTACCCCGCTAAGTTGTTGTGCTCCGGCAGTTAGACAAGATGGCCAGTTTCTCAATGGTTGAGGGTATCAGGAGAATTGCGCTTCCACCTTCAGCCTTATCATTCTTAACATCAGATATGATAAGGGCAAAAGTTTTCCTGTTGCTCATAAAAGAACTGACTTGTGGCCCTACCGTGTAAGTGTCGTCGACGTCCACTTGTCGAATATGGGCGCGACTCTTCACACGCGAGCGCTGATGCTATGGCGCTGTCTCGGTCGCACACAGAGTTGAGTTTGGAAAAGGAATTGTATTATTAAGACGATAACGTTGAAATTGCGTGGTACGAAATCGCTGTCGGCTGTCAAAGTGAATTTGACAGCGATACCGACGGCACTTACGCGGTAGGCCCACTGGTAAACAGATGGAATCTGCCTCCTAATTGTCTAATTTAAAATCTATCATAATCCCTTTCAGAGGTATTGTGATTATGATATTTTCGTCTGTCATATTGCTTAGACAGTTCAATTTCGTTTATTCCATACCTTTTAAAACGCGCCCCGATCACAATCCCTTTCAAATGTCAAATAGTGACGGCCTGAATATCTTTCAAATTACGAATTGAAAGGGATTGCGATAGATTTTAAATTAGTCAATTAGCCCCCTGGTCTGCGTGTTGGCGTTAAAGCGGGCGTTGCTGGCGAGATCGCTGACCTTCACCCAGGTGTGCACCATGTGTAAGGAAGGACCTGTCGGCGTCCGACTCCAAGTACAGGTAGCGGAGGGGACCAGTCTCATGACTGGGTCAGTGGGATAAGGATCTACCTATCGATCTATCACACCTTGAGGGTAGTTAAGCATCAATCTCATCAAATCTGGGTGTGGTCCTGTGAGGCGGCGAGGGAGAGTATTTGTTTTGAGGTGGTTTCCAAAATTGTGCATTCTAGCTGACTATGACTGGTCGAGCTCATTTCAAATTGCCTCTGAACTTAGAGGCTAAGAATTATCATTATAATTTGGAAGGGGGAGGCCCGGTGAAGCTAGACGGGCGATCAGTCACCGTAGTCGGAACCATTTCACCCAGTTCTCCAAAATCCCCTGAAGCCTGAAGGCAGGGAGGTGGGTTATCATTTACCCCACCGGCGTCGGATCCTCGAACCTACCAGTGCGCTTACAATACCTGTAGATATAACTTATCGTTAATTGCTTTAGATCCTCCTATTTCAGCTTTTCCGCTTCAAAGAACTTCCAGAGCAGCGATGCGTACATGGTAGCTTGTTTCTTGTTTTTCTTTACATTGCGGACAGATGGGGTCCTCTGCCCTTTTAAGAGGCTAAGGATGCTAACATTCTTTAATTAACGCTTAGAAGACATCAAACTCCTAGAAGAAATACGTACCTGGTGAACAGATGGAACCGGGTCTGCGTGTCGGCGTTGAAGCGGGCATTCCTGGCGAGGTCGCTGACCTTCACCCAGGTGTCCACCATGTGTAAGGACCCATCGGCGTCCGACTCCACGTACTGGAAGCGGCGGTCGTCCGGGACAAGTCTCATGACCACGGGGTCAGTGGGCAGCGCTGGGAATAAAGAAGAAATGTTTTGCAAAAGCAAGCCAGAATCTAGGTTTTGATCTTGGTTTCGTCAAAATATTGGAACTTCTTATTGGTCGCGTGAAATAATATATCAATAAATTATTATTAATTATAAATAATAATAATAAAATAAATAACTGTTTATTTCTTCTCTACACAATCTCATTGTTTACAAAAATTACATGAAAATTAAGTCACACACATAAGATTGTGGAGAGACTGGTATCTGAACTAAGCCGTGGCCTGTATCTCAGAGAACCAGTACTCTCCCCTCTTAACCACTGGGACTTTAATCACATTAACATGTTTTTAATATCAAAAATTTACGTTATTGAGTAGAAATTGTAAAATTATGTTTTACAAGTTTACATAGATTTATTATAATTTCTAGTTCATGTGCCACATTTTTGCAAAATAAAGTCTGCTAGCAGCCGCCCGCGGTTTCACCCGCGTGGGTCTCTTCCCGAATATATATATGGATAAAAAGTAGCCTATGTGTTAGTTAAATAATGCAGAGATTCCAGGGGGCCTACCGCCATCTCTTAACGCAATATTGTTTAATGTCAGTTTGTATCGGCGCAATGTTGTTATATGTCATATCGTACCGCGAACCTCTTAAAACAAGCTTGTCTTTTGACGGCACTTTTGTGGCGTCATCGCTCAATCATTCACTCAAACAAGATTTTTATCAATCAAACCTACTACGACGTCTTGTGTCAAATAAAGTCAAGCTTGTAATTTAAACAGTATTGAAACAAAAGGAAAACAAAACGTTCTTACGACATGACGGTTTCTAAAAGATGGCGGTAGGTCTGCAGAACAAAATGCTACGAATGGTAACCGACGCTCCATGGTACGTGACAAACGAACAGCTGCATCACGACCTTCAAGTACATACTGTCAAACAAGAAATTCTGCGACATACGAAAACCGACAAAGAAAGAATCACAAACCACCCAAATCGCTTAGCGAAAGTCTTGATGGAGGAAACTCGTGCAACTCGTCGACTTAAACGGAAAATGCCCCAAGACATACTTAAATAACATTAAAGTAAAATAGGATGTGACAACAGAACAGAAAAAACAGTAGAAGTAGCATGAGACGGGTCTCTCATAGAAAACCTGCGTACCCTGGGCGTAGCCAACTCACACAAGTGTAAAATAGCATCTTCGTTGTGATTGGTTAAAAAAACGCATTCCGAGTTGAACTCTTATGCTATACAATTTTAGTTCATAATTAAATAACAGCGTGAAAGTGCCAAGTAGTACATCTATTCTGCGCAAGGTAGCGCTACAGATATGCTGCTAATAGCTTTGCTTTTGCCATGTTAATTACGCTATTCCACACTAGATGGCGCTTTACTAGATGGCGCTTTAAAGAAACAAGCTCACTGATTGATTAGAGTTGGACACAATAATATCAATGCATCGATCAAAACCTAAGCACGTCTGTTCTGTGTATGTGACCCTAGTCGCATTCCGAGCATATCATGACAAATCCCGACCTACCAACTACTTAATGTCCAGAGAATGTGACAGATCGTAGTTATTGAAAAAACAAAAAAAAATGTATTAGTCCTAGTGATGTACAAGACTCAAGGCGTCGAGTCCTATTTTTGAAGCCACGACGCGAAAACTCAGTGAGCTCGGTAGGCTCGGAGTCCCGAGCCTAGCCGAGCCGCGAGCTCTCTGAGCCATGCATCGAGGCTTTAAAAAAGTTCAAGCGTTCAAAAGAGCTCGAGTCTTAAAATAAACGCAAGCCTTCAATAAACGGTCCAGTTTATGTTTATGACTTTAATATCTCAGTAATAAATTAATATAGTTAGTGGTGTTCAAAACTAATTTTTTCCGAGTCCTTTTACTTAGGGCTCGGAGTCGTTTACAGAGCTTGACTCTTTTAACAGATTGTTCTACGACTACGAGTTTATATAAGCGTTAAGTCGATCTTTTTACTGCGCTCGAGTCTTTTTCTGCGACCCGAGTCTTTTTTTGGGTGCGCCTTTTTAGGGTTTCGTAGCCTAAAGGCAAAAAACGAAACCCTTGTAGATTCGGCCAAACCGATGTATGTCACACCCTTTTTATTCCAAAACTATGAGGATTACACAGTTGAAACTTGGTAGGTAGATGTATTCTGTAAACCGCTTTACGGTTTTTACACAAAAATAAAAATGAATTAAAGGAACATATAGGTACATGGAACTGTTACTGAAATTTTTTTTTTCATCAAACCTATACCTGTGGCATATCATTAGATAGATCTTTAAAAATTACGCTGAGGCTTCTAGAACAGTTTTTTTCTCAAAGTCAACCGTTTGAAAGTTATATACTTCCAAAGTGGAAAAATGTTAAAATGGAAAAATTATAAAATAAGAAAGTGAAAAATAAAAATAAAAAATATGATGTAGATCTTTATCAAAACTTTTAACGAAAATTGGTTTGAACGAAATTTATTTAGTAGTTTCAGAGCTATAGCACATTTTTCAAAACCGCAAATATAACTTTGTCATTCATACAAACACTATGCAAAACAAACTTACTTTTGCAGACGAAAAATTATAATGGCATTTTGGCAATAATAATAATAGAAACTTTATTGCACAAGATACAAAAACAAACACATACAGAGAAAATGTCAAAAAAGAGGAACACACAATAGGCGTCCTTATAGCTACGTAGCAGTCTCTTCCAGGCAACCTTGGGTGAGAGGCGAAAACCTTCATGTGCGAGTTCGTCTCGCACTTGGCCGATTTTTTTTACATAACTTTTTAAGCCCTATTATCGGAAGTCCGAAAGTAACTGTTTTCTATTTTACATCCTAATGATCACTCTTTATAATAATATTAATACTAATGATCGAAACTCATAATCATCTGAATTCATAACACATCAATATTATGATCCTTAAAAGACGAATGTACTATGTCATAAAGTCCACCGTAATGCTTAATCTTTGGTGCACTTCTATTTATTTTCATTCATCAGCATCCATTATAACTAGAGCGCAGAAAAAGACTAGTGCGCTAAAAAAGGCTCGTGGCCTGAAAATGCTTCGAGATCGATCGAGTACTCAAGAAGGCTCGAGCTTTCAAAAAGGCTCGAGCTCTGTAAAAGACTCCCCAGTCGTCGGGCACCATACAAACGAGGCGAACCCTGTAAAGGACACCAAACTCAAGGCTTGGACGCCTCGAGCCTTGTACATCACTAGTTAGTCCAATACTTGTATCCCTACATACCAAATTTCATTCAAATCCGTTCAGTAGTTTATGCGTGAAAGAGGAACAAACAAACAAACAAACTGACATACTTTCGCATTTATAATATAAATAGAATTCTAAATCGGAAAAAAAGAACTTGTCTCGATATCGGTCAAACGAGAAGAAACATTTATCACGTATAGTTAAGGTGGTACGACTTCCATACAAACAAACATTGCACATTAATTGGTTCATCATACATTAATAATTCATAAATACATGTGCAACTAACTCGTTTCAGGTATTTGTTTGCGCGAATTTATTAAAAAAATATTCTTGTTTAATATTTATCACATAAAAATAGCAAACAAATATTTTAATTAATTAAAAGTTAAGTATTTAAAATAAGCATTAAATGTAACATAAAAAGTCAATAGTGCTATTCAGAACGCATTTGAACAAATATTCTTTAGGTTTTTAATGAATAAAGTGCATACTTTACCACGCTAGGCCGCAGAAATTGAATGACAATACCTCCTTTTCCGGGTGAGGTGAAAAATAAATTATTCTGAACCTATCAAAATATTCACTAGATTTTTTTTTGTGCAACAGCTATTCTAATGTCCTGAACTCCTGACACTGCTGGGGAACTGGCCTACCTTGTGGTTCATCATCATAATTAGCTGCAGGATATTTTACAGGCCTCCATAGGCCTCCTCCAAATATCTCTACGACGCTCGGCCCTGTACCTCCGGCATCCAGCGGCTTCCCGCGACCGCGCACATCTTGTCAGGGGCCTACCCACGGAGCGTCGTCCGGTGCGCGGTTGTCATTCAATAACCTTTCCACCCCAAAGGCCACCGGTTTTTCTCATTAAATGGCTCCCACTAGCGATCCTATTGCAGATGGATAAAAAATGTTTTTTTTAAACTCACCCGAAGCTACTGCTATGATAACAAGGACCGCACTTCCTAACGCCAACATTTTGGTGAATGTAGAAAAAAAAATGTCAACCTCAATTTATATACATGTACAAATTGATAAACAATCATAATAATGCACTGATAAAGAAAATACTGGCTACTGATGTCGCTATTTGGGATATCCGTAGACAGCTTTCGTTGCTGGGATAGATGTATGTACTCATTGTGGAATGTGGACACTGAGAAGTAATCATCATTATAATCAGCCATTTTAATATCCCCACTGTTGGGTACAGGCATTTACAAATCACCAACCCCAAGCTAAGCAGAGCTTGTATTATGGACACTAGATAATGTTTGATTTTTCTAAAAAAATATACATAATTTTTAATAATATTTTAACTACAAAAAATATTTTTAAAAAATCCACCTGTCTCGGATGTTTTTCTGACTCTGCTCGTCAAGCAGAGTAAGATTTTATAGTTACATTTTAAAATTTAAAAGTCTTAAAATTCATAATATACGTACTAAATACATAAGAAACAACCAGACTATCACAAATAATTATATTCATACACAAACATACTCGCACTTTTGTGCCCAAAGTTTCAAACTACTTTGGTGATAGAACCCTCAATAAGAGAATACCTTTTATATTAAATAGTTTGCCTCAAAATATTAGACTTGAGAATAACTTAAAGAAATTTAGTTCCTTACTTAAGAGTTATTTATTGGATTCATACAAATAGTTTTTAACATAAGTATTTGATTGTCTTCACCTTTAAATTTAAATAATATATATATACATAATAGTACGATAAAGAACCTGTGAGACTGTACCCACAGTCAAACTACATATGTGGTTTTGTGGGACCCTACTTGTAATGTACGATATTTAAACTGAAATAAATAATAATTCATTCATTCAATTCATTCATTCATTCAATAATAATTCATTCATTCATTCGAGGGGGTGGATAGAGGTGGTAGATATGTCATAGACCCACCCCCACGATTCGCCGGTAAGGTTTTAGTTCCATGTGATAGGGGTGAACATATTTCCATTACGTTTTTTTTTTAATGAACGACAGGGAGACTCTTAGCCTTCATCATACCTGATGTTAAGTATTGATAAGGCTGAAAGATGGAAGCGAGCCTCTCCCGGAATCCTCAGTCACTGAGGAACTGGCTATCTTATCTCGAACTGGCGGAACACTACAATGCTGAAAACATTGTTGTAATGGCGTCAGGCTTAAATGAGATGGTGGTAGCTAGCCAGGCGGACTTACAACAAGTCCTACCACCAACCAAACCGAATACAATATGTACCCCCGCTGGGAATCGAACCCGGGACCCCTGGGTCTGATACCGGTGGTTGTACCACTAGACCACAGAGGCGGTTAAATCGGTATCAGGCCAGGGAACATATAGACAGGATAATTATGAAATTAGGGAAGGAAAGAATAGATAGAGTTAATACCACAGAACAGAAAAAACATAATACACTACTTGGAAGGATCTTTTGGGCAAAGTACAAAAAAATCGTTTTCACGTTGCAGTGCATTTCTGAGTTTTGATAACTATCAAAATTATCGAAACCTGTGTAGTGTGAAAATGTACTGTTTATGTGGGCTACCAAAATTAGCAGTACTTCCGATGGTACAGTCTGGATACTTCCCGGTTTACCAGTATAGTTTTATTTTAGGGAGGTTTATTTAAAAAAGTGCATTGTGGTGACGGAGTAAGAATACAAATGTCACCACTCCCTTACATGCCTGGGATGTCGTAAGAGTCGACTAAGAGGCTCGACGCATTGAACACGCTTTGCGAGAGAAGGAATACTTTAAACAAACCCTCTACCAACCCGTCTGGCCAGCGCGGTAGCAGTAGGCTAATAGCCTCCTATGAACGCCACAATAGGCGTGAGCTAGGAGAGGACGTCCAGCAGTGGACGTCCACAGGCTGATGATGGAATGGAATGGTACGAGTTTTGATAACTATCAAAATTTATCGAAACCTGAGTAGTGTGAAAATGTACTGTTTATGTGGGCTACCAAAATTAGCAGTACTTCCGATGGTACAGTCTGGATACTTACTGGAGGTTTATTTAATAAAGTAATAGATGTATGGAAAACTTTTATATCTCAAATAATAGAACATCAACAGGTGTTTCATTTGAATAATAAATAATTTCTAAAACTCTACTGATCAACCGGGAAGTTCCCCCATCGTACAGCTGCTGACGATATGACCGATCAAGTATTTCATTGAGTAAAATTTGTTTTACAAAATAAGAACATCAAAATAATTACAAAATTGGCTATGCAATAAAATTATTTTTATTCAAAACTAGCATTCTTTTCTTATACACTTGGTAGCAAATAAATCGAGCCACTGTGTTATTTTCATACAAACATGCTCACTTTACAGTGTCATTATTAAAAACATATGAACAGCTATGTAAACATTTGTACGTCGAAGTATGAGTCGAATACTCGACTTGCGAATGAAAGTCCCAAAAATTCAAGAAAACTTTCAGTTTTGTGCAAAGTAAGGAAAACAAATTCACTCAGTCCGGTTTCATACAACTTTATATGGATTGAAAATTAATCATTTGTTTTACGGATATTTTAAGAAATCAATAAATGTTTTCAGTTGTTTTAAATGCTAATTGGTTAATTGAACATCTGACCTCGCCATCAACACCCACATCTTTGCAGAAATACACATACTTTTTTATTTATAAGACCGTGAAGTGAGTATGTTTGTATGGAGATAACGCAGTGGCTCGATTTATTTGCTACCGAGTGTATTATGAAAACCTTGTCCTAGGAATAAGAAACACAGCAAAAAACAAATTTTCCAATTTAGTGCAGTCGTTCTGAAGTTACGGGCTAGTACGAGGAGCCCGTGGCGCAGTGGTTCGCGCGCTCGGCCTGCGATTGATGAGGTTAAGCAACTTTCGCAATGGTCGGTCACGGGATGGGTGACCAAAAATTTACTATCACGAGCTCCTCGGTGCTTCGGAGGGCACGTTAAGCCGTTGGTACCGGCTGCGTTTGCAGTCGTTAAAATCCGCATTGGGCCCGCGTGGTGGGTCATGGCCCGTTCTCCTTATCAATCCATAAGGATGGCCTTGCTGCCCTGGGGCACTGCCATTTTTAGGAGCCATTGCAGTGGGGACATTAAAAATGGCTGATGACGACGACGTTCTGGAGTTATGCGCTTACATATATTTCAGCGATTCATTTTTATTTTTAGTTGATTTTACTATTTTTCAACCGCCAGTTTGAGTTAATTGATGGTAGAGCTACCACCCATTAACTCAAAATCTTTTTTAAAATATTTTTGTAATATCTCGTGACTAAGCCATTTCTTCAGTAAGGATTTGATTTTAATTAATTAATTAATTAACACAGATAGAAAAGATAAAATTCAAAATAAATGATGTATGAAGTAGCTATCGGACATCAGGATTATTTTCAAATTAATCATAATCTGAATTATAACATAGGTAATAATGCAGATATTGAAGTCATTGCAAATGTGCATTGATTTATGTACGTTTTTTTAATTAAACATTTATTTTTATTTTTTTTAGTTATTTTTTATTTTCAATGTTATTTTTAGGTAAAATCCGTATCTGTCGTGTCTAACGGCCAAATAAATTACATAGTTAACTCATATCTCTCTTGTAATAAAAAAATGGAACGATCTTTTATTTCGAAATATGGCAACCAAGGAGGTAACTTATCAAAGGTTTTATTAAAATTTCGAACTGGCATGCAAATAGAAAGCTGTTTTAGAAAAAAAAAACAACAAAAACACAACAAACACAACAGACTTGCAAACCAAATAACTATTTTTGTGTTGAATAGAACTTTATATTTTTTAACGAAAGTAGCAATTTCATAAATATTTTGACATGGTAGAAAAATAATATTAAGGTCTCTTATAATACCATAACGGGGCACCGATGCTACATTGCCATGGTATGCTGTTAATGCTACAGCCTTGGATGCTGTTTCTTTTATTCTCCTTAACGCAGAAACGAATCTGTCAAGTTTCCTTATTATTGAATCTATAAGAGCGTTCCACTTGAAACATAACCATGATACGCAGTCAGTAGAGCGTTCTCATTGACAATTTTACGCAAATGATAAAGAGCATACATTAATACTTTCCGATATGTTCTTAATAAGTTGGAAACAGGCCAATGAGATTGATATATTTTTCCTGAAGCCAAACTGTTGATCTTTTAGTAAACTGCAAGAATTTAATAAGTTATACAACCTGTCTGCGAATACTTTTTCGAATCTTGTTGAAAGCACGGTTATGAAGGTAATCGATCTGTAAGTTCTTTATACAGTGGCTTTATAATCGAGTACTTTAATTTAGATGGGAAGTAGACTTGAACAAGAGATAAATTTATATTAGGTACCTACTATTGGGGTAACTAAAAAGCTTGCAACGCTTTTTATAATTTGAGTACTTATGCCGTCATATCCCGTAGATAGTGTATAAGTCACTTATGACTAAAAGGTCAATATTTGAATTATTTTTATACTTATGAGTTAATGCGTGCTAATTGTTGATTTATTTAACAGACACGTGCTCAGCTCATCAAATGCATCGTCATCTATAATATGATATATCAATCAGACGTATAAGGCTCAATGCATAGCCCATAAAAAGACTTCGAATAAAATATTAATAAAAAATTCAAATTCAATACAAAATTAGTATAGCTAGGCACGCACTTGTGCTTCTCAAAGAAAGTTTGATGACGAAATGAAGACAAACATCACAATTTATTCATATATTATTTATAGGGCCCGTATTCACTATGACCACTTACCGATTCCTTGCTCAAATCACGCCAATGTCATATTTGGTTTTAATATTTCCATAATTCGTTTTCTCTATGACACTTCCAAATTTTAAAGTTATTTTACCTTGTTTAATAACTATACAATTTGTGACAGTCAATACTGTCATGTACTTGTACGTATAACTCTTTATTTTGTGAGTATCATGGATAATACGAATTTTGAAAATGTCAAAACCAAGTACGACATTGGCGTGGTTTGAGCAAGGAATCTGGTGACAGTCGGGATTATTTTTCCCATTCATCTTCAGTGGTGACAAAACCAAAGGAATCGAGGGTCATAGTCAATAAAGGCCCTGTATAGGTATAATAGAGTTGTGATAGTGGATTTTTTTCTGCACCTACCTCCGGTGCGGATAAAATCAAAAGTACCTAGTACTTTGAAAAACATTTTATAAAAAAAAATCAAACCGACTTCAAAAAGTAAAAAATAAAACTTTTGGAGTCGGTGCCAGCCAAGGCATTCTACATTGCACTTCTATTAACTATATTTTTTTTTTGCCTTAGCTTGCTAGCACCGACTCCAAAAGTTTTATTTTTTACTTTTTGAAGTCGGTTTGATTTTTTTTTATAAAATGTTTTTATTTCAGATTTTTTAGTTACATCATGTGCCGTTACTTACACTAAAAATCAGCCCATACACAACCATGATATCATCAAGGTAAACGACTACTTGCCAAAACGTGTATGATATTTTTCAGGATTCTGAAAAAACTTCTAGCCAAATCTCTGTAAAAATTATATGAGACCACACATAAACCATTTTCTTTCAGATAAAAAAAGAATTATAAAAAGTTTCATCAAAATCCGCTCAGTAGTTATTTCGTGAAACTTCAGCTCGAACAAGAATCAAACAATTACCTGGATGATATAATTGTTTCATGAATTCCATGACATTAGGCCCCATATCTCCGAAGATTATCATCGGATCTCAATGAGACTTATATGGGACCAAATTGACAGTGTACCCGATCGAACAAAAAAACAACTATTAAAATCGGATCACCAACACCGGAGTAATCGGTATACATACATCAGACAAAAAAAATAATAAAAAAATACGCGTTGAATTGAGTACCTCCCTCCTTTTTTGTTGAAGTCGGTAAAAAATTAATTAAAAAAACATGTGATTCCCTATTTAAAATACATAAAACAGCAATAGAAGATTTTTTTAATTACCATGTTATTCGTCTTCGATACGCCTAAATGTTTTATATATTATCATTGAAGATAATAAGTTAAATGAGTAATTATTAGAAATGCTTCTCTTGGACATATCAAATCAATCATTTTACAGTATAATCGCGTCTTAATATTGCATTACTTGATAAATGTCTATCTATTGAAGTGATAGCAACAGGATGTACATTGTTGGATCCACGCCCATAATCTAGCTCTTTGAGGAGCCCATGGTGCAGTGGTTCAAGGCTGCGATTGTTAAGATTAAGCAACTTACGCGATTGTCGGTCACGGGATCAGTGACCAAAAATTTACAATCTCGAGCTCCTCCGTGCTTCGGAAGGCACGTTAAGCCGTTGGTCCCGGCTAAATTTGCAGTCGTTAAAACCCCCCAATCCACATTGGGCCGGCGTGGTGGGTCAGGGCTCATTCTCCTTATCGATCCCTAAGGAAGGCCAGTGCCCCAGCAGTCGGAACATTAAAAAGTGACTATGAGGATCTATGAGCTCGATAAAATGCGAGACCAGGACAAAGGTCCAACCACCTGCGGCTTTTCACATTCTACACGTTGGCCATCATTGTGGCTAATTCATCATACTGTACTGATTTTGTAGCAAAAAATGTTTTAAGAGTTCTTACCAAGGAGGTAATGTACGTTGCATTGGCCACAATGTTGGCCAAGGTGTATAGCCGGCATTACAGATCGGAGGAGTGCTGACCTGCCCCCTTACTCTTGACGCGATCGCATTGAGATAGAGATTGAATTAACGTCAAAGTCAGTAATTATGACTTATAAGTAAGTAAACTAAAAATGTATAGGTATGTGTTATTTTGTACTCTAGAAATCGATTCTAACGCCAATCAAAATCGAATCAACGTCGAAAATCAGTTATTATTGACACGCTCAATCTCGATCTCAACGCGATCCAGTTAATGGGGTGTACATTCTCTGCTAAGATAGGATTTGTCAGTCACACCAGTCCAGCGACGTTCTCATTGACCCAGGTTGTAGTCGCCGTGACCGAAAACGGTCAGCTGCATAGATTTATCATTGGTCTCTGCGTTGCTACAAACGGATCAAAAAATGTGGACCACAAATTTTGTCGTATTTCTTATACAAATACAAATACAAATACAAATACAAATATTTTATTTGCAAAACACAGTTATAATAGATCTTATAATGTGACATACAGGTACATGTGTTTAGCCTGCTCGCAGACATGCAAAATTTTTAAAATAGGAAGTTACAGACACTACAGACACTAGATATTTAGCTAATTTTGCCAATCCAAATATTCCTTAGAACTATAAAAACATTTTTCTATTAGCCATTTAGTAAGTTTCTTTTTAAATAAGACTCCATTTAGGTCCTTGAAAGTTTCAGGAAGCAAGTTATACATTAATATACTCATGTTATATACATTTTTTTTATATATATCCTTGCGGCAGGGAGGTTGATATATTAAGTCTACATATCGTTTCCTTAACTGTCTAGAGGTAACTTCTTGGCGGGTTTTGTAGTACAAAGGGAAAGATTTAATAAAAATACATGCTTCTCTTATGTAAAGGCAGGGCAACGGTAATATACCATATTTTCTAAAATATGGTTTGCAACTGTCTAAGTACCAGATGTTACTCAATGCCCTGATACATCTCTTCTGTATCAATAAGGCTCTCTCTACATCAACAGAGTTCCCCCAAAGCAATATACCATAGCTAAGAACCGATGATACGTACCCATGGTACGCAGCAAGAGCAGCTTCAATTGAAACATTCTGTCGTACTTTTTTTATAGCAAATGCGAAACGTTGTAGTTTTTTGCAGACAGTATCAACATGCCCCTTCCAGTTAAGATGAGCGTCAATGAGCAATCCCAAAAATTTATAGTTGTCTACCTCGTCAATTTTGTTATTATTATAATTAATGTTAAGATTTTTTTTTGATGAGCCGTATGATAGAAATTGCATAACTTTTGTTTTCTGCAGGTTGATTTTTAAGTCATTAGTTTTTAACCAACCTATTATATTCTTTAAAGCGGTATTTGCAAGCGATTCTAGAGAAACATTGCCCTCTTTCTTAACAATAATTGTAGTGTCGTCTGCAAAAAGGATGCATTTATGTGGAGTAGCATTGGGGAGATCATTAACGTATAATAAAAAAAGTAGGGGACCGAGAACACTGCCCTGTGGAACACCTGTTTTTCTAAATAATAATTGTGATCTATACGTTTCCTTGATTAAAATATTAGTTTGTGAAAGTTTTGTTATATCCGTGCACTGCCCTCTATCATTTAAGTAACTTTTAATCCATTCATAAGCCCTTCCTCTAATACCATACGATTCTAGTTTATGCAATAACCTATCATGGTTTACGTAATCAAATGCACAACTCATATCGAGAAATAATGCAAGTACAGGGGTGTTATTATTTATACACTCAGTTACATACTTAACTAAGTCAAAGCAAGCAAGAGCAGTAGAACTTCCCTTGCGGAAGCCAAATTGTTGAGACTGAAGTATGTTACATGTGTCAATAAAATCATTAAGTCTCTTTAACATTGCCTTCTCAAATACTTTTGACAACACTGGTACCAAAGTGATAGGCCTGTAGTTACCTAGATCTTGTTTGTCACCTTTTTTGTGTAAGGGCTTCACTATCGATAATTTGAGATCGTCTGGAAAAGCACCTTCTGAGAATGACAGGTTAATTATGTGTGCTAGTGGCACACTAATGTGGGTGGCGCATAATTTTAAAACCTTGGTAGCAATGTTATCATACCCACAAGATTTACTATTATTCAACGACATAATTATATTGTATGTTTCTTTTTCATCAATAGGTTTTAGATAGATTGTGCGAGAGTTAGGGTTAATATTTGTTTGCGTCTTATCTACATTTGGTGTTTCTTGGCTAGCTAAGTTAATAAAGTGTTTGTTAAATAAATTTGAGATGTCTTGGGGATCAGTATATGACAAACCATCAAATCTAATAAGGTCAAAATCATTACTTTTCATTTTATGTGATATTGTTGAGGAAATTACGCTCCAAGTTGCTTTACATTTATTCTTGCTATTACGTATTACTTTGTTATTATTTATTTGTTGCGCCACATGAATGCATTTTTTAAGGATTTTACTGTATTTGTGAAAGTCGTGTTTATGTGTTTGTCTGTCAGCCTTGTTCAACCGATACTTTAGATATAACTGTCGTTTAGTTTTGCTTGCTTTCCTTAAACCTTTCGTAATCCATCCTAATTTAGTAGATCTATTGTTAATTTTGACTTTTATTACAGGAAAACATAAATTGTAGAACATACAAATTGTTTCATAAAAAGATTTAAATGCTTCATTTAGGTTATTTGATTCCAAAACTTCTGAAAATGAGAGACTGGCAATGCAATCGTAAAACTTCTTCATGTTATCTGCATTATAATTTCGTTTGTATTCAAACCAAGAAGTGTAGCTCTTCACTTTATTGCCTTTGAATGTAATGGTCTGTGCGGTTTCGTGATCTGAAAGACCCAGATTAAGTATATTTGGCTTTACTTCTTTTATGTTGCTGGCAATTTGATCCAGACAAGACTTATCCCTTGTTGGTTTATCAATGTGTACTTGGAAATTGTAACTTGCTAAAATGCTTTTTAAGGATTCAGTGTGTTTATTTAATTTTAAAATATCAAGGTTCCAGTCACCACATATGATAATTTTTTTCCTTTGATATTTACTTATTAAGTAATGCAATAATTTCTCAAGCTTATGTAGAAATATACTAAATGAAATAGTTTTATAATCTGGCACTCTATAAATTGTACAGACAATTAGGTTTTGACCAATGACTTCAGTTCCACAACACTCAAAATGTAGTTTTGTAGTAATATCGGAGGGTATTTTTAAGAGCTTCGTCTCCCATAGCTTGCGTACCAAGATACAAGTTCCACCTCTACTTTTATCTCGGCAATAACTAGAAACTAGCTTATAGTTCATCAACTTAATATTATCTTCCGAGCCCTCCTTTACAAAAGTCTCACTAAAACATAATATATCTATCTCCCTGTTATTTTCATTAAATTCGTTTATTAATAATTCTATAGCAGATAATTTTTTACATAAACTAGCAATATTTTGATGAAATAATGTTATTTGACTGAGATTACAATGTAGCTGATTTGACTCCGGTGGGTTTGGACTTGATTTACATATTGAGTTATTAACGAAAAAACATTTGTTTATTGCCACGCCCTTTAAGACCATTGACAATGTAAATTTTTTCATACTGTAAGTAATTAATTTCAATATTTAGTTTAAAGAGAATGTAATTTGATTTTGACATATTAAGTATTTGGTTGTTAAACTGTTGGATATCTATGTATTTACAATTTTTGTACTGTTTAGCAAATAGTTTCATATTATCATTTAATGTATCAATGTTTAAGAGTTGATTGTAGCAGACACTTAATAAAAGAACAGTAGCATGTTGAAATTGAAACAATACATTACACAAGTTGCTAAATAAAATGTAAGGATCCTTATCATTATTTCCAACAGATATTATAATAATGTCATCTTTTGTTACTCTTTTTGCTAAATTATGGGCGCTACTTAAAACATCTACAGAAGTTGCGTAGGGTTTTACAATTCCTTCAATACTATATTGATCGTTCCATTTGCCAGTTCGGGACTGCAACATGCGTACTGCGAGACCACGTGCTTGTTCATCTCCCACGATAAAGATGTTCGATTTCTTACTTATGACGTCTGGCAGTTTTGGTATGCTAAATCCTTGCAAAGTTGATGGTATTGCTGTGTCGCAATCCCTGTTGGTACTTTGTCTTCTAAAGTATCCAGAATTTTTTGGTGTTGACCCTCTAGTCTGTGATTTTTGAATATTGAGTTTAACAGATGATGAAGTAGGAATAGACATATGGATAGTATCACCGGTGCTTATCGTGTGATTGTCCTCTTTTCTGTAACTAGGACTTTTATTTTCATCTTCCACTATGAAATTTATTGCACTTTTCTTGACACTTTTCATCGTACTTTTTGTTGGCGTAATTGTAGTACTCAATTTTGATGTGTTGTTCAACTTATAACTTATAATTCCTTGTTTTAATTGTTTATTTTCTTCTAATAAATTATTTATTTCTTCTTCTGCAATATCCAATTTTTCCTTTAAGCCAGATATGGTTTTCTTCATTTCACATATTTCTTTAAAAGTACCTATTTGCAAATCAGGCCAACTCCTTGCGTGTGTTAAGTTAGTGGTTGATGCAAATGAAAGAAACATTTCATCATCTTCCTCTATTGATAAGGCGTCAAAGGAATTTTCTATAGGCACATTTATCTTATGTTTGCGAATGGTAACATTATTTCTTGGTGAATCAGAGCTGTGCCCGGCATTATTAGTACAAGTATCGCATTTAAATTTATTTTTACTGTTAGCCGACATCAAGTAGAAGAAATTCACACTGATACTCGTACAGTCTAAATGATAATACTTTTGACATTCACAACATTTTAAAAAGTCTTTTTTTAAAATGATCTTACTACATTTTTCGCATGGAATAGACATTATTGCTGTGTTAGTTATGATAAATTAAAAAAATAGAAAAGGGCGGAGAGTTCGAGGTTTTGAAGTCCGGAAACACTACTACGATATCACAATGTCTACTGAAGTTCGGTGTATGCCCCGCTGCACCACAGCAGTTGATAAGATAGTGACGAAAACTCGCTACGTTTTATACCTTGCAGTCTTTTAAGTGTCATACGAAATATTGACGCACAGTTTTATAATTCACTTCAGTTTCTTTTTTATTATGTTTTATGGCTAAATGAAATTAATGTTTAATTGTCATTATTCAATGGAATTTCAATCACAGTATGTTTTCACCAAATTACACGATTTGTGTAAAAATTATGCTGGGGGTAACAGTCACTAATTTTATTAACTATTTTATTTGTAATTAATTAATTACAAACTTGCACCATGGAGAAACTAAACATCAAAGTTCTTTTTTATTGTTTTATAAAATGTATGTAAAAATTCGATCAACGCCCCCTTTGGGCAAAAATTAGAACTTCGGTAATAGGCTGTTAAATTTCATGCTTGTTTTGTTATGGAGTGAGTGCTTGCATCAGCCACTAACAGATGTCACTAGTCACTTTTAATAGTTTATACACGAAGGTAATTTTGTAATTATAACGGAGAAAGATTCACAATTTTGAAATTTGTGTTATTTATTGATGTTTTCACTATATGTATATGATTTTAATATTCACAAATTTTGGCACTTGGTGTTTTAACCAGTTTTATTGCGGTTTTTATAGTTATTTCACTGAGTTTCGTGTCACTTTGTAGGCACACAATCTTTGTCACTTTTTATTACTAATAATGAACGGATTGTTGAGATAACACTTCCACATACGAATTAACTTATTTACTTTATGCCACAGTGCACTTTAAGGCTTTTTCACAACTTTAACTATTTTTTTCGAATCAAATACGCGGAGGCAGTAGTAACTGTGGCAAACAGCGCCATCTATTTTTTAAAACTTCAACCAACTGACTCGGTTGCCGTATGCCATTGTCACAGTAGACCATGCCGTTTGTGGCAGAGTAAAACGGTCAAGAGCTAAATCTATGAGGGCGGTATCAAGTTGTAGCAACGCGGAGACTAATTAATCTGTGGTCAGGAGATTATTATACGCTGTGAACATAATATGATGTCCTTCGTGTACAACATCGCGTTCAGGCCGAAACGTTGTAGCGCTTCTAGCATGTTTGCTGAAGGTGGAACCAACGAATTTATGCAATTATACGCAAGAGTACGGTACGCGTTGTTATTAGGACGAGTTCGTTCCAGCTCCCATAGCTTGTTGATCGCATTTTCATTGACATACAAGTGGGACTCCCCTTTTCTGCGACATTGGGTAAGTCTGCATCAAAAAGTGGAGTTTTGTGTCGATGAAGACGACCCTATCTGTTGTATTAGCCTTAAGTAGGTATATAATTATAATTATTATAATATATAATTTAATATATAAATATAATTTAAACAATGTTTCTCCCCTGTAGTTTTATACTTTACTAACACTAGGTTAATTACCATTTTATTACCAATATCTCTGGTTTGAAAATAAAATGTTATTTATTATTATTATTTATTTATTTATTATTATATAAGTATTGTCATCGTCATCGTCAGCCTGTGGACGTCGACTGCTGGACATAGGCCTCTCCTAGCTCACGCCTATTGTGGCGTTCATAGGAGGCTATTAGCCTACTGCTACTACGCTGGCCAGACGGGTTGGTAGAGGGTTTGTTCAAGTGTTCCTTCTCTCGCACAAGTGTTCAATGTGTCGAGCCTCTTAGTCGACTCTTACGACATCCCAGGCATGTAAGGGAGTGGTGACACTTGTATTCTTAGGCCGTCACCATACGACATATATATATAAGTATTGTACTGTACTATAAAAACTTAAAAACGACCTCCATGGTATTATTATTATTTGTAGGATATAGGGGCTATGCAGCTCCAGTCGGAACTGTAGTCACTGCGACCTAAAAGATCTATTGTAACTCGCCACCTCTTTCAACCGGGCGGTCTCCAGAAAGTCGAAAATCTTCCAAGCTCTGAGAGATTTTAGTTCCGCTGGCCGAATTATATGCCCAGGTGAATACTGCGTTTGTGAATTAGGGGGCCGCAGTCACATAGATGTTCGGGTGTTTCTCTTCAATCCGCAGTGACGGCAAACGTCAGTGTCACTCAATTTCATGTGAAATTGGTCCCTGTATAGTTTGCAGTGTCCAGGCCTACCGTCTTCTCTTAGCGCAGTATTGTTTCAATCTTACCATGCTATTTCGTACTACGAATCTCTTTAAAGTAAGCTTGTTATTTGACTGAGGTTTTGTTACATCTTCGCTCTATCATCGCCTCCAAAGTGTAAAGTGTGTCAAAATGTGACAACTTCAATAAAAACAAATAGCAAACTTAACGTTCTTTTGCCATGATGGTTTCTAATAGGTGACGGAAGGCCCGCTAGGCAGGCATAGCATCTTTTTTAATAGGTGCGTTTATGATCCCATTCAAGTCCGGATCCCCGATGGACCGAGCTAACCCAAAAGGTACCAATTCACTTTTGCTTTATCAAACTACATAGATGGAATGATTATATAGGTATATAAAAAAATAAGTAACGAATTTACAACCTCCTTCTTTTTTGAAGTCGGTTAAAAATTTAATTCTTATAAAATTCGACGTAACTAATGGGAATGGGATATTTCGTCACATAAAGATTAAATAAAAAACAGTAGGTACCTAATATTGGATAAGTATTAATTTTATTTCCATAAAATCACAGGGCCCGTAGCCAAAGTAACAACTGAAAAACGATAACGAAGTTCGAAAAGAATTAAATGTATAGGATTGGCGGATTGGCATAAGCCGCGCTAAATCACGTGGTTTGGCCGCAAGTTAATTGGCGAATATAGACAATAACGAATCGAATTATCGTTTCGCTACATAACGATGTAACTTTGTCTACGGGCCCAGTTCATTCAAAATTTCAGCCCATCGAGAATGGAGAGCGGCAATTGGTCCTCAAGAAAAATATGCCACTGGATCTGGAAAGAAAACAAACTTATTAATATTTTTGATACGGCGGAGGGGCCTGATGGTGTCACTGCCATGAAAGTAGGGAACACAGCCTTCAGCGTCTCTTAAAAACCTTGACCTTTATGCAATCGCTAACCGGCCTGCCCAGCGTGACGATTACTTTAAACCGATACCAGGCTTCTAGAACCGCTATATCACGCGGTATGGCATGGCGCATGATTCTGACTCGCTCACCCCGCTAAAGTGTGAGCGGGACAATGACACGTTATCGATTTATGAGCCTCTAAAAAAGCCCTCAAGCTCATGTTAAGGCTACTGAGATGATGATAATAATAATAATTGCACACAAACAACTAATTATCGAGCCCATCACGTTAAGTTTCATGAATAACTTGTGTTATGGTTATTAGATAACGGATAAACATACTTATATATTTTTTGTAAATACATACATAATATACATATAAAATACCTAGACCAAGACAAATAGACATGTTCATGCACACAAATATTTGTCTTATCCGGGGTCGAACTCGGGACCTCTGGCGCAGAAAGCGGGTTTAGTAACCCTGCGCCAAAAAGGTCGTCAAAGTCATGGTGATGGTAGTTAACCAATCTTAGACATGTCCGGGCAGGTTGCATGACCCGAAGGAGGCCTCCGTATGCGAACGGCACTCCTACCCGGTGAACCCGCCGGTGCGGACTGATTCCGCCATGTACTCGTAAGACAGGAAGAAAAATATTTTCCACTCTCACAACTTAAAAATATACTAAAAATAATCGCAAAGAGTTGATGGTAAGGCCCCTGGCTTTTAGTCACACTGAAAAATTATTATCTACCTTAGAAACTGAAAAATAACAGCTTTAGATATGATAAAACCTACCTCTGATGGTCACAAACGACACTCAAGTAGCAGCGAGGCATAGTCCTGCCCCCGTTGGGGTAGAAGTCGACATGCCCCAGAGGCGTGCCCCACCCGTTGATCCCCACGCTCGTGTGGATCACCTCCACGTAGGCTGCGTCGTTGGTGCCCAAAATCTCGTTGATATCCCAACGAGATGCGGGGTCGAGGCCTGAAAGAAGAAATATTGTGGTAACTAAGAAGTCGAGGGCTCGGAAGAACATATTTTGTGGGTATTCAAATGATGATGATGAAGGCACTTGACCATTCATCTTTTAGTTCTCGTACCTAATATTTATTTCATGTGCCTGTTCAGCTAGCTAAGAACATCTACTTCGTAACGACAGATCCTATCAGATTCATTCGTGACTAGCTATCTCACCGGTAACGTAAGCAACAACACCATCGACGTTTCTAGCGACGATGCCAGCTGAATGTCCTCCGACGCTTAAGCCGAGGATGTGGTACTGACTGGCGGTGGCGCCGGAGACGGAGTTCAGCCAGTTAATGAACCGGGCGATGGCACGACCTGGAATAATTTTTTTTGTTTATTATTATAGTAGGTACCTATTTAGGGATTTTTACCACAGTTTATGTCAGTCCCATCGTATTCTAAGAATTTACTATTAGCAATAGGTAATTACAAATCTATGCTACTAAAAATTAACTGTTTTACTTTTATACAAAGGTACGTAACATAAAAAACTATCTGTACTTTGGATAGAAATATTAAAATGAAAGAGGAATATGAAGAAAACGTGTGGACGAGAAGATTCTGATAATTGATAGAAATAGCGGAAAACCATGTAGCCAAGCGGACTTAGAACTAATTCTAAAACCGAAACCGAATCATATTTACCTCCCTCCACTGTAAATCGAGCCCGTGACAACTGGATTTCATACCGATGATTTTAACACTAGACCCGGAGAGGGGACGAGACCTTTACCATACAGTGGTGGGACGTTTCAGGCTCATAGTAATAACAGTACCTACCTGATTGGATTCCATTGAGTCCCCAATGGGAGCCGGAGCTCCAGTCCACCACGATGACGTTGACATCGTCACCAGCCAGGAATGCTGGGAACAAAATTGTTTATCAAAGAATGGGGGTACTACAAATAACTAAAACTAAGTGCCAATTGCGTTTATTTTGAACGTTCTCTAAGCGGAAAAGATGGTATTTCAATTTGATATTTATGATGTTTTCCGAAAACAACAACAAACGGAATAAGTAAGTAGTGACAGGTTGGCAGCGCATCACTTACAATCGTCGTTGTCGTCGTCGTCTCAGCCTCATGACACCCACTGCTGGGTATAGGACTCCTCCAAGGATCTCCACAACAATCGGTCCTGCACTGCCCGCATCCAGCGGTTTCCCGCGACCTTCACCAGATCGTCGGCCCACCTTGAGGTAGGCCTACCCACGGAGCGTTGTCCGGTACGCGGTCGCCATTCCGGAACCTTTTCGCCCCAACGGCCATCGGTTCTGCTTGCTATGTGTGCCGCCCACTGACACTTCAGCTGAGCAATCCTTCGAGCGATGTCAGTGACTTTAACACTCACAATATCACTTACAATGAGTGAATTGAAGCGCTCATGGCCGCGCTTGACAGACTGATCGTAATCGATCACGTTTGTTGAGCAACGTTCGGTTCGGTCAGGTGTCGGATAGGTGACCGTAAAGTGGCATTACAACTGAGCGCTACCGTGCTGCGGAGGGCACGTTAAACCGTCTCGGTCCCGGCTGTTGTCATCCGATAACAGTCGTTAAGCCAAGTCAGCCTTTTAGGCGGCTTGATAAACTCTGACACCAGAGGTGGCCACAAATCCTCATACGATAAGAAGAAGAAGAAGACTTACAATAGTTTCGAATAACTATATGGCAGTTGATAGGTTTTTCCTATCTGGCTGGCGCTTTTTGTTTTTCTTTCGCTCTCAGGCCAGCATGGGAGATAAAAAACCATCTGACCCAGGTAGCATTTATACGTCATAAAGACGTGAACTTTTCGTCAATTTAGACCTGAGAGACGTCATCTGATGACGTCTAGATATCCAGAAAATGACGTGTGAAAGTCACAGCCCCACGACGTCATTTTTCTCACGTTAAAATAACGTAACTATCAAACGTGCCTAGCACGTTCTTCTATTAGCGTGACTACGACGTCATTTTTCTCGCGTTAAAATAACGTAACTATTAAACGTGCCTAGCACGTTCTTCTATTAGCGTGACTACGACGTCATCTAGATGTCGTCTTTCTGACGTTAAATAGAAACGAACAGGGCACTCCTTAGGGTGCTTCCAAAATTAGCACTTAGCCGAGCTGATAAAAAAAACTCCGTATAGTTTATATACATCATTTATTTTACTTACTTATTGTTAAAAACAAATTTCAAGACATTTCATAAAGATTCATGGATTGGTCTTGGATTCAGAGGTAAAAAGGCACTTTCTATAAGTACCTACAATCGTAAAAGTATACTTTATTTTCTAAAATTAACAGTAGATTATAACCTATTCATAAAATACAATGGATCATCGGAAAACATATAAAATTGTCGTCAGTGCTATTAGGCAACACAACACACTTACAAACTATGTCATCAATTGGTAAAATTTTTAACTCTGTCAAATTAGATAAGATAAAGATGTCAAGACCAGCAGAATCAAAAGGATAGTTATATAAAGAATTATACTCTATGAATTCTTTGCCATATACAAAGACTGTTTTATCAATAATGTGTCTCATAATACTATGAATCTCAATTATTTTATTTTTATTAGTCAAACAATAACAATCACTTTTACGATATTCATACACATAAATGAGAAAATCTTTGCATACACCTTTTTTATAGAATTCGTATACATTGTTCCCATTGAGGTTTGGCCCCAAATAGTTGTCATAAGGTAAAGAAAGATTTTCTTTAACATTGCATTTGGGATATGATGAAAATTCAGTCTCTCTCAGACGTTTAACTATTTGTTGTAGTGGGTATTTAGGAGACCTGACAAGCTTTTTCAAACCACCTAAATAGTTTTCAAAAGGAAAGGCAGAATAATTGTCCAAGACCCCATAAATTCGGACATCGTCAGATACATGGCACATCATGTGAACATTATAAATTAGAAAAGATATTCCGTACACATTTTGTGAATGTTTTATAAACATTAACAATAGTTCGTGTGCAAAATCTATACCAATTGAATTGATGTGCTTTTGAGAGCAAAGAATAGTTATTGCACAGTGAAGTAATATAAAATTTTTATAGAGAGCAGTTGGTAGTATCTCTTTTAAAACAAATGGACCAAGATATAGAAGAAATAGCCTGAATTCGGTGGCCTTCCAGCGAGCTAATTCGTTTAAACTACGAGGTCGTCTGTTAAATTCAATGGGTATTGATTTTTTACAAGAAAGTAATTTTTCAGATATCTGCAACACTAAACGGCTACATAAGCGAACTGCTAATTTCCCACCAATCCAAATATTTAGGAGTTTCCTCATCACTCCCAATAATACGGCGTGCATATAATCTACAGGGAACGCAGTGATTAAGTCAATGGGAAGATCTAAAAGTAGAGACTCACCTAAATGATGGTCTTCATCTGATCTTAATCGAAACTGTAAGTTAGTTCTTTTGCTAGCACATACATTTTTATAAATAACTCTTCCTTGGACGTATTCGCCAGGCTCTACACATTTGTCACAGGATGAGTATCCCCCATGTGATTTTGTACATTTCAGAAAAGCTCTAGCTGGGGCGTCGCACACGAAACTGTGCACTTTAACACTGTAGTGGATACTCTCGAAATCAAAACCAATCTCAAGTAATTCTGTTAATTCTTTTACGAAATCTTTTAAAAAAAGGTTTAATGGAGATGGTTTTGAACGTCCACAAAAAATAGCGATAGCAAAAGGTTTTGCATTGGTATAGTTTTTTATCAATCCTAATATAGGCCAAAGTTGTACATTGCTACTTTTGAATAACGGAAGACCGTCTACATTAAAAGAAATTAATATCTCTCTTTTGTCAATCTTAGTGTGACCAAGTAATTTTAATTGACTTTTTAATTGAATAAGGAGTCCAATGTATACTAATTCGCCAGATTCTAAAGATAATGTTTCTACATGCTTTGGTGTCTGCAATAACGTTCTGCTATCTTTTGGCAGTTCAGGGCATATGGGAGAAAGAATCTTTAAAAGACTATCTATAGCATTATGGGGGATTTTATACTGAACTGTGGCCCAGTGTCTCAACTGAGATTTTAAATCAACTCCACTGTTCTCAGTTTCTTGAGACACATATTCATTCATAGATAATGTGGGCTGAGAAACTTCTGTATTTACAGATGGCTCACAATCCACATTATCTATCTGTGAAACTTCTGTACTTACAAAAGGTTCACAATCACTATCAATACTATTATCATTATAAACATTTGATGTGGATACAGTTGATGGTAAACATGGTAACTGACTACATGAAGGCTCTGAATTAACAGTTTCATAATTGCTATCTACGTCTGAGTTGCTGGTTTGGATTTCTGACAATACTTTTAACTTTTCTTCTTTAACACGTCTGAGTAATTGTCGTTGCCCCACTACAGCTTTTCGCTTAACACCTGTTTTTTCAATTGCTGACATAATCTAATTCTTTTTCACCTGTTTCTTTTCCCGTTGTGGCGCGTGTTTAAGCCAGTTTTTAATAATATCTTCTATTTGTCTACTCGTGGAACCAGTAGCTGTCTTCACTGCATCTGTATAGAAAGTATTTTTTTACATTAGCTTCCTCGTCCAATGTTTTTTGTAAATTTTTGACTGATTGGCAAACTGTCTTTGTGCCTCAGTAACAACATGATTAACAACAGCAACTAAACAACTAATGGTGCCAATTTTCATCAAAATCAGTTCAGTAGTTTTTAGCATGATAAAAAATTACATTGGTATTAGTTGAGTCATGTAAAAAGAGCGCTAGAAGAAAGTAGAGAGAAGTATGTTTGCACAAAAATGGACTTTTCTTTTAGCGATTTTTTTTAATGACGCGAACTATAGGGTAAGTGGGAAGTACGCAGTCCCATAGTAGTTAAACTAGTTCCCAATAAGTGGGATAAGTCTTATTTACGAGATTATTACCTCTAGCCAGTTGCTAGATACTATTTATAATTACAGTAAAAACAACTAACCAACAACAGCATCGCGCAGACGAAGTTCCGAAAATGGGTGTTTGTCCGATCGTTTGCCATAAAAATTGTACTGTTTTGCGAAGCTGTCGGTCATAATGAATTTCATGATCCTTGATACCTGGTTCGAGGTACCTGTTCCACCTAGAGATTTTAAGTAGGAAACCTGCAAAATTCAAATAATTACTCAGAATTGTAAAGGTCAGGCTACTATGGAAAGAGCTAGGTAAAGACAGCGACCGTTTCAAAGAAAAAAATTGTGGTGGGGAGGCCTGTGCTCCATCAGTAACAAAATGTTAAAGGTTGTTAAAATTAGTTAAAATTAATTAAAATTAAAATATGATGCGACAGTTGCTACATACCAGATCTTCATAATGTTTTGAATTTTTTAGTAACAATTCTGTAGTTTCCAGCTCTTCTTTACATTTTAAGGGGAATTTAAATTCCGGTATTGAATGTCCGGTCTTTTTTTCCTTTAAAAGTGATATTATTTGCTCATTTTGAACTTTTATATAAGACAGTAGAGATATTATTTTATCCTGGAAGCCTGAAAATAATTATTAAAAAAAGTAAATAAAAAAAGTAAATCTATAAATCTTAACTCTATAAATTTTTTTTTAGTATAGATATAAAGATGAAGGAGTACCTACCTATTGTTCCAGTAGATACTGGAGCGGAGCCATCACTGCTTGTGCTTATAGTGTTATATTCATAATTAGTAACTTTAGATGTGAAATCTGAAATCCACAATAAATTACCATTCAGAATCCTAGCTATAGTAATAAATCTATATAATAATACTAGCTCCCGCCCGCGGCTTCGCTCGCGTGAAATTTGGTTATATCGCGCTCCCTAAGGAACATGTCAAATTTTCGGGATAAAAAGTATCCTATGTCCTTTTTTGGGTCCTAAAGACCTAGATCCAACCCAAATTTCATCAAGGTAGGTTCAGTAGTTTTGGCGAGAAAGACGGACGGACAAACAAACAAACAGACTCACATACTTTCCCATTTATATTATAAGTAAAGATTCAAGGTGTCCGGGATCATATACCCGAAACTCTAAACTTGGACTTAGACCATCATTCTGAACAATAATCACGAATAAATTGTTGTCAGAAATTGAGCTTCACATTTTGTATGGTACAATGAGCTTCCCATACAAAATGTTATGGGAAGCCCAATATTTTTTTCATTTCTGCTAAGAATTTCTTGGTGATTTTTGGTCAGAATGATGATCTGAGTCCATAGTTGGAGTTTCCGCCGCTATGCAACCTATATACAGGGTCTCCAGGGTATTATATATAAATACTTAAATACCTTTAAATATATATATATATATAAATACCTTTACAGCTTTGTGAACCCAAGGACGATGTTGGAGCAGGGCTTGTTGGAGCAGGGCATACTACGTCCGCAGCTGATTGAGTAGGAGTGAATACAAAAGCTTCCTGCTCTATTTCTACAAAAGAAATGATCATATGGACAAAACATTGTACAAATATGTGTAAAATTCTACACTAAAAAACTAGTGAACCAATTTTGATAAATTTTGCACTGTACCCTAAATTGAACAATACTCAATAGTCAATCTGAATTTGTAATGTTCCGACTTGTACATAGTTTTTGAGAAATGTGAGCACAAACATAGATACATACATTCATACATACACTCGTCAAATTTTGCACGTTGGTTTAGAAGTCTTTAAAGATTATGTATGCCAAATTCTATCAATGTTACCTACATAAGGGTTGAATTCATAACCCTCCTTTTTTGAAGCCAGGTTAAAAAGAAATTGAATAAACATGAACCAATAACTTCTAAGTAAAAATAAATATTCTTAAATAAAGCATAGTTAAAGAGTAAAAATAAAATAACACCATACCTTTCACCAAACTATTTGGTACGGATAGGTTCAGGTGTAATAAAGAATCATCTGGCTGCAAAATATTTTCAGACCCACTGGAAATATCTGTTAACATAAAAAAATTATCTCAGATTTTTAAGAAAGTAAAATACATAGGTATCTATTAATAGGATTATACTTTACTTTCTAGTATTGATGAAGAATTGACAGATTTTTTGGAGATATCTGCAATATAAAAATATATGTGATTTATACAAATTGTAGGTATAGTTTTTATAAATATGAATTCTAGTTTCCCACCATGCCTTACAAGCCACACCAGAAAATTATGTAAATAACAGGCTATTGCAGAAATTCAACACCTTTTTCAAAAAAAATATAAGTAAGTATAAGTATCTCACATGTCTGGTATCTGAATAATTAATGATTATGTGTCCTTCTTAACTCTTCAACGCCCGGAAAACAATACAACAATAGATTTCTATTGTTGTTTGTGCCTGATAGGGCACAACGGGCGTTGATGAGTTAATATCTCACAGACCAGTTAATAAATAAAGCACATTTTAGTTGTAGTAATTAAATTCAAATTCAAAATATATTAGTGTATGAAAGCATTAATAAAATATATTATTTATCATGCTTACTACAAAATAAATGAGTTCAAAATTTTTAACATCATGGATTTTGTGCAAAAACTGGAGACTTACATTGAGCCAACTTTTTTTTTAGTGGCGGTGGACTTTCAAATCTCTCATTTTCTTCTTCGTCAGAAGAATTATACCGCTTATTGCGTATCTGTTTTCTTTTGACAGGTTTTTCAGGTTCTGCTTCTGACTGTGTCTGTATGTCAGACGTTTCCTCAGCCAACTTTAATTTTTTCTTGGCTTTTTCTATATCATCTAAGCATAAAAACAAAGAAAATCATGCAATACCCAAAAACCAAAAGGCTTAATAAAAAAAAGATGCAATAAATTAGAATTAGTATCACATTTCATAAGTTTTATTGAAGTGTTTTGTGAGGACTGAAACTGGAAACAACCCACTGGCTATAACTGGGGACAGGGATCTTCAGGAGAAAATCTTTACATGATTGTGCAGCGGGATAAAATTATTTTATATATTGAAACTGAACCCGTTTCTTATTCGATCCACCAACACCAACCAAGAATTTTGTTAATACAGCGTTAGAGGATGCTGCACACAAGCAATCAGATACCAAACCACACAGGGACATGATAAAAAAATTATGAACTTACCTGTTTCATAGAACACGCGTTGCACGCCGTATAATTTCCATTTCTCATCAGGCGTCAGGCTCCCGTGTAAATATTTGTCAAAGGCCTTGGTTCCTTTTATTGGAGGCCAGTACACTTCACAACCCCTGGGCGTCAGCCAGTTTTTATTTATAACCGACACGGTTCCACCATCGTCAGGGCAAAATTGTATTACGGCAAACATTTCACAAAAAATAAGACCGGTAAAAATGGCTAAAAACAAACAGGTTGACGTGACGCGCAGTGTTGGGAAATGTTGGATGCGAAATTATGGTGCTGCCCCTGCCAAGCTAAAAATTATTGTATTTTGGGTCGAATTATTGTACGTTTTAGGCAATAATTTTTAATATTTAGGCCGCTAATATGCGATTGATTTTACAAAGTACAACTGAACTAAAGTCGCCCCACTTATTTTGCGCTTGTTCTTTTCTTTCTCATAAATTCTGGAGTGAAGTAAAGTTGAAGCGAATCATTCAATACAATCGCAAACCTTGTAATGCAACTTTTATACTTTTATACAAGTTCAAATTTTATTTTTTGAATAGGCAGGTAATGATTTAATTATATATTTTTTATTTTTTCAATTTCTTTTTATTTAAAACATTTAATTTTGATTTTTAAATAAAAAATATATTTTATATGATTCCACAAGAGAAGGCAAGATGTTTACTGACAATGCCTTGATAGTTTACTGCCAATGCCATTGTCGGCAAGCAAGAAATGAAAGTGAATTATCAACTTTACGGCATTTATTAGAGACAAAAGACAAGACAAGTGTGACGTTACAGAATAATAGTACCTAGGTGATGCGTTTCTTTATTAATTTTAGTGTCACGTACCATGATATTGTACCTATATTGTGTCAAATCGGAAAATATTGTATAAAAGCGTACAATAATGAGAAAGCTATGTTTTATTGTACAATGAAATTTCGTATCACGAATTATTGTAAGAATCCAATAATTATTGTACGTTTCCCAACACTGGTGACGCGTCTTGAAAACGGCGGGAAAGGAAAAAACGGTTTATTGGCGACTTTTTTTTTTTTTGGTTATTTTTTTCCGCTTCGAGCAGAAAAGGCAAAGGCTCATTTGCGCCATACAGCCATGACTTCAGAGTTTATTCGTCGTTTAGTTTTCAGTCTTCATTCTTATTTAAACAAGCCCCAGCCGAAATCATTTACCTAGACAGGGTTGAGGCGCGTTCCAAACCTACACTCCGAGTGCAACCTAACCACAACCGAACGCTCTAACGGCGGCGTTCCAAACATTAAAATTTGAGCGTGACGTTCGGTTGACACAACCGTGTCGTTCCAAACGTCAGAGCGTTGCAACCAAACAACCATCAAAAATGATGGTTGTAAAACGCTCTGACGTTTGTCTATAGAAAAAATGTCAATGTCATTTGACATTATTTTGTATTTTTGATGTTTTTATGTCTAATTTTTAAAATAATCATGGTAGATCCTCTAAAAACGGATTTTATTTGATTTAGTATAAAGAAAAGTTTAAATTATTCGTATTCCAAATGGAAAATCAAAACTTTGTATTGACATTGACATTTAAAGTTCTTGGTCGTTCCAAACCTTAGAGCGAGTCTGACGTTTGGAACGACACGGTTGTGTCAACCGAACGTTACGCTCAAATGTTTGGAACGCCGTTAGAGCGTTCGGTTGTGGTTAGGTTGCACTCGGAGTGTAGGTTTGGAACGCGCCTCAGTTTTGTTTATTGCTGACATCAAGAAAGACAGTGTTACCAACTCTTATTTCAGAAACTATGATATTTACGACATTTTGTCAAAGAACAATTTATGTTTATAATTGCTTTTCCAGTTGAATGGCATATGTTTCATGGTTGTAAAATAAAAAATTTAAAATAATTAAAAAAAAAGCTTTTTTGACATCAGTATCATGTAAGACATGTAAAGTCACCCCACTTCGGATGTATACGTCACGGGCAAACCCAAATTTCGATTGAAACCAATTTGAATTCGGGTTTTGCCCCCGCAGCTAACCTAGGTCTTCCCAATACTGGCTGGGCAAATCTAGAATACAATGAGATTAGGCAAGCCCAACAAAATCAATCGACCCCTATCGAGGCCGAGCAAGCTAACTATAAGTAAGAAATTAGCAACGTAGAGCTATCATTACGACAGATTTTAACGTGTAATGATAAGCTCCACTTACTGAATAAGGTAAAAAGAAAGATCTTAAAAAACGTAACCAGGACGTAATGTACTAACGGACGTAGGACGTTGATTAATTAACGTAATTAGTACGTTGCTTTAACCACCGTGAAGAGACGTCATCAAATTGACCTTAATGTTACGTAAATTAGACGTGCTTTTATGACGAATAATGGACCAACCCTAAATCGACCAAAATGGCACGTGTTATTTACGTCACAGACGTAAGTATGCTACCTGGGGAGCGAATTTAACGAATTGACTATACTTTTTTGTAAAACGTAAACGACGACATTTGTTCTACGACTTTTGACAACATGGGGCAGGGATGGCGAACCAATGGCACGCGTGCCATTAATGGCACGTGACAAAATGTACGGTACGAAAAAAACGAGCGGTACACTACGAAAAATGTTTGCAGTACCTATTACATGACGGGCGAACGCGAATGCTGTAGTATATAAAGAGTTTTGAGTTAATAGTATTTATTATAATTATTTTGCCAATAACCACAATGGCAAAATTATTTGAAGGCACGTCTATGACCGCATTAATAATTTCTTTAGAAAAATGGTTCACCATCCCTGATATAGCGACGGATACTAAGCCCGCCTTCTACGCCAGAGGTCCCGGGTTCGATAACCGGACAAGACAAATATTTGTGTGCATGAACATGTCTATTGTCTATTTGTCTTGGTCAGGGTGTTTAATATGTATATTATGTATTTATTTACAAAAAAAATATATAAGTATGTTTATCCGTTATCTAGTATCCATAACACAAGTTCTTAATGAAACTTAACGTGGGCTAGATAATTGGTGTGTTTGTATGCAATTATTTACTTATTTATAGAGTATCTTACCAGGTACAAGCGCCTGGTTTGATCCAGCGGTGCCCGAGCCCAGGAAGCCGTGGATGAGCACGATGACTCGCTTGCTTGTTGAAGTTGCTTTGTGTAAGAATTTGGGCGTTTCCAATCACTATGTGCTGGCTCAGGGTGGGGTTGGCTCTAAAATATCATTTTTTGGTCTTAAATATATCTGCAATAAGTACCTACTTTACATATTCACTGCTAAGGCAGGCTGCACAAATAAATTTCGATAATATTCCTTTGGATCCCAGCGTGTTCGGCAGTGAATGTGTGAACTTACGCTACGCGACGCGACGCGACGCGACGCGACGCTGCGCAGCGCGACCCTGTTCTAGAGACGTGTATCTCTTCTCCTCTCACCCCGCGGTGTACTTTCCACCCGCAAACGCCGCGCCGCGCCGCGTATTTGCCTGTCACGTCGTTTGCTGCGCCGCGTTGCGTCGCGTCTTGTCGCGAAGCGTAGCGTAAGTGCATTTGGACCTTTAGGCCATGTTCAGATGGCAAAATTTTGACGCGCGTTTTCAAATCGCGCCACTAGACGTCCTGGTATTTACATACAACCGATCACATGAGCGTTAGAGAAATAGTCTCTAGACGCAGGCGAACGCGCGTTGACGCGCGCTTTGAAACAGCTGTTTCCCGAAACAACTGACGGGCTCTCGCAACGCGCGTTACCGCTTGTCAATGAATTTGATGACGTTGACCTGCGTTAACGCGCGTTACATGTGAACAACCCACTTCGCGGGTCCAACACGAATTCGTCGGTCGAATTTACAATTGCATTACATTTATTTGCCATTGGCATATCCACAGAACAGAAGTTTTTTCTGTTCTGTGGTTACAAGCACTTATACTAAACTAACACTATGGTCTTATGAACGTCAAAGAAGCTACGCCATCGGTTCACAAACCCAAGGGTCCCTTGTAACGAGAAGAACCGGCAAGAAACTCGTCAAGGGCTGTTTTTTTATCCCTGTTTTATTTCATACACAGTCGTCAAAGTGACCTTAACATATCAGTAAGGTCAATTTCCATCATAAAAAGAAAATACTAATTATTATATTACATTTTATGGTTATTGTAACCGCAAACAATTTTCAACTTGCAAAGAAAGACTTATGTATCATACATTACAACATTTCTCGCATTACAAGATTACTGTACTGCAAGTTGTGAGGAACATACAGGTCAGTATCAATTTATTTTAGTTAATATTATTTATGTAAGAACGTTTATGTGTTTTAGTGTCCTTCATACTGAATGGGCCAAACTCCAAGGGATCCCATTTCGTCCCCTGGACAGGGGTAAAAACAACTGGCACGTTCGGTGACAGTTGTGTTCTTATTTATTTTTTGTTTCTTTAAGTTTTTTATTTCTCATTGTAAGTGAATTTATTAATTCTTATGAGAATAAATGCCTACAACCATATCCATATGTAATTTACCTTTCGCTGGTAATAATTGGGATACAATAGATTTTTTATTGTTATAAATTATAATGACGACCTGTTTGGCGCAGGGGCAGGTACTAATCCCGCCATCCGCACCAGATTTCGACCAGGGTTCGATCCCCGGACAAGACAAATATTTGTGTGTTTGTGAATGAACATGTCTATTTGTCTTGGTCTGGGAGTTTAATATGTATATTATGTATGTATTTAAAAAAAGTATGTTTATCCGTTATCTAGAATCCATAACACAAGTTCTTCATGGAACTTAATGTGTGCTAGATAATTGGTGTGATTGTATGCAATGATTTATTTATTTTTTTAATATGTCTGCTTGCCAGTGCCGGGGATAACAACTTTTATCCAAAATCTTGATAAAATAATTTCGTAGGAAAGAAAAAGCTACGGAACTGCTACGTCGTAGTACGTGCTACGGGTCTATGCTACGAAGTACCTCTACGATGCGTTCAGGCTATCTTGATACTGTTGATGTTGATTAGAAATGAATATTTATTTTCGAACATATATTGTTCATTAAAATTGGTATATTAGTTCGCGTATATACGCGACGAATTGATAATTCTATTAATAATCCTTCTTTTTTGCAGTCGGTTAAAAAGCAAATGCGAGTTACTTTTAAGTTATTAGACTATATATATATATATATATATATATATATATATACAGTCGTGGTCACATAATTAACGACACTAGCCGATTTTCATACCTGCGAAGATTAGACCGAGCTGTGATTTCAAAACGTGAAATAATATTTTCCGTTCACACCTATTAACTGTTGGTTGGAGAACATCAATTCGTCGCGTGTATTATTTCCAAAAAAATATATATATAACTAAATAATTGGTGTAATTTTATGTTATTTTATTTATTAATTAATATGTCTCGTAGGTAGGGCATGTTATCCGGATATGCGCCATATAAAATATCCGAATACCAATTGCATTCCTATTCGGATAATTCGAATAAAACGGATAATTTTTTTGTTTGATATTTTACCTATTTGAACTTTAATTTTACATATTTTGTGTGCAAAAAGTTAAAATAATTATTGCCGGGGTGTGTTTCGCAAAGGCAACACTCATTCGCTTCGTTGTAGACGCTCCCTCCATCATTAGCTGTGTATGGTGTATGGTCGTGTTTGTAGTCGGCAATTTTTCTGGATCTTGAAAAAGACATGGTAAGTTATCATAAAAGTATCATGGTTATAGCTTTGAATACTTTTTGCATTGGTACGCAGTCAATAACTTAATACTGAATATTATATGCAATGTTCGGAAGTAATTGTTTTAAAATTATTAAGTGGTTATTTGCTAATGAAAATAGGTCCTGGAAATTTAATTGTATTTGCATTAATTAGCCACGCTGCGTTAGGTTGTATACCTAGGTTGAAAGTACTGTGCGCGGTATTATATACATTCTTAAAAAAAAAAGATTTTTATAAAAAAAACAAACCGACTTCAAAAAGTAAAAAAAAAAGCTTTTTATAAAAAAAACAAATCGACTTCAAAAAGTAAAAAATAAAACTTTTGGAGTCGGTGCCAGCAAAGGCAAGAAATATTAAAATATAGTTAATAGAAGTGCAATGTAGAATGCCTTTTTAGCTAAATCATGTGCCATTACTTACCTACACAAAAAATCAGCCCATACACAACAATGATGTCATCTAGGTAAACGACTACTTGCCAAAACGTAAATTATACCTTTCTGGATTATGAAAAAACTACTAGCCAGATCTTCGTACAAATTATATGGGACCACACATAAACCATTTTCTTTCAGATAAAATAAGAATTATAAAAATCTGTTAACAACTGGCGAAATTATGGTAAAACAAAAACATACATTAAAAAAAACCGTCGACTTGAGAACCTCCTTTTTTGAAGTCAGTTAAAAACAAAAGCTCCTTGTGCCATCTGCTTTGAGGATCTATACGATGGTAGAACTCCAGAGGCGTGGAGAAGGCTTGTCGTTCTGCTGTTCTTCAAAAAAGAGATAAGACCTTACTGAAGAACTCGACCTATTTCGCTCCTAAGACACGTCTACAAGCGGTTTTCCAGTGTCATCACTAACCGCCTTGCGCGAAGAATCACTGATTTCCAACCCCGGAGCGCCGGATTTCATAGAGGATACGGAAACATAGACACATCTTCACATAGATACAGAAAACTGAAGAGTACAATCACCCCTGTTCATTTGTGTATTTTAGTATTGGTCAGTATTGTTAATTACATTTATTTATTTTTATTGATTTGACTGGCACCGACTTCAAAAATAAGTGATAATTGTAAATATTTACATAGTTAAAAATTACTATCATAAAGTATTAGGTACTAAGTTGTAAATATCTCTATAGATAATTATACTCGTACACATCTAATATGTATTATATAGGTAAATTAGTTAAGTTATTTATCGCTTTTTAGTTAAGTAGGTAAGGTACTTACTGTTTTTTTGTCTGGTTTAAGATTTTGTCGTTTGTGTTTTTTGAAATCGGTAAATTTTGTTTTTAAGTCAGTTTAATTCTCGATCTTTGGTTGTTTTAATGTGTTGTGAACTTAAACAGATGCGAGTTCATTTGCTTATGGCATTTGTTTATTAAATAGTCACTACTTACAACGTCCATTTCTCGAAATATTCATACTTTTAGGAAGCTATTACTTAGTTGTAAGAATTTGATAATATTAGGTAGGTACCTATTTATATTTTTTTATTTTCATGGCTTTCACCCACTAAGGCTGCAGCCCGCATGAGGGCAAATCGTAGCCTGGAATGTATTATAGAAAATAAGGAACGTTTTTCTGAGAATTGCAAGCGAAATGTTATATCTCGTTGCCAAGCATGAGCGACTTTTATCGACTCGATAACTCGATAACGTGTCACTGTCACGCTCACATCGTAGCGGAGTAAGCAAGACAGCATGATGCACTATATCATATTGCAGGGATGGCGAACCATTGGCACGCGTGCCATTGATGGCACGTGACACAAAATTTTGGGCACGTCACCGATCAGAAAATTAATTATGCACCACGAAAAAAAAGGTGAATCTAGTACCTATTATATAACGGGCAAACGCAAATGATGCAATAAATGAAGAGTTTTGAGTTGATAGTGATAGTATGTATTTATTAAAATTATTTTTCCAATAATCACAAAGGAAAAATTATTTAATGGCACATCTATGACCTCATTTATAATTTCTTTAGAATTTGGCACGTTGATATATGAAGGTTCGTCACCCCTGTCATATTGCATGATAATTATAGCGTTGTTCATGCTTGAGGGGCTGGCTCGTCAAGCGAGATTATCTCAGATGAGAAATTATATGCGTTCTCAATTATCGCGTTAGAGTTGACTGAACAATACCATCAACGTTTAGATGTAATTCAAAAACGATTAAGTAAGGAAACTTCAGTACAGCGCGAACATGAATATTTTTGAGAGGATTTCCCTCGATTTGTCTGAAATTTCTTGATTACATCCTGACCACCTCAAGAGTGGATATACCCTTTTAAACATACCTATTATATTTGAGGAAATGTCTCGATTTCCCTGAGATTTTTGTTAGAATTTCCCTCGATACCTATCTCTGAAATTTCGTGATTACATCGTAACCATCTCAGGAGTAGTAAGTACCTACCCTTTCAACCATCACGTTAGCCCTACATACTACATACTACTAAGTAGTTTACATCGACCAATTGCAGTACTGTCCCCCAACTCCTAACCGTTAAGGAGTTCTGTAGCTTCATCATCAGCACAAGAGCATCAGATGTTGTTTCAAACATACCTCACAAGCATCACGTTAAGCCTACATACTACTAAGTAGTTTCCATCGACCAATTGCAGTACTGTCCCCCAACTCCTAACCGTTAAGGAGTTCTGTAGCTTCCTTCAGCACAGCAGCATCAGATGTTGTTTCAAACATACCTCACAAGCATCACGTTAGCCCTACATGCTGCTAAGTAGTGTCCATCGACCAATTGCAGTACTGTCCCCCAACTCCTAACCGTTAAGGAGTTCTGTAGCTTCATCATCAGCACAAGAGCATTAGATGTTGTTTCAAGCATACCACATAAGCATCACGTTAACCCTACATACTACTAAGTAGTTTCCATCGACCAATTGCAGTACTGTCTCCCAACTCCTAACCGTTAAGGAGTTCTGTAGCTTCATCATCAGCACAGCAGCATCAGATGTTGAAAACCTGAAGTGAATACCTGAGTAAGACATGATTACGTAACAAAAGCACCATACGGGAACCAATTTTCGGTGGCTGCCCTCGATTTCTCCTGGATCCCATCATCAGATCCTGACCTGGTGAATGGGACCACCACAGAAGTGAACATGTATAAAAAATATACATACAGTCGAATTGAGAACCTCCTCCTTGTCTTGAAGTCGGTTAAAAAGTACAATATTTTAAATGTTTTATAGTTTCAAACATAAACTTAATCTATATAATTATCAAGATAAGGTCGAAATAAGTCGTTTACGTGTAATTTGAATGAGTGACACAAGGATCAACATTAGGCCTTACATTATTTACCTTGAATAACAAAATTTGTTCACTAATAAAAAAAACGTAAATATACCGTACAAGTTGCTTTTTTCTAGTATATTTTCTTGTTTAACATATTTTATCACAAAAAATTGCATCGTAAAATGCGAAATTAAAAAGTTCTAAATAGACATGTGCTTGAGAAAGCTTCTTATCTGAAATGAGTGCCACAAGGTACAATAGTAAGTCTCATATTGTTTACTCTGTACAGTAAAATAAGTGTAACGTTTCTTTGGTAGGTACTTGATTATCTTGCATAGCATTTGTAGACAGGAGTTTGAACCTTTTGAATATTTCTCAAAACGGCGCCGCACGACGAAACTTATATAAATGGACAGGGAACGTAAAAATGAACAAAAAATGTCATATCATATAAAATTGTGTCCGAAAATGTCAGGTTAGTGTGATCATTGGAGTTAAAGATACAAAGATCGGCGATAATATTCATTTTTAACCAGTTTTTAACTCTAATTATCTGGCAACGAGACTTTAGGGCATTGTATACAATAACATTTTTTTATCCTCTGTGTGTCCCCTATTCATTTATATAGGTGTTATCATTTCGTAAAAAAAAAACAAAATGACGTCTCACACTGCGGATGCGGACTGAGACGAGACCAGCCTCCATACTAAAAAGTGTTTATCACTTTTTTATTATTCTTTTAAACTAACCACATAATATAAAAAATGAGGAAGTTTGATAAAGAAAGAAAATATCTTTGTATGGCAAGAACATGTTTATTGAGACAACATCAAATATCTAATCACTTTACAAATACATAATTTGGTAATTCTAGCACACATTTCACACACAGGCATTATTGACACCGCATAGTAAAAAAAATTGTTTGACTTTATTACATAAGGGAATGCATTACACACGCAATTTTTCGCGCCGTATCCGATGTAGGCTGCCGTCCCTTTCCGGGGAATCCAGCCATTAGGTGGTGTTTAGTCAGTAAGAGTCTGACATAACCTTCGACACAGCCGGCTGTGGGATATCCAATGCAGGATTCACCACCTCCCTCCCCCGCGTCCGGAGGGGTGCCTTTAATTTGGGAAAGACAAAAAAACCACGCCATTAATCACTTGCGAGGTTGGCAAATGGGACCTCACACAGCTATTACCAATGATATTACACGTGTGTACTTGAAGCAGATATGTCATAAGAGGTCGCATTGTGAACCATTGGGAAGACTATAAAAGGTCCGATTCAAATTTGCTCTCTTTCATTTCCATGGTTTTACGTATCTTTTGTCCAACTTGTCAGTCTTGTCTTGTTGTGTGTATGTGTGCAGTCTTGTCACAGATTTTAACGCAAATTCCTATGAACGCAACATATCTATGTATAAAATACCATTGGCAACTTTGCGGTGTCTATTACGTCAGTTTTTGTTTGATAGATACAATACATATGTGTCGCTTAACTTCAAATTCGGCTAAATCCGCTCTACCGTTATGAGATATTTAAAAAAGTGTTAATAGTCTCAATTTCATGAATTAAAAGATAAGTCTTTTTTATTATGACACCAGTATTGAAGAAAACAATCCTGTTAAGCCACTTCAGTATTTTAACCACTCATTCTTTCAAAAATGTAATATTAAGATTGGATTTACCTTCATTTGATATAATGACATGCAATTTATCTATCCTTGAAAACACTTATGGAATTTTGATTTAATAGATACGGATTTGTGGTTTACGTCGACTGACGGCCATGTTGAACAAACGCAATTGGGCCTACCATGAGGTTTTCTTTCCGTTTACTGTACAGTAAACGGGAGACATTTTGTATGAGAATCTGTAGTTCTGCTACTGCCCACTAGAGGCGTTGTACAGATTCATAGTACAGAAGCATACAAAATGTCTCCCGTTTACTATACATCAAACTACCACTGACCGGCTCTCATAGACTTAACTACATTTGAAAAAATGTGTGTCATGGATTTATCTGACTTAGGAAAAATATTATGAATTTGACGGCTTGACCATGCGGATTTATACACAACTGAGGAAATTGTTTAAAAAATTTTTTTCTTTTTCTTTTGACACCAAAATAGAATTGGGCTTATCCGAGTTTGAAGTTAAGCGACACAAATATAGAAATATACATGACAGTTAAGACAGCATAGAGCTAAATTAATAAATTATCCATGCCTGGAGTTTGTAAAAAGTAACTTTCACACTTCATCCACACTTTTCGAGCCCCGGGGGACTTAGACAAAGTAACACAGATACATCGAGATAGAGGAAAAGAGCGCTTCAAATTGTATGAGAACCTAGCGTGTCAAATTTTTTGTACCTACGATGACGTCACGAGAGATTTAGTGATGGGAAATAGATTTAATGACTTAGGTCGGACAAAACTTTGACCGTGGGTCAAACTTTTTATACGCATGGTAGGTAAACTTTTACCGTCTATATCGATATAGTTCTGTACAAAGTAATCTTTAAACATATTGTCGTCTTTAAGCACCAATCTGCTTACGGTAACGAAACGATGACAAATTGAACACGTGATTTACCGTGCTAATATAAATCCCATAGGTACATTTTATTCTTTTCGAAATTCGTTTATCGTTTTTAGATTGTTATTGCAATAACATTCGTGTATGTGTGTAATACATTATGCAACATTTTCATAACCTACTATTACCAGATTTAGATCCGATTTTTCAATGCTCAGATAAAGTCCCTCCGATATGACGGACAAATTGAAAATTAGTAGTTATTCATATCTCTTTATGTCTGTAGTTGTCATTTATTTTATTTGGTTAGTTGGCTACAGGTCGGTTACCGAAAGCTGGCACGTCATCAGTACTCACACTAATGCAATTTCAAAAACAAAATGTTTACTATAAAGAAGTAATAGAAGACAATAACTGTCTCCTTCATACTCGTAAGTTTGACCGCGCGCGAGAGAGACAGATCAATCATGCAGTGCAACGTCCCGCCTCACGCTTATTCACAGACACTACGTGTAAATGTGTTGAATGTGCCAGCTTTAGTTAACCGAGCTGTATATATTTAAACTGACTTATAACTTATGATTTTGTAATTTTTGCATTTTTCAATGCTATTTTTATACTTATGGTATCCGGTCCAATGCTATAACCGCTGAGCATTGGACCGGATTTCCAAAGGTCGCGGGTTCGATTCCCGTCTGAGAATTCACTTGTGGCCGAGTTAATTTTTTCCAATATTTTTCTATTTAAAAATTTACCATGACTTATAACTTTTATCTTAAGATTGAAAAATCAGCCCTTGAAAAACAAATTAAGTAGTACATATATCATGTATTTATTTAATACATTAATTTCCAGATTATTAGTTAAGGAACTTCAGTACCTAGTATAGTTTTTAAAAGTCTTACTTTTATTTATATTTTTAAAAGATTTTTTTACCGAAAATGTATGGTAAGTAGAAATTAAAACTCTTCTATTAAAAAAAAACTACAAATTAATTATCATACATACATAAGTTATTATTTTACTTCTATGACACAATTATTGATAACAACGTGTATTAAAGTCACAGCCCTGAATGTACGTTAAAAAAACTTATTTAAAATACAGGATGAATCATTACCTATAGTTTTCATGGCAATGGTCTCAAGCGGACAGACTTAGGTCGTAAAACTTTGACCGTAGATCAAACTTTTGGCACGCAAGGTAGGTACACATTTACCGTCTATATCGATTTGGGTCTGTGTATACGATTGTCCGAATCTAGCATACGCGAATATCGCATAAAGGTGGTCGACCTGGAACTTAGGCGACTGTACCTACAGGTCGGATACCGAAAGCTGGCGTGTCATCAGTACTCACACTAATGCAATTTCAAAAAACGAATAGACAAATACAAAAAAGTTTACTCTATAGTAGCAAAAGCAAAACAATAACTGTCTACATAATACTCGTAAGTTTGACCGCGCGCAACAGAGACAGACAGACTATTCTTGATTACCATGCAATACGACGTCACGTCGCGCGTTTATTCACAGACACTACTTGTAAATGTGTTCAACTTGCAAGCTTTAGTTAACCGAGCTGTATCTAACTAGCTTCCACCCGCGTGGTTCCCGTTCCCGTGGGAATATCGGGATAATAATTACGCCTGTTACTCTCCTTCCTCTCAACTAACTCCTTGCCAAAAATCAAGTCGATTGGTTGCTTAGTTAGGGCGTGAAAGAAGGACAAACAAACACACTTTCGTATTTATAATATTAGCTAGGATAACGATAGCTTTAACAACCTCCCAAGATGATAATAGATACGGATTTGTCTGGAGTGGTTTACGTCGACTGACGGCCATTTTGAACAAACGCAATAACCTGTGGGCCTACCATGAGTTTTTCTTTCCGTTTACTGTACAGCAAGCGGTAAGAAAAACTCATGGTTGGCCCACATATTGGCTCTCATGGACTTAACTACATTTGAAAAAATCTAATAACGATAGCTTTAACAACCTCCCAAGATGATATAAATAATCACCCTGTATATAATATAAACTAATAAAACAGCCTGTATAGTGTAATACCCTTGCTTTAAGCAAGATTTGAACTAATAACATATTTCTGCTTTGCATATATTTGATTTCACAAAATGCATTGAATAACACGTTGCTTGAATTGTACATTGATTAAAAAACAAAACTCTTGTCTATAGCTCGATTGGATAAACATAAACAATCCGTAGACTATAAACTTAACCATAGACAGAAAAACTTAGCCTGCGGTTTAAAAAAATCCCGCCATTTTTAGCCGAAATTCAGTTTTTGATGGTCTGAATCTGTTGACTACATTCTTCTTTGTTTTCTAAATTAATTAACTTTGTTAACCATTGACCCAAGTCTTGTCTATGCTTTGGATAAACTTAAACGCATAGACTATAAACTTAAAACTTTAGAGAAATAGACCATTCTTGAAAAATATCCCGCAATTTTTAGCTAAAAAGGCAGCTTTAATTATCGTCATTCCCACGGACGTAATTTTATCGTGCGTTGAAGCGTTATTTTGACGCCTCGAAATAGAACATTTATGGACTTTCTTTAATCCTTTTTAACGCGCGTTATTTTATCGGGACCTTAACGCGATGTGATGTATTTTTCTTTGTAAAATATGTCTTCTATGGCTTTCAGCCGATAAAACGACGACGCGATGAAACCACAGTATATAAATGTGGCGCTACTGTCAGTGTCAGTCTTTGTTTAATATTCTTTTACTCTTTGGTTTCGTTAGAATTAGCATGTATATATAATAATTTGTGGTAAAGAAAGCTCTTTTACGAGAAATAAGAATGTAAGATTACCAATGTGAGACTAATCACATCTTGGTCTTTGTGCCAACAATCAAACAAAAATACAACCCCACGAAACAAAAATTATAAACTCTGCACTGCATTGTGTGGCTATAATGGGATTTTAATTTTAGTCGCGTTATTTGCCAAATGTAACGTTGGTATTCTGTAATTGATTCAAATTTTTCTCGCTTAGGAACTGCCCACTAACTGGTTACATACTCTTTGAATAGCGATGTTTTTACTTTCGCGTGAACACCGTTGAATCTTAGGTGACGAGGTGTGAACAACGTCCGTGGGAACGGGACCTTATGGTCAAAATCTCTCACTTTTTAAACCATCCCTTCAGCAAGCCTTGTAAGCCTTAGATAAAACTTAACCATAGACAAGATGAAGCTTTATCTGTTTTAAAAGTAAACTCTCGCCTTTTTAGCTAAAGACGCAGCTTTTAGTTATTGCCAAGTTTTCTTTGCCTCTATTTTTGTCTCTGTTCTCTAAATATTGTCTATACCCTCCTCCTACGATACCTAATAATATTATTAGTCCTACTAAAGAGTTAGATTTGAACTTTTCAGCGCAGTCTTTTGGATTGTCGACGTCTAAAGTGTATATCTGAAAAGAGAAGATAAAAGTATTTTAGTAAAAAAAAACATCTTACAATCTTTCTTCATCTCTAATGCTCTCCTGTCCTGCACCCCGACCGCCTAACGGTATAGCTGGTCTTATCGCTATAGTTATCCATATTTCAAACCTCCTACAAGGTTTCCTGATGAAGCTATCGCTTTCATACTAAAAATACAGTAGTGAATCCAACCCATCCTTCCATCCATCATCAGCCTGTGGATGTCCACTGCTCGACATAGGCCTCTCCTAGCTCTCGCCTATTGTGGCGTTCATAGGAAGCTATTAGCCTACTGCTGCCACGCTGGCCAGACGGGTTGGTAGAGGGTTTGTTTCGAGGTTTCCTTCTCTTGCACAGGTGTTCAATGCTTCGAGCCTCTTAGTCGTCTCTTACGACATCCCAGGCATGTAAGGGAGTGGTGACACTTGTATTCTTAGGCCGTCACCACACGGCACACCAATCCAATAGATGAATAGAAATATGTAGGAATTAGACAAAAACCCTATCGTTGAAGAGTTTTATGAGAGTTTGAAGTGATAGCCAGTGCGGGATTCGCACATCAAAGGTGCAGCTTGAACGAATCTTCATCAGTAATTTTTAACATTCAAGGCTGCTGTAAGCACTAGGCGCTAGTATGATTATAATGCTAGTAATTATATTGTAATACCTCTTATAATTGGACTTATAATTTGATTATAATTGGACGACCTCTTTGGCGCAGAGGTACTAACGCCGCCTTCTGCGCCAGGGGTCCCGGGTTCGATCCCCGGACAAGACAAATATTTGTGTGCATGAACATGTCTATTTGTCTTGGTCTGGGTGTTTAATATGTATATTATGTATGTATTTACAAAAAAAAAAAAAGTATACAAGTATGTTTTCCGTTATCTAGTATCCATAACACAAGTTCTTCACGATACTTAATGTGGGCTAGATAATTGGTGTGATTGTATGGAAATAACTATTTATTTATTATTTATTTAATACTAGTGGTCTCCTGAAGTTTCATCTGCGTGATTCCCGTTCCCGTGGGAGTATCGGGATAAAAAGTAGCCGATGTTGTAATCCATTGTATGAGTTACCTGTGTGCCGAATTCATCCAAATCAGGTCAGCCATTTTTGCGTGATTTATTTATTTATTTATTTAATCTTTATTGCACATATACAGCAAATGGCGGACTTAATGCCCTTAGGCATTATCTACCAGACAACCGGAAAGGATGTAAGAGATATCTAGGCGGCAATAAAAAAGTACTTAACTGATTTTAAAATAAACAATATTGAACACATTACACATATGTACCTACTAAACTTAAAGCTACGTTTATATAAGACATAGATACATATACGTACATATATAAATACAATACCTATAAATATTATATTATAGTATAAATACAATATTATATCACAACATAACTTATTACTAATCAGAGATGACGAAGCTAAGGTACAGAACTAAAGTAATGTTCTCGGGCCAATCTCTTAAACGCGAACTTACTGGAGGCACTACGTATGCTAAGAGGCAAAGCGTTCCAGAGTCGTACTGCCGAAAAAGAAAATGAATAGGAGACGAAGCCGGAAGAATGGGAAGGAATTTTTAAAAGAAGATTGCTGCTAGAGCGAAGATCACGTTGATGAGAGTCACCCAGAAACTGAAACCTGGATTTCAGGTATTCTGGGGTAAGTGGATCGAATAGAATGTTATAGAGAGTACACACAACGCGAAGGTTCCTACGCTCTCGGATAGGAAGCCATTTGAGTTGCTGACGGTTTAGTAACAAACTTACACATATTTGTATGTTTTACTGACCTGTCTCCCAGCGTGTACTAAATACGCTGCAAGCGCTGCGTAGTACCCTAAATCGAGCCCTGCAGCGTAACCAGCGCTAGAGAAGCACGCTACGCTAGTCGCTAAGGCTGCTGTAAGCGCCGGTTTTGTGTGGGAACCGAATGTTAACGCTGTCGACTTCATACCTATACGGGCGTCGTCGTCTTTGTCCTGTAACAAGGTTACATGATAGTATTATTAAATAATATTTACATATGATAAAACAGTAAAATCAAAATTACTGTACATTGAATGTTTTGAATTTACTGAAAACTAATTGGTGACGACGTAAAAACACTAATAAAATACGCTGAGACCATTTTTTTAGGGTTCCGTACCTCAAAAGGAAAAAACGGAACCCTTATAGGATCACTTCTTTGTCCGTCCGTCTTGTCAAGACCATTTTTCTCAGGAACGAGTAGAGGTATGAAACTGAAATTTATATCTCTAATACTCAGGTCCCTTGGAGCTGTGAAAAAATCAAACTTCTAAGCCAAAGCAATCAAAAGATACTGCCGTTTATGCCGCAAAATTCCGCAAATTTTTGAAACTCGCATGGGAATCAAAACCTACAGGGTACTACCTACCCGTGAACTTAGAATCTTGAAATTTGGTACGAAGTAACGTCTTATAGTACAGATAAAGGAAAAATTGCGAAACCGTAAATTTATAGTTACATCATATAATAAAAAATATTTTTGAAAATTTTAAACGGAACCCTCGGTGCGCGGATCCGGCTCGCACTTGACCGGTATTCTTTTAACACGCTAATCTCGGAAACTACTGAACGGATTTCAATAAAACTTTTTTATATGAAGCCACTAGGTCTGACCGAAATATAGTTTACAATTTATTTTGAAATCTGGACAACCTGATGCAGGAAGCTGATAGTAGACCAGCTCAACTATATAGGTGATACGGAAATGGCGCCTTAGCAAAAGTCGTTTAGTGTGATGGGCATTTTCTGTTGACGTATATAAATCAGGGGTATGGCTTATTTGTGCCATTACATATACAAAAAATAACACTGGGAGTATGTCCACGCGGTGAAGGCGGTGCGGTAGCATATTTGATGTCAACGGACGCAAACGCTGATTGATATATTATTAAGTCCATGTGAACGAACTCGCTGGCATCAACTAGTTAATTAATTAATAAATAAATAAAATTAAATGGCCGATTTTTTGCGCCTTATGTGATGGAAATTGACCTTACTGATATGTTAAAGTCACTTTTCAATTTGACGACTCTGAATGAAATAAAACAGGGAGAAAAAAACAGCCCTTGACGAGTTTCTTGCCGGTTCTTCTCGTTACAAGGTCTCCCGCCGTAGGGTTTGTGAACCGATGGCGTAGCTTCTTTGACGTTCATAAGTGCTTGTAACAGCCTAGACTAAATGATATTGACTTGACTTTGACTTGTGCGGTACATGGAGGTCCATGCTAACAACCAAATTGAAAAGAAAGGACGAAAATTGTTTAAATTTTTGATCAAATGACTATCGACCTATTCAACAATCCTTAACAAAAAATATTGTTTCAATTCAGTAGGGCAAGCACGAATACCTATCGAAATAGTATCGAGCACGTAATGTCAAAAAAATGTATAGGAAGATGTAGTTCCGTTTACGTCCGGTAGAAACGCTGCTCAATATGTCATACATTTTTTTACTTTACTTCCTCGATACTTACTCGAAAGTTATTCATGCTAACCCCACTGATTTTTATGAATTTACAAACGAAGTATTTTCGACAATTATGGAGTAACATTTATGTCCAAAGAAAAGACACCAAGAGCCTATACAACATCATTTTATAATTACATTTTAAACTTTGTATTCCATAGAAAAGAACAATACCCAATCGATCAAGTGTATTCTAAAAACATTTTTTTTTTATTAACGATCATATCATACCTGCTGTTAAGTATTGATAAAGGCTGAAAATGGAAGCGAGCCTCTCCATGAATCCTCAATCATTGAGGAACTGGCTATCTTATCTCTTACTGCCGGAACACAACAATGCTGAAAACATTGTTGTTATAGCGTCAGACTTAGATAAGATGGTGGTAGCTAACCAGGCGGACTTACAACAAGTCCTACCACCAACCAAACTGAATACAATATGTACCCCCGCTGGGAATCGAACCCGGGACCCCTGGGTCTGATACTGGTGGGTGTACCACTAGACCACAGAGGCGGTTAAATATTGAGTTTGGTACGTGAATGGAATCAATACTTACTGAACTGTTACTCGACGTTCGACGTAATCGGTGTACATACATAAAAAAACTAAGAAAAAATATACCAACCGAATTGAGAACCTCCTTTTAGGGAGTCAGTTAAAAATATAGATTCCACAAGTCGGTAACTAAACAACGCTTGCTAAAAATTCTGTTGTTTCCATTTCGAATCAATATAATATACAATTGCAAATTAAAGCGTACGTCAAAAATACTTCTAACCAAAAGTGATAAAAATATTATACCGGGGTGTTAATTACATGGTCTAATCAAGCCAATACAAACAAAGTAATGTTCGCTCTGGAATGGAATATTCCAATATTACTCCACCGTCACATCGTGTTAATTTTACTGTCGTGTCGCGATCTTTCCGTGGTCTGCTGCATTAAAATTTGAAGTTATAGATACAGATATAGAAGTAGTATACGAACATCTTAAGTTTTGGCGCGCACTGTTCATTGAAATAAAACAACTGTTACGGATATCAAACGCGCTATATTTCACGAAATAAGTTGTAATTGTCCGTATTTTTAGGGGTTTTTGATTTTCGCAGATCTCGATCGGCCCAGTTAAACGATCGGCCTACGACTTATATTTTTTTTTTCTGTAAGTTCTTTTGCAATCTGTTTTATAAGAACATTCAGCAAAGGATTAAGAGTTTAATTTGGCTTGAAGAGCAGCTCGTCCAGTGACCAACTCTCATGATGTACTCATTACTACCCTACAAATCTCTGGGGCACTTTCTTTTTAGCCTTTTAAAAGTAGAGCTGTTACTCATTAGTTGGTAGCTAGTGTGTTTGGGTGTTTATCTAGTCTAATATAGAATATTATAATATTAATATTAATAATAATAGATATTATAATATTAATATTAATAATAATAGATATTATAATATTAATATTAATAATAATAGATATTAATATCATAATATCTTATAATATTACGTAAATCTTATCGCATCGTTACCAGGCTTCCTAGGATTAACTCACACTGGTATATCACGCGATGATGTTGTCTTGCTTACCGACAGCGGCTTTTATCGACACTCAAGTGAATCGACACTCGTAGTTCGATAGGGCTAGTGATATAATTATATCCTTACCTGATTAGCGTATATAGTGTCAAACACAACAGTCCAATCCTATACACATAATCACGGGGTCGAATGAACCTTGTGTATTGGGGTTCATTTATTCACAAAAAACTGAAGATCGAATTTCCCTGATGAGAACCATAGCAGTCAAGCAAAACTATGAGAGATATGATAATAGCAACTTGGGAGTTGGAGAGTAAAGTTGTTGAACAACGCTATATCATGCCATATGAGATGGAGTATGATGCTGTCTCGCTTACCCCGCTTACATGTGAGCGGGACAGTGGCACATTATCGAGCTTCAATTGTCGATAAAAGCCGCTCATGCTAGGGCTAGTGATACAATTATATCTTTACCTGATGTGCGTATGAAGTGTCATATACAACAGTCCACGCCAGCTCTCCTATGTATGTACATCGGCAGACATACTGTGGGGTCGATTGAGCCTTGTATCACGGTAATATTGTAGTCATATATTAAAATTGTAGAGCTAATTGATAATTGATTTTCACTTCCATGTATTTTAACACATTCCGCGCTATGTGTATCAATTACGATACACACGTGTCAAACCACTTGTGTATCTTTTTCGATACACATTTCTATACATTTTTTTTTGTAATATTTTGGTGGCATTTATAGCTTAGCGGCGAGGGTGTTAATTATACTCGTATCCTATATATTCTTACCTGATGTGCGTATATAGTATCGTACACAACAGTCCAAGCCAATGCTCCTATATACATCGGCAGACATATTGAGGGGTCGATAGAGCCTTGTATCGCACTGTAACCGAGCAATGCGCCCCAGTTGAAGGTAGCTCCGAGGAATATTTGAGGGTAGTTAGTGAAACGTTTTGCAAGAGGGTAGGTTACTACGAGAACTGAAATAAAAATAATAAATATTAAGAAATTGCGTTGCTGTATGGTTTCTCATAGCATTATAACTTATAATATTGCGACTCTATACTTCAAAAGTTCAAACTTATAAATATAATGTGTCATAGTCTATGGTCCACATACATAATTATCTGTGAGGTACAAATAGGAATAATTATCATCATAAAATAAAATTTGAACAAAATTTTTATTTTTACTTGAATAAGCTTATCTTAAATTGTGTTTTAAGTAGTAAAAAATCTATGTAGTATTTTTTGCTTTTTAACAGACAGCTTATTATTTCCTTGTACTTTCTTAGTAAAACTCAGTGTTTAGTGGACTATCGAGTTACGTAGGTCTCGCTGGTGGTGGACATTCAAATCAAGTCTCATATTACTTTCCCCGTCGGCGTCGTCCTTTTAGAATTCATCAATACATGCAACTTTCCATACAAAAAACTTGTTGGTAACGATTAATTCTACCTGTATAGAAAGGAAAAAAAATCGTAACGTAATATACTTTAATACTTACGCATACTACTCGCTCCCAATAATACTGAATAGCAGTTTAGTTGCAAAAGCACTCCTAGTGCTAAACTTAGTTGTGCACCTAGGAAGGCCACCGCTTGCTTGTCCGATATCACACCGGACACTAATGGTCGGTTTTTGGTCCTCTCCACCTGATGATAAATAAATAAATAAAAATGAGACAACTTATGATTTTTAAAGTTTGCATTTTTAATGCTATATTATATGATAAAGGACAATGACCTTTGTGTGGGATCCGTCCTATGTACATCGGCAGACATGTTACGAAACGATTGTACCTTGTATTACACAAGACAATTGTAGTTATCTCTGTAGAAGTTTTATAAAGCTAATAATATTGTTTGCTTGCAATTGGCTCTATACAAGGTGTGCACTCCTATATACATAGGCAGTTATATTACGGGGTCGATTAAGCCTTGTACATCTTATGCCGAAATACAACAATGCTGAAAACAGTGTTGTTATGGTGTCAGACTTGGATAAGATTATGGTAGCTAGCCAGGCGGGCTATCAACAAGTCCTACCACCAACCAACCACCACTACTTTGTAAGGCACGTGTAAATCATAATAGCTACCCTTATTGATCAGAATATATGACAGTAAAGACACAAATGACTTTCACTTTGACTATGAATACTGACGGCTACAATTCCAGGCTGAGTGCACGAAAAACTGCGCCACCGAGGTCTTACTAAAAACTATTTTTTCCTAGTAAAAATGTACCTTAGTTTAGTTTAGTATGAACCTGACATCCTTATTCTAAATATAGTCGTTAGATCACCAATGATTTTACTATCCTGGCTTAAATACTAGCTTCATATGGCCGGCGAAGCTAGTATTTTTTTAACAAATGTATTTTCCCAACATACGTGTACTGGATTAAATTTTACTGGCATCACGTAAACACCACTAGCAAATTTCAAGCCAGGACAGTAGTCGGCAAGGGTTATGACCCAGGAACATGGCCAGTAGATGAAAATGTATCTTGCTTTACCTACTGACCTGCCTATAAACGTCCTATCTCATATATCATTGATGGTACACCCTGCCCCTCTCATCAGTCCAGCCCCCACTAGCTACCACTGCTAGCTCCACCATCGTATCTAAGTCTGTCGCCAACAAAGCTGTGTTGCAGCAGCTAGAAATAAGATAGCTAGTTCTCAAGTGGTTGAGGATTCCGGGAGAGTCGCGTTCAATCTTCAGCCTTATTATTACTTAGCAGCAGGTATGATGATGGTTAAGCATTTCCCTGTTGTGTATAAAAAAATCTTAGTTTACTACTCACCTGTGCATCTACATCCTTATCCCACATATCGTTGATGGTACATCCGGCTCCTCTCATCAGTCCGGCCCCGACCAGGAATAAAGCTGCCATCTCCAGGCTCGTGTGGAGAGGCACCGTGCCGGGAATCGAACCTAGGGCTATGGCCCAGGAGCATGGCCAGTAGAGGAGGTATACACCTGTGGAGGACGGTTGATTGGTTTATAAGCACTTGTCTTGATTGTTTTATAAGTGTCGACTCTATAGAGACCTGCTGATTCCATACTGTTCTACTTAGAATAGAAATGAAACCAGGAAACTAGTATCTAATACAAGTTATACCTTGAACATTATTTCCCGTTTTCTTACCCGTTGCCACCAAAACAGCGCTGGCACAATCCCTTCTTCTCCCTATCTTGGACTATGCCGATGTCAGCTATCTAGACCTCAATGAGGAGCAACTGAATAAGCTTGAGCGTCTTCAAAACTTTAGTATCAGATTCATATTTGGACTGCGCAAATATGATCATGTTTCTGAATTTCGTACTAAGCTCAAGTGGTTGCCAATTCGACTTCGCCGGAATGCGCACATTGTTTCCCTACTTTACAATATTTTGTTTAATCCTCTCTCACCACGTTATCTCAAGGAACGTTTCAATTTCCTTCATGACACCCACTCACGGGTTTTGAGATCGTCGGAGAACATGAAATTGGAGATACCAATGCACTCCACTAAATTTCTGGATAAGTCTTTTACGGTTCAAGCTGCCCGTCTGTGGAACGCACTGCCAGATACAATTAAAGGCGCCCAATCCTTACATAGCTTCAAATTACAAGTGAAGGAACACTATCTTTCCCTTAATACCTGAGACAGTATCCTCTATAATATGTATTTATAGTATATTTATTTAAGTATATGTATGTATATTATTTTTATTATATGTGTAGGTATATATTAATATATATATTTTTGTACATAAATTATTTTTAATCCAAAAACACCATGACTGCCCATTTTTTAAGTAGTTTTTTTTCATTCTTATAAACTCATGGTTGCCTGGAAGAAATTGCTCTTTAGCGATAAGGCCGCCATTTCTACCACTCTTGTGTTGTTGATTTTAATTAATGTACCTATGTTTAATGTATTTTTGGGTGTACAATAAAGAATATTTCATTCATTCATTCATTCATCCCGTGTGATGTCTGAATGACCTAAAAACTGCATAAAAAAGATCTGCGAAGCACAGTTAAGCGAGTCAACTCTAAAGGTAGCATTCGAAATGATGAAATCAACTTCATCTGCCATGACGATCAATCTCGCATCGAAAATCGTGCCAGAGATTTCGAAATATTTTTATAATTTAGTAATTATTATGAGTTAAGCTTTCCATTCATATACAATAAAATAATTATCTAATTGAAAATTGGTTTTAACTTCATTAAGAAGTCGTGACAGAACTTTTGACCCGACCTAGTACAAAACAGTGCGCGGCTGCCGAGCCGCTACTGCCGGGTTGCGGCTGCTGGGCGGCTAATGCCGAGATCCGAATGGTACCATAGGAGCGGCGCGATACTATTCTGGGGCTTTACTTTTGACACAATTGAGTTCACATAAAGATCGAATTGACATAAGAAATCTGTTATTTTGGTACTTTGGAAATGGTTGCTATTGTAACCACATTACCGCGGGGTATTTATTACCTATCTTTGTAGTTGCAACGCGAAAACGATAATTGTGTACGTCAAGTATTACCATAGCATCCGTGATACGATACGATATTGCTAATGGTAATAGTTGACGTAAAGCAACTATCGCTGTAACATTGCTGTTGGAAAGATAGGTAATGACCCCGCGGTTTTGATATTAATTCCATCCTGAGTGAACTCAATTCCGTGAAGAGTAACCCCCATGTTCTAGGTAGAACAATCAAGCACAGAATAGAATCCAGGGTCAAACAAATACAAATACAAATAATTTTATTCGCAGTAAATAGGGTAGTTACAATGAAGGTGGTCGTCATTAATTAAGTGCTTAAACCTATATAGCCATATGAGATAGCATGCAATTTTTTTTTTTTTTTTAAGGTTTAGAGCGTAATATGCATGTTAATGAATTAAATTAAATTTTACATCATACATTATTATTATTATTCAATGTCATACCTAATTCAATGTCAGTTTCTTCAATTCATAATCATAATATTTTTCAATGTCATAATTCCATGTCAGTTTAATCTTGTTTAATTTATTATATAATTTTGTCGTAATAATATCATTTATTAAACTTAACCGTGCATAGACTACAACTAGACTCCTTATGTTTCAAAAAATCATCAGTAGAATAGAACGCGTGTTCTACCAACCACATACGCAAAAGTGTTTTCGGATTAAGGGTAGATCTTTAAAGTGTCTGGATATTTTATTGAAGATTATGAGTGACATACTATTACAGTTCTTAAGGAATCGTTGAGATTTTGGAATCGTGTTTAGAACCAGTTTGTCTTGATCTTTGGGTTATATCTTTCGCCATTTTAAACTTGTCCATGTTTTGCTTAACAAACACGCACATTTCAAATATGTAGAGTGCCGGTCACCATCACACACAGCCCGGTTACACCCTGGCGCCGGCGATGTTGCCTCACTACGTCTGTAGTTGTGTGTTTGTTTGCTGACTGGGCATTTTCGTTGATTCATCGGTAGGTCCTAACGTTTTTTATACTGCTGAACTGTTCTAGGTAAAACAGAATAGAAGCAGAACAGAATAGAATCGACAGGCCTGTTCCCATAATAGCATCTTATTATTCCTTATTTCATATCATCTCTTATTGGCCTATTTCAAAGCAAGCTCTGAAATAAATTGAAGAAACAAATATCTTACCAATAGGTCTATCCCATCGTGCTAACTTGACATACGGATCCACCTTCTTATTCCATATCTCTTTTATAGTATATTCATCTAATAACTTTCCTGGCAAAACCTTATCATTCTCTATGACTATTTTAGGCTCCGACGTTTCTATGACAACTTTTTGTCTATGTTGGTCGCTTTGAGTTGAATGTACTCTTATATTACGGAGGCTATCTAGACTTTGGTTGAGTAGGAATACACGTTGACATAGACAAGATTGGGTTATGGGCGTATTTAGGCTCCGTTGATGGGTCGTTACTATATTATGGATTTGTAAAAGTTTCCTCATTTGCAATGCTTTGCATGATTGTAATGTCGTATTTTAGTCCGCCATTACATGTTAATTTTCTTGTTAGCACTGTCACTTTGACAGCTGTATTTAGACATTTATCAGTAAAATTATGTTGGCAGTACGCTCGGATAAACTTTGCTTTGTCTTAGGAAAACAATTCGTGGTTTTGACGTTTGTTTTGACATCCGGTCGACTTCACCTTTTCATTTGCCGGTTCTGAGATGGCGAATTATATTTTTTGCTGAAGAATAAATCTTCTTTAATCACACTCAAAATGGGTGTTAGATCCTTTTATAAGGCTAATTAAAGCCTATAAATATGTTCTATTGGTGAGTTTCACTTGATTTCAAGATTTTTCTTAAAACACATTGTTGTCGAAAATGTGCTATTTTAACAATACATTTTGTTTTCAGAGTGCATTTGTTTTATAAACTTCAATAGTTTGCGTTGCATTCTATTATGAGTGCTAACGTCTGAAATTTGTTTCGGGGACGGTAAGATCTCTTTTATTAAAATTCATAATGTTTTAGACTTGTACCGATAGTTTACTAATGTTGTATTTCTTCGTTACAGCGGTTGTTCGCGTCCTTTTTCTTTTTATATTACTTTTGATTTGGATCTTCATGTTATCCTGAAATTTGGCTGCGTTCTACATTTTCTCTACGTTGGGATCATGACGGCGATACCTATGCTGGCTTAGAGAAAGATGTGATGAGGTTCACAGGTAACATGGAACCAGGAGGTTAGTTTAATCCTTATTTTTAAAAGTACTACGTTAAACACGGTGCTATATTCGCAACATAAAATTAGATTAATTTATATTCACAACGTTAGATTGGATAACCCTATATTCATAAAGTAAGATTTGTTAACCATATATTCATAAAATTTGTTTGGGATAATTTAAATCCACAATAATGTTTAACTCATAGTAACTTGATATCAACGTCTACTAAATGTTATATTTATAAAATTAGATAACCATAAATTTTTGTTTAATTTAGTCTTAATTGCGTCGGCTAAAGGGAAAGCAAGGGAGTTTGGAATAAAACATTGTTCTATAATGTAAGAATTTTATTTCATAGCCACCCCCCTGCAGATTAAAAGCCTAGTCTCACCGATGACATTCCGAGGTAAATTTAGTTTATTTTTTTAATTCGATGGAGCATAACCTCTATCGTGGCGCCCGAGTTTTTTTGTTTAAAAGGTAATTTTCCTTAAATATTTAATTTAGATAAAACCTGTTGAACGCCCGCTTGCAACTTGACAAGCCGGGGGCAACATGACAATTGTCGCCTGCGACCAGGGACTTGACAACTTGCTTTCTTTTAACCTTATAGTTGTTTTGCATAATTAGTTTTATGATTTGTTTGAGACAAGCTATTTGTTGTGTTAAGCTTGTTATTTTGTTGTTTTGGATGAATATAGCACCTGTTTATTTTGTAATTTTGTTGTTGGAATTTCCACAAATTTTTTTTGTTGTAACTTTATTTGTTGACTTTACATAATTTAATACTGATAACAATTGTGTCAATAAACAATTTGTTTGTTTGTTTATAAAGAATTAATCTTTATTGGTTTTGTTTGTAAAGAATCTTATTTCTTTATTATTTGGATATGCTATTGTTAACTTTAACAATTAGTATTTTGTTTGTCTAACTTAACTATACAGAAACGGGTTTTATGTGTTGAGTTGTATCTCTTTTAATATTTAGAACTTAAAATAAGTGTTAAGCAGTTTACTTTAAGCTACAGTTACTTATTGTGAGTGGATAAAGCACCTGATTTTGATATTTGATATAATAATTTACAGATAAATAACATAAATAACTTTGATAAATAAATTTGAAAAATTTACATTTAACATAATTATTAACTTTCACATTTAACATTAACTTTATTTAACTTTAAAATGGATAAAGCTATTCAGTGTCCACCTGTTGAAAATATTTTACCTGGTGATAGTGTTACTCTTAAATCAGCTGGTACCTGTACTGGTGATGACGGTATGGAGTATGATCAGTTTGATAATGCTGTTAAGGAGAAGCCTGCTCATTCATCGTCGTTTAATATGATTAATGAAACTATTAGAAAAAATTTACCGAAGTGTTCTACTAAGTTGCCTGATTTGAAGCGTAGCGGAATTTTATTTGAAGGTAAGTCTTGTGTGCGAGAGTTCATAGTTCAAGTTGAAGACTATTTTCTTTATAGGAATTTTGATGAATGTGTTTTGGTCGGAGCTTTTTCGGAACTTCTTTCTGGAACTGCTGCCAAGTGGTTTAGAGCAAATAGATTTTTTATTAGTTCTTGGTTGGATTTGAAAGTTGCTTTATTAAAACGTTTTGATAGGTGTGATTTTGACTACTTTTTGGAACATGACTTGCGTACAAGGAAACAGAAATATAATGAGTCACTTCCTGACTTCATTACGGAAATTCTTGATATGTCTAACCGTCTTTCAATTCCTCTTTCGGAAACAACTTTAATAAGTGTAATTAAACATAATATGTTACCCATTTATACACCTTACATTTTGGGGAAGGATATTTCTTCTTTGGATTTTTTTACAGCTTTTGGGAAGGAGTTAGAGCCACTAGTGGACAGGAAGCCGTTTAAGGTACCTGTTAAAAATGTTAAGTTTGAGAAAAGTTATTCAAGTGCTGCTCAGAGCACTATTACTTGTTTGAAGTGTGGAGAAATTGGACACTCGTTTAAAAATTGTTCTAAAATTCCTGGCATAATTTGTTTTAAGTGTAAAAAGTTGGGGGTCATTACTAAAGATTGTGAGGCGTGTGCTTTGGGAAAAATTAGTTCTACCAGTCCAAAAAACTGATTTGGTCGCATCGATCTCCAGTTTTTGGTGAAACTAAGGATGAGTCGATGTGTGAAATTGTTAATCACGCTTATAGTAACAAACCTGACAAAGCTACTTGTAAAAAAGAATTTTCTGATTGGTTAGAGTATTTAAAAACCTTCTTTGGTGTTTATAAGGCTGCTCCTATCCTCTTTGTTAAAAATAATGATTCTAGACCATTCCTACAGTTTAGAGTTGGTAATCGCAAATTTTCTGGTTTGCTGGACAGTGGTTCGAATAGATGTATTTTAGGACATAATAGTCATCATGAATTTTTGAAATTAGGGTTTAAAATTAAAACATTTTCTGAAGTTGTTTCAAACTATACTTACACAGCTGATGGTTCTGCACAAAAAGCTATAGGCACTATTGATATTCCCATTACTTGTGACAATAGTACCAAAGTTATAAATTTTTTGATTATACCTACTGTAGAGTATTCTGTTATTTTGGGATTTGACTTTTGGTTGAAATTTGATCTTGCTAAGGAACTCTGGAAGAATATTACTTTTGTTGAAGATAAAAATGTTAAGTTTAGAACATGCACAGTTACAGCTGCCGCTGAGCTTGCACCTTCCGAAAATAAATTATTGTTTGAAACTATTAAACTTTTTGAAGATATTTCTTATGAAAAGAGAGGTTTAGGTCTTACTCACTTTGCTGAACATAAAATTAATGTTGTTGGTGAACCTTTTAAGCAAAAGTGTTGGTCTTTGAGCCCTGCTATGCAGAGGATTGTAAGTGATGAAGTTGATGCTTTGCTTGGGGAGGGAATTATTCAACCTTCTAAATCTCCTTGGTGTTCTCCTATTGTTATTGTAAAGAAAAAAGATGGTAGTCCGAGACTTTGTTTAGATTCTCGTCGTTTAAATTCTATAACTGTTAAAGATTCATATCCTTTGCCTTATACCTCAAAAATTTTGGATAGCCTTCGCGGTGCTCGTTTTATTACTGCTATTGATCTTTCTAAAGCTTTTCTACAAATTTCTTTAGATGAATCTTCTCGTGAAAAGACTGCTTTCGCCGTCCCGGGAAAAGGACTGTTCGAATTTGTTAGAATGCCGTTTGGTCTTACTAATGCACCAGCTGAACTCCAGAGATTAGTAGATAGGATGTTTGGACCTGAATTCGATGGTAAATTATTTCGATACCTTGATGATTTGATTTTAATAAATTTTGAGTTTTCTGAGCATATTGAGGACCTGCGCAGAGTATGTAAAATTTTAAAAGATGCCGGTTTGACCGTCAATCTGAAAAAGTGTGAATTTTGTAAGGAAAGACTCCGTTATCTTGGTTATGTAGTTGATAGAGATGGTTTACACACTGATCCCTCTAAGTTAGATGCAATAAATAATTTTCCCCGTCCTGTAACTGTAAAACAATTAAGAAGCTTTCTTGGGCTATGTTCCTATTATAGAAGGTTTATTTTCAAATTTGCTGATATAGCTTCTCCTCTTACTAAACTTACTGCTGGTTCTAGAAATTCTAGGAAACCTTTGATTTGGAATGATGAAGCTGAAACTGCTTTCGAAAATCTTAAAGAAGCGTTAATTTCTTCACCAGTTTTGCAACATCCAAATTTTGAGAAACCATTCTTTTTGCATTGTGATGCTAGTTCCGTTGGTATAGGTAGTGTATTGTGTCAGGAGGATGATGAAGGAGAACAACACCCCATTGCTTTTTATTCTAGATCTTTAAATAAATGTGAACGTAATTATAGTACAACAGAGCGCGAATTGCTTGCTGTTTTAGATTCAATTGAACGTTTTAGACCTTATGTTGAAGGTATGGAATTCACTGTAGTTACAGACCATTCTTGTCTGAAATGGCTATTAAATTTAAGTAATCCTACTGGTAGATTAGCTAGATGGGCTACCAGAATTTCTCAATTTACATTTAATATAGTTCATAAAAAAGGTATTTTACATCAGGTTCCAGATGCACTGTCTCGTGTAGAAATGGCTGCTATTCTTTCGTCTCCTGCAGATATTGTATTGCCTGAGAGTGATATAGATGATCCCTGGTATAAAAGAATCTTTGTTAATTGTCAAAAGTTTCCCACTAAGTTTAAAAATTTTAGAGTTGAAAATAATACCTTATATAGATATTGTAAAAGTAAATTTGGTTATAGTAATCGTTTAGATTGGAAAATTGTTATTCCAAAAGAAAATATTCTAGATACTATTCGTTCTAATCATGATGATGTTAATTCTGGTCATCTTGGAGTTCATAAAACTTTAAAAAAGCTTAAACAACATTATTTTTGGAATGGGATGTTTAAAGACGTTCATTTGTATATTAAGTCTTGTGATGTTTGCACAGCTTACAAGCATAGTACTTCTCCACCTTTTGGCCATATGATAAACCCTAAAAAAGTAGATTTTCCCATGGTTATGCTTTCGGTTGATATAATAGGAATTTTACCTAAAAGTTATTCTGGTCATAAATATATTCTTTCTGTCGTAGATGTTTTTACTAAATATTGTTGGATATTTCCTTTAGCTAAGGCTACTACTTTAGCAATTTGTAAGATTTTTGAAAAAGATATATTTCTTAAGTTTGGTGTTCCCAAAATTATAGTTTGCGATAATGGTACTCAGTTTACTTCTAAATATTTTGTAGATTTCATGAAAAGTTATAACATTACTAAAATATTTTATAATACTTTGTATACCCCTCAAAATAATCCAGTAGAGAGATATAATAAAACCATTGAAACTTGTATATCCTGTTTTGTTAGTAATGATCAGAGAACATGGTCTAAGTTGTTGCCTCATGTTCAGTTAGCTTTAAATAGTAGTGTTAATCTTGCTACTGATTTTACTCCTAATTTTCTCATGTTTGGTAGAGAGTTAATTGTTGATGCCTCGTTGCATAGATTTAGTAATTCTTTTGGTAATTTAGATGAAGTTGGTTTGGGTGAAAGAAATTCTTTTGCTTATTCTTTGAATTCACTTAGTGATATATTTGTTAGAGTTCAGACTCAATTGTTTAGGGCTTATAAGCGTAATGCGTCTTATTATAATAAAGGTCGCAAAGTTATTTCGTTTGCTGTGGGTGATGTTGTTTGGAGGCGTAGTTTTGTTCAGTCTAATGCTCCGGCTTATTTTTCGGCTAAACTAGCACCTAAGTTTATAAAATGTAAAATTTTAGAAAAAGTTTCAGATAACGTTTATGTTTTGAAGGATTTAGAGAAGGGTTACGTTGGGCGTTACCATGTTAAGGATATAATTAAATATTAAAATTAATTTGTTTTGGAATCTTTCAGGCTCGCCGTTGATGTCTTGTTTTGAAGACCACGCGTTTGTTAGAGAGGAATGAGATAGATGTATGTGAGGATATCGCGTTTTGTAAACTTAAGGTGATGTATGATAATGAAACTTCAGGACGGATGTCGATAGGGTTTGTTCTAAAGTTTAACTTAGGTCAATTTGGATAGAAAGAAATTTCTCTGGTTTGTTTACCCATAGTAAATGATCTTATTTTGTTTGTTTGTACATTTTGTATAATTATTGTGTACTTTGTTGTTTGAACATTTTGTTGTCTACACTTAAGACTAAGTTGGTTTAGTTATTTGTAGGTCATATTTTAAATAAGTTTATTTTGTAAGTTCTGGATATCCATACCCGGACATGACTTTTGTTCTGACCAGACAATTTATTCTTTTCAGGAAATTGTTCTTTGGTACAGTTTTTTTCTCTCTTTTGGATGACATTTATGTTTGTCCCTGACATTTTGTTCCTTTGGACACTATTTTGGTTGTCCGGAACATGTTCTCTTTTGGATACCACACTTTGGTTTTCCTTGACCTTTTGTTTGTTGGATTCTTCTTAGAATTTTTTTGTTTGTTGACTCTGTGCCCAGTAAGTCAGTGGTGTTGTGCTGATCGCAGATGAAACTTTTGGTAGACGTTTTGTCTAACGTTTGGTTTTTTAGTCGTTTTGTTCGACTTTGCCTTGCTTTGTCTTGGGCATTGTTGTTTGCCTTTGGACGCGTTGTAGTACGACGTGGGTATGCGTTGTATGCGGTTTTGTGATCGTGATCGATCGCAGGAGCTTTTGAATTGGTGACCTTTGTTGTCCAACCGATTTCAATGGTGATTTTGCTGGTTGAGAGGAGTATGTTTTTAGAATTGGTGACCTTGGTTGTCCAACCGATGCCTCGTAGTTGTAGAGAGTCGTTTGATTTGGTGACATAGTTTGTCCAACCAATTCAACGGGTAATTTTCGTTGCGTACCAATTTGTGTACCAGAGACGGTACAGGAATCACATTGCGTCAACACCCGCGAGGGCCACCGCGATGCCTTCTTGTGCAACGTCCATGCTTTCCATGTTATATTTCGAGTTGCGTACCAATTTGTGTACCAGAGATGGTGCAGGAATCACATTGCGTCAACACCCGCGAGGGCCATCGCGATCCTTCGTGTGCAACTTCCATAGTTTCCATCACAATGCTTTGTTTTAATTAGACAACCTGTACTTTTTTTAAGAATCGATGTTGTGTTGATTGAATTCAACGGTTGTAGAGTTTTTTTTTGGGTGTTCTGTTTTGTTTTTTTTTGACAATTTCATTTGATGAGAGTTGTGTTGACCTTAGAGTCTGACCATATCTTTATGAGAGATTCGTTGTTGGTAATGGTGTTGGTTTTGGTTTTGGGTTTTGGTTTATAAACACATCGTTGTTTTATTTTGTATGAAATACTAAGTTTGGTGTTGGGTTTTAGATGTTTTATAAACTTGAAAGTTTTAGTCTTGCATTGTGGTTTGAAAATCCCTTGTATTACCTAGATTAGAGTTTTGGAGAGTTTTGTAGAGTCTTTGGAAAAGTTTTGTAGGGTCTTTAGATAGAGTTTGTCATAAAAGAAAATGTCTTTTCTTTTATTTTTTTTAGGAAGGGACGGGTTGTAATGTCGTATTTTAGTCCGCCATTACATGTTAATTTTCTTGTTAGCACTGTCACTTTGACAGCTGTATTTAGACATTTATCAGTAAAATTATGTTGGCAGTACGCTCGGATAAACTTTGCTTTGTCTTAGGAAAACAATTCGTGGTTTTGACGTTTGTTTTGACATCCGGTCGACTTCACCTTTTCATTTGCCGGTTCTGAGATGGCGAATTATATTTTTTGCTGAAGAATAAATCTTCTTTAATCACACTCAAAATGGGTGTTAGATCCTTTTATAAGGCTAATTAAAGCCTATAAATATGTTCTATTGGTGAGTTTCACTTGATTTCAAGATTTTTCTTAAAACACATTGTTGTCGAAAATGTGCTATTTTAACAATACATTTTGTTTTCAGAGTGCATTTGTTTTATAAACTTCAATAGTTTGCGTTGCATTCTATTATGAGTGCTAACGTCTGAAATTTGTTTCGGGGACGGTAAGATCTCTTTTATTAAAATTCATAATGTTTTAGACTTGTACCGATAGTTTACTAATGTTGTATTTCTTCGTTACAGCGGTTGTTCGCGTCCTTTTTCTTTTTATATTACTTTTGATTTGGATCTTCATGTTATCCTGAAATTTGGCTGCGTTCTACATTTTCTCTACGTTGGGATCATGACGGCGATACCTATGCTGGCTTAGAGAAAGATGTGATGAGGTTCACAGGTAACATGGAACCAGGAGGTTAGTTTAATCCTTATTTTTAAAAGTACTACGTTAAACACGGTGCTATATTCGCAACATAAAATTAGATTAATTTATATTCACAACGTTAGATTGGATAACCCTATATTCATAAAGTAAGATTTGTTAACCATATATTCATAAAATTTGTTTGGGATAATTTAAATCCACAATAATGTTTAACTCATAGTAACTTGATATCAACGTCTACTAAATGTTATATTTATAAAATTAGATAACCATAAATTTTTGTTTAATTTAGTCTTAATTGCGTCGGCTAAAGGGAAAGCAAGGGAGTTTGGAATAAAACATTGTTCTATAATGTAAGAATTTTATTTCATAGCCACCCCCCTGCAGATTAAAAGCCTAGTCTCACCGATGACATTCCGAGGTAAATTTAGTTTATTTTTTTAATTCGATGGAGCATAACCTCTATCGTGGCGCCCGAGTTTTTTTGTTTAAAAGGTAATTTTCCTTAAATATTTAATTTAGATAAAACCTGTTGAACGCCCGCTTGCAACTTGACAAGCCGGGGGCAACATGACATGATTTTATGGTCTGGTTCAGCATTTTGTTTAACATTCACAGCATTATTCTGAAAAGGAAAATGTATTGTTAAATATACAAGCCTGGTGGATATATTAATTTTTATAGATAGTTAAGGAAGCAGCCTATTAGAAACCGCAAGGAAAATAATTATAAAACCTTTATAACAAAAATTGTTAACCTACAACAACTAATAAGCCTGGATATTTTTTAATAAAAGACCTATCAGTTATACACTCACAAAGAAAATGCCAAAAAAAAGTAGAAATTTAAATAAAATAATCCCACACTATTTCGAGATATTTCATAATAAAAATCGTATCTTGCAATATGAGTGCTTACTCTCTAACGCCGAAGTTTGCGAATATGGTTTAATTCTCAACCTTATTCCCATTGCATTAAGGCTATCTGTCAAAATCTTACTTTCACATGATGGTAACGTTTGGACATTTGCAAACTCACACTAGGCCCTCTGGTGAGAACGGATCTTTTTTTCTTGCAGCTTCTCATAGGCTCTTGGTCAACTAAAAAATTATATCAACCAGGCTTGGACAACCTTGTATGTGGCTGTGTACGTGTATATGTGTTTGTGTAAATAAAATTAAACAGTATTGTAGCTAAATCAATAATCATCAGATACATTCTTCTTTTTAGCGTTTTGATAGCAGATACTTTTTTTTTCTTTTTTATGTGCGACGGGGAAACTCTTAGCCTTCATCATAACTGATGTTAAGTATTAATAAGGCTGAAGATTGAAGCGCGCCTCCCCGCAATCCTCAATCACAGAGGAACTGGCTATCTTATCTTATAATCTTATACTTGATTGTTGTGGTCCAAAACTTAGGCTTGCATTCCAGAATGTGACTCAAGCAGTGTTGTGTACTTGAGCACAGTTAGAAAGGGACGTCGCTACATGCGATAAATGAGCGCATCCCTTTCTAACTGTGCACAAGTATAGATCACTGCTTGTGCCACATTTTGGAATACGGACTTAATGGGATTCTATTGTGTATCTGTAATTTTTTATATTGGCCAAAAAAATTTTAATATGTGGAATACCACCCTTCCACTTTAAAATTACCAATATTAAAAATTACAGATACGCCATAGAATCCCATTTAAAATATTAGATGAAGTCAACCAATTTTTTTATCAAATGTACATTGGACCAAGATATAGGATAAGTGGAATACCACCCTTAGCCACTTTGACAGACTTACGTCCGAATACTCAAATGTTTCTCAAATTTGAGAGGATCCTAAACATCAACCTGTCGCTTTAAATGTCAAAGGTATGAAAAAGACACCACAATGTTTAAGAGCTTCTTAAAGTTAAGTAGCGTAGGAGTATTCAGCCATAAGATAAGTAACTTAAGCATTAGTGCCATAATTATTAGAACCTACAATACAATATCTTTTTATATAGTTAGATAAAACATCTAGCTTCAATACAAACAAAAACATTCATCATGTGAGTGTTTGACTCAGGTGCGGATCAAACACTCAATCTTTATGTACTAGGTATATCCTAAAACATGTGTAAGATATCTGCAGTAAAGATTTATATTTCTGTACACTGAAGCATGAAATTATTGGAAAATAGTCTAGCATTACTATTAAGAATATTAAATAAAACTGAAATTACATAAAATCTTTATTCATTACACAAAAAATTTGCATTTTTATTCACATTTAATTTTAATAAACATCAATATGAATTTATATAACACATCTAACCTTAACATTAAAAACATGACTTACCTATCTAAACCCGGAAGTATATTGAAAAAAACTTGCTTAGACCAGTGTTATAAATTAAAAACAAGCGTAATAAAAAATATGAGCACGTAATTTATATTTTTCAAGGTTATTCGCCAGAATTCAAGTTCATAGGTTATGATGAGACCTTTTTCAAGCTGAATTCTATCAAGATGCCTTTTAAGCTAGGAGAGGATCACTTCACTTTATAAAGCGATAGCTCAATTGATATAAAATATATTTATAAACACAAAAATACTAATAAACTTTCAATAAATCCACAAGGTATCCGTACGAATACGAATGGTACGAATCCGACTGAGTTTGTTGATTGATTGACTTGACTTTTCTAGTTTTGAGCATTTACTTTTGACAGTGACATTGACACTAACAGACAGCTGATAACATTGGTCGGTCGCACTTTGCATTGCACTGCAAAAATATTTTAAATGTCGCAGGATAATTAGATAAATCGTTTTTTTGCGGAAATCTTAGGGATATTGCGAAAACACGAATAATTAGACAATGGTGTTGTCATTTCTCAATCCCAAAAAAATAAGATAGAATTTTTGCGAAAAAATTGGTTGCCTTAGTAAGATTACGAAAAGAATCCCTGGCTTTGAAATAAGAACACTGATTGGCTGGTCGGACCGTCCAAAACAACATCTTCTCTCATTGGTTGACGAGTTGACGTTTCAAATGACAATCCTTTCTCTCACGTGTAATAAACATTCTGTGAACCAATCAGAATAAGAGTTAGCAAGCAACAAAAAATGATCTAATCAGAGTAAAGAATATCCAATGTTACTAATGCAACCCGTATTTTTGCAAAAACCCTATCTTATTTCAGTAAGATTGAGAAATGTCAACACCATTGTCTTGTCTACTAATTTATTATCCGTGTTTTTGCAATATCTCTAGGATTTTTGCGAAAATTCTATTTATCAAATCCTCCTACTACATATATATTCCATTTAGCCAAAATAAGACTCCTCACTCTGTGAATGCGGTCTGGTCTGGAGGCAGGAACAACAGGATCATATCTTTTTTAACAACAGGATCAATTCTTTTTATTAACAATTTTTTTCCCAACCCAAGTATCCAACTTCCCCTTTAGAAAGGTACTCAAATGTATTCCGCCTATTCCCATCCAATTTTAATGCTGTCCAGTGTCCTGTCTTATGTAAAATCTCCTTGTATTGATGTTTTATGTAAATATATAACTTAAATATAAGATTACAAAATGTATTTGTCCTGTCGTTGTCACTTATAACACCCGTTATATCTAAGTATTGTGCTTGCCCCTATTCAGACTGATCAACAGCTGTTTCTACAGAATAAAATTCAACATTTTAGATTACCCCCTCTAAACTTGCGCGAACGCCTCGGAGAAGCACTGAGTAAGTCTGTAGGAAAAGCAACCAACACTGAGCTTAAAACTTGACATTGGCGAAATCCAAAAGGGCACCGCACCACTACTATTATTATACAAAAACATTTATTATTTTTTTTACAAGAAAAGAAAACATGTTAATATAAATTGGTAGTAAACATAACTAAAAGCTTTGGAAAATAAATAATTTTAATATAATGCGGCCGCAAAGAGAATTAATTCATTAAATATCGAGTGTTTGGATTTGGATAATATCCTCTCTGAGGCCGCATCGCATTCATCTTGTTCATTTTTTTTACAGTGCGAACGCACGCACTCAATCACATGTGTGTGAGCAAAGCCGTATGATTTTTCGTTCAGAAATACTCTCTGTGTAATTGTGAACGAAAAAAAAAAAGAAAATGTCAAATGAAAAACGAAAATAAAAGAATGTTGGGTAGTGGTCTCTTTTTTCGTTGTTTCGTTTATTTTCCCTAAAATGGATTAGAAGAAACTTCTAAAAATTATTGATACAGCAATGGAAACGACTGTTACAGTCGAAAGAGTAAGTCTTTTTTTATTTTACTGTTTACTTAAAAAACTCAAAGGCTGAATTATGTACACATCAAAAGTAGAATTTTTAATCAAAAAAAATCCAAGCTGTCTCTTTTTCCATAGTTCTCTGAAAGCAAACTTTGTAGATACACCCCAACCTTTATTACCTACTTATATAGGTACTTGTTTATTACTTAAAAAAAGTATGTGATATTGATAGCCTGACCTACAATACAGCTAATACTTAAAGAGGCCGGTGACCGGTCAGCTCACCATACTTATGTTATTCCAAAGTTATTTGCATCTAGAGCATTATTTGCTGTACTTGTGATGTTATTCAGATAAAGACAGTATTTATCTAGGTCTCCATTTAAAAAATAATCCAAAAATGCCAATTGCAGTTTTGTGTGAAAAAATGTAATTGGCATAATTTTTTTATTGGGTAGATATTTAAGATACCTATGACAAATGACAGTCCGGATAGATGACGATTGACGACCAGATGGAACAGTGGATTACCTAGCTTCTGCCTTTGATCTGACTCCAAGATGGGCGGATGTCCCTGCTAAGCTGTCTACTGTCTTGTCCATCTGATCAAGGGCAGGAATGGCCGCCGCCGTCGTTGATGTCATTGCCCTGGTCTGGCTTCTCATTCTATCCATGGGCTGGGTCAGTTTGCTCGAAGGACCACTTTGTCTGGTCCTTTGTTTGATCGTCTTGGTCAGGTCGAAGGAGGCTGGCTTGGTAATCCACCGTTCTGTCTGGTTGTGGATTGTCATCTGTCATAGGTGTCTGTCATTCGTAGTATGTAGGTCTGTCACTCATCAGCCAGTCAGTCAGGCTGGTATTCATAACAACAGAAGTGCAAAAGCATATTTTTTTATGAACAATGGGGAGTCTCTTAGCCTTCTTCATACCTGATGTAAAAATATGGAAGCGAGCCTCTCCCGGAATTCTCAACTACTGAGAAACTGGCTATCTTACCTCTAACTGCCGGAACACAACAATGCTGAAAATATGATTGTTATGGCGACAGACTTAGATAAGCTGGTGGTAGATAGCCAAGCGGACTTACAACTAGTCCTACCACCAACCATAACTTATTTCTTGTTCTCATTCTCATTCTGGTTCTCGTTCCCATGTAAATAACGGGATAAAAAGTATTCTGTGTTTCAATCCAAGCTATCTTCAATCTGTGTGCCAAATTTCATCCAAATCTGTTCAGTAGTTTTTGCGTGAAATAGTAACAAATATTCATCCATCCTCACAAACACGCATTTATAATAGTACTAGAGGTTTCACCGCGTGGTGGGAATATCAAGATAAAAAGTATCCTATGTTCATAACCAGGCTAATTTTCTATCTGTGTACTAAATTTAATCCAAATCCGTTCAGTAGTTTTTATCTTTATTCGTTACAAACAATCAAATGTTTCCTCTTTATTATATTAACTGTTCTTGTGGGAATAGAGGGATAAATAGCTGTGCACTTATTATTATTATTATTTGGAAGGAGGGACGCCGGCAAAGCCGGACGGGCGATCAGTCACCATAATCGGAACCACTTCGCCCAGTTCCCCAAAGTCCCCTGACAAAAAGACAGGGGGGAGGGCGGGTTATCATTTACCCCACCGGCGTCGGGACCTCGAACCTACCTGTGCGCTTACAATACCTATTTAGTTGGCTTATTGTAAGCTGCTTTAAATCCTCTTCTTTCAGCTTGTCTACTTCAAAGAGTTCCCAGCGCAGCGATGCGTACATCGGGCATTCTGCCATGAAGTGATAGCTTGTTTCTTCTTTTTCTCTACATTGTGGACAGATAGGGTCCTCTGCTCTATTGATCACTGACAGGTGTCTGTTTAGGGGACAGTGTCCTGTCAATACTCCTACAATGTTTCTTATGTCTCTCCTACCCAGTCTAAGTAGCTCTCTGGTTTTCTTTTTGTCCATTGATTTGATGAAGATCTTGGACTGTCTGCAGTCCTTTCTGTTCATCCATCGTTGGTTAGTTTCTTTGATTGTCCTTATCTCAATGATGTTTTTGGTAATTCTGTGTGAGATTGGCAGTCTCGGTTCCGGCCCGATGTATGGTTCATCAGCCCCCTTTCTAGCCAATGCGTCGGCTTCCTCATTGCCAATGTTACCTTTGTGTCCTGGTACCCAGGCAATTTCTACCTCAACCCGGTTTGCAAGTTCCTGAATGGTTTGTTTACACTCAGCTGTGCACTTTACATTACCTGCTATCATATTTATCTCTTGACACGTCTTAGGTTGGCTGGAAGAGATCTCTTTTAGAGATAAGTCCACCTTTCTCTCTCGCTCGGCTCGCTTCCATCTTTCTTTATAAATTAATATCAGGTATGATGAAGGCTAAGAGTCTCCTCGTCGTTCATAAAAAAATATATATATATATAAAAAGTAGCCTATGTGTTAGTCCAGATTAGTTCACTACTTGAAGTTCCTACATACCAAATTTGATCCAAACCCTTTCAGTAGTTTTTGCGTGAAAGAGGAACAAACAAACAAACAAACTGACATACATTCGCATTCATAATATAGTAGGAAGTAAGATAGGATAGGAAGTAGGATAGGATTAGTAGGAAGTAGGATTAATATGATCAGATCAATGCCTGTGATGTTGTTTGATATTTATTTGTTAACATTTCAGCTGGATGACGAAGAAAATTCTGATTTTCTACCTTCACAAGAAATCTTACGAGAGAATTTGAAAGCAAGTCGGAAGAAAAGAGCGGCACGGCGGACGAAGAAGTATAAATGTCGGATATGCTATGAGGTATTTATTATAATAACACTTTATTGGACAAACAGGTAACACAGGACAATTTATAAATAGAAAATGTGCCGCACGCCCCGCTCGGATTTGGCAGTGGACTGTATCGTTGCGGAGGGCGAGACGTACGGTTTTTCAAACTGGATGCTGGGTTGCGAAGTAAAACGCAGAGGAGCTTGTTGTACCAGGAACTAGGAGAGCTTGCTTGCTGTCTCTTTCAGAGTCTTGAGGCGAGAGTGGGACAAGTGATGATCCGTAGCCATAGAAACCCGACTCTCACTAAGCTACTTAAAGGCAATACCGTATAGAGAGCCGCGCGCAAGCTCACCAGTTTTCAACTTTATTTATCTCATTTTATCTATGCACATACGACGTTTCTTATCACTAACAATTCCTTATCAGTCACAATATTACATGTTACATATTAAAATATTCTAAAAAATTATTGCTATCAAGTTAAGTTACAGTTTCAATACTACGTTCAATACTATTTCTAATCTACCTATAAATCGTTTTGGGAAATGAGAAAACACACGAAAAAATATACTTTATTTCTTAATACCTTATCAGCTATTTACTTAACTCTTATGTATCATACCTTATCGTGAAGGTCTAATTAGCCGCTATGTGCGTAACATCAATTTATCAACATGGGATAATTTATTTGTAAATACCTACTCTATAAATACCTACTGCATAAAACTTTCATACAAACTAGTACAACACGAACAAGCTTTACAATACACGAAAAACACTAATTGCAAATATTATCGACTAAATACATTCCAAACACAAAGAAACTTATTATTATACTATAAAACACTAATAGACAACGAATTCAATAGATTTTACACTTATAACTAGTCACGAAATTTCACATCACAATACAACTTTATTACCACAATTATTAGTCACTGTCTATTGTTCACTTTATTGCACTATTCTGCCGGCCGTCCCGAACATTCTCCCGCCGTGTAACGCCGGCGCCGCCGCCGTCGTTACATCCAGTAGTCGGTGAAGGGTCGGCCGCCGTTGCCGTGGGGATGATGACCAGCTTCTTTGTTGGCCGTCGAAGGATGCCGCCTCTCGTTCTGATGTCCGCCGCTCGTACCACGCCGTCGGTCCCCGGGAAGGTCGCCGTTACCATTCCACGGGGCCAGGTGTTTCGTGGTAGCGTGTTGTCCACGATGAGGACCAGGTCGCCCAGCTGCAGTGCGGGGCCCTTGCCGTGGGGCTCCCGCCGGTGCTGGAGCTCCGGTAGGTACTCGCGTAGCCACCTCGCCCAAAATAGGTCGGCGAGACGTTGAGACGCGCGCCAGTTGGCGCGCCCGATGAGGTCCCCGTCGGAGAAGCTGCCGGGTGCGGGTGTCAGAGCTGACCCGCCCAGCAGGAAGTGGTTTGGAGTGAGGGCCTCTTCGTCTTGGTGGTCCACGGAGACATGTGTGAGCGGACGACTGTTGACTGTGTACTCCGCTTCTGCGAGTAGTGTCGACAGTACCTCTTCTGTAGGATGGCGACTCTGCTGTGTGGCTGCCAGTGCGACCTTGACTGATCGGACCAGGCGTTCCCAGGCGCCCCCCATGAACGGGGCCCCAGGTGGTATGTAGCGCCAGCTGATCATCTTCTTCTCTGCTTCTGAGTGTGTGGCTTCGTCGATGGCGCGGCGCAGCTCCTTGTCGGCGCCGTGCAGGTTGGTCCCGTTGTCCGACCATATCTCCGTCGGACACCCCCGTCGAGATATCATGCGCCGCAGCGCCATGACCGCCGAGTCGGTGCTGAGTGATGCCGCTACTTCCAGATGTACGGCCCGGGTAGTTAGGCACGTAAATATCGCGACGTATCTCTTCTGCTGCGTGCGGCCCACGGTGACGGTCAGTGGCCCAAAGTAGTCGAGCCCTGTGTAGGTGAATGGCCGCTGGTGATGTGCGAGTCGACTCGGTGGGTGGTTCCCAGTAGATGGCTGCGACGGTTGTGCTCTTCTTATGCGACACAACACACACTCGTTGACTATTTTTCTTGTAACGGGCCGTAGACGTAAAATCCAATAATGTTGTCGGCACTCGTTGATTGTCATTTCTGCCCCGGCGTGCGATAATCTTCTATGTACATTTTCTATATACAGTTTCACTCTTCGGTCGTTGCCGTCGGTCACGGGTGGCGCCACCGTCGCGGTGACGTCGCGAACTGCGCTTATTCTGCTCTTCACTCTTATTATGTTATCTTCATAAGTTACGGCGAGCGCGTAGAGACGACTATTTCTTGAAACTGTCTTTTCTTTCTTCAATTCTTCTATTTCACTCGAAAAACAACTTTCTTGTATTGCACGAACTATCAAATCTTCGGCACGACGTAGATATGCGTTATCAATGTGGTGATAACGTCGTTGCACATTTTTTCCGATAGATGGCGTCGCGTTGCGTAACTTCTTATCAACTGTTTTCTTATCAGTTGTTATTTTGTATTCCTTATCGCCTTTTTCGATTTTCTTCGTTCTTTTGTAGTTGACCTTTTCTTTTTTCTGTCTGCAGAGGTCGATGAACTGTAGCACTCGCGCCGTAGCTCGTAGGTATATAAGCCATTTCGATATGTTTTCGGGGTCGGGAACACATTCACTTATTTTTCTTGAATCAGCTGTTCGTGTGTAGGTACACTTTTCTTCACCCGTTGGCTCCCCCGGTTTTACTCGTTCTGTTGGCCACTCTGACTCGTCGTTCTGTAGAAAGCTCGGTCCGGCGTACCATCTGTGTGCACTAGTGAAGTCCTGCGGCACGTCTCGGGTCGCGTCGTCCGCGACGTTTAGTTTCGTAGGTACCCACCGCCACTCGTGTACAGCGGTGTTTTCTTCAATGGCGGCGATGCGATGCGCGACGAACGGTTTGTATGAGCGCGATCCGGTTTTCACCCAAGTAAGAACGGTTTTACTATCTGTCCAGTATGTTTTGGAGTCGGGTTTGCGGTCGTGCTCTTCTATAACTGCCGCGGCCATGCGGCTTCCCATTACGGCTGCTTGTAGCTCGAGGCGTGGTATCGATGTTAGCTTCAGTGGAGCGACCTTAGCTTTTCCCATTGCTAAGGTGAGTGTCACGTGACCTTCTGGAGTGACCGCGCGCCAGTATATCGCTGCGGCATACGCGGTTTCGCTAGCGTCGACGAACGTGTGCAACTGTAGGTTCACGGCGTCGCTGTAGTGTAGGTATCTTCTTGGTACGGACACGAAGCGTAGGTTTTCGAGGTGTAACATCCACTCTCGCCACTGTTCACTGAGGTCACTGTCGAGGTCATTGTCCCATTCGGTGCCGCGGCGCCACACTTCTTGTAGTATTTGTTTGGCTTTTATTGTCACTGGCGCGGCGAGCCCCATCGGATCGTAGAGTGACATAACTATCTTCAGCGCGATTCTTTTCGTTGGTGCAGCTCGATTCAACATTTCTTTCGGTATACGTGCGAGATCCAGGTTGAATGCCAGCTCGTCGGTGTCCGGCCTCCAAACTAGTCCCAGCACGCGTTCGCTGCTAGCCCCGTCCGCCAATGTTTTCTCATCTCCGGTCGTTGACCCCTCGTCGTCGATCAGCTGTTTCAATACTGGTGGCGAGTTCGACGCCCATTTTCTTAATTCAAGTCGCGCGCCCCGGTGTATTTCTCGTACTTGTGTTGCTATGCGCGCGGCTTCTTCTTCGGTTTCGTAGCTGTCGAGGTAGTCGTCGACGTAGTGGTTTTTTACTATCGCTGCGGCGGCTTCTGGGTATTTTTCTTGGAACTTGCTCGCGTTCTTATTTTTGATGAATATTGCGGTCGACGGTGAACATGTTGCTCCGAATATGAGTGAAGTCATTCTGTATTCTTGGTTCTTCCATATATATCGTAGAAAATCTCGATCTTCTTCACGAATCTTCACTTGCATAAACATTTCCGCTATATCGGCGGACACGGCGATCTTGTGTTGACGAAAGCGCATAAGTACGCCCGGAAGTGATTGTAGTAGATCCGGACCGGATAACAGCTGATCGTTCAACGATGTCCCTCCGGTGCGGGCGGCGGCGTCGTGCACGATGCGTAGTTTGTCGGGCTTCATTTGATTTGTTACTCCAAAGTGCGGTAAATACCACGATTTGCCAACCTCCCGCTTTTCGGGCGCGGGTTCGGCGTAGCCTTTCTCGATCAATGCTTCCATCTGTTCACTATATTTCTTCTTTAGTGTTTCATCTTTTTCAAGCTTCTTTTCCACGGAGTGGAGGCGGCGCACGGCATTTTCATAGTTTTCCGGCATGGTCACGGCGTCGCTCTTCCACAGTAGCGCCACTTCGTAATGGCCATCGGCGCGCTGTACGGTACTCTCTTCTAAGATTTTCAATGCGCGCTGCTCAGGGTCAGTGGACGGCTTCTTGGGTTCAATGCCCATGTTCTCGATCGCGAAGTGTTGTCTCAGCTGTTCATCCATGTTTTCGTCGATGGCCTTCAGGTGGTGTACATAGTTGACACGCTGGCCGATGGAACGTGTGTGCGCGCCGTGTAGCACCCAACCCAGTGGTGTCAATGACGCGATCGGCTGGTCGCGGTGCCCTTTTCGTACCTCTGCAGCCAACAGTAGGTGCCAGTTGTCTTGACCGATCAGGATTTTGGGCTCCGCGTGCGGGTACTTGATGTGGTCTTCGATCCCGCGCAGGTGTTGACAGCGTTCGATGTCCTTCGCACTGACTTGTTGTGGTGACAGGCGTAGGCGGTCGATGGTGCGTGCGTGTATTTTTTCCACGGCGTTGTTGCGGCGTAGTGTAACTGTAACTCGACGAGAGCGGGACGCATTCAAATTCTTCTCTGTAATCGCTTCTATATGGAGTGGGTCGATCGGTCCCCGCGCGCCGATGGCGTCAGCGAGGTTGCTGTCGATTAATGTCACTGTTGACCCGTCGTCCAGTAGCGCCCACGTATCAATCTCTCCCGCCGGTGCAGACACCCGTACAGGTACCATCTTCAGATACGACTTCGACTTCATATTTGTCCACGTTGTAGTGACTGTTTCGGCTTCTTTTTTCACATTTTCAGTTTTCTTTTCGCGATGTAGCATTCGGTTGTGTCGCGCCGGACACCCATTTATGTTGCAGCGGTTCATGTTGCAGCTGTGAGACTTGTTTCTAAAACGCAGGCAACGGAAACACAATTGATGTTGTTTCGCTAAGTCCCATCTTCTATCTATATCCGCTTCGTTGAATTTGTTGCATTCTCGAATATTGTGTTGTTTCTCTTCGCAGATAATACATTTTCTGTCTCGCTCTTCTTTCTTCCCCCTCTCTTCATAATATTTTCTCCCCCCGTACGACGGCGATCTTCTATCTCTGTCGTGCAGTGTTGTCTCGCTCTCTTCGGCGTCTTGAGTCGCAAATGTTCGCTGTTTTCTTTGTTGTTGATACGACGTCGGCACTGGCTTATGTTCATTTTTCGCAATCTCGGGGTCGGCGTACTGGGCGCATCCTCCCACGTATTTAAGTAGAAACTTCTTAATTTGGACGAGCGGCGGATCTTCTTCTGTCATTTCTTGACACGTTTCATACCATCGGTAGCGTACTGAACCTGGCATTTTCTTTACTATCGTTCTGGCCACTTCGTCGTTGTACAGCGAGTGTTGTTTCTTCAATGATTGCAGCGCTTCGACGGCGTCCTTGACTCGTGACGTCATCGAAATAAGGTCCTTTGGGTCGTCGCCCGCTCTCGGTAGGTTTCGTAGTCGTTCGAGCTCGTGCGTTGCTATGGTTTCCGCTCTTCCGAAGTTCCACTCCAAGGTTTTCATGATGTCTTCCGGTGTGCTCTGGATGCTGCTCAGTAGGCTGTTGACGACGGTGCTGGCGCGGCCGTAGAGACATCTTCTTAGTCTTGATTTGTTATCAAGTGGTGAGTGGTGCGCGGCGGTTTCTTCATAGGCGGTGTTGAACGCGAACCATTCTTGAAAGGCTCCCCCGAATTTAGGTAGCTCGGAGGACGCGCTGTGCATGTGCGGACGTAGAGAGCGCTCGGCTAGGGCGATGACGGCTTCCTTAATGTTCCCGATTTCTACATTGATCGGATTCGGCGATGAACACGGCGGACACGGCGGTGTTATCTCTTCTATCTTGCTCGTAACGGCGACTGGTTGTGTTCGTAGACACGTAGTTCCTCCAGTTACGACGGCAGGCTCGGCGGACGTCATCTTCTCAATGCTGTTCGTAACGGCGACTGGTTGTACTCGTGGACATGTAGTTCCTCCAGTTACGAAAGCAGGCACGGCGGCGGACTCGGCGGCGGACACGGCGGCGGACTCGGCGGGTGCGGCGGCGGACACGGCGGGGGCGGCGGACTCGGCGGGGCAATGCGGCTTGTCGCTAATTGCCAATGGTGTGGACTCTTCTATCCACGATCGGACTCGTTCATTCACATCGGCGTCGGATTCGCTGATGTGTGACGTATTATCTTCTTTATCTTCTTCGGCAACACGGTTTGCTAAGCGTTTCTTCTTTACAATGCTTAGCGCGATCTTCATTTCTAATATTTCTTGCTCTAAAGCTAATTCTTCTTCGATTGCTTGAGCCTTCCTTAACTTCTTGCTTCGGTGGGACGGCGTGGCGGCGGCGGCGGCGTTCGATGCGGCGGCGGCGGCGGCGCTTCCAGCGGCGACTTGCGGTATCGGAGATAGTGCGACGTCTGCGGTCGGCACTACGGTGGTTGTCGCTTCGCTGGTCCCCGTGGTGGACTCCATAGTGGTCCCGGACTCGGTGGTCCCCGATGACGGATTTGACGCGGTGGCGTCCTCACTCCCGGCCTCTTCACGGTGGCTCCTTCCTCCGCTGGTCGATCTTGTGACAGGCATGGCTTCTGCGTTTCTTCGATATTCGGCTCGCAATGGACCAAAATGTACCGCACGCCCCGCTCGGATTTGGCAGTGGACTGTATCGTTGCGGAGGGCGAGACGTACGGTTTTTCAAACTGGATGCTGGGTTGCGAAGTAAAACGCAGAGGAGCTTGTTGTACCAGGAACTAGGAGAGCTTGCTTGCTGTCTCTTTCAGAGTCTTGAGGCGAGAGTGGGACAAGTGATGATCCGTAGCCATAGAAACCCGACTCTCACTAAGCTACTTAAAGGCAATACCGTATAGAGAGCCGCGCGCAAGCTCACCAGTTTTCAACTTTATTTATCTCATTTTATCTATGCACATACGACGTTTCTTATCACTAACAATTCCTTATCAGTCACAATATTACATGTTACATATTAAAATATTCTAAAAAATTATTGCTATCAAGTTAAGTTACAGTTTCAATACTACGTTCAATACTATTTCTAATCTACCTATAAATCGTTTTGGGAAATGAGAAAACACACGAAAAAATATACTTTATTTCTTAATACCTTATCAGCTATTTACTTAACTCTTATGTATCATACCTTATCGTGAAGGTCTAATTAGCCGCTATGTGCGTAACATCAATTTATCAACATGGGATAATTTATTTGTAAATACCTACTCTATAAATACCTACTGCATAAAACTTTCATACAAACTAGTACAACACGAACAAGCTTTACAATACACGAAAAACACTAATTGCAAATATTATCGACTAAATACATTCCAAACACAAAGAAACTTATTATTATACTATAAAACACTAATAGACAACGAATTCAATAGATTTTACACTTATAACTAGTCACGAAATTTCACATCACAATACAACTTTATTACCACAATTATTAGTCACTGTCTATTGTTCACTTTATTGCACTATTCTGCCGGCCGTCCCGAACAGAAAACAAACACCAGGTGTTCTTATTGCTACAAAGCAAGCTCTTCCAGGCAACCTTGGGTGAAAGAAATATAAATAAGAAGGACAATAGGGGACTGGGTGCAGAAAAAAGAAATAATAAGTATATACTAACAGATAAATACCGATAGAAAAAAAGATAATATTTATAAATTAGTAAGAAAGGAATTGATTTCTAACTTGTTCACCAAAGGATTTCAGAGTCTGAGCCTTTCTGATTTTTTAATCCAATGATCTTTTGTACCATACCTCCGTTTCGTAACAGCATCGCGATCTAAAACCTCTGGACGCATGTTCGTCGTTGCGATCATCGCACGTTCATTTCCTTTAATAACAGATTTTCGACTTGTTGTCGATTGGACTTTCGCCCAAACACGTCACTGTTCCAAAATGGTTGCTATGTAATGTGTAATAAAATATATAATAAAATCCCAAAGCAGTTTAAGTGTGGGCTTTCTAAATTAATAACAAGAAAACTGCGCATGTGGCTTACAGAAAAGTGTTTTTATAGTGTAAGAGAGTTTTTCACTAATTAATGATTATAATAATAATACTAATGATCATGACATGACATGATAATAAATAAAATAAAAATGCATTTATTTCAGTAATCATGTTACAGTACATTGCTGAGACTTCCCTGTAAGTTATCAAAAGATACTTGTATTGGGAATGACCCGCTTCTTCCCTAGTGGATGACAGTAGATTACAAAGATGTACTTTATTGTTACATAACTTACAAAAGATAAAAAGTTAAGAAACTAAAAATACGAAGAATATAATATTTCTTCTTCTTATAGTAAGGCATGTAGTTGATGTTACACATGAGGCATAGTATATTGTGGTGAGTGAGTATGTATGGTATAATGGTGTGTGTGTATGTTTGTGTGTGTGTGTGTGTGTGTGTGTGTGTGTGTGTGCGTGTGTGTGTATGGGCAGGCAATTCTAGTTAAAATATTTTCCACTTCACGTTATTATTAATAATAATAATAACGTGATAAGACAATGCTAGGATAGTAATATGATAATAGTTTATAATATGATATGAATATAAATATAAAGAATATTTTTGCATGTTAAATTATTGTTAACTGAATAGAGAACTGTAATGTATCCTATTTAACACCATGTGTGCCTATTCTTAGCAAATAAAATGATTTGATTTTGATTTGATTTGATTTGCATTTTATAGGCAAACAAGACCGATATAGGCCTCTAAAGGGGTTTGAACTTATTGGCCTCGTCCCCGGTTCATGTTTTTTTTAAGTGGCATCGCATATTTATTGTTCATCTTTACGTTCCCTATCTATTTATATTATTTAGGTATTATTAAATAAATTATATATTTATTTCAAGAAACCTAAAGAATCATAATGGTTTGTGACAATGGAACTTAAACAAAATGGCGTCTCATACTACGGACTGGAATGAGGCCAGCCTCCATATAAAAAAGTTTAAACACCTTTAGTCTATTAACTCACTTCAAAATGCCAGTTGGATTTGTTTTTAATAGTAGTTGTTTAATAAATCAACTAATTTTCATTTTTTTTTTTATGAATGACGGGGAGACTCTTAGCCTTCATCATACCTGATGTTAAGTATTGATAAGGCTGAAGATGGAAGCGAGCCTCTGCCGGAATCCTCAGCTACTGAGAAACTGGCTATCTTATCTTGAACTGCTGGAACACAATAATGCTGAAAACATTGTTGTTATGGCGTCAGACTTAGATAAGATGATGGTAGCTAGCCCGGCCGGCGGACTTACAACTGGTCCTACCACCAACCAAACCGAATACAATATGTATCCCCGCTGGGAATCGAACCCGGGACCCCTGGGTCTGATACCGGTGGTTGTACCACTAGACCACAGAGGTGGTTAATTCAATTATAAGTAGCTTACTTAGGCACGCAAGCGCTATTGCTGTCCCTTTTCTTGCACTGAGAATTTATATTTCTTATTCTCTTTGCACCGCAATTTCAGACTGACATCAATGCGTCGGCTTATTAAGCTACTCTGGGAATTGAATATGTTGTGTAGTCTCAGGTTTCATCAATTTACTTTTTTCCAGTTATTCAAAGATGAAACCGGTCTAATTCTCCATGAGAAGACACATGATCCTGATAACCCATATTCTTGTTCAAAATGCCAGTTCAAGACTAGCAGAAGAGATTATTTGAAACAGCACACACGTAAGGTTCATAATAAGCAGAATTATAAAGAAGAATGCGATATCTGTGGAAAGAAGTTCCTCTTCAAATCACTATTGGATAAACATGTGAGAGTGCATACTGGTGAGTCATTTTGATGATTTGATTAGATCTAGTACCCCCTCGACACTCGCTTCGACCCTAATGAATAAAGTATCCATTGGATCTTATTTTCAGGTCCCATTCTTTTTTTTTTTATTCAAGACGGGGAGACTCTTAGCCTTCGTCATACCTGATGTTATGTATTGATAAGGCTGAAGATGAAGCGAGCCTCTCCCGGAATCCTCAACCACTGAGGAACTGGCTATCTTGTCTCTAACTGCCGGAACACAACAATGCTGAAAACATTGTTGTTATGGCGTCAGACTTAGATAAGATGGTGGTAGCTAGCCAGGCGGTCTTAGAACAAGTCCTACCACCAACCAATCCAATGGGATATGTTTTTTAAAGAGGGTCGGATGGGCACTTTTATTTAGATGTGGTAGAATTTTGAGGGTCCATTGAGACCCTCTGAGTGATAATAACAACGTTCATAGTAGGTATTTCCGGAAGATGCAAACGTTTGTACGATGAATACTAGCATTTGTATCGGATTCATGGCTGCTCATGGAAGAGGAGCCCATGGCGCAGTGGTTCGCGCGCCCGGCGTGCGATTGTTGAGGTTAAGCAACTTTCGCAATGGTCGGTCACGGGATGGGTGACCAAAATTTTACTATCTCGATCGAGCCTCGAGCCGAGATCGTTAAGCCGTTGGTCCCGGCTGCATTAACAGTCGTTTGACTCACCAATCCGCATTGGGCCCGCGTGGTGGGTTATGGCCCGTTCTCCTTATCCATCCATAAGGAATGCCAGTGCCCCAGCAGTGGGGACTTTAAAAATAGCTGATGACGATGGCTGTTCATATATATCTAGATTAACATACTTAAAGATGTATTTCTATCCGTACCCTAATCCTGCTAATATTATAAATGCGAAATTATGACAGTTTGTTTGTTACTAGTTCACGCTAAAACTACTGAACCGATTTGGATGACATTTGGCTAACAGATACGAAATAGCCTGGATTAACCACGCGGGTGAAACCGCGGGCGGCCGCTAGTATTCCATAAACACGGACAACTGAGCCCAATAAATTAAAAAAGAAAATATTCTTTGAAATAAAACAACTTTTACGGATATCAAACGCGCTATATTTCACGAACTAAGTTGTAATTGTCCGTATTTATAGGTTTTTAGGGGAGGACCACGGCAGCTGAAAAGGTGCCGTCGGGAAAATCAAAAACCCCTAAAAACCAAAAAATACGGACAATTACAACTTAGTTCGTGAAATATAGCGCGTTTGATATCCGTAAAAGTTGTTTTGTTTCAATGAACAGTGCGCGCCAAAACTTAAGATGTACGTATGAAAATTTTCTTTATTCAATTGAGCATATTACACGCTTTTTTGAATTGTCAGTTTTCCCCTACCACCCGTTTCAGACTCTTATCTGACAAGAAAAAACGGGCGCAAATAAACTTACTGGCTTTATCAAATGTAAGTAATGGTATTTACAATATACCATTACTAAATACAAATCAATAAAATAACTTTTTGATTTGACTGATGAGTAACAAGTAGAAATTATGTTCTTATGGTAAATTTTAAATAGAAAAATATTGGAAAAAATTAACTCGGCCACAAGTGAATTCTCAGACGGGAATCGAACCCGCGACCGCGACCAATATTTTTCTATTTTAAATTTACCATAGGTATAAAAATAGCATTGAAAAATGCAAAAATTACAAAATCATAAAGTTTTTTTTTATTTTCCCGACGTTTCGGCACCTTTTCAGCTGCCGTGGTCACGGGATGAATTTTGTTTCTGTATTGAAGTTGTTGATGCGGTGTTCTATTGGGCTCTGTTGTCTGTGCCGTATACTGGTCTGGGTGGCTATCGCGTAAAAAATATATGGACATGGGCTTCATTTGACAGTTAAATGACCATAGATGGTAATTTTTTGAGCTTCAATTCAACTGTCAAATGAAGCCCATATCCATAACCAGATTTTTTACGCGGTAGGGCCCCTTAACAACTATATTTAGTTTGTAACTATACTTGTTGTTTTTATAATGTGCAATAAATTGTTTTAATATATTTTTGTTCTGTTTTTTTAGGTGAGAAGCCTAATAAGTGTGAAGTATGCGGCAAAGGCTTCAATTCAAACTACTCGTTGAATTGTCACAGACTTATTCATACAAGTAAGTGGTATTTCTTATATTTGTCTTCATCTTACCTGACGCCATAATTACTAAAGAAACTTTAGTTAGAGCATTGGTTCTCAAACTTATTTCGTCATGTCTCCGACTTTGAAAATCAATTATTTTTCAAACGTCGGGAAAACCAAAAAACCTTCACACGAAGTATTAGCTCTAATCTCGTGTAAATAAACTGTGCGCTAGTGATTCGTAAAAGTTGTTTTACTTAAATAAAACTAATTTTCTGAATTTTTACCATGAAATAACACATTGTGGTTGTTCAATTTTTTTTTTATTTATAAATACTTTTAACTGCTAAAAACAAATATCACATGACCATTTAAGTCACAAATACACGCGACAAGTATGTCATTTGGATCGCATCCATAGTGCAGTTTTGAGGATACACGCAAATGCCTGATTTCTCGACGAATCTGAAAAAAAATATGAAAAAATCTCGTAATTTTAAAACTGGCCACTAAATGTTCTCTTGTAGCGATTCAGGCTCCCTGGACAAAGTAACAATTCAAAAACGATAACAAAGTTCCACAAGAATTGTATGTATTGATTGGCGGATTAGCATAGACAGTTATCGCAAGTTAATTGGCGCAAATAGACGATCACATTTTTTTTATGTACGACGGTGAGACTCTTGAGCCTTCATCATACCTGATGAAGTATTGATAAGGCTGAAGATGGAAGCGAACCTCTCCCGGAATCCTCAATCACTGAGGAGCTGGCTATCTTATCTCTAACTGCCGGAACACAACAATGCTGAAAACATTGTTGTTATGGCGTCAGACTTAGATAAGATGGTGGTAGCTAGCCAGACGGACTTACAACAAGTCCTACCACCAACCGAACCGAATACAATATGTACCCCCGCTGGGAATCGAACCCGGGACCGCTGGATCTGATACCGGTGGTTGTACCACTAGACCACAGAGGCGGTTAAATGTCCATTTAAATTTATTTGTCGTTTCGCTACATAACGATGTTACTTTGCCTGCAGGCCCTGTTCCGATTGTGTTCAGGTTGTGCGGGAAGACGCCGCTATACGCGCGCATAGCAGCACCTCGTTCAAACAACCTAAACACAATTGGAATCAATATTAAACAAGAAAATATACTAGAAAAAAGCAACTAGTCTCATGTCGCCCTGACGGGATGAGACTACTTTTTTCTAGTATATTTTCTTGTTTAATATTTATCACATAAAAATAACATTGTTAAATGCAAAATTAAAAAGTTATAACAATTGGAATCAATTCAGTTCCGAAAGTGTTGTGTTCAGGGTTTTTTTTTTTGAACGATGGGGATACTCTTAGCGCCTCCCTGAGGCACTGCAATACCACGCCCACACGTAAAGAAACCTAGAGAGCTAGCGTAACAACCTAGAGACCTAGCAATTTTTTTTTATTTTTATTTGGAGAGGGGACACCAGCAAGGCCTGATGGGTGATCAGTCTCCCTAGTCGAAACCATTTCACCCAATTAAGACCTAGCTAAGAAAAGCTAGAAAAAGCCAAGGATACCTGAAGAGGTAGCCAAGTAATTCTAGAGACCTCGCCTATTTCAGCCAAGCAGGGCTAGAAGACCTTACTAAGAAAACCTAAAGAGCTCAAGTGATTCTAGGTACCTAGACTTCATACACCTGAGAATCTGCCGCAAGACTTAATAGAGAGATAATCAGTGAAAAAAAAGTTCTCGCTAAAGTCCTTTACGTTATTGGAGATGACCATCTTTCTCATCCTTGTTCACCAGACATCTTTTAAACATGTTCATAATGCCAGCTGCCACCAGCGGAGGCATTATAACCCCACAAAAAACTTCTAGAAGTTTCTGGGCTGGGTAGGGACCGACTGCGAATGAAATGGGATTCCAAGAATGGCAACCTCGAAAATTAATTATCCTGAAACATTAAAACTCACCCCTCCTTACAAAAACAGCCAGGCACGAATAAGTTGAAGCAATGCTTCGTCCTCAGTTTCACAGTTGGCTTCTCGTCCCGCGGCGCCAGGCTGGACAGCACCTCCCTGAGGTACTGCAATATCACGCCCACGTCCAGAAACCCGTTCCGTAGGTCTGTACTGTCGCCGAACAGTTTGCGGAGAAGAACCTGGAAGTTTAATCCATCTATTTTAACCGCCTGTGTGGTGGTCTATTGGTAACAACCACCGGTATCAGACCCAGAGGTCCCGGGTTTGATTCCCAGCGTAAGTACACATTGTATTCGGTTTGGTTGGCGGTAAGACTTGTTGTAAGTAAGCCTGACTAGCTTCCACCATCTTATCTAAGTCCGACGCCATAACAACAATGTTTTCAGCATGGTTGTGTTCCGGCGACAGTTAGAGATAAGATAGCCAGTTCCTCAGTGTTTCAGGATTCCGGGAGAGGTTTGCTTCCATCTTCAGCCTTATCAATACCTAACCTCAGGTATGATGACGTCCTTTTCAGTATATAGGTATTTTACTATTTCTATTATTACGTCTTCTACTCACTTTTGTCATATTTATAGTGAATTTCATAGTCCCTGTGTGTCTGTTCAATATGTCTGTGATTATTTTATACAAGTATTCTTCGACGCTGTTGTATCTACGCGCGCATTTTTTAGATAATTGTCCAACCATTTTCTTGTTATTAACACCTCCTTTATCGAACTTAGAACATTTTATGCGATCGTTGTTAACTTTTTTTAAATACGGTCTTAGCTCTTGTTGTGCTTTAGGGTTCTTGAATGTGTTTGAAAATTCTGAAAGAAAATTTGGTTTTACTAGATATATACTATGAGATATTACGATATTTTTTTACTAGAAAAATCGACCCGTCTTACACTTTGCAGAGACTTGTGGGAATAAAGTATTGTTTAACTTTTCACAAATATGTAACCTCAACCTTCATTGTGAATTACACTAGTTATCAAAATGTCTTACCTGTGATCAAATGTCTTACAGAAGATTTGTACTCATCACTCTTATCAATAAGGTTGAATTTCCTCGTGCGCGTGCTATTAGCGTTTTTTATATCATCCAAATGAATCTCTAAATGTTTTTCCAAAGGTACCACCGATTTCTTAATTGTTTTCTTGTATTTCTTACTGTCTCTTAGTAAGTATTCGTAATCATACAATCTTAATCTAAGTGAAATTAAAATTAAAAGTTTAGCATGACATATCGTTATCTAAAAATTCAATGAGTTACTTTACTATACGACGTAAAGAATGTAAGGACTAGTATAGATCCCTGAAGTACTGGTTGGGTGTACAATACACCCATATAACGACTTATCTTTTGCACATAAGTCTAGGATTCGACGACTAGGATTACCACACAAGACAAATGGGCTCTAGAATTTGGTATCTATCGAATTTTTGCTATAGATGTCCTTATTGAAAACATTATTTCTACGTACATACTACAATATTGATATTGTCTCAAGCCATACCAGAAATTAAAAAAAAAATAACTTACTTGTCTATTGCTTTTACAATGTTGTTGCAATTGATCGGGCAAGCATATCCTAAAGCTACCCACGATGACGTGTGCAAACCTCCGCAGAGTACCCTGGAATCTGTAACAAAACTTGCATTTGAAATATTGAAGATTGATTGATTTAGGAACTTGGTTGGTGACAGGATATGTTCCAAGATCGCCTGGTTGGCTACCACCATCTTATCTAAGTCTGTCGCCATATGGTACATCCACATCGCAGTTATTTTTTGTAGAGCAACATTGTGCAACACGTTTACATTGGTAACAATCAGCAGCAACCAAAGGTGTGCGAAAATAAATAATATATTATATATTTTTATAATTGCATGCAAATTAAATACCCGATATTCCCACGGGAACGGAAGCCACGTGAGTGAAACCGCGGATGGCGCTAGTAAATATTAAACTTACCGGCACGAAAAAACTTCGATACAAGAATAGCCACAAAAAAATACATTTTACTTTGATTTTTTAACCCATTCTTAAATGCAATTAGGTATGATGAATGAGTAATTATCGTAAATTAATATTATTAGGTTTAATGATTTCATAAAATTAATTATGCGTGTATCAATAAAGTTGCATAAATAAGGTAATTTGTGCGGTTCGTTTAATTTTATTGGCATTACGATAACATAATAAAAGATTATTAAGCTGTGTAGTGGCTTAGAATAGCACTACCCCCTCTCATCCCGACTAAGGGACTCAACCTTCAGGAGACGGGCAGCAGCGCCTCCTACAAACTTGGCCATACTGCGATCGCCAACCCGCCTGCCAAGCGTGGCGATTATGGCAAACCCCCCCTTTTGGGGGAGGCTTATACCCAGCAGTGGGTGTTATGTGGCTGAGACGACAATAAAAGATTATTAAGAAAACGGGAGATTTCCCGTGTTTGTATTTGTTTTCGAGTCCCCGATATTTCGGCTCTGAAGTTAACCCAGTTGTTACCTATTTACAGTTTTTGTACAATACCTTGCGACTTTTTATAAAGAGGCTAATAAATGCATCTATGCAACAGGAAAAATAAATAAAGTGTCTCGAGACACTTCTTGCCGATAAAGGGACCATTCAGCAAATGTTTAACAAAATCCTTTAATCAGAAAATACACATATTGTTTACAATATTTAATTTTTTATGATGATCCGTATATCAAACGCTAGTAACAAGTGAGTTCGGGTAGATGGTGCTAGGAGCAGACGAAACGGTCTACCCCTCTTTATTGCGCGTGACGCGTACCACTGTTTTACAAACAAATAAAAACATGGTGAAAATCCCGCCGGGCTATTACCTAACTTTGCAACGCGACAGCAGAAATTGCGCGATAATTGCTTTACGTCACGTATCAGTAGTGTGGCATCTACCGAATCGATGAACTACAATGTGCATTCATTTAGTTCCTGTTATTGCTACAAAATTTTTTTTGGCGCTAGCGTTACTACAACGCGCGGCGTGTCACTCTCGGACATAGGTAGGAGCGCGAAAGAAAAAGACGCCGCTATACGAACCATCAGCGAGCGATTAGCCAGCAATCACATACGTAATACCTCTGTTAATTTCAAAGTTGTCTGACTATTGTTTCGATTCGTCTGCTGTTCGGTGGTTTCATAGCTATCTGCTAAAACGTTCACAGGTTGTTGAGATTAAAAAGGATGATGGATCTCTCTCTCATTCTCAATGCCTCCTATTGTCCAGAGGTGTCCCACAGGGTTCTATACTGGGCCCTCTTCTGTTCATCCTGTACAGTGCAGATATAACTGAATCCATAAAACATTGCAGTTACCATCTTTATGTCGATGATTTTCAGCTCTATCTTAGCTTCCAGCCTAAGGACACAATAATTGCTACAAAAAGGATCAATGAAGATCTTGAGATTATATCCAGGTGGTCCAATTCCAATAGTTTAATCCTAAACCCAGCCAAGACCAAGTACATGTTATTGGGATCACGTTAGCAAGTTATCACTATTAAAAGCTATGACCCAATAGCTTTCGTCAATAATCAGGATATTGACTTACACCCATATTCTAAGTCGTTCCTCCAAAACTTACTCGTCTTCGACTTAACGAAACCTCATTGAAAACCTCTTCGAAATACTCCTCGAAATCGGTATTCTAAGTCATAACATCGAACCCGGGACCTCTGGTTCTGATACCGGTGGTTATTACCACTAGATCATAGAGGCGGTTAAATAAAATAGACTGAATAAATTATATTGAGTTTGAATAAATGAGTGTATGGTTTTGAGTAATTTCATTCAATTGATGATAATGACAGTGGACTATGTTCATTTTTTTTTTTTGGATCATCAACAAGATTACACCAAACAAAAAAAAAGAATATTAAAAACGTAACATTCAGAACAAAGTAAAACCTTAATTATAGGTGACAACAGCATGCATTAAAGACAACGAACTAACAGCTTTACAAAAAAATATAAGAAAATTATGTTAAAACTAGAAAAGGGCCCGTTACTGCACTAAGTACACTAAGTGCAGTAACATCTAGCAGCATTATACTATTTATATATGTAATAATATTAAAATATTAATAATAATAAATAATAATAACATTGTAATAATGTGTAATAGCATTGAGATGTGAAATGCAGAGAATAAAAAAACGAGTCCTACACAGACCCAGCTAGGTACTTCGCTTATGTTCTTTGATTAAAACTATGCAAGTTAAAATGTCACAATGGCTAAGTTATACTTTGCCCAGACAAATAGATTTTGTTAATATATATAATATATAAGCACATCTTAAGTTTCTTCGCGCACTCATAATTAAAATAAAACAACTTTTGCGGAAATTTAGTGCGATTTATCTACCCGAAATATATATTTGGTACTATAATTTTTCAGTTCATTTGAGGTTTTTTTGGTTGGCCGACGTTTCGGCACCTTTTCAGTAATTAGTAATTATCTAACCGTTTCCGAACGCAATAATAAATCAAGTTTGTGAAGGTAGACATATAAGTAGCTAGTCAACCCGTGACCACGGCAACTGAAAAGGTGCCGAAACGTCGGGAAACCAAAAAACCTCAAATAAACAGAAAAACCAAATATATATTTCGGGTAAATAAATCGCACTAAATTTCCGAAAAGTTGTTTTATATAATATATATTTCATAATATTTATTCTTTCCAGATGAAAAACCTTTCAAGTGTGCCTTCTGTGATTACGCCTGCAGAGACAGCTCGACGCTCAGGAAACATCAGAACAATCACCTCGGAATCGTCAAGAGGTACCCCTGTACGGAATGCAAATATAAGTGAGTTCTTTTAGGTTTGATTACAAATAAGTTTTGATTACAAAAAAGTTTTGATTACAAAAAGGTTTACCTTTAAGTTTGATTACACAAAGTTTGAATTTTTCGATGTTCGGGGATGAGTGAGAATCAAGGAATGTTCAGAGAAAGATGTTATTTGTTTCATTTGACAAGTATTGTTATAAATTTCTTTTTTTATGTGTTTAACATTTCACGTTGAAGTTCTCAACAAAATATGCTGGTGACTTTATTATAAAATAGCAAATTGTACCATATTTCTGAAAATAAATAAATCTTATCTTATCTTATCTTACTTCAGTTTAGGTAGTTAAGTAGGTATATCGAAACCTAAGCTATTAAAGTGTTCGGTAATAAACCGAACCTTCGGCTTGGTATAAAAATGTTTAATCTTTAAGTTGGTTTACAAAAAAGTTTGACTCCAAAAAAAGATTTTACTTTATAATTTTGATAACAAAATGATCATAACTTAAAAATACCATTGCAAATGCAAAAAATTATGATCCCGTTTCTTAAGTTTTGGTTCTGAGTCAAAGTTTTGGGTCGGTCGGCGCACTGCTCTATTCAGTGAGCTACCGAGACTTACAAGGACAGGTCGAAATTTTCTTTCACCTTTTTACTCTGTTATCCTGTGTAGCGATATTGTTTTATGAATATTGCATGTCACCTTTTTTGACGTATGACCGAGGAGTCGTGGCAGTAACTGCGCTCTGGCCGACTCGTGTGAATATGTTATATATAGTATTTGGGAAAATATTAGATAAATCAATTCCTAGTTTGATTGGCAATTTCGGTTTTTGATTGAATTTCAGTCGCAGTTACTCCCAGATAGTGTAGGATACTCACACTAACATATATGAAAGTTATTGAGTAAAAAAGTAGAATCCATAGACCTATATCTAGATAGACGGTAAAGTGTACCTACCTTGCGTGCCAAAAGTTTGATCCACGGTCAATTTTCCGACCTAAATCAGTCCGCTTGAAACCATTGCCATGAAAACACGCGTCACTCAGAAACGAAAATGGTTAATTGTGCAGTGCTTTCTTGCAAGAGCTCGTCAATAACATTTCCACATCACTAAATCTCGCGCGTGACATCACGAAAAATGCGACACGCTATATTGTCATACAGTTTGAAGCGCTCTTTTCGTCTATCTCGATATAGGTCTGGTAAAGTCAGATTTAATTTTTATTGGAACATAACAGTGCATATTAGGAAAAGGACATTATATATTGGTATTTACAGCCAGAGCAACGCTTCGTCAATGAAACGAATATCCTCGCATACTAAAGACACATTTTAACAAATTTTTGAAAATCGATTAATCATAGAATTTGTCAAATTATAACTTTCTTGAAACTCTTTTTTTTTATGAACGACGGTCATCATACCTGATGTTAAGTATTGATAAGGCTGAAGATGGAAGCGAGCCTCTCACGGAATCCCCAATCGTTGATGAACTGGCTATCTTATCTGTAACTGCCGGAACACAACAATGCTGAAAACATTGTTGTTATTCCGTCAGACTTAGATAAGATGGTAGTAGCTAGCCAGACGGACTTAGAACAAGTACTACCACCACCCAAACCGAATACAACATGTACCCCCGCTGGGAATCGTACCCGGGACCCCTGGGTCTGATACCGGTGGTTGTACCACTAGACCAGGGATGAGGAAATGGCGGCCCGACGGCCAAATCTGGCCCGCGACTAGATTCGATCCGGCCCGCGACTATAGGCCTACTATCTATACTAATATTATAATAGTTTGTTTGTTTGAACGGGCTAATCTCAGGAACTACTGGACCGATTTAGAAAATTCTTAGACCATTAGAAAGCTACATTTCTCCCGAGTGACATAGGCTCTATTTTATCCCGATATTCCCACGGGAATGGGCACCACGCGGGTAAAACCGCGAGGATCCGTTAGTCTTAAATAATCGGACAGCTAAAAACAATATTTAAATATTTGCGCTAAAAATAAGCGAGAGGCACAAAAAAAGGCATGTATCATTCCCCAGTGCATTTTACACCCTTTAATTAATGATTTCATCAATCACATGGAACCAGTACGTCAAAACTTTATAAAATAAACTTTTAAAAAGACCTACTTGTTTTTTTTTTTAATATACTGAAATTAAAATAATTATTATGTTGCTTAGCCCGCGTATCTGTTTTTTTTTAATGAACGACGGGGAGACTCTTAGCCTTCATCATTCCTGCTGTTAAGTATTGATAAGGCTGAAGATGGAAGCGAGCCTATTCCGGAATCCTCAATCATGGAGGAGCTGGCTCTCTTATCTTTAACTGCCGGAACACAACAATGCTGAAAACATTGTTGTTATGGCGTCAGACTTAGATAAGATGGTGGTCCTACCACCAACCAAACCGAATTCAATATGTACCCCCGCTTTCTAATCGAACCCGGGACCCCTGGGTCTGATACCGGTGGTTGTACCACTAGACCACAAAGGCGGTTGAAATTAGTATGGCCTATCTCTAAACTTATTTCCCCACCCCTGCACTAGACCATAGAGGCGGTTAAAACTCATCTTCTTGTTACAGGTATGACACTAATGCTCGGTTGCAAGCACACATAAAAGAGGCTCATCGGGGCGAACCTGTGCGTCTTATTTGCCCTACATGCGGAGCGAGCTACAGAAATAAACAGACTTTGACCAATCATATTGTAAGTTTAAAACCAGAATCAGGCCTAGTTCACTCCATGTACTTGCACGCGGTAATTACCTACCGGCCGGCGGACATTCGGATATCCAAAGCCTGTAGGGTTGCCACCAGCTGAGTAGCGCGTGCCGTGCCGTGTGGTGACGGCCTAAGAATACAAGTGTCACCGCTCCCTTACATGCCTGGGATGTCGTAAGAGTCGACTAAGAGGATCGACGCATTGAACACCTGTGCGAGAGAAGGAACACTTGAAACAAACCCTCTACCAACCCGTCTGGCCAGCGTGGCAGCAGTAAAGTAAAGTAAAGTATTTATTTGCGAAGAATAGGTACACAAGTTGTTACATGCAAAATTACAGATAAAAAAATCAAATTATTATTATTATTACTTTTATATATCAAAAAATCATATTACTACACTATTTTTTTTTATATGTCAAAAATTCTGTTAAGCTATAATATTTTTTTTCTATGAGCCACATACGTAATTTTTTTGTCAAAGTCATTGAAGGTCCATGTTTAAAATGTTTTGGGATCCTGTTAAACACTTTAATGCACATTGCGTAACATCCATTTTGAAAGAGAGAAGTGCGTGGGCGGAAGTCTAATACAAGTCTGTAGGCTAATAGCCTCGTATGAACGCCACAATAGGCGTGAGCTAGGAGAGGCCTATGTCTAGCAGTGGACGTCCACAGGCTGATAAGGGAGTAGCGCGTACGTACTTGTGCGCGCTCGCCGCTCGCTAAAATTTGTTTCGAGACTGACGACGACCGACTTTCGAATTATTTTATGAACGCTTTCTGTAAGATCTAGATCTTTTTCTACCATAAAGTTCAACAATCGGGAACTTAGTCAGGGCAAAAAATGTTTTAACAATTTACATTAAACTTGCCATTTGTGACTAATAAATATTGTATTATATTTCAGACAATAAAAATCAAAAGTATGACATTCCTTTATATATCAAAACTGTAAAATATTTTTTTTTACGAAAAAGGCAGCCCTAGCGTTATTAGTTTTGCTTCAAGGCCATGCGGCCGCGCGGAGCTGTGAAGCGATAGCAAGCTTACGCCCGAAAAATACGGTACATTTTCGCGCGCAGCGGTAAAGAATAGGCTATTAGAAAATGCACGTACCAACATTTGTAAGAGAGTGGTTTATCTGTAACGAAGTAGCTATTTACTAATCTATGCCAGAACATACAAGTGCCACCCTTTAGCGCGAAACACAAAAGCAGAAGTCAGTGAACCGGATTTTTTTAAAGTTTGTTACTTAATCACATTTTCTTATTTCACGATTTGGATAAAAGTTATGACTAAGGCGACTTGGTATAAAAAAGTCGGCGTCCAGGAATGAATTAAATTTTATTTAAAAATGGTGATTAGAAGCAGTGACAACGCTGTAATCATTAGTAGTTTTTGGTTTCTATTGTGCGTTGTTTTAGTTCTTTCCTTTCCAAATAAAATTGTGCGTTCAATGTGTAAGTAAACTAAAAAAATATACAATTATAATGGAACGCGAAAGTTTAAAATCTTATAAAAAAGTACAATATAAAAAAGTTATTTTTTTGCGGTTGAAACCGCGGGTGGCCACTAGTCTATATATATAAAATTCAAAGTCCTGACTGACTGAGATATCAACGCACAGCCCAAACCGCTGAACCTAGAGACTTAAAATTTTGCATATAGATACCTTATACAGTATAGGCATCCACTAAGAAAGGATTTTTCGAAATTCAACCTCTGAAGGGGTGAAATAGGGGTTTGTATAAAAAGTTTGTATGAAAGTCGGTCAGTTTTGAAGATAGGATCTTCAAACTTTGTATTTAGGTTGTCGATTAAAATGAACATTGACCTATCTCGACGTTTTCGAAAATTCTACCCCTAAAAGGGTGAAAAGGGCGGATGAAATTGTATTAGAAATGTCCTTTATTTTCAAAGAAATAGTATTAGGGACTTCAAATTTTGTATTTAGGTTGACGATTAAAACTAAACTTTTACCTCTCTCGGCGTTTTTGAAAATTCCACCCCCAAAGGGGTGAAAAGGGGGATGAAGTTGAGTAAGAAAAGTCCTTTATTTTCATATTAAAAGTCACTTATTTACATCGAGAAGTAAAATAGACATAACGACTTTGATCGCGATAGCTTTGGAGCATTTTCTACTACTTATCCATTCGCTTATATTAAATATGCTAACGAAAGACTACACTGTTTGGCTGTTCCTTTTCTGAATCGCTTTTAGTGAAATTTGATATGGACAAAACTTGAACCGTAGAGAAGGACATAAAATACTTTTTAATCTGATAAATGCTGATAAATGGCACACTTACGGTAGTGAAACGTGGTCGCTAACCATGGGTCTGATAAGAAGGCTCAAGGTCACGTCAGCGTGTCGGTCGGTTACTTTGGTTCTCCGACATCCGACATCCTAAATCCGCGCGATAACCTAATTCCTCGCGGACGAAGTCGCGGGCGGAAGGCTAGTTCATTATATTTGTAGTTTTAATTTACTTATTAACTTTATTTCTCAGAAAGCCGTCCACGAAAAATCCATGTCATGCGTTTGTGGCATATGTGGACGTCGTTTGACGAACTACCACAATTTGAATGCACACATGAAGTCACATTTGGAGATAAGGCCGTATAAATGTGACTATCCTGGCTGCAATACCAAGTTTAAGGAAAAGGTAATATAATTATTTTTAATAATATTTTTCATGTCGTAAAAGTTTAGAACATATAGTGGTGTTCACAGACTTAACGACATTAGTCGATTTTCATATAAACGAGGTAACACACATATATATATATATCTATAAACAAACTCGGCCACACCACAACTGAATTCTCAGATGGGATTCGAACCCACGACCTTTGGAAATCCGGCCCAATGCTCTAACCACTGAGCTACCGAGACTTGCGCACCACCGTCGAAATTCTCCAATACTTTTATATTTTTAATATGCTGTACGCCAGCGTTGTCACACCAATGCTAGAAATATCGTTGCATTGAAAAGAAAAATCTTTTCAGATGTTTAACCATCCATTAAGATGCAACAGCCAATAATTTGTTTTTTTTATTATTTTAGCATTTTTCAAAAAATATTGTTGTTCGCTGTTCGTTTGATTTCGATCAGAAGTTATGATTTCCGCGCATTATTTGAGAAAAGTACTATACAAGCCTTGGCCACAAGTAGGTATTGATGGACTTACGTATGTGTATTTACACGTTCGTCCATCAATGCCTCTTTTGCTGGCCGCTGCAGTAATGTACTATTCTGATTCTGATAACACCGATATCAGAATCATGGTAGAGGAATTAACATGAGAATGAAAAAAAGTAATTTTATTTCGCAGGCTTCTTTAAAAAAACACTCTCGGAAACATAATCCTGAAGAACAAGTGGTATGCGACGAGTGTGGAAGGAGCTTTACCAGAAAGAGCAGGTTGATTAAACACTTCATACAACATTTGCCAAGGGTCAAGGATACGGAATGCCCATTTTGTAAAGTTTGGTAAGTGATAAAGAATACTATTTGCACAGGGTAACAGAATACGTTATGCTAGGATATAGCACGCCTATTTTGCAATACAGTGTGCATAGAATATTTTATGCTAGAATACAGTATGCCTATTTTGCAATTATTATTATTTGTAGGGGGTCACCTGCAAGGCCGGATGGGTGATCTCTAATCGGAAACATTTCACCCAGTTTCCCAAAATCCCTTGAAAGCAGGGGGCGGCGGGTTATCGTTCACCCCACCGGCGGCCTCAGGCCCTCGAAACTTACCTGTGCGCTTACAGTACCTCTTGAGTTGACTTAATTTTAACTGCTTTAGATCCTCTTCTTTTAGCTTTACCAAACGCAGCGATGTATACATCGGGCATTCTGCCATGAAGTGGTAGCTTGTTTCTTCCCTTTCTTTACATTGTGGACAGATGGGATCCTCTATCCGTTTGCTGAGAGATGCCTGTTCAGTGGACAGTGTCATGTCAGTACTCCTACTTAGTTTCAGCAGCTCTTTAGTTTTCTTCTTATCAACTAATTTGATGAAGATCTTTGTCTGTCTGCAATCCTTTCTTTTCATCCATTTTGGTTAGTTTCTTTAATTGTTCTAATCTCCATGATGTGAGATCTGTTCTGAGGATTCTATGTGTGATTGGCAGTCTTGGTTCAGGGCCAATGAAGGATTCATCAGCTCCCCTCTTAGCCAATTCATCGGCTTCCTGATTGCCATTGTTACCATCGTGTCCGGGTACCCAGGCAATTTCTGCCTCAACCAAGTTAGCGAGCTCTTTAATGCTTTGTTTGTTGCTTTACTAAGGCTGAGGTAGTCTCCGTTTTGTCAAGGGCTTTTTTGATGACAGTTTGACTGTCACTGTATATTATATTTTTTTCTACATTACAGTGGCTTATCTCACTTTAAATTATGTGCGCACACTGCATTATCGCGAATACTTCCGCCTGGAATACGCGGGTGTATTGGCCCAGATTGGCATTATTTTTTTAATTTTGTTTATTTTGCAATACTGTTTGCACATAATATGTAAAGGTAAAGAGACAGAATGCCATTTTAAAAGGTTTTGTAAGTAACAAAAAATACTATTTGCGTAGAATAGGTTAGTTATTGTAGAAGCTAGAATACAAAATGCCTATTTTGCAATGTTTGGTAAGTGACAAGAAATAATATTGCACAGAATACATTATAATACAATACATAATGCATGTTTTTTTTTCAGTTTCTACAATAAAAACTATCTACTGAAACATCTCCGATATAAACATGGTAAAAGGGACAAATACATTTGTGACTTGTGCGGTTTCGAGGCTTATAATAAACCAGGGCTGGTGGTACATTTGAGGCACATACATACGACATTAGTAAGTCATACATACATTTAATAAGGAACTTCTAGAAATCTAGATTGTGGTTTATTTTTGTTTGTTTGGGTTTGCGATTCGGTGGTGTTGTGAAAAATATCACTTACCGTGCGCTTTCACTGCCTACCTATAAAGCATTAAATGCGGGGGCTACTCTGAAAGAATCTATAATTTGATATTTTTTTAAATGTATAAGTTTAATAATAATAGATTTATAATTACTTTTAATCGCCTTTGTGGTCTAGTGGTACCACCACCAACCACCGGTATCTGGAGGTCTTACTCTCTAAGCACGAAACCCGTAGTTTTGGCCTAAGTTACAGACGTTTCCTATTCCATATCACCTACGGACAGCTTATTTGTTCGGAGACCCGAACTAACTAAGAATGAATGAGAATACGTTTTAACATTGTCCCAACTCCCAATGTGTTTGTGCAAAACTAGTACAATTGAAATCAATAGAGAGTACGCTCCATCCGTAGTTTCGGGAAACTTACTGATCGGTTCCCGTATCTTAGTTGACTGTTTTAGAGAGAAGGCCTCCAGACCCAGGGTTCCCGGGTTCGATTCCCAGCAGGGGTACGTATTGTATTCGGTTTGGTTAGAGGTAGGACTTGTTGCAAGTCCGCCTAGCTAGCTACCACCATCTTATCTAATTCTGACGCCATAACAACAATGTTTTCAGCATTGTTGTGTTAGAGATAAGATAGCCAGTTCCTCAGTGGTTGAGGATTCAGGTAGAGGCTCGCTTCCATCTTCAGCCTTATCAATACTTAACATCAGGTATCATGAAGGCTAAAACTCTCACCGTCGTACATTTAAAAAAAATCGCTCTTGTATGTTTTACAGGATACCCAATGCCATATTTGTAGGAAGATATTCAAGAGGAAGGCCAACTTATATATTCATTACCGACACAAACATAATATAACTTTCAAATCGTAAGTAATTAGTTAAAGTCATTGCTAAATGCATGTATGATTTTATTATCCGACCAAAACAATTAGGCGCATGACAGCTGAAGAAAACTTAAAAAACTAACTAAAAAATAAAATTTTTAATAAGCGGCAACGAATCAGTTAATCACTGTAGCGCTAATTAATCACATAATAGAAGAAGTGCGATGATAGAAGTGGGCTGCAGGTGCCAAAAGTGCAAAACCGCATTCATGTCATGCGCCTAATTGTCTAGGTCGGATAGTAATTTAGGAATATATACTAAAAAAAATCTTGAGCTGTGTAGTGTCGGGTTAGAATAGCACTACCCCCTCTCATCCCGTGGGTGTCGTAAATGGCGACTAAGGGACTTGGCCTTCAGGAGACGGTCAGCAGCGTCTCCTACAAACTTGGCCATACTGCGATCGCCAGCCCGCCTGCCAAGCGTGGCGATTATGGCAAACCCCCCCTTTTGGGGGAGACCTATACCCAGCAGTGGGTTTTATATGGCTGAGACGACTAAAAAATCTTCACTTCATAAATAACGCACTATCTTTTTTCTAACTTAGATACGTTTTTTCTCACAATTTCTACGTCAATTCTTTGAACTTGCTACCAGGGGGCTAATTGTCTAATTTAAAATCTATCGCAATCCCTTTCAATTCGTAATTTGAAAGATATTGAGGCCGTCACTATTTGACATTTGAAAGGGATTGTGATCGGGACGCGTTTTAAAAGGTATGGAATAAACGAAATTGAACTGTCTAAGCAATATGACAGACGAACATATCACAATCACAATACCTCTGAAAGGGATTGTGATAGATTTTAAATTAGACAATTAGGGGGCTGGTTAAAAGAAGTACATAAATTAACTTTTTGAGGGAAGATTTATTAGTAGTCAGTCATCCCGTGACCACGGCAACTGAAAAGTTGTCAAAACGTCGGGAAGATAAAAATAAAACCTAAAATACGGACAATTAGATCTTAGTTAGTGAAATATAGCGAGTTTTATTACTGGAAAAGTTGTTTCTTTTATTCATTCTTAAACTGCCGACTAGCCACATCTAGTTAAAAATAAACCACTTTTACGGCTTTTGGGCCGGTTTCACTACTGATAAATAAGTTCTGGATAACTTATCTATTAGATGATTTGACGGTTGTAATATTAAAAATATGTCAAGTTATCTGCCACATAAGCTAACCAGAATTTATCTGCGGCTTGTGATTGTGAAAACAGTTTTAAATTGTGTTTTTTATTTTATGGTTTTTTGGATTTATAATACTTTGTGTGTTAAAAGAAGTCGTGAGGCTGGTAGGAAAGAAAACGGACGACTCAAAAGTAATTAAAGCTTATTTGAGTGAAAGGTTTTTCACTTAGAATAATAATATTTTTCTTTATTTTATGTTAGCAACGAGAATCAACCTATGGTGGTTATAAAGCAAGAACCGATAGACTTCGAACCGGATCTAGAAATAGATCTTCTAGACATAGACAAAGAGGAGCCATTTGCTGGTAAGTACATCATGAAGATATCTATGTGTCGCAACCAACTGGTTAAATCAGCCGTTCAATTGGAGCGCTAGCCCGTTAGTTAAACTGAAATAGCTAAGGGACAACTAGCCAAGTCGTTGAAACGTTTAACGACTTGGCTGAACGTCATATTTAACCGTCTCATTAAATGAGATGTAATTTTAGATTCAACTATTCATGAATACTTGTAGCCGGCGGTTCAATATCAGCCGCATTTTTATTATATTAATATTGAGTTTAATATATCACTTTGAAATAAGTTGAAACGAAAATAAACACATAAAATTGCCAGCTGATGCTAGCTATACGACGCCATATTTGTTTTCGTGACTACCAGCGTCGCAGTGGCAAAAAATATAAACTAAATTTAAATCACTTGGCTGATTTTACGTCCGCCACTCTCAAAGGTCTAACTTACAATAAACCAACTAGTTGAACGTAAAGTGATGCTAGTTCAATCAACGATCGGCCTAGGCATTCAACTGAATGCCGGCGTTTAATTAACGGGCTAGCCCAGGGATGGGGAAATGGCGGCCCGAGGGCCAAGTCCGGCCCGCGACTAGATTCGATCCGGCCCGCGACTATAAGCCTGCTATCTTGATTAAATCGGACGGCTAAAAACAATATGTAAATATTTGCGCTAAAAATAAGCGCGAAGCATGAGCACAAACAAAGAAATGCATCATTCACACCCTATAATTAATGAACAGTCAAAATTTCATCAATCACATGGAACCAGTACGTCAAAACTTTATGAAATAAATATTAAATACCTTGAACCATACCTACCTTTTGAAATACCTACTTGATATTTTTTTATAAATAAATAAATAATTGCATACAAACACACCAATTATCTAGCCCACGTTAAGTTTCATTAAGAACTTGTGTTATGGTTACTAGATAACGGATAAACATACTTATATACTTTTTTTTTGTAAATACATACATAATATACAAATTAAACACCCAGACCAAGACAAATAGACATGTTCATGCATACAAATATTTGTCTTGTCCGGGGATCGAACCCGGGACCTCTGGCACAGAAGGCAGGCTTAGTACCCCTGCGCCAAACAGGTCGTCGTTTGTTATCTACTTAAAACAAAATAATTATGTTCCTTGGCCCGCGTAAAATTGTGATACGGCCCATCTGTAAACTTATTTCCCCACCCCTCTAGCCTTCCAATTAAATGGCTGATTTAACCAGATGGCTGCGACATATACAGTACGTTTCATCGAATAATTCCTTTTCCGCTATAAACGTAAACAGCTGTTGCACTTGGCCGATATGACGCGCTCACACACGCACACACGCCGCTTGCTATCATCTCACTGGTTTTCGATGTAGTCCGAGCTTAAAATAGTAGCGACCGCGTATAGCGGCGCATGTCTTTGTGAGTCCGGCATTCCGGCCGTTTGTAGGCAGTGCAAAGACTGTTTAGACCAGGGATTCCCAACCAGTGGGGCGCGCCCCACTTGGGGGGCGTAGAATTATTCAAGGGGAGGCGCGACGGCTTCAGCGTATGTTATTTTTTATTAAAATAACTGTAACTTTTTATTATAATAGGCTATTTGACAATGTGAAAAATAAAGTGTCAATTACTGTTATCAGTATAAATAATTATGAGTTTAAAAATGGTTTTTTATTAACGTAAGTTGAAAATAATTATAAATTTATTTAAAAATCCGTAAATAAAAATGCACTATGGGCGGTTACAACCCGATACTCGGGTTCGTCGATCGACGAAAAATTCCAAATTATGCGAAAATCTTTAATTGCAGTTTGTGATCATCACGTTTAACATTTTGTATATTTTATAGTTTTCGGAACAAATAGACTCGAGTACCTTTAATTTGATACCTTACTCGGCCGCGTACTACGCGCCAAAGTCCCTATCGAGTCGTCACAAATTTTGCGAACCTGAATTAAGTATATAGATTTTTTAAACGTTTTGTCACGTGACACAAAAAAAAGGCTCCTGATTCGTCGAGTTTATAATGACGTCACCTGCTTGTAAACCTGTTTGACTACGTATGTGGATGATATGCAGAATACAGGCAAGTGACGTCACCGCACCCATTGCAGCGCCATATTGTCAAAGTAGCGTTTTGGCGCGCTACTTAAATATTGAATTTTTAATTTGATATTTTTCAGCAAATATGTACCAGAATTTTGAAAAACTACTTTTCCTGGGTTCCTTAAACTCCACTACATAATATAAAATGGATTTTCAAAACCTGTCAAATAGCCTATTGTTCATATTCTGCTCCTAGGCGTATTATTTTTGCAAAACGTTCGATGAGGCGACTAGGGTAAAAGGTTAGGTACCCCTGGTTTAGACTGTCTGTTAGGACTAAGTTTAAGCTAATGCTATAAGAATTCTCTGCAGATTTCTTAGGCTCGTATTACATACCGTGACTCAAGCAGTGATCTATACTTGAGTACAGTTAGCAAAGGACGCGCTTATACATCTCTTTGTAGTGATCTATACTTGAATACAGTTAGCAAAGGACGCGCTTATACATCTCTTTGTAGTGATCTATACTTGAGTACAGTTAGCAAAGGACGCGCTTATACATCTCTTTGTAGCAGGGGCGTGCATTCCATATAGGCAATTAGGCAGTGCCTACCTCATTCAAAACCTAAATAAATATACAATAAGTGTTAAGGTTATTTTATTATAGTTTAAACTTCTATTCAACACTCACCCACTAAGATATACCTTACGCTAAATACTGAATACTTACCGATAGGCAGTCTCGAAATTGCCTACTCGAAACAAGCAGCGTTTCATACAAGAATGCAACATATTTAGAAAAAGTATTGCTCAAGTATAAACCGCCCATGGCAAGAAGGGCGCTGTTTGTACGTGTAACGTTCTAGCTTAAACTTCCGGAATATATCAGTATAAAGTAAGCATGCCTACCTGACGAATGTATTTGGTCGCGAATTATTTTGTCGAGGAGTTATTTTAAAACTGTCATATTTCCTAAGATATTCATTAAAATTTAATGATGTAAAGGACAATTTTGTTCAAAATTAAATACTTGTGATGATTAACGTATTTATTTAGATAAGGATTAATATCATGTTTATGAAAACAGCTTCTCAAATAATACATTAGTTTAGAACAAATTTTATTATTTGAAAAATGGTTATAGTGAGTTAACCATAAAACATAGACATATGCTGTCGTGGACTTTTTTTTTGAACTTTTGATGGGGAACAATTTCGTCATACATGATTTTTACGTAACTTTAACCGTTTACACACCGTCCGCAACGGAAGCTCCCAAAACTAATATTTTTTTCCCGTTTCTGTAACGTTTTACATTAATGCTCTGCTCTTATTAATCGTACCGTGATATTAAATATCTTATTACCTTCCGAGATAAATGGACTATCCAGCACATAAATATTTTTTCAATTCGAACTAGTAGTTCCGGAGATTAGCGTGCTCAAACAATCAAACTCGTCAGCATTTTAATATTCCTACTAAATATTACGAACCTTATCATGTATGACTAGCGGCCGCTCTCGGTTTCACTCGCCGCGTGGTTGCCGTTACCGTGGGAATATCAGGATAATTATAAATACTTGCATACAATGTGGTTTTCTAATATATAAGCTACATTGCTGTAAAGTTTCATCTTAATCAGTTCAGTAGTTTTTGAGTGAAATAGTAACAAACATTCCTCCATCCAAATATCCTCACAAACTTTCAAACTTATAATATTCGGTAGCAGGATAGGATAAGTGCAAAGTTACTAGTGCTTAGATCTACAGTGCCTACTACGCTGGAAAACCAATGCACGCCCCTGCTTTGTAGTGATCTATACTTGAGTACTGTTAGCAAAGGACGCGCTTATACATCTCTTTGTAGTGATCTATACCTGAGTACAGTTAGCAAAGGACGCCCTTATACATCTTTTTGTAATGTTCTATACTTGAGTACAGTTAGCAAAGGGGACGCGCTTATACATCTCTTTGTAGTGATCTATACTTGAGTACAGTTAGCAAAGGACGCGCTTATACATCTCTTTGTAGTGATCTATACTTGAGTACAGTTAGCAAAGGACGCGCTTATACATCTCTTTGTAGTGATCTATACTTGAGTACAGTTAGCAAAGGACGCGCTTATACATCTCTTTGTAGTGATGTATACTTGAGTACAGTTAGCAAAGGACGCGCTTATACATCTCTTTGTAGTGATGTATACTTGAGTACAGTTAGCAAAGGACGCGCTTATACATCTCTTTGTAGTGATCTATACTTGAGTACAGTTAGCAAAGGACGCGCTTATACATCTCTTTGTAGTGATCTATACTTGAGTACAGTTAGCAAACTACGCGCTTATACATCTCTTTGTAGTGATGTATACTTGAGTACAGTTAGCAAAGGACGCGCTTATACATCTCTTTGTAGTGATCTATACTTGAGTACAGTTAGCAAAGGACGCCCTTATACATCTCTTTGTAGTGATCTATAGTACAGTTAGCAAAGGACGCGCTTATACATTTCTTTGTAGTGATCTATACTTGAGTACAGTTAGCAAAGGACGCGCTTATACATCTCTTTGTAGTGATCTATACTTGAGTACAGTTAGCAAAGGACGCGCTTATACATCTCTTTGTGGTGATCTATACTTGAGTACAGTTAGCAAAGGACGCCCTTATACATCTCTTTGTAGTGATATATAGTACAGTTAGCAAAGGACGCGCTTATACATCTCTTTGTAGTGATCTATACTTGAGTACAGTTAGCAAAGGACGCGCTGATACATCTCTTTGTAGTGATCTATACTTGAGTACAGTTAGCAAAGGACGCCCTTATACATCTCTTTGTAGTGATCTATACTTGAGTACAGTTAGCAAAGGACGCCCTTATACATCTCTTTGTAGTGATCTATACTTGAGTACAGTTAGCAAAGGACGCCCTTATACATCTCTTTGTAGTGATCTATACTTGAGTACAGTTAACAAAGGACGCGCTTATACATCTCTTTGTAGTGATCTATACTTGAGTACAGTTAGCAAAGGACGCGCTTATACATCTCTTTGTACCTGCTCTCAAGTACAGAACACTGGTCGATTGACGTTCTGTAATACGGGCCTTATGGCGGAAATACACGGTTCACTATTCCCTTTAAATTTGAACGAAGCATCCAAATTGAACAATGTAAACTTAAAAGTGACTCAATGTCAATGTGCTCCTGTATTTCTGCGCCTTTCAACCAAAGTGAATCAATTTGGTTGAACCGTGTAATATGAGCATTAGTTTTTAATTCTGTGTTAGAATTATGCCAAGAACATTTTTTTAAATGGAATATTTTGTATTTGTTTTTTTTTGTTTCAAAAACAAAGTTTATAAGTTTCTTTGTTTGTTTGTTTCGCAATCACACGATTTGGATGGATTTTTTTATAAATATAGACATGGAAGAGCCGTTAGGTAAGTTGATTGAAGCTAGCCGCTAGTAATTTTTATATCCTGTTATCATCAATTAATGATATTCTAGAAAACTTATGAAACGAATCGATTTTCTATGTATTTTTCTAGTAAAAATATATAAATGAGTTGCATAAATTAAGGCGTGTAGACCTTTTGGCCTCGTTACCGGTACCTATATTTTGAAAATTTCTCAAAATTTCGCCGCACTTATATAAATAGATAGGGAACGTAAAAATGTACAAAAATAATAAACAACATAATACTCACAATTACTGATAGATGGCACACTTACGGCAGTGAAACGTGGTAGCTAACTATGGGTCTGATAAGAAGGCTATGCTCGAAGAGGGAAATGAGGAGATCCGTAGGAGAACTAAAGTAATCGACGTGGTTACTTTAGTCCTCCTACGGCAGGACTCATAGCGAAGAATCAATAGCCGTTGGGGCGGAACATTTCTGTCTCCGTGAGTAGTACCCTGGCAAGTAGGACCGACGATTTGGTGAAGGTCGCGGAAAGTCTCAGGGTGCGGGCAGCGCAGGACCGATCGTCGTGGAGATCCTTGGGGGAGGCCTTTACCCAGCAGTGGGAGTTATAGGGCTAAGAAGAATTGCACCACCACGCGACATCCTAAATCCGCGCGATAACCTAAAATTCCTCGCGGACGAAGTTGCGGGTGGAAGGCTAGTTATATATTACCCTAAAGTGTCACGTTAGCCAGATAATAAGAGTTTAAAAATGAATAATGCCGACCCAAAGTATCACCTTTGTATCTTTAATTCCAATTATCTCACTAACCTGACACTTTAGGGCATTATGTTGTATGTTTTGTTCATCTTTTCGTTCCCTAACCATTTATATAGGTATTACAGCGCGGCGCGATTTTGAAAATTTTTCAAAATGTCGGACCGGTAACGAGGCAAAATGGTTCAAATCCCTTTACATGACTGTTATAGTAAAATTTTGTGTTGACCGTATACGAGCAAGACAGCTGAAAGAATTTCTGGGTATCAGATATCGCGCTTATGACAGTGGGAAACGATGACGACGCTCGTGAACGCACTCACGGCTCTCATTGGCCCGCAAAACCTCAAATCCGAACTTTTTATTTTAAATTGTGTTCATTATAAACTGGAATCTATCCATCCATCCATCCATCCAATGCTCACGCCTATTGTGGCGTTCATAAAAGGCTATTAGCCTACTGCTACCACGCTGGCCAGACGGGTTGGTAGAGGGTTTGTTTCAAGTTTTCCTTCTCTCGCACAGGTGTTCAATGCGTCGAGCCTCTTAGTCGACTCTTACGACATCCCAGGCATGTAAGGGAGTGGTGATATTTGTATTCTTAGGCCGTCACCACACGGCACGGCATAAAATGGAATACGTTGAAGATATATTGTCGCTGAGGATGTATCTTCTACTCGGCGATTCCGACTTGGACTTGAATACGGTGTCACATGGGTGTCACTTTTGACAAAGAATGTGTCAGTTTTGACTCGACGCACAGTGATTTCGTTCGGAGCATGGTCGGCGTAATCACAAGATGGTGGATGTTATATGACGCAATCAGTGACGTCACACGGGCTGTCGTTATCGAGCTCACGGTGATTCGGTACGCAAATCAGCTCGACGACATCGCTGACAACGCGTCTCGGAATGCACCCTCTGACAGAGTCCTGCTAGTTCGTTAAATATCTGATACTAATATTATAAAGATGATAGTTTTGTTTGTTTGCAATGAACAGGCTCCGAAACTACTGAACGGATTTAGATGAAATTTGGTACACATGTAGTACATAGGTAGGACATGAACATAGGATACTTTTTATCCCGATATTCCCACGGGAACGGGAACCACGGGGGTGAACCCGCTAGCGGCCCCTAGTACTAAATAAAGTTCATTTCCGAATGCCCGGAAAAGTAAAACATAGGAAAATAAGCTTCATGTTCTTGATATAGAAAACTGAGACGACCCGACAGTAGCCCTAGCATGAGCGGAGCGGCTTTTATCGACTCGATAATTTGATAACGTGTCACTGTCCCACTCACATCGTACCGGAGTAAGCAAGACAGCATGATGCGCTATATCATATCGCGTTATATAGCGGCGTTCATGCTAGGGGGCTGGAACCTGGAGCTGTGCGATTGCGATTTGCGTATGCGAATTAAATTCGAGTGATTCAAAAATACGACTCCTGGAACGCCTGCTCTCAGTGACCGGACTTTAATAAATTATATTTTATTTAGGGTTCGACGTGCATCCAAACAAAGCACAAGATATTTTATTGCCTAAAACAATATCTGAAGCTATGAACAGCAGTGTAGAATTTGAGGAAGATAAATATAATGGTAAGGTTCTATCTATATATATATTTATATACTAATAAATTGAAAATGCTTTTGAAATGCAAATGAAACTATTTAAGGTACGCATAGCAAAACCTTTCTTTTTTAATCTAGTAAAAAAGACGAAACCTGTCAATTAGGTTAAGTATATGTTTTGTTACCTCCGTATTCAGACACTTTGTTTTTGTAATAAAACAACTTTTGCGCAAAATTTACTGCGATTTATTTACCCGAAATATATATTTGGTACTACAATTTTTCGGTTTATTTGAGGATTTTTGGTTTCCCGACGTTTCGGCATCTTTTCAGTTGCCGTGGTCACGGGTTGACTATCTACTTATAAGTCTACCTTCACAAAGTTGATTTATTATTGCGTTCGGAAACGGTTAGATAATTACTAATTAAACGTTAATAATTGTTACAATGGCAACAAATATTGAGTTTAATATTTTGATTTGTTTGATATTTAAATTATTTATTAATAACAAAAGAAAAGACTAATGATAATTATATTTTTTTAATTTTGCATTTAAAATGCTATTTGTGGTAAATATTAAACAAGAAAATATACTAGAAAAAAGCAACTAGTCTCATGTCGCCCTGACGGGATTCGATCCCGCATCCTTGGGAATCCGGCCCAATGCACTAACCAATTATGCTATGAGACTAGTTGCTTTTTTCTAGTATATTTTCTTGTTTAATATTTATCACAAAAACTAATGATTCTACTGGCAGTTCACAAATTGGGAGGAATTTCAAAGAAAGATACTGGCAAGAAAACTTCGAATTATAGTACCAAATATATATTTCGGGTAAATAAATCGCACTAAATTTTGCGCAAAAGTTGTTTTATTTCAATTATGAGTGCGCGAAGGAACCTAAGATGTGCTTATTTTGTTTTTTTATTTATTTATATGAAAGCGTATTCTTTCTTGTTTGTCCAATTGTCATCAATTCATGATCTGATAATGGGATCCTGGAGGAGCAAGACAACTTTTCAAGTATCGTCATTTTAGTCTTAGCCCGATGGCGCAGCAAGTAGTGACATTCCTACTACGCTAGGCAGGTGTCGTCAGTTCGATGGGGATCATCAGCCATTTTGATGTCCTCATTGCTGGGGCACTGACCTTAAGGATGGATAAAGAGACTGGGCCATGACCCAACACGCGGGCCCATTGCGGGTTGGCGGGTTTTAATGACTGCAAATGCAGCCGGGACCAACGGTTTAACGTGCCTTTCGAAGCACTGATAAATTTTTGATCACCCATCCCGTGACAGACCATTGCGAAAGTTGCTTAAGCTCAACAATGGCAGGCCTAGCGTGGGAACCACTGCGCGATGGGCTCCACGGTGGGTTTTAAAAACTGCAAATACAACCGGGACCAACATCTTAGCGTGCGATCCGACTTCCGAAGCACGGGGCAGCTCGAGATAGTATTTTTATTTTATTAACGACGGGGAGACTCTTAGTCTTCATCATACCTGATGGTAAGTATTGATAAGGCTGAAGATGGAAGCGATCCTCTCCCGGAATCCTCAACCACTGAGGAACTGGTTATCTTATCTCTAACTGCCGGAACACAACAATGCTGAAAACATTGTTATTATAGCGTCAGACTTAAATAAGATGGTGGTAGCTAGCCAGGCGGACTCACAACAAGTCCTACCACCAACCAAACCGAATACAAATTGTACTAGTAATAGTATAAATAATAATAATAATAGCTAATCTAATATTTTTTCCTGATTATAGATGCAGTAAGAGAAATAAATTCGGATGTGATAGAATGTAAAGATATGGAGCGAGAAAATAATGCAAATATCACAATAGCAACAGAAAAACAAGTTATTAAAAATTATGATGAGGAGGACGATGGTATGTTGACTATATTACTAGAAACAATTTAGCCTACATTTCTGTACCATGTTAGACTAAAAACATAGAATACGCCAGCTGTTTCCTTACGTGATACAGAAATGAGGAGATCCGTATGAGAACTAAAGTAACTGACATCGCTCGAAGGATTGCTCAGCTGAAGTGGCAGTGGGCGGGACACATAGCGAGTAGAACCGATGGCCGTTGGAGGGGAAAGGTTCTGGAATGGCGACCGTGCACAGGACGACGCTATTCACTTTGACCACTTAGCGATTCCTTGCTGAAACCACGTGAATGACGTACTTTGTTTTGACATATTCAACATTCGATATCTCCATGATACTCACAAATTATAGAGTAATTGTACCAGTACATGACTGTCACAGATTGTATAGTTATTAAACAAGTAAAATAATTTATAATAAACTTTAAATAGAAAAATATTGAAAAAAATTAACTCGGCCACAAGTGAATTCTCAGACGGGAATCGAACCTTTGGAAATCCGGTCCAATGCTCTAACCGCTGAGCTACCGAGACTTGCGAACCACCGTCGAAATTCTCCAATACTTTTATATTTTTAATACGCTGTAGGCCAGCGTTGTTACATCAATGCTAGGAATCTTCTTGCATTCGAAAGAAACATCTTTTCAGGTGTTTAACGATCGATTAAGATGCAACTGCCAATAATTTTATGATTTTGTAATGTTTGCATTTTTCAATGCTATTTTTATACTTATGGTAAATTTTAAATAGAAAAATATTGGAAAAAATTAACTCGGCCACAAGTGAATTCTCAGACGGGAATCGAACCTTTGGAAATCCGGTCCAATGCTCTAACCGCTGAGCTACCGAGACTTGCGAACCACCGTCGAAATTCTCCAATACTTTTATATTTTTAATACGCTGTAGGCCAGCGTTGTTACATCAATGCTAGGAATCTTCTTGCATTCGAAAGAAACATCTTTTCAGGTGTTTAACGATCGATTAAGATGCAACTGCCAATAATTTTATGATTTTGTAATTTTTGCATTTTTCAATGCTATTTTTATGCTTATGGTAAATTTTAAATAGAAAAATATTGGAAAAAATTAAATCGGCCACAAGTGAATTCTCAGACGGGAATCAAACCCGCGACCTTTGGAAATCCGGTCCAATGCTCTAACCGCTGAGCTACCGAGACTTGCGAACCACCGTCGAAATTCTCCAATACTTTTATATTTAAAATTTACCATAAGTATAAAAATAGCATTGATTAATTGCAAAAAATACAAAATCATACAAGTAAAATAATTTTGAAATTAGTAAGTGTCATAGAGAAAACGAATTTTCAAAATGTCGAAACCAAATACGATATTGGCGCGGTTTGAGTAAGGAATCGGTAATGCTGTTTCCTAGGTGAGCGATCTGGATGCGAACGCGATGCGGCGCGTAAACAATAAACAGTAGATCCAATTGAAGTGTCCTATGTGACCAAACGCAGGTTTCTAATGTTTGACGACCTGCCCCCTTACTCTTGACGCGATCGCAATGAGATCGAGATTGAATTAATGTCAAACGTCAGTAATAATAGCTTAAAATGAGTAAATAAACTAAACATTAATACTTGAAATTAGTAAATTTAGTAATTTTGTACGCTAGTAATCGATTTTAGCGGCAATTAAAGTCGAATCAACGTCGTAAATCAGTAATAATTATTGACATTCAATCTCGATCTCAACGCGATCCCGTCGAGAGTAACCCCCCTGTTTGGCGCAGGGGTACTAAACCCGCCTTCTGCGCCAGAGGTCCCGGGTTCGATCCCCGGACGGGACAAATATTTGTGTGCATGAACATGTCTATTTGTCTTGGTCTGGGTGTTTAATATGTATATTATGTATGTATTTACAAAAAAATATATATATATAAGTATGTTTATCCATTATCTAGTATCCATAACACAAGTTCCTGGAACTTAGCGTGGGCTAGATAATAGGTGTGATGGTATGGAATTTATTTATTATTTATTTATTTAAAGTCCCGGTAAATAACTTGTCACTCGCGCGTCCACACAAAAGATGCGCAGTAACTACAAAAACTAGTCACTGCGCATCTTTTGTCTCGCCGCACGATGTTTGACGGTATTTTTTTCTCGCCGCACCGCGTTCGCATCCAGTCGCTCACGTAGGACGCTGCGTAAGTGGTCATAGTGAATATGGGCCCTGGTGAAGGTCGTGGGAAGCCGCAAGATGCGGGCAGCGGAAGGCCGATCGTCGTGGGAGATTCTAGGGGGAGGCCTATACCCAGCAGTGGGTGTCATGTGGCTGAGACGACGACAGCCGCTAGCTTTCCAATGAATATAGTACGCTTATCACCGGACATAGCTGTTGCAAACTATTGAAAGCGATGGGGTGTCAACCTGTAATGTGATTTGTCACTTTTTTCCCCGACTCTGGGGCCCGATTCTCGCGCCTTCGACATCTCGAATTCGACATTTGTTGGAGTCAAAAATCTATATTGAAAGCGATCTTCAACATTAAAGGATTATCAAAGATAATTGATACGAAAGGATTTTGTCAGCAGTAGAGATTTTACTTAAATTTTTAATAAAGAAATAATGGATAGAAAAAATTTCGAATTCGACATAATGTCAGCGCGAGAATCGCCCCCTGGCCTCAAGCTCGCACATTATGGTGCTTTCACACACAACTCTGTATCAGTTTGGTTTTTTTTCCTGTTATATTTTTTATCGTTGTTTTATTGTTACTTTGTTTGTTTATCTGTGTGTCTACGTGTCGCGGGGTCAACCAACCGGTTCCGGCGGAAGATCAGCGCTGGTCGTAGACTATGTATTATGCTGAGCCGGGACCGTTTTGAGACAATGTATTTGTGTTAATTGTTTATAATATGTTTAATTGTCCTTGTATTTATGTTGTCTCATTTAAAATCATTTCCTTTCTTTTTTCTGTCACCACAGTCCAACCAGTCTTTCCACTGCCGAAATGACGCACTCACACAGATACATAATCATAAATTCTTTATTTGTCATACGCGCCGCTACACGCGCGCTCGTTACATTTTAGGCTCGGACTACAGCGAAAACCAGCGAGATCCGTGTAATGATAGCGAGAAGCGCGTGTGTGTGAGCGCGTCATATCGGCGAGTGTAACGACTGTTACCTATGTTTAGATTGTGCTGTCACTATTGTATCCTGGAAACCCCAAATGCCGGATTTCTAATTTGACGACCCGTTTGGCGCAGGGGTACTAAACCCATCTTCTGCGCCAGGGGCCCCGGGTTCGATCCCCGGACAAGACAAATGTTTGTGTGCATGAACATGTCTATTTGTCTTGGTCTGGGTGTTTAATATGTATATAATGTATGTATAAAAAAAGGATATATCTATGTTTATCCGTTATCTAGTATCTATAACACAAGTTCTTCATGAAACTTAACGTGGGCTAGATAATTGGTGTGATTATATACAATTATTTATTTATTTTATTTATTTCTCTAACTTACGGCCACATTAAGGCCCGATAATTCAGTCTTCAAATCCTAGTTCAGAATAACTTTACTGACCGTGTGCCATGCATTTTATCGTTATGACTTAGCAACCTTTGTAGCGGGATATCGGGATTTTTTTTCAGATAAAAATGATATTTTGGTCGAGTTGGATTCTAAGAAAGATACTTTACAAGCGAAGTCAGAGCCCAGCGCTAAGGAAGTTGATGAGTTGATACATCAAATGATGACTGAAACAGGTCAGTTTTATTAGTCAGCAGACGTATTTTTGAATAATTGGAATCACTATTAGCATACGAAATCGCAATACCCGCATGCGAATGTTAAAGACAGCGTTTTTTTTAAATTCCAACAGCGAATCTGCAACGAATTATTTTTATACGAACGATAGAAACTCAAAGTAACAATATTTTTATTCAAATAGGCTTGTAGATAAGTGCTTACGAAACGTATATTTTTTTTAACAACAACATTTATACGTACATCTTATGTTTTGGCGCGCACTGTTCATTGAAATAAAACAACTTTTACGGATATCAAACGCGCTATATTGCAACGAACTAAGTTGTAATTGTCCGTATTTTTTGGTTTTTTAGGGGTTTTTTGATTTTCCCGACGTTTCGGCACCTTTACAGCTGCCGTGGTCACGGGATGACTGGCTACTTATAAGTCTACCCTCGAAAAGTTAATTTATTTTCGTTCGGATACGGTTAGACATTTATATGGAACAAATTATTATTGATTTGATATTTTGATTTAATTGTTATTTTAATTCTTTATTATTAAAAAAAGAGAAAACTAAAGACTCTACTGGCAGTTCACAAATTGGGAGGACCTTCGAAGAAAGAAACTGCCAAGAAAACTTCGAAAGCGGGCCGACCTCCATCTTTATAAAAAAATATTAAAAATTTAGGATATGTTGTCTCCACCTTTCATCATTCATCACCAGTCATCCCGTGACCACGGCAGCTGTAAAGGTGCCGAAACGTCGGGAAAATCAAAAAACCCCCAAAAAACCTAAAAATACGGACAATTACAACTTAGTTCGTGGAAAAATAGCGCGTTTAACAACATTTATGAAGAAAAAGTTGTTGCCAAACACTTAAAACTTAGCAATAATCGCGCAGTGATCGCGCGATCGACGGGGAACGTCAAAAAAAGGCATAACGTATATGTGATCGCTGGCTAATCGCTCGCTGATGGTTTTTATTCTCACTCTCTCGCGCTTCTGCCTAGAGTGCGAGAGTGCGACGCCGCGTTGCTATGACGCTAGCGCCAAGAAGAATTTGGTAGTAATAACAGGAACTAAACGAATGCACATTATAGTTCATCGATTGTTCGGTGGAGGCCGCACTGTAATAACAGTGCGGTTGCTATGGTGATACGTGACGTAAAGCAATTATCGCGCAATTTCTGCAATAGCATTGCTCTTGCAAAAATAGGTAATAAGGCGGCCGATCGCCCTTCATGCGCACGGCGAAACCTAACCGCCTCTGTGGTCTAGTAGTACAACCACCGGTATCAGACCCAGGGGTCCCGGGTTCGATTCCCAGCTGGGCTTCTCCCATCATTACTTTCTTCCCCATACATTGCCGAACGCATCTTATACCAGTCATCTGTCTAGTCAATTTGGCATTACCCATTCAAACCGAGAGATCGAACGGGCGTGCGCCCCGTGTGTGTTTTATATTGAAAAGTCCTTTTTTGATTTCTAGCGTTGATTTCATGAAACCTCACTGAAGTAGCGACGTCAGTAAACTAATTCAGGGACAATCTAGAATCTTAAATCCTGGCGGGATAAAGAAGTTGCAACCTCCAACAGAGTAGGTACCAGTGGCGAAGGGTCCATTTCCGATTCCTATCGGCTTCCGTTTTTGAAATCCCACTCCAGCAATCCACACAGTTAAGATAAATTTTAAAGAAATTTTTGGTCCTTACCTACACCACATTTCGACCCCACACCACTGGTTCAGAATCGGATCGAAGAATAGTTGATCCCTAGACATTTTTGATGTTTATATTTCATGTTTTTTTTAACATATATTACCTACCTACAATTATTGAAATACCTAGGTACTACAATTATTGAAATACCTAGGTACTACAATTATTGAAATACCTAGGTACTACAATTATTGAAATACCTAGGTACTACAATTATTGAAATACCTAGGTACTACAATTATTGAAATACGATTGACACAACCTTACCAGAATTGGACCCCAGTTCAGTCTTATGATTTTTTTTATAATTTTTACGTTATTTTCAGATAAAAATTATATTTCTGTTGGAACAGAATCTAAGGAAGATACTTTACAAGCGAAGTCGAGGCCCAGTGCTATGGAAGTTCATGAGTTGATACATCACATGACAGCCGAGACAGAAGGTCAGTTTCATATTGTATACGAGATATGTAAAAAAAAACAAAAATATAATAATCAAAAATGTCTAGAGATCAACTACTTTTCGATACGATTCTGATCTTTCTGAGCTGACGATCTGATTCTGATCTTACGATATGGGATCATATTTTGAGGCAACCCGTCTAATAAAACTATGGTTTTTAGAGTCCAAAAAGGATGTATAAGGGCTTTTGAAACGTTTGAAGCCTACTGATAGCTGCTATCCAGTCTTTAAACAACTAATTATTTTGACGCTCCTCAGTGGTGGTCAGATAATTAGAAACACTAGTCGATTTTCATATAAACGAGGAAACTTTGGAGCCTTGGTTCTCTGCCAAGGATTGACCGAGCTGTGATCTGATAATGGTCATCCAGGGAGTGAATGGAGGAGATCCAGATTGCTATACACACCTGACTGATCTGATCAACATTCAAAAAGATGTAGAGATCAGTATTTTCAGTTTCGGGAATTCCATACATTTTTTATACATATCCATACATTTCTTCTTCTTCAGGACCGTCTCCTTTGTTATCAATATTTAGACCAAGGTACGTGTTTTCACAAAAATTTTAGTTACTGTACTCTTACGTTATCGTTTTTTTTTTCAGATAAAAGTGACATTTCAGTCGAGAGAGATTCTAAGGAAGATACTTTACAGACGGAGTCAGGTCAAACTATGGAAGTAGATGAGTTGATACATCACATGATAGCGGAGACAGAAGGTCAGTTTTATAACTGAAAAAGTAAAAATATCAAGATTTATACAATAAATAAATAAATAATAAATAAATATTTCCATACAATCACACCAATTATCTAGCCCACGTTAAGTATCATGAAGAACTTGTGTTATGGATACTATATAACGGATAAACATACTTATATACTTTTTTTTGTAAATACATACATAATATACATAAACACCCAGACAAAGAGAAATAGACATGTTCATGCACACAAATATTTTGTCTTGTCCGGGGATCGAACCCGGGACCTCTGGCGCAGAAGGCAGGCTTAGTACCCCTGCGCCAAACAGGTCGTCAAATTATCTGCCACATAAGCTATCCAAAACTTATCTGTCGGTGTTGAAACCGGCCCTTAGCCTTGATAAAATAAAAATATAGAAGTATTTAAACGCTTAAATTTTGTACCCACAGATAAGGAAATAGAAGAACCAACAGATTCAAAAGATACAACACAAGCGGAGTCAGGCCGCAGGACTATGCAAGTAGAAGAGTTTCTGCAACACGTTATGGGTGATACAGATATACAAACAGAAGGTAAGATTTGTTGTAGGAAATTGCTTTAAAATAAAAATAACAATGCCTTTATTAACAAGAGTGGTTCTCTCTCTCTCTTATTGTATGAGGTTTAGTGGCCTCCTAAGTCGGCCTAGCATGTGCGGTTTTTATCGACTCGATAACTCGATACCGTGCCACTGCCTCTCTCACATTGTAGCGGAGTAAGCAAGACAGCATAATGCGCTATATCATATCGCGTGATAAAGCTGTGTTCATGCTAGGGGGGCTGTCAGAGTTTATCAAGCAACCAATAAGGCCTCTGACTTGGCTTAACGACTGTTATCAAATGCGGGACCGACGGTTTAAGGTGCCCTCCTAAGCACGGAAGCGCTCAGTTGTAATGAAACTTTACGGTCACCCATCGGAAACCTGACCGAACCGAACGTTGCTTAACTAACGTGATCGAATACGATCAGTCTGTCAAGCGCGGCCATGAGCGCTTCAGCTACAAGAATGGTTACAAACATATCATGAAATCTCCGATTTCTAAAATAATGTAATATAAAAATACCTGTATTTCTGTTCTGTGTGTATTAAATAAAAGTAAAAAAATATTTTCTCTATTAAGGCCTGCGCAGACGAGGGACTTTTGTCCGCCGACATAAATGATTCCTCGCGAGACCTTCACGAATGGAATGACCGTCGATATACGTTGTATTCGCGGCGAAAGTTACCACATTTAGGTTATGTCGGCAGACAAAAGTCCTTCGTCTGCGCAGGCCTTAATAGAGAAAATATTTTTTTACTTTTATTTAATACACACAGAACAGAAATACAGGTATTTTTATATTACATTATTAGGGCCCAAAGCCCCAAATACCTAGAATATTTTCATTCTCAATGGGGTGGAAAAGGCAAAGCCGTAGGGTTTGTAAACCGATGGCGTAGCTTCTTTGACGTTTATAAGTACTTGTAACAGCCTATACTGAATAAATAAAATAAAATTTATTAAATAACTGAGAAAAGTTGTACAATATTATAAAAGTTAAGTCTAAACCACAAAACAATTATTGTTACTATGCCAACAATAGTACTCGTAGAATAAGGTGGTCATGAGCAAAAAGCAACATTGTACATATTACAGAGATAACAGAGGTACCCGAACTAGGCAAAGCCTGTGTCTCGGGACACCAATTGGTGAATTATAATTTACAGAATTTGCATTTGTATGAATGAGTGATGTACTTAAAATTACTTAATAAAAAAAGGAACTAAATATTGTGCGTTACATTAAAATATATATATATAATGCATGAACGTAGAGACAATGAAACATCAATCAATCAGACTTTCAGTATTTGAGTAATCTAAAGAGAGCAACCAGTTTGTAAGTGCGGGCTTTAATTCGTGCAGCGTCAGGTTTCTTAGGTATGAATTCTAAAATGATATTGAATTTTTAATGGCGTCACCACCGTCGGTACCTAAAATCTCTTGATTGGTCTAAGTCAAGTCAAAAGCGGACATATCTGTGATTTTGACAATTAATTGACCAATCAACAGATTTTTGTACCAGCGGTGGTGGCGATATTTAGTTTCCACCCCATTCGTTTTGATATTGATAGTAGTAATTTGGAATAAAAGATTCGTAATATAATATCCTACTAATATTATAAATGCGAAAGTATGTCAGTTTGTTTGTTACTTTTTCACGTAAAAACTACTGAACCGTTTCGGATGAAAATTTGCACACAGATAGAAGATAGGCTACTATTTATCCCAATATTCCCACGGGAACGGGAACCATGCGGTTGCAACCTCGGTTGGCTGCTAATCTGTACTAATATTATAAAGCTGAAGAGTTTGTTTGTTTGAACGCGCTAATCTCAGGAACTACTGGACCAATTTAGAAAATTCTTAGACCATTAGATAGCTACATTTCTCCCGAGTGACATAGGCTATATTTTATCCCGATATTCCCACGGGAACGGGCACCATGCGGGTAAAACAGCGAGGATCCGCTATATTATATAACCATCTTATTCTCTGGATTAAGAATTTGAAGTTGAGGACGTACAAACCTCACTCATGTAAGATACAGTGCGACAAGGCATATAATGAACGGGGCAAAAAAGGGAACTAACATGAAACGTCATTTTGACAGTTGTGCAGCGCCTCCGCCCGTAATAATTATAAGCCGTCGCACGTGCGATAAGGTCTAATGAACGTAGCAAAAAAATTTACTAACACCGCATTCTTAAGTTTACGTCAGTTTTGACAGTTACAGCGCCCCCGTCCACATTCATTATTGTATTAATGTATGAACATATTGTTTGAGTTGAGTTTGAGACGTTCTCTGTTAGACTAAGTTGTGTTGTGTAATCGATCAGTGATTTTTATTTGTATGTTTTTTGATTTCTTTTTTTTTATTGTAATTTGGGACATTAAACAGTTATATGTATTACAAACTAAAATTAAACTACAACTTTATTCAAGCATACAATACAAGTCACAAACACACAATGATTACGAAATAAGTATCATAATTCTAACTAATATTATAATTATACTTATGGTAATATTACCATTGTAGCGGAGTAAGCAAGACAGCATAATGCGCTATATCATATCGCGTGATAAAGCTGTGTTCATGCTAGGGGGGCTGTCAGAGTTTATCAAGCAACCAATAAGGCCTCTGACTTGGCTTAACGACTGTTATCAAATGCGGGACCGACGGTTTAAGGTGCCCTCCTAAGCACGGAAGCGCTCAGTTGTAATGAAACTTTACGGTCACCCATCGGAAACCTGACCGAACCGAACGTTGCTTAACTAACGTGATCGAATACGATCAGTCTGTCAAGCGCGGCCATGAGCGCTTCAGCTACAAGAATGGTTACAAACATATCATGAAATCTCCGATTTCTAAAATAATGTAATATAAAAATACCTGTATTTCTGTTCTGTGTGTATTAAATAAAAGTAAAAAAATATTTTCTCTATTAAGGCCTGCGCAGACGAGGGACTTTTGTCCGCCGACATAAATGATTCCTCGCGAGACCTTCACGAATGGAATGACCGTCGATATACGTTGTATTCGCGGCGAAAGTTACCACATTTAGGTTATGTCGGCAGACAAAAGTCCTTCGTCTGCGCAGGCCTTAATAGAGAAAATATTTTTTTACTTTTATTTAATACACACAGAACAGAAATACAGGTATTTTTATATTACATTATTAGGGCCCAAAGCCCCAAATACCTAGAATATTTTCATTCTCAATGGGGTGGAAAAGGCAAAGCCGTAGGGTTTGTAAACCGATGGCGTAGCTTCTTTGACGTTTATAAGTACTTGTAACAGCCTATACTGAATAAATAAAATAAAATTTATTAAATAACTGAGAAAAGTTGTACAATATTATAAAAGTTAAGTCTAAACCACAAAACAATTATTGTTACTATGCCAACAATAGTACTCGTAGAATAAGGTGGTCATGAGCAAAAAGCAACATTGTACATATTACAGAGATAACAGAGGTACCCGAACTAGGCAAAGCCTGTGTCTCGGGACACCAATTGGTGAATTATAATTTACAGAATTTGCATTTGTATGAATGAGTGATGTACTTAAAATTACTTAATAAAAAAAGGAACTAAATATTGTGCGTTACATTAAAATATATATATATAATGCATGAACGTAGAGACAATGAAACATCAATCAATCAGACTTTCAGTATTTGAGTAATCTAAAGAGAGCAACCAGTTTGTAAGTGCGGGCTTTAATTCGTGCAGCGTCAGGTTTCTTAGGTATGAATTCTAAAATGATATTGAATTTTTAATGGCGTCACCACCGTCGGTACCTAAAATCTCTTGATTGGTCTAAGTCAAGTCAAAAGCGGACATATCTGTGATTTTGACAATTAATTGACCAATCAACAGATTTTTGTACCAGCGGTGGTGGCGATATTTAGTTTCCACCCCATTCGTTTTGATATTGATAGTAGTAATTTGGAATAAAAGATTCGTAATATAATATCCTACTAATATTATAAATGCGAAAGTATGTCAGTTTGTTTGTTACTTTTTCACGTAAAAACTACTGAACCGTTTCGGATGAAAATTTGCACACAGATAGAAGATAGGCTACTATTTATCCCAATATTCCCACGGGAACGGGAACCATGCGGTTGCAACCTCGGTTGGCTGCTAATCTGTACTAATATTATAAAGCTGAAGAGTTTGTTTGTTTGAACGCGCTAATCTCAGGAACTACTGGACCAATTTAGAAAATTCTTAGACCATTAGATAGCTACATTTCTCCCGAGTGACATAGGCTATATTTTATCCCGATATTCCCACGGGAACGGGCACCATGCGGGTAAAACAGCGAGGATCCGCTATATTATATAACCATCTTATTCTCTGGATTAAGAATTTGAAGTTGAGGACGTACAAACCTCACTCATGTAAGATACAGTGCGACAAGGCATATAATGAACGGGGCAAAAAAGGGAACTAACATGAAACGTCATTTTGACAGTTGTGCAGCGCCTCCGCCCGTAATAATTATAAGCCGTCGCACGTGCGATAAGGTCTAATGAACGTAGCAAAAAAATTTACTAACACCGCATTCTTAAGTTTACGTCAGTTTTGACAGTTACAGCGCCCCCGTCCACATTCATTATTGTATTAATGTATGAACATATTGTTTGAGTTGAGTTTGAGACGTTCTCTGTTAGACTAAGTTGTGTTGTGTAATCGATCAGTGATTTTTATTTGTATGTTTTTTGATTTCTTTTTTTTTATTGTAATTTGGGACATTAAACAGTTATATGTATTACAAACTAAAATTAAACTACAACTTTATTCAAGCATACAATACAAGTCACAAACACACAATGATTACGAAATAAGTATCATAATTCTAACTAATATTATAATTATACTTATGGTAAATTTTAAATAGAAAAATATTGGAAAAAATTTTAGTCGGCCACAAGTGAATTCTCAGACGGGAATCGAACCCGCGACCTTTGGAAATCGGACCGGATTTCCAAAGGTCGCGGTAGTTAATTTTTTCCAATATTTTTCTATTTAAAATTTACCATAAGTATAAAAATAGCATTGAAAAATGCAAAAATTACAAAATCATAAAATTATAATTGCTAAAGTTTGTTTGTTTGTCCTTCCTTCATGCCCTAACTAAGCAACTAATAGACTTGATTTTTCAATAGAGTTAGTTCAACAGACGGAGAGTAACAGGCTAATTTTGATCCAGATATTCCCAGTTCTAAATTAAAATTAATAAATAACGCGCGGCAAAACCAACAGTAAATTAGGTTCGACAATATATTAGTGGAAAAAGCATCTTTTGTAGAGTCTAGGAAAACATGCTTTTTTCCACTATATCTAGAGTCTAAATATAGTGGAAAAAGCATCAAGGGTGGGGAAATAAGTATAGAGATGGGCCATATCAACTAATCACAACATTTACGCGAGCCAAGGAACATAATTATTTTATGGTAAATTTTAAATAGAAAGAAAATAGAAAAAAATTGGAAAAAATGGACTTGGCCGCAAGTGAATTCTCAGACGGGAATCGAACCCGCGACCTTTGGAAATCCGGTCCAATGCTCTAACCGCTGAGTCTAAGTCTAAGTCTCGGTAGCTCAGCGGTTAGAGCATTGGACCGGTATTTTTCTATTTAAAATTTACCATAAGTATAAAAATAGCATTGAAAAATGCAAAAAATTACAAAATCATAAATAATTATTTTATTCTGAATAGATAACAAAAAATATCAAGTAGGTAGGTAGGTAGGTCCTTTATAAAGTTTATTTAATAAGTTTTGACGTACTGGTTCCATGGGATCGATGAAATTCTGACTGAAAAATGCACTGGTGAATGATTGTTTTTAGCGCAATATTTAAATATTGTTTTTAGTCGACCGATTTAATCAAGATAAGTCGCGGGCCGGATCGAATCTAGTCGCGGACCGGATTTAGCCCGCGGGCCGCCATTTCCCCATCCCTACCCAGACCAATATGTCGATCATGATCGCCATTTTTTTACCGACTTCAACAAAAAAGGAGGGAGGTACTCAATTCAACGCGTATTTTTTTTTTGTCTGATGTATGTATACCGATTACTCCGGTGTTGGTGATCCGATTTTAATAGTTGTTTTTTTGTTCGATCGGGTACACTGTCAATTTGGTCCCATATAAGTCTCATTGAGATCCGATGATAATCTTCGGAGATATGGGGCCTAATGTCATGGAAGTCATGAATCAATTATATCATCCAGGTAATTGTTAGATTCTTGTTCGAGCTGAAGTTTCACGCAATAATTATAATTCTTTTTATATCTGAAAGAAAATGGATTATGTGTGGTCCCATATAATTTTTACGAAGGTCTGGCTAGTAGTTTTTTCATAATCTTGAAAAATATCAATCACCTTTTGGCAAGTAGTCGTTTACCTAGATGACATTGTTGTGTATGGGCTGATTTTTAGTGTAAGTAACGGCACATGTTGTAACTAATAAAATTTGAAATAAAAACATTTTATTATAAAAATCAAACCGACTTCAAAAAGTAAAAAATAAAACTTTTGGAGTCGGTGCTAGCTAGCTAAGGCCAAAAAAATATATAGTTAATAGAAGTGCAATGTAGAATGCCCTGGCTGGCACCGACTCCAAAAGTTTTATTTTTTACTTTTTGAAGTTGGTTTGATTTTTTTTATAAAATGTTTTTATTTCAGATTTTTTTATCGTCACTGTCGAATAGGCAAAGATGTCGAGTTCATCAATGTCATCATGTATTGTAATTTCCAAATTCCTATAAGACATGATTGTTTACTAGCTTCCGCCCGCGGAACCACCCGCGTGGATCCCGTTCCCGTTGGAGTATCGGGATAAAACGTAGCCTAAGTTACTCGTCATCCTTTTAACTAACTCTATGCCAAAAATTATGTCGATTGGTGCTTAGTTAGGGCGTGAAGAAAGGACAAACAAACACACTTTAGAATTTTATAATATTCAGCGGGGCAACAGCGCCAGTGTTCTCGGTACTATGCCACGCGGCTGTGAGTTGGACGGCGTATTTTTGTTATAGTATAGTTATAGTATAAGATTTTATATTTAACGGTTTCTTGTTTTTCTACTAATTTGTAAATAATATTTTGTTAATAAATTTTATAATATTAGTTAGAATTCGTCGTCGTTGCCGTCTCAGCCGCATAACACCCACTCAAAGTCAACGATTTTTATTCAAATAGACTTATAGATAAGTGATTTCGAATCGTCAATTTTTTTCCTACCAGCCATTCAAGACATCTTTTAACTGATAAGAAGAACGGCCGCAAGAAACTTATCAGCTTTAACAGAAGCAACATTTACAAAGGAACATGTCGTTGCCAAACACAAATCTACAATCTTGAAACATATTTAATATAAGAGGAAAATTTTTCTTATACACAGTCATTAGAATATTTTCCTTTTATACAGTTACAATAGTGCTGGGTATAGGCCTCCCACAAAGGGAGGGTTTGCCATAATCGCCACGCTTGGCAGGCGGGTTGGCGATCGCAGTATGGCCAAGTTTGTAGGAGACGCTGCTGCCTGTCTCCTGAAGGCTGAGTCCCTTAGTCGCCTTTACGACCCCCGCGGGATGTGAGGGGGTAGTGCTATTCTAAGCCGACACTACACAGCACATTAGTTAGGATTAGGATGGGATAAATGACTGGCTATTCAAAACTGACCATAAGTTTTTTTTTCGTACAGAAAATGACGAAGAAAGTGAAGAATATATGAAGATAAAAATCAAAGAGTTGGTAGAAAAATCCAATATAAAAAATGGTATTCGCAAAAGGCAAACGGCTTATGGCAAGAAGCTAGAGAGGATAAAGGAAGAAGGTGAGCTAAGAAAATGTGGTTTAAGTCATTATTTGTCCCTTTGTGGCCTGGTGGCCCTACCATCGTCTTTTAGAACCACCATGTATGGAACGTTTTGTTTTAAGCCATCTGAAAACAAGTTTTTTTTTATTTAAACTAATACTAATAATATTATAAAGCTGAAGAGTTTGTTTGCTTGAACGCGCTAGTCTCAGGAATTCTCCTTATTCATCCATAAGGAAAAGCCAGTCTCTCAGCAGTGGGGACATTAAAAATGGCTCATGACAAAGATGAAATGTTATCCCGTGACCACGGCAGCTGAAAAGGTGCCGAAACTTTGGAAAACCCAAAAAACGTTTAAGGTTTTAAGGGTTTTTTAAAAAATATGGAAAATTAGATCTTAGTTCGTGATATACAGCGCGTTTAAAAATCCGTAACAGCTGTTTTATTTCTATGTTTATAAAGGTGTTTATTTCTTTTCTACAGATATTTCCAAATACGTGTTCAAAAATATCAAAATGTCAGTAAACGAAGAAGTAATACCTAAAAAAGAAGAAAAGTCGGAAAAAAACGTAAAAAAGAAGAAACGCAAAAAACCAAAGAGGAGCAAAGAAGAGAAGAAAGAATATAAGATTAAGAAGAAGGCGTTAGATATTATTAAAGGTTGGTATTTTTTCCGGTAATAATTTTTATTCTTCATTTTCTGTGCATGCTGTTCGGCTGTGGATCGCAGGGCTTGAAACCGGTTTGAAGAAGAGCGGATAATATAGGTTTATGATTAAAATTTTTACGAAACCGCTTCCGACGTATTCGGAATGAGAGCGCTTCAAAAACCTAAATAAACCCGTCAGGGCGACATGAGACTAGTTGCTTTTTTCTAGTATATTTTATTGTTTAATATTTTTCACGTAAATAAACCGGTTTAATCTAAAGCAGCGAAATGTACATACTAACTGGCGAGGCGATCAAGCTAATAGCGACCTAATAGGTTTACCACTCGCACGCTCGCGTTGGGAGAGCGGTATTTCAGGCAAATAGCGAGCTTATGTCTACGGGTGGAAGGTCGCTAGTAGCTTTGCCACTCACGCGCTCGCGTTGTCCCGTTGTGTTTAAAACTCTTAGAGAGCAGAAAAAACCTCGTATAAGCCGCTTAATTGACGCAAAACCCTTTTAATTTTGCTCTTTCATGAAACCGGTATTTTTAGGTTTGGATAGAGCCAAACCTTAATAAACGGTTTCTATGTACTCGCTGCTGTACTGGTTTGAACATTAACCGGAAGCACTATCGCACTATCAGAAGGGAACAAACTTCTTCAGCCTTATGTATACTTAACATCAGGTATGATGAAGGCTGAGAGTATCCCCGTTGTTCATAAAAAAAAAACAAAAACAAAGATCCTATGGCGATGAATTTAGAAGTCATTTCCTTTCACTTTCTCCTAAACTATAGTAACTTATTACCTTATTTCCTCTACCAGTATTTATGTATTAAAATATACTAAAATATACTACTTTCACTCATGGTTACTTGGAAGAGTGTGCTATGTAGCAATAAGGCCGCCTATTGTATATCTACTTCTTGTTGGTCTTGTCACTGTATACTTGTTTTTTTATTATTATTAGCAAAATGTCTATGCAACAAAGTAAGCAACTTTTTTGGCTGACCTTGTATTTACTGACCATTAGGTGTTTTTGCTGACCAAACAATTATTGTATGATTTTAAAGTTTGCATTTTCAATGTTATCTTATAATTATGAAGGCTCGTTAGCTTAATTGGGTGAGCAGTGGACGTAACTAGTGAGTCGAGTCGATCTAGTATTTTTCTACTAAAAATAATCGGTTATTGGTAATTTTAATTTACTTCACTGTTTATGGGTGACGTCACAAAGACGTAGAGATGCACGTGTTTCGATACGTATATTTATCGATATCAATGGGCGAGGGGTATTTTAAATGTTATCAACCATCCACGTGCGCTTGCGCATCTCTATTACAAAAGTGAATTATGGCTTCGTCTGCCGCGAGTCTTTGTGTCTTGTATGAAACGTAAACCATGCGGGTGAAATTGCGGGGCACAACGACTCTATATCAATTTAAAAAATATGCTACATTATTATTACAAATAAGAATTTTAATGAATATTTTATTACAGGCCATAAAAAAGTGCAATACTCAAGGAAATCTAAAACTAAATTATCTAATTATAATGAAGATTCGAATGAAGATAAGACAGAGACAGAAAGTAAGAAGAGCAAAGGTGATAGCGACGCAGTAAAAGGGAACGCTGCGTTCAAACTGATATTCAATTCACATCAATGCTACGTTTGTTATAAGGTAATATAATTAAAATATATTAAATTAAAACTTATATTATACTTAAAAAAAATAGTAAATCTGACGGGATTCGAACTCTTATGATCTCTTTTTGGGATATATTTCGATTTGAAAGATCGGTATTCCATTAACATTTATCATGAAGATATATATGTAAATGCATTTTTTTAATATTTTGTATGATAAAAAAAATACTTCTATTTCAGCTATTCCAAACAAAACCAGAGCTCATAGAACACTGCAAAGAACATTTTGATGTATGCAACGAAATAACACTAAAGAAATGTCCTATTTGTCCGTTTGTAACCCATCACGACATCAAAAGGCACATAAGATTGCAACACAAACAAAACATTAATTTCTCATTCATGCGAATAAAAGACAAAAAACACAATGAAAATGGATCTAGATATTATTTCGACACGGACAACGAAAAAATAAAAAGACTAGAAATAATACCAAGCGTTAAAATCTTAAACAAAAAAGCAAGCATGGACCTCGATAAAAGAAACCGAGAAATCAAAGACAAAAGCCTTTTAAAAAGAAAACTCGTAAGAAAAGGTAAGGAATGGATCGTTGAAACGGAAAAGATTGATGTAACCGACCACGTTGTACCACAGATGAAAGATAAAGACAATTATTTAGCGAAAATGAAGCTTTTGAGTGTCCAATCGAAGAAGAATAAAATGAAAATGCTTTACCCTTGCAATACATGTGATAAGATCTGTCAAAATCTAAGCGCTTTAACTTTACATATGAGAAGACATGATCCGAACGCAAAACCGTTTAAACCTAAAGTTTATAAACACAAACAGGGCAACCCTGACTCTCAAAAACCAGTGTTGCCAGCAAAACCACCAGTAGATATTAGCAATAGGACCGCAAAACCTAAACCTATAGTAAATAAACACAAATGTGATCCTAAATTGAAAGCGTTCTACGAAAAGAATATTAGAGGAGGTGATATAGAGTTCTGGCAATTTCTGAAAATATTTAACAAAATGGACAGAGACAATATTAATGATTTTAAAGATTTAGAAACTTCTGTCGACTATGGAGTGCATATTGATACAAGTATAAGCGAAAATAATAATAAAGATGAAGCTACTGAAAGTAGTATTCCTATTAATGATACTAGCAACACTGATAGTAATAAAACTAAAAGTATTGCCAACAGACCTGTTAAAAAAATTAAATACGTAAGGAAAATACAGTTGTCGAAAGAAGAATACAAGAAGCGGTGTGAAATTAAAAATAAGCTAAGAGAAAAACTTGCGAAGACAAACAGTTAGATAATAGATTTGTAAAGAAAATGCTATGGCATTTTTAATGAAATCTGATGCAATAATTGACGACCTGTTTGGCGCAGGGGTACTAACCCCGCCTCCTGTGCCAGAGGTCCCGGGTTCGATCCCCGGACAAGACAAATATTTGTGTGCATGAACATGTCTATTTGTCTTGGTCTGGGTGTTTAATATGTATATTAAGTAGGTATGTATTTACAAAAAAAAGTATATTAGTATGTTTATCCGTTATCTAGTATCCATAACACAAGTTCTTCATGAAACTTAACGTGGGCTAGATAATTGGTGTGATTGTATGCAAATTTATTATTATTATTTATTATTATTATAATAAATTATATAGAGTCTGGCTAATGAAAGTAGACACTGAATGTTTTTCTTAACTTTCACTATGGCAACAATTTCACATATTAAAAATCAATGTTACGTGGTGACAGTGACTTTTTTACTTGCATTTTTATTGCCATGATCGGATTTTTTAAATTTCCCACCTTTTTATCAGTGTCTACTTCAGACTCTAACACAGCAAACAAGAGGTTAAAAAAGCATGTTAGTGTTACGCATTTAGTACTGAAAAGAGCACGTTGCCATGACTACGTGGAAAATCATACGAATGGAAATGTATTTACTAATTACTATTATTATTTGTGAGAGTTAGGGACTGTTGCAGTTTTGAGAACTGTAGTCTCTGCGACCTAAAATACCGTTTCGCCTTCTATTTCAAAGAAATGTATGAACTGCTTCCTTGTCTCGAGCAAAAGGCTGGCGACGCGTGAATAATGTCTTACTACTTCCAACCTTTTTACTGTGTTGTCTTGCCTCTATGACATACCCAGTAGTGTGCTGTAAAAATATCTATTAAAAGTAATATACTTACCAAAACTAGTATCATGGATTAAACTAGAAAATTATATCATTACTTAAAAATATGTAATTATTGATTATCATACATTGTCTTGGTCTGACCTAGAATATATTATGTTTATTTGAATGTCTCTATCTATCTAAAGTTCAAACAGCCAGTTACCTACAGAATATTAATATTCTAATATTTATAATAGAACTAAAAATAATATTATACATTTTCTGTACCCTTTGTTCGAGTTTGGCAACCTATAATCGTTTTCGAAAACTATTGCATTGTCTCTTATAAATGCATAGACTGCTTTACCGAAATGAGTAGAGCATCCGGTAGTTGTCGAAAACGTTGACAGTATTTTTTTTAATTTTTTATTGTTGGATAGGTAATGCGCTTGACCGCTATCTTGCCTGATGGGAAGCAAAGAACGCGCTTGCTTAAAAGATACCTATTTACTCGTGACTTGAAGATCCCCTAGTTGTAAGTGTCAGGAAACACAGACTCTGGCAAGGAGTTCCGCTCTTTGGCGGTGCGGATGATAAATATCGAGTCAAAACGCTTTGTGCCACTCTTGGGTATATCAACCATATAATTGTGGCACCTGTTTGTACGTCTGGTTGTCCGATGAAAAAATGGGAATGGTGGAATGAGGCTGTGCAATTCCGCTGCACACTCCCCGAAATGTAACCTATAGAATACGGATAAACCAGCGACCTTCCGTCTATGTTCAAGGCTTTTTAATTTATTAAATAAATCATCATTGTCGATGAGCTTCTTGGCCCTCCTTTCGATGGACTCAATCTTCTGGAGTTGGTATTGGGCAGAACCATCCCAAAGATGAGAACAATACTCCATACACGATCGAACTTGCGCTTGGTAAAGATTGAGCAACTGTTCCGGGGTGAAGTACTTTCTCACCAAGTATTTTGAGGCCAATTGAGCTTTACTCTCAATAAAAGAGCCAAAATTGAGAGTCGGAGACAATGTTATGCCAAGCAGCTCAAGGTGGTCAGTAATCGGCACGGAAACATTTCGGAAAATCGGAGTTAAGTGAAAAGGACTCCTTATTGCGGAGAAAAGACACACCTGGTTCTTTGACGGGTTGAAACTGACTAGTCCCCTTACTCTTGACGCGATCGCAATGAGATCGGCCCCCTAATTGTCTAATTTAAAATCTATCACAGTCCCTTTCAGAGGTATTGTGATTGTGATATTTTCGTCTGTTATATTGCTTAAACAGTTCAATTTCGTTTATTCCATACCTTTTAAAACGCGTCCCGATCACAATCCCTTTTAAATGTCAAATAGTGACGGCCTGAATAACTTTCAAATTACGAATTGAAAGGGATTGCGATAGATTTAAAATTAGACAATTAGCCCTCAGGATTGAATTAATGCCAAACGTCAGTAATAATAGCTTAAAATAAGTAATTCAACTAAAAATTAATTATTGAAATTGGTAAATGAAGTCATTTTGTAAAAATTAAAATTAAAGTCGAATCAACGTCGTAAATCAGTCATAATTATTGACATTCAATCTCGATCTCAACGCGATTCCGTCGAGAGTAACCCCCCAGATTGGCATCGCCCCATTCGGAGACTGCCTGCAGGGACAGGTTCATACGATTGACCATCGCCTCCCTATGACACTGGACTTGTTCAGCACTGGCACGTGCATCAGACATATAGCTCTCTACAACGGTGCTGTCATCTGCGTATCCCAAAATACCGGGCATTAGCAGGTCATCTCGTACTCTCAGTTTATGTCGGTAAAGCAGTCTATGAATGAAGGAGACAAAGTGTTTTTTTTCGAGATGGACTATAATTTTACCAGACTAAATACTTGTACTAGGGGTACTAACGTTTTTTCAACTGGTTAACACATAATAATTAATAATATAATAGTATTAATAATAATAAGAACACATAAATTGGTCTGAGCTCTGATTACGAGTTAGCAAACTATAATAAATAAAAAAAAGATCTTATACTGACACGAATTAACCTAGCCCCAAAGTAAGCACTGTAAGGCTTGTGTTATGGATACTAGGGTAACGGATATAAATACTAAAATTATACATATACAAGTGTTTATGTGTAGAAATATATATATTAACCGTCTATGACTCAGGTACAAATGCTCATATTCATATTCAAACATTTGCCCTTACCGGGATTCGAACCCAGGACCTCTGAGTAGACGACACCTTAAAACCGGTGTACGTATTCTACCACGGAGGTCGTCGTATTTACTATAATAATTTTCGAAAACCATCACGTTGTCCTTTTCATATCCATAGACTGTTTTATTAACATGTGTATGTGTACGGCATCCGATAGTGATCGAAATCGTTGGCAGTCAATGTCAATTTGTAATAAGGGCTCACTCCCTGTCTAATTTCAAAATCTATCACAATCCCTTTCAAAGGTATTGTGGTTGTGGTAGTGATTTATGGAATTGTGTAACTTATAATCGCGATCCCTTTCAGAACGAATGATGTTTTAAATGACACTTCTCCACACATTTGAAAGATATTTTTGTCTGTCACTTTGCTTACACAGTTCATTTTCGTTCATTCAATACCTTTCAAAACGCGTCCCGATCACAATCCCTTTTAAATGTCAAATAGGTCGGCCTGAAGTATGTAAATATCTTTCAAATTATGAATTGAAAGGGATTGCGATAGATTTTAAAATTTGTCAATTAGCCCCTGATTCTTAGTTATGCATATTAAGCCTCAGTTACGGAAACATCACAAATACTAAATAGTAATTTGTTTGAGTTATTTGTATTTAAGTTAGAAAAATTATGTAGTAGTAACCATTGAGACACAATTGTGTTAAAATTAGAAAAATCAATACCCAATTTAGTCTTGTACAGTCAACCGCAGCGAAGCAAATTTCTCCAATCGATTTTGGACTTTAAATTATATGAACCAACATAAAGGTTCATATAACTTAATGAATTTTTAACAATTCGTGATTTACAATTTATCAATCTAAAAGAATTAGGGATGCTACAGCGCCATCTATCCGAGCCCAGCGTAAACCAGCTACTATAACACCATCTAGCGATCGGGGAACGTCAAATGATTTTTTTTTTCGTAGAGTGGCACATCTATACCAGTATATTATGTATATTCTATGGTTCAGTGCACATTTATATATTGCATTTGATTTGATGAAGGTATAAGTCATTGAGTTCAAATTTGTCTGTAGAAATTTTACATTTTGGTTAAACCGTAGTTAATGTTTACAGTATATTACCAGGGGCCTGACCTTACTACTACTAATTTCAGTTGTATTGCTATTTTACAGTTACCGCATTGTAAAAAATCAATGCAATTGAAACGCGATAGCAGAATTATTGACCCCCAGGAGGCCTATTGTCGCTCTTCGACATTTGAAAATCGTTATTTTTAAGCCACATTTCTTTATCTCAATTATAAATATATGTGAAATCTGTTCTACTGTAAATATGTTTTGGTCTCTTCGACATTCGTATAATGTTGAAGATATCGTTTTCAGTTAATTTTTGTCTCAAGAAAATGTCGAATTAAGTTATTGCCCCCAGGGGTCCTACCACCAGCTGTCATCGCAATGTTGAAGTATTGTTGATTAAAGGAAGGAGCTATACAGACTGCGTATATCCACCATCTCGGTTTAAATATTTTGACATTGCCTAACACTTTGTGGTAAGTCCTCAAAGTGCGAAAGTTTAGTTCTAAAGCATAATAATATGGAAAACCCTTAGGCTATAATATATTGTTATATCTGCAATAAAAATACTTTTACTAAAATATTGGCTTTTATTATCCTTACATATAAGTATATACTTAGATTAAAAATAAGCTAAATAGTTTAATCTCCATGTATCTGAAACAATGTAATAATATAATAAATAAATAAATATCAAACAGCTTTAATCTGATTCAATGCTATAGATACGAACACCCAAACATGGAACAAACAATAGGCTTCTAAACTATTTGTACAAAGCAACTGATTTTACATCTACAAATAACCAATTCTAAAATAAACGATTCTACAGAATGACTAATTCTTCAATTAAATGATTCTACAAATAACCTATTCTAGAATAAATTGATCCTTAAAAAAAATCCATCCTAGAATCAAATGATCCATTCTAGAATCAAATTATTTTACAAATGATCAATGGACCACATTTCATTTTCTATAAAGCACTAAAATAAAAAAAAAAACATTTCGAGGTTTTAATGTCATAAGCTCACAGTTTTTATTTTAGAATTTTCTGATCGGTGATTTGTGAGATATTAAATAAAAACTAAAATGTAGTCCAAATCGAGAAAGTCAGGCATTTGATCCCGTCATTCCTTTGCATTTCTGTCTAATATAAAAAAAATGGTTCTCTCTGGCTGAGTTGACAATGACAGTCAATTCAAGTAGTGAAAGAGCGATCAAAATCTTAAGATATCGATATTCGATATTTTCTAATTCACATAATGCCAATAAAAACCTCATGAAAAAACAGTTTGTGATTGTTTTGAGGTTTTTGGAATACATTGTTTTTATGATTATAGCTGAATAGATTTACTTTTTATGTTTGCTAGGTAAACCACCACGCGACACCAGGCAGGTGGACCACGGGTCAGAAATTTGTGTGTGTTTAACGAAGTGGTTCTTTTTTGTTCCACTAATGAAAAACCAGACCTTAAATTTAAATATGGTTTGATAAACATTTCAATTCTAAATACCCAAAATGTTTATATTGTTCATGAACGTGAATTTGTGCGTATAAATTTAAATTTATATATTTTTTTGTTGTTTTTTTTATCTTAACCAAAGTGTTAATCTTTAAAACATCTTTTGGTTTAATAACGAAAATTACAACTTTTACGTAGTTATCGATATTTAAGTTCTGCCACTGTCACATCACTACTAGAAACCATTACGTCACGTTTTTTTTTTAATCCGAATTAAGCAACAGCCTTACCAATTTGACTTCCTGAGAACGCACTTACGCTCTTTTAGAATGAGCAAGTTATGAAATACGAATTTAATACACAAATATAATGCAAAAAAAAAAATATATACGTGTGTCGTATTTTAACATCTAGTTTTATTATGCATAGGAAAATTTGCATTATATATTTTTGAAATGTCCATTCTAGAATCAATTTATTCAAAATACCCATTCTAGAATCAAATTACCATAAAAAGCCCATTTTACAACCAACTGATCCTACAATTGACCCATTTTACAATCGAATGATTCTACAAATAACCTATTCTATAATCAATTGATTCTACTAATTTTCTATTCGAGAATCAACTGTACCTACAAATGGTCAATTCTAGAATCAACTGTACCTACAAATGGTCAATTCTAGAATCGACTGATTCATTTTACAATTAACTCATTCTACAAATAACTGTTTTGTAGTTTATTTATTAAATATATAAATTAATTGATCATTTAGTTTTATGGTTACATACCGCATTTGCAATGTCGATCCAGTCCATAGCTTTAACTAAATTGTCGTTTTTAGATGGCTTTTTATCCCAGTTCCAGTAGATTAGCTCCTTGAATCCACCTGATACCTGGCAACAATACATAGTGCAGTAGTAACAGCCTCATCTGTAGATAGAAAAACGGTAAATATTTTAACAAGAAAATATACTAGAAAAAAGCAACTTGACTCATGTCTCACTTAATACTAATCACATAAATATATCATTGTAAAAAGCAAAATTAAAAAGTTATAATAAGAAAAATGGTTGTTGACAATTTTTGTCTGAATGTCGGTTTGCTTCTCATTTAAAAAATACTGCATGTTTCTTTTTGTAGAGTATAGCATACATGTAAATGTAGGCAACAATCTCAAATAACCCAATCCATATCTACAGATATATTATTAATTTCGGCCGTTAGACTAAGCATGAGGGACTGTTAATAAGCCCCTTAGAATAAAACCGATATCACGCGACATGATATGGCGCATGATGCCGTCTTGCTTACTCTGCTAAGGTATGTGTACAGTACAGTGACACATTATCGAGCTATGAGTGTCGATAAAAGACGTTCATGCTAGGGCTACCAGCATGCGTAGCATCGCACCTCGACAAAGCTGTCTCGACACTTATCTCGTACAAGCGCAGTGTCTGTCCCGCTCACACTGTACTGATATGAGCGGGACAGATATCACGAGATAGGGCCAACGACGAGCCGCGATGCGCATGCTACGCTGGCTGCACTCCGACCGCCTAACGGTATAGCTTGTACTATCAAGTTTTCAAACCCCCTGCAAGGGCTCTCGCTGACGCTATCACTTTCATACTATGCAATAGTGAATCCAATAGATGAATAGAAATATGTAGGAGTTAGACAAAAACCCTATTGTTGAAGGTTTTATAAAAGTTTAGATAGCTATAGCGATAGCACAAGATATACCGTTAGGCGGTCGAGGTTCTTGTATCGGTGAAAACGAGGGGTAAACCAGACCAAATATATCTTGAAAAATTTTCTTAACTGTATGGTGGGTGGGTTGGGATTTCTAAAAGAGAACCCGATGGTAATCGGCTTGACTAGACTCATCCCCAGTGACTAGTAAACTGGATAGGTCTGAACAAAAATACCTGAAATCTTCTATCAGCATCTTCAGCAAGGGGCCTCTTCGCTTCAGTAACTACAACAGCCTTGTAACCATCGGGTAATTCCATCTTCACACCATCTAGAGGATGTCCACGGAATGTCGCAGTGAGATCTGCAAGAGAGTAGAGTTGGTAAGTTTCTTGTGCGCATTCAGCTAGCTAAAATATGTCAGGATTGATTGGGAAAAGGTGGTTTACTAATGTATGCCCGAATTTCAAATGCAATAATTTCTTGTGATAAATATTAAACAAGAAAATATACTAGAAAAAAGCAACTTGTTTCATGTCGCCCTGACGGGATTCGAACCCGCATCCTTGGGAGTTCGGCCCAATGCACTAACCAATTATGCTACAGAGACCTATAGGACCTATAGGACACGTCCAAGTTGTCCAGTTGTTCCAATTCCTAGTTGGTCCAATTCGCAGTAGGCTCTATTCGCAGTTGGTCCAATTATCAGTTGGTACAATTCGCGATTGGTCCAATATAAAGTGTATTTCCAAAATTAAACAAAATAACATTTTTATTTACATATTGTACTGATTTATTCATAATCATATTACACATATCTATGCACATATTGTACTGTATATTTATTCATACTTATTTACAGTCATAACCAGTGATGTGCCGTTCCCGGGAATATTGGAAACATTGGGAATATTCCCAGAAGCGTTCCCGGCAATATTCCCAAAAGCGGAAATTTAGGGGAAAATTGCTTGTGTTGTATTACAGTATTTTTTTGTTGTATGCTAACCATTCTATTGGCAATATTACAAGGCTTAATGAATATGCCAAAGGTTAATTATCACTTATGGCGAAAATTTCCAATGTTCCTGGGAATATTCCCAGTAAATTTCCAATGTTTCCGGGAATATTTCCAATACCCATATAGTTAATTATAGTAAAACTGTAAGCGAGCCAATTCTATACATTGAATAGAATAATTAGAAAAAAATGCCTCCCTCCAGGGGTCTTCTTAAACGAAACAGATACCAAAAATATAGTTTTTAAATTTTTTGTCTGTCTATCTGTCTGTCTGTTGTCCGCATTTCACGCAAAAACTACCGAACGGATTTTAATGAAACTTTTTTTGTTATACAGCTATTGGTCGTCGCCAACATATGGGCTATGATTTATTTTAAAGATCGCAATATCTGATGTGGAACCATAGCAGTCCAGTCAAACTATGAGAGATATACAAATACGGTCTTAAGAAAAATTGTTAAGCGTGATGAGCATTTTCTATTGACGTTCAAAGTTTGAAGATCTGGTACACCTGATGTGGAACCCTGGCAGCCAAGTTAAACTATATGAGATACAAACACAGCGTCTTAAGAAAAGTTGTTTAACGTAATGAACATTTTCTATTGACGGAAAAATATTGAAGGTCTGGTACACCTGATGTGGAACCCTAGCAGCCCAGCTAAACTATAAGAGATACAAATATACCATCTTAAGAGACATTGTTCAGCGTAATATGTATTTTCTTTTGACATACAATCTATACTAATATTATAAATGTGAAAGTGTGTTTGTTTGTATGTCCGTCTTTCACGTGAAAACGGAGCAACGGATTGACGTGTTATGTAGTATGTGGGTAGTTTAGGAGCTAGAGAGTGACATAGGCTTATTTTAATCCCGGAAAAATATCACTTTCCCTCGGGCGAAACCACGGGCGGTAGGCTATGTGATATAATTCTTTAATGTGTTAATATGCATTCATAGCGCTGTACTAATATATAAATAAAAAAGAAACAAAAGCTTATTAGCCTAAAAAATTTAAAATGCTGCCGTAAATGGGTCCGTAATTTTAAGCATAACGTTTATTGTCATAATATCATGTTCCATAATTTTAATACCAATAATCATCATGTTGCATATTATCGCGACGCATAATTTTAAAAGTCCTAATATAGTGTAGGCTAAAATTGTTTGTCATAAGTATGAAAAGGTATAAATTTTGAAACGCAGAATAGTTTTAAGCATAATTTTTGAAAGCATAACTAATGTAAAGCATAATGATCACAACGAATAATATCTTAACACATATATTGTTTAAAGCATAATAAATTTATAGCATAATAATGACAAGGAATAATAGAATTACGTTTATTTTTTAAAAGCATAATTGCTGTATGCAGGCAGGCGTGCAGCATGCAAGCAGGCATGCAGCAGGCAAGCAGCATGCAAGCAGGCATGCAGCATGCAAGCACGCAAGCAGCATGCAAGCAGGCATGCAGCATGCATGATTTCTGTCACGGCTTCGGCGCTGCGGGGCTCTGGCGGTCCCACGCGAGCTTATCGTCGCAGATGGTTTTCAGTCACCACCGCACCTTCGGCTTGCTGGCCGGCGCGCCGGCCAGCCTCAGCCGCGGCGGCGACCTTTCAAACCACCTTATCTTAAGAGACATTGTTCAGCGTAATAAGTATTTTCTTTTGACATACAATCTATACTAATATTTTAAATGTGAAAGTGTGTTTGTTTGTATGTCCGTCTTTCACGTGAAAACGGAGCATTGACGTGTTTTGTAGTATGTGGGTAGTTTACGAGCTAGTGAGTGGCATAGGCTAATTTTAATCCCGGAAAAATATCACTTTCCCTCGGGCGAAACTTTTTAGCAAAATATAAATATATAAATTTATAGCATAATAATCACAAGGAATAATAGAATTACGATTATTTTTTTTAAAGCATTATTGGTGTATGCCGGCAGGCGTGCAGCATGCAAGCAGGCAAGCAGCATGCAAGCAGGCATGCAGCATGCAAGCAAACAAGCAGCATGCAAGCAGGCATGCAGCATGCATGATTTCTATCACGGCTCCGGCGCTGCGGGGCTCTGGCGGTCCCACGCGAGCTTATCGTCGCAGATGGTTTTCAGTCACCACCTGCTCCTCAGATCGCGGGCCGCCTCGCCCCTCCGCGCCTACGCGGGCTTAAATTACACTCTAGGGGTAGGGCATACAAGACTGCGTGGAGTCGGTTTTTAGGCGATTCGTTTCTGTCACTGACTATTATGCAAATAAATTAAAAAAGTGTTTTTTTTTTTAATAAATAAAAAAAATTTTTTTTTCACCAAACGTCACAGTTCTAACCTAACCTAACCTGTAACGTCTGTTACAGTTTGTTGCTGCAGACCCCCATCCCCCCTTCTCTGTTTTTTCCCAAAAATTTTGAGAGAAAAACAAATATATGTCCGTCGGATTCCTCCTTAGTATCTCCGGGGCTTTCAAAGGGGGGTCGAAAATTTTGTTAGATTTTAGCTACGACGCACCGTTTTCGAGATATTCGCATTTTTATAAAATTCATTCTTGAAAATTTTACAAGTCCCTGATCTATACAAAATCTGTTGAATTTTTTTTAAGTCCTGCACCCCTTTTGCGACACCCTAACCCAAAAGTATAATAGAAATGAAGAAGAATGATGAAGCCTGAACTGTTTGTAGTCTTTGTTCCGTGACTCTTGATCATCTTCCGAAAGTTGCCCAAGAGGCAATACCGAAAAATGACGTATGGCATGTAGTACCATTTATATTTATCAACTTACAGTTGTGCTGTATCAAATGCATACTGACCAAATTTTGTGGCATCAATACCTCTACTGCTTGACATGACCTGTAGTATAACATAAAACCGTTTTCTTAATTGCTCATCTATACCAGTAATCTCTGATGTACACTGGTAATTTTGAAAAAATCTTCTGGCTGTATTGCCGTCATTAGTGTTACCGCTAACTGGCTTTGATTTATCTATATTTAGTCCAAGTTCTTCTCTGAACTTTCATTGTAGGTACATAAGTCTTCTTTTGCTTTTTCAAATTTTTCTTTTCTGTTTTTGTGTCAGACGATTTTTCAAAACCTAAATCGTAAGATAAATGTAAAATAAGTTCCATAAATCTGATCCAACAATGCAAAGTAAAGTTGAAAGGCCATATTGATATGAAGTTTCATTGACAGGTTTGTTTGATGTACTTTTTCTATCATGAACAATTGTTCATCTCTGTAGGTCTTGAAAACTTGAGCCACTTTTCCGTCAACGTATGTTTTATTTCAATACCTTCGCCACTATGATTGACCAGGGAAGGACTAAGTGCTAAAATTTGAGCATTTATTTCGTCGACTACGCTTTTTGTCTTCTCAGGCGTTTCTTTTGAAAATTCAATGAGGATTGGTCGGTAAAATCTTACTGATGATGGAGCAGGATTATTCCACAATACTTCATTATTATTCGTATCTACAAGTCTCAAGGGCACTAATGATGATATAAATAAATTTGAGTCTGAAATAGTATCACTCTCTTCAAGTAGAACTTGCTTGTATTCGCTTTGTCCACTTGATCCATCACAACCCCATTTGGAATATATAGTTAAGTGGGTTGAACCAACTTTATAAACATCATTAATTTTTAGAAGCCTGGCTGAAGTGTGATCCAAAAGGTCTTGCAGCTTGACTTTTGCCTTGATGTTAGTAATTTCTATGCTTGATTCTGAAAGTTATGAAAGACTTGAATACTTGCGATAATTTTAGCAATATTTGCATCTGAAGATTCGGTGAAATTGCTTCGTATATAGTTAGAGATGGAAACACCATAATTTGTATCACTTTCAATCAATAAGAGATATAGGTCGCGTCTGGTACACGAAAACTGAAACCAGAAAAGTCTTATTAAACGTATTTAAAAATATATGGTTTCACACGCAGATATTCTAAGAGATTTGACAATGTTACGCACTAATACTGCAAAAAAAATTTGTTGCCGTCAAATTATATTATATTATCTAAGAAATAACACAAAAAATAGAACTTCGGCAAGCTTCGGCAAATGTCAAAACTCCAACTGAAAGCCTAAGAAACGAAAATAGTACACATTATGATAAAGTTTTTTTTAATTAAGTAATATTTAAACTAATTGCATATATATAATAGAAGACATTCTAATCTTTCTAAAATGGTATCACAGTTATATGACTTCTTTTGTTATGATACTATAAAATTATATCAAACTAACTGAAATCATATTATTATTTTTGTATTTTTTTAATTCCCTGACTTTAGATGTTCTTCTTTAAAAAATACGATGTGTCAGAGACTTAAATCATATTGATTATAATAGAGTAACTCTTTAGCTATAATTTGATGTATAATACATGCCTCGAATCACAGTTATGAAAAAACATTTATGAGATGGCTTTCTTAGGCGGGTTCCCATAGTGGGGCGGCGCGGCGGGACCTTGCCCTCGCGGCTCAAGCAAGCGCATGCACATACTTGTTGTTGCGTAACCGTGGGATTAAGAAGAAAATATAAATAGCACAGAATTTTTACCATACTTGAAAATATATTATTTTGGAAACTTTGGGAAAGTTTCCGGGAATATTGGGAATATTCCCGTAAGTTTACAACGAGTAAATTACTGGGAAATGGGAATATTCCCAGCGGCACATCGCTAGTCATAACTTGTGTTTCAAGCTCCTACAAATAATTATTGATATTAAACTTTCACAAAAAAAATTGACCCAACCGCGAATTGGACCAACTGCGAATTGGACTAACTGCGAATTGGACAAACTATGGACTTACTGCGAATTGGGCAAGCTGCGAATTTGACTTACTGCGAATTAGACCAAATGCGCTTAAAGGCTACAAATAATTATTGGTTTTGAACTTTCACAAAAAAAACTTACCCAACCGTGAATTGGACCAACTGCGAATTGGACCAACTGCGAATTGGACAAACTGTGAATTGGACTTATTGCGAATTGGGCAAACTGCAAATTTGACCAAATGCAAATTGGACTAAGTGGGAATTGGATTTTTTTTTTAATATTGGACCAACTGCGCCTAAAGGTACCGGAAATACGAACAACTTCAGAACGTAACAGATGGCGCCCTTACCGGAAGAGAGGCGTAATTGGGCGGAAACGTACGAAAAACGGAAGGCTTGACTCAACATGGATTCTGGATATCGAAGACGGAACAAATAATAGTTTATTATTATTTAATGGGAAATGTGCCTCTTGGCATAAGCCTCATGCAACTGTTTCAATAGGGATCTGGGCTAAACTGGGCCGGTAGGTCAAGTGATAGGTGTTTTTTAAAAACCATAGAATCTCTTTGCTTAAACCCTTTAAAGCTTTTCTAGGGGCGATGGGCGAATCCCTCACCCTCTGACTCAACCTATAAGGCATACCCTTAGAAGTGCTTATTATGTTATTTTTTTTAAATTTTATATAATCTTGAATATCTCAAAACTATGTGAGATTGAAAGTTGGTTTGGGAGTTTGAAAGACCTCCCCCACCCCCCAAAACTACCAAAATCGTGGATACTACTGTAACTGTACAAGTACAGTTTTACCAGGATCTGTCATCTGTTACTCTTGTCCAGTATGTACAGAGTGTAGTCCCAAATTTTTTTGCTATCACGACTGGGAGACTGTTGACCTTCATCATACCTGATGTTAAGTATTGATAAGGCTGAAGATGGAAGCGAGCTTCTCCCGGAATCCTCAACCACTGAGGAACTGGCTATCTTATCTTTAACTGCTGGAACACAACAATGTTGAAAACATTGTTGTTATGGCTTCAGACTTAGATAAGATGGTGATAGCAAGCCAGGCAGACTTACAACAAGTCCTACCACCAACCAAACTGGATCTAATATGTACTCCCCACTGGGAATTGAACCCAGGATCTCTGAGTCTGATACCGGTAGTTGTTACCACTAGACCACAGAGGTGGTTAAACATATTGACAGAGTGTAGTCCCAAGTTTTATCAAATATGTGTTTATAGTTTTTACTTTAGCTTTATTGACGACACAGGAACTCTCACTTCCTTACTAGTTGACTGTTAGAGAATGCCTCATGGCATTAAGTCCGCCATTTGCTATATTTTTTTTATATTGCAATAGAGATTAAATAAATAGATAAATAAAATATCATACCATCTTCTTGGTACAACCTTTGAACCCTACTTTCTATGTGCCGTCTCTGCTTTGGTGCCTCAAAATTAAGCTACTTGCTTGCTCTGCTTGCCCCATTCAGACAGATATTATAACCAAAGTAACCTAACCCCAATTTCAATTTCTATGTTTCATTCAATACCAATTTTTTTATGATTGATACGATAATGATTTGCTATACTTTAGGACAACAAAATAAGAACAGACTGACTTACCTCCATTATTATTAACAACGTAAGGTTCGAAGTATTTCTTCACATTTGCTTCTCCATCTTCTTCAACTTTGCACGGTATGTAATGAGTCTGTTGCTCAAATATATCCTCATTGTCACTGTTCTTTAAATTATTTTCTACTTGTATCGACATTATTATACTTTTTATCTAAAAATAACAGTAAAAAAATAATATACAAACAAAATCTTTGAAACAAAAACAAGGATTCGCAAATTCGCGCTAGCGCCTCATAACAAATATCTGTCACTGTCAAATTCCAATACAGCACCGGTAATAATATATATATTCTGTGATACAGCTTTATACATGTACCTACAACTCAATCAATCGATTATAAAAATCAATTGACTATTTTCATTGAATAGCTAAAACCAAATATTCTATTGCAAAATTATTTAAACATTGGGAATTGGAAAGCAGGGCTTGTAACCGGTTTGAAAAAGAGCAGTTAATTGAGGTATTTGATTAGATTTTTTGGAAAACCCGCTTCCGACGTATTCGGATTGAGAGCGCTTTAAAATAATCCGGTTTACTCCAAACGCGTTTGGAGCGTTTACCTTATCGCGTAAAAAATATGGACATGGATATGGGCTTCATTTGACAGTTGAAGCTCATAAAATTACCTTATATGGTCATTTAACTGTCAAATGAAGCCCATGTCCATGCCCATATTTTTTACGCGGGCCCCAGATGATCACTTCTGAGTGGATGCCGCGCGCGGTGACGGAGAAGCCGGAGTTGTATTTTGAAACAATCTCTCTCTGACAGATGGCTCAGCGGCGAATCCGCGTGTGTTGGACAACGCGGTTTTCTATACAAATTGATGACATTTGCAAACAATATTAAAATGCGCGCCTCCGCGGGCCGTGACTGAGCGCGGAGATGTGTTTACCGCCGCCGCCAGTTTCGTAAGACAAACTCTACACTACCAATGAATTTGAATGTGCCCGAACGCTACCATACAGAAAAAATATTGTTAGTCAAATGTCAAGTTCTCCCTCCCTACCTCTAGTTAGTTTCCTCTCGTCTTGTCACTGTCAATGTCATGACTGTCAGTGAATGTCATTTTCAAATAGCCGTAAAAAATGGGAGCGATACTATTGAAAATGTAACAAAAATATGTACACCACCGATAATATCAATCGTATTGTAATAAATGTACCTGGAAAACGTAGCTGCCTACGCGTAATGTAAACACAAGTGATGTGTAAAACATAGACTAGTGCAAAACATTGAATTCTGATGTGTGGTGCTTTGTTAAATCTTTTGTATTTAAACAGTTGCTGTGATAACTATCACATACTTGCGTCACTATAAATAATTTGGCATCGTTCCCTTGTTTGTTTTCAACGAATTTGTTGATTCAGAAACACTTGAGACGCTGTGTTGGCAACTGAAAGCCCGTTTTGTGCGACCTTGAACCTGCAACAGCTGTTTTGTAAGTCATATCCTTAGTACTTTATTCTTTTTTTTCTTTTTGGATTCCTAAGTATACCAGTCTACAAAATAAAATAAAAAATAGTTAAAAAGAGAGTTTTTCTGCAAATGGCGCCAAACAAAAAGTTAAAACAAACTATCTTAATACCTTTCTATTACAATTATTTCACAATATTTTAACCTTGAATTGCATTATGATACAAAAGCCTGAGCCTTTCACATGTAGCATTATACATATGCTTCTAATGGTCTATAGATTGTTTCATGACTCAAAGTTATGAAATACCTAACTTTCTCCATAACATATTATTATGATGGAAGAAACAATTAGCTTTGTTAATATTATGCAACAGATAGTAGCAGTGTGCAATAATTCTTGTAGATTTGAAATGCTACTGATTATTTTGGTTTCATTGCTATAATAGATTTTTTCCTGATTTTTTGTGGATATTTCTTTTGTGTGATTAAGTCAACATTTATTTTGTTTTTATGATGAAAATGGTTTTACTTATTTGTATGGTAACCAACACACTTATAATATCATTGATTATTTATAACTGCTAGTTGTAGTCTTTTCCATATTAAGTACCTACCTACCATGCAATGATGTGATTTTAAGATAGGTAAGTACTTAATTTTTTACATACATAAGTACCTATCTCGAATTAATTTACTGCTGATTTTTAAAATAAAATATACTACAAAAAGCCACTTGTCGAAAGTCACTGAGACGGGAAAATAGCATAGTATTTCATATTTAAACCAATTACCACTATCGGGTGATGACTTTATCTATTACTCTATTGTGTAAATTCAAATTCCAAATTGATTTATTGCTTAGAGTTAATTTTTGCTAAGAAAAAAACAAAAGACAAAAGATGTTTTGATGGGTTAAGAGTGTTGCTTACCAACAATGACTATTCATTTTTGATAATTTTATGCAAAATGTGTAAGTACAAGAAAGCAGTCTCAAAATAACACAACATATATTGCATAACAAGTTTTGGCAAGACTAAACCAAATTTGTTAGTTTTTATGGAAAAAAAACAGTGGCATGAACATCAGACGCTTATTCTTTGTTGCCAAAATAATCAGAGACATCAAAATGGCTGCCAAGTACACAGTTATTAGTAAACATTATAAATTTATTACTTCTGTATTTTATTATTCAACCACTAGCTTCCCACCCGCGGCTTCGCCCGCGTGGACTACACGACTTATGCTATTGTGGGTTATCCATAAGAGATAAACATATACCACCGCCGAGTTTTCTGTAGACCTTTTCAAGGTGTACAAATACTCAGTACATTATTTTGATAAATCTCGTAGGGTTCAGCCTGCGTTTGCAATGTAAGAGGAAACAATTTAATCATTTACGACATCACATTAGAAACCTCAAAAATTACAGTATTTCTCTACTCTATATTGAAGGTTATCATACATATAAACCTTCCTCTTGAATCACTCTATCTATAAAAAAAAACCGCATCAAAATCCGTTGCGTAGTTTTAAAGATCTAAGCATACATAGGGACAGACAGCGGGAAGCAACTTTGCTTTATACTATGTAATGATTTATATACTGTAAAGTTTTAATTTACATATCAAAATGATCTATCTTTTAACTTTATTGTTTACTTTACTGCAAAGTAAGGGTTTTGGGCCAGTCCGCGGTAATCAATACCTACCAGAAGGTTCAATATTTATTTTACGAAATATTACGCCAAACTATGAAATAAATACAGTTAATGATATAAAGTATCTAAATCAGTACGTAAGTCCGGATTTGTTTTGGGTTATTTTCGAAATATTTTGTCTCAAACCTGTGAATACGGTAATCCTAAGAGAAAGAGGCAAAATAATACACTAATACGGCAATGCTTTTTAAAATGTTAATCTGTAGAAAAGCGCGCCTTTTTATACGTTATCAGATGCAAAAGTTATTGTTAATTTTCTTTACCAAAAGTGAACTTCATCAGTTAAATCTATTTCCCATCACTAATCTTAAAAATTCGACACGCTAAGTTCTCATACAGTTTGAAGCGCTCTTTTCGTCTATCTCGATATAGGTCTGTGGGTTACGCAGCTCTGAGAGCCCTTTGTGACAATGGCACATTTTTTGTCCTGCCCTGTATGTCCCTCCTGTACACGCGCGGACTTAAACAAGCCCACTGACCATGCCGTTTCGGTGGCTGAATTATAGTTCTCACAAATATAGACGGAGTCGACACGCCAAGAAGCAGAATTGAAATACTTAAACGGAATAGCGTAGTATACTAGTAGCAGCCAACAAATCTATAGCTATGCTAATAGCTCATACATAACACTTTGAATGATGCTCCAAATTCTGATGAGTCATCGTTTTTTTTTCGCGGTCACTTTGACGATTACTTTAATGAAAAACAACCGTCAACCCTGTAAACGCCCTGGCGGGTTTTACCGACACGCTATGTCGTGCCTTCACAATTTTTAGACTTCTAAACTATGCTATGCATACGATAGTAGAAGTCTTATGTGCTGACCCTGTCCGTGTGTGCGCATAATTCAATCTCGAGAACTACTATAACTAGAAAGCTGAAATTTTCTGAGGTGATACATAGCCTTGTCAAAACCTCTAAATACGATAGTTTAGAAGTCGTCTGATGCCTTCGCTACGATAGTGAAGGGCGCCGATCTTGTTTTAATTTCGTCTATTAGTGTTATCAAAAACGGGAAACGCATATAGATTCGTATTAACTCCCCGCATTCGCTACTATTGAAAACAAACAACTATACTTACTCTAAAAATTCAGCAACTTGTTGATTGTTTTGTAAAACCTTTTTGCATTTCATTTTGCGTGGTTGCTCGGGGACGGGGAGACGCGAGTATGCCAGTCTTGGGCATAAACGGTAGATTATACACGTATGTGGTATCCAGTATAGTGTAGCGAACGCAGAGAACAATTTAAACTTATCATAACTCTATCGCAGTGTAAGGAACTAACAGTGGGACAACTCGCTTGAAACCTCGCGCAATGCCGCTTTCGACAAGACTTTCTTAGTATTTGGCAGGACATCTGCCCTTGTCCCGAGTGAGCGTATGGCAGCTCGGTCTCTCTAACACCCCCTCTCGCCCCGCGAACCCCGCACGATATCTCTGTGAAAACGTGTCCGTCGGAATGTATAGATAGACTGTGATTGGTGATGACTAACTGACTCAACTGCTCAATTGAATAAAGTATATTTTCATTTCATTTGTTTGAGGGAATGCTTAGCCTCCATCATACCTGATGTTAAATAGGTAATTATAAGGTTGAAGTGGAATCGCTCTTCTTCCTAAATCTACCTAACAATTTACCATGTTATCCTGAATAACAAAACACACCACTGCAGCGCCTAGACATGGCCAACTCTCTCATTATTCATTTACATTATATATATATATTTATTTATATCTCTACGTTTATCGCCTCTCGAGGCCAACCACTATCTTTTTCCTTCATTTCCATTCTTTCCTCCTTCTATCTTTCTATCTATTTTTATTTCTGTCCTCTCCCTTTCTTTCCCCCTCCCTCGTTGTCCCTCCCTCCCGTTTGGAAACGCGGTGTCGGAGTGCAGCGTGGGCCATCCTAAACCCGGAATCTGTCCCCCAACTCAGCAATAGAATTTGCACATTTATTACACCCATGGATCTCAATAACTAAGAATTTATATAAAAAAAAACATTTTAATGGTTTAAAGTGGTTCATACAAAAATGAAGAGGTTTTTTGTTTTCTTTTTACACAATTATAAAACTGTTTATTGTCTGTAAACATCTAATGTTTGTGATCAAGCCAAATATCAGGCGATAATAATATTATATCCGATTTATCTAAATATATCTTCGTTGCGACATTGGACTTGATTGTAAGGTCATTCACATTTGTATTGTCTTGTTGTCGTTACGTCAGAAAACTGTTTTCATTTGTTTTCCAGCTGTTTTTGTTCAGTGGGCCTACCATGATTTTTCCATTCCATTTACTGTAGAATAAACGGGAGACATATTGTATGAGAATCTGTAGTTCTGCTACTGCCCACTAGAGGCGCTGTACAGATTAGCATACAAAATGTCTCCCGTTTACTATACAGACAGGAATACTCATGGTAGGCGCACATGTAACATTGACAGCGCTCTTCGTCATCAGCATTTTTTTTTATGTCCCCACTGCTGGGGCGCTGGCTTTTCTTATGGATGGATAAAGAGAATGAGCCATGACTATGACCCACGCGGGCCCAATGCGGATTGGTAGGTTTTTAACAACAGCAAATACATATGGTAAATTTTAAATAGAAAAATATTGGAAACAATTAACTCGGCCACAAGTGAATTCTTAGACGGGAATCGAGAGCATTGGACCGGATTTCCAAAGATCGCGGGTTCGATTCCCGTCTGAGAATTCACTTGCGGCAGAGTTAAATTTTACCAATATTTTTCTATTTAAAATTTACCATAAGTATAAAAAATTACAAAATCATAAAAAAAAAAAAAAAAAAAGGCCTGACATGATCGACTTTTATCGACTCGATAAGTTATCGCTGTCCCGCTCACATTTTAGCGGAGTACCTATGCGCTGCATGCATGATGCAACATGCGTGATCCAACCAACACTTAACGTGGCAGGACCAACGGCTTAACGTGGCGTCCGAAGCACATAGGAGCTCGAGATATAAACTTTTGGTCACCCATCCTGTGGCCGACCGTTACGAAAGTTGCTTAACGGCTACTATCGCAGGCCGAGCTCGCAAACCACGCCATAAGCTCGACAGAGAGAGTGCTCTTATGCCGCTCCTATAATGCCAGAGTTACAGTGCGACAAGAGTTGAAGCTCTCGTGGCCACGCTTGACAGACTGATCGTAATCGATCACGTTTGTTAAGCAACGTTCGGTCCGGTCAGGTGTCGGATGGGTGACCGTAAAGTGGCATTACAACTGAGCTCCTTTTTTATTAAATATGTTGCTTTTCCTCTTATATTAAATATGTTTCAAGATTGTAGATTTGTGTTTGGCAACGACATGTTCCTTTGTAAATGTTGTTGCTTCTGTTAAAGCTGATAAGTTTCTTGCGGCCGTTCTTCTTATCAGTTAAAAGATGTCCTGAATGGCTGGTAGGAAAAAAAAAATTGGACGATTCGAAAGCACTTATCTATAAGTCTATTTGAATAAAAATCTTTGACTTTGACTTTGACTTTGAGCGCTTCCGTCTTCGGAGGGTACGTTAAAGCGTCGGTCCCGGCTGTTGTCATCTGATAACAGTCGTTTAGGCGGCTTGATAAACTCTGACACCAGAGGTGGCCACTAAATCTCATATGATAACAAGAAGAAGTGCGACAAGTTTAGTAAACGCGGACGGGGGCGCTGTAACTGTCAAAATTGAAGTAGACACAAGATGGCGGTATTGGTTCCTTTTTTTGCTACGTTCATTTAAACCGCCTCTGTGGTCTAGTGGTAGAACCACCGGTATCAGACCCAGGGGTCCCGGGTTCGATTCCCAGCGGGGGTACATATTGTATTCGGTTTGGTTGGTGGTAGGACTTGTTGTAAGCCCGCCTGGCTAGCTACCACCATCTTATCTAAGCCTGACGCCATAACAACAATGTTTTCAGCATTGTTGTGTTCCGGCAGTTCGAGATAAGATAGCCAGTTCCTCAGTGGTTGAGGATTCCGGGAGAGGCTCGCTTCCATCTTCAGCCTTATCAATACCTAACATCAGGTATGATGAAAGCTAAGAAATTCCCCGTCCTTCTTAAAAAAAAAATCTTATCTGTATGACGCCATGACAACAATGTTTTCAGTATTGTTGTGTTCCGGCAGTTCGTGAGCGTTTGAGGATTCCGGGAGAGGCTGGCTTCCATCTTCAGCATTATCAATACTTAACATTAGGGTATGATGAAGGCTGAAAATCTTCCTGTTGTTCATAACAAAAGTGGAAAGTCTGAGGTAGGACTGTGCAATCAACAGTATAAACAAGTTTGTCATGGCAGTCATGGTGACATTGAAAGTGACTTTATCGCGTACGGTTTGTTTCTATTACAATGAAAAAAGCTTAAAAGATTTCCAGATAATAGCGAATTCATTACGATTATAATAGCTAAGTACACTTCATGTCGGCTGGCTGCTATAGTCGAATTTGACATGTTGTCAAAGTCACTTTGTAAAAATAATGCTGAATTAAAATGTAGCTATAATAAAATTAAGATTTTGAATTTGTGTGTGGAATCAATACTTACTGAACTGGAACTGGATCTGCGCTCATCATTACGAAAAAACAGTTTAAAGTTGGATTATTTTTACAAACTGACATTGGCACCTGTCAAATTACTTTAACGGATTAAAAATCCGACATATAAGAGACGCTTACAGTACGTTCACCATAAGATGTCCCCTGCCTTGGGAATTGGCGGCATTGCCTACGGTGTTGTATGCCCCATCATATAAACTTGTATGTACCCATATTAAACAACTGTATTTTTATGTGATAAATAATAAACAAGGAAATATACTAAAAAAAGCAACTTGTCTCATGTGGCTCTGACGGGACAAGTTGCTTTTTTCTAGTATATTTCCTTGTTTATTATTTATCACATAAAAATAGCATTGTAAAATGCAAAATTAAAAAGTTATAATTGTATGTACCTATTACAGATTGATATGTTTTACTTGAATTTTTTTGTATATTATATAAGTCGTCGTCGTCGTCTCCGCCACATAACACCCACTGCTGGGTATAGGCCTCCCCCAAAAAGGGGGGGTTTAGTAGTTTAGTTTTATATAAGTAATACAGTTTAAATAATAATATCACGGCAGGGGACATCTTACGGTGTATGGACTGTAGTTGCCCGAATTCTTCCGAAGCTGTACATTAAACTCGCCAGTTTCTAAGTAGATAGATAGTTACATAAACTCTTTATTGCACACACACGTTACAAAAAGAAATAACAATCACATAGAACTTAAAACTATGATGAGCAAGGGCGGCCTTATCGCTGAAAGCGATCTCTTCCAGACAACCTTTGTAATTATGGAGAACTGAAGATAATGCGAAGGGCAGTGTGCCAACAACATACATATTTTAAAAGAAACTTAGACAATACAAAACATAATGTAAAAAAATACTACTTATATCTAAATAATATTAAAATGATTTATGATTATGATTATGAATATAAGTATTTCGTTACAAGCCACCTCTTTGTTGATTTGTTCTGTCTGTCAATGAAAACTGTCCTTAGTACTGTATTTAGATAATTTTTTAGCGGCTTTTTTACGACTCTGTACGAAATACCTGTTTATAGCTTATTTAATATAGCATTTTCAATGAGTAGAATAATAATGGGTCACACAAGGCACCAGGGGGTCAATTCTGCAATTTTTTTGTCAAAATCGTCTTTCAATGGTGTTTTAATAGTAGTGTTTATTTACACTGTTGCAACAAGAACTGTGTAAAACAGGACTGCCAATGAAACAGCATTGGAATTCGATTGTGACTAAGCATTAGCAGAATTGGCCCCTGGAAAGTTGTCGGAAAATCCTGAAATGTTGTGCTAAAGGTGCGTTTTAATCTGTAAAAGTTGTATATTTTATGAAATGTTGTGCTAAAGGTGCGTTTTAATCTGTAAAAGTTGTATATTTTATGAAATGTTGTGCTAAAGGTGCGTTTTAATCTGTAAAAGTTGTGTATTTTAATGAACAAAAGTGAAAATTACAGATCCGGGGCCTAATTGTCTAATTTTAAAATCTATCGCAATCCCTTTCAACTCGTCATTTGAAAGATATTTACATACTTCAGGCCGTCACTATTTGGCATTTGAAAGGGATTGTGATAGGGACGCGTTTTGAAAGGTCCTGAATGAACGAAATTGAACTGTCTAAGCAAAGTGACTGACGAAAATATCTTTCAAATTTAATGGAGAAGTGTCAAATTAAGTGTCATTTAAAACATCCTTCGTTCTGAAAGGGATTGCGACTATTAGTTCACACAATTCCATAAATCACTATCACAATCACAAAACCTTTGAATGGGATTGTGATAGATTTTGAAATTAGACAATTAGGGGGCTGCTTAACACATTCGCGGATTTTTAATTGACTGCTATAGATGTTGTGTCCGCGAAAGGGTTAATTCGTCATTTGCTAAGACACCAGTGTCCAGAGAACAATAGAATTAGAATATCTATTGTGACTCAAACTCGGGACCTGCACCCCGACCGCCTAACGGTATAGCTTGTGCTATCGCTATAACTATCGATTTTTCAAACCCCCCTACAAGGGCTCTCTCTGACGCTATCACTTTCATACTAAAAATAAATAATTGTATACAATCACACCAATTATCTAGCGCGTGGGCTAGATAATTGGTGTGATTGTAATAGTGGCCGGTTGCCATCCCATCGCTAGTTTTCGAATATACCCAGCCAGCGTAGCATGCGCACCGCGACTAGCTGTCGGCGCTTATCTCGCGATGTCTGTCCCGCTCATATCATTACGGTGTGAGCGCGACAAACAATATACTCGCGCGAGAAAAATGTCTAGAAAGCTTTGTCGAGGTGCTCATGATGCTACGCATGCTGGACCTCTATTTTTGAATCACATCGCGCGAGTGGCGTGGCGAACGAGGCGGCGATCAGGCGATTAGGGACCTTGCAAGCGTAGACATAGCACGCATTTCGCTTTGCTCCTTGCGCGCTCGCGTTGGGAGGTGGTACGACAGGCGAAAAGCGAAGTTAATAAATAAATATTTTCCATACAATCACACCAATTATCTAGCCCACGTTAAGTTTCATGAAGAACTTGTGTTATGGATACTAGATAACGGATACACATAGGTATATACTCTTTTTGAATACATACATATACATATTAAACACCCAGACCAAGACAAATAGACATGTTCATGCACGCAAATATTTGTCTTGTCCAGGGATCGAACCCGGGACCTCTGGCGCAGAAGGTGGGTTTAGTACCCCTGCGCCAAACAGGTCGAAAAAATGCAACAGTGAATCCAATGGATGAATAGAAATATGTAGGAATTAGACAAAAACACACAGTTTGAAGTTTGATAGCTATAGCGATAGCACAAGCTATACCGTTAGGCGGTCGGTTGCTGGTAAGAGGTAGGCTGTTTTTTGTTACAAATGCTTATGAAATTAAACAGGGTTTATGATTTTGTAATTTTTGCATTTTTCAATGCTATTTTTATACTTATGGTAAATTTAAAATAGAAAAATATTGAAAAAAATTAAGTGTGTATGTCTAAGTCTCGGTAGCTCAGCGGTTAGAGCATTGGACCGGATTTCCAAAGGTCGCGGGTTCGATTCCCGTCTGAGAATTCACTTGTGGCCGAGTTAATTTTTTCCAATATTTTTCCAATATTTTTCTATTTAAAATTTACCATAAGTTTAAACAGGGTTGTTTGTTTTATTCTTCGGCTGATGCAACAGTATAACAAACTTAATACATGGTGAAATCCGGACGAGTGAGCGAGATGCGTGATAAAATTACCAATGAGTAATAGAGATAAGGAATTTCGATGTTTTTGCAAAGGATATTGAACAAAAGCTCAGTTTAGTATTGTCAGTGGTTGTGTTGTGTGATTGCTAAGAAGCAGTAAGTTTTTTTTTTAAAGTAAAGTAAAGTAATCGGTTTATAATCGGTCTTTTTAATCGTTTTTTACTAAATAAGTATTGAGGTAAGAAAGAAATCAAATCAAATAATATATACTACACTGTGTGAATTTTCAGATAAATATTGTTTTCGTTTCTGTGGGAATATCTGGATATTGTGATCTGTAACTAGCAATTTTTCAATATCGGTTTTGTTTCATCTATACTAATATTATAAAGCTAAAGAGTTTGTTTGTTTGAACGCGCTAATCTCAGGAACTACTGGACCGATTTAGAAAATTCTTAGATCATTAGAAAGCTACATTTCTCCCGAGTGACATATGCTATATTTTATCCCGATATCCCTACGCGGGTAAAACCGCGAGGATCCGCTAGTTTTTAATAAAGACGTATTGAGGTAAGAAAGAGATCAAATCAAATACTAAATACTACACTGTGTAATTTTTTTTAATAAATATTGTTCTCGTTTCTGTGGGAATATCTGGATAAAATGTGTCCTCTGTGTTAAGTTTGAGTGTAAACTACTGTACTGTATACCAGATTTCATCAGAATCCGTCCAGCCGTTTTTGCGTGATTGAGTAACAAGCATCAATAAGCGTGAAGTTAGCAATATCGAGGGTACGCAGGAATATTTTGTGAATTAACTACCATCGTGAAGTTTTCTCAAAACAAAATAAAGTAAACAAACAAGTTAGAATGGTGAAGTGAATGGTTTTTGATTTAATTTAGTTAAAAGTAAGTACTAGATTAAGATTTAGGATTGTGCGGTTTTGAGAACCGTTACAAAACATCTAAACTTTCATATGTAAGATATTTATATTATAGCAGGAAAGTATAATCGGAGAACTTCCCGATTGACCAGTAGAGTTTGTTTGGGTAACGTTTTCTCGGAAAGTACTAAGGTTACAGAAATAATATATTATTCAAATGAAATACCTGTTAATGTTCTATTATATGTGATTTAAACTTTTTCTATGTATCTATTACTTTTGTAAATAACGCTCCCTAAAAAAAACTACTGGTCAACCGGGAAGTTCGTCGACTGTACCTAGGATAAGCAATTTAAACGCTTTTTTTTTAAATATATGATTTAATTTTGCAATGTTATTTTATGAGATACATTTTATACAGGGTCATTTTAAAAACACTATTCAAATTTTTAAGTTCCACTTAGAATCGGTAACTGAACAACTTTCTCCTAGAAACATGGGTCGAAATACGAGAACAATTTTTGGACTTCCCATACTAAATCGATCACGTGATCAGTTTGATTTGTATGAAGAGTCATTTTTTTTTAAATCTCCAAGTTGCTCAGACGGGTCTCAAACGCGCAACCTTTGGAATACTGCTCTACTGCTTTCCCATAAAAAATAGTATATAAAGCTTAAAATAAAGAATAAAATAAATAAATAATATTTCTTTTACGCCTATATGCCCATACCTTTCTTCTTTACATTTGCCCCTACCGGGATTCGAACCCAGGACTTGAGAGTTGGCGACACGTTGAAACCGGGTGTACGTGCCACTTTACCAGGGAGGTCGTCAATAATAAAACCTCATTTCTTGTTTTAGGAGCACTATGGATTCGTTCTTTAGTCTGTTCGACCCTTCTGAAGGTAAGCAGAATGCTAAGAAGAAACAACGCCCAGAGATTGATAATGTCAAGAAAAAAACCGATGGACCCAAAGGTAAGTAAGAAGGTGATTTTATATGGCTACTCTGAATAAGATACTCGATAATTTTTATAATTACCTACGTATGTTATCTTAACTAGTCTGTCCCCGACCGGACACCGGTGTCCTCTCCAAATTTCAGCCGAAAACCATAATTTTGTAATAGTAAGAGTTTAGTCTTGTATGAACATCTTGATTTCAGAATCAAGCCCGATAAATATACTCCAATCTGTGATAAAAATTATAATCTACTCTATGGTTTGAAGTGACATTTGACATTTTTGAAAATCGAGATTTTTTTTGGGGTTGTTTTGGGGTCCGAGAGCGCAACGCTACCCTTATTTTCTAAAATCGACGATTTAGTGATTTTTTTGGAGGAGGTGATTGTTACTATAATCAATGCTTTTTTCTATGAAAGTTACTGATTTAAAAGCACAGTATCCTAATGAAGTGCATGTAGGACGTAGAATTTTAACTTTAGTCATGTTTTTGGAAATATAAGTAAAACTTTACATGACACTTTTCCAAAATACGCGTCAGAGTAACGATTCAAGTTAGCAAAAACAGATATTTTGCTTCAAAGTTATTTTAAAAAGCTTGTTTTGTGATTCATCATATTGTGCATGAGTACATGTAGGTCGCCGAATTTTGAAAATAATTCAATTACATACGAAAAAACGCTTACGAAAATCACGAATATTTGTCTTATTTGACTATTTCTCGATAAATAGATGAGATCTTCCGTTCTAATATTTATTTCCTGAATAAACAAGTCTTGCTTATTATTTTAAGGTAAGTTTTATAAATAAATATTCTCAGAGTTACTAATAATACATTTTTCAAACACTTTCACTTGTGGCCGAGTAAATTTTTTCCAATATTTTTCTATTTAAAATTTAACATTTTTCAAAATCTGTAAAATCTTCAAAATATAAACGGTTTCAGAATTCATTCAAATCAGTGCGCGAGGCGCTTTTCGAGAGTACGGACGTGTTGCTTGCTCCTAGCCCAGTGTCACCATTATTGCTATGATTGTTTCGACATGTCAGGATTCGGCCGCATTTGGTAATTGTGAGTTTTATTGGATTTCCGATAAAACAAATCGCGAGCACATAAAGCGAAAAGTCAGAAAATTTGTTTTTTTTATTCTGCGCACTTAGGTTCAGAACCAAGAAAATGTATTTGTACCTGCCTGCGTAGCATGCGCACCGCGACTCGCTCTCGACGCTTATCTCGCGATGTCTGTCCCGCTCATATCAGTACGGTGTGAGCGGGACAGACAATACGCTCGCGCGAGAAAAGCGTCGAGATAGCTTTGTCGAGGTGCTCATGCTACGCATGCTGCAATGTCTTATCGCAATCACTACCTACGTCGCATCAGCATAATGTCGGGACTTTTTAATTAGAAACCGGGAGTTTTGTCAGGATTTTGTAAGTAAGTATACCATGGTATCCCTAGACCCATAAACAAAACTTTTTATAACACGACCGATACATCTTGGTACTGTGGTAATTATTTGATCATATTTTTTTTGTGGTCCTTTTCTTTTTTGTGGATATATTGGATTGGTTAATGATTTTAACCGACTTCAAGAAGAAGAGCTGTTACCTATCTTTTTTATTTGGTATAGTCTTAGTTTGGTATAATTGACATCCAAACAGCATCTGATAATAGGATCTAAGAGAAATCAAGGGAACTCTTCAAATATTATAGGCACACCAAATATCGATATTGGTGTTTTCTGTAGTAACTCGTGCATTTGATTCCGAAAATCACCATTTGGTGAAGTGGAACGGATGATGAAGACCACACATGATCATCGGAACTACTAAATAATACGTATTTGACGGGTGAGGCGATACGATTCGTCTCATCTCGTCAGCCATTTTAATCGCCCCACTGCCGAGGCACTGGCCTTCCTTATGGATGAATAAGGAGAATGGGCCTTAACCCACCACGCGGGCCCAATGCAATCCGCATTGGGCCCGCGTGTGTTTTAACGAATGCAAAAAATGCAGCTGAGTCCAACGGCTTAACGTGCCTTCCGAAACACGCAAGAGTTCGAGATGGTAAATTTTTGGTCACCCATCCTGTAACCGACCATTGCGAAAATTGCTTAATTGCGACAGTTGATTTACGTGATTCTTTTTTTGTTCGACGCGAAAAAACCTTCGGTAGTTTACAAAACACCCTATTACAGACACTAAAAAGTTAAAAAAAAGTCGGTGCAAGCCTAGGAAATAAAAAAAGAATAGGATCTCAAAGTAGAATGCCTTGGCTGGCACCGACTCCAAAAGGCTTATATTTTGCTTTTTAGTTTTTGAACAACTTTTTTTCTTTTTAACAGGTAGGCGCAGAGGACGCCGCGCCCACGGCAAGAACGAGACTTTACCTGAGCAGTCGTCATTCTTGTGCGAGCCAGAGTTGAGTACGGACGTGCTCGTCAAGGACGCTAACAGCTATATAGAGAGCTATATAGCTTTGAATAATGATGGTGAGATGATCCTAATCCTAACTTATATTATAAATGCGTGTTTGTTTGTTCTTTCTTGACGCCCTAACCACATTCTAAACATAATTAACAGTCGTTTCACTCGGTAGATATGACGCGCTTACACACACACACACACACAGTATGAAGCGCTCTTTTCGACTTATCTCGATATAGGTCTGTGAGAGTGATGTTTATATATTTCACTCTCACAGCCACACCTGGGTGACCTGAGTGATGTTTATACATTTCACTCTCACAGCCACACACCTGGGTGACCTTAGTGATGTTTATGCATTTCACTCTCATAGCCACACACCTGGGTGACCTGAGTGATGTTTATACTTTTCACTCACACAGCCACATCTGGGTGACCTGAGTGATATTTATACATTTCACTCTCATAGCCACACACCTGGGTGACCTGAATGATGTTTATACTTTCACTCTCACAGCCACACCTGGTGACCCGAGTGATGTTTATACATTTGACTCTCATAGCAACACACCTGGGTGACCTGAGTGATGTTTATATATTTCACTCTCACAGCCACACACAGCCAAGCTTCACGTTTGATGTTCTGCCGACCCAGCAATTTACATTTAAATAAATAAATAAACCCCTTGCGTGGTATGTATGTATGAATATAAATAAATCTTTCAACAGATGGTAAAGATGACAAGAGGCCGAAAAGACGCAACTCCGGGCGGAAAAACAGACGGAAAAAAAAGATCTCCCCCTCCAAAGACATCCCCACTACCGCCTGGGCGGAAACGGAAGCTACCAGCTGGAACAACCAAGCGGAAGTGTCCAGAAACGACTTGAAGACCAGTTCTGATGTTGGCAAGAATGTGAATGATTTGACAGAGCATTATAAAAGCAAATACAGGTAAATCTATTTTTTTTCGTAATTTCCACTTGAACCCCCCCATTTGGACCTCCTGGTGGGGGGGGGGGGGGTCTACAGACACTTGCTATTACATTTGAACCCCCAACCAGATGGTTCAAGAATAATTTAAGATCTAAATTGTATTCGGTGTGGTTGGTGGTAGGACTTGTTGTAAGTCCGCCTGGCTAGCTACCACCATCTTATCTAAGTCTGGCGCCATAACAACAATGTTTTCAGCATTGTTGTGTTCCGGCAGTTAAAGATAAGATAGCCAGTTCCTCAGTGATTGGGGATTCCGGGAGAGGCTCGCTTCCATCTTCAGCCTTATCACTTAACATCAGGTATGATGAAGGCTAAGAGTCTACCCGTACTGAATAAAAAAAAAAAAAAAAAACACCTGAACCCCCCGAGTCAAACCAATAATAATGGAAATGTGTAGGTTAAACGAATTTAAATGAAAACAAAATAAAATAATAATATTAAATTAAAATGTTTTTAGCTGAAAGTACAGTTACCTGCAATAACATAGAAACACTAAGTAACCGTTTCTCGCAGGGGTACTAAACCCGCCTTCTGCGCCAGAGGTCCCGGGTTCGAACCCCGGACATGACAAATATTTGTGTGCATGAACATGTCTATTTGTCTTGGTCTGGGTGTTTAATATGCATTTACAAAAAAAGTATATAAGTATGTTTATCGGTTATCTAGTGTCCATAACACAAGTTCTTCATGAAACTTCACGTAGGCTAGATAATTGCATACAAACATGCAATTATTTATTATTTATTTGTCTCATTAATATATTAAATGACATTTTGTGGGCAGAGAGAGCCGTTTGTTTCCGTGTGCGTCAATACGATAATTTATTTATTTATTTATTACACAAAACAGATAACAACTAATGCTACAACATATTACTATTAGTACAGTTCTCAATCTAGATTGTAATCCAGACAAATGTGTACAATACAAATTGACTGATAAAAAACTAAAAAAAAACTTTGATAGGTATCATAAAACAATACTTAAGGATACTTAAATATAATAGCTGTGTAGTGTCGGCTTAGAATAGCACTACCCCCTCTCATCCCGTGGGGGTCGTAAAAGGCGACTAAGGGACTCGGCCTTCAGGAGGCGGGCAGCAGCGCCTCCTACAAACTTGGCCCCCACTTTTTGGGGGCGTCCTAACTCACTTTGCGGGGTAAGCAAGACAGCATCATGCGCCATACCATGATATATCGCGTGATATAGCGCTGTTCATGCTAGAAGCTGATGTTGATGATGATGAACTGTTGTTTCAGGAAAGAAAACGAAGATTTTCAAGAATCATGTTTTGATGAGAAAGTGTACAATGTCATAGATAAATTAGAAAAAGTGGGACTCAAAGACGATTCCTACTTGGCCGGTGATTTCAACACTGAGGAACTGCAGAATGATTTCTTCAGTTCTGATGACATGGATGATTCGTTTGATGACACGTAAGTATTGGAAAACACATAACATTACGTATGAGAGAAATAGAGAGAGAGATTGTGTTAAAGATCACATGTAACAATAACATACAAGAAAGATTCGGAATAAAAAAAATACAAATAATGATGTGCGGTCAACAGCGCTTTACGAAACTGACAGATTTGTGCAATATAGCGCTTTAAAGGATGACTCACGCTACACCGTCTCGGGCCCGGGCCGAGCCCGAGCCGAGGTTTCTCTGTTGCATTTTGCTTATTTATTATTATTAGGGCCTGCGCAGATGACGGACATTGGAGGACTTTTTGTCCGCGACAGGACCTTATTACTAAGAATATAAAGTTGAATATATAACGAAGACTATCGCGTACTTTTTATGGATATACGCGATCTAAGGGTTCTTACAGACGAACTGCAAGTTGTGAACGGCAGAGGCTACTTCAGCCGTCGCCACTAGTCGACGGCAGCCGTCAACGCGTCGGCGGCATCAGTCAATACGTTGACGGCTGCCGTCGACAAGTGGCGACGGCTGCCGTTGACAGGCGACAACGCTTGCAGTTGGAGTGCCGCGTACTAGCACGGCCGGCCTGTACAGGAGCCAGTTGCAAAATGGCGTCCGATGAAGAAACACTGTTATTGCTTTTACTCCGCCGTCGCCGACAACAACGAAAAAGAAAGATACGTTCAGTTTTTTTATTGTCTTGTTACTGTAGTCTTGTAGCTTCTAATTCCAAAGAGAAATCCTTGTTTTTACTGCCATAATTAACAATTCGACATCAATTTCGTCTCCGGAGCTCATTTTGTGGACACGCGACGCTTGCGCACTCTTGGTCTATTTGCCGTCGACTGACAAAATGGCGGACGAAACACGCCACAACTGCAGCTGTCGACGTATTGACTGCTGCCGCCGACGCGTTGACGGCTGCCGTCGACAGGTAGCGACGGCTGAAGTAGCCTCTGCCGTTAACAACATGCAGTTCGTCTGAATGAGCCCTAAGTTCAATCTTATTTGGTTAACAATAAAGACGTGTCGCGGACAAAAAGTCCACCGCTATCCGTCTGCGCTAGCCATAGATACACGTTGGTCGGGCACCACTCGGTTGCCCAGCGGTGAACCGAGCGTTGGCAGAGAGTTCTCAATACAAAATATGTCGACTCAGATCTGCACTCCGACCGCCTAACAGTATAGCTTGTACTAACGAAAAATCGATAGCTAATAGAGCTATCGATTTTTCAAACACCCTACAAGGGCTCTCGTTGACAATATCACATTCATACTAAAAATGCAAGAGTGCATCCAAAAGATAAATAGAAATATGTAGGAATTAGACAAAAACGCTATCGTTGAAGGGTTTTATGAGAGTTTGAAGTTTGATAGCTATAGCGTTAGCACTAGCTATACCGTTAGGCGGTCGGGGTGCCGGGGACTAATTGTCTAATTAATCTATCGCAATCCCATTCAATTTGTCATTTGTAAGGTTTTTTTATTTTATTTATTTATTTTGGCATCAAACAGTCATATTATAGAAAGTAACCATACAAAAATGTTATTTAAAGTAGACCTACAGTGCCCAAATGTAGTTATACGAGCTATATTTGTCATGTGATAGGGATTGTGATCGGAACGCGTTTTGAAAGGCATTGAATGAACGAAATAAAACTTTCTAAGTAAAGTGACACACGAAAATATCTTTCAAATATATGGAGACTTGTCAAATGAAGTGTCATTAATATCATTCTTTACATTATTCGTTCCAAAAGCGATTGCAACTCCAAGTTAAACAATTCCATAAATCGCTATCACAATCACTAAACCTTTGCAATATAAGATTAGATTAGAATAGATTTGCGATAGATGAAAAAAAAATTCAATTAGGGGCCGGCACGTTGTATTGTGAGTCATCCTTAATGCAAAATTCTTAAACCGACTAAGGGCCGGTTTCAATAATCTATCCCTAACAAGAGGTAGGCCTATCTTGGTTACGTTACTTAGCAACCGCTGTTATTTTGGGTTATTTTAGGCTGATTAACAAAAATATCTAGGCAACAAAGCTCTAGTAAGCCTATCTCTTACTGAGGATAGGTTATTGAAACTGACCGTAAAAGAATGCAACAAAATTTATCAATTCCTATTATATTTTAGTGCCTCTGAACCTGATGACTCAAGCGAAGAAATATACGGCAGTCTTCCACCAGAGCCGAGGTTCGGCAATGTGGAGTATAAGTTGCAACTAGTAGCTCCTTGCGAGAGGAGGTTTCAACATCTGGTCACTCAGGTAAATGTTATAGCCTGAGGGCTTAGTGTGAGTTTGCAATCGTCCATACGTTACCATCGCGTGAGAGTAAAATGTTCACAGATAATGATAATAATGATGATGATAATATTACTCTTATTTCTCCACAATAATTACAAGTTTACATTTTTGGATGGACTGTATACAATATTTATATTGTGTTAAATTATAGTAGTAGTTATAGTAGTAGATTGTTTTCCAAGGGCTGTATGACACCCATAACATTCGAGTGTTTTAGCCGATAGTTCGAGACTGTTATGGGTCCATACACCCGAAGTAAACACTCTACTTTTCATTTTGAATATGAGGAAAGTAAGAACAAACAGAATATTCTAAAAAAATATCTAATTATTTTATAATGTAGCAAAATAAGCTGTATAGGCTTCTGTGCCTTTGCCTACATACCTTTGGTAAATAAAAGTCCAAAGAGATTACAGATATCGATTTGACATGACACCCCCTATTCTTTTTTCAAATTTATTACAGCCCTAGGGCCGCCACATATCACTTTCAACCCGCATTTTAGGCAAGTTATGAGTTACTTTCAGAATATGAGACATGAAAAAATATTGTGGAGACTGGTACCCATACTAAGGTAAAAACCTGTTTTACAGGTCACCAGGCCTCCATTACCGGGATTCACTGTGGTATTTTAATATTATATACAATGCATACCTTAGAGTACATTGCCTAGCGCGTAGAAAATCTATTTTGTACTTAGCTTACTGTTCTATTATTCATACTGATCGCTATAATCGTTATTTTACTTAGGTGACTTATTGAAATAAAATATATATGTACTTGACATTATTTATTAGTTATTATTATTGTTATTTTTAATATTAGTATAGGTGTAAATATAATAACTGGGATTCAAGTTTTCCTTGTCTCGCACAGGTGTTCAATGCGTCGAGCCTCTTGGTTGACTCTTACGACATCCCAGGCATGTAAGGGAGTGGTGACACTTGTGTGATGCTATACATGCCTGAGACAATTTACAAATTTATAGAAAAAATTTATAAATAAGAACTAACTTAAAGTTACTTGTGAGTAATATTAAACAAGAGAATATACTAAAAAAAAAAGCAACTTGTCTCATGTCGCCCTGACGGGACAAGTTGTTTTTTGTCTAGTATATCTATATATCAACCGCCTCTGTGGTCTAGTTCTTCAACCACCGGTATCAGACCCAGGAGTCCGGGTTCGAGTCCCAGCGGTACATATTGTATTCGGTTTGGTTGGTGGTAGTACTTGTAAGTCCGCCTGGCTAGTTACCATCTTATCAAAGTCTGACGCCATAACAACAATGTTTTTAGCATTGTTGTGTTCCGGTAGTTAAAGATGAGATAGCCAGTTCGTCAGTGATTGGGGCTTCCATCTTCAGCCTTATCAATACTTAACATCAGGTATGATGAAGGCCAAGAGTCTCCCCGTAGTTCATAAAATACAAAAAAAAACTTGTTTAATATTAATCACATAAAAATTGCATTGTAAAATGTAAAATTAAAAAGTTATAATTGTGTTACTTGTGTTTGTACTGTGTATAGGAGTTAAATTTTTTTTGCTTCCGCCCATCTTCGCTTATGCCATTCCTTATAAAAGTTTACCTTGTATCAATAATAAATCTGTATTGTTTTAGTTAGTTCGGGGAGCGCAGTATAGGTAGTAGTGCGCGACCACGCCTTTAGAGGCTAAGTCAATTCCGAGAGTATGCACTAGAAATAATAGAGTAGGTTTTGTACACGATTCTGGCCCACCCGGGAGAAAATTTCGTTTATAACTTTTTAAGTTTGCATTTTACAATGCTATTTTTATGTGATAAATATTAAACAAGAAAATATACTAGAAAAAAGCAACTAGTCTCATGTCGCCCTGACGGGATTCAATCAATCGATAGTCAAACATCTGTAAAGATGTTTCTTTCGAATGCGAGGATATTTCTCTCATTGATGAAACGACGGTGGCCAACACCGTAGAACGGTGAATATACTAGAGAAATTCGACGTGTCCTCATAGGTCTCTGTAGCATAATTGGTTAGTGCATTGGGCCGGACTCCCAAGGATGCGGGTTCGAATCCCGTCAGGGCGACATGAGACTAGTTGCTTTTTTCTAGTATATTTTCTTGTTTAATATTTATCACAGAAAATTTCGTGTTATCAACAATGTGTTTCTACTGTCTAGATGTATTTTGTTGCTTCCTCAACTCACTAGGTACTACAATCCACCCGTGACCACGGCAACTGAAAAGGTGCCGAAACGTCGGGAAACCAAAAAACCGCAATTAAACAGAAAATATATATATATCTAAAATATAAAATATAGTGTGCGCTTTACAGCTGTGTAGTATCGGCTTAGAATAGCACTACCCCCTCTCATCCCGTGGGTGTCGTAAAAGGCGACTAAGGGACTCAGCCTTCAGGAGACGGGCAGCAGCGTCTCCTACAAACTTGGCCATACTGCGATCGCCAACCCGCCTGCCAAGCGTGGCGAATATGGCAAACCCTCCCTTTGGGAGAGGCCTATACCCAGCAGTGGGTGTTATGTGGCTGAGACGACGAAATTATAGTACCAAATATATATTTCGGCTAAATAAATCGCACTAAATACTCCGCTGAAGTCGTTTTATTTCACTAGATATTTACGATAAATATCTATTGTTTCAGTTGAAATGGCGACTCCGTTCCGGTGGGGGGAGCGCAGTTTACGTATTAGGGGTCCGCGATTGTGGTGCCCTTAGGGGCTTAAGGGCTAAGGCGTTAAGGGCGTCCCTATACTCCCTAAGGAGGATGGCTAGGGCGCTGTCCGCTACTTTAACACATGTTACGGCAAGAAGGGTGGCCCCTCATAGGGCTGTAGCTGAAGTTTATATAAGGAAGGTTAGTGAAATTACACACAATATCATAATTGATCACTTACGGTCGGTTTCAATAACTTATCTACAGTAAGAGATAGGCTTACTAGAGCTTTGTTGCCTAGATGTTTTTGTTATTCAGCCTAAAACAACCAAAAATAACAGCGGTTGCTAAGTAACGTAACCAAGATACGCCTACCTCTTGTTAGGGATAGATTATTGAAACCGGCCGTTAATGATTTTCATAAACTATGCGGGGTTTTAAACTACTTACTTCAAAATTTCATACAAAAATTTCCAAAATTTGCAACTTATTTCTTTTTTGTTGACGTTGTTTAAAAATAAAAGAACACCGTCAAAATTTTGAACATTCTAGCTTTTGAAAGGTACCAAATTGAAAAAAAATCGGTCTAGATTTACAATAACAATCTCTCTGCAAACAAAATAGGTATTTTGTATGAAAAACATTAAGTGATCATAAACTTTTGATTATACTCGTACCGTTTTAATAAAAAAACGTGGACTAAATTTACACCTAGAAATAAGATGCTGTCACCTTTATTTGCTAAAAGGAAGGGAGAGACCACATTAAATTTAAACCTATTTGTAAATATCACGTGATCGATTTAGTATGGGAAGTCCAGAAATTGTTTTCGTATGTCGACCCATGTTTCTAGGAGAAAGTTGTTCACTTACCGATTCTGAACCCGGCTAACAAAAAAAAATGGTACGTTTGGTTAAAACTGGTATATTGGAACAATAGTTGATACGGCACAAAAGTTGTAAGATTACTCGAAGTCAATGTATACAAGTTCAAAGATTAGCCATTTTCATACATTTATTTATTTTTGGAAGTACCTAGTAGTGCTCCAAACTACTAGTTGTAGTAACCAGCAATTTTTTTTTCACCTCACACGCTCTGAAAAGGAGGTTTTATCAATCAGTTTAGGCGTAGAAAATCGCTTTTTGCGGCCTAGCGCGGCAAAGTACTTTTTTAATTTAATACCTAAAAATATGTCATAATGCGTTCCGAATCGCACTATTGACTTTTTTGTTACATTTTATTCTTATTTGAAATAGCTTTAAATTAATTATAATACACCGTTTTGGTTTTATTATATTATTTTAGTTGTTTGAATCATTAAAACAATAACAATAAGATTAAACTCTTTGTTATAAGAATTTTATATTAGGCTGGGTAAGATTGCACAACCTATAATTGGATTTCGGACTGTGACATGTATCTTTATTTTTAAATTGTCTTTGTCTTGTAAAACGGAATCGTTTTTATTCTTATTAATAAGTAACAATATACTTCTACTTTAAGTAACTTTGAGTTAACTATAATACTCCCTTTTTTAGTTTTTTATATCATTAAAACAACGAGAATAAGGCATATTTTCATTAAACTCTATGTTTAAAGATTTTTTTACCGGAAGTTGACCGCGGAACCAGCCATAAAATGTTCCTCGCTGTTGTGAGGTGAAAAATTATGTGTTGCGCTCGGCAGAAAAGTTTTAACGTCTTGTACCTTTGCTCAGGATTCAATGTTTGAACCACGAGCGTCACTTGCTCAGATTTCAATCGAGGTAACTCGCCGCTAAATAACCAACTTTCCAGCCTTGCATAACAAATAACTATTGCCGGTACTTTCCGAAAAGGCCCAAAATTTATGGAGCTTGAATGATCTCCTTTGGACAATGTTTTTAAAATTACCCTGTCTACATATATCTTCTCAGCTGGCAGACACGCAACAGAGCGTAGAGTTGAGAGTAGCTGTGATGGGGGCCAACGAGGCTGGCAAGTCTACCCTTATCGGTGTTCTCACGCAAGGTAAGTTGGAAATCTACACTATACATTGCGACAAGGCTTACAATGATCGTGGCAAAGAAAGGAACTAACATCAAACGCCATTTTTGACAGTAGTGCAGCGCCTCCGCCCGCGGTAAATATAAGCCTTGTTGCACGTGCGATAAGGTCTTTAATGAACGTGGCAAAAAAAGGAATTAACACCACCATCTTGTGTTTATGTCAATTTTGACAGTGACACTGCCCCCGGTCGTGTCGCAACGTATTCGAATTTTTAATTCAGTAGAGTATTTGACGGGTGCCAATGTCACTATAAAAATAATCCTGCTTTAAACTGTTTTTCGTAATGATTTGCTCGGATCCAGTTCCAGTTCCAGTTCAGTAGGTATTGATTTCATTCACGTACATATATTCAATATTAACTTTAATTAATTAATTTAATTAGGTACACAAAACAGAGTGACAGCAAATACATGAAGACCAATACAAACAGATAAAGAGTTATGATAGGCTGCAACTCCACAAGAATGTGTACACAGCGTGACAGGCATTTAACATCAAAAAAATCGCACGCTACAATATAAATTATTAATTTATATTGTAGCGTGCGATTTTTTTTCCAAAAAAAATCCAAATTATGCGAAAATAATGACACTTTTTAATTGCAGTTTGTGATCATCACGTTTAACATTTTCTATATTTTATAGACTCGAGTACCTTTAATTTGATACCTTACTCGGCCGCGTACTACGCGCCAAAGTCCCTATCGAGTCGTCACAAATTTTGCGAACCTGAATTAAGTATATAGATTCCGGTTCCAATATTCTAATAAGCTACGATTTCCATTTATTAAGGGTGTAATTGTAGATGTCAGGTATAAATAATGCTGCCTTATATTTAAAACTACATTATAATAGTCTAAGAGCCCACGACACTAAACCTAGTTCGATATGACTACCAGATGATATATGCATAATAGGCTATTTGACAATGCGAAAAATAAAGTGTCAATTACTGTTATCAGTATAAATTATGAGTTTAAAAATTGTTTTTTTATTAACGTAACTTGAAAATAATTATAAATTTATTTAAAAATCCGTAAATAAAAATGCATTTTTTAAACTTTTTGTCATGTGACACAAAACGCTCCTGATTCGTCGAGTTTAATAATGATTTCACCTGCTTGTAATCCTCGTTTGCCTACGTATGTGGATAATATGCAGAATACAGGCAAGTGACGTCACCGGACCCATTGCAGCGCCATATTGTTAAAGTAGCGTTTTGGCGCGCTATTTAAATATTGAATTTTTAATTTGATATTTTTCAGCAAATATGTACCAGAATTAATAAAAACAACTTTTACTGGGTTCCTTAAACTCCACTAGATAATATAAAATGGATTTTCAAAACCTGTCAAATAGCCTATTAGCCACGTCATTAATAGGGGAACACGAAATGCCTGGCAACGCCATTAAAAAAAAATAAAAATAAAAAAAAAAACGGAATGGAAGTCTTATCGTACTAGAAACCGGATTTTTAAATTTTTTTTTTTCAATCGCGTGGCCAGGTTTTTTGCATTGCAGCATCGCCATTTCGTGTTCCCCTATTAATGACGTGACTAATTATACATATCAATCTGTAAAGGTAGTATTAAGTTGGATCGAAATAAATAAATAAAATAAAAATATATGCAGAAAACCAGTGCCGTGGTGACGGTAACGTTATCATGGCTTATTTATTTATTTTATTTTATTTATTTATTTATTTGAATATACAATGTGAACTTACAGCTAAACCAAAACATTCACATTGGGCAATTTATTAAGATAGGTAATAGAATAATTTACAATAAATATAACTCATATGGTCAGTATGGATGTCGGCGTCTTGGACATCATTTAAAAATCGATTAATAAGAGCTATAGCTCTAGGTGTAGGCGCATTACGAGCATGCAGTGTGCGCAAAGATGGAGGTTATGCCAACAGGTCACGCCGCCGACGATTACTAACTCGTGCATAATTCTGCGGGACATAATAACATATATAGTTTAGCACAGTAGGATTATACATAGGTTAATATTATTTTTTTATTTTTTATAAAAATGATTTTGTGTATGTTTTACCTGTACCAAATAAACGCTTTCTATTCTATATATCATCTGCCCCCCTAGACAAGTGGCTTTCTATTATCGCATTGGCCAGTCGAATAGAAAGAAAATGTATGGGATTGACATTGGCGATCTAAATGTCACGTGACCGCTAATGTCAATCCTATACATTTTCTTGGGACTGGTAGTCATATAGATCTAGGTTTAGTGTCGTGGGCTCTCCTACTATAAGGCAGCATTATTTATTTTTACAAAATGACATTCGTCGTCTCAGTCACATGACACCCACTACTGGGTAGGCCTCCCCAATGACGATCGGTCAAAATGACATTGGCACCTGTCAGTTTACTCTACTGATTTAAAAATCGGACTTTAATAAATTTATAAAGAGGTTAAAGGCCAGTTTCACCACCAACAGATACGTTTTGGATAGCTAATCTGGCAGCAAATTTTACTTAGTTTTCATATTACAACCGCAAAATTATCGTGAAACCAAATTATCGTAAATCGGTTGTGAAACAGGCCATAATTTTTTATATAAGATAAGATTAGATTATTATTTATTGAGTACTAAACACATACATCAAATAAAATTTGTCACCGTGACCCGTGATGTTCTGGCTTCTTGCGTTTTCCACAGAAATTTCGTTAACATCCCGTAGTGTGCCCTAAAATTTATCAAAGCGTTTATCACTATAGTGATGACAGTTGTTACTATACACTTATATAGTACAACTGTCATCATTGTAATGATACAATTAGTACAATGTTAATAATTTGTAGCAATATAATAGTGAGTTCTAATAATAAACTGGAATTACTAGTAAAATAACGTTCAAATCCCTAGTAAAACAACCAGTAATATAAGGTAAATTTATTCAGATAAATTCCCTATATGGTCTGCCGTCATTAACTCTGAACAGCCGTAGTTTACGATATAACTCTGTGAGTTTAGTTAAATAATTAAGTTTTTTTTAATTAGGGGCAAGTTAAAACTACAACTACAGTGATGACAGTTGTTACTATATACACTAATATAGTAAACTGTCATCACAGTAGTGATAAACGCCTTGATAAATTTTACGGCACACTACGGGATGTTGACACTGGTCGGTCTAGATTGTTACTTTGTGGGTTTAATTATGTTGTAGTAATTTCTGTATCCCCTGCATTCGGCCACTATCGACACTCGTAGCTCGATAAGGTGTCACTGTCCCGCTCGCTTTCTTACCGGTGTAAGCGAGACAGCATCATGCGCCATCGATATGAACACTACAATATCACGCGATATAATCATCGATAGACGTAGATAATAAATTTATACAGAAACCAATACATACAACTCATAACAAAAAGCAAAAAATTTTGAGGCACTACAGTATAAGAGAAAAACTTTAAACTAAACCACTGCTTCGCGCTCCGCCGCGGCACGCGGTGGCCGCAGATTTTTTTTTTAAACCTGTTTTTTAATTTAATCAAGAGTTAGGGTAGATTTGGATATTAACCCACCTAAGCGATGAAAAACAAAGAAAACAATCTTGAAACAATATTAATAATGTTAAAAATAACTTTTGAGTGTGCACCAAGCTCTGCTCAGCTCATCAATATCAGAGGCAAAAAAAAAAAATTTTTTTTCGCCTCATTTTTTTTTAAGCACACAACACACTTAACTTGGGCACATAAGATAAAAACATTTGTATATTTGATTATAATCAAATATTAATCATAATTATATCTATTAATCATAATTATGATTAATGGATAGATTCCATAGGTGAACTTGTTCAAACAAAAAATTTACCAACCTTTACTAAGCTAAAAATATACAAAATAAAGAAATGATTTTATTTTAAAACTAAACAGGAGAACTGGATAACGGCAGAGGCAGCGCTCGTCTAAACATGTTCAGGCATCTTCACGAAGTCAAGAGTGGTAGGACTTCCTCTCTTAGCCATGAGATACTAGGATTCGATGTCCAGGTGAGTCATTAGAAGTAACTTAAAACTAGAGATGACTTTGGCTGACTAGCCGACTGGCCGACTGCTTCCGGACAGGGCAGAGACTATAGTTTTCTTACACCATAACTTGCCCCTAATAAAAAAAAAAACATTTATTTAACTTAACTCACAGAGTTATGTCGTACACTAAACTGCTGTTCAGAGTTAATGATGGCAGACCATTATAGGGAATTTATCTGAATAAATTTACCTTATATTACTGGTTGTTTTACTGGGGATTTGAACGTTATTTTACTAGTAATTCCCGTTTATGATTAGAAATCACTATTATATTGCTACAAATTATTGACATTGTACTGACGATGTCTGTTATTTCCTGTCAATGACAATTACTTACTTACTTGACAATTACACTTTTTACTAATGCATTCCACCATCGCTGGATGCCATCGATCGATTGATTGGTATGGTTACACCCTTCATCATCAGCCTGTGGACGTCCACTGCTGGACATAAGCCTTCAAGTTGCAGCGTTCATAGGAGGCTATTAGCCTACTGCTACCACGCTGGCCAGACGGGTTGGTAGAGGGTTTGTTTCAAGTTTTCCTTCTCTCGCACAGTTCAATGCGTCGAGTCTCTTAGTCGACTCTTACGACATCCCAGGAATGTAAGGGAGTGGTGACACTTGTATTCTTGGGCCGTCACCACACGGCACCATGGTGACACCCTTAGATCGGTGTAATATATTTGACGTTTATATTTGTTCGTAGGGCAACGTCGTCAACTATGGCTGTTCTGAGTTAATGACAGCTGAGCGTATAGGCGAGAGGAGCGCAAAGTTAGTCTCCTTTCTAGATTTGGCTGGACACGCCAAGTATCAGAGAACTACTTTACATGGACTGTGCGGATATTGTCCGCATCATGCGATGTTGGTGGTGAGTTTCTTTTTAATATTAAATAATAAATAATAAAACACAGCTGAAGTGGCAGTGGGCGGGACACATAGCGAGAAGAACCGATGGCCGTTGGGGCGGAAAGGTTCTGGAATGGCGACCGCGCACAGGACGACGCTCCGTGGGTAGGCCCCCGACAAGGTGGACCGACGATCTGGTGAAGGTCGCGGGAAGCCGCTGGATGCGGACTGCGCAGGACCGATCGTTGTGGAGATCCTTGGGGGAGGCCTATACCCAGCAGTGGGTGTCATGTGGCTGAGACGACGACGACGACGACGAATAAAACATTAAATATTAAATAATAAAACCATCTTTAATAATTAATGAAAGTAAACATTCTTTGTTTATAAACCAATAAAAAAAAATTCTTATAAATAAATGCTATTACAGTTTACATGAATACTTCAACGACACTATTCAATAAAAAAAGGTATTCAAAAATCTGTCATCTAAAATTACTTTGTGTCATAATTGTTTTTTTTGTTTCTAATTATTATAATTTTTTATTTTTTGGATGTAAAACTTTGCTATCTAATGTTAATTAGCGCCTCCTCTCTTCTAAACCCTATTGCGTGCCCGTCAGGGTCCATGATGATCTTTTATTTATGTTCACCATCTTTCGTGTACATTATGGAATGCAATAAATAATTGAGTATTGAGTAAATAAATAAATAAATAAATATTTCCATACAATCACAACAATTATCTAGCCCATGTTAAGTATCATGAAGAACTTGTGTTATGGATACTAGATAACGGATAAACATACTTATATACTTTTATTTTTTTTGTAAATACATACTTAATATACATATTAAACAGCCAGACCAAGACAAATAGACATGTTCATGCACACAAATATTTGTCTTGTCCGGGGATCGAACCCGGGACCTCTGACGCAGAAGGTGGGGTTAGTACCCCTGCGCCAAACAGGTCGTCAAAAATTTTATTTTTATACAATCACACCAATTATCTAGCCCACGTTAAGTTTCATGAAGAACTTCGGTTTGGTTGGTGGTAGGACTTGTTGTAAGTCCGCCTGGCTAGCTACTACCAACTTTTTTTTTTTATGAACGACGGGGAGACTCTTAGCCTTCATCATACATGATGTTAAGTATTGATAAGGCTGAAGATGGAAGCGAGCCTCTCCCGGAATCCTCAACCACCGAGGAACTGGCTATCTTATCTCGAACTGCCGGAACACAACAATGCTGAAAACATTGTTGTTATGGCGTCAGGCTTAGATAAGATGGTGGTATCTAGCCAGGCGGGCTTACAACAAGTCCTACCACCAACCAAACCAAATACAATATGTACCCCCCTGGGAATCGAAGCCGGGACCCCTGTTTCTGATACCAGTGGTTGTACCACTAGACCACAGAGGCGGTTGAAATCTTATCTAAGTCTGTAGGCCTAGCATGACCGGCTTTTATCGACTCGATAACTCGATAACGTGTCACTGTCCCGCTTACATTGTAGCGGTTTAAGCAAGACAGCATGATGCGCTATATCGTATCGCATGATATAGCGGTGTTCATGCTAGGGGGGCGGACGCCATAACAACAATGTTTTCAGCATTGTTAATGCAATTTACGTAGCCGTAGCCGTCCGGGGGCGCGCGGACGCCGCGGCAGCCGGTCGTTTCTCACGCACGCCCATGCAAATATGGAATTTAACTTCTTTACGCATGTTTCAATTTCCTTCAGCAATTGTAAAATGCGCTGTTCTGCGCGCCGACTCCGTCCGTTCGGTGTGAAGCATGTCTCTTGACGCGATCGCGTTGGGACAGATAGATAGATAAGATATTTATTCAGAAACCACTACAACACATAACAACCAAAATACAATTTTGAGGCATTACTTATTACAAAAGAGAAAACAACCAAAACTTTAAACGAGATCGAGATTGTATTATATCAAAACGTCAGTAATTATAAATAAATAATTATATTTCTTACCCTCACACCAATTAACCTAGCCCCAAAGTAAGCACTGTAAGGCTTGGTTTATGGGGTACTAGGGTAACGGATGTAAATACATAATTATACTCAAATAAGTTTTTATATAAACGTCCATGACTCGGGTACAAATGCTCGTATTCATCATACAAATATTTTCCCCTACCGGGATTCGAACCCGGGACCTCAGAGTCGGCGACAACTTGAAGCTGGTGTACTTACCACTCTACCACGAGGGTCGTCAAATAATGACTTAAAATACACTAAATGTCAAAAAAATCGCACCTTTTTTTAAATTTCTTAAGCGTTATTAACACTTTACAAATACGTGTACGGCTTGTACCCCCACCAATATTAGCCTCGTTTGAAATCCCAATAAATGAACTTATTAAACAAGATTTCATTGCATTAAAAAGGCAATGAAATAAAAAAAATCTGACATAAAAAAATGCAATTTTGTTCCTCAATAAGGGCCGCTGGTTGAGCAATGCGCTACAATTTGTGGGTTTTAATGGGTCAAGGCAGGTTTAAAAGGCAGTGATCCGTAGTCTAACCTTTAAAAAAAAACGTATTTTCTAAGTTGTTTTTGTACAAAAATCATTATTAAGGAGTGGTATTGTTTTGTTAACTTTATATTTTTTTGTTCTATTCCAATAAAAAAAAAAAAATTTGGGTACTCATTTTCGTTACCTTCCAAATGATATCCAACATTTCCCTCATAAATTGATTCCAAATAAGGTTAAACTAAGTTAAAAAGTCAGATTTTTTAAAGGTGCTATTTTTCTGACGTTACGTGTAATTAATTAAATTAAAAATGAATAAGTACTTGAAATTAGTAAATAAAGTAATTTTGTACTTTAGCAATCGATTTTATCGGCAATAAAAATCAAATCAACGCCGAAAATCAGTAATAATTATTGACATTCAATCGATCTCAGCGCAATAATATGACCAAAATAATGACGGTTGCTATGCAACGAACCCAATATCCTAGGCAACAATCTCATATAGCCTATCCATATCTTCAGATAGGTTATAAATTTCGGGCATAAGTGGTTAGAAGGCGGAGAATGTTTATGCCAATTTTGTTAGCATGTTTCTGATTTGTATTTATCTAAATACTATTGGCCGCCTGTGGCTTCACCCGTTTAGTTTTTTTTTTTCAATTTATTTGACATAATAAAACTTTTACATGGTTGACAAGCACACCAAAAATCGCTAGGATTTGTCCGGTGTGCTGTGAGTACGTAATTTAATTCACATATCTATAAGTACTTATAAAAAGATTATAAAGAAAGAAGATTAATGTTGGACTACTTAACTTACTGATTACTAATTAAACATTTACACATTGAGTTTCTCTAAGTGACAGAATGTTTCATAAACACAAAAAAGAACAGTGTAATTGTAACATGTAAACATCGACAGACTATATAAAATTCCGTGGGCAGGAGGGGGATAGTACAACAGTGAAGCATGCACAATTGGAGTGAATGTGAAGGGAGGCAGACTCGCATCGCGGCATCAGTCCGTTCTTTTATCTAAAGGATGCTTAGAAAATGTAATTTCAATTTATTCTTTAAGTTCGCGTTCCCGTGGGATCGTGATGAAATCTATCCTATGTTTTCAATCGAGGGTATAACCTATCTGAGTCAAATGTTACCCAAGTCCGTTCAGTCGTTTTTTGTGATTGAGTAACAAATATACAAGCAATTTAACATCAAAACCTATAAACTTCAGGTCTAGTAGAATTTGTTAGTGCATATTTTTTACATTAATTTATTACATTATTATATTAGTTATATTTATTACAAGCGGGCGCCCACGGATTCACTCGCGTGCTTCCCGTTCCCGTGGGAATATCAAAAAATCGCTCGACTATATCGTTAAAGGATCCTGTATGCAAAAATTCAGCTTAATCAGTTCAGCCATTTGGGCTGTGCGTTGTTTGTCAGTCAGTCACGGTATTGTTTTATTAGTATAGATTATTAATTTGTGTGTTGAGAATGTTTGTCTCCTTCTTCTTATCGTATGAGGATTAGTGGCCACATCTAGTGTCAGAGTTTATCAGGCCGGCCTCTGACTTGGTTTTACCACTGACAACAGCCAGGACCAATGGTTTAACGTGCCCTCCGAAGCACGGAAGTTATAATGCCACTTAACGGTCACCCATCTGACACCTGACCGGGCCGTTGCTTAATGAACGTGATTGAATACGATCAGTCTGTCAAGCGCAGCCATGACACTATTAATAATTTTTTTGTGTTATGTTTATTATTAATTTGTATTTGATCCATCCAGATATCAGCTACAGCCGGAATCACTCGCATTACCGAAGAACACCTGTCTCTTCTAGTCGCTTTGGACCTGGACTTCTTCATAGTAATCACTAAATGCGATATCGCTGGCGGATTGGCAGCACTGCTGCAACAACTTGCCGATATATTGAAGCAGACCAATAAGGTATGACAACGTTTTATTCACAGATATATATCGAGATAGACGAAAAGAGCGCTTCTAACTGTATAAGAACCAAGCGTGTCGAATTTTTCGTACGTACCTTGACGTCACGAGCGAGATTTAGTGATGTGTAAATGTTATTGACGAGCTCTTGCTAGAAAGCGCTGCACAATTAACCATTTTCGTTCCTGAGTGACTCATGATTTCATGGTAATGTTCTCAAGCGGGCTGACTTAGGTCGTAAAACTTTGACAGTGGATCAAACTTTTGACACGCAAGGTAGGTACACTTTGACCGTCTATCTCGATATAGGTCTGTGGTTTCCTTTATTTGCAAATAATAAAAAAATCGCCGAACGGGGCTAAGTTGATTGATTCGTTTTGGAGGGTTCATTCTGCGCCGCCATTAATAACAAAATCTTAATGTATGATTTTTGTAATTTTTGCATTTTTCAATGCTATTTTTATACTTATGGTAAATTTTAAATAGAAAAATATTGGAAAAAATTAACTCGGCCACAAGTGAATTCTCAGAGTGGAATCGAACCAGCGACCTTTGGAAATCCGGTCCAATGCTCTAACCGCTGAGCTATCGAGACTCGATCTTCTTCGAAAATCTTAATGCTTAAAATAAAGACGAATTGTAAATTATCTGCTTTTTGAAATTGTTAATATTTTTTATTTTATTGTCAAATTACACGCATTGAATTGTCAGTTTTACCCTACCTTTCAGACTCACGCGTAAAAAAATTAAGTACCAGCTTTTATCGCTTAAAGTATTATTTCTTTCCTGTCGTTTAATTAAATAGAGTTTTGTTTTAGTTTGTGACCACTTGTACAGTCCGCGAGGTCTATGCTGAGCTTTGCATTTGCGTGAGTGCACATAGATAGTTTGTAGGTATTGTGTAAAAAACAGAAAAGCATCAGGTTTTCCAATACTTTTATATTTTTAATACGCTGTAGGCCAGCGTTGTCACATCAATGCTAGGAATATCCTTGCATTCGAAAGAAACATCTTTTCAGGTGTTTAACGATCGATTAAGATGCAACTGCCAATAATTTATGATTTTGTAATTTTTGCATTTTTCAATGATATTTTTATACTTATGGTAAATTTTAAATAGAAAAATATTGGAAAAAATTAACTCGGCCACAAGTGAGCATTGGACCGGATTTCCAAAGTTCGCGGGTTCGATTCCCGTCTGAGAATTCACTTGTGCCCAGTTAATTTTTTCCAATATTTTTCTATTTAAAATTTACCATAAGTATAAAAATAGCATTGAAAAATGCAAAAATTACAAAATCATAAAAAAAGCATCAGGTGTTGCTACTAGTACATCTATGTGCACTCACACAAATGCAAATAGACCTCGCGTACTGTAGGTACCACATGCAAAAAATAGCCATAGCTTAGTTAGAGACAGCATTGGGAATGATTATTTTACGGTGGTAAAAACCACAAAACTTATTCGGATTACTTCTTCTTCTTATCGACCTGTTTGGCGCAGGGGTACTAAGCATGCCTTCTGCGCCAGAGGTCCCGGGTTCGATCCCCGGACAAGACAAATATTTGTGTGCATGAACATGTCTATTTGTCTTGGTCTGGGTGTTTAATATGTATATGATGTATGTATTTACAAAAAAAAAGTATATATAAGTATGTTTATCCGTTATCTAGTAACCATAACACAAGTTCTTAATGAAACTTAACGTGGGCTAGATAATTGGTGTGTTTGTATGCAATTATTTATTTATCGTATAAGGATAAGTGGCCACCTCTGGTGTCAGAGTTTATCAAGCCGCCTATAAGGCCTCTGACTTGGCTTAACGACTGTTCTCAGATGACAACAGCCGGGACCGACGGTTTAACGTGCCCTCCGAAGCACGGAATCGCTCATCTATAATGCCACTTTACGGTCACCCATCCGACACCTGACCGGGCCGAACGTTGCTTAACAAACGTGATCGAATACGATCGGTCTGTCAAGCGCGGCCATGAGCGCTTCGTATTACTAATAGGGAGATAATTTACAAATTTGGCTTAATTATTTTTTTCACTCACACCAATCAACTTAGCCCGAATATAAGCATTGTAGCTTGCATATTTCAATGCAATTTTCTATTTAAAATTTATGATTAGTACTGTAACGCTTGTGTTATGGGATACTAGGGCAACGGATATAAATATAAATATTTCCATACAATCACACCAATTATCTAGCCCACGTTAAGTATCATGAAGAACTTGTAATATGGATACTAGTTAACGGATAAACATACTTATATACTTTTTTTTGTAAATACATACATAATATACATATTAAACATCCAGACCAAGACAAATAGACATACGTACATCTTATGTTTTGGCGCGCACTGTTCATTGAAATAAAACAACTTTTACGGATATCAAACGCGCTATATTTCCACGAACTAAGTAGTAATTGTCCGTATTTTCAGGTTTTTTAGGGGTTTTTTGATTTTCCCGACGTTTCGGCACCTTTACAGCTGCCGTGGTCACGGGATGACTGAAAAAAAACCCCATAAAAAAACCTGAAAATACGGACAATTACAACTTAGTTCGTGGAAATATAGCGCGTTTGATATCCGTAAAAGTTGTTTTATTTCAACAAATAGACATGTTCATGCACACAAATATTTGTCTTGTCCGGGGATCGAACCCGGGACCTCTGGCGCAGAAGGTGGGGTTAGTACCCCTGCGCCAAACAGGTCGTCGCTAAATCCTGGATCCTGGATATAAAATAAATACTAAAAATTATACATATATAAGTATTTATGTGTAGAAATACACACATCAACACTGTCTAGGGATATAATATTACATTTTTCATTACTCAAAAACTATCTACAGTACAGAAAAAGTTTGTATGGGGGAAAAACCGTCCTGGGTTCCGTCTTTAGAAATAAAAAAAAAAAAAAATATGTGAAACAAAAGAATGCATGATCATTGAATATAGCTTTCGCAAAAGTTATTTTTTTCTTATAAACGAACTGGCGCTATTTTTGAAAGTTAAAAGCATTTAAATTTTTTGTTTATATTAATTGAAAGTTTGTTTTGTTTTTTATCATGCCACGTCGACATTTAACCAGTTAAGAACAAATTAGAGCTGCAGGCATGTTGAAAGCTGGCGCTATCTAACGCATGGTTGTTTTCAACCATCAAAACGTGATTTTCTGATTGTGGTCACGTTATCGTGTCACGGGAGATGTTGCGGAACGGCATTTTGCGTGAAAGAATAACAAACATCCATTCATACATCCTCACAAACTTTCGCATTTAATATAATGTTATTATGACTAAGTTATTCATCCAAATCTGTGCAGCAGTTTTTTCTTCAAACTTCCACGTACATCCATCAAGAAAAATTTAAGTAACAATTTTATTTTGTTTTAGAAACCGCAACTGATCACAGATGAAAATCTAGCTAGAAATTGCGTCGCACCGCAGAAACTGATCCTGGATACAATTGACAATGGACTCGATGAGGAAATACCACAGAAAGAAGAAAAGTGAGTAACTACGATATTTATTTGAACATTTTATTTTTATTGCATACAATTACACCAATTCGCGTTCCGCACGAAACAGAGGAGTTTATAGTAGATTAGTAGCCAAGGGCTGTAAGGCATCAATTGCAGCCCGAGATATTTAGGCGCACCAGCGCAGCGAGGGCGCCTATAGTTCGAGGGTGCAATTGATGCTTACACCCGAGCTAACTATTCTGCTTTAAATAAATAAATAAAAATATTTCCATACAATCACACCAATTATCTAGCCCACGTTAAGTTTCATGAAGAACTTGTGTTATGGATACTAGATAACGGATAAACATACTTATATACTTTTTTTTGTAAATACATACATAATATACATATTAAACATCCAGACCAAGACAAATAGACATGTTCATGCACACAAATATTTGTCTTGTCCGGGGATCAAACCCGGGACCTCTGGCGCAGAAGGTGGGGTTAGTACCCCTGCGCCAAACAGGTCGTCAGAGCTTTACATCTCGATTGTGAGGTAAGTAAAAAAAAACCGACATTACAAGAATAAAACATTTTATTTGTTGAAATTTATAGTGAAATGAGAACAATCCCAAAACAAACAATATTTAAAGTAAAAGTTTTCTATTCCCGCCTTTTTTCATTTAAAAGAATCAAGTAAAGAACTTTTAATTATTTTTTTTCAAGATCGAAATTGAGCTTCGCCGTTCGATATTTAAAATTGATGACTGATAGCAAAGCGACCTCTTTGGTCATTGGGCTGAATGCATGATGTCTATTGCCAGTATGATGGTTAGATGTACGCGAACTTTTTGAAAGAAGTGTTTTTTTTTTTTAATTACTTACCGCCCTAGGGCTTTTCTAGCTACATTATTACCGTAGAGCGCTAATTAGTCACCTACAAGCCCCATTTGGAGGTAATAAGAACCTACTTACCGAACATGAGAGATGTAAATTTAATAAATCACGTGTATTATTCATAGTTTTTAAATGACGCAAATAGGTCTAGAAATTATGAAGTTATTACAATTTTTCTATCGCTGTAATTTCCTTATAGGGGTGACATGTTCAAATGACAAAAAAAATCTAAACGCTTCATTTGAAACGCGCGCGCTGCCGCCCGTCACGAGCGATGACGTCATTTATCATAACGCTAGCGTTCTTTCAATAGTATTTTATGTTTGATCGCGCATAAGTTCGTCATTTGTGGATCGATTTTCATAATTCTTAGTTTGTTTGAAAGAGTTTTCTTGTGAAATGGTCTCATTTTTTTTTTATAAAAATAGAGCCGGTAGTTTGGATTCTTATAGCTTTAATATAATAGGATTTTTTTAAGTTTCCATTTTCAATGCTTTTTATGATACTTTTTTATGTTTCGCCCAGTTCTGGCCTTGCCCCAGTGCCAGTATTTCCTGTGAGCTGTGTTCGAGGAGTGGGATTAAACGCTCTTCACGCATACTTGTTGGCTTTACAACCACCGGAACATGACACACAAGACAATGTAAGTACTTATAAACTCTAAATGAGCATATACTATCTGACCAAGACAATTAGGCGCATGACAGCTGAGAAAAAATTAAAAAATCTAAGTAAAAAGCAAAATTTCAAAAAGCGGTATTCAATCAGTTAATCACTGTAGTGCTAATTAATCACATAATAAGAGAAGTACGGTGATAGAAGTGGGTTGCAAGTGCCAAAACCGCCTCTATGGTCTAGTAACCGCCTCTGTGGTCTAGTGGTACAACCACCGGTATAAGACCCAGGGGTCCCGGGTTCGATTCCCAGCGGGGGTACATATTGTATTCGGTTTGGTTGGTGGTAGGACTTGTTCTAAGTCCGCCTGGCTAGCTACCACCATCTTATCTAAGCCTGACGCCATAACAACAATGTTTTCAGCATTGTTGTGTTCCGGCAGTTCGAGATAAGATAGCCAGTCCCTCAGTGGCTGAGGATTCCGGGAGAGGCTCGCTTCCATGTTTCAGCCTTATCAATACTTAACATCAGGTATGATGAAGGATAAGAGTCTACCCGTCGTTCATAAAAAAAAAACTGTAAAACCGCATTCTTGTCATGCGCATAATTGTCTTGGTCGTGTAGTATAAATAAAAGTCTCGGTAGCTCAGTGGTTGATTTTTTCCATTATTTTTATATTTAAAATTTATCATGAAATTAATCGGAAAACTTTTATATAGATCATTAAGAATGGTTAAAGGAGATGTTTCATTTTCGGCTATGACACTACACCAGTTCAAGTTATTAATAACCTGAAAAGTATATAAAAATGTTAGAGCATAATTATTTCATTTTATTACTTTTAAATTTTTGCATTTTACAATGCTCATTTTATGTAATAAAGATATAAAGCTAAGTCTAGTATATTTTCTTGTTTAATATTTATCATATTTATTTCTTTTTAAAATTCCAGGTACAAAAATAAATTAAATCAAATTAAATCAAAGTAAATTTTTAAGATAGCCAGTTCTTCAATGATTGGGGATTCCGGGAGAGGCTCGCTTCCATCTTCAGCCTTATCAATACTTAACAGCTGGTATGATGAAGGCTAAGAGTATCCCCGTAGTTCATAAAAAAAAAATCATTGTTCGAAAAGATGGCATTTGAAGTTTGGCGTCATTGCTTATATCGCATGCAAGTACTTTGTACTTTCATGAAAAATAAGTAATAACATTGTAAAAGCTTATGATTTTATTGTAATAAATGCAATTACCATTATTATGGAATTGTGTACGTACACTGTCATAGCCGAAGCTCCATACGAACATGAAACAATCATCATTCATTTTCTATCAACATTTACTTTGAGTAAGTTGCCATTTTTACTGACAGCTTATTTTGCTAAACTATCTTAGTTAATGTTACTCAGTATTTAAAATCGATTTTTGTTGTTTTTTTGAACCAATTAACCTAGCCCCAAAGTAATGGATATTAGGGTAATGGATATAAATACATATGTATAATTAATTATACATAATTTATGTGAGGGATATTAGGGTAATGGATATAAATACATATGTATAATTAATTATACATAATTTATGTGAAGAAATGTATATAATCGTCCATGACTCAGGTACAAATGTTCGTATTCAACATACACACATTTGCCCCTACCGGGATTCGAACTCAGGACCTTAGAGTAGGCGACACCTTGAAACCGGTGTGCGTACCACTCTACCACGGAGGTCGTCTAAAGGATTCAGTAAAGTATGCTGACAGGTGCCAATGTTACTTTGTAAAAACGTTTCTTTAAACTGTTTTACGTAATGATTTGCTCAGATCCAGTTCCAGTTCAGTAATTAAGTATTGATTCCATTCACATAAGTACACAAATTCAATATTATAATAGCTACATTTTAAGACAGCATTATTTGTACAAAATTACATTGGCACCTGTCAAAATTACTCTACTGAATAAAAAAGCAGACTATAGCGGACTATCGAGTTACGTAGGTCTCGTTCGTGATGGACATTTGGACCGTACCCGCCCATTGTCTTTTCTTACTTTTTTAGTTTGTTGCCTTTACTTCCCACTTTCTTACTCTCTTTAACAAACACACACAAACACTCTTAGGGGCCGTTCAAGTATTTTAATAACGCAGTTTGCAATTATTAACCCACCCCTCCCCCTCGTCAGCAAAAGTAAGCAAAGGTCTTTCCCCCATGCTTACGTAAACATAGGTACAATTGATTGATTTATGAGCAGCAGTTATAAGTCTAGAAATAAGGAATAAGTTTGGAATAGAGGACTGTAACCCCCGAAAATGCATTTCGTTTTCTGCATAAACAAAGTGTGGGTTGCGATATGTGTAAAAAAGTAAATAATTACTGCTGACATAATCACTATCTAGATCCCCTCAACCCCCCATGTCATCAAAAATAAGCAAAGCAAAGACCCCCGGTCCCTCTGTAGTGCTTACGTAATACTTGAACGGCCCCTTACTCACATTCACCTACACACACACATACGTACACACACATACACACACACGCACACGTACTCTCTCTCTCTCTCACAGTCTTTCTTTTCTTACTTTTTTAGTTTGGTGCCTTTACTTCCCCCTTTTTACTTTCTTTAACAAACACACACAAACATTCTCTTACTCACATTCACCCACACACACACAGTCACACAAACGCACACGTACTCTCTCTCTCTTACACACACACCCCCCATACACACATTTGTAAATCTCCTTATAAAGCTGAAAACTACTTTTTTAAAGTGCTTGCATCAAATGTTTATTATAAATATCACCAATAGGAAACCTGCGAGTTCCAAATCGATGAGATATTCCACGTCGGAGACTCTAGTGGGCCTGTGGTAGGCGGCCTTATGGCGAGAGGACAACTGTTCGAAGGCGATCATCTCATTATAGGTGAGTTGTTCTAGCACCTGGGTAGCGATTGTGTAACATAATCTAATCATATGTATTTATTTAATGTTATTTTGTAAGTATTACAAGACACTATTGTACTGTTATTGTGTGGTTGGTGGTAGTACTTGTTGTAATTCTGCCTGGCTGGCTACCACCATCTTATCTAAGTCTGACGCCATAACAACAATGTTTTCAGCATTATTGTGTTACCGCAGTTAGAGATAAGATAACCAGTCCCTCAGTAGTTGAGGGTTCCGGAAGAGGCTCGGTTCCATCTTCAGCCTTATCTATACTTAACATCAGGTATAATGAAGGCTAAGAGTCTCCCCGTCGTTAATAAAAAAATATTTACTTACACCAACTATACAGCGTGAGAGCGGGGTACTGCGCCAATATAGGGCTTATAGCTAGCCAACCTATGAGGCTGAGACCTAGAATGGTATTGCTGAGTAATTTATGGTCGTTAGATGATGATGAATATTTTAGTGTTTGTCAGAACAAACGTAGACGCAGACGTTTGAGTGTTATTATGTCAGGGCTTATGACAGTGACAGCGATGACCTCTGAGGCTCTGAGGCTAGACCAGGCCCCCTACTCTTGACGCGATCACAATGAGATCGAGATTGAATTAATGTCAAACGTCAGTAATTATGACTAAAAATAAGTAATTAAACTAATAATTAATACTTGAAATTAGTAAATAAAGTAACTTTGTACTTTATTAATCGATTTTAGCGGCACTTAAAATCGAATCAACGTCAAAAATCAGTAATAATTATTGACATTCAATCTCGATCTCAACGCGACCCCGTCAAGAGTAACCCCCCTGGAATGGTATTGTATTTTTCATAGCTAGCGGGCTGATGTTGATATGGCTAGATGATGATGACAGTTGGTATTGATTATTACTAAGCTAAAGGTCGTGGTTTTGACGCCCATCTGAGAGAAAGTTACTTCTTGTCAGAGAATAGTTATATCCGTTGAAAGATACTAATATAATTGGCAGATGGCTTTTAATCAATGTGCGATTGTGATGCTACGCTTGGTTTGATTACGTTATGAAACCTTAGGTAGCTATAAATAGGCTATTTGACAGGTTTTGAAAATCCATTTTATATTATGTAGTGGAGTTTAAGGAACCCAGTAAAAGTGTTTTTTTTTAATTCTGGTACATATTTGCTGGAAAATATCAAATTAAAAATTCAATATTTAAATAGCGCGCCAAAACGCTACTTTGACAATATGGCGCTGCAATGGGTTCGGTGACGTCACTTGCCTGTATTCTGCATATCATCCACATACGTAGTCAAACGAGATTTACAAGCAGGTGACGTCATTATAAACTCGACGAATCAGGAGCGTTTTGTGTCACGTGACAAAACGTTTAAAAAATGCATTTTTTATTTACGGATTTTTAAATAAATTTATAATTATTTTCAACTTACGTTAATAAAAAACCATTTTTAAACTCATAATTTATACTGATAACAGTAATTGACACTTTATTTTTCGCATTGTCAAATAGCCTATTTTATTCTATTTTATCAATAATTTATTTGACAAGGTGACCGTCCATATCTACGCACGACGGGGCTCTCTTTCTTAATTTTAATATAAACAAAACCAGCCAGCAACTGCGGTGTAGCGGCCTCCTTGTAGTGCGGAGACATATACGATCTCCACATTAGCCTTGATTTTGCTTCTAAACAATAATAATTATAGTGTGAATTTATCTCTTCTTAGCCCTGAAATGAATTAGCGAGAAATTGGAAAATAAGGAGGTCCCTTCGAAACGGGTGAATTCAAAGAGATATCGGTCGGTACTATACACTAAAACCGCGCTGAATATGGAAGCGTGAGGGCGGTGTACTGCGCCAGTCTAGGGCTTATAGCTAGCCAACCTATGAGGCTGAGACCTAGAATGGTATTGCTGAGTAATTTATGGTGGTTAGATAATATGTGGTGACGGCCTAAGAATACAACACCACTCCCTTACATGCCTGGGATGTCGTAAGAGTAGACTAAGAGACTCGACGCATTGAACACCTGTGCGAGAGAAGGAAAACTTGAAACAAACCCTCTACCAACCCGTCTGGCCAGCGTGGTAGCAGTAGGCTAATAGCCTCCTATGAACGCCACAATAGGCGTGAGCTAGGAGAGGCTTATGTCCAGCAGTGGACGTCCACAGGCTGATGATGAAAGATGATGATGATGAATATTTTAGTGTTTGTTCTGCGTTTGAGTGTTATTACGTCAGGGCTTATGATGATGATGGGTAGATGATGACAGAGTTAGTGACCATTTCTATAAAGCTAGGGGTCGTGGATTTTATACCCGTCTGAGAGATAGTTTCATCTCAGAGAATAGTTGTTTTATGACAGATAATCACCAGGGCCCTGTTTCATAAAGCTTGATAAGTCGACAATTTGTCAACTATGCTCATGTTACTGATCTACGCAATTTTGACCTTTGTCATCATTGCATAATATTGGTTTTCCATAAAAAGCAATCATACATAATAAAGTTCTCTTTTTCAAAATCCTATTACGAACTCTTTCGATCATGTGAGAATTTGTAAAAGAAAAATAAATCACTCCTCATCTTGACACAGACCAAGGATGCCATTGAAAAATGTGCGACAATTAACAAATATATCAGATTTTCTGATAACCAATGTGACAGACCAAATGTTTTATGAAACGCAAAATTTTAGAATTGTCGCAACATTCCTATAGTACCAAATGTTTTATGAGCGTACACTTGTCAATTAATCACCTGTCACCTGTCGCTGACAATTGTAATCTATATGAAACAGTGCCCAGATGTATCATAAGACACTGTTTTCTGCGCCAGGGGATTTCGGTTCGTCTCCGCCGGAAACTGTGATACATGACATTACTTATCAATGTTCATAGTTTGACAATCATGGTCACGACCATGGTCATGATAAAGTTATTTAAAGATACTTAGGGCTGGTTTCACCACCGACAGAAAAGTTCTGGATTGCTTATATGGCAGATAATTTGACAGTTGTAATGTGGAAAATATGTTAAATTATCTGTCAGTTAAGCTACCCGGAACTTATCTGTCGGTAGTGAAACCGGCCCTAAATGATCTTTAAAGTGTAATAAAGTGTAATGAACTTGAAGTGTAATTTTATTGTAGTGTGAATATGGTCCTATTAGGCCCGGATATGAATATTTAGCATGACTTAGCTTTAATCAAAATATATTTTTTTTCATCAGGGCCTTTTGAAACGGGTGAATTCAAAGAGATATCGGTCCGTACTATATATCGGAACCGCGCACGCTGTGGCAGTGTGAGAGCGGGGCACTGCGCCAGTCTAGGGCTTATAGCTAGCCAGCCTATGAGGCTGAGACCTGGAATGGTTCTACTGAGTAAACCACTTAAGTATAGTAAAGGAGCGAAGCCTGTCTTCGGAGGATGCCCTAAGGGGAAGTGCAAAATGAGGAATGAGGTATGTATCCCTGTTTTTTTTTATTGTTTCTGGTATTTATACATACACACATAACCACCCACTCAAAACATATCCACATAAGTATAATAAAGAATAGCTAACACAGTGTTCAAAGGATGCCGATAGCGATTGTAAAATGAGGTGTTTTTTTTTATGAACAACGAGGAGACTTAACCTTCATCATACTTGATAAGTATTGATAAGGCTGAAGATGGAAATGAGCCTCGCCCTCTCACTGGTATACACTTTGATTAGTAATTAGTGCGAGTAGCTTGTTTAGTGTTAAGTGTTTAGCAAAAAATACCTTCGGACAGTTTCTGTTTAGTTTTAAGTGTATAGTGCTCAGCGAAGTACAGTATTTACAGCGCGTTCTATTTTTTCTGCCAGTAGCACCTCCCGCGCGTCCCGCCTTCACCCCTCACTTGCTCTAAACACGTCTGGACGTGACTGTTAAGTGTTTAGTTTATATCAACAAAGTCTCGTGTTCGTTGCATGTAATTTCACCTTTGCTGGTAAAGCGCATCTCATAAACGTATCAGATTTTTGTATAGGAGGAGTAAAAAGATGTAATAAATGATTAAACGAGTCTTCAGTCATCCTTAATGCACCGAAATACTCTCCCGGATCCTCGTGAGCTATTTATTTTAGAAGGCGATAGCTTCCCCCGAGATTTTCTCTCCTAGGTATCCATTTTCGCACCCATAATCGAGGTGGTCTCCTCAATTCCAACTCCATTTCTTCCCGAATGTGTAACGCAAGCACATTCACTATTTCGTTAATTACATTTTGAATGTGATCATCCATATTTACTGTTTTTTTAATCCTATTACTAATCAAAGTATACAGGCAAATAGTCGTCTATTTTTTTTTAATGATTAGTTTACACCGCTTTCTAAATAGTATAGGTCATCACTAATCACTTAACACTAATCACTCTACATACTTAACTAGTATAGGTCATCACTAATCACTTAACACTAATCACTCTACACACTTAACACTAAACACTTGGCACTTGACTAATCAAAGTGTATACCAGCCTGTATCACCATAGTTGCTATGGCGATACGTGCGGTTGCTATGGTGATACTTGACGTAAAGCGGCTTGCGATTGTTAAGGTTAAAAAACTTTCGAAATCGTCGGTCACGGGGATGGATGACCAAAAATTTACCCACCAATTTTAAAACCCACCTTTCCGCATTCGGCCCGCGTGGTGGGCCATGGGCCGATCTCCTTATCCATCCATAAAGAAGGCCAGTGCCCCAGCAGTAAGGACATTAAAAATAGCTGATGACGATTACAACTGTCAAATTATCTACCAGATAAGCTATTCAGAACTTATCAGTCGGTAGTGAAACTGGCCCTTAGCATTTTTAAAGTGTATAATCTTGTTGGTTGTTCAAATACTTAATAAAATAATACCTATTCACAGGCCACAGACATAGTCTTGAACCGTATTCAGACCAAAGACAACGCGAAAAACCGCAAAAACGTCAGAAGGAAAAACAAGAATCTTCTACAAGACATTGCCAATGTGAAGAGTTCTCTGGTTAAGGATATAGACAATGATCCTAATATTTATAGATCTGACAGCGATGAGGGAGAACTGAAAGTTGTGGACAAAGAAGACAATGTATACAGGTAAGTCTTTAACACCCATTTGCATTAGGAGACTTAAGAATCGCCTAAGGCTGTTCTAATCTATAACGCCACAATAGGCGTGAGCTAGGAGAGGCTTATGTCCAGCAGTGGACGTCCACAGGCTGATGATGGAAGATGATGATGAATATTTTAGTGTTTGTTCTGCGTTTGAGTGTTATTACGTCAGGGCTTATGATGATGATGGGTAGATGATGACAGAGTTAGTGACCATTTCTATAAAGCTAGGGGTCGTGGATTTTATACCCGTCTGAGAGATAGTTTCATCTCAGAGAATAGTTGTATTATGACAGATAATCACCAGGGCCCTCTTTCATAAAGCTTGACAAGTCGACAATTTATCAACTATGCTCATGTCACTGGTCTACGCAATTTTGACCTTTGTCATCATTGCATACAAGCAAGACTTTAACACCCATTTGCATTAGGAGACTTAAGAATCGCCTAAGGCTCAGCTGTCCCATTTCAAAACCTAGTAAGGAACATTTCTTTCAAAAATATTTTTATTGCATAATCTTGCAAATCTAGTAAGTCCCTACACAATAAAAAAACACCTGCATTGAAATCTCAGATATAAACACGGATACAGAAGCATCAATACCTAGTAACTGCACCATTCACTGGCTCTCAACCATTTCAAATCCTAGTAAGTCACATTAACCATTTCAAAACCTAGTAAGCCGCTGAGACTTGCTAGGTTTTCATGTGGTTTGTGCTCCTTACTAGGTTTTTGAAATGGTTGAACGCAGAAAACGAGAAGAGGGTGGGGAACGAGGGGCGCATAGCAAGTCACGACCGACCGGCATACTCTTCAATCGTCGTTGGCCATTATTTGATGTCCACTTAGCGAATTGTGCATAAAAATAACAAAATATAGGTCGATGACCCCGGATATACCCCGGGCGGTACACGGACTTATGAATTAAAATAACTGTGTACCCTTAGTGTGTACCATGGACTCATGAGCGTGCCAGTTGGCATACATTTAGTTTATTGACCGTAGACAATTAATAACGCAACATAATTCATACTGTGACACAAAAATATCACCCTAACCTCAATGATAATAATTATTGTATCAATGAAAGGTAGACTCATACAATATTTAGTGACAATATTCACGTTCACGATATTTACTCGCTTAAAAGTGCTGTTCCTTTTTTCTGGATATTTGATTATTGTTGAAATGTCAATAAAAATAAGTGAGGAAGTTATAAGAAGAATCTAAGAAGATTCTGATGGTGAAGACGAGATCATAGAATCATTGGATCAGGAAGAAGACCAAGACGACGAAAATGATGAAGATTGAGAAACGTATTTAGAAGTCGGACAGAAATTGAAGAATCAGTACAAAATATTGCTAGAGACCTGCAGCATGTAAGTGTACTAGGTCAATCTTCCAGGCCTAGAACCCCAGATAGTCCTATTCATCTCCCCGTACCTGATGTTCATCTCGAGCACCGGCGTCGAGAAGACGAAGACTACCAAATGCTCCTGCAGATGCAGATTCTCAGTGGAGTTTCAACGTAAAAGAATTGTCGCGAAAACAGTTCACAGGTCCCCCTCATGAACCTCCTCGCCAACAGGTATCTGATAAGTAGTAAGTTTGATTCGGAATCTGATAAGTATTCATACAATTTTCCGAAAAAATCTTGATGATGACGTAATAAATCTAATGGTGTAACAAACCAATTTGTATGCTCCGCGACCACGTTGTCGCAAATTACGTTGATCAGATGTTGATAAGCCTGAAATAATGAAGTTTCTTGGCGTTATATATCTTACGGGTATACTAGTTTTCCCGACGCTTGAATGCTATTGAAAGAAAGATGATATTTACTATCACCCTTTGCTCCATAAGATAAAAATGTCTTACAACAGATTTCGGTTGCTCTTAAGATGCTGGCATTTTTGTGACGAGAATGACCGGTTATACAAAATCAGTCCGCTGATAGACCTCATCGTGGGAAATTCCCGAACTATTTACACACCCGGCCAGATAATTAAATGGAGGGACCAAAGAGATGTTAGTGCATTGTGGACTTGCCAAGGAAAAGAAATGTCTTCTACGCTGAACGTGTTCCGAAACTCAAGCCCAACATGATCCTTACTTATACCAAAGGAAAAACGGGTATAGATGTGGCTGATCAGATGACCAGCTACAACTCTCCTATTAGTAAAACCATGACTTGGTATAAAAAGCTTACAAGAGATTTACTACCGATAGCTGTGGTGAACTCGACGTTGCGTAGGATGCTACCAAAACCTCCTTGATGAAGGTAGACTTGCTCCGTACGCAATGTAAAATTTGTAAAAAGAGCATACTGTATTGTTGTTTTTCTAAAGTTCAAGTTCACCAATAAAACTTTATTTATTTTGTACTAAGTTGTTTTATTTTGTGTTTATAGCAACACTTATTATTAAAATTAAAATATGACATGTTTTTGACATTTTCTATTTATTAGATCCTTGGCCACAAGTACACAAAGAAAACACTAACTAATTTGACAAGTCCGTGGATATAGAGCCCCTAAAGTAACACAGGGCTCGTGTACCTCATAGGGTACACGAAATCGGCGGAACCGCTCCCCGTGTACCACATACGGTACACCGGACTGTTAACTTGTTAAATTACTATGATTTAATCTTCATTTTTCTATTTGTGTACATACTAGCTGCAGTCCGTGGTTTCACTCGCATGTTTTTCCGCGAAAATATCGGGATAAAAAGTATCCTGTGTTCCTTTCCAGGCTTTCAAGTATCTGTATGCTAAATTTCATCAAAATCCATTCAGCCGTTTTTGCGTGATTGAGTAACAAACATCCTAACATGCAAACATCCAAACTTTTACATTTATAATATTACACAGTATGTGTACATACTAGATTTCAATTATTGAGATAATACTAAGATAACTATAACAAAACCCAGTAAGTGATTTTACTATGTTTTGAGACAAGTTTTTTGTGCATTTAACCATCAAATTTCTATTTTCAAACTTAGTAAGGGGTATAAAATGTGCAGTATATACTTAAATCAATAATTTGATAATAATTCGTGTTCAATATTTAGTATTTTATACAACCAATATAATTATTCTTACCCACGATAAATATTTTTCAAAGGCTGACCAATTTTACGTTTATGCGCTCTCCTGTAAAATCTAATCTATTTTAAGACATGATTTTTTGACGACCTTATACTTATGATGAATTTTAAATAGAAAAATATTGGAAAAAAACAACTCGGCCACACGTGAAGTCTCAGATGGGACACGAACCCACGACCTTTGGAAATCCGGTCCAATGACTGATATGTTAAGGTCACTTTTCAATTTGACGACTCTGTATGAAATAAAACAGGGAGAAAAAAACAGCCCTTGACGAGTTTCTTGCCGGTTCTTCTCGTTACAAGGTCTCCCGCCGTAGGGTTTGTGAACCGATGGCGTAGCTTCTTTGACGTTCATAAGTGCTTGTAACAGCCTAGACTGAATAAATGATATTGATTTTGATTTTGATTTTGAATGCTCTAACCACAGAGCTACCGAGACTTGCGAACCACCGTCGAATTCACTTGTGGCCGTGTGTTTTATTTTCCAATATTTTTCTATTTAAACTTTATCATAAGTATAAAAATCGCATTGAAAAATGCAAATTAAAAAAAAACATAAATTTTGACGACCTGTTTGGCGCAGAGGCACTAAACCCGCCTTCTGCGCCAGAAGTCCCGGGTTCGATCCCCGGACATGACAAATATTTGTGTGCATGAACATCATCATCCAAAATGGTCTCAAAATTAATTATTAGTTTACATGGAAAAAAGATCTTTTTTTATTTTATTAACGACGGGGAGACTTAGCCTTCATCATACCTGATGTTAAGTATTGATAAGGCTGAAGATGAAAGCTAGCCTCTTCCGGAATCCTCAACCACTGAGGAACTGGCTATCTTATCTCTAACTGCCGGAACACAACAATGCTGACAACATTGTTATTATGGCGTCAGACTTAGATAAGATGGTGGTAGCTAGCCAGGCGGACTCACAACAAGTCCTACCACCAACCAAACCGAATACAAATTGTACCCCCGCTGGGAATCGAACCCGGGACCCCTGGGTCTGATACCGGTGGTTATTACCACTAGACCACAGAGGCGGTTAAGGTCTTTGACTTTACAGGCACATCATATAGTCTATACTTATCTATACTATAATGTATAATAACATTTCACAGGCCAGCCAGTAATACTGAAAATAACAATTTAGAGGACGGTCAAGAGTGCATTTGTGGCGACAGTGTACTTCTAGAAGACCCGAACGATCCGAGAGGATGTATGTATTTTCAGGTTAGTATTTTTATTTTATTTATTTATTTATCTAATAACAACGGCAAGTACTGCCACTAGTACACAACAAAAATCATAATACAGAAATGAAAATACTAATACAAAATAAAAATTACACGCATGTGGATTTAGGTTCAGATTTCTAGTTTGAAGCTACCGAATCCTGCTTATGTTATAATGGAGAAGATTCCATTTTTTTTTTAATTAAATGTGAAAATAAAATTAAACATAAGTATGTATGAAAGAGCTGTGTAATGTCGGCTTAGAATAGCACTACCCCCTCATCCCGTGGAGCTCGTAAAAGGCGACTAAGGGACTCGGCCTTCAGGAGACGGGCAGCAGCGTCTCCTACAAACTTGGCCATACTGCGATCGCCAACCCGCCTGCCAAGCGTGGCGATTATGACAAACCCACCCTTTTGCGGGAGGCCTATACCCAGCAGTGGGTGTTATGTGGCTGAGACGACGACGATATATGAAAGACTCATGAAAATATCTCTACAAATTAAGAAGTTATGGAGCCTTAAAATTGCGCTGAACGGCTATGCGTGTGACGTCACGCCACTTCGGCACACTGGTAAATTGTATGACGGTGCGCCGTTGAGCAGATGGCGCACAGTGTGTTAAAGACCCTCATTTTGTCTCAGCTTGGTTTTATTAAAGGAAACATCTCCAAAGCTTTTGACAGGGTCTGGCATGAAAGCCTAATTGCTAAGCTATCTCTGATAGCCTTTGCACTTGGATTGCTGACTTCCTTCGCAATCGCTACATCCAATGGTCAATCATCCGACCTAAAAGAAATTGATGCAGGTCCCCAAGGATCTGTTCTGTCTGCAACACTTTCTTCTGCACATCAACGACCTGCTGGTGTCTGATACCATTGAGTATGCAGATGATACCACCTTAACCAGCAAATAACTCTCAACTGCAAAGGCTACCACTGATGAAATCCAGTATTGTCGAGAATCCCTTGCTGAGCATATGAATCTGACACTTCAGGCTGTCTCCGATTGGGGCAACGCCAATCTTGTCAGTTTTAATGCCACTAAAACACAGGCTTGTTTATTCACCGCAAAACGGAGTCCCTTCCAACTGACTCCGACTTTCCAGGGTGTATCCTTACCGATTACCGAAAATCGGCAACTTCTTGGCCTAAACCTGTCTTGCAACCTGAACTTTGGCGAGTACATCGACTCCATTGCTAAGTGTGCTGCAAAGAAACTAGCGTCCTCTCTAAGGCTAGGCGGTACTTCTCTCTGAATCAGCTGCTTCTTTTATACAAAGCGCAGATTCGGGCGTGCATGGAGTACTACTATCACCTGTGGGAAGGTTCTGCTAAGTATCAGCTAGAGCTTCTAGAATCGATTGAAAACCGTGCCAGGAAACTCATTGGAAACTCAGTATTGGCCACGGCGGAACTTCAGAGCCTCAGTCACCGCCGCAAAGTTGTTTATCGGTCTTTTATAGGATACACTTTGGAGAGTGTGCGAGAGAACTGCACGACCTTGTTCCTCCAGCCCCTTTCTACCATCGGGGTACCAGACGCAAGTTAGCTTACCACCCGTACGTCGTTGACATTCCAGCGATCCGTACCAAGCGCTTTGCTAACACATTTCTAATTCGAACCGCTAAAGAATGGAATGCGCTGCCTGCTTACCTTTCTAAGCACGATGGTGGTCAAATGCCTGCCCAGTTACTTGTAAAAAAAAACAATAGTTCACAAACAAACCAAACATCAGAAAAAAACTCCAAAATTGCTAGCTTATAGATTCTGGAAAAAATAAATCAAAGTTTGCTTATGGTTACTGGCTCCGGAAATTTATTTATTTATTTATAGATAAATAGCCTAGCCGATTAAAGGCTAGGTTAAAAGTGTCAGGTTAGTGAGATAATTGGAGTTAAAAATACAAAGGTGATATTTAGGGTTAGCATTATGAAATAATAAAAAACTTTATTAATGCAAAAAAATAATTACATATAATATATTGTTCCTCTGTGTGTCCCCTGTACATTTATTAAGGTATTACCGTGTAAAAATAACAAAATGGCGTCTCAAGATTTTACCTACTGCGGTCTGGGACGAGGCCAGCTCGATACAAAAAAAGTTCAAATCCCTTTATTAAATGATTAACACATAAAACTGTTTGTTGTAGGCATCTGTACATGTGCTAAGGCACTCCACGGCCATATATCCTGGATTCCAGTGCACCGTTCATATTGGCAATGTGAGACAGACGGCCATCATTGAGGTCAGTATTTCCAATATTATTGACCGGTTTCACCACCGATCGAAAATTTTCTGGATAGCTTGCAGATAATTTGACATATTTTTCATATTAGAAATAATTCTGTTCTGTCTTTATAATTTCAAAAATCTGTCTTTATAATTTGTAAGTAACGTAATCAAGATAGGACTATTTGTTACTTAGATTGATAGATTTTTGAAACAGATTGTTAGATGATTCTTGTAAGGGGGGATAATAAGATGTCTTAATTTCAAGCAGATTCTGAATTGTTATACTGTCATTCCTTTTTTTTGTATAATACCAATTCAGAATTCTGCTTGGAATTAAGACGTCATAATAACCCCCTGGGACCTTACCATCAACTCTGCGATTCTTTTTAAAATAAAAAAATAAAATCAAAATTCAAAATCATTTATTCAGTCTAGGCTGTACAAGCACTTATGAACGTCAAAGAAGCTACGCCATCGGTTCACAAACCCTACGGCGGGAGACCGCGTAACGAGAAGAACCGGCAAGAAACTCGTCAAGGGCTATTTTTTTTTCTTCCTGTTTTATTTCATACAGAGTCGTCAAATTGAAAAGTGAGCTTAACATATCAGTAAGGTCAATTTCCATCACAAAAAGAAAATACTAATTATAATATTACATTTTATGGTTATCCTAACCGTAAACAATTTTCAACTCACAAGGAAGGACTTACATTATAACATTTCTCGCATTACAAGGTTACTGTACTGCAAGTTGTGACGTACATACAGGTCAATAGCAATTTATTTTAGATGAAAATATTTAAGGTTATAAATTTTAGGTTGTGAGAGTGGGATGCTGCCATACATTACAGCGTTACAGTCTTACTACCTTAAAATAACCCAAAATGATTACAGTTGATGGTTGGTCCCCTGGACACATTTTTTTTAATAAATTTGAGGGGTTCCGTACCCAAAGGGTAATAACCTCCTTCTTTTTTATAACTCGGTTTAAAACGGGTCTCTATTACTAAGACTCCACTGTCCGTCTGTCTGTCTGTCTGCCTGTCTCCAGGCTGTATCTCATGAACCGTTATAGCTAGACATTGAAATTTTCACTCATGGTGTATTTCAGTTGCCGCTGTAACAACAAATTGTTAAAACAGAATAAAATATATTTTGAAGTGGGGCTCTCACACAACAAACGTGATTATTTTGCCGTTTTTTGCTCGATATTAATAACTAGCGGATCTTCGCGGTTTTACCCGCGTGGTGCCCGTTCCCGTGACAATATCGGGATAAAATATAATAAGAATCTAATGGTCTAAGAATTTTCTAAATCGGTCCAGTAGTTCCTGAGATTGGCGCGTTCAAACAAACAAACTCTTCAGCTTTATAATATTAGTATAGATTATAATATTAGTATAGATAATCGTACGGAACCCTTCGTGCGCGAGTCCGTCTCGCACTTGGCCGGTTTTTTTTCCTGGGTATATTATCACGGTTTTTCCCAACGTTTTCTTAACTCCTTTTTCCAGGGTATACTGTCTAGGAACAGCCTAGTCCGAGCCGGTGGCTGGGCAACCTTAGTGTTCAGGCTGACTCGTTGCCCAGAGTACATACAGAGGGGGAGGAGATTACTACTAGCAGCTGGGCAAGGAACTAGGTAAGCATAATTTTTGCGTTAGAGATAAGATAGCCAGTTCCTCAGTGATTGAGGATTCATGGAGAGGCTCGTTTCCATCTTCAGCCTTGTCAATACTTAACATCAGGTATGGTGAAGGCTCCCCGTCATTCATAAAAAAAAACAATTTCTTCTTTCTCCATACCCCAAAAGTTCAAACTCCTCTCTGAACTTACAAGGTAAAATAACCTGTTTAACCATAGCCATACATTAACATCAAGTATGATGAAGGCTAAGAGTCTCCCCGTTTCGTCAAAAAAAAACCTTGTTATATACTAGAGGCCCCCGCGGTTTCAGCCGCGTAGTTCCATTCGTAAACACCGGGACAAAAAATATCCTATGGCTATTTACTTTGTGCCAAATTTCATCCAAATCGGTTTTGTAGTTTTTGCGTGAAACAGTAACAAAAGCTCATCCATCCACCCTCAGCAACTTTCGTATTTATAACTAGCGGCCGCCTGCGGTTTCACCTGCGTGATTCCCGTAATTAGTTAACACTATTAGAGCTAGCGCAGACGACGGACAACGGAGGACTTTTTGTCCGCGACACGTCTTTATTGTTAACCAAATAAGATTGAACTTAGATCGCGTATATCCATAAAAACTACGCGATAGTCTTTGTTATATATTCATCTTTATGTTCTTAGTAATAAGGTCGTGTCGCGGACAAAAAGTCCTCCAATATCCGTCGTCTGCGCAGGCCCTTGTGAAAGCATAAGTTAACATCTTGGATCCCAATTACTTCCACCACTACCTAGAACATATACAGGGTGGAAATAATCTATGGGCCCAGCAGGGCTAACATGCGCGACCATGAGAAAATTCGCGATGGGATGAGAAAAATTGTCAATCTCGATAATTTTCTCGCAATTCGCAACATACACGCCACGAGAGAGAATCACCACGTCGTGAGATATCCCTTTCATGACGAAACGTCAAGTTTTATTTTTAAATGAAAACACTGATAATCATGTGTGTCTATGGTGACTAAAACCACCCATACACAACAAATTGAACAAATAAAATGTTAAGCAAGGCCAATAGTCTTGTTGTCAAGTTCATTAAATTAAAAAATAAAAATGTTTCTTCTCTTTTGCGATTATTAATAATGACTAAGATAGCACTATTGTCAATTTTTAAACCTGTGTCTTTACCGAAACCGTCCGTTCTAGTTGGGGCTGGTAACCACCATTAGCTAGTAGCTGAATGGAACATAAGACCTAAAACAAAGCATGAATAGTAAGATCTTTTTTTGCCGTTGTTCAAAAGCAATAACAAAGATGACGCAACATCAATTTTAATATTGAATTAAAGTAATTTTATCCGTTGAAAATGGTGTATTTCCTAAGAACTTCCTGACATGTATTTCCTTAACTTAGCCATTGTGACATTTTAACTTGCATAGTTTTAATTTTAACATAATTTTCTTATATTTCTTTTTTGTAAAGCTGTTGGTTTGTTGTATTTAATGCATGCCGTTGTCACCTATAATTAAGGTTTCACTTTGTTCTCAATGTTAATATGTGTGAGTCTTCTTTTTTCTTTTTGTTGGTGTAATCTTGTTGGTGATCCAAATAAATAAATAAATAAATAAATACAATACAATGAAGCGGTAAAACCACCTCAATTGAAAAAGAAACGTAGCATTGAATAAAATGAATGTCGAAATTGTAAAATAAAAAGTGAGGTTACAATCGACTTACTTTTCTAAGTTTTGGTTATAAATTTAAGATAGGTATATAGTATATATATGGGAGAGAGAGATGTAAGTACCAATAGTGAAGTGAACTCTCTTATATTATAAGGTTTGTTAGGTACGTATTGCTTTTGTACAACGCTAAAAAATACTTTTAGTAGGTATAGGTAAGGCATGTTTTTCATTAGAATAAATTGTTGATGAAAATATCTGCTAAGTATCGAGTTTTCTTACCTTTAGATGGGCGGGCGTTCGAGGTCCACTCGGAGTTTTTCCACTATAAACAGAGACATAGGCTTTGTGATCCGCCACAGCGACTGGAACTCGCTGTCGCGAAGATCGAAAGGGTCGCAGACGTCTCGTATGCGCTTCCTTTCGATCCGCCTAATACACCTCTCTTCATATAATAATATAGTTAATAAATAATTGTAATACGGCACTGCCATTTTTCGCAACACTTTTTACGTTTCTCCAGCTATCTCTTCGAACAGAATGATCGACGACAAATAAATCGAAACTAAATGTCAAAACTCGATTATTTATGAGAAAATATGGCGCGTATGTTGCAGTTTAAAGAGAAAATTTCTCGAAGTCTACGTTTGACAGAACGACATGACAAAATGTCATGGTGCAATGTTACCGACAGTCAAGAAGTAGAGATATGTCATCTCACCACGAGAAAATGGCGTGAGAAAATTATCTCGTGACGTGCATGTTAGCCCTGCAGGATGGAAACCACCTTAAATCCTTTAAAAGCTCATTTTACTGAAAGGAAACATTAATTTATTTTGTATAGTGTTAATCATAAAGATCAATTTAGTGTGAGTAGAATACTATCTAAAATTAAAAACAACTGCTTAAAAACTTATTCATCGATTGAACTCGCGTCCTGTTGCCTTTAGTATGGAATTATGGGAATATTAGTAAAAAAAAGTCAATAAACTAATAATTAAAATAAGTGTAATGCTGCATATGGTTCATATTTCAAGCTACTAAGTTAAAGTGAACTTAATTTTTATTTTAGTTAGTGTGAGTAAGAGCTAGGTAGAATGTATTGAACTATGTATTATCTTTCCTAGCTTTTTTTTTATGAAGTACGGTGAGACTCTTAGCCTTCATCATACCTGATGTTAAGTATTGATAAGGCTGAAGATGGAAGCGAGCCTCTCCCGGAATCCCTAATCACTGAGGAACTGGCTATCTTATCTTTAACTGCCGGAACACAACAATGCTAAAACATTGTAGTTATGGCGTTAGACTTAGACAAGATGGTGGTAGCTAGCCAGGCGGACTTACAACAAGTCCTACCACCAACCAAACCGAATACAATATGTACTCCCGCTGGGAATCGAACCCGGGACCCCTGGGTTAGATACCGGTGGTTGTACCACTAGACCACGGAGGCGGTTAGCTTTGTCTTTAATTTAAGACATTAATTTACTTGAGCTAAATTAATCTTTATACTTAACACTACCGCAGAAGTACATGATGTTTTTTTTTCAAACAAGCCGGTTCGATTCCTAGTGCAGGTTTGTAATTTTTCAAAAATCTTTGAATGCAGTTTGTATTTTTGAAAATGAAGGAAAGTTTCCTTTGGGTAACATTTGCTTACATCTATATATACTTAGGGTACTTTTCCTCCAGTTTTTTTCCACCCTGTATAAAGGAGAATATATTTTGGCGACCTCCGTGGTAGAGTGGTACGTACACCGGTTTCAAGGTGTAGCCTACTCTGAGGTCCTGGGTAAGAATCCCGGTAGGGGCAAGTGTTTGTATGATGAATACGAGCATATTTGTATGAATACGAATATTTATTTCTACACATAAATACAAATATGTATAGTTATATATATTTAAAGATAAAGATAAAAGATAAAATATTATTTATTATACACCATGATAGTTTACAAAGTATTTTTTTTAAAGAACAATTGGCGGTCTTATCGCTAAAAAGCAATGTCTTCCAGGCAACTATAAAGTTGAGCTGGATTAAAACCTGAGTAGAATTGGGATTTTTATATCCGTTACCCTAGTATCCCATAACACAAGCCTTACAGTGCTTACTTTGGGGCTAGGTTAATTGGTGTGAGTGTAAGAAATATTTATTATATAAAATTTAACCTTTAAGATTAAATTATATCAATATAAAAACTTAATCTTATTATTTTCATTGCAGGGCGATCGGCAGAGTGACTCAAGTGTTTCCATACGTCCCGTGAATATAGAAATTATTTTTTTAGGGTTCAGAAAATTTGCCATTGGGCATAATAATATTACAATTGTATTCTTTCAACAAATTAAGGCACTTCTGCACAATGCCAAAAGCAACGCACTTTTAGACTTTAAAAGAGAGACGTTAAATTTAGACTCATTCTTGTCGAAGCTTATTATTCTGTAAATTAGCAAAATATTTTCCACCAAAAAAATGTATAAGTGTACCTATATAACATGTAGAATTAGAAAGCCGACTTAAAATAATAGAACTAAATTGTCAGTACGCTTATTAGCAGTTTAGCAAACTTGGCGTTATAGTCGACGTTAACGTAAAATGTAGCTCTGTCTTTCATATTTAGTGACTGTTTTACCAACATGAGCAGTGTTTCCGATAGTCTACGCTAATATGTCCTGTACATGTCATGTTGGGCAATCTCGTAATATGAGTACAGGGGGTCAATTCTGCTAAATTGATGTCAAAGTCGTCTCTCAGTGGTGTTTCAATAGTAGTGTCAGGACTACCATTGAAACACCATTGGAATACGATTGTGACTAAGCATTAGCAGAATTGAGCACCAGGTCTCATGAAAACATTTAGTTTTATAAAATTAAAATACCCAATTTTTGGCACTTTAACCAATACTAACTATTATTAAGTTTGTGATTTTGTTTGTAAAGAGTGATATGGAACTAATTAATCTACTTTAAAGATTCTTCCACCAGTAGTGGAAAGCTACAGGTCGGTTACCGTAAGCTGGCGTGTTATCAGTACACACACTAATGCAATTTAAAAAATCGAATAGGCAAATACAAAAAGGTTACTCTATAATAGTAGCAAAAGCAAAACATTAACTGTCTCCTTCATACTTGTCTGTTAGACCGCGCGCGAGAGAGACAGACGGACTTGATGAGCATGCAGTGCAACGTCACGCCACGCTGATTCACAGACGCTACGTGTAAATGTGTTGAACGTGCCAGATTTACTCAACCGACCTGTACATTATTACTAAATGACATAGGCTTATTATATTATGATTGTGATTCAAAAGTTTGTCAATTAATAATTTATATCCTACATTATCTTATTTTTTATTTTCTGTAATAAATCATCACTTATGGAAATAAAATTCAATACATTGTTGATTAGAATTTCCAGTCCCTTTTAATATTTATATCTGTAGAAATATTGGCACCCGTCGATCACCAACTATCGATTACATAATCGTTCTGTCCCTTTAATCTCGATTATCCATTCGAAAGTTGATGAATTAAGGGTAAGGGCCAATAAAAGAAATAATGCCAGTATTTGGCATAGATTCCCATATAAGATCTGCCCCCTAATTGTCTAATTTAAAAATCTAACACAATCTCTTTCAAAGGTATTGTAATTGCACTTAAAGTCGCAATCCCTTTCGGAACGAATGATACATACATTTGAAAGGTATTTTCGTATGTCACTTTGCTTAGACAGTTCAATTTCGTTCATTCAACACCTTTCAAAACGCGTGCTGATTACATTCGCTATAAAATAGTGACAGCCTGAAGTATGTAAATATCTTTCAAATGACGAATTGAAAGGGATTGCGACAGATTTTTTAATAAGATTTATTTTCCTAGAAAAATTCTAGACTGGAAAGGGATTAGGGTCACTTAGTATGGTCTAGTAGCGTCATTTTCTTTAGCTGCCTCTCATGTTTTGATTACTGTTTTAAAACATCACAATCAAACATATATCTGAATGATTAACTCAGCCTGAAGGTGGTACGACTTCCATACAAACAAACATTGCACAATTATTGGTTCATCATACCTTAATAATTCATAAATACATGCGCAACTAACTCATTTCAGTTATTTGTTTGCGCGAGATAATAAAAAAAATGTACTTTCATACATAAATCACGAATAAACTAATATCCTATAATTTCAATAATTCTACGTATGTGTGTGTGACCATCGCATTTACATACCTCATGTATGAAAGTACATTTTTTATAATTTCGCGCAAATAAATAACTGAATCGAGTTAGTTGCACATGTATTTATGAATTATTAATGTATGATGAACCAATTAATGTGCAATGTTTGTTTGTATGGAAGTCGTACCACCTTAAGTTATATCGGAACCGAGATAAGACATTTTTTGATTATTTTTGTTACCTAAATAATATCATACAAAATCGATTAACTACTGAAACTCGTTCTTCTTCTATAGTTTATCTATATAATATGTTCCATAATGAGATTTGTAGCTCTTAATGTGTTACGTACATCTTATGTTTTAGCGCGCACTGTTCAATGAAATAAAACAACTTTTACGGATATCAAACGCTCTATATTTCACGAACTAAGTTGTAATTGTCCGAATTTTTAGGTTTTTTAGGGGTTTTTTGGGTACCGTGGTCACGGTAGCTGAAAAGGTGCCGAAACGTCGGGATAATCAAAAAACCCCTAAAAAACCTAAAAATACGGACAATTACAACTTAATTCGTGAAATATAGCGCGTTTGATATCCGTAAAAGTTATTTTATCTTAATGTGTTCTTTTAAATTTGACTATTTCCATAAGTGGCTGTCATTTACAAGTTGAAAATGGTACCAACTGTACCCATACCCCTTTGTCCTGTTATTTAGAAAGTTGTCACAATATTATAAGTACATTTTGCCAGCTCTCATCACAACGAAACAGTATAGAAATGCAAATATTATGTTATAGTACAGTTGAAAGCACATCTTTTATATATTCACATTAACACCCTTCTCCCGTAGATAACAAGGGTTATTTTCGCATTGCAACTGTTAGAGCTAGCGCAGACGACGGATAACGGAGGACTTTTTGTCCGCGACACGTCTTTATTGTTAACCAAATAAGATTCAACTTAGATCGCGTATATCCATGAAAAGTACGCGATAGTCCTCGTTATTTATTCAACTTTATGTTCTTAGTAATAAGGTCGTGTCGCGGACAAAAAGTCCTTCAATGTCCGTCGTCTGCGCAGGCCATTAGGGCCGGTTTCACCACCTACTGATAAGTTCTGGTTAATTTATTTGGCAGATAATTTGACACTGTTATTATGAAAAATGTCAAATTATTTATCAGGTAAGCTATCCAGTTAGTGGTGAAATTGACCTTTTTTGTATGTAATGTTGATTGTACAACAATGATTGCTATAATAAAAAAATAATTTGTAATACATACTAATTTCTAATTTACTTTATTCCGATGTTTCTACTGCAATTTTGATTACTCATATAGTCTGCGATTATGAATGATTGATGTTAATTATTTGGCTGAAAGCTTTAGAAGCTAGAGCCGGTAAAATAAAAAAAAAAGTTACTTATTTTATTTTCCAATGTTTTCACTTTTAAAAGATTGATTCTCTCCTAGATCACAATAACAAAGTACCTAATAAAAATTACTTTAACTAATATTTGTTTTTATTATTCTTGTCTAGTTGACTGTAACCAATATAGGTGCTAATGAATGCGCACCTAATGTCCGCCATTTTGTTTTTTTTTTCAAAACGGCGTCGTACGATAATGTGGCCAAAATTTTTACACAACAATGCCCTTGAGTGTCAGGTGAGTGCGATAATTGGAGTCAAAGATACGAACGTGATATTTTGGATTGGCATTATTCATTTATATAATGTTCATTTATATAGGTACTATCGTGCGACACCATTTTGAAAAAATACAAAATGGCGTTTCTTAATAATACCTACTGCGGTCTGGGACGAGGCTAGCCTCTATACAAAAAGTTGAAAGAAAGAAAGAAACACATTTATTGACACACACACACACACACACACACATACGATGCAGATAATGAAAAAATAGAAAGGACGAGAGAAAAAAAGTATAAATACAATAAAATCACAAACAAAATATAACTAAGAACAATTGTGTGGGGTCAATAAAACCCTATCTCAGCGTTTTTCAGGGAAGTTCAAACCCCTTTGTTTTTCTTTATTTGTCTAGTTTTCATTTTGGCACGCTATTTGGCTTATATTAAGCTTTAAAATCTAAAATTACTTATAGTTAAGACAAAATAAAATTCACATTAAGTGTTAATTTTTTCTGAACATTATTTGCGGCTATTGGGAACCCATCTTGCTGTTTTCCTCCCCCTATTGAGCGTTTTAAGAAAAAGGACACGGAACTCTCGATCCTGTGACTCCTGCTGTTAAAAAATCTACAGTAGGGATTTGAGTAGGATTTCATTTGTTTGAACTTCCTATACCTTAGACAAAAAAATCACTTACTTATTTTAGGAGGTTTTGAAAATAAATAAGATTATTTTTTGATATTTTTAAATATAATAAATTAAGACAATACATTTTGAAAACAAAAAAAAAATGCTAATAAAAAAACTATTGAAGTCACCATGGTAAACATTTCTATTATTATAGTCGTTTAAGGTGGTACGACTTCCATACAAACAAACATTGCACATTAATTGGTTCATCATACATTTATAATTCATAAATACATGTGCAACTAACTCGTTTCAGTTTTGTTTGCGCGAATTTATTCTTATTTCAAAAATTTTCTTTTAGAGGGGGGGGGGGGGGGGGAGACTCATTTTACCACTTTGGAAGTGTACATCTTTCAAACGATTGACTTTGAGAAAAAATCGTTTTAGAAACCTCAATGCAATTTTTAAAGACCTATCTATAGATACCCCACACGTATAGGTATGATGAAAAAAAAAATTTCTGTGTCAGTTCCATGTATGGGGAGCCCCCCCTTAATTCATATTTTTTTATTTTTGTGTAAAAAACCGTAAAGCGGTTTACAGAATACATCTACCTACCAAGTTTCAACTGTGTAATCCTCATAGTTTTGGAATAAAAAGGGTCTGACATACATCGGTTTGGCCGAATCTATAAGGGTTTCGTTGTTAACGAATGTGTCATTCGGAAGAAAGATTCTGACTTGAGCAGTGACCGGCGACGGAGCGCGACCCACGGATTCGTTATTCGTTCCCTTTTCTCTTTAAAATCTAAAATAATATTAGATTCTTAAATCAGTGTTAGTGAATTTATTTGGACTTGATTAATTGTTTTATTTAATTTTGTGTATTTGAACTTATTATTACGCTTTAAAGTTGCTGCACGCGTCTTCGGTACAATGTCATATAAGCCTTGTAAGCTCGTCGTATCTGCTTCGACAGTTTAAGTCAGAGTTAATATCAGATAGATTAATCTCCAATATTGATAATAAGCACTCGCTAGCGTTTCCCTTGGCCCACAGTATTTAGCTCGTATTAAATAATGGCAACCCATCCTGATGACGTCCGAGAGCCCCGGCGCTCCGACATATATATCTTCATAAAAACCTTCATTTTTATTTTCCTTTTTTTCCCGATGTCCTACTGTTAGGACCACGGGCAATGTTTTTTGACCGTTGTTCTACCAGTAAGACTACGGGCAAGTCACATCACATGAGATTCTTCTTTGCTCGTTGGCCCGATTAAAAAAAAAGGAAGAGCCTATCAATTCTTCGCGTATATTTTTCATGTAGATATGTTCACCGATTACTCAAAGCCGGCTGAAGCGATTGAAATGATTCAAATGTTATAAGGTTTGTTCTTAATATGATTCCATTTTTTATTTAGTACTTACATAATAATTAATAATAATAATTTATACTTTATTGCACAATTAAAGAAACAAGTAACACAGGACAATTTACAAATAGAGAACAAACAACAGGCGGCCTTATTGCTACATAGCAATCTCTTCCAGGCAACCCTGGGTTAAAGAAAAAAAAATAGTGGAACAATAGGGGAAAGAGTGCAGAAAAAAAAAGAACAAGTATATATTAACAGATAAATATCGAAAGAGAAATAAAAGATAATATTTATAAGTTAAGGAGAAAGGGAAAGGAAGTGACTTCTAACATGATCGCCAAAGGATTTTAGAGTCTGAGCCTTTCTGATACCTTCTGGCAGGGCATTCCACAAGCGAACAGCATGTACAGTGAAGGAGTAGGAAAAGAAATCCGAGGAATGACGCGGGATATCAAGGGCACGGTTGTAGGAAGAACGTAAGGAACAGTGTGTAGATGAAGAACGAAAGGAGAAGCAGTTTTTAAGATACGGAGGTGAAGTAGGTACGAAAAGAATGGAGTAGAGAAGTTTGAGGGTGTGCAAGTCCCTGCGCCCATTCTGCAGACGTTCCATCTTGTCCAGTAACTCCTCCGACAGGTCAGTATTGCAGACATCAGCGTAGTCTAAAATAGACAACAATAGTGATTGGGCTAAAGTAATTTTGGTACTGGGCCCTTATTCACTATGACCACTTAGATTCCACACTTAAACCTTACCACGCATAAACCCCGTCAATATCGTATCTTGTCACGGTAAGGAATCTGGTCAACTCTATTCTGTAAGTCCCACCGCGCTCCAAGACACCTCCACGACAAATTGTCTTTGGTACGTTATGAAGTCACGAGTGCGTTCGAAAACTAAACTTAAAACTTTTAAGATTTTAAATTTATTACTTGCAAAATTTAATTTCACTAACAATTAACCGTGATTTATTATGTTTATATTTATTCGTTTATATCATAACAATGCAATTTTAGCAATAACAAAGAAAAAATATGACTCAATAATTTAAACAAACACGCAGCAAAACCAAAACGTTCGAACGTTTTTGAACGTTCCTTTTTACTTTTTTATTTCTTGTTATCGATTTTTACAATGAAAATTAATTGATTCAATTTTGACTGTTTATTATATGTTTATTACAAGAAAGAAATAATAATACTTAGTATTTCAATGGAAATATATACATACACTTCAAAACATTAATATTGTACCTACGAGTATATTTTGTTTGAAGAATTTTGATGTACTTGGCGGGGTTTTTTATTTGAAGCGATTTGTTATTGTAAGTACCTAATCGTTAGTTACTCCCAAAAATGTTACAAGTTACTTGCCTTATAATATCTAATTTACTTACATAACCCCTAACATATGTCTTTTGCATTTGTTCCAGATTTAAAAGCGATGTAAAACTAAAACATCTTACTTCATTGAAATCAATTTGTTTAAAAATGTGATTCACAAGTTCATTCATAAGTGTAGTTCAAGAATGGTCTTTGGCAGTTGCGTGCAAAATACTTACATAAAAGTTCATAATAAAATAGTTTTATAGTTACATGTGGTTTAATTTGATACAAAATTTACAAAATCTTAGTAATAGTAGATTATAAAATAAATAGCTGACACTAAATTTCACTGAAATACTTAGAAAGAGATGGTGTTTAGAAGGTCTTTGGCCTTAGGTACGTTATAGATTTATTTAAATAGTTTTTAGCACAAAAACAATAAATTTCTTCACAGTCACAACGATTCCTTGCAGATTCCACGTTGATTCCACGCGTTTCTAAAACGTGGAATTTTTGACAGTTCAAACCACGCGCAAGTCACGTTCATATCACACGGTTTCATTTAAGTGTCATAGAGAATACGAATTTTGAAAATGTCGTAACCATGTACGATATTGGCGTGGTTTTGAAGCAAGGAATCGCAAAGTGGTCATAGAGAATAAGGGCCCTGGTCGGTAAAAAGTTACGTAGGCGGTTTAGGGATTTATACGCGGCGAATACCTTTTTCCTGATTTCCTCAACATGAGGTCTCCAGGACAAATGCTGGTCCAAAACAACACCCAGATTCTTGACAGTTTTAGAGAAAGGGATTATGTGCCATCTAAAGATATCGCCGGAAGCTGGTCAAAATCGATCCTCGAAACGAAATAGGGGCTGCCAATGATGATACACTGTGTCTTAGTTGGGTTAACAGTCAGGCCGTAAGACTTGCTCCAGGAGCTTATTTTTGCGAGATCCAGGTTAGTAGTAGCAATTGCACAGGGGAGCTCAGACAACGGCGCCTGAGTGTATATCTGAAGATCGTCAGCATAGAGGTGATAGGAACAGGAAAGACATTGAGTAATTGAATTGATAAAAATAGAAAAAAGTAGTGGAGATAAGACGCCACCCTGAGGAACTCCGGCATTGATATCACACCACCGAGAGAAAGAATCCCCAGTGCGGATACGTTGCCGTCGCCCTAGCAGGTAACTTTGAAACCAATCAATTGCAGATGGAGATATGTTCAGAGAACGTAAAACACCAAGGAGGATATCGAAGTCAACCGAGTTAAACGCATTACTAAAATCTAGTAATGTCTTTTACATGTATTTTTTTTCTTTCTATATCTGTGTCATATTAAGTACAGCCCAGTCCCTCAATGTAAGTTAGCTTCTTCTATAGTTGTTAATAATAAAGAGAGAAGAGGCCAGATACTGATAACATAAAAACATAAAAAAAAATTCAAACCGACTTCAAAAAGTAAAAAATAAAACTTTTGGAGTCGGTGCCAGCCAGGGCATTCTACATTGCACTTCTATTAACTATATATTTTTTTGGCCTTAGCTAGCTAGCACCGACTCCAAAAGTTTTATTTTTTTTCTTTTTGAAGTCGGTTTGAATTTTTTTTATAAAATGTTTTTATTTCAGATTTTTTAGTTACATCATGTGCCGTTACTTACACTAAAAATCAGCCCATACACAACAATGTCATCTAGGTAAACGACAACTTGCCAAAAGCTGATTGATATTTTTCAAGATTATGAAAAAACTACTAGCCAGATCTTCGTAAAAATAATATGGGACCACACATAAACCATTTTCTTTCAGTTAACAACTGGCGAAGGTATGGTAGAACATACATATTTTTTTTTTTAAATACAGTCGAATTGAGAACCTCCTCCTTTTTTGAAGTCGGTTAAAAATTGAGGTCTCTTTGAAGGATATTAAACAAGAAAATATACAGAAAAGCATATTTATCACATAAAAATAGCATTGTAAAATGCAAAATTAAAAAGTTATAGTATCTTTGAAGGCCTTTTCGTATTTTTTATTTAGTAGTGTAATTATGACAGATGAAATGTCACCTTTTGAAAATAATCCTGCCTGCTTTAAACTGTCTTCCGTAACGATTTGCTCGTATCCAGTTCCAGTTCAGTAAGTATTGACTCCATTCACATACACAAATTCAATATTATCATTTCAGCTACATTTTAGCAGCATTATTTTTACAAAATGATTTTAAATAAATAAATAAATAAAAATAAAAATTGTTTTTATTTCCCAATCAAACAAAGTAGTTGTATTGAGACAGCCCCAGAAAGTAATACAATACTTGTGTTGGGGCGCGCCTCGCTCTTAACCTAGTGCCTTCTACAAATTTGGGATGTACCTATCCAAAATAATTTTATGAACTACATAATGTTAATGTACTATGTTGCGCGCGTGTGTGCGCGTGTGTGTGTGTGTGTGTGTGTGTAGTGTGTGTGTGCGTGTGTGCGTGGGTGCGTGTGTGTGCGTGGGTGTGTGTGTGTGTGAATGTGTGCATGAGTGTGTGAGCGTGTATAACGATTTTATATTTGAGTTGGATGATGGGTTTTATAGTATGATGCTCTTATTTTGTATATATTTATTGTTTTGATACGAGTGTTACAACTTTTAACTCATTCTGTTCAAGATCATTTCTGTTTCTTCATAATTAAGGGTCTTCAACCATTCTGTTATATCTTTTTTGCACTTGTATGTCAACATTGGGTAAATGTTATTTTCCATTCTACTGTTAATAGTGTTATAAATATGAATACTTTGACTGGGATATTGACGTCTGGCGAACTTTGTCCGTATTGAGGGTAGATGAGCCACAATGTCATTTCTTCTTCTGGCTAGTTTAGTGGGGTCGAAACGTAATGTTTTGTGTAATGAAAGTGCTGTGAGTAACAGGTATAATTTTCTCACTGATAACAATAATAATTTTCTCACAGAGCCTGTAAAGATCTATGGTGGGGTAACGATAAGGTTTAAAGTACATAATTTTAATGAGCGATCTTTGAACTCGTTCAAGTTCAAGTAATTTACTTTTTGTTGCCCCTCCCCACAACGGAATACAATATGTCAAAACGCTTTGTACTAATGATATGTATATCTTAATTAAGAGCTCGCTAGTCATAACATAACGTAGAGATTTGAATATCCATTTGAGCTTTCGAATTCTTTCACTAACTAGATCAATCTGTAAGTGCCATGATAGTCGCTGATCTATTACTATCCCCAGGTATTTAGTATTAGTGACTTTTAGAATAGAGGAGCAGTTGCAATTTAAGTTAGCTATGGCATCTTTACAACCGTGAATTTTTAATTGAAATTTGTCAGATGGTTGGGTTTTTATACTGGGGCAAAAACAAATGTAATTCGTTTTCTCTAGATTCAGTGTTAAAAGATTCATGTTTAGCCACTTAAATATTTCAGCTAAACCCAATTCCGCTTTGATTTTCACACACTCCCAAGAGCAGTCCGAGAATACTAGAGCTGTATCGTCAGCGTAGCAAAAAACATTACCTCCAACATTTCGCAATTTACACAATTCATTTATGTAAACTAAGAAAAGTGTCGGACCAAGGACGCTACCCTGAGGTACATTTTAACCACATGATTGCAATAAACTCTTTGAATTGAATTGAATTAAATTGAATTGAAAATTACATTGGCATTGGCACCTGTCAAATTACTATACTGAATTAAAAAAATCGGACTGTAGATGGATGATCCAAATATTTAAAAAATACATCATTATGTGTAAGTAGTATTTAATTTTATGTGTATTTTTTTTTAGGATTTTCGATTTTTTTGCATTTTTTCAATGCTATTTTGATTACTTTTTCATAAATTTTAAATAGAAAAATATTGGTAAAATTCATCTCGGCCACAAGTGAATTCTCAGATGGGACTCGAACCCACGACCTCTGGAAAGCCGGTCCAATGCTCTAACCACTGAGCTACCGAGACTTGCGTATCACCGTCGAAATTCTCCAATACTTTTATATTTTTATACACTGTAGGCCAGCGTTGTCAATCAATGCTAGGAATATCCTTGCATTCGAAAGAAACTTCTTTTCAGATGTATCAGCCAATAATTTCGGATTTTTGTTTTTTTTTTGCATTTATCAATGCTATTTTTTCACATTTAAAATACATAAATTCATTTCTAACGACATGTTTCAAAGGTTTTATTTTGTATCTTCCAAAATATTTACTTAAGACTTTACCAACATAATGATTCCCTTTTAGGCCAATCACTACCCAACTACCATTTCTATGATTCTATGTTTTCATGCGACTGCCACGCATCATCATAAAAACTTTTGATGTTAAAGTTGAATTTGTGGTTTTTGGTAGAATTCCTGTTTTTTCTTTATCTGTCTTTATGATTTGTTTCTTGGTTATAATTAATTTCTCATCGAGTTCTATTGGGGAAAATACGTTTTTTTGCTTGTTTATGTTTAATTTATTCTTTATATTAGTATCATCACAATGAAACGTGAGTACTTTATCAGAAAGGATTGTAAGTTTGTTTGAAGGTGGGGAAACATAGGTGCTACAGTTTTGAGAATTGGGCTGTTTTGAAAAATCATTAAAATCTTCATCTTCAGTTTTTATTTTATATGAACTGTCATCAGATTCTGCGTATGTCACATCCGAGTCTTCCGGTGTAGTGGATTCACTAATTCTTCGATTATTTCGCTTCTTATTAGCTTTCTGCCACTGTTCTCGTATCTTATTCTTTTCTGCTTCAGATAAAAGGTTTATAGGCTTTCTGTTTTTCATCCTCTCCCTCTGCTTTTGTTTTACCTCTTCATGTTTTTCAGGGTTATTTTTAATTTTTTCTCGAAACTTTCTTTGCCGTTCTGCTGCTGTCATCGGCATCTTAAAAAATAAAGTATTGAATAAAACAAGTGTTAAAAGATAAAGATTCGAAATACAACAACGCGACTATCCGACATGTAAGAAAAATGGCCACAAATAATGACATGGCATATTAAAAAGCCATATCTTACAAAGGCCTCAAACTAATACTTATTCGCTCCTATTGCTATTTTTCTTATTACAAGCTATTGAGTTTCAAAAAGTGAGAATATTTCGTGTATTCGTAGCCCAATAGCGAAAACTTCTCACTTTTTGAAGTCGGTTAAAAATATCTCAAAACTAAAGTAAGAATAGGTATGTAGGTAAGAAAATATAATAAAAAGTAGTTACGCACATGTAGATACATGTGCGTAACTACATTGGAATACATCCATGTAGAGGCGCCTTTACTTCTCCGTGACGCACATGTTTGTGACGCTCATGTTAAATAACCTATAAAATCTCTTTTGTAACCAAAATAAACAGCTTAGTCTTGATTTTTCTTACCTTTGTTTCAAAAGACTTAAAGCACTTTCATAAGTATCAATTAGAAAACTCAAACCACTTATACTTTTGAAGAAATTTTCGCGTTAAGCACATGTAAATTATTTTCAAAATAACAAGACATTGAGTAATGCACGCACTCGTCATAGAATTTTGACACGTAAATTCAAAATGGCGTCCTTCAACATCGGTCAACGAGCAAAACATGGTTGCCATAGCAGAAAAATCGGTCCATTTAGTAGATTATTTGAATTTTACAGTTTTTAACGACCAAATATTTTTTTCTGTTACGCACATGTTAAAATAGATGGACAAACATGCAAATTGTATAGATAATTCAATATTAATTAAATATGAAAAAGACACGAATTTAGTCAATAAGTACACTTTTTTTGAGACAAACCCATGAGCGTCTTCCGTTTGTTGATACAAAATGAGAAAAAACAAATCTAGCAGATGTCTGGTACGACATTATTATTTTTTTTTTTTTTTTTCTCTTTATTAAGGAACAAACAGTCACATATACAAACAATTTGTAAAACAATGTGATGTACTTAAAAACCTACAGTTCCATAAATGGTTACATATAAAAAGATATAAAGTTATAAATATTGTTTTTTTTAACTTAATTTAAATTATGCATGCCAAATAACATTTCTTAACTTAATTTATAATTTATAATATTATTTGAATTAAGAAAATGGGATGAGAAAAGCACATCTTATGAATCTGTCGATAAAAATTTTAAAGATTCTTTTTTAAAGATTTTGAGGGTCAAGCCAAAGATGTCAACCTCATTCTTGTTTCGTCTACTACCTATATTAGTAAAAGCAAGTACCTATTCTTTGCTTATAGTATTACTAAGTTGTAGGAGCCTGTGGCGCAGTGGTTCGCGCGCTCGGCCTGCGATTGTTGAGGTTAAGCAACTTTCGCAACGGTCAGTCACGGGATGGGTGACCAAAAAATCTACTATCTCGAGCTCCTCCGTGCTTCGGAAGGCACGTTTAGCCGTTGGTCCCGGCTGCATTTGCAGTCGTTATAACTGTAAAATGGCCCGTTCTCCTAATCCATCCATAAGGAAGGCCAGTGCCCCAGCAGTGGGGACATTCAAAATGGCTGATGACGATAATTACTAGCGGTCGCCCGTGTTCTCCCGCGTGGTTCCCGTTCCCGTGGGAATATCGGGATAAAAAGTAGCCTATGTTTTATTCTATATTGTATGCCAAGTTTCGTCAAAATTCGGTTCTGTAGTTTTTGCGTGAAAGACCAACAAACAAAAACTTACATACGTACTTTCCCATTTATAATATTACTAGCGGCTGCCCGCGGTTTCATCCGCAAGGTTTCCGTTCCCGTGGGAATATAGGGATAAAAAGTGTTTTAATCCAGGCTATCTATTATCTCTGTGCCAAATGTCATCCAAGGGCCGCACCGCGCAAGTGGCGTCGGCATCGAAATCGGCTTCATTCGACAGATGGATGTGACACATTGCTGCTTATTTTGGACACAAATGAAAACTTACCAAAGACTAAGAGCAATATGTCACATCCATCTGTCAAATGAAGTCAATGTCGATACCGACCACAGAACATTTTTTATTGTTCTGTGATACCGACGTCACTTGCGCGGGAGGAGCCCAGATACGTTCAGTAGTTTTAGCATGAAAGCGTAACAAACAAACAAATAAACTGACATATTTTCGCATTTATAATATTAGTAGGATTCTTCACTTCTTCACTACATCAGCCTGTGGACGTCCACTGCTAGACATAGGCCTCCTAGCTCACGCCTATTGTGGCGTTCATAGGAGGTTGGTAGAAGGTTTGTTTCAAGTTTTCCTTCTCTCGCACAAGAGTTCAATGTCTCGAGCCTCTTAGTCGACTAAGGGAGTGGTGACACTTGTATTCTCAGGCCGTCACCACACGGCAGTACGATTAGTAGGATGTTATATGTTATCGATGATGTGACAAATAAAACCACCTATAAAATTCAATTAGTTTAATGTTCCACGTTTGTTAATGTTGTTTATTCCGGGCTTCTTAGGTGTGCGTGGTTAAAAGTACCTCTCACGTTCCTAAAATTAAGGAAAAAACATAATTATGTAAGTAAAATTCAATCAAAAAACCTCAGGAACTGCTTAAAACAATTAACTCTCTTTAGAGCATACTGTCAAACGTTCTACTCGTGCAGCCTCTGGATCAGTTTCACGCAGCGTGCATACAGCGCTCTGCGGGTGCAGTATAACGACGCAATCAGGATGCTTTTTGGGTTGCCGCGATACTGCAGTGCCTCGATGATGTTCGCAGAGGGAGGATCGATTGTTTATACACAATAATAAGAAAGCGTTGTGCCTCACTGCTAAATCGTTTTCGTAGCACTTCAAACAGCATCCTGAATGCACTTGCCCAGCGTTGGGGTCACCCCTGTTGGAACGGTGGTTGTGCCTTCATGCTCCTGCATGCAGGCACTGAATGTTTATTAGTTGTAGTTTTTGTTTTTATTTTTAAATTACTAGACATAATTGTTACTAACAAAATATGGAATCTTATTCTGAAATAAACTATAATAATAATAATAAAACGAATTTGAAGAACCGGCCATTGCGAATCGGACTCGCGCACGAAGGGTTCCGTACCATTATCTATAAAAACGGCAATAAAATCACTGTTGTATGGGAGCCCCCTTAAATATTTATTTTATTCTGTTTTTTAGTATTTGTTGTTATAGCGGCAACAGAAATACATCATCTGTGAAAATTTCAACCGTCTTAACTATCACGGTTCATCAGATTCAGACTAGTGACAGACGGATAGCGGAGTCCTAAAAATTGTAACGAGAACGAAAAGAACCGGCAAGAAACTCGTCAAGGGCTGTTTTTTCGACTGTTATAGGGGTATCGGTGTCGAGAATATCGGGATAAAAGTATCCTATGTTCATAACCAGGCTATCTACTATCTGTGTACTAAATTTCATCCAAACCTGTTCAGTTGTTTCGGAGCCTATTCAATGCAAACAAACAAACAATCAAATCTTTCCGCTTTATTATATTAGTAAAGATAAAGTGACGGCTTTGGCTTTATACATCGATCGTTTGTAGTAACAAACGGGTGTACCATTTGACAGTGGCACTTGCCAAAAAAGTCAGAACTAGGTATTCTAGTCAACTGTAAGCGATTTCTTGGAATAAACTGAATGATTTTTTTTGCTATTTAATAATTAAATGGAACAAAAATATTACATACCATAAATTAGGACTAAGATTTTGGAGCTGGTCCTAAAAAAATAAATTAAAATAAGCTCAAAAAATACATACTAGTACGGTCAACCTGTGTAGTGTCGGCTTAGAATGGCACTACCCCCTCTCATCCCGTGGGTGTCGTAAAAGGCGACTAAGGGACTCAGCCTTCAGGAGACGGGCAGCAGCGTCTCCTACAAAGTTGGCCATACTGCGATCGCCAACCCGCCTGCCAAGCGTGGCGATTATGGCAAACCCCCCCTTTTGGGGGAGGCCTATACCCAGCAGTGGGTGTTATGTGGCTGAGACGACGGTCAACCAGTGGCCCTACCAAGTAAGTGTCGACGAGACGTGTCGAATATAGACGCAACTCTTCACACGCGAGCGCTGTAGCGCTGTCTCGGTCACAGACAGAGTCAAGTATTAAGGCGCTATACGACTGAAGAGAGATAGCAATGAGAAAACGACGCGCGCGAGAGCGATACCGAATTTGCAGATTAGGCGTAAAAACCACGATATCGCTCCGTAGTAAATAACTACAGCGATTAAAGAGAAATAAAGCTACACGACCCTAAATATTATTGGTGTTCACTTATTAGTATATGTAAACCCCATTTGAGAATAATCTTCAATTTTTGTATTTTTAGGGGTCTATACGAAAAGAAAAAGTGTCGAGGCAAAATCATAAAATCATGTTTCTGAAACTTTACAAATCTAGATAAAGGTATGAAGAAATATATATCTTACTAGAGGCCGGGCGCGGTTTCACCCGCGTGGTTCCCGTTCCCGTGGGAATTTTGGGATCATTTATAGCCTATGTTACTACTTGGGGTCTAAGGATTCTCTATACCAAATTTCGTCAAAATCGGTCCAGTAGTTTTTGAGTTTATTCGTTACATACAAAAATACAAATCTTTCCTCTTTATAATATTAGTATAGATTACCAGATTTGTAACATCTCTAACCGTCATTTTCAAATAGTTTTAAAACAAAAAGTACGTACTTTTTCCATATAGCGTCTTAACTGACTATGTCTAGTGAGTGTATGCCAAACGATCTTATGTAAAAAGAAAGGACCCCGTATATATAACGGGGTGGGCCATTAGATATGCCGGTGAGTGTATTGTATAACCCATCCCGTGACCGACCATAACTAAAGTTGCAATGTAACTTAAACTATCGCAGGACGAACGAGCAAATCATCGAATTTCTCTTTTATTTATTATACTAGCAACGGTTTCTTAAAAAATAATGGTTATTACCATAATCAGGACCGCCGTTGTCTGTAAAAAAACCGAAATAAGTTAAAACAAAGTATTCAAAACTAAACCTTTAACAAATCATAAATAAATAAATAAGTAATTCTTTATTGTTTCCATTACTTATGTAATTTTAGGTACAGTTATATATTTATATATAAGCTAGGACTAACAAGGTAATGTAAATATGTATTTGCTGCCGAGCTAGGTATAAGCCTGTATTACGTCACGATTATAAATTAAATAGCTGATTGTCAAACATTTTAAAATGTTTCTTTTGAATGCGAAGACATTCCTCATTATTGAAGCAACGCTATCGTAGTTACAGCGTCGAAAAAATCTTTTTATAAAAATTATTTTAAAAAAACGACTTCAAAAAATAAAAAAAACAAGCCTCTTGGAGTCGGTGCCAACAAAGTCATTCTACATTGTACTTCTATTCTTTTATTTTTATTGTCTTTGTTGACAACGACGAGGCTTATTTTTTTACTTTTTGAAGTAATTTTTTTTAAGTTTTTTATTTAACAGTTTTTACGTAAGTAACATTAAGTAAGTACATACTTTTATTTACACTTAACTAAAAGTTGGTCCATACACAATGATATCGTCAATGGGAGGTCATACGCAAAAGTTTTCGCTGATTGCGCCATTGTACTTTTTGTAAGCATTGTAAGTTTCATGTAGATAGTCCAGGGCCCTTAGCCAAAGTAACAATTCTAAAACGATAACGAAGTTCGAAAATAATTAAATGTATGGGATTGGCGGATTGGCATAAGCCGCGCTAAATCACGTGGTCTTACCGCAAGTTAATTGGCAAATATAGACAATAACGAATCGAATTATCGTTTCGCTACATAACGATGTTACTTTGTCTACGGGCCCAGTAGTTTTGCGTGAAAGAGTAACAAAAGTACATCCATACAGCCTCACAAACTATATAATATTAGTAAGACAAAAAATAATTTGACGCGTCGCGCCACTAAGCGCAGTTACGCCTAGTGCATATGCACTTTATAAGCCGTGTTTGAATCGTCAATAAAATTAAAAAGTGTCAATTCGGACCAAGTGTCTGAACTTATTTTTTCCGAAACGTCAGTCATTAATATATTTGTTGTGTTTTTACGCTTCGTTTCTACTCATTACCTCCTTCAGTGCCACCGACTGATTCGGATTACGAATTGAGAAAACAGGCAAAGTGTATTGAAACTAACTAATTATAAATCAAGATAACTCAAGCACATTTTAAATTTTCTTTTTAATTTTTTTAAAACAGTGCGCCTTCTATGAGCATTTCTCTCCGTTTACTGTGGGCCTACCATCAACTTTTATGAAGCGACTCAAAAGAGGTGCGTTTCAATTTAGATTCCCAAACTAAATTGCTTTATTTCGTACCATGAGCTACTTAAAACTGATACGCATGTGAATCGCTAAAAGTGAATGACTGAATGATTGTGTCTCTGATCCGCTATTGAATCAGAGCACTTTACTTGTTTATTTAGGCTCTGCGACTTGTTTTTTCAGACAATCTATCCCGCTAAGTTTAAATACCTTACAATCATTCCGTTTTTAACAAGTTAACCATAATTAACGCGAAGAAATTATTAGACAATTAATTTTAATGATTTTTGTAAAACATGATACCATTTTATCTATAAAAATACTTCAAGCCAGTGCCGGTAAAACATTTTACTCTTTTAGACAATAGCAGTTGTCTGTCTGTGTTTGATGGTAAAACGTAGTGATTACATACTCTTTGTTTGATGGTTTGAACTTTGTTACGGATCAACGGAAAAAATTGTGACAAAAACCAAAAAATATTGGAATGGCGTAAGCAAAACTTTGTCATACTTTTTATTGAAACTCATGTTGCTTTGGTATTTTAAATAGGTAGTTTGTTTTTTTAGTGATCCCACGCGTCGAAGGGTGAGGTATGCCCAATTAGAGACCCTCTGGGAATTCCTACAAAAAAACAGGGAATTAGCCTTAGGGTATAATAAAACTATACAGGCCAGAGAATATTCCCGGCGAATGTGGAGGGAAATAGCCGACCAGCTCAATTCTTATGGAGATGGGGCAATTAAAGACTGGAAAGGTTGGTGCAAGGTGTGTATATGACTTATTTATTACAAAAGGGGCCGGCCCGCAACTTCTTGCACGTTGATCCTAGGAAACCAGGATATAAACGTTTAAGGTTCGACCAGTAGTTATATGGACTTTTATTGCATAAAGTGGTCACTTGTAGCAAAAAAGTTAAGCAAAGCTGTAACGCTGAAAAAATCCACAATACCTTTTTTTTTTTTTTACTTTAAATGGGTTTGCTTTTGATCCCAATCAAGCCCGGGGGCTAAGACAGGATCTATTGGAGTATTAGAGTGCACTACAAAGAGATATTTACAATTTTACCTAGGACACCAGTAGGTACCTATAAACATTTAGAGTTAGACCATGATACTTCAAACTATTAAATTCAAGTTCTATTTGTTCTCAGTATTGGAACGACTATAAGTCAAAATTAAAAAAGATGGCTGTAGCTGCAAGGACTTCCCATAGGCAGACAGGGGGTGGCCCGTCGGGGGTAAAACCTCTTACGGACTTAGAAAAAAAATTTCTTGATTTTCTGGGACCTGACTTTGGAGTAGGCCTACCAGGCATGAGAGTGGAGCCATTTGCAGAAGAGGTACTTTTTAGAATAAATTATTTCATATTATTTCATCAAAAATTAACGATGTATTATTGTAGGTTTGCGTAATTTTGTCCAATGACGTTTTTTTTCTCAGATTAACTTTTTTTTATTGCCGCCTGGATCACTCCTTTACACCCATTTCGGTTGACTGGTAGAGAATGCCTAAGGGCCTTAAGTCCGCCTTTTACTGTTGTGTGCACTAAAGAATAAGTAAATAAATGAACACAAAATATTTAATTCAAAATTTTGCAGGTACTGGAAGTACCGGGAGTTATAATCCCGTCTGCAAGTGCCTCGGAAGGGGAGTCCTTGTCATTATTACAGCCATACACTGAGGAGCTGTCGAGGATGATGGCACCCCTGCCTCAGGCTACACAGCGTGGCCACTTCACCATCTCCACCAGCAGCGGTGTGGCCACTTTACCACCTCCGCCAGCGGCCTCTCCGCCGCTGCATGCCCAAGTCATCCAGCTGTTGCATGCTCAAACCACCCCGCCGCTGCAAGCTCAATTTACCCCGCCGCTGCCTGCCCAAACTACCCCGCCGCTGCCAGCCCAAACTACCTCGCCGCTGCCTGCTCAACCCACCCCGCGACGCTCGCCGCGACGCCGGCGCCTGCGGCGGGACCCGCCTATGTCTCAGGACGCAGGGCGTCGGGCGCTTATGGGGATTGCGGAAGAGAGAAACAATATAGCGCGTCACCTAAACACATTAGTTGGTTCGCTAATTAATGAGTTAAGGGTGCTTCAGGATATTTTACGATCTAGGTAAAAGGCAATCTGATTTAATGCCAATTTTAATTGTAAATATTATAATATTAATGGGGTTTATGTGGAAAAACAGCTCTTGTCTTTTTTCATGCTTATTGAATGCTTGTTGAACTTAACATAGTTTGGTTCATAAAAATAACGCTTTTTCAGAGCAAAACAAGTTTTTATTATTCAATTCAATTTCATTTAAAAAGAAAAAATATAATAATAATTAAAATAATTGCAGGCCTAACGAGAATCCTGCAGATGGTGAATGAGAACATCTCTGGTAATCAAGCCCTGCTGAAGATCTCGAACTTAAAATAATTTCGCACATAAAAATAAACACTTCAGAGCAAAACAAGTTTTTATTATTCAATCAATTTATTTTAACCAAAAGAAACAAAAATAATAATCCTACTAATATTATAAATGCAAAGGATTGAAGGTTTTTTGTTTGTTTGTTTGTTTATTTGTTTGTTTGTTCCACTTTCACGCAAAAACTGCTAAACGGACTTTGATGAAATTTCGTATGTAGGGCCTTCAAGTAGTGGAACTACACATAGGGTACTTTTTATCCCGGTATTCCCATGGGGACAGGACCCACGCGGGTAAAACCGCGGGCGGCCGCTAGTTATTGAAATAATTGCAGGCCTAGCGAGATTCCCACAGACGGTGAATGAGAGCATCTCTGGTGATCAAGCCCTGCTGAAGATCTCGATTATTGCTGGCTCTTTCACTTCTCACAGCGTTCATGTCTATCTGCATTTGGACTTCTAGAAGCATGTCTTCATTGCTTAGCTCAGGCACAGCGACGTTTGCTTTATTACAAATGTTATGTAAAATTACACAAGCAATTGTAATAGATGCAGCAGCTTCTGGCTTATAATGTAAAGCTCTGTGCACAAGAAGACAGCGAAAACGTGCTTTAAGAAGTCCGATAGTTCTTTCGATTGTATTTCTTGCTCGGACATGAACGTTCGTGTAGTGGGCCTCCGGCGAGCCCGGCGCGGCGTCCACGATCGGAGTCAGGAGATATTTTCTTAATGGATACCCAGAGTCACCTGAAATATTTCAAATATATTTGAATGATGTGGTTTGAATAAAAAGTTGATAAATACTACTAAAACTTGACTGTTTTCAATCAACATTGCTTACAAATTACCCTGGTTGATTATACATACTAATATATATCTAGCTATCTCCACCCCACAAGATATAGTAAGTGAGCTCATGCCTTGTTATGTAGAAAAGGAATCTAATTTTAATCTGAACTGTGTTTAGCTTACCAATCAACCATGTCGATTCATTAACATTTTCTAAATATGTCTTCAGGGGATGCACATTCCATATAAAAGAATCGTGTGTTGCTCCACCGTAACTGGCGTCCACACTGGTGATGTCATTTCCGCGTCACACACCTGAAAGTATTGAACATGATTATAAAAATAAATTCTTTAAATAACATCTCATTAAAATCAATTGTTACATCTATATCTGTCTTACTAGTTGCACATTCAGGGAATGGTACTGCTTTCTGCAGTAGTATCGTTCTTCATTTTGATGTGGCCTCACAATTGCGACTTGAGTGCAGTCAATGCATCCCAGAATGCCAGGCATTGCAAAATTTTGGTAGAATCTTGAATATTATGTAAATAAATAAGTTATTATAGTTATAGAATAAACATTTAGAGTAAACATTTGCAGAGCTATATTTTTACTATCTTAACACTTTACACTTACCTAGCTCTTACTCTGTTTCGCTCATTCAGAGTTTTTGGAAAAGAGATATATTTTTTTCTCATTGCCGATGTATTTAAACAAGCAGTCACTTCTGCTATAACTTTGGAAACGGTCTGCTGTGCTATTGCATGCCCACCGATGTCTCCAATGGGCCTCTGATAAGACCCAGTGGCATAAAACGATAAAGCAGTCAGGACCTAGGATGAAAAAAATAAATATTGATGTTTGATTTAAAGTTAAGCACACGGCGTATTTTAACGCGCAGACGACGCGCGTTTCCGATACACGCCTTTACGGCGCCGTAGATGCTGACTGTTGCGTTTATATCGATTCAAACGTGCATAAAACGCGATATTCAAAACTCGTTTGAAGCTGTATACGCGTGTTTGAATCGATAGAACTGACGAGGAGTCTGATCAAAACGCGGAAGCTACGAGCGACCGCAGCGCTGTAACTGCGCGTATACGCGCGATTCACGGTCGCCCCATGTGCTTAGGCTCTTAGAAGACATGTATGATTATTGGCTATTTGATATGTAGGTACCTTTGTTTCGACGGACAAATCTGTTGATTTTATTGGCGTCTTCATCAGTGGTCGAATTTCGTCGCACAATCGAGAAACCAATGCCTTTGTTAAGCGATATCTTTTGATAAACTCTCTGTCGTCTAATTCAAAAGGGTCTGATTGCTCCCGCATTTCACGTCGTCTTTTACGACTAACTGTTTTATCATTTTCGAAAAAATATTCCAGAATTATTAATTCGTCGCACATCTAAAATAAATGTAATAATAACATAATATGTTTAAAAACAAATATTACAAGAAATACATAAATCATAAAAAAAGTCAATAGATACTACTAACCTTTACTTATAACAAATAGCTTAATTAACACTCATACATAAAAAACACCTTTAATTTATACCTTGATTCTAAAATTACTATATTATAAAGAAAATACTCAACAAATCAGTTTTTTTAAATATTTAGTAACTTAATTTGGATTGCCAATAATGACATAGGAGCGAAGCAGTTTAGGCATCACCTAAGTCAAAAATGAGGTCATGGTACGAAAAATGAATGAATGATACGTCTTAGCGATTCAGTTTGCGTTGAATCGCTCGCTGCTGACGTCGTTGAAACTTGATCGACTTAAGGACCTCATGGTACGAATAAGCAAACCAGTTCAGTTTAGACCCTTATCTCAATCGCAATAAGAGTTGATGGTAGGCCCCCTGTACAGTATACGGGAGACATATTGTATGAGAATCTGTAGTTCTGCTACTGCCCACTAGAGGCGCTGTACAGATTCGCGTACAAAATGTCTCCCGTTTATTGTACAGTAAACGAAAAAAAAACTCATGGTAGGCCCGTTCCAGATTTGACCTAGGTTTGTATTTTATTATGTAAGTAGTTAGAGCTATACTACTGAACCTATTTTGAAAATTCGCTCACCAGTTATAAACAGCAACATTATTCTTGCATAACGTAACTATATTTAATTAAATAAAGAAACGCTTAGATTTATTTAAATTCATTAAAATAAAATAAACAACAAGAGAAACTTTATTCCCCATAAGAATTACATATAAATCAATACCTTTCTTGCATTTACAATGCTATTTTGTGATATTTTTTTACTAGATAATATAGTACTAACTAACTAGAAAAAATCAACTATGTCTCCATATCGTCAGACGGGAGTCGAACCCGCAACATTTAAAGGACAAGTACAACCGGACAGTTGATATAAGTAGTTTTTCTTACCGTAGGGTTTGTGAACCGATTGCGTAGCGTCATTGACTTCCACAAGTGGTTGTAAAAGTGCGTTCACGCAAGAAGAATGCAAGAATGCAAGAACATAGCTAAGGTAATATAACCTTACCTATGTTCTTTTGTCCGTATTATGTCCGTCCGTACCGTACCTCCGTTGCGTACCAGGCGTCGCGATCTAAAAATGACTTTGTACATTGGATGTAAATGGATGTACTTTTGTTACTCAGGACGCAAAGTTCGTCGCAGCGATCTGATGGACGCTAATACGAAACGGAGGTCCGATACGGTCTGAACCCACCTTAACAGTCTCATCTCAATAAATATGATATTAATGTTGAATTCGAACTGAATAGATAGGTATAGCTCAGGGGCGTGCATTCCATATAGGCAATTAGGCAGTGCCTACCTCATTCAAAACCTAAATAAATATACAATAAGTGTTAAAGTTATTTTATTTTAGTTTAAACTTCTATTCAACACTCACCCATATAAGATATTCCTTACGCTAAATACTGAATACCTACCGATAGGCAGTCTCGAAATTGCCTACTCGAAACAAGCAGCGTTTCATACAAAAATACAACATAATTAGAAAAAGTATTAACCGCCCATGGCAAGAAGGGCGATGTTTGTACGTGTAACGTTCTAGCTTAAACTTCCGGAATATATCAGTATAAAGTAAGCATGCCTACCTGACGAATGAATTTGGTCGCGAATTATTTTGTTGAGGAGTTATTTTAAAACAATCATATTTCCTAAGATATTTATTAAAATTTAATGATGTGAAGGACAACTTTGTTCAAAATTAAATACTTGTGATGATTAACGTATTTATTTAGATAAGGATTAATATCATGTTTATGAAAACAGCTTCTCAAATAATACATTAGTTTAGAACGAATTTTATTATCTTAAAAATGGTTATAGTGAGTTAACCATAAAACATAGACATATGCTGTCGCGGACTTTTTTTTAGAACTTTTGATGGGAAACAATTTCGTCATAAATGATTTTTACATAACTTTAACCGTTTACACACCGTCCGCAACGGAAGCTCCCAAAACTAATATTTTTTTCCCGTTTCTGTAACGTTTTACATTAGTGCTCTGCTCTTATTAATCGCAACGTGATATTAAATATCTTATTACCTTCCGAGATAAATGGACTATCCAGCACAAAAATAATTTTACAATTCGAACTAGTAGTTCCGGAGATTAGCGTGCTCAAACAATCAAACTCGTCAGTATTTTAATATTTCTACTAAATATTACGAACCTTATCATTTATGACTAGCGGCCGCTCTCGGTTTCTCTCGCCGCGTGGTTGCCGTTACCGTGGGAATATCAGGATAATTATAAATATTTGCATACAATGTGCTTTTCTGATATATAAGCTACATTGCTGTAAAGTTTCATCTTAATCAGTTCAGTAGTTTTTGAGTGAAATAGTAACAAACATTCCTCCATCCAAATATCCTCACAAACTTTCAAACTTATAATATTCGGTAGCAGGATAGGATAAGTGCAAAGTTACTAGTTAGATCTACAGTGCCTACTACGCTGGAAAACCAATGCCCGCCCCTGGTATAGCTTTGTAACAACTTAAAAACGACACTTACTACGGTTAACATTTTCTGATGAGCCTCCATTATCGCCGCCTTGGTCAATATCTACAGGAATGCAAGATAAATCATACAATCACACCAATTATGGAACCCAAGGCAAGTTTTATTAAGAACCTATGTGTTATGGATACTGGTAACTGTAGAGTGTTCGAAACGAAGCTAGTACTGAGATAAATTGGCGGCGCATAGGTGCGCCTTATATTCAGCCGATCAGAAGCGAGAAAATCTCTTAGTCAATTATATATATATTTTTTTTTTTTTTTAAGTTAGTACTTTAAAGCTGGCTATATAGCGCGGAGCGCTCATGGCCGCGCTTGACAGTCAACTATGTCTCCATATCGTCAGATGGGAGTCGAACCCGCAACCTTTAAAGGACAAGTACAACCGGACAGTTGATATAAGTAGTTTTTCTTACCGTAGGGTTTGTGAACCGATGGCGTAGCGTCATTGACTTCCACAAGTGGTTGTAAAAGTGCGTTCACGCAAGAAGAATGCAAGAATGCAAGAACATAGCTAAGGTAATAACCTTACCTGTGTTCTTTTGTCCGTATTATGTCCGTCCGTACCGTACCTCCGTTGCGTACCAGGCGTCGCGATCTAAAAATGACTGGATGTACATTGGATGTAAATGGATGTACTTTTGTTACTCAGGACGCAAAGTTCGTCGCAGCGATCTGATGGACGCTAATACGAAACGGAGGTCCGATACGGTCTGAACCCACCTTAACAGTCTCATCTCAATAAATATGATATTAATGTTGAATTCGAACTGAATAGATAGGTATAGTTTTGTAACAACTTAAAAACGACACTTACTACGGTTAACATTTTCTGATGAGTCTCCATTATCGCCGCCTTGGTCAATATCTACAGGAATGCAAGATACATCATACAATCACACCAATTATGGAACCGAAGGCAATTTTTATTAAGAACTTATGTGCTATGGATACTGGTCACTGTAGAGTGTTCGAAACGAAGCTAGTACTGAGATAAATTGGCGGCGCATAGGTGCGCCTTATATTCAGCCGATCAGAAGCGAGAAAATCTCTTAGTCAATTATCAATTTTTTTTTTAATTTAAATTAGTACTTTAAAGCTGGCTATATAGCGCGGAGCGCTCATGGCCGCGCTTGACAGACTGATCGTATGCGATCACGTTTGTTAAGCAAAGTTCATCCCGGTCCTGTGTCGGATGGGTGACCGTAAAGTGGCATTATAACTAAGCGCTTCCGTGTTTCGGACGGCACGTTAAACCGTCGGTCCCGGCTGTTCTCATTTGATTACAGTCGTTAAGCCAAGTCAGAGGCATTATAGGCGGCTTGATAAAATCCTCACTCGATAAAAAGAAGAAGATATAGCTGGTTTCGTTGAGCAAATAATAGGCCCTAAACTGAATATAATGACATGTGAAGGAGATCATTCTTTTTGGGCCTTGATCCGAAAGTGCCGACCAATAAAAAAGAATGGTCGTTTGGAGCAATAGTTGATTTAATGCACAAAAGTTGTAGGGTTACTTTAAATCAAGGTTTCATTTCAAAAATGCCAAAAATGAACAATATTTATTTATGTATATAAACTGCTAAAACTAATGATCTGAAGTTATTGCGAGACAAAACGATTTGTAGCCCATCTTAATACTAAATAATTAGCAACAATAATATATAAATGCTTCAAATCAAATTTCTTTACACTTTCAAAAATCCATAAATGTACGAAAATGGCGAATCTTTGAACCTGTATATTTTGACTTTGGTTAATCCTACAACTTTTGTGCCATATCAACTATTGCTCCAAACGACTAGTTCTAACCATATTATGTAGATTTATTTTTGTTGGCCGGCACTTTCAGAAAAGGGCCAATAATCTATAAGCCTGAATAATCTCCGATGTTTAATTTTAATGAAATTAAACATCGACAGTTTGTTTACACACATTCTTTCTGTAAGTTGACTGTAATAATTAAGTAAAAGCGCCGCCGGCGATTTCACCCGTGTGGTTCTTGTTCCCGTGGGAATACCCGGATAACTTGTAGCCTGTTTTTCCTTCCGTTTACTGTACATTAGACGGAAGACATTTTGTATGAAAATCTGTAGTTCTGCTACTGCCCACTGGAGGCGCTGTACAGATTCGCATACAAAATGTCTCCCGTTTACCTACTGTACAGTAAACGGTAAGAAAAACTCATGGCCCACTGATGTTTAAGCTATGTTACGGTAAAGTTTTATCTAAATCCGTTCGGTAGTTGTTGCGTGAAAGAGTAACAAACAAACATCCTCTCTTTTACATTTATAGTATTTTAAAGTAGGAATAAAGTAGTACCTAGTACATTTTACATTATTTTTCGCAATTTTTTGAATTTTTTAGATAATTTTACAGTAGTCTTACCACTCAAAGGGGACGGCACTCCGAAGACGGAGGCGATCTAAAACAAGAGAACAAAGAAACTCAATTCAAGAAAGAATCAACATCAAAATGCATTAACCATGACTTAAAATAATTAAAATGGCGAAATCCAAAAAGGCACCGCCATTACATAAAAAGAAGAAGAAGTAATAATTAAACTACAGTGCGACGAGGCCTATAATGAAGTTGTCACATGTGCCATAAGGCCTCTAATGAACGTGGCAAAAAGGAACTAACACCGCCATCTTGTTTTATTATTATCTTTATTTTTCAAGGGGTTTATCATTTTCGATATGCCAACCGCCATCTTTTTTTTACGTCAATTTTACTATCACCCTTGTCGCACTGTAAAAATATTTGTAATAGGTATTAGTTACTTATGTAAGTAATAAAGTAGCTTTGTAAATCGATTGTACAAACAGTAGGTACATACTACATTTACTTGTGTTAAAACGCGTCGAGAAAACAGTACCTACCTACAATAAGTGCTCATTAACACGAGGATGAATCGTGTTTTGACGTATCGTCTATTTTCACGATTAATTTATTTTATTAACGGCGGCAATGCTGTTTTCATGTCTCATATTCTGAAAGTAACTCATAACTTGCTTAAAATGCGGGTTGAAAGTGATATGTGGCGGCCCTAGGGCTGTAATAAATTTGAAAAAAGAATAGGGGGTGTCATGTCAAATCGATATCTGTAATCTCTTTGGACTTTTATTTACCAAAGGTATGTAGGCAAAGGCACAGAAGCCTATACAGCTTATTTTGCTACATCATAAAATAATTAAAATCGTAGAAACCTTACAATTTTTTTTTTAGAATATTCTGTTTGTTTTTTCTTTCCTCATATTCAAAATGAAAAGTAGAGTGTTTACTTTGGGTGTATGGACCCCTAACAGTCTCGAACTATCGGCGCCCTCACTTTGTTCGGGCGCCAAAACACTCGACTGTTATGGGTGTCATACAGCCCTTGGTAAACAATCTACTATTAAATGCCTGTGTTCACAGTTTCACACGCATCACGAATCGTGAAAAATGATAGGTACGTCTTAAATCACGTATAGTCTTTTAAAAATCGCGATCGTAAAAACACGAATCGTGAATGTTTTGATTTTCAGTTTTTATGACAAATCGCGGAAAAACACGATGTATCCAATTTGAACGTCCATCCGTCAGGACGTACCTATTGTGTTTTTGACGAATTGTCAATGAGGAATCCAGTGTAAATGGGCCCTTGCTGACTTAGATGTGTCGAGAAAACAGTAGGCTGTTGTAGTATTCATGTTTTGCTTGTCCCATTGGTTACTTTTTAAGAAAGTTGATTGTAATAATGGTAATGATGAAATTTAACAACAAAAACACCAAAAAAAGTGCAAAAGTGAGGTTATGTCCCTTTCCATTTGCATGTAAAGAAAAAGACAGAGGCAAACTTTCCAGCGTAACCGGCATATATTTATCACTAGAGGCCGGGCGCGGTTTCACCCGCGTGGTTCCCGTTCCCGTGGGAATTTTGGGATCATTTATAGCCTATGTTACTACTTGGGGTCTAAGGATTCTCTATACCAAATTTCGTCAAAATCGGTCCAGTAGTTTTTGAGTTTATTCGTTACATACAAAAATACAAATCTTTCCTCTTTATAATATTAGTATAGATTGGTCTCGCGTTGCTACAACTAGATACCGCGCTTCATACAAACAACGGATCAAAAAATGTGATCACAAATTTTGACGTTTTTAACCGACTTCAAAAAAGGAGGAGGTTATCAATTCTCTATGACATAAGCTCCAAGATGTCCTTTAAAATCTTTGATAAATTGCCAGAGTATCTGAAGGCCGAAACGGGTATTGGTGTGTTCATTCGCTCCTTAAAAAAGCTGCTTGTAGGAAAAGCTTACTATTCCATTAATACTTTGAGGAAAAGTTTCTAAATGTCTGCCCCTCTCCTGTTCGTTGCAGTGCCTTTCGAGGTGCATGCTGCGACAAAAATTAGTGTGGGTAGAATAAAACGACCGATAACCAAAGAATTAATGTATTCAACAAATAGCGGCAGGGCGTGGGTCTGGGTAATTATTCACACTGAGCAGGGTCCGACAATGCAACGGTACTATCCTGGCCAGCTGCAGCGAAGGACGTCGCGAAGCGAAGCGGCTATCGTAGCGGTAGAACGTTGCCACACGAGGGTAGTAGAGTATGAGGGCACTATAGATCCGCGGCCACAAAGGTGTTGATGGGCGGTACTTCGAACCCTGGAACATCAAACCAGCCATTGTATGGACTGTCCGATTCACCAGCCTGACAGCAACGCCTTAACCGCAGCAATTAATGCCAAATGCTAAGCTCAGGTATAGTAGGTTGCACTAAGCAGCGATCAAGGCGTGGCAATCGAGGCAAAATAACACAGAATTACACAATCTCAACTACAGGAACTATCTAAAAATTGAAATTAGCACAACGGTTTCACTAACAAAATCGGACTACAACATTTCCTCAAATTATCCAATAAATAAACAACAGAAGTAACACAATTACGTGATTCACTACATTTAAATTCCACATACAATCATTAATTAGACATAAATTAAGATTTTAAAAGTTAAAACGGTGGATTTCAAAAACAATTCAATATCGAAGGTAGAACTCACTAGCTACAAGACTACATAGAACTAAACTACGAAAAATCGTCTTACAACACTTACCCAGTATGGGGTTTTATCACTGCACACAATTTAGTAAAGAATATCTGAGTAAAAATTTTGTCTATTTCGTTATTTAAAATAGTTTTTAAGATTAGCGAGCAATGTCCGTGCTTCCAAGCGATCAAAATCGGTATGACGCTGGGTCGCAGGCGTGTCGCGGAGAGGGAAACGTTGAAAAAACTGGTCGCCGCCGAACAATAGATGCTTATCGGAATGCCGCAGGCAGTAACGCTAAATCCGAGTGAACGTAACTTTCCGTAGGCTAATTCTAAAATGTCTAGGAATCATACGTAGTTATTAAAAGCAATTAAACAATATCAATTAATTCCGTGTATAGTTTTAGGTATTAAATGTAATTTAGTTAATTAATTTGTTATTTATTTTGTCAATTAATTTCGTAGTAACTTTGAGAATAAAAAGGTTCAAGTGTTACAATACCCCCCTTTTTAGGATAGGATTTTTCCTACGTGAAATCCGCTTCTGCACTAACTAAGAATAAATAATGCATATAAGGAATTATAAATTAATTATAGGTAAGAGTAGATTATAAATTCATTGTTAATTATATAACAACTATAATATATTATAGCTTATGTGTTAAAATTAATAAAATTAATTGTAATATTTAATTTCTAAAATTTCCAAACTAATTATCTTTCAAATGAATTTATTATATACTGTTATTATTATTTATTTATTATATATTATTAATAAAAATATATTTATTTCAGAATTATAAATATTAAGTGTTAATTAAATTAGTATAGTTATAATATAAATTAATTTGTTAATAGGTTGTTTTTATCTTTTTTTTTTTTATAAGAATATTTATTATGTTTTGTAGTGTTTTAGCTTCAGATCTTTAATGTGCCAGATACCAATATTATTACCTTCACAATCTTCGAGAACGTATACCAGCGGCGACTTTTTCTGGATAATACGGCATTTAATGAATTTAGGAGCAAGTTTTTTCATGAAACGACTATCCTTGTCACTTTGGTAGTAAGTTCGTTTCCACACAGTATCACCCACCTCAAATTCCATTTCCTTCCGGCGCAAGTTGTAGTTAGTGGACATTCGGGAATGTGCCTTCAATAAGGCCGATTGAACTTTGTCGAAGGTATTATGCATAATTCCGAGATTTTCGGCGTACTCATCGCGAGGTGAAAATATAACATCATCTGTTAAGTCGGCGTCAAGATAATGTGAACCACAATTGACCAATTCACGACCGTATACCAAAAAGGCCGGTGTAAAACCTGTTACTTCATTAACAGAACTGTTCAGGGCAAACTGTATTTTTGTTAAATTACTATCCCACGTACGATGATCATTGCCAACAAATGAGGCTACAGCAACCATTATTGTTTTATTATATCTCTCCACGGTGTTAATCTGAGGCGTGTACTTAGGGGTATAACAAATGTTCGGTATCTTATAACGGAGAAGTAGGTTCTTTATAATATTGCTGGTGAATTGTTTTCCATTATCCATAAAAATAGTACTCGGAATACCGTGTACAAGAAATACATTATCCTCGAGCAAACGGCTTATAATTTCAGCTGTAGCACGTCTTATAGGGAACAACAGGCAGAATTTAGAAAAGCAACATGTTACGACAAAAATAAATGTATTTTGTTTACGAGAGACAGGCAATGGTCCTATAAGGTCAACACTGATCATTTGAAACGGTCTAGAACACTGTTTAGGTCGACCCATAGTGCCTAAAGTAGCGTGGTTTGGAAATTTGTACGCATTACAAATATCACAATTCGCAATGAATTTACATACATCACGGTACATTTCTGGCCAAAAATATTTGAGACAAAGGCGTTTATAAGTTTTGAAAGTGCCGAAATGGCCAAATGTTGGTTCTGAATGGTTTTCTGATAAAATCTTTACTCTGAGTTCAGAAGGTACCACTTCTTTCCATTCAAATTCTCTAGTCAGAGGGTTAAGGCCTTTCTTGTACCGATATAATTTATTGCTATCTAACTTGTAATTAGGATATGAAGCTAATGATTTTAAACAACCATTATAGATATCGAGATACCAAGAGTCGTTGGTTTGAATTATTGACTCGCTAGGCACGTCTGAATTAATTGCAGCAACTGGAACCGAGCGAGAGAGACCATCAGGTACAACATTATCCGAACCACGGCGGTGTTTAATCTCAAAATTGTAAGCTGATAATCGGACACCCCAGCGAGCCAGACGTCCAGTAGGATTATTCAAGTTTAAAAACCATTTCAAAGAAGCATGGTCCGTATAAACAGTGAATTTCTGACCATTTTCGAGGTAGCATCTCCAATGTTCAACAGATGTCAGCACCGCCAACGCCTCCCGCTCAGTCGCACTGTAGTTCCTTTCCTGATTGTTAAGGGATTTGCTCATAAAGGCAATGACTTTCTCGTCACCATTCGACGCTTGCGTGAGAACTGCACCGATGCCAAAATCACTCGCGTCCGTATGAACTTCAAATGGCTTCGAGAAATCTGGACATGAAAGAACTGGAGCTGTCGCAAGAGACTGCTTAAGTTTTACAAATGATGTATCGGCTTCAGAAGACCAACTAAAGGGGGGTGCATTCTTCTTTTGAGAAGTGAGTTTGTTAAGTGGTGCCGCAATAGAGCTGAAATTTGAGATAAACCTGCGGTACCAGGAAGCCATGCCAAGAAATCTCCTAACTTCTTTTCGATTACTTGGAGTCTTATAATTGAGAACAGCTTCAGTTTTTGCAGGATCAGCTTGTAGCCCTTTAGAGTCCACCACGTAACCCAGATAGTTCAGTTTTTCCCTAAAAAACTGGCTTTTTTTGAAGTTAATAGTAAGATTTGCAGTCCTTAGTTTTTCTAAGACACGATTTAAAAGGAAAATGTGCTTTTCGTAAGAGGGAGATATCATTATTATGTCATCAACAAAAACGAAAACTAGGTGCTCAAATTCCGGTCCATAAAAGAGTGAATCAACTAACCTCTGCTGAGTGGCCGGTGCGTTAGTCAAACCGAAGGGCATACATTTGAATTGGAATGTACCACGGCCAGGAATATAAAATGCGGTTTTGCATCGGTCCTCCTCTTTTATCAAAACTTGCCAAAAACTTTTTGAAAGATCTACGCTAGAAAGGTACTTAGCATCGCGAAGATTGTCCAAGATGTCAGCTATGTACGGTAGACTATACGCATCTTTCCTTGTAACAGCGTTTAACTTCCGACTATCAAGACAAAGCCGCAACTCGCCATTCTTTTTGGGGGTTAATAACACAGGGGACGACCATGGACTTTCGCACGGCTCAACGACATCTTCCCGCAGCATCTCATCCAACTGTTCCACCAATATTCGTTGTTTTTCGGGGGACATCCTATAATACCGTTGACGAATGGGAGCAGCATTCCCAGTGTCAATTGTATGCGATATAAGTGATGTTCTACCCAAACCACGCTCTTCATAAGAAATGTCCCTGAACCTGGAGATAATTTCATCAGCCGTTTCTCTCTGGTGTGTACTTAAATTACTATAAGAGCAAATGTGTTCAGCATCAGTATTAGTTTCAACATTAGCTAGTGTATTTGATTTAACAACTAATTCAACCGCTCCTAAATGTTTTGGAAAAATGTTAAACGTTCTCCAGAAGTCCATTCCAAGTATGAAGGAATCCTTAATATCCGGAACTATATAAAAATTTAAAATATTGGTTTGGTCTTTAAAAGTTAAACCCAGTTGGACCATCCCTACTGGCTTTAGTATATGACCACCGGCGGCCGTGAATTGTATATCGTCACACGAGTGAATTTGCAAGTTAGGATCAAGCAAATCCTCATGTGCGCCATTACCAATAATAGAGACAGCCGAGCCGGTATCTAATAACCCTAATACGTGAGCGTTATCGCCAAGTATAACATTCAAATAGGGCCGAGATAATATACTATTATTGCGAATCGAGGAAACGGTGTAGCAAGAAGAAAAGTTCGAAACGAGAGCCAGCCAATCATTCCATTCGGAAATATTAAAATTTGGGTGCCTACTTGTAACAGAGGTTCCTCGATTCGAAGAGATTAGTTTTTTGTATTCGAGTGACAGTCCGGACAATCTGGATAACGAACATCCCTCTTTCCACATTTAAAACAAATTAGAAATCGAGGCTTTGTACACTGGCCCAATGAATGAGATTCGCATCTACATCTCGGACAGTAAACTCGCCTGGGTTCCCCAGAATTATTTGCATAGGCTATTGGAGCGACAGGCAGACTTTTATTGGTATTGGAATAACTTTTGGAAGTAGCAGAGTAAGGTCTAAAATTATTATTTTTAGTGTAATTAGGATTCGAAGTTTTATTACTAACGTTGGAAGATGATGGTATATTCCGAAAGAATTCAGGTGCAACAGTATTGGGACCGACTTCAGGAGGTTCATGAAATTGAGCCATGTGAGACTGTATATTTTCATAGTTACGGCACAATTTTTGTAACTGGTCGATACTTTTTATTTCCTCAACCGAAGCTAGAGTGCTGGCATAGCATGGCCTTATATTGTGGAGAATAATTTCCAACCTATCCTCCTCACTCATAGGTCTGTCCAGTCGAGAGAACATTCCATGCATAATAGCTAGATAAATAATGATATTCTCAGTTTCACATTGAGTCCGAGAACGAATATCCGCTAACAGACGGTAATCGTAACCCTTAACGCTAAAGGCCAGCTTCAGAAGTTTCACCAATTCATCCCACGAACTAATTTTATCTTTTACACAGCGATACCAGTCAAGTGCATCATCAGTAAATATTTCAAACATAAAACACAAAAGTTTATTATTATCAATGCCTCGAGATATGGCAAATTCTTCTACCTTTTGGATAAAAGCACGAACACAAGTTTTTCCGGAATATTTTAATTTACCTATATCCGACAGCAAATTACGTTCACACGTGACAGCCATGACCTTGGTTTCCATTTCCTTTTCGGCCGGTAAAGATGTTGATGTTTGAGCGGGTTTTAAAGAAAGTATATTTTTATAATAAGATTTAAATTTAGAATTAATATCCTCAAATGATTCTGCCAGTCCAGGAGTCGCAGTTATCCTATTAATCCGATGATAAATATGATTAAGTAGATTTTCAGTTCTTAGAAAAAGGTTTTTTTCAAATGAGCTATTTAATTGGCGAAGATTGTTATAAACTTTATTCAAGGATTCCTTAACACCATCAATATCTTTATCCGGCTCTAAAAATGATTCCAAAATATCCTCGGTTGGAATATCATTAGAAAGTTTAAAGATTTGCCTCCGTAACTCCTGAACGGACTCCGCAGGTGTCACACCGCGAACTTCCACTTCATACGTTAATTCCGTTTTTTGTAATGACATAAATTTTATAGGGTAAGCCATTTTAAACCCAAAATACCGACCTATCAACCGCTCTAGGTAGGTGTTGTAAGATCACTAAAACACGCGCTAAGACTATGGCGCTAAAGTACTAAGGTACTAACTATACAACACAGTGAATAAAGCACAATAAATTGATCAACACGCGGTTAATTCAGAAATCATATAATAATTCAATAATTCTATTATGTTATAATTGTCTTAAAAATTTCAACTTATAGAAATGTCAAAATAATAAAATAGGATAATTCATAAAATATAATTCATGTTCACAATTTAAACAATTAATATTAATGTAAGTATTCAATAAAAGTTATAAAAATTTCAAATTGCAAATATTAAAATTATTAAGAATAAACCACGTATTGATGTAATTACACAAGTGATTATTTTATTTATAACTAGTTCCTCTAAAAACTAAATATAAAAGGCCAAGAAAACCAACACCAAGCAAAGCTACTAAAATGCTACGACCCTGTTCAGTGTGCTGCCAATCTATCAGGCGCCAATGCGACAAAAATTAGTGTGGGTAGAATAAAACGACCGATAACCAAAGAATTAATGTATTCAACAAATAGCGGCAGGGCGTGGGTCTGGGTAATTATTCACACTGAGCAGGGTCCGACAATGCAACGGTACTATCCTGGCCAGCTGCAGCGAAGGACGTCGCGAAGCGAAGCGGCTATCGTAGCGGTAGAACGTTGCCACACGAGGGTAGTAGAGTATGAGGGCACTATAGATCCGCGGCCACAAAGGTGTTGATGGGCGGTACTTCGAACCCTGGAACATCAAACCAGCCATTGTATGGACTGTCCGATTCACCAGCCTGACAGCAACGCCTTAACCGCAGCAATTAATGCCAAATGCTAAGCTCAGGTATAGTAGGTTGCACTAAGCAGCGATCAAGGCGTGGCAATCGAGGCAAAATAACACAGAATTACACAATCTCAACTACAGGAACTATCTAAAAATTGAAATTAGCACAACGGTTTCACTAACAAAATCGGACTACAACATTTCCTCAAATTATCCAATAAATAAACAACAGAAGTAACACAATTACGTGATTCACTACATTTAAATTCCACATACAATCATTAATTAGACATAAATTAAGATTTTAAAAGTTAAAACGGTGGATTTCAAAAACAATTCAATATCGAAGGTAGAACTCACTAGCTACAAGACTACATAGAACTAAACTACGAAAAATCGTCTTACAACACTTACCCAGTATGGGGTTTTATCACTGCACACAATTTAGTAAAGAATATCTGAGTAAAAATTTTGTCTATTTCGTTATTTAAAATAGTTTTTAAGATTAGCGAGCAATGTCCGTGCTTCCAAGCGATCAAAATCGGTATGACGCTGGGTCGCAGGCGTGTCGCGGAGAGGGAAACGTTGAAAAAACTGGTCGCCGCCGAACAATAGATGCTTATCGGAATGCCGCAGGCAGTAACGCTAAATCCGAGTGAACGTAACTTTCCGTAGGCTAATTCTAAAATGTCTAGGAATCATACGTAGTTATTAAAAGCAATTAAACAATATCAATTAATTCCGTGTATAGTTTTAGGTATTAAATGTAATTTAGTTAATTAATTTGTTATTTATTTTGTCAATTAATTTCGTAGTAACTTTGAGAATAAAAAGGTTCAAGTGTTACAATGCGATACATTGGTGCTTGCATGTTTTGTTTAGTCACTAAGTCGCATGTAACGCAATTTGTAATAAATAAATAAATCGTATTGGAATGTCCGAATTGCACAATAAAATGAATATTAAAAGATGTTGAGTCTGTGATACTTCGCAAGATGGGAAAAACGAATCCGTTTCTAAATCCTTGCTACTTATCTTAGATTCAACATTATCGTTCGGTAAGTATTCGTTATTTTTTAGATTTGTTGCACATAAATTTATATGCAATTTGGACTTGAATATTTCGAATACGAAATTACCGCTTATTGTTCTCATTATTTAAGAACACGATTTTGTATGTTCATTACATTCAATTCAATTTCCATAATTCTTATTAATGTCCTATTTCCTTTTCTTATTATTATTATTTTTTAGATATTCGTTGCCCTATGTATTTAATAACAATTTACAAACATCGATATTCACAGTTTGATGTACATCCTAACCAATAATGTAGTTGCTGTGCTGCCTGGGGCACAGAATACTTAATAGTACAAGCTGGGTAAGATTGAAAAGTTTTGCCGATAGGCAAAATTTCACACACTGAGTCCTGCCCCTTTTTGCTGCTGCACACACGTGCATTATCTTCTTTCTTCTTTTTTTTGACAATTTTTCTGTCAATCTAATTATTTCTTTGTTTGTTCTTTTTTATATTTTTTTTATTTATAAATGTAAAGTGATATGTATGTGTGTGTTGTTAGCAAATAAACTCTTTGTCTATCTATCTATTTTATCTATTTGGGCACTTGTAGTTCTACTTTAAATACCTAATATTTTTGTACGCTATCTTTGTAGGTATTATGACTGTTGGATGGAAATATATAAAAAAGAAATACGGCGAATGGATGAGACGCGCCATTGCATCGTCTTTATATGTAGGTACAAGCCGTTAAGTTACGTTTTTTTTATATTTGCTTTCTTTTTGTTATTATTATTCTATTTTACCTCATTGTTTTAGTTATTGTTCTCTAGGTTTAGTATAGGTACCTACTTACTATGCGACCACGACAATTACGCGCATGACAGGAATGCGGTTTCGTATTTTCAAAGTCCGCAACCTGTCTTTTTCACTGCCCTTACCCAATCTATATACTTAATTCAGGTTCGCAAAATTTGTGACGACTCGATAGGGACTTTGGCGCGTAGTACGCGGCCGAGTAAGATATCAAATTAAAGGTACTCGAGTCTATTTGTTCCGAAAACTATAAAATATACAAAATGTTAAACGTGATGATCACAAACTGCAATTAAAAAGTGTCATTATTTTCGCATAATTTGGAATCTTTCGTCGATAGCCCTAGTTAACTGTTTAATTAGCACAACAGTGATTAATTATGGACATTTGTATTTTAATATTTCTTTATTCCATATCTATTTTTGTCATACTGCGATTACTTCTTAGTTCATAGATGATTTTGACATTTATTATCGACATTTATATTTTAATATTTTTCCCTAATCAATAATTCGTTTTTAAAATGCTGCGATGGTATGTACTTAATATAGTTCATAGACGATTTTGGCATTTGTATTCTAATGTTTCTTTGTTGTATTCTTTAATATTATTATTTTTTGACATTGTTCTCAAGATGCCTCTTTGACAAATAGTATTGTGTAAATTTTGTACCTATTTATCATTGTGCTTAGTTTTTTTATATATAATCTGCAATTTTAATTTATTTTGGGTTGTTACTATAATTCTACGAATAATAATGTACTTATCTTAACTTGCTGTCGTTTTGGGCTAACTGTAAGCCATTAAGTACACTGTTTTAAATAAATAAATAAATAATTGATCGATAGCGCTTCTCGAGGTTTTGGTTTTCACTAAATTATTTTATGTTTTCCACAGCTGTCATGTGCCTAATTATGTTGACCGGGTAGTATGTCATATAATAAAGCGTATTATAACTCACCAAAAGAATGAGAGAGAAGAGGAAGAAAGTGATTCTCATGGTTAAGCCGGTATGAAACTTTTCAGGTAACTGATGTTACTGCTCGAATAACGCCCTTTTATACACGAAAAGTACCTATTTGCAACGTGTGCTAATTAAACAGTCGTGCTCTGTATTTGCTTAAGTAGTATTGTTTTGTTTGCCATATTTTTTTTGTCAGATCACAATTCGTCGCAGTCACTGTAGGCATTTAATCCATACCTTATCTATATACATATAATACAACTGTAAAATCAAAATTTCTGTAAGTACATTGAATATACAAAATACGAAAACCACGTATTCTCCCCATCGTTTTCTTTTTTGGAACTAAACCTGGGAAAGTGATAGTTAAGGAGTTATTAAGGATTAAAGTATTTTTTTTTTAAGATTTTCGTTTAAAGTAATAAAGCCGCAATGAATATCAAAACCACTCAATGATACGGGGCCCCGGTCGCCTATTCGTACCCTCTAGACTAGTCACACGCAAACGTTGTTGCATTTTTTAGGGTTTCGTAGCCTAAAACCTTAAAACCTAAAGCCTTAAACATTTCTACGGTGGTGTCGTGTGAGGCGGGTCGCTACGTTCCCTAAAATATGGTTGAGCGAAGCGATGGCTGGTTCATGCGTCATGCTCGTGAACGGGTGCTGCCAGTGGGATGGGTCTGCTCTTGTCTGATTGTGTTAAAATGTGTTGAGATATTTATATTTTTGTTTCAATTTTATAAATTCTATGTTATTTATGATGTTTTGAATTGAGAACGTGGCACTGCTTGATCAGAATAAATAAAAATAAGTAATGTTCTCCAATTATTGTAATCAAGTATATGAAAGCCATTATTATTATTATTTTTAATTTACTTTAAATACGCTTTATGATTATGACCCAGCTGATGCGTCTTCCAGTAACATTGTAAGTTGCGTCTTATATTAATGCACTTTTATATTTCTTTTTTTTGCCATTGTATTTTTTATATTTATACACTTTAACATAAGTACCTGAAGTACGTCATGCTCACTCAAACGTTTCTTCGGCGGTGTCGTGTGAGGCGGGTCGTTACGTTCCCTAAAATATGGTTGAGCGAAGCGATGGCTGGTTCATGCGTCATGCTCGTGAACGGGTGCCGCCAGCGGAAATGGGTCTGCTTCAGTCTGCTTGTCTTAACGTTGTGCTTAGAGATTAAATATTTTCATCTAAAATAAATTACTATCGACCTGTATGATGTACGTCACAACTTGCAGTACATTAACCTTGTAATGCGAGAAATGTTAAATGTAAGTCCTTCCTTACGAGTTGAAAATTGTTTACGGTTAGGATAACCATAAAATGTAATATTATAATTAGTATTTTCTTTTGTGATGGAAATTGACCTTACTGATATGTTAAGCTCACTTTTCAATTTGACGACTCTGTATGAAATAAAACAGGGAGAAAAAAATAGCCCTTGACGAGTTTCTTGCCGGTTCTTCTCGTTACAAGGTCTCCCGCCGTAGGGTTTGTGAACCGATGGCGTAGCTTCTTTGACGTTCATAAGTGCTTGTAACAGCCTAGACTGAATAAATGATATTGAATTTTGAATATTGAATTTTTGAATTTTAAAGGCAAAAAACGACACCCTTATAGATTCGGCCAAACCGATGTATGTCACAGCCACTTTATTCCAAAACTATGAGGATCACACAGTTGAAACTTGGTCAGTAGATGTATTCTGTAAACCGCTTTACGGTTTTTACACAAAAATAAAAAAATATATGAATTAAGAGGGGGCTCCCAATACATGGAACTGTTACTGAAAAAAAATTTTTCTTCTAACCTATACGTGTGGGATATCATTAGATAGATCTTTAAAAATTACACTGAGGCTTCTAAAACAGTTTTTTCTCAAAGTCAACCGTTTGAAAGTTATACACTTCCAAAGTGGAAAAATGTCACAGCCACTTTATTCTAAAACTATGAGGATTACACAGTTTAATCTTGGTCGTTAGATGTATTCTATAAACCGCTTTACGGTATTTACATAAAAGTAAAATAATATATGAATTAAGGGGGGGCTCCCAATTTTTTTTTCTTCTAACCTATACGTGTGGGATATCATTAGATAGATCTTTAAAAATTACACTGAGGCTTCTAAAACAGTTCTCAAAGTCAACCGTTTGAAAGTTATACACTTCCAAAGTGGAAAAATGTGTGTTATTTTAAAAGTTAGAGGGGGGGGGGGGGGGGGGCTCTAACAATAAATAATAATAAACAGGATTTTTTTATTATAGTTTTAGTAGTTTTAGGCGTGTACCCCTATCATTATTGACCTCGTTTGGAATCCCAAAAAATAAACTTAATAATCAACATTTCACTGCATTAAAAAGACGCATAATAGCACAAATGTGACAATAAAAAAAAAATGCAAATTCTTGCTTATAAGGGTCGCTGGTTGAGCAATTGTGCTACAATTTGTGGGTGTATAAGGGTCAATGCAAGTTTCAAATCGTAAGAGTGACCTTTCTCTTCAGAGCCTTCCTATGTCGTTACATAAAAAAAAAATAACAATAGCAGTTTTCAGCAATAACTCAGCGCTTTTACATTTTAGAAAGCTGCAAATCTGGATAAATACTATCTAGGTAGACCGAATAACATACCAAAAATACAGGTGTATCGGAATTATTTCGATTTCGAATGTAACATATTATTACTGGTCTAGAATGGACACCTTCTGGGTTAGCTCGCACGGTTCAACAGCAAACCTGTACCGTTCAAAGCAAAAACTGAGCAGGCGTAGCGGGTGAAATAATATTTTGAGAACTCAGAGCATAATTTAATTTAAAATGTTCTCTAACTTTCGAGAATCTATAGCGAGGGTCGTGTGTACAGTGATTACGAAAAGTTCATCATAAAAAAAACTTATTATTTTACGCAATCATTTGCTTACTGCTTTCAAACGCATTAACCGACTCCAAAAATTATTCACCGCGTTATTTTTTTTTATGTATGTTCACCGATTACTCGAACATGGCTGAACCGATTGAAATGATTCAAACGTTAATAACATCCATGTTTGTTCCCAAGTTGATCCATTTTGAATTCGGTTCAAGAAAACTTGAAAAAAACTGTAGTTTTTGTAACTTGTCGGCTTCGTTACCTACATGACATTATAACACTATTTTAAGTGTAGGCAACGGACTTATTGTAACTTTAAAAAAGATGAAAATAAAATAATATTTATCGAAAAATAAAACCTTTTATTTTAGTTTTATTTCTTTCATAAAAAGTTTATTTACAAAATTATTAAAAGTTTTGAAGTGCTTGCCTACATAAAAAAATTGGTAAAGAGACCGACGAGTTACGGAAATGACAGTATTTTCAAGATGTTCTGAAAACAACAGAACTGATTTCAATAAATCGGACTAACTTGGGATGGGATGATATTTAAACGTTTGAATCATTGCAATCGGTTCAGCCGTCATCGAGTAATCGAGTAGTCGAGTAAACATACATAAAAAATATGTATATACGCGACGAGTTGCTAAAATTCTTCTTATTAAGTCGTTGAAAAAAAAAAATTACAGGTAACAAAATTGTTGAAAACTACGTTGTTCGCACACTTGTATCAACAATATGTTGCTTTATTTCATAGATGATCAATAGCGCAATTATTGTCTCGAAGATGTTACAGTTTTCTTTTAATTTACGAACTTTTGTGAATTAACCAGTTTTACTAAAGGTTGATAGTAACAAAAACATTAAATTATTCATTCAAACATACTTACTTACATACTATTATAAAAATCTTCTATACTATAAAAAATTTTCTCCAGTAAATAAGACCTTAGTCTGGACTTGAAAACATTAACATTTGTTATACTTTTTAAGTCAATGGGCAATTTATTAAAAAGTCTGACTGCTTGATATTTTGCACTGTGTTTAACTACTTGTAAAGTTGGTTGTATGATGTTAGCTAAATCTTTTCTCCGAGTGTCATGACGTATTATTCTTTCTTCTATGGTTTCGTAGCTATCGGGATGCTTGACAAGGTCGGTGAGGAGAATAAGAATATAGAGGCAAGGTACGGTCAGAATTTCAAGGTTTTTAAAATGCTCCCTGCATAAGAAACTTATGTGCCAAATTAGGAGCCTCTAGACCGGTTTGGGTTGTGCGTTGATATGTCAGTAAATCAGTCAATCGGTCCGTCAGTCAGTTTCTTCTTTTGTATATTATTATTATTAAGATTAGTAGCAACAGAAAACGTTACCTATCTCAGATTTTTATTTTTTATATAATATACATACACGTAATAAATATACCAGTAATATCGTTTATGCTGTGAGTTGTATTACTTTTCACATAACCTTTAATAAAAGAAGTTGTGTCATTTGATGTAATTAGATTTTTTCATAAATTTTACAACACACTCTTAATAACTAAAGAATCGTTTGACAATGTTTCTTGTACAACTTATAACAAATTGTATTATTAATATGGCAGACACAAAAAGTAAAAGTTAGGTATCAGTTTACACGAAATCATGGTGTAAAATAATAGGTCGTACATCAAATACACATGAAAAATAAATGTGCTAAATGATTAATTAACTAAAGAATTTCATGAATACTGAAAAACTTTTAAGACCATTCCCTCAAAATTATACTAGAAAATAAAGCTAGCATTAATATTTACAGTTAATTTTATTTTATCATTCTTAGATTAAGTGTAAGAATATTTTAAACATCAAAGTCAATTTCCCGAAAATCATGTTTTTTGAGGTTAAATCTTTTTTCACAGAAATAACCTTCACACAAACACGTGTAAGTAAGCAAATAAGCGATAATTAGAGTAACTTATTCAAAAAACACATGCGCAACAGACTGAAATAACAATTATTGAGTACCTACGTACTTACTTGTACATACAAAAAACTAAATACGTCATCTATTTAAAACAATCTTCGCCATCAGAACAAGGAATGTAAGTAGTCTAAACATAATAATGATTAAATATGATAATAATAATACCAAATCATGCCCAAAGTTTGAACTACTTATTTTATTTTTATTTTATTTACTTGGGACAATAACAGACAACAGACAAAAAAATAACTTACAAGAACAACAAATGCGTGTCTGCGTCCTATTACAATTGCGCACAGCATTTTATCTGTAGCATTAAATAGATGACACAGAAATTATACCAAATTTCATATTAAAAAAAAAAACTTAATACATGAACAATTTAAAAAATATTATAACTTAATGAACTACTAGAAAAACTTATTTTTGTGACGGGGTTAAATTATAGTTTAAACATGGGAGCTTTTAAAAGATTGAGCATTACAATTGAATATATCAACAGTTGTACAGATATCATTGTAAGCCACACACATTCTATTCAGTGGATTGTTTTTAGATACATTATTCCTAGATACAGGTACAGAAAACAGTTGTGGTTTACGAACTGACCGATTTGAGGTTTTAAAATGCACCTGATGTATCAAGCTACCATCAAATAATCCATTAGCAATCCGATGAAGTGTGCTCAGGTCATTTATCCATCTACGTTTCTGAAGGCTAACCATAAATTATAGTGCTTAAGGCGATCCGAGTAATTAGGTATTTTTTTACGTATGCCATCTTTGATACATAATGCTCTCACATACCTCTTTGAATGGCCTCCACTCTGTATGTGTAGGTATTATAAATTGGATACCATATTCGGGAACAGTATTCAAGTACACTTCTTACCAAGGCACTATATAGAATTATTAAAGATTTTATATTTCTAAATGGCCGAGCGGTACGAAGAACGAAACTTAGCATTTGATTTGCTTTATTACAAATATAATCATAATGGTGCTGAAATGAGAGAGAAGAATCAAAGTATACTCCCAAGTCACGTACTGTACCTGCACGAGCAAGTGCAGACTGTCCAACCGTATAATCTAATGACATTTTTATTTTTTCGTGAAAGATATTATTTGGAATTTTTCTGCATTAAGTGACATTTTGTTGCAATCACACCATTTCAAAACAGAGTTAAGGCCATCCTGCAAAACCTCACAATCCTCAACGTCAGCAATGCGCTTAAATAACTTGATATCATCAGCAAGGGCCAGGCTGGTGCAATTTATAGTCGCAAGAAGATCATTGATGAAGATCAAAAATAGAAGGGGACCCAAATTTGAGCCTTGTGGGACCCCTGAGCTTGGAACAAAAGGAACTGAATCATAGCCATACAGCGCAACAACACAAACACCCTAGCAGACTCCCGTGGATACCCATATAGAACGCTTTGGTCAAGAGTATTTAATGATTCACACGGTCAAATGCCTTTGCAAAGTCTAAGTAGATAGTGTCCACCTGTGTCCTATCGTTCCTTGTGTTGGAAATTTGGTTATTTCGCGAAGTTCTGTCCTACAAAAAAAACCCCAAAACGTGAAACTCAAGTCTACCGATGTGTGAACTACAAAGGACCTCACATGACTTGGACAAGAGTTGCCCTATGTTCACGAAAGAGGAAATTGTACGAAAAATTATAAGCACAAATAATATCTTAATATCAAGTCTTAATAACTTGTGTAAATCTAAAAATCTTGATATATATCACTCTAGTTTAGCAGTTGCGAGGCGTTTGTTATGTGAGGAATTCTTTAAGTAAATGTCAATTTAAGTAACTTTAACTAAACACATTATAGGCACTGTCTTAGTTTGTAATAGTTTTAGATTAAGTTTTCCAAGAGCATCTTATTGTCCACACTTAACCATTTAAAATATGTTTTATATACGTGAAGACCTATTATTGCCTTACTGTTTTTATGTCAAAAATCAACTCTGTCTACTCGGTGTTGGTCTTCCAAACATTAAATAAATAAATAAATATGACTTATAGGCGAGCACTTCAGGTTATTCGTTCTAACCCCACTGATGTAATAACGTTGTTTTATTTCAATCGGTTCAGCCGTCTTCGAGCAATCGGTGAATATACATAAAAATATAAACGACGCCCACCGAACGTATTGATAACCTCTTCTTTCTTGAAGTCGGTTAAAAATAGACATGTTATAAATAGTAATTGTCTTGGTCTGGGTGTATACAATGTTCATTCCCTTGCATGTCATTTTTAAACACTGCCCAAATTTCGAGGCATTTTAAACGTATAACTTTTTTTATTATAACTGGGCAGGCATTTGACCACCTCGTGCTTAATAAACAGGATGTGGTCTAAGTGTTACTGCCCTCGCCCTGGAAATGCCTGATCACTCTCGCCTTGAAGAGGCCAAGGTTGTAGGAATCCGGGAACACATGAGCAGGCAGCGCATTCCATTCTTTAGCGGTTCGCATAAGAAATGTGTTAGCAAAGCGCTTGGTACGGACCGTTGGAATGTCAACGATGTACGGGTGGTAAGCTAACCTGCGTCTGGTACACCGATGGTGGAAAGGGGCTGGAGGAACAAGGTCGTGCATTTCTCTCGCACACTCTCCAAAGTGTATCATCCTATAAAAGACCGATAAACATACAACTTTGCGGCGGTGACTGAGGCAAAAAAATCTTCAAATTGCTTGACAATCATGCTTCGTGCCCACTGTGTATTGTGTAAGCAAACGTACTTTTTTGGGATAACTTATTAATATTTTAGAACTGGGTGATATTAGAAGAAAAAGCACGTGTTTCGTTAAACTCTTCAAATATTGTAGTTGTAGTGCAAAAAAAATACCTACTATTTGAAAAATTATTTATTTGCCATTTCAATCTTTCACGTGGCCCATGATATAAAAAAATAAACGTCACTTTACATATAAAATACCGGACAAGTGTGAGTCGGACTCGCTCACCGAGGGTTCCGCACAAATTTGTGTGTACCTATTAGGTACTTATTGTACGAGTAAATAATTCGTCTCGCAGTTTTTTCCTAATTTTTCCTATAATTCAGTTTCCAAAACTAAGACTATATTTTTTATGAGATAATTCGTATGCATAGTTTTCAGTTTTTTTCCTGTATTTCTGGTAAAAGACGTTATTACTTGCCAAATTTCATAGTTCTAGGTCAACGAGAAGTACCCCTTGAATGTTGTTTCCCATGAGAGTGTCGAAATAAACGTTTTTTGCGACATAAACGATTCTAGCTTTTTTTTCATTAAACAAGTTTGGTTTTTTACAGCTTTAACAGACTGTTGACCTGAATTTATGGTTTTAATTGTTTTAAACGGAGACTAACAAACGGACGGTCAACAAAATTATCCTATATGGGTTCTGTTTTTTTCTTTTGAGGTACGGATACGGAACCCTAATAAGAACCTGCAAAAATAAAAGCCTAATCGCAGTTATATCAACTGAACATCTGATTAAATATACTTAAGTAGTGCCAAATGGAAAGAAGGCCGCTATTTAAATGGCGATTATGGATTAAATCCTTCATTTATTTTTTAATCTTGTAAAAATGAGATCTTTCCTCTTTATCGCTACAGTGCTGTGCGCTGCTGTAAGTTGCTTTTTTTATATTATTTTTTTATAAGATTTTGCATTTACAATGTTCTCTTATAAAACTTATATATCATCAAACATCGACTCGGCTCACATCACAAGTTATTCTCAGATGTGACTCGAATCACCTTTGCGTTCCGGCCCACTGCTATAACCATTAAGCTTCAAGGATCGATTTTTTCTAATATTTCTAATTTTAATTTTATATTGTTAAAAGAGGCATTGTTGGACGAACGTGTAAATGTGGGCCGAGGCGAAACCGAGGCACACATACGTAAGTCCATTGGTGCCTATTTGTGGCCAAGGCTTGTATAGTACTTTCTAAAATAATGCGCGGAAATTAAAACTAATAGCAGGTTCCTTTAACTAAGCAGAACTTTTTAATTAAATAGTACAGTCCCGCGTTAAAGTGTTCATTTGTTTTTTTTTTAATAAACAGTTTTCTATTTTGCGAGTCAGTTCGATATTTAAATAAAACCTTTGATAAGCTACCTCCTTGGTTGCCATGTTTCAGAGTAAAAGATCGTTCTATTTTTGAATTACACGACAGATAAGAGTATAGTTAAGTAATTTATTTGGCCGCTAAACCACGAATTCAAATTGAGAATACTTGATATTTAATACGTGATGCTGATGCAGGTGGTGTGTAAAATTATGATAGTGTTATAAGTTAAAAGTTAAGTTAATAATATAAAAACATATAATTATACATATAAGTATTTATGTGTAGAAATATATATAAAGGTCCATGACTCAGGTACAAATGCTCGTATTCATCATACAAAAATTTGCTCCTACCGGGATTCGAAACCGGTACCTCACAGTAGGCCACACCTTGAAACTGGTGTACGCACCACTCTTACACGGAGTTCATCAGATATTTTTGTCTGTGGTTCTACCAGTAGGACTTCGGGCAAGTCACATCACATGAGATCCTTGTTGCCCGTTGGCCCACTTCTAAAAAAGGAGTATGTTCACCGATTACTCCAAGCCGGCTGAAGTGATTCAAATGATAAATATGAAACAAGAAAATATACTAGAAAAAAGCAGGGAGTCCGTGGGAGTCCGGCCCAATGCACTGGGCCGGACTCCCAAGGATGCGGGTTCGAATCCCGTCAGGGCGACATGAGACTAGTTGCTTTTTTCTAGTATATTTTCTTGTTTAATATTTATCACATAAAAATAGCATTGTAAAATGCAAAATTGAAAAGTTATTACTGATTCAAATGATTCAAGTTAGTCCCATTCTTTATTTGAGTACCTACATGTATTTTTTTTTTCTTTCTAGATCTGTGTCACAGTAAGCAGCCCCGTGCCAGCATGTAAGTTAACTTTTACTAGAATTATAATTAAGACGAAAGAGCTGCGGCCAGATACTGATAACAAAATTGTTTATACAGTAGAGTAATTGTGACAGGTGAAACGGCACTTTCTGAAAATAATCCTGCCTGCTATGAACTGTCTTCCGTAATGATTTGCTCGTATCCAGTTCCAGTTTAGTAAGTATTGACTCCATTCGTGTACAAAAAAATAATATTATCTTTATACCTACATTCTAAAGCAGCATTATTTAAAAAAAAATGACATTGGCGTTGGCACCTGTCAAATTACATACTGAATTAAAAAATCTGACTGATGATGGATGATCCAAATAAAATAAAAACGTAATACATTATAACTTTTCGAATAAAACGTTTCACAAAGAGACTACTGTTCGACCGGGAAGTTCTTAGCTTATCAACGGACAGTGCTTATTCAAAAACTATTAGTGGATTTCATTTATTACGACCTTGGTTGTAGCAACCATTTATCTATAGCGACGTCAAATCTAAGTCCCTTACATGCCTGGGATCTGATAAAGCTGATAAGTTTCTTGCGATAATTAAATAAAATTTATGTGAAGATTTGTCACTGGATTTAAAAGACGTATATAATTTTAGCTGTAAAATTAAAAACTGTGTTTCTGTAGTCAAATTACTAAATCAGCGTGAATATCTTTACTCCCCCGAGTTATCACTTAGTATCTTAAATTCAAATTCAAATTCAAATTCAAATTCAAAGATTTTTATTCAAATAGACTTATAGATAAGTACTTTCGAATAGTCCAAAATTTTTTTCCCCTACCAGCCATTCAGGACATCTTTTAACTGATAAGAAGAACGGCCGCAAGAAACTTATCAGCTTTAACAGAAACAACAACATTTACAATGGAACATGTTGTTGCCAAGCACAAATTTACAATTTTGAAATTCATATTATTTTATTTTTAAATAAGTTAACCCCTCTTTTGCGTAGTAAGTGGCTCGACTATGCATACACTAATTATTCTTCAGAAACGCCAAAGTTAATGTTGCTGTCCGAGTTTTTAAGTTTAGAAACGGACAAATACAATAAATTTGGTATTTCCGCCGTGTGGTGACGGCCTAAGAATACAAGTGTCACCACTCCCTTACATGCCTGGGATGTCGTAAGAGTCGACTAAGAGGCTCGACGCATTGAACATTGCGAGAGAAGGAAAACTTGAAACAAACCCTCTACCAACCCGTCTGGCCAGCGTGGCAGCAGTAGGCTAATAGCCTCCTATGAACGCCACAATAGGCGTGAGCTAGGAGAAGCCTATGTCCAGCAGTGGACGTCCACAGGCTGATGATGGATGGATGGATACTATTGGAAATTGGTTTAATTAGTGGACACCAATAATATTTAGGATCGTATAGGTAGTTTCATTTTCTCTTGAATCACTATGGTTATTTACTACAATTACTGCAAAGTCGGTCTCGCTCTCGCGCGTGTCCTTTTCTTATTACTATCTCGCTTCAATCGAGTGGCCCCTTAAGGTGTCAACTACTCTGAGTTCCTATTTTTTTTTTATACTGGGAGAAATGCTTTTACGCATCCCTCGCCCCCAAGTGCAGGGGCGATTCGAAATGTTGGACTCACCTGGGCGGGTACTACCAACTAAAAATCCTAGTATTTGCCCTCCAGGCCGCCATTGGTCACGGGGGGGGGTAGGGTTCGCAATCACCCCTAAAGACCAGGACCTCTATTTTTGAATCACTCGTCGCGCGAGTGGCGAGTCGAACGAGGAGGCGATCAGGCGATTAGCGACCTTGGAAACGTAGACATGCGCGCTTTTCGCTTTGCCCCTTGCGCGCTCGCGTTGGGAGGCGGTACGACAGACGAAAAGCGAAGCTACGTATATACGGGCAAAGTCGCTTTTACAGAATACGGAAACTCAAACGTCGCACGAAAATCAGTAGAATCCTCGAGACGAGTAAATCAAAAATAGAGCTCCAGGCGGCCGTGGCCCGGTTGGAAGATGGCTGAGCAAGTTTAGCCATCTTAAAGGCCCGCTAGAGGCCAACGAAAATCAGATTGCTTTACATGATCGTCTGTAATATCAATATTAATGAAAAACTGAATTTCAAATTAAGATGCAGCAAACTACAGGACTAACACTAGTGACTATGTTACTCAAAAACACGATTGCATAAAATTTTCTCGATAGAAAAAATTGCGAAGTTGCCTCCAAATCACTATAATAATTTTCTTCTTCCACTCGAAACCCGAAGAAAGATTTCTGATCTTCGTTATCTAATGAAAATAGCTCAAAATAAAGTCAATTGCCCCGAATTTGTTTCCAAATTAAAATTGAATGTACCATTCCGTCACTGTCGTCCAAGAAATCTGCTCCATGCCCCACTCGTCCGCACGATGCACCACAGAAATGTTTTTTATGTCCGTGCCAGTAATTTGTTCAACAGTATTAACAAGCGAGACATTAATGCTCTTGACCTATTTTGTGATAACTTGTCAACTGTTAATAGAGTTTTGAGTAGCTCTGTATAGTGTCTAATTTAATTAGGTATATAAAATTAATATGAATTAATTAGCTGTATACTGAAAGCAAGCGTAAAACAGTTATTTAACCAAGTGCTATCTGAGGAGGCTTGTAAATGGCTCTTAGTAGTATAATTCATGTATCTACCTTGAAATGTTAGCTGTAAGCCCCCCAAATAATGTAAAATAAAAATAAAATAAATAAAATGATTAACACGATAAACTGCTAGTATTCAAGTAATACATTAAAATAAAGCTTGGAACTTTTTAGTATAATTACACTATAGATAAGGCAGGGCTTATGTTATATATTTTTTGTAAATAACCTTTAAAAAAAGAATTTCCTTCATTTCTTCATTCCGGACCGGCCGAATGGGGCCGGTGAATTATATAGTAAAAGATGCCTTATTTCATATAGAAATAAGGCAGCATTTACTTTGCAGTTCGCCGTTGCAGTTATTACTTTTGCTTTTGGCCTAGAGCGCGCCCTTACCTACTCTGAGGTCCTGGGTTCGAATCCCGGTAGGGGCAAATGTTTGTATGATGAATACGAGTATTTGTACAGTCGGATAACATCCCGGTTCACCAGTAGAGTTATTTTAGGGAGCTTCATTTAATAAAGTTAAAGATACATAGACAGCGTTTATATCACTACTAATAGAACATTAATAAGTTTTATTATTTATTTATTTAATACTTCATGCACAAATTGGATGTACATAGGCGGACTTAATGCCATAGGCACTTTCTACCAGTTAAGCTTAGGGTGATGTGGAGACTAGTAAGAGGTAGGGTGCACGCACAACCAGTGTAAAAACTAACTGAAAATAATAATATATATATTTATATAATAAAACACTACATACTTACATAAATACTAACAAACAATTTTTTTTTTAGTGGTTTTCATTTGAATAGGTACTGAATTATTTACTTTACCTTAGTTCTTTAAGAGAAGACTTTTCCCAAAAGACGCTACTGTTCAACTGGGAAGACCCCGATTGTACCTGAGTTTATATATATTTCTACACATAAATAATTATATATGTATTTATATCCGTTACCCAAGTATCCCATAACACAAGCCTTACAGTGCTTACTTTGGGGTTAGCTTAATTGGTATGAGTGAAAGAAATATTTATTTATTTATTATTCAAATGTCACAATAATCTTAGATGTCATAATAATTTCCTGCCAATATAATCTCAATTTAGTTTAATATTATTAAATAGATTATGTCTTAGGAATTTCTATAGTATCATTTCGGTTAAGGATGACTCGTCTAATTTTTTTTTTTTACTGTTTTTAGCTTCAACTCCAGAACAAGAGAAGGCCTATAAGGATTGTAAGTAAATACTCTATTAATATACATCACAGTAGAGAAAAAAATATATTAATTTCGCCAAAAAGTCTACTATTATCCTCGAATTTTTCAGTCGGTTCCATGTAAAAGACTTTAACGCGTTCTGTCTTTTACACAGATATAAATCTATGTCAGTATTTATTACCTTTAGGTATATTATGTAGTAGTTATTAAAAAAAGGATATAAGTTAGAAATAAAAAAACTTTTACGGATATCAAACGCGCTATATTTCACGAACTAAGTTGTAATTGTCCGTATTTTTAGGTTTTTAGGGGTTTTTTGATTTTCCCGACGTTTCGGCACCTTTTCAGCTGCCGTGGTCAAAGAGAGTTAACTCTTTCTCTTTAAAGAGTTAGAAGAGTTCATATTATGAGCCTGCATTCTGAATCTTCCCACGATAGACTTGGGCTATTGTCAAATAGGTAGGTACTATAGAAACTTAACTAATTAACTAGTCACGGGATGACAGTCACCGTGACCACGGCAGCTGAAAAGGTGCCGAAACGTCGGGAAAATGAAATAGGAATCCCCTAAAAAACCCAAAAATACGGACTATTACAACTAAGTTCGTGAAATATAGCGCGTTTGATATCGTAAAAGTTGTTTTATTTCAATGAACAGTGCGCGAAAAAACTTAAAAGCGGAGACCGATAATAAATCTTATGTACCTATCAATATAAAAATACATTTTTGTGTCTAACACCCATATTCTAAGTCGTTCCTCCAAAACTTACTCGTCCTCGACTTAACGAAACCTCATTGAAAACCTCTTCAAAATACTCCTCGAAATCGGTATTCTAAGTCATAACTCCTTAAGGACCTGGAGGAGCCAAAGAGTACGTAGGTAGCCATTCCGTGTTAGGCCTAGCGCACACTACTATTTTTACCCACCACGAGGTTGAGTGGAGTGTAAAAAGTTTTGGAGGAACGACTTAGAATATGGGGGTTAGCCTCGCGAAATTCGAGAACGGTTGGGCTGATTTAGCTGATTTTGGTTTTGAAATGTTTATCGTACCTAGTCCAGGGAAGGTATGAAAGGTAAGAAAAGGAAAAATTGCAACATAGTAAGTAGGTCAGTCATCCCGTGACTACGGCAGCTCAAAAGTTGCCTAAGCGTCGGGAAAATAAAAAAACCCATAAAAAACAACAAAATACGGACAATTACAACTTAGTTCGTGAAATATATCCGTAACATTTGTTTTATTTCATAGTAAGATGATATCTAATAAAATAAAAAAGCTATTTAATTTTTCTATATAAATTGTTCCTACCTACTTCCTTGTCAAACACAGTATCACCATTGGAAATGTGATACAAAGTTACCGGGGTCTTCTAGTAGATTTATAAAAATACTCGCAGTTAACAAATTCATTTTTTTTCAGTTCAAAAAAATTTGAGTGGTAAGTAATAATCAGTAATCTGCCCACTAATTGTCAACAATGAATTGCCCCCTGCAACAAGTTGTGCTAACATTCCAAAATAGGCTATATCTACATTTTGTTAAATCAAGATTTAGCCCTACAAAAATATCAAATATTTAAATCTAGATTTAATATTTTGACATTTTCGTATGCGTTAAATCTAGATTTAATTACTTAAATCGAGATTTAACAAATTTTGCTGCAAGTGTAAATCTCTGTAAAGTGTCTGTTATCTTGTTTTGTGAAATAAACTGTGCGGTGCCGCATAACAGTTTGAAGTAATTCAATTCAATATCATTTATTCAGTCTAGGCTGTTACAAGCACTTATGAACGTCAAAAAACCTTGTATCGAGAAGAACCGGTAAGAAACTCGTCAAGGGTTATTTTTTCTACGTATTAATTCATACAGAGTCGTCAAATTGAAAAGTGAGCTTAACATATCAGTAAGGTCAATTTCCATCACAAAAAGAAAATACTAATAATAATATTACATTTTATGGTTCTCCTAACCGTAAACAATTTCAACTCGCAAGGAAGGACTTACATTATAACATTTCTCGCATTACAAGGTTACTGTACTGCAAGTTGTGACGTACATACAGGTCAATAGCAATTTATTTTAGATGAAAATATTTAAGCTCTAAGCACAAGTTAAGACAAGCAGACTGAAGTAGACCCATTTCCGCTGGCGGCACCCGTTCACGAGCATGACGCATGAACCAGCCATCGCTTCGCTCAACCATATTTTAGGGAACGTAACGACCCGCCTCACATGACACCGCCGAAGAAACGCCGAAGTATAAATTGTCAGAGCGATATTGTAATATACATGGAGGAGCACGAGATAGTAAATTTTTAGTCACCCATCTTGTGACCGACAAATGCGAAAGTTGCTTAACCTCAAAAATCTCAAGTCGAGCGCGCGAACCACTGCACCACGAGCTCCTCGCACCTCACTATTTCGGTATAATTTTGATTTTTTTTGCTTAGAAATATATGTAGTAAGTTGGCGAAAATACCTAATTAAAAACTAGCATAATTATTTGGTTGGAATTTCTTTAGTATGTACGAACATTCAAAAAGTTTAATTTCGATTCTGCATTCAAATATGTAATATTTTTAAGTGGGTAGTAAAAACAGGGTTCATAAATATCTGATATTTATTATAAATATCAGATATATATATCAAAAGTTTAATATATATCCATTTTGTATGAAAGCAATATTATTATAATTTTGTATTATTTATGTATAGGTACTTACCTAATATTTGCATAAATGTTACATGAACATAATTAATTTAAAAACACACAAAAAAACTTACTCTTTTGTAACGATTTTTTTCTGACACGAAATATGCCATTAATTGTTCCGTGTGTGCCGACAGAAGTGTTGCCATTTATGGATTAGAACTTAGTATTTGGGAGTATGTTATATCTCTACTCCAATGCCATCTACATTTGGGAAGTAGAAATACAGTTACTGCCAAAAATTACTTAATAATATAATTTTTTTAAACCATTTTTGTATTGATATACCTATATCATAAAAAAAGATTTGATATAATTATATCGGATATATATATCATAATATATATCCTCAAACCCTGAGTAAAAAGGCTTAAACTGATTAATTTTGATTAATATTTTACATTATTTTTAGAACTCGGAATAAAAACGAAAAACTACAATTATGGTGAGTGAAAAATTAATAAATTAACAAAATAACCTTTTTTACAGCAAAGTGTCACAATCACAATCCATCAAGACTATATAGTCGGATTTTAAGTAGATTAATTTGACAGGTGCCAATGTCACTTGTTAAAAATAATCCAGCTCTAAACTTTTTCGTGAAGATTTGCTGAGATCCAGTTCCAGTTCAGTAAGTATTGATTCCATTCACGAATCTACACTTTAATATTATCATTAAGCTACATTTCACTGCAGCATTTACAAAAATGACATTGGCACCTGTCAAATTACTCAACTGAATTGAAAATCCGACTATAACAGCAATAGTGTAAAAATTCTCTATTTCAAATTTTGGGTGCAAACAGTTGATCTAATTTCAATGTCACTAACGTTCTCTTGATATAATTTTTATTTGACCTAAAAATATATGACATAATTTTTATTTAACCTAATGTTCATTTCTTATAATTATTATTTTCAATATTTTCAATTGTTCCGTGTGGTGACGGCCTAAGAATACAAGTGTCACCACTCCCTTACATGCCTGGGATATCGTAAGAGTCGACTAAGAGGATCGACGCATTGAACACCTGTGCGAGAGAAGGAAAATTTGAAACAAACCTCTACCAACCCGTCTGGCCAGCGTGGTAGCAGTAGGCTAATAACCTCCTATGAACGGCATAATAGGCGTGAGGTAGGAGTGGCCTATGTCCAGCAGTGGACGTCCGCAGGCTGATGATGTAGGTATGATGTATGTATATTTTCATATATATATATATGAATGTCCCAAATTGTATTAACTAAGAAATCATTTTTTCATCTTTCAGATAGTCTGAAGAAGTCAAGTAAGTATCTGGACCAAACCTTCTTTTCACTTTTTATCTTAATACAAATTCTAGTTTATGTTTTTAGATTTTGATTTTAGTTATCTATAAAAGTAAATGAGTACTACAGTTAATACGTCATAATACTTTCGCCACTTATATAGCCCTTTGGGAGACGCCTTTACCCAAAGAACAAACATTATGATCGCTTGTTTGAATTCAGACGCACAAAAATTATAATACCTAGTAAAAACAATTTTTTTGTGATACTATCTACTATAATAGGAAAAAATTGTGCGGGGAATCCTCCTATGCACTCAATAAAATGACTATGTATTTTTTTTTTAGTTTTTAACTTTTTACCTAGTTTACGTTTTAATAATTACTTTTGTTTCAGTTGAAAAAGAAGAGGGTAAATATTTTAGAAATCATTTTTTTAAGTGCGTGCTGTCTGTCAAATATTATATTAATCTTTAAAAAGTATATATAATAAGTATATATAAAAGTAAGTATATATAATATAAGTTTAAAAAGTATATATAATATCATAGTATCGTCTTATTCCTCTGGTTTGATTCATGTAAAAAATTCAATGTAGAACTAGTTTTTTTTTTGACAATACTTTTGACGCTATTACACCTTTTGACCACCTCCGTGGTAGACTGGTACGCACATCGGTTTCAAGGTGTCACCTGCTTTGAGGTCCCAGGTTAAAATCCCGGTAGGGGCAAATGTTTGCATGATGAATACGTCCATTTGTTCCTGAGTCTTGGCTGTTTATATATAATCATATAATTGTTATTATTGTAACCCGTGTTTGTTTTAAATTTTTTGCATGCCCTCCCTGGGCGAATGTATTAGTATTCTATTCTATATATTTCTACAAAAAATATATGTATTATTAATATGTATTTCTATCCGTTATCCTAGTATCGCAGAACACAAGCCTTACTTCGGGGCAAGGTTAATTGATAAGAGTGTAAGAAATATTTATATATTTATTACACACCCCTGAGGAGTTACCGACGTTGATTTGATCGCTGCATTAACCCAGATAAGCCTGAAACATTTTTTTTCTGAAACACTTTCTATTTATTTAAAAAAGTTTTAAAAACTTTATTGTAGCTATGAAAGGATAATAATAATTTAATATTTATGTTTGGTAGGTCTCAAAACATTTAATACTCCAACAGAACAATATTTGCAGCAGGTCAAGCATTTTTGTAACACTGGCGACAGCGAGATTTTTTGGTTGAGGGTCGAGCAAATGTTTGATTGTGAACCCTACTTGTCCTTCTTATGCAGACTCTGGGACGAAGACAATGCCCCTATGAATACATTAGTTAGATAAAGGTGTTATTCCAACACCTGCGGAAAAAAAGAATTCAAGGCGAAAATCCTGCAAATGATGAACCCGAAGGCGATGAAGAAGTGGAAACGTCTGTCCGTCCGTCTAAATATAGGCATTGGTTAGGATGTTGCAAAGGGGGTGCAGGACTTGGAAAAATTTCAACTGATTTTGTATGGAGACGGGACAGAATATTTTTGAATGATTTAGTATTTAGAATGAATTTTATTAAAATGCGAATATCTCGAAAACGGTGCGTCGTAGCTAAAATGTAACAAAATTTTCGACCCCCTATGGTGCCCTCAGAGTTACTAAGGAGGCATCCGATGGACATATAAAAAATATATAATTACACCTGATATATTTTCCCCCCTAAAAAATTTTTGGGAGGTAAATATATCAGCTAAGGGTGCTCGGGGGGCAAAGCCCCCCGCCACCCAACAAAATGTAACAGACGTTTCAGGTTAGGTTAGGTTAGAACTGTGACCGAAACGTTTTTATTTAATAATCGCTTTTTCAATTTATTCGTCTATTTTTTTTCGAAAGCTATGACTTTTTAACACTTTTGGAAAAAAGTTAGTGTTATTTTTATGCACCACCTTTGCGACACCCGGACCCTGTGGACCTGTCCAAGAGAAAAGTCCCATTGAGTAGTTCGAAAACTTTATCGTCGAGTGTCATATCTCTTTTAGTTTCAAAGTACTAAGCAACTCATCGTCATCATTTTGTAACAGTCCAAAACTGAACATGTTATCTCGATTCCAAATATTTCTCTATATTTACAAAAATAATTGTGACTAACTTTATTTATTGTCTTCAGGAAATTCTACACAATGTCTATATTCTGTAGATTGTTGCACAGCATCATTTATTTAGTAAAACTTTGTGAAAGTCCAAAAGTAAACATGGAATTTCAGTTCCAAATATTTCTTTGTATTTACAAAAAAAGATTGGGACTTACTTTATTTATCGTCTTCAGAAAATTCTAGACAATGTCTATATTCTGTAGGTTGTTGCACAACACAATGTTTATTTGTCAAAACTTGATATTGAGCGAAAAGAATAATATTGGCATTATAGGTTATAAAACAATAACATCAACATAGGTTTGACAACATATCAGATAGTGTGGCGCCCCAGGTGACGAAAGTCGGAACTAATAAATTTCATTACGATACAGTTCCTTTAATAACAATCCTTCTCTAATATTAAGGGGTAATTAACTAAATTATCTTTATAAACTGTTATTGAATTATAGAATCAATTATTATTATAAATTAATCAGGTTAAATAAAATCAGAACTTAATAAGGAGCGTCATCGATCGATCGCCGTGGTGACGTAGTCGTCGTATAATCAACAAAACTCCTTTTTTATAATGATGATTTCTAAGGGCGGTTTGCACCATCTAACTTGTCAAGTAAGTTAACCAATGGGAGGATTTGACAGCTTTGACAGTGCAACTTAGGCTCGAAATCGTAGGTAAAGAGTATGGCCTTGTGGCGTGTCAAGCGATAGCTCAGAAAGTCACATGGTACCACTGAGCTACCGAGACTTGTCACAGTACAAGTCTCGGTCCCATCTGAGAATTCACTTGTGGCCGAGTTGACTTTTTCCAATATTTTTCTATTTAAAATTTATCATAAAAATGGATTTTATATATATAATTTATCATAAGTATAAAACAATTAAAAATACAAAAAAAATAATAAAAAAACTATTTTTTTTACTAAAAATAAAAGTCGTTTCCCAGCAAATATTTTTACAGTCTTTTTAGTTTGATGCATACAACGCATATCCCACGGTTTCGTTGTGGGTCTTTTAACCTGTATATAATTAATAAGATTTCATTAGACAACGATTAATTATTTGTGTTTATTGTTTCAGCCGAAAAAAAGAACGGTAAATATTTTTAACAATCAAATATGATTTACTCATCAATACTGTATTAAGGCGCTATACGTCTAAAGCGAGATTGCAATGGACGAGAAAGCACTTATCTATGTCTATTTGAAAAAAAATCTTTGACTTTGACTTTGACTTTACACTTTAGACATAATACTGTTTTTGGACAAACAATGACATATATAAAAGAGTACATACACATACAATTAAGACGCTATACGGAAAAAAACGTACTTTTAAAAAATAGACGATGACAGATGTTACAAATCTGGTAATGATATATATTTCTTCACCTTTATCTAGACTTGTAAAGTTTCAGAAACACGATTTTATGAAATAAAACAACTTTTACGGATATCAAACGCGCTATATTTCACGAACTAAGTTGTAATTGTCCGTATTTTTAGGTTTTCCCACAGACACGGGACGACTGCAGCAGCTGTAAAGGTGCCGAAACGTCGGGAAAATCAAAAAACCCCTAAAAAACTTAATAATACGGACAATTACAACTTAGTTCGTGAAAATATAGCGCGTTTGATATCCGTAAAAGTTGTTTTATTTCATAAAATCGTGTTTCTGAAACTTTACAAGTCTAGATAAAGGTGAAGAAATATATATCATTACCAGATTTGTAACATCTGTCATCGTCTAGTTTTTAAAAGTACGTTTTTTTCCGTATAGCGTCTTAATTGTATGTGTATGTACTCTTTTATATATGTCATTGTTTGTCCAAAAACAGTATTATGTCTAAGCTAGTTACTGTTAATAGTTTCAAAATGATGTCGTTTCATCATCCGGGTCAAATTCTCGGTCGAATTACTTACTTCCTTTTTTTCCTGTACTTTATCGATTTTGAAAAAGTCTTTTATGTCAATGGATAGGAAATTTAATAAACTTCTATAAAGTGTTATCGCATGTTGCAAAAAGCTTGTAAAGCTTTAGGTAAATGCAGGTATTAACGACTCCCCAAAAAACTGCAGGTATTACCGAGGTATAATTTATTTTCTTGAATTTAACTATTAACAAAGTGTTTTTTTATACAAATGAATATACAGTAATAAAACTTATTTGTCCCTTAATTGTATAGTCTATACAAAAAATTTGTTCCACTCTGGCAACTCCACAAAAAATGGTTTGTTTGTGCGCCGCCCGCGCATCAAGTGCTTTAGCCATAGAAAGCGTTCTCGCCGAACGTAAGCAAATACATTTTTTTCTTAAGAGTTTTGATCATTTTATGATATTTATGCCAACGCCTATTTGACAAAGTCGTTGCTTACTATCTTCCAAATACAAAAGAAGCACGTTTCTTGTATTTTAATTAGTTTGTATAAATATATTGTTTTGTTAAATATATTGCCGCGGTGATAGCTTCCTGGATTTGGCAGTTGCTGCTATTTACCGTGGTACCCGCGGTAAAAGCAATAAGTGAAAGCTGAGTTTACTTGATTTTTATTCTAGAATACAGTATTAATTGTCAATAAAAACAGTGCCATGATACTTTAAAATATCTAAAAGAAGTTTTGAGCCATTTCCGTGGTACAGTTTATTAGCTAGAAGAAATGTAAGCTTTCTAATGGTCTAAGAATTTTCTAAATCGGTCCAGTAGTTTCTGAGATTAGCGCGTTCAAACAAACTCTTCAGCTTTATAATATTAGTATAAATATTCTGGACATCTCTTGATGTGTGGACTACGATTCGCACACCTATCGCCTAGCGGTATTGCTATCACTATATAGCTATTGATTTTTAAAGGGGTTCTCGCTAGCGCTATCACTTTCGTTCTAAAATACAAAAGTGTCACCAATAGATGATTAGAAATATGTAGGAATTCAAATCAATATCATTTATTCAGTCTAGGCTGTTACAAGCACTTATGAACGTCAAAGAAGCTTCGCCATCGGTTCACAAACCCTACGGCGGGAGACGTTGTAACGAGAAAAACCGGCAAGAAACTCGTCAAGGGCTATTTTTTTCTCCCTGTTTTATTTCAGTTGTCAAATTGAAAAGTGACCTTAACATATCAGTAAGGTTAATTTCCATAAAAAAAGGAAAATTTATACTTATTATAATATTACATTTTATGGTTATCCTAACCGTAAACAATTTTCAACTCGCAAGGAAGGACTTGCATTATAACATTTCTCGCATTACAAGGTTACTGTACTGCAATTTGTGACGTACATGTCAATAGCAATTTATTTTAGATGAAAATATTTAGGCAAATTGGGCAACAACCCAAACGTCGAAGGTTATACGAGAGTTTTAACTTTGATAGCGATAGCAATAGCAATAGCGTTAGGCGGTAATGTAAGCTAGATAACGCTCTCCTCAGTATTATCTGTCATTAAAATAATAGTCATAGCAATTTAACGTCCCCACTACTGGGGCACTGGGCCTTCCTTATGGATTGATAATGGGGAATGGGCCATGCATGACCCGCCATGCAGGCCCAACGCGTAATGGTGGGATTTAACGACTGCAAACAGCCGGGGCCAACGGTTTAACGTGCCTTCCAAAGCACAGAGCAGCTCGAGATCAATTTAGTCACCAATCCTGTGACCAATCATTGCGGAAGTTGCTTTTAACGGCTACAATCGCAGTCCGAGAGCACGAACCACTGCGCTACGAGGTCCTCTAATTTATGTAGTAACTTACGGCCGCCCGCAGTTTCAACCGCGTGTTCCCGTATGCGTGGGAATATCGGGATAAAGTAGCCTAAGTGCTAGTCCACTACCTGAAATCACTACACGATAAATTGCATCCAAATCCATTCAACCATTTAAGCGTGAAAAAGGATCAAAATTTGTAATATTAGTAAGATAACACAATTTTATCGGGAAAGAAGGTTAAATCTTCTTCTTCTTATCGAGTGAGGATTAGTGGCCACCTCTGGTGTCAGAGTTTATCAAGCCGCCTATAAGGCCTCTGACTTGGCTTAGGCGCTGGTTTCTCTGGCCCGCCGCACGTGACCGACGACGTCTGGAGACGCGTCTGCACGCCGTCGGCCGCGGGCGTATGGGTTGTCTGGCGGAGACGCGTCTGCACGCCGTCGGCCGCGGGCGTATGGTAGTCGCGATTGTGAACGCTAATTGAACAGTTGTGTTTGTACTCAGAGTTGAAAAAAATTTACTAACTTTGTTACTGTTAGAAGAAGAAGAGGATGATAAACTTGTAATATTATCAAAGAAAAAAAAAATTTAATTTAAAAAAAAAATTGTTCTTATAATTTTTGTCAGAAGCATCGTACAATAAGGTGTTACATCTTATTAAATTTATTAAAATCTCGTCATTGTCCTTATTAAAATTCATTGTAAAAACCAGGACGCCGCGGGCGTGCGCCCGTCGCTATTCTTCAAAATGATACCGACCGACGCGTGTGGCGTGCGACGTCGCCCGCTTGCTTCAGAGAACCCAGCGCCGAGCATTACCGAACATAGCATTCGGACGTTGTCGGCCCGCGGACACGCGTCCGTCGTCCGCCGCCGGTGGCGGGCGGCCAGAGAAACCAGCGCCTTAACGACTATAATCAAATGACAACAGCCGGGACCGACGGTTTAACGTTCTCTACGAAGCACGGAAGCGCTCAGTTATAATGCCACTTTACGGTCACCCATCCTACACCTGACCGGGCCGAACTTTGCCAAACGTGATCGAATACGATCAGCCTGTCCAGCGCGGCCATGAGCGCTTCAGAAGGTTAAATGAAGACTCAAAAACTCCTTTTAAGTATAGTTCAGAGCAACGGGACTCAAACACGGCATTTGTTATATGTACAGTCAGCAACAAAAGTCCATGAACACATCCAAATTTTCAAAATCTCTGCACACTATAAAGGTTCATATGTAACTGAACAGGCTGTTGTACAAATGTCCGTAGACATTTGGGAATACCAAAGGTCGATGTACATTATTTTTACAAAAGTAGCTGAACATGTTTAATTACATAATTAGCCTGATCTGTTAAATATCAAAATTTGCTGAACAAGTCTGACTACATAAATTCACTGATATGTATACTACTCAAAATGCTGAACATATTTTTTACAATAATCTCCTCTAAGTAGCGATTGCAGTCACTTATATAAACCACTATATTGACATAATTAAAAACAAAAGATAGAAAGAATGTTTGTGGAATATGCAATTTAAAAAAGAAGAATAGCTACTTGTCAAAAAAAGGTTTAATAGAAAACAAACAATGCAACGGAAAAATCTCTTGTAATAAACTAGAAAGCTAGGAAAATTAGAATATGAAAACTCTTTATAATAGAAAATAGGAAGCGTAGGACTCGATTTTGATAAGCCCGACTGAGTAAGTAATTTTAACTAAGGCAATAAGGTAAATCATTTAAATATCATGTTTGATACAGTCATCTTCAAAAGTCGCTGAACATTTTAGTACAGTCAAGGTCATAAATATGTGTACAATCATCATAAATAGTCGACAGGTAGAACGATATTTTCGATCTTACAGTCCAATCGATACGCATTTCTGAGAACGCGATATCAGGAAATAAAAAAAATATAAAAAATGAAGTTATGTTATAGACGTAAGTAGATATTAATAATTGAATTCAGTCATGTTATTATCAAATATTTCAGTAGGTATAAATTGGAGCTATAGGAACGATCTACAAGTAACACCTCGAAAAAACCTTGAACCGCGAAAAAGTCAAACATTTGTAAATTTAAATTGAAAATTTATAAAACTTACTTTTACAATTCTGAATAAAGCCATCACCACCCCTTGGAGTGTAACTTTTATCCATTAAAGAAAATAATTTGTAAAATCTATTCATAAATGTCGTAAAACACAATTGAATTGAGAACCTCCTCTTTTTGAAGTCGGTTAAAATCTAAAATAGTAAAAAAGTGTAAGAAGCGAGAGGCTGGCATAAACAAATGACATGTCAATGATGTCACGACCAAAATTAAAGAGACAAATGTATTATATGACAGTGCTGTAGGTACTTTTTTCGATGATTGTCATCAGTCAAATTCGAAAATTGGTCCGGTTATGATCTAACAAATCACTTTTAGGCGATACTACGTCCAGCAACTTTTGGAAGTTTACTATACAGCCACTTTTGGAAATATACTGTCCAGCAACTTTTGGAAGTTTACTGTCCAGCCACTTTTGAAAATATAATGTCCGGCCACTTTTGGAAATATACTGTATAGCTACTTTTGGAAATTTAAAATGTAAATGGAATTTTGTTTGTAACTATGTTCAGTAACTTATGTACAATTCATGTGTCTAGTGTCTTTTGTAACTTTATTTTGTTCGGCAAGTTTCGTTGCTGACTGTACATATGTATTTGCAGCTTGACGTTTCGGCTGTGTAGCTACAGTCGTAGGCACAAGCAGCTTAAAGTTATAAGTGCAAGCTGTAAGTAATGTACTTCATAATAACATACCTACATGGAACTCGAAAATTTAAAATCTTTTTTACATGTAAGCATTCTCATGACCTTTTGCCTTATCAATTATTATGCAGGTATAGATAATTTTTATTAATCTCTTTTTTACCATTTTTTAGCTCTGACTCCAAAAGAGAAAGAAGCATTAGACTCATATAAGCTCCTACTTACTTCCTTTTGTTACCTATAAAATTAAACTTTCTAAAACACTCCTTATTGTTTATAATGAGAAGCATTAATATAATAATGTTAGTACGTTTATGATTACTCAGATATCGATAGTATTAATAGAACATTAATAGGTATTTCATTTGTTTAAATAAACTAGCGGCCGCCCGCGGTTTCCACCCTCGTGGTTCCCGTTCCCGTGGGAATATCGGGATAAAAATAACCTATGTTTTAATTCATGCTAGCTATTATCTGTTTGCTAAATTTCATCCAAATCCATTGAGTAGTTTTTGCGTGAGAGAGTAACAAACATTCAAACGTCCTCACAAACCTTCGAATTTTAACAAATTGATTGATGATTATTTGTTTAACCTCATTTCTTTTTTAGAAAAAAACCTTTTCTCAAACATGCATGGAAATGTTGTCATTATTTTCGAAAAAAGTACACGCGACGTATCGAATTTACGGACAAAGAAAATGAAATCCATTGCAGGAGCGATTTTTTTAATTTGGAACATTACAAAGAGTATTTAACAACTCCAGCACCCGTTTCATACAACATTGCTGGAGCGCTCTAATGTTCCAAATTCAAAAAGACGCTCCTGCAATGAATTTGATTTTCTTTTACTAATTATTAAATGTATAATATAAAAAGTATGTTTTATTTCCCTGCATTCTTTTGAGAAAAGCACTATATATGCCTCGGCGGAAATGGCAATTGCTTGTCTCGTATTAGTGAAGTCCTCGCCTACGGCTCGACCTTCAAACTCATACTCGACCTGCAATTGCCTATTTTTTTTTTTTTTTTTTTTTTTTTTTATATGTAGGTCGGAGCAAATGACTCCACCTCCACCTGATGTTAAGTGGAGTTAGAGTCCAGACGCGAAGATAGCTGGTGCAGCAGATCAAACTGCCACATCAGCCACCTTCACCTTGCCGGCCTGCTAAATGCTTCTTCACGCCTCGTTTAAAGGACCCCGGGTTGTAGGAAGGAGGGAATACGTGCGCAGGCAAACAATTCCATTTGCGGATAGTGCGACAAAGAAATGAGCTACCAAATTTCTTTGTTCGCGTTGGAATCGCTGCCACAGTAAACCGGTGGCAACGCAAGCCAGCGCGCGTGGTCCTATGAAGGAAAGGAGAAGGTGGGATAAGGGAAAATAGTTCTTCAGAGCACTCGCCGTGGTATAGGCGGTAGAACGCGCTTAATGAAGCGACATCGCGACGTAATTGTAGGGGCTCCAGGAATTTTGTTACCTCTACATCGCCGATGATGCGAATTGCGAATTGATGAACCTGTCCAGTGCATCGAGCAAGTACTTAGCGGAGGCATCCCAGAGGTGTGAGCAATATTCTACGCAGGACCGTACTTGCGTTTTATATAGCAAGCACAGTTGATCTGGCGTGAAAAAACGCCGCACCTTGTTGAGGACTCCGAGTTTACGTGAGGCTGTCTTGATCACGGTTTCGATGTAATCTTTTGGATTTCCATTTCACAGCGAACATCCATACCGAGCATGGTAATACTGCTATTCAAGGCTAGTGTTGTGCCCTGAAGAGAGGGAAGGGGAAGGAATGGCGACGTTTTTGCCATGAAAGCGCAGACCTGGGTTTTCTTGGCATTGAACTCAACCAGGTTGTTGGTACCCCATTCCGAGATGTGGTTCAAAACCCGGTCGAGCTCGATGACAAGGTTCTCCCGTTTCTCATTGGTTTCTATCTGCCCAGCCACTGCATGCCCGAAATATCCCGCGTGCACTGTGCTGTCGTCTGCATAGCAATGAATATTCCCAAGAGGAATCATATCATTGATATGCAGCAGAAAGAGTGTGGGGGATAAGACAGAACCCTGAGGCACACCGGCATTCACTGACATGAACCGCGAACTACATCCGTGCGTAAGGACGCGGATTCTACGTTCATGCAGGAAGTCGGCTACCCAGGCACAGAGCTGAGCAGGCAGTCCGTACGCCGGAAGCTTGGAGAGAAGGCTTTTGTGCCAGACCCTATCAAAAGCTTTAGCGATGTCGAGGCTGATAGCCAATGACTCGCCACGCTTGTCGATAGCTTCACCCCAGATGTGAGTCACGTACGCCAGAAGGTCGTCCGTTGATCGTTTCTCTCGGAATCCATACTGACGATCGTTGATCTATTTCACGGCCTTTGCAATAATGTACTATTCCTTAAGAAAATTCTACTTTTTTACCGGCTTGTTTCTCGATTATACATTTATATATTATATCCATGACTGATTGAGTCGGGTCGGGGGGCGTTTGGGACCGAGCCTGGAATCCCCTTTAGCATTCATTCTTTATTTTGATGTGACTTTCCGGACCACTAGCCGTGAAAAACGCCACCTTAATTATTAATCATAATTTTTTGTGCTATTCTGGTACCACTGATATAGACACAGATCATTTCCTATGTCGGGAAAGCACAGTTAAAGTACCTGGGCAGCATAAACCACAAGAAGTTACTAAGAATTTCAAGCAGTCAAATCTCCCATGTTGCCGGTAGTGCTATACTAGAGAAACAAAAACAAATCGACATGGCATAATAATCTAACCAATTCCTAGTAAGTTATGCGGCCCTGGTACTTTGACTGTACTTTCCCGACTATAAAGATAGCGACTGTGTCTATATCTGTGGTCCCAAATTACCACTAAAAATTATTGTTATTGTGGTGGCATCGGGACCACATCAAAAATATTACTCAATTTTAAAGGGGATTTCGGTACCGCGGTCCCGGTTCCTAACCCCCCCGACTCGACTGATTTACCCACATGTGCTACGTATCCGTAGTTTTGAACATTGAGTTAACTGTTTAAATAAACCAATAACAAATAATTTATGCTGTCTTTCTATCTTTCAGTTAACAAGACCCTGGGCAGTAAGTATTTCTTTCACTAGACAGTGATAATGACTGAATTTGACTACCTCCGTGGTATTGTGGTACCACAGTCAAAGTCAAAGTCAATATCATTTATTCAGTCTAGGCTGTTACAAGCACTTATGAACGTCAAAGAAGCTACGCCATCTATTATCCAGCTATTAGCCAGTCTATCGATACATACAGTCGTCCGACAGACACATTTTGCCAGAGCAATCGTGCGGGGTTCGTGGGGCGAGAGGAGGTGCTAGCTAGACCGAGCTGCCATACGCTCGCTCGGGACAATGACATATGTCCTGACAAATACTATGAAAGTCTTGTCAAAAGCGGCATAGCCGTTAGGTTTTAAGGGCGTTGTCCCACTGTTAGTTCCTTAGGTACACTGTGATGGAACGTACACCAATTTCAAGGTATCGTCTACTGTGAGATCCTGGGTTCGAATCCCGGTAGGGATAAATGTTTATATGATGAATACGAGCATTTGTACCTGAGTCATAGACGTTTATATATATTTGTACAAAAATATACTGATATGTATAATTTATATCCGTTACTCTAGTATCCCATAACACAAACCTTTAAAGTGCTTACTTTGGGGCTAGGTGATGTGAATGCAAGTAATATTAATTTATTTATTAATTCGGCCAGCCCACGGACGCGTTTTTTTTATTTGACTAATTTCCGCTTTCTCACAGACCAGAGACTTATTTTTTTTATGTACGACAGGGAGACTCTTAGCCTTCATCATGATGTTAAGTATTGATAAGGCTGAAGATGGAAGCGAGCCTCTCCCGGAATCCTCAATCACTGAGGAACTGGCTATCTTATCTGTAACTGCCAAAACACAACAATGCTGAAAACATTGTTGTTATGGTGTCAGACTTAGATAAGAACCCCCGCTGGGAATCGAACCCGCGGCCCCTGGGTCTGATATCGGTGGTTGTACCACTAGACCACAGAGGCGGTTAAACTTATATACTTTTAATTAATATAAGTATCTATATGGTTATATTTTAAATTTTTTTTTTAGAAGTTGGAGTACCCTCTCTTCAGACGACATTAGGTAAGTATCCCTCAAGTGAGATTTTTTTTATTTAATCATATATATTTCTTCTCTTTATAATTAATCTTTAACGGATTTAATTATCTATTTTTTTTTATTTCAGGGCAATTGTTTGGGTAAATATCCGCATACAATTTTATAATGCCGTTTTTCTTTGATGTTTTGTTGCTATTACTATACACGATTTAACGATGTGTGTGTCTACAGCTTCCTCATAAGGCATAGATAAATTCTAAGCATGCCATATTTTAAAGGATATTAGGTGCAATCAAACGTGTCAGTAATATTTTAGGTGCAACCACGACTTCGTTACTAGGAGTAACTATGGTAGTAACTTATAATTGAACTATCTGAATCTCTTATGAAGTATAACTTTTTAATTTTTGCATTTTACAATGCTATTTTTTGTGAAAAATATTAAACAAGAAAATATACTAGAAAAAAGCAACTAGTCTCATGTCGCCCTGACGGGATTCGAACCCGCATCCTTGGGAGTCCGGCCCAATGCACTAACCAATTATGCTACAGAGACCTATGAGAACACGTCGATTTTTCTAGTATAGGTATTAAGCGTTCTACGGTGTTGGCCACCGTCGCTTCATCAATGAGAGAAATATCCTCGCATTCGAAAGAAACATCTTAACAGATGTTTGACTATCGATTAAGATGAAACAGCCATATAATTATAACTTTTTAGTTTTTGCATTTTACAATGCTATTTTATGTGAAAAATATTAAACAAGTAAATATACTAGAAAAAAGCAACTAGTCTCATGTCGCATGTGCATTGGGCCGGACTCCCAAGGATGCGGGTTCGAATCCCGTCAGGGCGACATGAGACTAGTTGCTTTTTTCTAGTTTATTTTCTTGTTTAATATTTCCTCTTATGAAGTAGTTTTTAAATGTTGCTTGGTGTTAGAAAATTCACAACATTTGTTGATATAAGGCAAGGATGATGGGCAATTTTCTATGAAACCTGGGCGTAAAACCAACATAAATGTAATTACCATAGATAGTTAGTATTTAGTACTAGAAAAGATTATCTTGTATATTTACTATCAAAGGCCCCCAGGTTTGCTTGAATATGACAAATATAATAAAAGCATAATTATTTTCTTATTCATCTTAATTTCTAGACAATGATATGAACCAATTTAAAAAATTGTGTGCATTTTTTATTATAGCCCACAACTAGCAACACCATAGCGTGATTAATTAGTTTTTCTTAGTTTTTACATATTTTTTGCAACAACTAGCAGTTGTGGGCTATGAGAAAAAATGCACACAACTTTTTTGTGCATTTTTCTGTTTATTTAAATACTTTTCTTGTGATAATTTGTCTGTCTGTTTTATTCTTGTTAATTTTGTTGTTGTGTTGACTTTTATCTGTTAATTTATTTCTCTTTCTGTTTCCGGTTCTTTCAGTCAATCTGTGGGTACTTTATTTATGTAGTTTATAATCTTTTATTTTATTTAGTATATGGATATTTCCTCAGATAATATAAATAATGATCTTTTTCTATCCTGTTCCTCTTCTATCACTTCTGATTCTTATGGAATCAGAAGTGAATTATTCTGACGCGGCTTCCGTTGCCCATGCTTCGGCTGTCTACTCTTCGGCTGCTTACGCAGCACCAAAGACAACGTGACTAATGTTGCCTCAAGGGAGTCTATCTTGCAACTGTGACGATCGCCAGCATTTTTGTGCCGTTAGTGAATCGCGTTTGCATCGCGACAGAAGCGCGACAGTATCGCGTTTGCATCGAGACTGCATCGTGTTCAGGTGGACGAGGACACAGAGCTAGCGACTGCATCGCGGCTGTATCGATGCAAATACGCGACAGTATCGCGACTGCATCGCTACTAAAAGTCGCAGTGGGCGAGGGTTAGCTACGTCTGAGCCATTTATTTTTGGCGGGGAAAACAGTTTTTTGCCTATAATTATGAAACTAAGACGCCCAAGGATTTGAAATTGTGCCTCATGTGTACACCTATTATAAGGTATCATTTGATTCTTAATACGAGACTATCTTATACAGTTACAGTAATTCAAAATGTGTTACTTGTCACCAGCTTACACATGCTCGTAGCTCAAAAACTATTCGAGCTAAAGATTAGAAAAATTTGGTGCTTACTGCATCAATTCGACTCAAAATTTTGAGGTATAATACATTATCCTACCACAAATTATTACGAAGATACGGTACTCCAGCTCGCACACACTTTAATGATCGTAGTTTCAACAGTACCTGAGTGTGACGGTTAGTTTTTTTGGTTCTCATTGCACCAATTGTGCACAAAATTTCTGACCATAGTCTAAAACCCTAACTCCACTGGTTTGCCTTAACGGCACGTGTCAGATTAGGACATGTTTCTCCAGCTAACATACAAAACAAAACTCCTAGAAACGAAGTTGTGGCTGCATCTAAAATATTACTGACACGTTTGATTGCACCTAATATGCTTTAACCCTTAATAGGGCAAAGGGCAATTGCTTACCACCTCAGCTTTTTGACCATAGAGTTGGTTTGTGTACATTTTCTTAAATTCAGTACCTAGATATAAAAAAATGATTACCAACGATATTTCGCGTACTTGTGATTATATATTTTTAGATTTTCATAATGTTAAAAAAGATCCTAATAAACCTATAATAATGTATAAATAATTAACTCCGCCCTATTAAGGGTCAAATTATATTATGGCATGCTTAGAATTTCTCTATGGCTTATGAAGAAGCTGTCAAAGACACACACATGATCAAATGACTATTATTTATAACGAAAGCTATGTTAACTACTACCTATCTAATTTTTTTTCAGAAATAATAAAAGTAGCGGTTAAAGTCTTGGGTAAGATTTTAATGCATTTTATATCATATGGCTATGCTCGGCGTTTCCCTACGTGATCGAATCAGAAATGAGGAGATCCGTAGGAGAACTAAAGTAACTGACACCGCTCGAAGGATTGCTCAGCTGAAGTGGCAGTGGGCGGGACACATAGCGAGGAGAACCGATGGCCGTTGGGGCGGAATGGTTCTAGAATGGCGACCGCGCACAGGACGACGCTCCGTGGGTAGTTCCCCGATAAGGTGGACCGATGATCTGGTGTTTATTTAAAAAGCTTTTAAGGCCGTTTGTCCATCGTCACCGGGACGTCAACGAGATTGTATGACGGCGCCGAGTGTACTATTTAGTATTATGTGGCCGAGGTAACACAGGGTGCCTTTTAGGATTGCCAGATCGGAAGTCCAAATCTGGAGGAATTTTGAAAATGTCGGAATTTTGGGTTTGTTGTCGGGAGAAATAAATATACACGACAAGACCCTTCCGCCCCGCCGCGGTTCGGGCTCTGCCACCACTCAACCGTTCCGTCGTTCGAAATTTTGTGTGACGGCAATTTCAAATAAATAACAATTTCAAAACTTAACATCAGGTTTGATGAAGGCTAAGAGCCTCCCCGTTGTTCATAAAACAAATGATAGTTTCCTTTCTAGTGAACTTTCTGAGAAGCCGTTTGTCTGGAGATTTTGAGATTTGTTGGGAGTCGGGAGATCACTTAAAATGTCGGGAGAATCCAGACGAATCCCGACTGTCTGGCAACCCTTGTGCCTATACTCGCGTATTGGACAACTTTTGAAGAAAATCTGTGTTATAAATTCACTAAAAACCATCTTCGACATAGATTTCACTTTGAAGTTTTTTGAATTCGAAATATGTTAGCGTGAGAATTCCCCCCCCCCCAGGCCATTTATTCACCGGAAGACGAGATCGCGGTGGAAAGGTGGCAAGAAAATGTATGTGTCTCTCAGTATCACCAGACCGTTCACCATAAAATGCCCCCCTGCCGTGTACAGCTTTCCTAGTCTTTTTAACCGACTTCAAAAAAAGGAGGAGGTTCTCAATTGGACGGAATCTTTTTTTTAGATTAGATTAGATAACACTTTATTTGCACACACATAACAGAAACATACAGTGAAACAATAATACGATAAGTTGTACAAAGGGGCGGCCTTATCGCTAAGCAGGTATCCCTTCCAGACAACCTTTTTTGCTGAGACTGGTCGATGAGTTAAAATTTCTCAAGAAAATAAGAAGGGTTTCCTCAGAACGGGTTCATGTAGCTACAATGATTGATGTACGAGGGTGAATCAAAAAGTTCTTAGAATTGCCAATAAAGCATCAGTGAAATGTCAAAAAAATAATTTATTTGACTACGTTATCTTCTTATAACTCTATACATTTGTTAAAATGCTTCTCCAACTTTTTATTTTCTCTGAAAAAAAAAACAAATTCCTTGACTCTCGAAAATTCCTCTACCGCGGCCATTACGGCGTCATTGTCGTGTAATCTTGTTCCATGAACATACTCTTTCAATAAATAATAATAAATAAATAATTGCATACAACACACCAATTATCTAGCCCACGTTAAGTTTCATGAAGAACTTGTGTTATGGATACTAGATAACGGGTAAACATAATTAAATACTTTTTTTTTTGTAAATACACACTTATTATATATGTATATTAAACACCCAGACCAAGACAAATAGACATGCTCATGCACACAAATATTTGTCTTGTCCGGGGATCGAACCCGGGACCTCTGGCGCAGAAGGCGGGTTTAGTATCACTGCGCCAAACAGGTCGTCAATGAGTGAAAATCACAAGGGGTTAAGTCCGATAAATTATTTTAAATTTCAAAGCAATACTTACGGATTGCGTACCGTGAGTGCAACGTCGGAGCGATGAGCTGAAGCGTTACCATGGTGAAACAAGACCCAAAAGTTTTTATGAAAATAGATTGGAAACTTATTGGAAACTACCAAATAAAATCTTTAGGGTCTCTGCAGGTTATTTTAGAGAGTCATCAAGTACCAGTCTTTCCATTTTTTGGCATTTTCTTTGCTTAAAGCGGTGGACGTTCGACCAGAACGAGAATCATCTTCATAGCTGAATTTGCCTCTTTTAAACTCGACTACCCAGTAAGCGACCATGGAGAATAAGGTACAGCATCAGTCTCTTACGATTGCTGAATAACCAAATAAATATCCGAAGTTCACAATTTTTTTTAGGCACTGGTACTTTATCACCGCGCGTATCTCGTTTTTATCCTTGTTTGGTAGACTTTATCAATTTGTTTTACAAAATAATTAATTAAATAAAAAGGACAAGACGGAATCAATTGATACTTGGCATAAACACTAAATGATAATGACATTTGAAAATAAAAATAAAAAACATACAAAAAAATTGTGTATCCATTTCTAAGAACTTCTTGATTCACCCTCGTACGTGCCCTTCTTGCCCAATCCTAACTTCCCTTCCACCCTGTACCTATATGAAAAACCCTTTATCGTATTTTTAGAGCTGCCCTTTATACGTCTCTCTTCTGCCTACGCCTCCGATTTCGGTTCCGATTCCGATAAAGCAAATCTAAAAACTCCGATTCTGAATTCGGTTACGATATAACCACATCCGGAACATCCCTTATAATATGTATATGATAAATTTTAAATAGAAAAATATTGGAAAAGCCAACTCGGCCACAAATGAATTTTCGATGGGACTCGAACCCACGACCTTTGGAAATCCGGTCCAATGCTCTTTCCGGACTTCTTTCAAAGAAGTTTAAAGTGTTTAAAAATTATCATAAGTATAAAAATAGCATTGATTAATTTTCAAAAAAAAAAACTAAAATCTTTAATTATTGTTGCCAACTCCGTAGGCTATGGCTGCCAATTCCCAAGGCAAGGGACATCTTATGGAGAACGGTCCTACATCGGCACCGTTATCTGTTTGATGTGACGGACGTTCCAGTGACGGCGGCGGTTGACAAACGGCGTAACAGTGCCTTACCTACACACATGTGCATATGTGTAGTAGGATGATTCGATAAATAGAATTTTTGCAAAAATCCTTGGGATATTCCGAAATTTCGGATAATTAGAATGGTGTTGACATTTCTCAATCTCATTCTCAAATCTCAAAAATACGGGTTTCTTTAGTAACATTGGATATTCTTAACTCTGTTTGGCTTAATTTTTGCTTACTTGCTAACTCTTATTCTGATTGGTTCACAAAAGGTTGATTACACGTGAGAGAATGGATTGACATTTGAAACGTCAAGTCGTCAACCCATCAGAGAAGATGTTATAAATATTAAACAAGAAAATATACTAGAAAAAAGCAACAAGTCTCATGTTTGTTTAAAATTTATCACATAAAAATAGCATTGTAAAATGCAAAATTAAAAAGTTATAATTAGATGGCTGTTTCATCTAAATCGATAGTCGAATGCGAGGATATTTCTCTCATTGATGAAGCGACGGTGGCCAACCGTAGAACGGTAAATATACTAGAAAAATTCGACGTGTCCTCATAGGTCTCTGTAGCATCATTGGTTAGTGCATTGGTAGAGCACGTTTGTTCCCAACGAGTCACACCAAAACAAGTCACAATGTTACTTGTTGGGAAAGGCATTCCCAACCGCAGACCTATATCGAGATAACGAAAAGAGCGCTTCAAACCCTCTACCAACCCGTCTGGCCAGCGTGGTAGCAGTAGGCTAACAGCCTCCTATGAACACCACAATAGGCGAGAGCTAGGAGAGGCCTATGTCCAGCAGTGGACGTCCACAGGATGATGGTGGTGATGGTGGTATCATATGTGTTTTTATGTGTTGCCCTAGTATCCCATAACAAAAGCCTTATGCTAAGCTTATTGCTGGGAGTGTATGAAATGATTCATCATATCAGACATATGATGATGGAACCTTTCAAGATATGTATATCTTATACAGGGTGGAAATTTTAAGAATATTTTCTTACTTTTTTAGTACTCATACCTCAGTTTGTCTATTACAATGTTTGATCCTCACGAGAAACAGGATCGGTTGCCATAAAGAATAGCTGAGAATGCAGTTTTTATTTTTATTTTTTATGAATGACGGGGAGACTCTAAGCCTTCATCATACATGATGTTAGGTATTGATAAGGCTGAAGATGGAAGCGAGCCTCTCTCGGAATCCTCAGCCACTGAGAATAGCTATTTGTACGTGTAACGTTCTAGCTTGAACTTCCGGAATATATCAGTATAATAGGGTGTTCGCAAAAAATCTATTTATCTTATTCTCCTGCGACATTACTTTACAAACTTATTTTTGTGTATTTTTTTCAGGCATACACTGGACCGTCAAGACTTTTTTCGATTTCACCTATAAAATGTTATCAATTTTCTTAAACGTAACGAATTTTGTTTTATTATAATTTATCTGAAATGTTACCATTTTGTTGAATTTAATAAATGTTATTTTGCATTGTGTATTTAATGTTGTTTTATTCCAACGACTCTGTTATTTGGCTTGGAAACTTATTTATTTCATAGAATCAGACGTTACTTGGCGGGAATCCATATCTTAGTAGAAAACGAAAAATATGTAGCCTACTTCCACCAGAAAAAACACATGCAAGATGCAGCGCTTACTAACTGAATTAGTAGAATAATTGGAATAACTTTAAAAATGTGTTACTAATTCAATTCAATTCAAATAATTTATTTCAGAACTAGGTTCCATAGTGTTAGTAACATAACCTCGTCAGCCATCAACCCATTTTAATAACTCTTTTTTTTATCTGAAAGAACACAGCTCAAGTGTAGTCCTATAAAAACTTTACGAAAATCTGGCTAGTAGTTTTTTCATAACCGGAAAACCTGACCTGATTGACGATCTGTTTGGCGCAGGGGTACTAAACCCGCCTTCTGCGCCAGAGGTCCCGGGTTCGATCCCCGGACAAGATAAATATTTGTGAGCATGAATATGTATATTTGTCTTGGTCTGGGTGTTTAATATGTATTTACAAAAAAAAGTATATAAGTATGTTCATCCGTTATCTAGTATCCATAACACAAGTTCTGCGTGAAACTTAACGTGGGCTAGATAATTAATGTGATTGTATGCATTTATTATTTATTATAACCGGAAAACCTTCATTTACGTTTTGGCAAGTAGTCGTTTTGATGCTTAACTCAATCTTTGTCACTCCAGATCCTAAAACCATTTTAATGTTTCTACGACTCTTTAGATGCCCATGGCGGCCATTTTGTTGATGCTAACTAAATTCCCCTCTCCTTTTTCCCTCTTCATCAACCCATTTCCTCCAATTATCCATCCTAGAGACATTTCCTCCAATTTCCATCTCTATGCAGACGATTTGCAGCTCTACCGTCACTTTAAACTTGAAGAAATTGACCGGTAGCTACTGCTTCAATCAATGATGACCTCAATCGAATCTCAACATGGGCTAGGCACTATGGACTTTTGGTTAACCCTATCAAATCTAAGGCCATCATCATTGCTAGCAGACGCATGCTCAACTCAGCTCGCCGTCGGCAGCTGCCTTCGGTGGTGCTTGATGGTGTCACTATTCCATACAGCGACTTGGTCAAGAATTTGGGCCTAATCCTTGACTCCAATCTTTCCTGGACATCTCATATCGCGGACGTTAGCCGCAAAGTCTACTTCTCCCTTCACTCCCTCAAATGTCTTCAAAGTTATCGCCCTTTGCCCACTAAAATATCAATTGCCCAGTCACTCATTCTACCTCTTCTTGACTACGCCGATGTTTGCTACTTACAGTGATTTTTCTATTTCAAATGCAAAATACAAAATAGTTTTTCATTTTGTATTTGAAATACTAAATGCAAAATACGTATTTTGTAAATACTTTTTTAAAATAAAAAAAACTTTTAATATGTACCGACTCTCATATCGTAAAGTTCGAATTAATAAATGAGTTTATAATGACATGCTTTATGAACTCGTCATTAGGCATTTTTATGTCCCCACTGGCCCACTGGGGCACTGGCCTTCCTTAAGGATGGATATGGAAATTGGGTCTAGACCCACCACGCTCGCTAGCCCAATGCGGATTGGAGGGTTTTTAACGACTGCAAATGCAGCCGGGACCAACGGCTTAACGTGCCTTCCGAAGCACGGAATACCTCAAGATAGTATTGATAGTATTTTTACTGATTTTTTTTACTAGTAACGTTTTTTTTTTTTTTTTTATTTACTATTTCTGGTCACCCATCCCTTGACCGACCATTGCGAAAGTTGCTTAACCTCAACAATCACAGGCCGTGCGCGAGAACGACTGCGCCACGGGCTCCTCATGAACTCAATACCGAAATTTTGAAATAGGTACCGAGATTTTTAACCGCCTCTGTGATCAAGTGGTACTTACCTACTACCGGTATCATACTTAGGTCAATATGATATCGTCAATTTTGGCGTTTGACCAACTCGCAAAGAAACACAGCAACGATACAATAACGACATAATTTCACATTTTTTTTATCTTGACAAACTTTGTCGAAAAGTATTTTGCATTTTCCAAATACAAAATATGTCCTAAAAAGTATTTCAAATAAAATACAATATGCTTTTCTAAAAAAGCATTTATATACAAAATGGAAATAGGTATTTTGTATTTAGTATTTTGCATTTTAAATATTAGTATTTTCAAAATGTCACATCTCTGCTTATACCAGATAGTCTGTCAATCAAAGTATATATTATTGAGTTCTGATTAATGTAATTATCCTGCCCATCATCTATTTAGTGTACATAAAAACTATTACTTCCAAACAAACCGACATACCAATACTGGTATTTTGCATTTCTAACTGGTAACACTTTTTCATTTTCCCCGCTCGCTCTAAAATGCGTCTTCCTGTTTTATCTAAAAAAAAACCTTATACCATCTCGCTATTGGCTAACTCCGCTGATTGGTTAGTTGAATAATAAAATATAACAAATTCAACTAACAACCGGTCTTTCACAGATTAAGGCCGCCTGCAGTTAACCTTAACCGAACCAAATCCAATACATTTCCCCCTGTTAAAGTCAAAGTTATGGTTAATGTTAGATGCCTCAATCCACCCTAAAATAGCTATTATACAATAAAATTATGAACATCGCTAACAAGGTAGATGATTATTTGAAAGACCAAAATGCATGGAAGTGATACTAACATAAAATATGACTATTGTAATTGTATAAAAGGAAAATATTCTAATAACTGAGTATAAGAAAATTTTCCTCTTATATTAAATATTTTTCAAGATTGTAGATTTGTGTTTGGCAACGACATGTTCCTTTGTAAATGTTGTTGCTTCTGTTAAAGCTGATAAGTTTCTTGCGGCCGTCCTTCTTATCAGTTAAAAGATGTCCTGAATAGCTGGTAGGAAAAAAAATTTGACGATTCGAAAGCACTTATCTAATAAGTCTATTTGAATAAAAATCTTTGACTTTGACTTTGAACATCCTCCTTTTTGAAGACAGTTAAAAATAGATTCATTTAATTGAAACAAAAGTAATTATGAGCGAAAGTTTGCAATAAGTTTCAGAAGTAGAATTATGGGGATCGAAAACAAATAAGAACGGGTTGGAAACATTGTGGTGATAGGTTAAAATTGTGAACATAAGGATCCATAGGATTTATTGTGAATGGGCTAAAATTCTATATCTGATTCCAAATAGATTCTTGACAAAACCAATAGTGCTAAATGAGTGCTAATTAAAATCTAGGAAGTATTATATTCAGTGATTATATTTGATAACGTTACGTGCATAATTGTGTTGACTTTATTTAGCCTCAATACTAGTTACAATTGTCTCAGAGCTAGACAAACCCATTCTCTAATTTCTGTCTTGACGGTGGACAGTAGTTATCTTTGTAGTAATAGTTAAACTATTTATAAAATAACAAATCTTTAAATTGAGTTGGTTATAAGAGAAACTTTGGAATAGACTACTGTTCATAATAGAAATGAACTGTTCTAGTAATCTTGAAGGTGTGCTTCAGTTAGATCTAGGTGAATGAAGTAGCCTGCAAGCATGCAAGTTAAAATGTCACAATGGCTAAGTTATAATTTAATTTCAATTTTATAACTAGGCTTCCACAATGGAAAGAGAAATTCTTCATTGTGTAGACTGGTTTATCGCTTGAAAGCACTCTGCTTTGTCCTCTTTTAATTGATTGTACAGGTCAGACTGACAAGTCGTCATACGCCCGCGCCCCTGTACCGCGCAGGCGAGGACTCATTTAAGCCGTCGGTCGTACTATAGTCGGTGAAGGTGCAAGATGTGTCCGCTAGGAGTAATTGTATTCTGTGGATGTGTCACTGTCTTGCATTTGTATTTATTGTATGAGTATTTTCTGGCGGAATTAAACTACATATTTTTCGTTTTCTACTTAGATTCTATTCTATTCTATTCTATTATGGATTCCCGCCTAGTACCGCCTGATTCTATCAAATAAATAAATAAGTTTCCAAGCCAAATAACGGAGTCGTTGGAATAAAACAACATTCAATACACAATGCAAAATAACATTTATTAAATTTAACAAAATGGTAACATTTCAGATAAATAATATAATAAAACAAAATTCGTTACATTTAAGAAAGTTAATAACATTTTAAAGGTGAAATCAGAATAAAAATTCTTCACGGTCAAGTGTAGGCTGAAAAAAATACAAAAAATAAGTTTATTCAGTCTATATAATGTCACAGGAGAATAAGATAAATAGATTTTTTGCGAATATCCTAGGTTTATTGCGAAAACACGGATAATTTGACAATGGTGTTGTCCTTTTTCAAGCCTATTCAAAAAAGATGGGGTTCTTGCGAAAAAACGGGTTGTCTTAGTAAGATTGCGAAATGAATCGTTGGCTATTATGAAATAAGAACGCCAATTGACCGTCCAAAACAACATTTTATTTTTTTTAGTTATGGCTTCTTTCGTTTTTCACATCAACAACAACATCTTCTCTGATTGGTTGACGACTTGACGTTTCACATTGAATAAGACGTCATACATGGCAATGCAAAATGACATGGCCGTCACTATATTAGTAATAGTTAGTATTCTTTGTTAGCAACTTGAGTCTGACAGTACCGTATCGTAAAAAAGGTTAGGTTAGGTTAGGTTAGGTTTCACATTGAATAAGACGTCATACATGGCAATGCAAAATGACATGGCCGTCACTACATTAGTAATAGTTAGTATTCTTTGTTAGCAACTTGAGTCTGACAGTACCGTATCGTAAAAAAGGTTAGGATAGAATTTGGTTGGGCTTTTGACACTATGTTCCTAACTTAAATCTATAGAAATACATATTATCATTATAATAGTGATATAAAATTTAAACCTAACTATTAATTCACTGATCTTCAAATGAAGTTTCATTAGATATGCGCCTGATTTCTAAACAAAAGTGAGTAAAAATCTAATTATTATGATTTGCGTTTTTTAAGGAACTGTTTTAGTGACCAAACTTTTTGTAAAGTATAGGAATGAAATATATGAATGGAGTCCGAATATAATTGATCAATGGTGCAAGATCAAATTTAAAACTGATATAACTATGTATTTCTCGTTTGCCCGGACGTTACTTACTTTTCTTAGGTTTATCTGGAAGGAAGAAGAATAAAAAATGAAGTAAACTTTAATTTATGCTAATAACTAAAATTGAATTGTCTTTTTCTAATGTTTAAATAATAGCTTTTTACTAATTTGACATGAAAATTTCAACAGTACTCATAGCAAAACACTTTTTTTGTCTGTCAGTTTGTCTGTGTTACATCAACTGGCAGACAGGTGATGTTATGAGAAATAATTTTAGGCAATAGGGTTAGAGCTCGTCGTCGTCCTTAAGATCAAATATGGTTGCTAGTTGTCATCGGGCTTTCAGGACTCGCCCGCCTCCCATCCGCATCCCACCCCACCCCGCCATTGAGTCCTAAGGCTCGATGGGGGGTGAGATGCAGGTACGTTTAAATTCATATAATCACCCCAATTTTTTCAACGGAAGTACCGTTGTCTGGAGAAAGTAATTTTCAGAAAAATTACGTCTGGATTTAGTCTTGATTTTATAGTGTCACCAGTTAAATTACAGTAACACTTAAAATATACACATCAAAAGTAATCAAGTTTTTTTTTTTTATATCCAATGAATATTTTACAAATGTAATCTTTCAGTCTGGCTTCTTACTTTAATTCTTACCTTATTGAAGTACTGACATTTACAAAAAAGGATCATTACCGATCCAAAAAAGTTAGAATAATAATCGTCTAAAGCGGCGATTGAGGAGCCCGTGGCGTGGTTCGCGCGCTCGTTCTGCGATTGTTGAGGTTAAGCAACTTTTGCAATGATCGGTCACGGGATGGGTGACCAAAAATTGACTATCTCGAGCTCCTCCGTGCTTCAGAAGGCACTTTAATCCGTTGGTTCCAGTTGCATTGCAGTCGTTAAAACCCACCAAGCCGCATTGGGCCCGCGTAGTGGTTCATGGTCACGGCCCGTTCTCCAAGGAAAGCCACTGCCCCAGCACTGGGGACATATTACAATATTTTTATGTTACTTGCTAACAGGACACAACAGAAAATCTATTGTTTCTCATAATCCTGGGCCTGAGAGATAACCTCAGAGGTTATCTCTCAGGCAGGGGCGTGCATAGCATATAGGCAATTAGGCAGTGCCTACCTCATAAAAACCACCTAAATAATATGCCACTAATTTAATAATATAAAGTTAATTTAGTTTAATATGGTTCAGATATTCTATAACAAATTGTCTATTCAACACTTCACCCAATAAGTTTTTTCTAACGCTAAATACTAAATACTTACCTAAAGTAGGCACGCTCCGGATTGCCTATTCGAAGCAAGCAACGTTTCATACAATATAATTATAAAAAAATATTGGTCAAGGTAATACGTCCGCGTAAAATATTTATCGAAAATGTGTATCGTCCTAAGACATTCATATATTCGCAATTTAACTGTGTGTGGTAAGCTTGCTTACTCGGCGGTCACATGGCCGAACGAACTTGTCGCGAAATAAACCGATGACCCCCGGCCCGTCTGTCTCACTCGCTCCAGATATAAGCCTGTTTCGCTTGCTGCAGTGTCTGTACGTTCGAGTTTCAACCTTATTGCGCTGATTTAAGAGTGTTTGTTAAGGCCCGCACCTGTGATTGAGAGATAAAATTATTAATATTTACGGAAGTTATTTGCAACAACGAAAGTTCCTGCCATTTTGTTTTTAGTTCCTGTTTTTGTCTTCTTGACATCACGCGCGCGCGAGTGACCGTGACCTAATTAGATAATTACAGTATTTATTCTCTTGTGTTGTCAATTTCGTTCCGTGTTTAGTGTTTGTACTGTGATAAAAAGAAATTGCTGTGTGTGTTTGTGCTTAATAGGTAATCAATAATTAAAATATAATGGAGAAATTAGAGTGTGCCGATTGTGGTGCGGATTCGATTTGCTTAAGAAATTACGTATGTATCCTTTCGCACTGTTTTCGTTCATAGATAAAACAAAAATTGTTTCATTCAATAGACCTATGCTAACCAATAGGTAAAAACATTTTAATACCAAATATTACGACAGTTACACTTGGTTAGCTGGTTGCCGCCATTCGAATTTATTGTTTTGTTTTTGTTTTCTACCACGAATATCAACGAGTTTGAAACGATCAGGAACTTTCCATAAAGATTTGTTAGATATTTATTTACAAAAAGACAGAAGAGTTGATCTTGTATATAAATAATTTTTAGAAATACAATTATAATACAATCCGAAAAGGTACGTACGACCGAAACAAACTGCAGCAATATCTTTTTTACTCGCATTATTTCTACATTTTATTTAATCTAGTTAAATTTAAATACCTCTCAATGTGTGCGTGTTATTACTCGTTTATTAATTAATTATACCCGGTATTCGTGATCGTGAGTGATGTGAAGTGACATAAAACAAATACAACGGCTTTTCTAAAAGCCACTGCGGCTATCGCTCAAATGACATGTGTGACTCTTTACGAGTCATATTATATTCATGCATTTTTGAGATATCTGTGGTGGTGAAAAATTCGTTCCACCGCACACGACCGCCAGGTGCCAATGGATAAGAGCAAGTTCACTAGGAAGTAAGTTCACATAACATTATTTAGTTACAGTCTGAAGAAAACGGGAAAAAATGTGGTAAGCGAATTTATATCCATAATAGCCTTCCGCCCGCGACTTTGTCCGCGTCACGTCGCCGTCGCTCGGCCTAAATATTACGAATTTTAAAATGATAAGTGTAACTACCACTCGTTAGATCTACAGTGCCTACTGCGCTGGAAAACTGATGCACGCCCCTGCTCTCAGGCCCGGGTTATAAGACACAATAGATATTTCATTGTTCTCAGAACACAGATCAGTCGGTATCCGGTTCGGGTTTTACGAATTAGGTAATGAATAGTTATTAATAAAAACGGTACATACTTTTGGGTAGCGTAATTCCTAATTCTGAAAAAAAAAAACATTTATATAATTAGAAAGATAGAAATGGAACTTGAAAGATTTATAATAAAAAAACGACACGAAAATAAAATCACGCCAAGTGAAATCATTTATCTGTCCCTTATTGGGTTACGCTATATATATTCGAGATCGATGCGAGAATATATCGATACCTTGGGGCTCAAAGGGCGTAACCACCAAAACACGACTTTTCAGGAGAGCCAAAAAACTAAAATTAAAATTTTGTATTTATCACAACTTTGTTGTTATTGATCCTATAAATATGATTCTTACACCAAAAGTCGTTAATTTTTGATGTGCATAATGTTAAAACATAACATTTTAAGAAATATTTGTAATTAAAAAGTTAGCTTGTGAATACGCCCCACAAAATCCAACATGAATGTCTTTTATGCCCCATTAAGTGACTGCTGCGTTAGTAACGCTGTCTTTTATGCCCCATAAAATGAGTGCTGCGTTAGTAACGCAGAGTGTAACCACCAACTTTCAAAATGAAAACTGTAGTTTTTATCGATCTGTTATTAGTTATTCAACTTTTTGGGTTTATATTACAATACTTACAACTGTTTTTAGTAAAATAGGTCAATTTGGCAACCCTTAGTCCATCAGAGGCTTGTATTCTATTCTGATATTTATAAGTAGGGAAGTTTTTTTTTTTACTTTTGGAATGGCAAAATAAATTTAGTATTTTATAGTTAGTTACTAGAAGGAAGATAAGAGTAAAAGGCTACTATTGCAAAACAATCTTGATTGTTGGCTAGTTCTGACGAAGGTAATAAATATTAATTGGAACTACAAATTATTTTTAATGATTATTTTTAACAATTTGCTACACAGCCAGTAAGGTTTAACTAACCTTAAGCTACAAAATTTGCAAAGCTTCACAGCTTTGTCAAATGTTAGGCACATTAAAGCAATGATTGTGGCTTTAAAATTAAACCTAGTTTTGGAGGGCCTTAACATGGGTTATAACTAAACTTTTTAAGAGGAATGTGTAGCAAACGATCTCCATACAAACGGCGATAACGTTTCCACCCTCTAAACCTTAACATACAACAATAAATTATGATGAAATATATTAAATATATTCTTTATGGCTTTAAGTCGTACAGATATACGCCGTACATTTTCATTTGAGATTGTCGTTTACGCCCAGTACTTTGATGATGCCTAATAATTATTGCTTTTACGTCCAAAAATACAAAAAAATCTGCATTACCAGCCTTGAAATTTGGGGTCGTATTCACCATTGTTTTCCGAATTTGAGAACTTTAAAAATACAGTTCGATAGCGCAGAAAAAACTGAATAAGATGGCATTTAAAACTCATTTTGACCAAAATGGTGGTTACGCCCTTTGAGCCCCAAGGTATCGATATATATTCTCGCGCTAAAATATGTCGAATTCTGAATTTTTCTATTCCTAATTTCTTTATTAAAAATATAAGTTTGTAAAATATCTACTACTGTCAAAATCCTTTAGTTTCAATGATCTTTGACAATCCTATAATGAAAAATGTTGTTTTCCGTGAGATTTTAAATTGATTTTAGGCTCCAAAAAAAATCGAATTCGAGATGTCGAAATCGCCAGATCGGACCCCAGCTCGGGAGTGAAATGGAGTGAAAACATCAGTCTCATGGCCAACGACCATAGATTATCATTGGTCTATTCTATGCGTTGCTGCAACTAGATACCGCGCTTCATACAAACAACAGATCAAAAAATGTGACCACAAATTTTGACGTTTTTCTTCAGTAACTGACTCGGTTGCTAGGGATGAATGTTAATGCCGTATGCCGTTGTCACAGTAGACTGTTCCATTTGTGGCAGAATAAAACGATCAAGAGCTAATAAATGAGGGCGGTATTTATTTGAAGCAACGCGAAGAAGACCAATAATAAATCTATCTAAACATTCATTTATGACAAATTTTAAGTAGAAAAATATAAGAAAAAATCAAATCGGCCACAAGTGAATTCTCAGATCTATCAACCCGTCTAGCCAGCGTGGTAGTAGTAGGCTAATATCCTCCTATGAACGCCACAATAGGCGTGAGCTAGGAGAGGCCTATGTCCAGCAATGGACGTCCACACGCTGATGATCATCATGTGGGTGCCATTTTGTTTGATAACTTTTTGCCATCTTGTAGGTAAGGACGTGATCCTATTGCCATATAAATTTTGGGGCTTCTGATCAATATACCGCGACAAGTGGTTTTGGCAGTCCTCTCGTGATGTTAACCTGACACTGCCTAAAGAATTCTGAAGAGACCGGAACAGGTGGAAATCTGAATACGGCGGATGCATTAACACCTCCCAGCTAAACTCTCTCAATTTTTGCTGAGTGGCTAAAGATTTAATCTCATCAGTTGTTCACAGTAGAGTTCAGAATCGATGGTCCTGCCCGGTGGTAACAGCTCATAATGAATAATGCCCTTCCAATCCCACCACACACACAGCATCAGTTTGTTGCGAGTTAACACGGGTGTCGCCATCGCTATATTTCCACGAACTAAGTTGTAATTGTCCGTATCTTTAGGTTTTTAGGGGTTTTTTGATTTTCCCGACGTTTCGGCACCTTTACAGCTGCAGCTGCAGTCATCCCGTGACCACGGCAGCTGTAAAGGTGCCGAAACGTCGGGAAAATCAAAAAACCCCTAAAAAACCTAAAAATACGGACATTTTTAGGTTGCGTTTGATATCCGTAAAAGTTGTTTTATTTCATTATTAGTGTTTTAAATGTTTTCTATAATGATATTATAGCTATTACTTTTTGAAATAACGCTGCCTAAAAAACTTTAAACCATCTACCGAGTAGTTCCCCAACCCCACACTGAGATATGTAGGTAGTTTTTTATTCAGTACAATAATTTGACAGGTGCCAATCTCACTTTGTAAAAATATTTTTGCTCTATACAGTTTTTCGTAAGGATTTGCGCAGATCCAGTTCTAGTTCAGTAAGTATTGATTCCATTCACGCGCACAAATTTAATATTATCAATGCAGCTACATTTTATTTCAACATTGTTTTAGGAAAGTGACATTGAACACCTGTCAAATCATTTTATATGTATTTGATAACTTATAACCAACATGTTGCAATAAAAGTTATGAATTATGATTTTTATGTACTTCAATTTAAATATAATACGTACGGCTAAAGACGTTTGCTGAAAAACAAAATAAATTGATTAATTTATTGAAGAAATCCACAGCTCTTAATTAAATCTTAACAAAACTTAAATACTACACATACAGCAATTAACGGATTTTACATAAATATGTTAACTAAATAAAATTATAGGTAAGAGGAGACGCACACATGTAAATATTGGATTATGGGATTATCAAATAAAAAGCAGACCTCAGGACTTGTAACTTTTACTGTTTATTATCCTTTTTATCTTGTTTTTTATTATACACAGGAATAGCGGTTAGCAAGTGCGTAGTAGAGTTTACACACAATAGACAGGAAGGAAGTATCAAAAAGCACAGACTAAAAAGACAGGGCAAATTCACAGACTAACTCTTGATTAATTTTTGTACTTGGTAACTCTGTTATTTCAACAGTAAAGAGAGTAGAAATTTTGAATCATTTAATTTAATAGGCTAAGGTAAACATTTTGGAAATCTAATAGTGCGTGTACCTATTGGCATATTAAGTAATCTGCATTATGTGAATCATTGTAGACCTAAAACTGCTAATACCAAAAAGGTGTTAAAATCAAGTGTTTATTCTACACATTTTCTAAGTGTCGTCACATATAGTCGAGCACTGTAAAAGGTAAAGAAAATGTTTAAAATCCTAATTTTTAGTTTCTTTGTTAAATATTTAACAAGAAAATATACTAGAAAAAAGCAACTAGTCTCATGTCGCCCTGACGGGACGCCCGTCAGGGCGACATGAGACTAGTTGCTTTTTTCTAGTATATTTTCTTGTTAAATATTTAACACATAAAAATAGCATTGTAAAATGCAAAACTAAAAAGTTATAATTTTAGTTTCTTGTTTTTTTATTTCTTTTGTGTTTACCCGCATAGTTAGGTACTAATTTTCCCTTTTAAGTTATGTTAGTGTAGGTACAAATTTGTAAAGAATGCAAATAAAGTTTATTCTTATTCTTATTCTTATTCTTATTCTAAATTTACTCATCAAATATTCTTTAAAATTATTCATTCTTTCTCTATTCATGCATGCTATTACGACGTCATCCACATAAAGCACCACATAAATATTTTTAGAAATATCACCATTATTTAAAATGTATATACACCTATCTACTGATGAATTTTGAAAACCCTCCTCTTTTAAAGAACGCTCAAAAGCCTCAAACCAACATCTAGCAGCTTGTTTTAATCCATATAATGCTTTATTTAATTTACAAACATGATTATTATTTTCATTAATTATTCCTTCAGGAATTTTCATGTAAATTTCCTCTTTTAATTCACCATTCAAAAATGCTGTTTTCACATCCATATGATGTACCAGTAATTTATGTTGGATTGCAAAACTAATCAAGAATCTAAAACTAGCAATTCTTGCAACTGGTGCAAATGTTTCATTGTAATCTGTAAGGTATTCTTGGCTAAAACCTTAAGCTACTAACCGTGCTTTGTAGCGGAGTGGTTTACCAAATTCATCATTTTTAATGGTAAAAATCCATTTGCAGTCGACAATATTTTTACCTTGTGGTTGTGGTACTAAAGTCCACGTTTTATTTACAGAGTGAGAATTTAACTCATCTCTTACTGCATCTTCCCATCGACATCGGTCATTGCAATTTTTAATTTCATCAAATGAGTACTTTACAAATGATTGATTGAGCACACATTAAATAATCATCATACTTATGGGGACGACCTTTGACTCTATCACTCCTCCTAAGTTCAATACTATTTTCTGTGTTTTGTTTTGTATCCCTATTTAAAGATGAACTATCAGACTTGTTACTAATATTTGGTATTGATTTTACTTCATCATGGTAAACTTTTTGAATTTTATTAGGACACATATTATCATCAGATTTCAATATATCTGATTTTGAACTGTCAGAGTTCCGAGACTTATCGAACACTGATTTAAAACTATTATCAGTTTTGTTCTGATAATTTAAGTTATTCTCTTCAGGCTCAAGCGACGGCCTGGATTTCAGAAAATTAGTCTCGTCTACAATTACATGTCTGACTACAACACATTTTTTGTTTACAGGATCCCAAACTTGATAGCCATTTGGTTCATATCCTAAAAGTATTCCTTTCCATGATTTACTGTCAAATTTTGATTTGGTCACTTTATCATGAACATACACTGTAGCACCAAATATCTTTAAATATTTTATTTGTGGTTTTTTGTTATGCCATAATTCGAATGGTGTTTGTGAGACTTTTAATGCTTTTGTTGGTGTTAAGTTTATCAAATAAACTGCAGTTAACACTGCATGACCCCAAAATATTTTGTTTAATTGAGCACCATTTATTAAACACCGAGACTTTTCTGTTATTGTCCTCACCATCCTTTCAGAAACACCATTTTGTTGTGGAGTTCTAGTGACTGTCAAATGATATGTTATTCCCTTTTCAATACAATAATTTTTCATATCAGTGGATAAATATTCTCCACCATTATCACAATATAAGTTAACTACTTTTAGATTAAACTTAGACTCACTTTTTGCTACAAAATCTTTAAAGGCAGAAAACACATCTGATTTATGAGTGAGAAGATACGTCACACAGTAATGGGTATACTGCTCAACAAATAACACAAAATAGTTTTTATTATCTACAGTTGGAGGAGTGATGGGGCCACAAACATCTGAATGTACTATAAATAATGGTCGCTTGATATGATTTTTACTTTTAGATTGATTGAAGGGCAAGCGACTCTGTTTTCCATTTATACACGGTTCACATAATTCATTGTTAGGTTCGACTGTATCAATTTGATCTATATCCTCCACCAAATAATTATTATTTATTTCGAAAAATTTATTTTTATTCATATTACCTAATCGCTGATGCCAAATTTTATAGTTATTTTTGTCACTACTGCACAAATGGGAAACAGGTCCATTTTCATAACCAGACACAATAAAATCTATTGAAATCAAATTATTATCTAACTTACCGGTCATAATGACTTTACCATCTTTACTTATACGGGCTCCTTGATTATCAAAGGTGATTGTATAACCAGCCTGTTGCATCTTAGGAACTGATAGTAGATTGTATGGTACTTCTAGACAGAACAGTACGTCTTCCAGAATCCCGTCGAAATTTAGTCGATATCGACTAAATTTCCATGTGCTGTATTTATCACCATCAAAAGGTTTAATATTTCGTTTTTATGATTTTAAGTTTTCCATAGTCTCGACTTACACTTTGTAACTGCGACACACTTTTCAGGATTTACAAGCACAGTACCTAACGTTGAAAAACGCTCTCTGGGCCCATAACCTATTGGATTATGGGATTATCAAATAAAAAGCAGACCTCAGGACTTGTAACTTTTACTGTTTATTATCCTTTTTATCTTGTTTTTTATTATACACAGGAATAGCGGTTAGCAAGTGCGTAGTAGAGTTTACACACAATAGACAGGAAGGAAGTATCAAAAAGCACAGACTAAAAAGACAGGGCAAATTCACAGACTAATTCTTGATTAATTATTGTACTTGGTAACTCTGTTATTTCAACAGTAAAGAGAGTAGAAATTTTGAATCATTTAATTTAATAGGCTAAGGTAAACATACATAAATAGATAAATAACTACTTCAAGTGGAAAGTAAGTTACCAATGTTTTTTTAAATGCTCAATGATGAACAGAATATATCTGTCGAATCAAACCTATTATTATGTGTTTTTGGAGAGACATATAATAGAATTTTTGAGCGTAATTACTGCGTTCTAATTTGCAGTTGAGGAGCTTCGTGTGTCTAGTAAGGGTTGAAGGAGCACACAAATTTAATGTCTTGGATACTAAATCAATGCTGTCTATTTTGCCATTACATATTTCGTGTATAATAACATGTCAATAGGTGGTAGAAGTTACAAAAGTCAATGTAGTCAGTAAATGTAGAAAGTAATAAAGAATTTTTTGACAGTGTATATTGGTAAACGGTCTACTTACTCGTAAATGAATCCTAGATTTCGAAAGGCTTTAGAAACTACATTATCTATATGATCTGTGAATGTTAATTTTGAGTCAAGTAAAATACCCAAATCTCTAACCTTGTTTCAATTAGTGGTAAACTGTAAATATTGTAATTAAACTTTAGGGGTTTCATTTTACGAGTAATGGACATGTACGAACATTTACTCACATTCATATTTATTCTATTTTCTTGTAAATGGTAACAATCATGTATAATAATAATAATAAAATAATAAAATTATTTTTCTCATCACAAATATATTTTTAATATCAAGTTAAAGATAATACGCACGCTTTTAATTACTCACATTTGGCGATCTGACGACCTGTTTGGCGCAGGGGTACAGAGGTCCCGGGTTCGATCCCCGGACAAGACAAATATTTGTGTGAATGAACATGTCTATTTGTCTTGGTCTGGATGTTTAATATGTATATTATGTATGTATTTACAAAAAAAAAAGTATATAAGTATGTTTATCCGTTATCTAGTATCCATAACACAAGTTCTTCATGATACTTAACGTGGGCTAGATAATTGGTGTGATTGTATGGAAATATTTATTTATTTATTTATTTATTTATTTGGTAATATTTTTCGGAATCGGTGTATTAATTCGAAATGCAACACAGACGGAGTTGACCACGGCTACTGAGCGAACACCGTATCAAGTATTATGCGTATAGTCAAAAGCAAAGCAACTTGTCTCATGTCCCGTCAGGGCGCTTGAGACAAGTTGCTTTTTTCTAGTATATTTACTTGATTAAAAATTATCACATAAAAATAGCATTGTAAAATGCAAAATTAAAAAGTTATAAGTAGATGGCAATTTCATCTTAATCGATAGTCAAACATCTGTAAAGATGTTTATTTTGAATGCGAGGATATATTTCTCTCAATGATGAAACGACGGTGGCCAACACCGTAGAAAAAGGTGAATATACTAGAGAATTTCAACGTGTTCTCGTAAGTCTCTGTAGCATAATTGGTCAGTGCATTGGGCCGGATTCCCAAGGATGCGGGTTCGTGTCCCGTCAGGGCGACATGAGACAAGTTGCTTTTTTCTAGTATATTTACTTGATTAAAAATTGTTACACGTTGTTATTAAATTATCGGCTAGATATTCTGTAATGGAATAGTAACATTTTGCTAATAATATGGATGTCAATTTATTTTGAAACTGATAACAATTTAATTCCTAAATTTCGTCAGGTAGTTTGTTCTAATTATAAATGACTAAAGTTGGATTAAAATTTTGATCTAAGTAAGTACTTATAATATATTTGTTTTATTGAGTGCGCATTTATTAGGTATCTACGTCATGGGAACGAAATATTATAATTTAGCAGTGCAACTGAAAATTGTGCACTGTCGGCTATCTTTACAGTCTTTTTTCGTTACACATTTAATTTAATGTTACTACCTACATTTAACAAATAATAAACAAGCAGGTATGATTACTTACTTTTATTATTCACTGCATTGGCTAAAAATGTAAGACAAAAATTAAATTGAAATCTGCTCATGATATATAAGTAGCTACAATAGGTGTTTTTGAAGCTATATTTATATAATCAATATAAGCTTTTTCAATTATGAATAAGTGTGGTACTTACGATCGACTAAAATAAAACAAAAAAAAAATTAGTTGAACGTTCTCCAAGTAATAATATGGATGCAACAAATTGTTATTTTATTTATATTGGTGAATAATTCATCAAGTGCTAACAACATCCTACATTCTTTTTTTTTAACTAGGATGATTGCTGTGTCGATTCAAGTTTGACAGTTTAAAAAATGTCCTATCGACTTATTTAAAGATTTTTGTCTAAGTGTCAATGTACCTACTTTTGGAGAAATTGCAATATATTTTACTACTGTTCCGGTGGAATTCGGTTAAATAGCGTAACTTATATCATCCCACGTAAACATGATATACTTAGGATAAAAAGTATTGTATGTGCTTATTTATGTGGTAAAATAAAGCATTAACCTGTCAATGTTAATGTCAACTGAAACATTTAATTTATACCATCAAAAAATTCGCTGAATTTTGTTTTGTTTAAAGTTTAAAGAATCTTCTTTTACACTGTTAACGACTAATAAACAACGGTAGTTGTCGATTCTGTTGTGTCTCATCTCTCTCTACCCTGTTCCGAATCGGACATTGCACTACAAAAAGAATATATATTTTTCTATCGTATTCGATCAAAATGTTGTTAAAAGACACAGATTTTACTTTATATTTGAAAAGATGCAGTTTTTACATTTCTTTGTCTAAATAACTACAACTAATAATTTTTGTAGAACAATTTTTTGACATAGTACGTACCTACACCTTTTGTCACTGGAATCAAGAAAAAGAAAACGGCTATAATTAGGTATTATATTTTTGCAAAAGAACAATTCATTCCATTTGGTCTTGAGTATCACGGTGACACTGCTCCTAGCATCCAAATGCAAACGCATAGGTAGGTGAGTTGCTAAGCGCCTAGAACCTAGCGAGTCTCCTAGCGACTAGCGCTCTTATAGGCGCCTAACCACAGTGCGCCGATCGCTGATAATATATTATAGAACGTTCTTTTCACTAAGCAACTCGCTAGGTGACTCACTAGGCTCTAGGCGCTAGGTCACCTGTAAAGAGACCTAAGTAGGGTTCCGGTGGCATCGCGTTTTACGCACGAACGTGTTTTAAAATCCCAACAAGATCGGATTGTTTTCAGACGTCAGGATTTTTGAATCAATCTTCGCGCGAGTGGCGAGGCGTACGAGGAGGCGATCACGCGATTAGCGACCTTGCCTGCGTAGACATAGCACGCTTTTCGCTTTGCCCCTCGCCCGCTCGCGTTGGGAGGCGGTACTACAGGCGAAAAGCGAAGCTATGTCTATACCTGCAAGGTCGCTTTTACGAAATACGGAAACTCAAACGTCGCACGAAAATCAGTAGAATCCTCGAGACGAGTGAATCAAAAATACAGCTCCAGAACTACACGTTACACTACACGACGCGCACAAACTAGGTGTCGTATACGTACGAATCTCGCACCCAGTTTGTGCGCTCCCATAAAGTCAAAGTCAATGTCATTTATTCAGTCTAGGCTGTTACAAGCACTTATGAACGTCAAAGAAGCTACGTCATCGGTTCACAAACCCTACGGCGGGAGACCTTGTAACGAGAAGAACCGGCAAGAAACTCGTCAAGGGCTGTTTTTTAGTAGTACTTGTACTTGGAACATAGTACTTGGAAGGTTGGGATCATTCGTGCGTGTTTGTATACAGGGTGGAAATTTTAAACGGGGCAGGAAGGGCAGGTACCTTGACCTTTGTAGCTACCTAAATGAAAACGTTCTTAGGAAACCATCCTTAATTTTTTAAGAAATATTGAACGGCATTCACGGATTTTGAATTAAAAAATACAGTCAGCAAGAAAAAAAATTTTTTTTTAACTTCTGATGCTAATGGATCTGTTTCTTATGAGGATCAAAACGGTCTAAGACACCAACTGAGGTATGAGTACTAGAAAAGTCAGAAATCGCGAAAAAGTATTTCCACATATTCGCTAAGAAAATAAGTTCCATCAACGAAGATTTTTTTGCAACGGCAAGTGTGTTTTTTGCGATTTTCGCGATTTCTGACTTTTCTAGTTCCTACTCATACCTCAGTTGGTGTCTTAGAGTGTTTTGATCCTCATGTGAAACAGGATCGATTGGCATAAAAAAAATATTTTTGAATACTGACTATTTTCCTGCTAACTGTACATTTTTTTCAAAATCCGTGAATGCAGTTCAGTATTTCTCAAAAAAATAAGGATGGTTTCCTAAGAACGTTTTCATTTAGCAACAACGAATAAGTTCCTGCCCTTGCTGCCCCGTCTTAAATTACCACCCTGTATATGGGTTCGTACGAGTAAAGTTCGCATGAAAAACGCATTCAAAGTCAGCACGGCCTAAAGGTATTGACTGACATGAACGTTCGCTCGATGTGAACACGTAACAAGTCGAATATACAGTAGGTCAATACAGCAAGCCGAGCAGCTCCAACACAGTCGAGCAAGGAAGAAATACTAAATGCGATTATTCACATCGAGCAAATGTTCATGTCAGACACCTTCACCTATAAGACATACCTAGAATTTCAAGTTATCACTATTAAGAAAAACGGGATGTATACCATTGCATGCACTTTATTGAAAGTCCCCGATATTTCAGCGCAGCCTAACAACCATCCATCGATTGACTTCATTTACTCTGGCCGTGGTTATGGCGCTTTCAACTGCACCGAAATATCGGGGACTCGAAAGAAAATATAAACATGGTAAAATGTTTGTCATGGTCTTTTTGTTTAAGTAATTTTTATGAGTATACATAACAGTAATGTTTAACTATTTGTGAGAGCTTGTAATTACCTTTCTATAAAAGAAATAGGTATAAATATATACCATTTAGAATTTAATCCTATGTAAGCTTTCCTAGTAAATAAATAAAAAAATCCGTTTTGCCTGATAGTGATAGTGACCATGAAGGTTCAGTGATAATAGAGTTTAAGGTTGACGCAAATTTACAATAAGGGAGCCTATCGCCATATCTTAGAGCAGTATTGTTTCAATCTTACCATGCTATTTCGTACTACGAGCCTCTTAAAATAAGCTTGTTTTTTAACGGCAGTTTTGTGTCGTCTTCGGTCAATCATCGCCTCCAAAGTGTGAAGTGGGTCAAAATGTGATAACTTCAATGAGAACAAAATGCAAACAAAATGTTCTTGTGACATGATGGTTTTTAATAGATGATGATAAGCCGGCAGATATAAAAAATTACCTTTTGAAACTGCAGTGCCGATACCTAATAAAAGAAAGAAATAATATAAGTATTGATTGACAAATAACTAATGCAAACCGAGTCACATAGTTAAGCATATCTTTACGGAGATGTCCCAATTTGGGCTACGTTTATATTAAGAAACGATTATATAGATATATTATAAGAAAAAAATGTATAAGAAAATATTGTTACTTTGAATAAGACGTCAAACATGGCAATTCAAGATGGCATGTCCGTCACTACATTAATAATAGGTAGTATTCTTTCATAGCAACATTGAGTCTGACATGTTATGCCATCGCGCCACATGAGGACCGCTGATGCAGCACCCAACCTCGTTTTAACAAAATATAGGAATTGCGTCAATCGCTGCACGAGGCGCTGACTCTGCGCAACGTGAAGCCCGGACATCGCGAACCTTCGTTGCAACATTCCCCGCTTCACTTTGGTTCTAGCATTGTCGCGGCTTTTAGAAATAATTTAAATTGTAATTTCTTTTAAATAAATTAGTTAATAAAATTTTGGTTTTTTTTTTAGACCTTCGCTGCGCCCGTTCGTAATTGACGCAGTCGGTAGGATATTCGCGGTCGGTTCGCGCTTCATCGAGAAGATATCCGTATCGAGCCGTCCGGTGGCTATCTAGTCGAGTCCCGAATATCCTGAACCTACGTCGGGTTGCAGCGTATCCAGACTTCGATATTGCGGAGGTACCAAGAAGATGAAACTGTAAGTACACTTAAATCGTTCATGTGTTGCTTTTTCTTTTCCTTTTTCTATCCTGTGTAAATTTTCTTTTCCAAAAATTTTCACCCAAGGCAATCAGGGGCCGCTCCCCCTACCTATAAGTTATATAGACATACTAGGGTAGACGAATATAGAATTTTAGATTCTGGCAATTCTGTGACGGAAATGGTAGAAACTGAACCTGGACTTGACTTTGAAAATCAGGCCTTATTAAATGGCATTTTAAATAAAATTACAGGGCCTGCCGCCCGTCGTATTACTTCGAACGGCATCCCTAGTGATTGGCAAGGTATAAAAAAAACTTTAATAAATAACTTTGCCGATCAACGCGACGAAACGGCACTGTATAATGACTTAGCTTTACAAAGTCAAGGCCATAGCACTCCACAAGAGTTCTATGAACGCTGTCAGACCCTTTTCAGCACAATTATGACGTATGTAACTTTACATGATGACGTTAATACGACAATTGAGGCCAAACGTCAACTATACAAAAAATTAACGTTACAATCTTATTTGCGCGGACTAAAAGAGCCATTGGGATCTCGTATAAGATGTATGCGCCCCGGATCCATAGAGCAGGCATTAGAATTTGTTCAAGAAGAAAGAACAAATTATATCTGCAGCAGCGTAATAACGATCATACGTCTGATAAGAAAACCCCTAGCATGTTAGTGCACCAACCCCCACCTAAACCATTATATAATCCACCCATTTACATGCCACCTAATAAACCTTTCACTTTTAACATGCAAATGCCCGGTCCTTCCCGACCAAACCCTGTCCAAATGCCCCAGCACCCTCAGCACTGGAGACCTTTCCCAGATCAACCCCAAATGCAACGTGGACCAACTAGAACACAACAGATGTTCAGAGCTTTACCACCGAGTTATAATACACAAAATTATGCGTTTAAAATGCCTTACAGAAATAATAATTCATTTCCTTCTAACTCTCAGTCTCAAGCACCTAAACCAATGAGTGGAGTGAGTCATTTTGTCCCTAAACATTTACTACCCAGCGGGCATGATTGGCGAAAATTCGGCAATCCGCCGCCGAGCAACTATTTTAAAACACGTGAATTATAATTTGTGTCATGACTATGACTACGGTCCTTACTGCGAGAACTACTCGGATTACTATAGCGACGATTCTGAGTGTTATTATGATAACGGCGAGTGTTCTGTGATTTTTATTACAGCGACTATCCCGAAAATTTAACTAACGCGGAAAATGTAGACGAATCGTTGGTGGAAGACGTTTCTTCCAGTCAACCTGAGGTTTTTCGGAAAGCAAGCCGGTCCGACAAACCAAAATAGAACTTAACTTACAGACACAGAGACAGCTACCGTTTATTAAAATTGCAGATCCACCCTTAAAGTTACTTATCGATACTGGTGCAAATCAGTCTTTTAGAAGCCCGGAAGCGGTCGATAATTATTTTTCCCATATACCTTTAAATTACGAACCTTTTGAAGTAGTTAATGTTCACGCGGTAAGTAGATGCGACCATTCGATTACGTTACCTTGTTTCCCGGAAATTTGCGCTACAGATGGTATTACACTTTACGTATATAAATTCCACGATAATTTCGATGGGTTAATAGGTTCAGATTTGTTAAATAAGTGGGAATCCTCTATCGATTTTAAGAATAAAACCCTTTCAACCCAACATGCGAAAAATCCAATACACGTTTTTAATTCCCGAAATGTAAACTTATATGAGGATATAATCCCGGCCGATTCCTCTAAATTAGTTAGGTTACCAATTAATTCGTGTGACGGTGAAGTATTTATCCCGGAACAAGTCTTATAAATTGTATTATTAGTGAATGTCTAACAACTGTTAAAAATACCCGTGGTTACGTAGAAGTTTTTAATCCCAGCAAAAACGATATTATTTTCTCGATCGATCGTCAGATCACCGCGGAGCTATACAATATCGAGGGCACAAGCACCGAGCGCTGTGCTACGGACTTCGACAGTGCTACGAATCGCGACGTACCTAATTGGCTGTCACATATGACGAACACCTGATTACGTCACTCGCGCGCTACGGATTTGTCTACGAGGGCTACGGACGTTCTTTCTCGTCTACGAACAAGTCACCTCAACTCGGAGGGACGCGCTAATTTAGAAAATCTTAGCGCTCAGTACGCGGACGTATTTTAGATAGAAGGAGAGAAACTAACTTTTACTAATCAAATAAAACACGCGATTAAAACAACTGATGAGATACCCGTCTATACTAAGAGCTATCGTTACCCATACGTACATAGACAAGAGGTTAGAGACCAGATTAGTAAAATGTTAGAACAAGGCATCATCAGACCATCTCAGTCTGCCTGGAGCTCACCAATCTGGATAGTCCCCAAGAAAGCTGATGAATCCGGCAAGACAAAGTGGCGTCTTGTAATAGATTTTCGTAAGCTTAACGAAAAAACGGTCGACGATAAGTACCCAATCCCTAACATCGCGGATATTTTAGATAAATTAGGTAATTGCCAATATTTTACGACCTTAGATTTGGCTAGTGGTTTTTACCAGGTAGAAATGGAACCCTCGGATATACCAAAGACAGCATTCAATGTAGAACACGGCCATTTCGAGTTTTTGAGAATGCCAATGGGATTAAAGAACTCTCCAAGTACATTCAAACGCGTAATGGATAATGTGCTTAGAGGGCTCCAAAACGTCATATGTTTAGTGTATCTCGATGACGTCATCATCTTTAGTACTAGTTTACAAGAACATATGGTTAACTTAGAACAAGTCTTTCAAAGATTGCGCGAATCAAACTTTAAGATACAAATGGACAAGTCCGAGTTCCTCAAACTCGAAACTGCCTATTTGGGTCACGTCATTAGTAAAGATGGCATCAAACCCAATCCAGATAAAATTGAAGCCATTAAAAAGTACCCTTTGCCAAAAACTCCAACCGAAATTAAGAGATTTTTAGGATTATTAGGCTATTATTGCAAGTTCATACCAGATTTTGCTCGTATAACTAAACCGCTAACACAATGTTTGAAGAAAGGTCCTAAGATAACGTTTGATCAAAATTATATTAACTGCTTTGAAAAATGTAAATTACTTTTAACTAATGACCCGATTTTACAGTATCCGGATTTCTCTAAAGATTTTGGTCTTACCACAGATGCATCTAATTTAGCAATCGGTGCCGTGTTATCCCAAGGTCCGATTGGTAGTGACAAACCTATTGCTTACGCCTCTCGAACTTAAAATACTAGCGAAATAAATTACAGCACAATCGAGAAGGAGCTGTTAGCGATCGTATGGGCAACTAAATATTTCCGTCCATACTTATTCGGTCGAAAATTTTAAATTATCACGGATCATAAGCCCTTACAATGGGTTATGAATCTCAAGGAACCTAACTCGCGCCTTACTCGTTGGCGTCTTAAACTAAGCGAATACGACTTTACGGTTATCTATAAACAAGGCAAATGCAATACGAATGCAGATGCTTTGTCACGTATAGAGATTCATAACGAAGAAATAAGCTCAGTAGCTGTCAATCCTTCGGAGAAAGCTCCATCGTTAGATAACTCAGATACGGCTACAGCTCACACCGATGCTGAGAATCCCATCTTAGAAGTGCCAATAACTGATGAACCGTTAAATAAATATCATAGGCAGATTTGTTTTACAGTAGTCGGTGACATCAAAGGCAAAACGACGGTATCTAAGCCTTTTGAGAGCCATACGCGCACAGCTATTCAGTTATCTAAATCTAATCTTGAACAGGACGTTGTAAATGCAATTAAAGAATATGAACACCCGAAAGTAAAGACCGGTATTATTATCCATCCACCGTTAGAAATGTATTCTATCATACCAATCATACAAAATCATTTTAAAAGCTCTGCTATGAACTTAGTATTAACGAAAGTTGAACTCGAGAATGTAAAAGAGTATTTACGTCAGCAGGAGATCATTCAGAAGTACCATGAAGGTAAGACCAACCATCGCGGTATTACAGAATGTTACCTAGCCTTATCTAAAAAATATTTTTGGCCTAAGATGAAAGAAAGTATCGGTAAATATATCAACGAATGCATTATATGCGGGCAAGCTAAGTACGATCGTAGTCCGATTAAACAGCAATTTCATATTGTCCCTCCACCTACGAAACCTTAAGAAATTTTACATTTAGATTTATTCACGGTCGAAACAGAAAAATATCTCACGTTAGTAGATGCATTCTCCAAATACGGTCAGGCATATCATCTTAGAGATGGTACCGCTATTAGCGTAGTACAAGCATTGTTAAAATTCTGCACTCATCACGGTGTCCCGTCGATAATAGTTACAGATCGCGGTACGGAATTTACTAATCAATTATTTTTGGAATTTACCCGAGTTCATAAAATACAGCATCACAAAATCTTAGCGCACGCTCCGAACGAGCGTTTTCATTCAACTTTACTAGAACATTTACGAATATTAAAATTAGAACATCGCGGCGAATCTGCAATAAATCTAATGTCATATGCTATACTTGGTTACAATAGTTCAATACATAGCTTTACTAAATGTAGGCCGCTAGACGTTATTACTGGTCATTTCGATCCCCGCGACCCTTTAGATATTGAGTTAACAGAACATCTCTTACAACAGTACATCCTAGATCACCGCGCTAAGATGAGTAAAGCTTATGAAATAATTCAAGAATCATCACTAGAACGTCGTACAAGCATTATGAATAACCGTAATAAGAATAGAGAGCCCGAGGAAACGTACAGTCCCGAACAGAATACATTTATTAAAAATCCTATGGCAATTCGTCAGAAGCTCGCGCCGCGTTATAGTCATGATACTGTATTAGCAGGTCTGCTAATACAGTATCATGTGAATCGGAAGGTCTACCTTCCGATTCACATTTATTCTAAGAAAAAACGTGGTCCCGTAGCTAAGTCGAGACTAAAACGAGTCCCTAATACGGCGCGCTTGTTACAGGATAATATTGATGGTCCTGGTCCAAGCGGTGGCGTCTCAAGAAATAACACTTGACAGCCTGGAAGATGGTCCCGGTATCCTTCCTTTTAAACTAGGTCCCTCCAAGATAGTATCGCATTATCACGCATTCTTACAATTTATAGATATTGATGACATTCAGTCAAAAATAATTCTTGTAAAATCTCAGATAGATGAAGTTCGGCATCAGTTAAATAACAAAACTATATCTTTATATGAACCACATATTGATTATCTTAGTAATAAGCTTGAAAAGGTTTCTGATCAGTTAAAAACGTTCGAAACTAACAGAGTTAAACGAGGTTTAATTGATGGACTAGGTTCGGTCATAAAAAGTATTTCTGGCCATTTAGATTATAAAGACGCTTTGCATTACGATAGAGTTATAAAAACTTTACAAGATAACGAGGAAAAGTTAGTCAACGAACACAATAGTCACATAAGTTTAACTAAGGAATGGATATCCGAACACTCTTTGATACTAAAAAATATAACTGAAAATCAAAGTAAAATTCAACAAGTTCTTAATTTAATTATGGATAGCGAAGCAAATAGAGAAACTGAATTAATAAAACACGCCCATCTGGCTCAGTTACTTTTAATACTAGTATAGAAAATTTATCTGAAGAGTTAATTAAGATAGAAAATTTCGTAGCTTTTGCACACATATCTAACGCTCACCATTCAATGTTAAGTTTGAACGCTCTGAAATCTATGATAGATAAAATTTGAATTATTTATGGTAAAGATGCGGCCATTGATCTAGCACTCCGAGAGTACTATGACGTCATTAAATTAGGTTCTTATTATAGTGCAAATAGAATAGTTATAATTTATAAAGTACCGATTGCCTCTCCTTATACCTATAATCTATATAAACTATCTATTGTCCCGAATAAACAGTGTCCTTATTCCACCCTCACCTTTTATTGCAATACATAGAAATGATTTCGTGTACATAGAGGCAGAATGTCCGAAGTCAAACCCATGGTACCTCTGCGAGATGAAGATCAACTTCCGGCCCCGAGATCAAGCTGACTGCATCCATACACTCATCACCACTCAGAGATTGGACGAGACATGCCAGCCCACTTCAGTAGTCCTGGATAAGGAAGCCCTGGAACAACTGGAAGACAAACACTACGTCATCGCATTCCCCAAACTAACTAAGATCCAGACGTCCTGCGGGAAAACTGCATACACCACTCTTCAAGGAAACTACCTTGCAACAATACCTACTGGATGCTATCTACAAACTCAAGAGTTCACTATCTTCAACAGTAATACCGGACTAAAGGAACTGCAATCAAGATAACTAATCTTCCACAAGATGAGAGCAAACCAGCATCCCTGAAACCGACAGTGAAACTTAACTCCATCAACCTAGAACACCTTCATGCCAGTAATATCAAGATATCCATGCAGCATCCACTTGAGATAAAAGAATCAGAAGATTACAGCATCTATCATACTACTGTACCACTCTACTTGGTAATATTTAGTGCAGTTGCACTAGGCATTTACGTTATACTAAGAAGATATTTCATTAAACACCCAGACGCAATCACTCATTCTCAAGATACATCTCAAGAGATATACACAGAAATTAAAGATAAAAGACGAGATGCACCAGCCGACGCCACAGCAACTTTCTCGAAGAAAATTCTCCATAGTTGCTGATCTTCGGGGGGAGGTGTTATGCCATCGCGCCACATGAGGATCGCTGATGCAGCACCCAACCTCGTTTTAACAAAATATAGGAATTGCGTCAATCGCTGCACGAGGCGCTGACTCTGCGCAACGTGAGGCCCGGACATCGCGAACCTTCGTTGCAACATTCCCCGCTTCACTTTGGTTCTAGCATCGAACATAGTCGCGGCTTTTAGAAATAATTTAAATTGTAATTTCTTTTAAATAAATTAGTTTATAAAATTTTCAACAAAATTTTCAAATTTTAAATTGTCAACGAAGTATCTTCTGCGATGTTGTTTTATTTATTAGGTGTCCAAAACACATAGCTGATTTAGAGCTGATTTAGAAACACATAGCAGGGGGCCTACCGCCCTATCTTAGAGCAGTATTGTTTCAATCTTACCATGCTATTTCGTACTACGAGCCGCTTAAAGTAAGCTTGTTTTATGACGGCAGTTTTGTGTCATATTCGGTCAATCATCGCCTCCAAAGTGTGAAGTGTGTCAAAATGTGACAACTTCAATGAGAACAAAATGCAAACTAAACGTTCTTATGACATGGTGGTTTCTAATAGATGATGGGAGGCCGGCAGATATAAAATATTTACCTTTTGGAACTGTAGTACCGGTGCCTAGTAAAAAAGAGAAATAATATAAGTATTGATTGACAACGATTGATTGGCTACGTTTATATAAGAAAATATTTTTGCATTGAATAAGACGTCAAACATGGCAATGCAAAATGACATGGCCGTCACTACATTAGTAATAGTTAGTATTCTTTGAATAGCAACATTGAGTCTGACAGTACCGCATCGTAAAAAAGGTTAGGATATAAATTGGTTGGGGTTTTGACACTATGTTCCTAACTTAAATCTATAGAAATACATATTATCATTATAATAGTAATATAAAATTTAAACCTAACTATTGATTCACTGATCTTCAAATGAAGTTTCATTAGATATGCGCCTGATTTCTAAACACAAGTGAGTAAAAATCTAATTGTTATGATTTGCGTTTTTCAAGGAACTGTTTTAGTGACCAAACTTTTTGTAAAGTATAGGAATTAAATATATGACTGGAGTCCGAATATAATTGATCAAAGGTGCAAAGATCAAATTTAAAACTGAATAACTATGTATTTCTCGTTTGCCCGGACGTTACTTACTTAGCTTAGGCGGTTTAACTGAAAGGAAGAAGAATAAAAAATGAAGTAAATTTTAATTTATGCTAATAGCTAAAATTGAATTGTCTTTTTCTAATGTTTATTAAACAAGAAAATATACTAGCAAAAAGCAACTAGTCTCATGTCGCCCTGACGGGATGAGGGACAGTTGCTTTTTTCTAGTATATTTTCTTGTTTTATATTTATCACATAAAAATTGCATTGTAAATGGCATAATTAAAAAGTTATAAATAGTGTTGTTTAATCTGCCATCTCTTATCCGTTGATCGCTTCAAGAACAGAACGTTGTTTCATTTCTCCGTCCATTAATAATAGGTTATTTCATTGTTCTCAGAACACAGATCAGTCGGTATCCGGTTCGGGTTTTACGAATTAGGTAATGAATAGTTATTAATAAAAACGGTACATACTTATGGGTAGCGTAGTATCTAATTCTGAAAAAAAAACATTTCTATAATTAGAAAGATAAAAATGGAACTTGAAAGATTTATAATAAAAAAACGACACGAAAATAAAATCACGCCAAGTGAAATCATTTATCTGTCCCTTACTGGGTTACGCTATATATATGCGAGAATATATATATATATATATATATATATATATATTCTCGCGCTATGTTTTAGCGCGAGAATATAATTCTTAATTTTTCTGTTCTTAATTTATTAAAAATATAAGTTTGTAAAGTCTATACTACTGTCAAAATCCTTTAGTTTCAATGATCTTTGACAATCCTATAATGACAAATGTTGTTTTCAGTGAGATTTTAAATAAATTGATTTTAGATCGGAATCGCGAGATCGGACCCCAGCTTGGGAGTGAAATGAAACATCAGTCTCATGGCCAACGACCATAGATTATCATTGGACTATTCTATGCGTTGCTACAACTAGATACCGCGCTTCATACAAACAACAGATCAAAAAATGTGACCACAAATTTTGACGTTTTTCTTCAGTAACTGACTCGGTTACTAGGGATGAATGTTCATGCCGTATGCCGTTGTCACAGTAGACTGTTCCATTTGTGGCAGAATAAAACGATCAAGAGCTAATAAACGAGGGCGGTATTTATTTGAAGCAACGCGAAGAAGACCAATAATAAATCTATGCTAACATTCATTTATGATAAATTTTAAGTAGAAAAATATAAGAAAAAATCAACTCGGCCACAAGTGAATTCTCAGATCTATCAACCCGTCTAGCCAGCGTGGTAGTAGTAGGGCAATATCCTCCTATGAACGCCACAATAGGCGTGAGCTAGGAGAGGCCTATGTCCAGCAGTGGACGTTCACACACTGATGATCATCATGTAGGTGCCATTTTGTTTGATAACTTTTTGCCATCTTGTAGGTAAGGACGTGATCCTATTGCCATAAAATTTTTGGGGCTTCCGATCAAAATACCGCGACAAGTGGGTTTGGCAGTCCTCTCGTGATGTTAACCTGACACTGCCTAAAGAATTCTGAAGAGACCGGAACAGGTGGAAATCTGAAGTTGCAAGGTCAGGACTATACGGCATTATCAATACGGCGGATGCATTAACACCTTCCAGCTAAACTCTCTTAATTTTTGCTGAGTTGCTAAAGATGTGTGAGGTCTAGCGTTATTATGATGAAAAACCACACCCCTTTTGATTAATTCCGGCCGCTTTCTCTCAACTTCTTGTTTTAATCTCATCAGTTGTTCGCAGTAGAGTTCAGAATCTATGGTCCTGCCTGGTGGTAACAGCTCATAATGAATAATGCCCTTCCAATCCTACCACACATACATCATCAGTTTGTTGCGAGTTAACACGGGTGTCGCCACAGTCTGTGAAGCATGGCCGGCCTTTGAGCACGACCTTTTTCACACGTTCTTGTCTTACGTGATCCACTTTTCATCACCAGTTATCAGCTTCTTCAAAAATGGTTCGGTTTCATTACATCGTAATAACGAATCACAAATGAGTACACGGTTTATTAGGTTTCTTTCAGTGAGCTTGTGAGGTACCTTAATATCGAGCTACGTCGTTACTTCTGATATGCCGATCTTGCTCCACTTTTTCAAAAATGGCATCCAATTTATCCCTAACATGGCGACCAAAGCGACGTGCTACATGAATTTTGTACTTTAAGCATGCTGTAAATTCAGGGGACTTAGATTTAACGTCGCTATAGATAAATGGTCGCTACAACCAAGGTCATAATAAATGAAATCCACTGATTTTTTGCAGCACTGCCCGTTGATAAGCTAAGAACTTCGCGGTCGACCAGTAGTCTCTTTGCGAAACTTTCGAAAAGTTATAATGTTAAAGAAAGTATTATAAAATTCCATTATTTGTGTTATAAATGTTTTCTATAATTATATTATAGCTATTACTTTTTGAAATAACGCTGCCTAAAAAACTTTAAACCACCTACCAGGTACTTCCCCGACTGCACACTGAGATGTGTGGGTAGTCTGATTTCTTATTCAGTACAATAATTTGACAGGTGCCAATCTCACTTTGTAAAAATAATTCTTCTCTATACAGTTTTTCGTAAGGATTTGCGCAGATCCAGTTCTAGTTCAGTAAGTATTGATTCCATTCACGCGCACAAATTTAATATTATCAATGCAGCTACATTTTATTTCAACATTGTTTTAGGAAAGTGACATTGAACACCTGTCAAATCATTTTTTATGTATTTGATAACTTATAACCAACATGTTGCAATAAAAGTTATGACTTATGATTTATCAGTACTTCAATTTAAATATTATACGTACTGGTACGGACGTTTGCTGAAAAACAAAATAAATTGATTAATTTATTGAAGAAATCCACAGCTACATTAAAAATTTTGCTAACTTGAAACATTGAGATACATCATACAGATAACAGGCATACAGTAAAGGTACACCCGATACAATTTTAATATAAGAAGAACAATAGCCACCAATTATAACCGCTTGACACCTGTTCCGTAAATAAGATTCAAACTATCTATGTAGACTTCCCTTTATTCGCAGTTCCCAAAGTTTTTTAGAGTAATACATGATCCACAAGGTCGAAAGCCTTTTCAAAATCCGTGTAGATCACGTCAACTTGAGAAGCACCATCCATTTCATTCAAGACATCATCCATAAATAAAGCCAAATTTGTATTAGTTGAGCGCTCTTTCATAAAAACGTGCTATCAGGTGGTATACATTTTGAGACTATTGGATACATATGTTTATGTACGTCACGTTCAAATAATTTACTGAGAACATTCAGGATGGATATAAGGCGGTAGTTTTTACTTGAGATTGACTGCCATTTTTATAGATTCGAAAAATATGTGCAGTCTTCTATAAATTTGGAAAGTATCCCACCTGAGACATTTATTAAATATTTGTGCTATTGGAGCTGCATCGTTTCAGCTTTGCAAAATCACTTTCGAATTCGCACGTAAAACGTCAGTTTCGTCACAGCAAATTATTGGGGAAACCAAGAGATTTTTTTAATGAAAAGTATTAAGAATACAAAGTAAAAATATTATACTTAAAATTAGATACTACTTACACATATTATGTATTTTCTAAATATTTGGATCATCCATCAACAGTCTGATTTTTTAATTCAGTATAGTAATTTGACAGGCGCCAACGTAAAATGTTTTTTTTTTTTTTAATAATGATACTTTAGAATGTATGTATAATGATAATATTGAATTTGTACCCGAATGGAGTCAATACTTACTAAACTGGAACTGGATACGAGCAAATCATTACCGAAGACAGTTTAAAGCAGGCAGGATTATTTTCAGAAAGTGACATTTCACCTGTCACAATTACTCTACTGTAGTGAAACCAAGACGTATCGGTAAAGACTGAATTTATTTGCATACCCACACATATATAAAATATTAATACACAACATCTCTCCCTTAAACAAAAATATTATCTTAACAGCTGTTCATGCATTACAGTTTGCCTTGAGATAAAATTAAATATAACAATGGTAGGTTTAACATTTACAACACATTATATTCTCCTTCTACAAAATAAGTAGATAATTTTATTATGTTATAAAATTCAAAGATAACAATGCATTTTAATTATAGGTACTTATTTCTTTTGCAAAAGAATATTCAATTTATAACTTTTTAATTTTCATTAACCATAAACATATACATGATGTTAGGTGTTAGATGAAATAGCTAATAAACTGACAATGGATGTTTATAACACTTTAATTACTGTTAACTTATACCAAAGAATATTAACTTAGGGTAGTAAATTTTGAATAACAAAGTCAACTGACAATATTTGTTTTGAAAATAATTAGTTTTTTTTTTTTAATTTTTTTTTTTTTTTTTTTTACATTTGTTTATTAATAAAGTACTTCTTATTATATATATATACATATATATATTTAACATATAGCATATACATAGCAAATTGATAATTATTATTATTTTTACTGATTTTGAGGGTCACGGTTACCAAAGATATTCTTAATAATATTTCTAGCTTGTACGGCTGCGGGTCTTCGATGACGATTATCATATTGCATATATTCGGAGTCAAATTGATCTGTAGACTCATCAAGCTCTGCAAACGAATCACTGTATGTATCGTCAGGAGTGAGAGTGGAGTCTGTGTCCCCATCCCACATTGTCTCTTCGTGAGACGATGTGGGAGGCGATTCAGCCGATGGCAACTTAATAAGGTGTCGGCGGTTTCTCCGGTACTGCCTACCGCGCTCATCGGTGATGAAGTAAGAGCGCGGCTGGGGGGCGCGTGCACTTACTTGCGCCTCGTAGCGTAATTTTCCATCTACAGCTACGACTTTGTCGCCAACATTGAGCTCCGGCAAAGTCTGCGAACGCTTATCATACCAGATCTTTGCTTTTTCTTGTTTTTGTTTTAGTATGTCAAAATAGTTACTTTTATCGTTCTTAGGTAGCATTTTATTTTCACTGGCAGGTAATCGCGTATTTATCCTACGACCCATCATCATTTCTGCTGGACTGGGAAGTCCGTCGCGTGGCGATGCTCGATAGTTTAAAAGCGATAAGTAAAAGTCAGAGTTGGTTTTTAATGATTTGGTTAGCAATGTCTTTACGGTACGCACTGCACGCTCACTTCGTCCGTTCGATTGTGGGTAATTCGGTGACGATGTAGTGTGCACAAATTCCCACTGATTTTTAAAATTATTGAATTCTTTTGATGAAAAGCAGGGCCCGTTATCGCTTATTAATTCTTGTGGTATTCCGTATCGAGAGAATTGATTTTTAAGAGCTGATATTACATGATTAGACGTCAACGAGTTCAGAGGACACACTTCTACGAAACCTGAATAGTAGTCAACAAGGATAAGAAAATATTTCTTGTTGACCTCAAACGCGTCAGTACCTACTTTTGCCCAGGGCAAACTAGGCACTGGATGAGGTACCATAGGCTCACGCCGTGGCGCCGCCTGCATGTCGAGGCAGACCCGACAGCGGCGGACAAAGTGCTCAATGTCGCGCGCCATCCCCGGCCAGAACATCACGTCGCGCGCTCGCCGCTTGCACCGGTCGATGCCCATGTGGCCCTCGTGAACGCGCGCCAGCATCTCACTGCGCAGACCGCGCGGAATAAATACTAAATCGTTTTTGAAGATGACTCCTTCTATGTATTCAAACGTTTCTCTGTAATCCCATAGACGTCGAATTCTTTCGTCGACTTTATATTTATGTTGTGGCCATCCCATCGAGATATATTTTATTATTAACTGGCACTCCGAATCTGTTGAAATGTGCTTCTTTACTAGCTCCAGTTTACAATCGCTGAATCTAACGTTTGATATAACGAAGCAGGATTGTTCCTCTACGTCTTCTGTTAATTTTTCACTTAAAAGCTCGGGCAAGGGAGCGCGCGATAACGTATCCGCTATGAACATATATTTGCCCGGAGTATATTGGACCTCGAACTCATACCTCTGTAACCGAAGCATCATCCTCTGCAGGCGCGCTGGCACATCGTTCAGTGATTTTTTAAATAGGGCTTCCAGAGGTTTGTGGTCGGTTTCCACCAATATATCTTCTTTGCCGTATGTATATTGGTGAAACTTTTCAAGAGCGAACACGATAGCGAGCAACTCCTTCTCTATCTGGGCATACCGCTGCTGCGTTTCGGTGAGGGTGCGGGAGGCGAACTCGACGGGGCGGCCGGCCTGCAGCAGCACGGCGCCCAGCGCGTGCGAACTCGCGTCCACCGACACGACGGCGGGCCGCTCCGGCTCCCACAGTGCCAGCACCGGCGCGCTACAAATCTCCTCTTTCAGCTGCGCCACCACACGCTCCTCCGATTCGCCCCACTGCCACTCCACGTCCTTCCTCAACAACGATCTTATAGGTGCTACTTTTTCACTGTAACTTGGGATGAATTTACATAGATAATTGATCATTCCCAAAAACCGCTCCAATGATTGCCTATCCTTAGGGCTAGGCATTTCTTTGACGGCCTTAACTTTCGCGTCATCTACTTTCATTCCTTTTATGCTGAAGGAATGTCCAAGGTAAGTGACCTCCGTTAACCTAAACCCACATTTGCTTTTGTTAAATTTTATGCCGACCGATCGCGCCCTATCTAGTAACTTTTTTAACCGAAAGTCATGCTCTTCCCTGCTAGCACCCCAGACTATAATATCATCAACAAAAGAATCCACCCCATCCAGGTCTTCCAACAATTGCCTTAGCCTAGCATGAAAGACTTCAGAAGCAGAGTTAATACCGTACGGCATTCGTAAGAACTGATACCGACCAAAAGGGGTTCCGAAAGTGCACAGTTCTGCACTTTCTTCGTCTAATTCAATCATCCAGAAACTAGACCTAGCATCTAGCTTACTGAAGTACTGAGCACCCCTTAACTTAGTTGCGATGTCGGTCAAAGTAGGAAGAGGGTAGTGCTGACGCCGAATAGCCTTGTTTAGAGGTCTCGGGTCCAAGCATATCCTCAAGGAGCCATCCTTTTTTGCCGCCACAACTATAGCGTTAACCCATGACGTCGGGTGTGTTACTTTTCTTATAACACTCATTTCTTCCATTCGATTTAACTCGACTAATAATTTATCCTTAATTCCAATAGGAATTTTACGAACAGGACACACGCACGGTGATATATTTTCATTTAACTGTATTTTATACTGTCCCGGAAGTTTACCTAACCCAGTAAATAAATCTTGATATTCCTCAATATCTATTTTAATTGAGTAAATTCTTGAAATTAAATTCAATTCATCCAATGCGTTTTTACCAAGAATACTGTGACACTCAAATTCAGTAATAACAAATTTTAAACAAAACTCTTTACCTTTATATAATAATTTTATCACACATGACCCAACAATGTTTAAATAATTGCCACAAAAGGACTGAGCCTTAGTACGATCGGGAGTTAGTTCGTTAAGCGAGTAACCTAATTTCATAAAATTATTTTTTGATATCACATTTAAATCGGAACCGGTATCCAACTTGAATCTGTGTTTTAAATTATTTCTAGTAATACAAATAGTTTCATACCACTTTAAATCCTTGAAGTCCGTAACGCTATCGACCTGCTCAATTGTGGAAATGAAAAAAAAATCATCCTCATCCGTGTCGGGCTCATAACACGCGTTGCCGTCCTGCACTTCATACACTTTACTCGAGGCCTTCAGCGGGCATAACCTTTTGAAATGACCCTTACTACTACACTGAAAACACTTCACGTTTTTAGCCGCACACTTAACGCCAGATTCACAGTAGGGATCTCCGCAGCCCGCACACAGGCGATGGGGCGCGCGGCCCGGGGCGCGCGCGCTGCCCGAGGCGCCCGCGGCCGGCCCGCGGCCTCCGCCGCGCCCGCCGCCGGCGCTGCCTCCACGGCGCATCGCTCCACCACGCATCCCTCGTCCTGAACCACGGCCTCCATATCCATACACTGCGTGCACGACTTCACCTTTTACCTCCAATTTAGCCGTCTCAATCAGATGACTCTCATCGTTCGATATTTCATTTAATTGACATATCTTCACCGCCTTATCCAACGTCAGGTCGTCGGTCCGTAGTAACCTATCGCGCACAGCGTTATCATTTACGCCGCACACGATACGATCGCGCAAAAGTCCCTCCTCCAACTGTTCAAATTCACACTGCTGGCTTAGCAATTTTAAGGCGGTAACATACTCGTCTATACTTTCACCAGGTAATTGAACGCGAGTAAAAAACTTAAAACGAATAGTAGTAACATTGACTTTTGTCCCAAAATAGTTGTTAAATTTTTCTATTAATTTGTCAAGGTCATCCCGTTCTTCATTCGTGAATTTGAACGTCGAATAAACATCGTATCCATATGGCCCTATCAAGTTTATCAGAAGACAGGCTTGAATATCTTTAGGTTCCTTGTACACTCCCGAGGCTTTAAGAAACACTTTAAAATGTCTTAGCCAACGCCGCCATGACTCGGCGCGAGAAGCCGGCCCGCCTTCGAGCAATAATTCCGTAGGTGGCCGCGCATGCTCCATTTTACTAATTGTTTGTTCACACGTATTTCACTATTTTAACACAATTTGGGGCACTTAACACGCGATTCATCTATTTAACTGTGCAATTGTATTGTACACCGCTGTCACCATGTAGTGAAACCAAGACGTATCGGTAAAGACTGAATTTATTTGCATACCCACACATATATAAAATATTAATACACAACATCTACTGTATAAAAAATCCGATCCGATGTGGGGCCAATAAATACCCTGGCTCAGCATTTTGCTTCTGTGTCATTCTCAGATGGGCAGAATGAACATAGAAGCGCTGTTATTCTGCCAGGATCAATTAGACGTTTATAACAACAGTAAAATTAAATTAATAAATTAACACACAAAATTAAATTTTATACATATGAAATAAAACGAAAGAAGGCAGAGTGTTCCATTTCTTTGCCATTCTCAAAGTACGGAACAGAAAGTTTGAAAAAAAAAAAAACTTTTGACAATTAATGCATTTTGTTATCAGTATACCGCAGCTCTTTCGCCTTATATAGAATTCTAGTAAAAGTTAACTTACATGCTGGAACGGAGCTGCTTACTGTGACACAGATCTAGAAAGAAAAAAAATACATGTACTCAATTAAAAAAGGGACTAACTTGAATCATTTCAATCAGTTCAGCCGGCTTCGATTTGTAGGAAACAACAAATTTCCATATCCGAATATCTTGGTGATATTCGGATATGGAAATGGAACAAATAGTATAAAAAAATACATGTTTCCGGTAAAGCCTGAAAAAGGTGGGCTTTTAAAAGTCCAAATATCTTTGGGAATTCATTTTAACGATTCGAAATTGAGGTTATTTTAAATATTTTTTCGGGCTTTTTAAAAGCCCCGTCGCAGTATCTGGCTAAAAACTTTTCTGCCGAGCGCTACACACAATTTTTCACTTTACAACTGTTGGTATCTACGAAAATAAATACATCTCTCTCTAACTACAGGTAGTATTTATTTATCTTTTACACAATTTGTTTATATTAACTTCATTGAACGGTAATCTTTTGTTCCTAGTCCGAGACCGGTCCCTCAGTTCAGGTTAGTCAATGACTTACCTCGTTGCTCTAGCCTTGTGTAACTTAGCCTAATATAAAACACCCCCAAATAGCGAACCACACCAAATTCAAAAAGTGACAGCGACAGTATAGTAATTTTTCAATTCTTTTTTTTTAAATTACATTTAGCTTTGCGTTGAGCGTTGGTTTACAGAACGGGTCAAGGTCAGAGACCATAATGCTGACCAAAAGTTTGGTGTTGTAATTTATTTTCATTGTGTTATTTTTATTTATGTTTTATAATATTGTGCTTGTCTTAACTTTTTATAGCTGTAATTTAATATTTTTATGTTTAATTTAGTTTTTGTTTTCTCTGTTTTTCGTACCGCGCACCAAACAGGCCTTGCAGAATACCAGCGTTGCCGTGACACATCTAGCTAGTGTCATGGCAACACATGCTGAGGCGGGGATCCTATTGACCTGAAGGCCATACTATGTGTTATTTGTAATGTGTTTTTGTGTTGTTTTATAATTCTGTATCGTTTTCATGTTTTTGTGGGTGTACTTTGTATTATGGTATTTTGTGTTAATAGTCTCTGGCCACTTCTTCAAGTTTGGGAATAAGTGGAAGTCGCATGGGGCGATCTGGGGAATAGGGTGGATGCAGTAGCAATTCGAACCGCAATTCATTCAGGAGTTTAGCGACTGCAACAATAGGCGATAGTAGAGGCTCGTTCTTTCCATTGTTAAGAAAATTCACGACACAGAAAGTTCAAGGTCCTGTCATACAAATTTCATAAGTTCGATCAAATCCAAATTTGGCGTTATATTTTGGAAAAGATGCCAGAACATAATGGTTTTTTTTTTTTGCGTATCTCTTTTTTAAGTTCGTCGTTTCGGATACTTATCATTCAGCCATCATAAAAACGAGCGAGGACTAGGCGCACATAACTCTAGAACCAGCTGAGTGACGGAGACAACCACCTGCGCGTGAGTTCAATCTGCACGCTCTGTCTCCAACCGCTGCATGCGCAAGCTCCGCCCAGTCACGTGACTGGGCGGAGCACACCTTACCAACTCCACCCACCTCACCCACTCGTTGCCGACGGCTATTTAGGCCTACAATAGGCTATGGCCGTGCAGCGCTCGCCTCCTGGCCTACAAAACGACTTAGATATTTCGAAAGCAAGCTCGTTGCAGTACAAATCAGACTCTGCACTAAATACACCTATGTTTTCCAGTCAAGAAGACAACTAATTTAATATAACAAAGCGTCAAAAACGTAATATTTTCAGTGACCAATAACTGCCAAGTATGTCTAAAATAACGGCGCTATTAGTAACAAGTTTGACCTACTGAATAATTCCATGCAAACTATCATATTATTTCAAATAATGTCTACTAAACATAAAGAATTCTTTGCTAAGTTATCCATCCTTGAAAACAAAAATTCCTTATATAAGGAGAAAGTGACAACGCTGGAGAATAAGTTTGATATCCTTGAACAATCCCGCTGTACGATTTTGGAGATCCGTAAATATTTATACAGTTTTAATTTTGCATTTAATTCTATTTTTGTGTGATAAATATTAAACAAGAAAATATACTAGAAGAAAAAATCAAACGATAGTCAAACATCTGTAAAGATGTTTCTTTCGAATGCGAGGATATTTCTCTCATTGATGAAACGACGGTGGCCAACACCGTAGAAAGGTAAATAATACTAGAAAAATTGGACGTGTCCTCATAGGTCTCTGTAGCATAATTGGTTAGTGCATTGGGCCGGATTCCCAAGGATGCGGGTTCAAATCCCGTCAGGGCGACATGAGATCCGTAAATACCCAAAATAAAAGAGGAATCTAAGGCTAGTCTCGTCTCTGTCATAAAACAAATGGGGTCAGAATTAGACGCGGATAAACCAATTAACAAATCGGATATCGGGGATCTTACCCGCACTAAACGCGAAACAATTATCGTCGACTTCACTACAACTGCGATGAATGAAAATCTAATTTTCAAAAACAAATATTTTAACAAGATGCACAACCTCTATTTAAATCCTAATGCATTAAGCTACCCGGCCCAGTTCGTCCAATTAATGTATCGGAGTTCCTAACATCAAAAGCCAGACGGCTATTCTATCTTGCACGAGCAAACGTCAGGAATAAAAACTTGGCTGGCGCTTGGACGTCTTTTGGCAAGATTTACGTCAAGAAGGATGAAGCCTCGATACCAACTCGGATCGATAATGAGAATTAACTCCCAAAATTGGATTCGTGACTAGTCATTAAAACAATGTTTTTTCTAATTGTAACTTATAGCTATTACCTTACCTGCATAATTTTAATGCATGATAAAATTACATTACAAGTTTATTCAATTGTTTCCTTTTATAATTTAAGCTGCAGCGCAACCAAAGTGTACACTTTTACACACATATTTAGTTTACTCCTTACTACACTTACACATACTCTTCTCTTGCACATATTTACATTTACAATTTACACTCACACATAAATACTTACTTACATATCTCACCCAACTTCCATATCTCACCCATACACTGTTTCAAAAACGTATAAACACTCGGTCATTACAAAATGTACTAACATCTTACAACACCTACACACGTAAGAAACTCACATACAACACACTTAACCTAACAACATGCTATAGTTCAATCACGGTTCCGGTCTTGAGTTTCCTACCTTCCCTTTTTAATATACAAGGTGTTAAAAAACCCATACCGAAGCTGTAATATGTGCGTAGTGTACATCAAACTAAATTAGAATATGTAAAATAATTGCTGGGAAACGACTTTTATTTTTAGTTTTCAAAAAGTGGGTGTTATTATTACACGCAATGAAACGCGTGCAAGAACGTGTTTGTGTGTGTAGAGGGTACGATTAGGCGGCCGGAGCCCAGTTTCATTGATTGGTTTTAAATTCATTACGGTTTTGTAACTTTAAACGATAATATTTAAAAATAAATATTGACTTTGATCCTCAATAACTCCTTAAGTATCAGGTTCCCAGATTTGGCTCTATACAAGAAAATGATAGGAACGATGGGGAGAATACGTGGTTTTCATTTTCGTTATGGGTCTTTTAACACCCTGTATATCACTTGTAGGGACACTATATATCACAGGGTCAATATTGAACAGTGGAGCAATAAAGATTCACCCATCACCTATGATGTCCCCCAGGGCAGCATTCTTAGTCCAACTCTGTTCCTAACCTACATTAACGAACTGTGTCTGCTTCAGCTGGATGGAGGGAAAATATTTACATTTGCTGACGATACGGCACTCTTTTTCCAAAGCGACTCTTGGGCTTATGCATTTGAAGCTGGCTCAGAAAGGTTAGGATACTGTCGCCAGATGGCTGGATGGATTCCAATGTTCTAAATTTTAATGTTTAACTGTCGTAGGAAAAAGATAAGGGAGGCCAGCAGCAACTTTCAGTTATACACGCTGGGCTCTATCTACCGCCAGTAGTGACACTTGGCGGCACCACCCCAGGTAGTGATGCAGTATCCCAAAAGTAAATGACACAGATCAAAATACACGGTCTTAATGATCTTGCGCTGGGCAATATGCTAAAGATGTATATCATGTTACGGAGTCTACATGATAACAGGTCGAGGTGGGCTTTGAAAGTCAGCGTTTGGTCAAGTAGGACACTAAGATATTTGATGATCAGGGGACAGAGCGAGGGACAGAGGCAGGCAGACGAGGCCGGCTGAGTATGCACTTATGTGCAACGATTTGGTGCTCTTCTGGTGGGAGGTGGTTAGACCTCATTGCAAATGTGACATATTTTATTTTGGAGACATTCAATTTTAGAACATTGGAATTCAATCATCGGGCGACAGTATCCAAACCTTTCTGAGACAGTTCAAATGCATCAGCAGCTATATTTACTTAATAATTAGTCACAAAATTTAATTTTTATCATCCTCATATCGTTTCATTGTTGTTAAATCTGAACTTGTAACACTATCACAGTTTTATACACTATCTGCATCTGTAGCACGTATTAAATATCAAGTATTCTCAATTATAACTTTTTAATTTTGCATTTTACAATGCTATTTTCATGTGATAAATATTAAACAAGAAAATATACTAGAAAAAAGCAACTAGTCTCATGTCGCCCTGACGGGACGTGATGAGACTAGTTGCTTTTTTCTAGTATATTTTCTTGTTTAATATTTATCAAGTATTCTCAATTTGAAGTTTAGCGGCCAAATAAATTACTTACATAGTTATATTTATAATTAACTCTTATCTGTCGTGTAATTTAAAAATGGAACGATCTTTTACTCTGAAACATGGCAACCAAGGAGGTAACATATCAAAGGTTTTATCTAAATTTCGAACTGGCTCGCAAAATAGAAAGCTGTTCATTAAAAAAAAAACAAATGAACACTTTAACGCGGGACTGTACTATTTAAATAAAAAGTTCTGTTTAGTTAAAGGAACCTACTATTAGTTTTAATTTCCGCGCATTATTTGAGAAAAGTACTATACAAGCCTTGGCCACAAATAGGCACCGATGGACTTACGTATGTGTGCCTCGGTCCTCCTCGGCCCACATTTACACGTTCGTCCAACAACGTTGCTGGCCGCTGCAGTAATGTACTATTATTTTAATAGACAAATATTAGAAAACATTGAGCCTTGAACCTTAGTGGTTATAGAAGTGGGCCGGAACCCAAAGGTCATTCGAGTCACATCTGAGAATAACTTGTGATGTGAGTCGAGTCATATAAATTGAATATATAAATTGAGATATATAAATTGTATAAGAGAGTATTGAAAACGCAAAAACTCATAAAAAATCATAAAATGAAAAAAAAAAAAAAAACTTACAGCAGCGCACAGCACTGTAGCGATAAAGAGGAAAGATCTCATTTTTACAAGATTAAAAAATAAATGAAGCATTTAATCCATAATCGCCCTTTAAATAGCGGCCTTCTTTCCATTTGGAACTACTTAAGTATATTTAATCAGATGTTCAGTTGACGCTGAGGCTTTTCTTACAGGTACTTATTAGGGTTCCGTATCCGTACCTCAAAAGAAAAAACGGAACCCATATAGGATCTTTTTGTTAACCGTCCGTCCGTCAGTCTCCGTTTTTTTTTTTCAAGTACGGGGAGACTCTTAGCCTTCATCATATCTGATGTTAAGTATTGATAAGGCTGAAGATGGAAGCGAACCTCTCCCGGAATCCCCAAGCACTGAGGAACTGGCTATCTTATCTTTTAACTGCCGGAACACAACAACGCTGAAAACATTGTTGTTATGGCGTCAGACTTAGATAAGATGGTGGTAGCTAGCCAGGCGGACTTACAACAAGTCCTACCACCAACCAAACCGAATACAATATGTACCCCCGGGAATGTGTGGTGGTATCGAGTTGAAATTAAAACCAAATATTCAGGTCAACACTCTGTTGAAGCTGTAAAAAAACCAAACTTGTTTAACGTAAAAAAAAAAGCTAGAACCGTTTATGTCGCAAAATACGTTTATTTCGACACACTCATGGGAAACAAAATTCACCTTCTCGACCTAGAACTATGAAATTTGGCAAGTAGGTAATATCGTCTTTTACCACAAATACAGGAACAATCTGAAAACTATGCATTTGAAATTATCTCATAAAAAATATAGTCTTAGTTTTGGAAACTGAATTATGGGAAAAAATCGGAAAAAATTACGAGACTCGATACCTGAACTATTTACAATAAGTACCTAATAGGTACTCACAAATTTGTGCGGAACCCTCGGTGAGCGAGTCCGACTCGCACTTGTCCGGTATTTTATAAGTAAAGTGACGTGTTTTCTATTTAATATCCAGGGCCACGTGAAAGATTAAATGGCAAATAAATATTTTTTCAAATAGTTAGTAGGTATTTTTTTAACACTATAACTACAATCTTTGAAGAGATTAACGAAACACGTGCTTTTCTTTTAATATCACCCAGTTCTAAAATATTAATAAGTTATCCCAAAAAAGTACGTTTGCTTACACAATACACCGTGGGCACGAAGCATGATTGCCAAGCAATTTGAAGATTTTTTAGCCTCAGTCACCGCTGCAAAGTTGTATGTCTATCGGTCTTTTATAAGATACACTTTGGAGAGTGTGCGAGAGAACTGCACGACCTTGTTTCTTCAGCCCCTTTCCACCATTGGTGTACCAAACGCAGCTCAGCTTACCACCCGTACGTCGTTGACATTCCAACGGTCCCGTACCAAGCGCTTTGCTGACATATTTCTTAGGCGAACTGCTAAAGAATGGAATGCGCTGCCTTCTCATGTGTTCCCCGATGCCTACAACCTTGGCCTCTTCAAGGCGAGAGTGATCAGGCATTTCCTGGGCGAACGTGCAACACCTTAGATCACATCCTGTTTATTAAGTACGAGGTGGTCAAATGCCTGCCCAGTTATAATAAAAAAAGAATTATACGTTTAAAATGCCTTGAAAGGGCAGTGTTTAAAATTACATGCAAGGGAATGAACATTGTATACACCCAGACCAAGACAATTACTATTTATAACATGTCTATTTTTAACCGACTTCAAAAAAGAAGGTGGTTATCAATACGTTTAGGTCGGCGTCGTTTATATTTTTATGTATGTTCACAGATTGCTCGAAGACGGCTGAACCGATTGAAATGATTCAAACGTTATTACATTAGGGGCCCAATTCTGACAATGTTTAGTCACAATCGTATTCCAATGGTGTTTCAATGGTAGTTCTGTTTTACACAGTTCTTGTTACAACTGTGTAAATAAACACTCCTATTGAAACACCATTGAGAGACGATTTTGAAAAAAAAATAGCAGAATTGATCCCCAGGTTTGTTACCAAGTCAGTCCCACTTTTTTAATGTTGAAATCGGTGCAGTATTTAATTAATTTAAAAATTTACCATAAGTATAAAAATAGCATTGAAAAATGCAAAAATTACAAAATCATAAAAAATCGGTGCAGTAGTTTTCAGGAAATGTCCAAAATACCTTTTAGATTCCAACGGTTCCTTTGATGATTTCTTTGTTTAAGGACCCGATTTTTAGTGTACGGGACTTATTTTCTAACTTTAAACATTGTATTTAAAAAAAAAAAGTAAATAAATATAAGCTTTTTGGAGTCGGTGCCAACTGCCAGCCAAGCCAAGAAAATTAAAAGAATAGGAGTCCAAAAGAATGGGAGGCTGGCACGGACTCCAAAAGGTATATTACTTTTCGAATTATGTTTTTGTAAAATCGGAACAGTAGTTCTAGAGATTACTTCCTACAAACAAACTAACAAAAACTCTATGATACCTCGCTAGAGTTTCTATAGAATTTGATAATACCTACCCATTAGTGTAAGTAGTTGAAACTTTGAGAACGATGGGTATTATTTGGTATTAATATTATCGTATTTAATAATTATTATGTTTGTTAAGTTCTAAAACGTACCGACAGATGGCGATGTCTCCAAACGTACAACTCGTAGACAGCGGTGTTATAACTTTTTTGTATTTATATAAGATGTTAATTGTTTTTGCTAATAGAACCAATTAACTCTCGACCTATCTGAACCGCCGACAGGCTCAGATTCATCAGGTCATCTCCAGTCCTCTCTAACGACCGACCACCCCTCTGGCAGTCAGTCGAATTAATTTCCGTAACATATCTACGGCCGACACTCCCTATGACTGTCGGCCGCTTCTTGCGCATCTCACCTAGGTCACAGAATACTTAATAGTACAAGTACCTAGGTGAGTGACGCCTGCGCACGCCACGCCCCTCAAGGGGCGTGGTCGCCTTAGATAGAGCTGAATTACTTTTTCATGAGTAACAGCGACTTCCAGGTGGTGTTTAGTCAGTAAGTGTCTGACATAACATTCGACACAGCCGGCTGTGGGGTATCCAATGCAGGATTCACCACCTCCCACCCCCGCGTCCGGAGGGTTGCCTTTAACTCGGGGAGGCGAAAAAAAAATGCTAATAGATGAATAAATTGGGTCACGGACCGAGGTCGGCAGATCTTAATTGATCAAAGCGCTCATCCGGTTGTGAAATGACGGGTCCTAGTTTATTTTTTATTTTAGAAACCCCCTTTATCAACCAGAAAAAGAGAATTCTCAACATTTAAACAAATCTATATGGAGGTTTAACTTGTTTAGACTACTTACATTCCTTTTTCTTCACCATTCCAACAAGATGGCAGATGACGACAGATGGCGAAGATTGTTTTGAATAGATGACGCATTTAGTATATTAGCTTTGTATGTACAAGTAAGTACGTAAGTACTCAATAATTGTTTTTTCAGTCTATTGCGCATGTGTTTTTTGAATAGGTTACATACTCTTATTATCGCTTATTTGCTTACTTACATTACACGTGTTTGTGAGAAGGTTATTTCGTTACCTTCCGTGAAAAGAGATTTAACTCAAAAAACATGATTTTCGGGAAAATGGTTTTGAAGTTAAAACATTCTTACACTTAATCTAAGAATGATAAAATTAAATTATTGCTTGTCAACTGTAAATATTAATGCTAGCTTTATTTTCTGGTATAATTTGTGAAGCAATATAGGGAAGCAAGAAACTAAGAGCATCATATACTTACTTGCATTAAATAAGACAGAACCTTTCTTTTTGCGAGTGGGGTGCAATTTTTAATGTAGCCAGTCTAAATCCGAAAACGTCACTTTGTGGATGCCAGGTCATACCGAGGGTCCGTATAAAAGGTTCAGGCCCTAGCCTGACATCTGTCAACTCTGGAGCGCCAAGTAAGTCTTCACTAATGGATGACAATACCGAAGGACGATTAGACACCCAGCCTCTCATTTCAAAACCGGCAGCTTGGTGAACAGCTACTATATTAGCAGCAAGTTTAGACGCCTCCTCCTCAGAATCTACACTTCCAATATAGCCATCCATATAATGATCCTTAATTATCTTTTCGACAGCTAATGGAAACTTGTTTTCAAATTCAAGAGCGTTTTTATTTTTAATATAGAGAGCCGTACAGGGACTGCATGCGGCTCCAAAGATGACAGAAGTCATTCTCAGCTCTTTGATAGGAGAATCAGTGTCATCCCGTCATAAAAAGCGTAAGACATTAGAATCAGGGATCAAGATCGTGAAGACATCACGATCTTGATCCCTGATTCTAATCTGCGGGAACATTTCCTTGATATCTGCGTTTAGTGCGACGCAGCCCTCCCTGAATCTGAACAAAACACCTATTTGAACTAACTCCAAGAGTTTTGGCAGCAGCATCATGTACAACACGTAGTTTATTTTTTTGTGGGTGTACCACACCAAAGTGAGGCAAGTACCAAAAATAATTTATCGTTCTGACTTGGTGGACACTGTTGACTCACTCAGATGGTATGAATCGGTACACTCTTCAGCATAGCCCTTGTCGAGCATTCCCTGAATAAATGTTTTGTAACCAGATGCGAATTGATCATATTTTTGCATGCGACTCTCCAAAGAAAGAAAGCGCGACAGAGCTTGGTGGTAGCTGTCTGGTACACTAATAATATTATCACGCCAAAGCAATCCTACCTCAAAGCTACCTGAAGGCAAAAGCTTTGAGGTAAGATATAAAATTTCTAAAGCGCGTTTATCTTGTGTTAACTTTAGTTTCGTGTTTGGCGATTCCTAAGCTTACAAGTTTGAAATAATCATTAATAATAATTTTTAAAGAGGTTTGCGCATTGTCAAAATTGTCGTCTTTTCTTTAGTAACATTGGATATTCTTATCACTGTTTGGCTTAATTTTTGCTTGCTTGCTAACTCTTATTCTGATGGTTCCTTAAAGGTTTACTACACGTGAGAGAATAGATTGACATTTGAAACGATTTATTTCTGTGAAATACGAAAGAACTAAAAAGAAAATGTTGTTTTGGACGGTCCGACCAGCCAATCAGTGTTCTTATTTCATAATAGCCAGCGATTCTTTTCGTAATCTTACTAAGGCAACCAGTTTTTTCACAAAAATCCTATTTATTTTCAGTGGGATTGAGAAATGACAACACCATTGTCTAATTTTTCGTGTTTTCGCAATATCCCTAGGATTTTCGCAAAAAAACGATTTATCTAATTATCCTACGACATATATACTGAATAAACTTATCTTTTTTGTATTTTTTTCAGGCATACACTGGACCATGAAGATTTTTTTTTCTGATTTCACCTTTAGAATATAATCAACATATTATAATTTATCTGAAATGTTACCATTTTGTTGAATTTAATAAATGTTATTTTGCATTGTGTATTTAAGTTTTATTCCAACGACTCTGTTATTTGGCTTGGAAACTTATTTATTTGATAGAATCAGGCGTTACTGGGCGGGAATCAATATCTTACTAGAAAAGGAAAAATATGTAGCTTAATTCCGCCAGAAAAAACACATGCAAGATGCACCGTCTGCCCGCCAGCAACACAGTGACACACCTAGCACCTTTACCGACGTAGTACGACCGCTTAAAATGATTCCTCGCCTGCGCGGTACAGGGGCGCCCCGGGGTATGACGACAAAGGGGACCGAGAAAGGGGCGGGCGGGCGGCCGCAGGTAGTGTGATACATGAGAGACGAAATGCACACTAGACAGATCCGAAGATATGTGACGTCATAGTGGTTAACGGTGAACAAATGGTGATTTTTTTTATTTGAAAATCAATTGATGATTATATAAAGTTTTAACGAAACAACTATAACCTGTGTAGGTAACTTAATGAAATATTTGGTAACAAACTTTTGTACTATTTATTATACTAGGGCGGTTACAACCCGATACTCGGGTTCGTCGATCGACGAAAAATTCCAAATTATGCGAAAACCTTTAATTGCAGTTTGTGATCATCACGTTTAACATTTTGTATATTTTATAGTTTTCGGAACAAATAGACTCGAGTACCTTTAATTTGATACCTTACTCAGCCGCGTACTACGCGCCAAAGTCCCTATCGAGTCGTCACAAATTTTGCGAACCTGAATTAAGTATATAGATACAAGAATTATGAAAATTATAAATCAATCACTTATATCCATATCAATATCAGTGAAACTTGATTCTTCACTTTCAAAGCAGCCGTCATAATCGGAACCATTAGAGTCGTTCTGAGTGTTAACATTAAAATTAACAGCATCATAAGCCATTTGCTGGCACTGACTATTAACTTTTGTCCGAAGATATTGCGATTCATCTTGAGAATGTAATCTCATGTATATCTCTCACAAAGCCTCCACAACAATCAGCACATGTGATCGCTACTCGCGTAGCGGTAGATGTCCGCGATTATAAATAATACTACCTGAATTAGTCGATTATAGCATTCATTCGAATAATTGGAATAACTTTAATAATGTATTACTAATTAGTAATGAGTAGTCATGTATCAATACCTCGTAAATCAGTGGATTTTATTATTATCCGTAAAAGTAATTGTTTTTGATAAAGCAGGTCTCTTCTGTTGTTTAGCGCTAGGTTTGCTTTTTAAAGGTCAATTTAATTACCTCTTTTACATTCAGCTTTCTTTCAATATCAACAATCGATTATATCATAGTCACATATACCCGAGAAAATAGATACCTTGACCACTTCATGCTAAAAGTAAATAAAAGGAAGCATTCTGCATTTGTTGCTATTTTAAACACAACTACAACTGACCACCTAACGACTTTCCTTTCTATATCACATTTAAAAACAAAACACGAGACACCCAAAACTAAAATAAAAATAGATTTTGAAAAATCATTAAGAGATTTAAAGCAAAAAAACTTATCACAATTGCTATTCTGTGACAACCCTAATTTAATAACCGATAATCTTATTGAAATGCTCAACGACTCGCTGAAAGGTAATACTGTCAATATTAAAATACCAAAAAGTCAGCGTACTATTAAACCATGGGTGACAGCTGGAATTTTGAGATATATTAGGAACCGTAATAAACTCCAGAAACAGTCACGGCAAGATCCGTGCAACGACATTAAAAAAAATCACATATGTTCGTTACAGAAATCACTGTAATATCTTATTAAAAAACTTAAAAGAAATATGAGAGAGATTTACTGAAAAAGTCAATTAAAAATAATAAACTTCTTCGGAAAAATATTAAAACATTAACAAACACACATAAATCAAATCAACCTAATTCTGCATTAAGTTATCTTAAATCATCTCCCACCGAGTCCGCAAACTGTATAAATAACTATTTCGCAAATATTGGTAGTCGACTGGCAAATGAAATCAAAACCACATTAAATAAAGAAGAATCTGATAAATACCTCCATTCGTTACCTAGTCAGCCCCAATCATTTGTTCTACTCGATACAGATAATGACGAAATAAATAGTATAATTTTAAACCTGAAACCTTATCGTGTAGTAATACCGTCCCAACCCGGTGCACTGTCTGCACCGGGTTGGGACGGTATTACTACACGATACTTTAAGCTGGTGAAGGATGAAATCATACCGATTGTTACACATCTGGCTAACACTTGTTTTAAGAAGGGAATTTTCCCCATGTTTCTTAAAAAGTCTTTAATCACCCCCTGTTTACAAAAGTGGTAACAGCGAGGACATTGGCAACTATAGACCAATCTCGGTTCTTCCTGTACTAGCTAAGGTCCTTGAGAAGCTGTTAAACACTAGATTGCTTAATTATCTTGATGCCCACAATATAATATCACCTTGTCAATTTGGATTTAGACGTGGCATTTCAACTGAAGATGCAGTTACATCATCCTTAATAACTAGACAACTTGACAAGGGTACCAAATGTTTATCAGTTTTTCTCGACCTAAAAAAAGCATACGACACGGTGTCTATCCCTATTCTCGTACATAAATTAGAAAAAATCGGTGTAAGAAATACACAACTATCTATTTTCAAAGATTATCTAACTAACAGGATACAAAAAGTTAAATTAGAAAACGTAATAAGTAAGGATGTTGACGTAACGTATGGCGTACCGCAGGGGAGTGTTTTGGGTCCTACCCTGTTTCTTGTATACTTAACCGACCTTTGCAACATGGTTCTTAAAAATGCAAATATTTTCTCCTATGCAGATGACACGGCAATCGTCTTTACTGGCTCAAACTGGGCCCTTGCAAAGGCTAATGCTGAACGAGGTATGGGCCGAGTCTCTTTCTGGCTTAAACATAATTTACTTACCCTCAACACAGCCAAAACAAACTACATCTGTTCAATCATTCAATCAATCATTTATTAGTTGATAAGCATGGGTATTACAAGATGTCACATATAAAAAAGGTACAGCCATGATTCACCTTATGGTATTTATGAACATTACAATTTTAATTATTATTATAAATTAGTCATTATAATACATTAAATTACATAAGTCATTTCTTAAAAAATGGTGGACATTAGGTACGGATTCATTAGTACTTATACTATTGGTTACAGTCAACTAGACAAGAATAATAAAAACAAATATTAGTTAAAGTAATTTTTATTAGGTACTTTGTTATTGTGATCTAGGAGAGAATCGATCTTTAACCCCGGGTTCCTATAACATACTAACGGGTTGTTTTGGGTACGGATCGTTATTTTTTTATATATTTCCATAAAATAAATGTCAAAATTTAACTGTCCGTAGCCAAAACATACGTTCGTAAGTTATAGGAACCGGTGCTTAAAAGTGAAAACATTGGAAATGAAAATAACATTTTTTATTAAGACTTTTTTTGATTCACCTTATGGTATATGAACATTACAATTTTAATTATTATTATAAATTAGTCATTATAATGATTAATATTAAACAAGAAAATATACTAGAAAAAAGCAACTTGTCTCATGTCCTCAAGGATGCGGGTTCGAATCCCGTCAGGGCGACATGAGACTAGTTGCTTATTTCTAGTATATTTTCTTGTTTAATATTTATCACATAAAAATAGCATTGTAAAATGCAAAATTAAAAAGTTATAATTAAATGGCTGCTTCATCTTAATCGATAGTCAAAGTTCTGTAAAGATGTTTCTTTCGAATGCGAGGATATTTCTCTCATTGATGAAGCGACGGTGGCCAACACCGTAAAACGGTGAATATACTAGAAAGATTCGACGTGTCCTCATAGGTCTCTGTAGCATAATTGGTTAGTGCATTGGGCCGGACTCCCAAGGATGCGGGTTCGAATCCCGTCAGGGCGACATGAGACTAGTTGCTTATTTCTAGTATATTTTCTTGTTTACTACATTAGTCATTTCTTAAATATACAAAAAGAAAGAGGCAAGTAGATGTCAGTATTGAAGTAATTATTTTTAACATTGTTTAACATAGCATACGTAATTATATTTCGTCATCAAAAAAAGATCGTATGCCATAATAAGCTTTTTCCGCCATAAAGCCATTGAGCGCACTTTTAAACCTGTTTTTGTTTTTAATCAATCTGATATTTAACGGAATTTTATTATAGATTTTAGGTGCCATGCAATTTATACTCATTCTTCGGAGAAGGCTTTTACATCCATGAATTACTTTCAGTGTGCCTTCACGACGACTTCCGATAGTATTAGTTTCAAAATGATGTGTTATAGTATATATAAGAACTCACAACCAAGCTCCGATTTCAATCTTAAAATACATTGCTGTGGCGATGCGATAAGGCATGTGTGTAATTGTCCAACTATCAATAGGGTACAGTGTATCTTGGTACCCTCAGATCGAGCAAATAGCTACTAGAATACGTAAATTTAACTATATTTTTAAAACTTTAAGATACATCGTTCCGCGCAGTGATTCTGAAGCCAGCGCTGTGGCTAGCTTTTTAAATAAGATACTTAAAGAAATATATATTTCGTTGGTCAATCCATCTTAGCCTATTGTATTACAGTTTGGGGCGGCGCGCTTAAAACACGATTTCTAGACATGGAAAGAGCCCAAAGGATCTTGTTAAAAATAATGTATTTAAAAAAAAGAACTTTTTCCACACAAGATCTTTACTTAAATAGTAACTTTCTGTCTGTTCGTAAACTTTATATTCTAAACATCACCTTAAAAAAACACAGAGTAATAAAATATATCCCTAATTTAGAAGTTAGACGGAGAAAACTAAAAGTGGCACAAATCCCCAAAGTCAAAACCGCGTTTGCGAGTATACAATATGAATCACGTTCTGCCTATCTATACAATAAAATAAATAATGTTCTACAGATATATGATAAGCCATATATAACAGGTGTAAGAATATGATAACAAAATGGATACTTAGACTTAGTTATGAAGAAACTGAAGCATTGCTGCAATTTATCTATAAACAATAGCATAAAACAAAGCATACTGCAATTTATATATTTTTAAATTATATATATTTATGTATTCATTTATACTTACTTCATACATACTTATTAATGTGCATATATACTCATAATAAAAGATACAAAAATTAACACTTGCAATTTATAGTAATTCATTAGTTGTTTGTATTTAATGATTGAGAGAGCGGGGTCTCCTAGAACAGGCATTTTGTGCTTAAAAGGAGACTTCATCAACTAGTGTTAAGTAAAAACTGTAAAGACCAATAAATATTTTCAATTTTCAATTTCAATAAGCGATAACATGCTCTAAGACAGTGGTTCCCAATAAGTTTTTACTACGTACCACTCCAAAAAAGACTTCAAGTTCGTACCCCTTTATTACATTATATTCCATAGGTAATATTATTTTACTGAATAAATATCTTAGTTAAGAGATTGCTCGCGTACCCCTTGACGCTACCACATGTACCCCTAGGGGTACGCGTACTACTAATTGGGAAACACTGCTCTAAGATCTTACAATTACAGTAAGATCATAATTAAGTACAGTCTTGCGCACATAGTTTCAATTAATTAATTACTAATGATTTATACTTATTACATTACTAATAGCTGCGGCAGTCGCTACGCGATAACAGACTTTAAGGTCGTACAACGACGGATGAGTTTTACGTACATCGTTTCAATTCATTAATTACAAATTAGTAATACTTATTAATAATAAGTAAGTTTATTACTAATCTGGTATTCGATTTTCTAGATTAGTATGAGTAGTTGATTCGAATATTGAAATTAGTAATAATCGCCAATCACTAAGCGAACGAAATGAGGTGAAAATGCGCCCGCTGCCCTCTCCCCTCTCGGTCCCCATTGTCATCATACCCCCGCACCCCTATACCCTATAGGACTCATTTAAACGGTCGTACTTTATAATTCTACACGTTTTTCGCCTACACACGGAGCCTCCTCGGAGTCGTTAGACCTGGCCTCGTCCCAGTCCGCAGTAGGTATTATTAAGAGACGCATTTTTGTAAATTTTTCAAAATGGTGTCGCACGATAATATCTACTTGAACCGGGGAAATACAGATGAACAAAAAATGCTGCGATATACAGACCCATACCGTGATATATGCATAGTGTACGTCAAACTACCTATATAACATTATGTAAATATAATTGCTGGGAAACCACTTTTATTTTTAGTAAAAACAATTGGTGTTATTTTTTTACACGCAATGGAACGCGTGCAACATCGTTTGCGTGTATCTATAGAGTATGAGTAGTTGACACCAATCATTGAGTGGTTTTGAAATTCATTGCGGTTTTGTTACTTTATACGATAATCTTTAGAAAAGAATTATGACTTTAATCCTCAATAACTCCTAAACTATCACTTTCCCAGGTTTGGCTCCATACATGAAAATGATAGTAACTATGGGGAGAATACGTGGTTTTCGTTTTCGTTATGGGTCTTTAATCACCCTGTATAATGCCCTTATCCGTTACGTTATCTTGATAATTATAGTTAAAAATGAATAATGCCACTAACTAATCTGTCAATGTTGTGTGACTGCCAAGTCACACAACATTGACATTAGTTTAGATTTCATTACTTTTTAGCGATAAACAAGCAGCTCCATCGAGACTTGGCTAGTTTTTTACATAATGTTTTTGGTGGGATTTCACTTCTTTTTGTAGAAACGTGGGCATATTGATTTATTTTATAGTTTTTCTTGTTTGACACAGTTTTTTTTCTTTTTGGAGTAGTTTTTTTATTATAATAAATCTAAATTTTTTTTCCGGTTCTCATTCTTGTACAGTAGCAACAGTTTTTCGTATTGCTCATTCGCGTTAATTATTTATTCTTTTAGACGGTTTAGACGGTTTAATTTCTGAAAGATCGGCGCGGTATTTACGCCTAAGCCGGTTGTATTCGGTGATCGCTGAAGCTTGAGCTTTTATACTCTTGAATTTAACATTTATGAGGATTGGTTACTATTGGTAGCCCATGAAGATTGGTTACTCGTGAAAGCGCCACGTAGGCTTGGCCACAAGAGAATATGGAGGTGCCGTAAGCGCGTTTTAAAATACAGTCAGCGCCATCTAGTTACGTTTGCGGGTATCACCGCCACTCTTAGTCCAATCCATTATATTTTGACCAAATTTTGAGCGAAATTAATATAGAGCATTGGACCGCGGAGCAAAGGTCGCGGGTTCGATTCCGAATTCACTTGTGGCCGAGTTAATTTTTTCCAATATTTTTCTATTTAAAATTTACCATAAGTACGAAATTAATATTTTAGTGTAATTTGTTTATTTAATTTGTGTAGTGTGTAGTAGTGTTTGTGTTTAAGTTAATCGTTCGACTATTTCTTCTTGTAAACTTGTAAGTATAAGTATAAAAACCAGTCTAGTATTATCCAGAGTTTTCCTTTAATTTTATTTATATGCGTATTAAAAGCAGAAGGGGAGGCATTCGCCCAGCAGTGGGACGCTATAGGCTAGATTAAATTAGAAGATGTGTCCCACTACGCTGGATTTTTGCAACGACAGTCGATTTTTTTATGTACCAATAGCAGAAGGGGGCATTACCATATCTCTAATACAGCTGAGGGTTCTTCATCAGATACTTCAGACCTTCGATTTTTGACATCAAATGAAGCGGCCCACTAAGTTGATTTTTTTTTGTAAAGGCGGTATGTCGATCTCTAATAGTTTGGTTGGGCTCTTGTGTTTTCTAATCAGGGTCACCAGGTACTCCAGATCTTCGATTATCCTAGTTTTTATAGTTTTCCCTTTATGTGGCCATTAAACCCTAACTCTGTACCAAATTTCAGCTCTCTGAGTTTATGGGAAGTACTAGTTCTATTTTGATGATCATGAGTGAGTGAGTGAGTGAGGGAGTGAGTGTCATAAATGTGAGTGAGTGAGGGAGTGAGTGTCATAAATGCGAAACTTTGCTTTCGCTTAACTTCGGAACTAAATGACCTACAGACTTGAAATTTTGGTTTTTAAGTATGTGATTATAGCTTACTGGATGACGAAAATTTCTGCGTTCTGGTCTTATCCAGAGGTTCTTAAATAGGGGCCTGAAAATGCGGCGAAATGGTTCCAGTAAAGGATGGTACGGCAGTGTTTGCTTCGCGCTCGAGTTGGCGGGGGCACTGCCGTGCCCCCAGATCAGAACTTAATAGACTGACAAGTCGTCATACCCCCGCGCCCCTGTACCGCGCAGGCGAGGACTCATTTAAGCCGTCGCACTATAGTCGGTGAAGGTGCAAGATGTGTCCGCTAGGAGTAATAGTATTCTGTGGATGTGTCACTGTGTTGCATTTGTATTTATTTGCGGGCGGGCGGGCGGTCCATCTTGTATGTGTTTTTTCTGGCGGAATTAAACTACATATTTTTCGTTTTGTACTTAGATATGGATTCCCGCCTAGTACCGCCTGATTCTATGAAATAAATAAATAAATAAGTTTCCAAGCCAAATAACGGAGTCGTTGGAATAAAACAACATTCAATACACAATGCAAAATAACATTTATTAAATTTAACAAAATGGCAACATTTCAGATAAATAATAATAAAACAAAATTCGTTACATTTAAGAAAGTTAATAACATTTTAAAGGTGAAATCAGAATAAAAATTCTTCACGGTCCAGTGTAGGCTGAAAAAAATACAAAAAAATACGTTTATTCAGTCTATATAATGCAACAGGAGAATAAGATAAATAGATTTTTTGCGAATATCCTAGGTTTATTGCGAAAACACGATAATTTGACAATGGTGTTGTCCTTTTTCAAGCCTATTCAAAAAAGATGGGGTTCTTGCGAAAAAACGGGTTGTCTTAGTAAGATTGCGAAATGAATCGTTGGCTATTATGAAATAAGAACGCCAATTGACTGGTCGGACAGTCCAAAACAACATCAAATTTTTTTTTAGTTATGGCTTCTTTCGTTTTTCACAGAAATAAACAACAACTTCTCTGATTGGTTGACGACTTGACGTTTCAAATATCAATCCATTCTCTCACGTGTAGTAAACCTTATGTCAACCAATCAGAATAAGAGTTTAGCAAGGAAGCAAAAATTAAGCCAATCAGAGTTAAGAATATCCAATGTTACTAAAGCTGTGTAGTGTCGGCATAGAATAGCACTACCCTCTCATCAGATCAGATCCTGACATGACAATGGGACCACATGGGAAGTATACCTTTTCGAACAAAAAAGAATTACTCAAATCGGTCCAGCCCTCTTCGAGTAATCGAGTAACATAAATAAAAAAAGATTCCGTCGAATTGAGAACCTCCTCCTTTATTTGAAGTCGGTTAAAAAGACTAGGAAAGCTGTACACGGCAGGGAGACATTTTATGGTGAACGGTCTGGTGATAACCTGATAATATACTCTTTGATGACTAGTGACACATACATTTTCTTGTCACCTTTCCACCGTGACCTCGTCTTCCGGTGGATAAAATTCTCATGCTGAGATATCTCGAATTCAAAAATCTTCTAACGACGAGAAGGATTTTCAAACGAGGAGAAGGAGAACCTCTTCATGATGAACTCCTTCTTCTAAAAGCCGGAAAGCCGAAAGTAGACCTGGGTCAGTCCAGACGGTAAAGTAAAAAATTAGATAGATTTTATCATTTCGACGAAAAAGCAAATATTCAATGATGTCACTATGATCACCACCGTCAAGACGGGGAGCGATCACGGAATGGTACGTGGCATGTTGAATATCAACGTGAAGCTGGAAAGATCGCGGCTGATAAAGTCTACGCTCCGACCATTACCGGCCCATATCCAAAACCCCGAGAGCTTTCAACTCGAGCTCCAAAACCGCTTGGAAGCCCTTGAGAACAGCACAGATATGGACGATCTACACAACACGGTGATGGATACTGTCCGTACGGTAGGGTCCAAATACTTTAAGACCCGCCGTCCCAAATTAAAGAAACTCTCCCACCACACACCCCTACTATGGGTCAGAGACTTCAGAACTCAGCGGATGCTCATCGTTATCGGCAGGTAAATAGGCAGATCTCTAAACTTTGACAAGCGACCTTCGCCAATTTGATAAATTTAAAAACAACAAGGCGGCGGGTGATGACGGAATCACTCACTACAGAACTTCTGAGAGCGGGCGGTAAGCGGATACTCAAAGTCTTCCAGAAGCTTCTTAATTCCGTCATCGTCGAGGGCAAAATGCCAAAGGCATGGAATATAAGTGAGGTGATTTTGTTCTTCATAAAGGGAGATAACACCCGTTTGAAGAACTTCAGACCCATCTAACTTCTAAGCCATGTCTTTAAGTTGTTTTCGAGAGTCATTACGAATCGTCTCGCTCGCAGGGTCGACGGCTTCCAGCCTTCTGAACAAGCCGGGTTCCGAATAGGCTTTAGCACCATAGACTACATCTATATGCTGCGGCAGGTTATATAGAAGACCGAGGAGTATAATCTGCCACTTTGCTTGGCGTTTGTGGACTATGAGAAAGCCTTCGATTCGATAGAGACCTGGGCGGTGTTGCAGTCTCTCCAGAGGTGCCAAGTGGAGTATAGGTATGTCGAGGTGTTAAGGTACTTATACGAATATGCCATATCGAGATGTTAAGGTACTTGTACGAACTTGCCACCATGTCGGTCCGATACAGAACCAAAGCACAAGTCCCATCCAACTGCAGCGAAGTGTGAGACAGGGAGACGTCATTTTTACTTTAAGCTCTTGGACTGGAAAGGACTCGGCATTAATATTAATGGCCAATACCTTCGTTGCGATATAAGTCCTTAACGCTGAGACCTTGGGGGACCTGAACACAATGCTCGAAGATCTCCGTAGTGCGTCCCAAAGAGTGGGTCTTAGAATGAACATGGATAAGACGAAAATCATGTCAAATTCCCATGTTGTACCCACTTCAGTTCACGTTGGGAACACTACACTCGAAGTTGTTGACCACGACGTTTCCCTTGGACAGACAATCCAGCTAGGTAAGTCCAACTTCGAGAAAGAGATCTTCCGTCGAATCCAACTCGGTTGGGCAGCAATCGGGAAGCACCTTAAAATTTTCGCATCCAACTTACCGCAGGTCTCAAGACGAAAGTCTATGACCAGTGTGTGTTACCAGTGATGATTTACGGTAATGAAACGTAGTCACTAACTATGGGTCTGATAAGAAAGCTCAAGGTCACCCAGCGACCAGCGTGCAATGGAGAGGGCTATGCTCGGCGTTTCCCTACGTGATCGAATCAGAAATGAGGAGATCCGTAGGAGAACTAAAGTAACTGACATCGCTCGAAGGATTGCTCATCTGAAGTGGCAGTGGGCGGGACACATAGCGAGAAGAACCGATGGCCGTTGGGGCGTAAAGGTTCTGGAATGGCGACCGCGCACAGGTCGATGCTCCGTGGGTAGGCCCCCGACAAGGTGGACCGACGATCTGGTGAAGGTCACAGGAAACCGCTGGATGCGGACTGCGCAGG